>CM038145.1:103546288-104897514 GCA_021437245.1 Aegilops speltoides
TGATGGAGGAAGGAGAGAGAGGGTGAGGTGGCGGCCGGCGGTTGGAGGAGCGTGGCGGCGGGGTGACGTGGCACACTGGGATTGGCTGGGGTGAGGTGGAGGCTGGACATGTCCGGCGGGGGCGGACGCGTCCGGAGAGGGAAAAGCTTGGGTTTCGGGGGGGGGGGGAATGATCCGAAAATGGAGAGGGGAAGACGTTTTTATAGGTGGAGGGAGCTAGGAGAGTCCAAATGAGGAGCGGTTTTCGGACACGCGATCGTGATGGAACGACCGAGAGCATGGAGGGGAGTTATATGGGTTTTGGGCCACTTCGGAGGGGGTGTTGGGCTGCAAAGAGAAGGAGGCTTTTACGGTTACCCGGTTAACCGTTGGGGTACCAAACGACCTCCAAATGGCACGAAACTTGATAGGCGGTCTACCGGTGCTATACCAAGGCCACTTGGCAAGGCTCGGGCCATTCCGAGAAAGTTTAACACCCACTCACAACAGGAGACAAAAGGGGACGCCGGGGGACATAGGAGTGCCGGATTGCAAAACGGACAACGGGGAAAAAGCTCGGATCCATGAGACGAACATGTATGCAAAATGAAATGCACATGATGACATGGCAAAGCGCAACATGCAAGCAAATGACATGGCAATGACGGCGAATAACTGGCAGACACCTGGCGCATCAGATCCGGGGCGTTACACATGATGAAGTCGGTCTTCAGCCGATTGGCCGGGTTCAGCTTTATCTGGTGGTAACCTGAGTATGCATCCAAGAAAGTCAACAACTCGCATCCGGCTCTAGAGTCTATCACTTGGTCAATCCTTGGTAGAGCAAACGGATCTTTGGGGCAGGCTTTGTTAAGGCTTGTATAGTCAATACACATATGCCACTGCTTGTTCTTCTTCAGCACTAGGACTGCGTTGGCTAGCCATTCTGGGAAAAACACCTCCATGATAAATCCGGCTGCCAGGAGCCGGGCTATCTCTTCTCCAACAACTCTTCTCTTCTCCTCTGATAGACGGCACAAGGGCTTCCTGACCGGCTTGACGTCAGGTCGGACATGTAGCTTGTGCTCGGCGAAATCCATCGGAACACCCGGCATGTCTTTGGGAGACCACGCGAAGATGTCCCGATTCTCACGAAGGAAATCGACGAGCTCGCTTCCTATTTGCTGTCCAGGCCTGTGCCTATGACAACGTGCCTCTCCGGGTGCTCCGGGTCCAAGGGTATTTTCTTTGTTTCCTTGGAAGGTTTGAACGAGCCCTCAACCTCCGACTCCTGGGGGGTGGGTGACATTTTCGGCTTCTTGCCTGCCAACGCCACCACCCGGTCAAGGAGCCGCTTCTCGGCTGCAATCACGAGGGACTCGGCCAGCCGGCTGCTATCTGCGGTGCAAGCGACCGACTTCTTGTAGTCTCCGACTACTGTCAGGATCCCCTTGGTACTCGGCATCTTCATCTTGAGGTAGGCGTAGTTGGGGACTGCCATGAACTTGGCCAGAGCAGGTCCACCACTTCAAACCAAACTGGCTCTTGGCGGAAATGATTATTGTCTCCGAAGAGGACATCAATCTGGGTCTTTTCGATTGGCGAGCAGGAAAGGCCAGGAACTATGCCATGGAATACAGTCCGACTGGGGGTGAGCTGCTTCTGCTTGATTCCCAACTTCTCCATTGTGTCACGGTACAGAATATTGATGCTGCTGCCACCATCTATCAAGATTTTGGAGAAACGGGCGGCCCGCCTCTCCGTTGCAAGGGTTGCTTCTAGGACCAGGCATATGAACCAGGGGAAGGCATCACTTCCGGGTGGTCGGCCCTGCTCCAACTGATAGGCTTCTCGGACCAATGCATGAACTCTGGAGTGTTGGAGGCCACTGCTTGCACTTATTGTTGTTGTTGCCGTTTGATGCGTCTGTCGTCGGCCACGCTGGTGAACACAACATAGGCTCCGTGTTCCTCTGGGTACTCGTCTTGTATGGCACCTCTTGGTCAGACGCCGCTGTGGGCTGAGGAGGCGGCGGTCCGGCGGACGGAGGAGGCAGGAGTCCATCTCCCTTGGCGATTCTGGTGAGCCAGTGACACTTCCGAGTGGTGTGGTTGGATGGCTTCGCACCACTATAGAACTTGCAGGGTGCATCTAAGGTTTGCTCGTAAGAGAAAGCAGGCAACCAATTGGACTTGCCGCCTTCGCGCTTGGGTGCGGCTGTCCTTCCGCTCTTGATCTCGATCGCCGCCACCGCCGGCTAGTGGAAGCTGGCTGGGTGGCCTTCCGCTTGTTATCACCTGGTTGCTGTTGCCGACTGGTGTCACCAGCCGGAGTCCGAGGGGCCTGAGGTGCCACCTTGCCGAACGCATCAACCAGAATTTCCGCCTTCATGGAGGAGTCGGCCGTGGCGTGCTTGTCGGCGATGACCAGCAGCTCATCGAGGGTCTCGGGCTCGTCGTAGAGGAGTTGATGCTTGAGGAGGGTGCCCTCTCGGCACCCGGCGGTGAAGTACTCGATCGCCTGCACCTCGTGCACGCCTTCGCAGGAATTGTGCAGCTTGGTCCAGCGCGTGAGGTAGTCGCGGGTCGACTCTGTGGGCCCTTGGACGCACGAGGAGAGCTGTCGGGGCTTGGGAGCCCGCTTGTAGGTGCTGGTGAAGTTGCGGATGAAGGCCTCGGTGAAATCAACCCAGCTGTTGATGCTGCGGGGCTTCAGGCTGTTGAGCCATGTTCGGGCAATGCCCTGAAGCATGAGCGGGATGTATTTCACGGCAACGCGCTTGTTGCCGTTTGCTATACTGACGGCCGTGGACTAATCGACCAGCCAGTCTTCCGGCTTCACGGAGCCGGTGTACTTGGGCGTGTCTCGAGGGAGGGTGAACCCCTTGGGGAAGGGCTCATCTCGGATTCGCGGGCCGAAACAGGGCGGGCCCAGCGCGTCTTCTTCTTCAAGTGCCAGGATCGGTTGAGAGGATCGATCCGATGGCGAGCATCATTCTCTCCGACTCCCTCTCGACGGCCAAGGCGGTCAACGAGTGTTGGATGCGTGACAGGAGGCGGAGTGGGGTACCTTGCTCCACGAGGCGGGGGAGGCGGCTGGTCGCCTCGCCGCTCTACTGCGCGAGGGCGGCCATCCTCGTCCCCTGCGATGGAGAGGCGCGTCTGGCTGCGGCTGGCAGCCGGCTCGTTGCCCTTTCCTCCGCGGGCGCCACTAGTCGGCGTCCGGGAAGTTGCCCCATGTTCTTGGCGTGGGGGCGGCTCGTTGTTCCGTCGGGCTGGGACTTCAGCGTGGTAGGCGGCCTCGTGATGCGCGACAGCCGCGTCTAGGAGCTGCTGGACTCGCTCCGTCATGTGGCGGCGCTCGTCGCCGTCGTATTTGTCTAGCTCATTCGTTACCGCCTGGGCGGCCCGGATGTTCTCTGCAGGCATGGCGTAGACGGGGCGCTCTGCCCCGAACATGCTGGCGAAGGTCGCACCACGCTGCCAAACTGTACCGAGGCGACTAGGCCCCTCAGGAGCTGGCGTGCCGCCTACGACCCAGTCCATCTCGCGCCGGTAGGCGTCCGAAAGCCGGCGCATGCTGGCCAGGCGACCAGCATTTTCGAGAAGCTGGAGGTGGCGTGCCTCCAGCGCCTCAGCGTTCGCGCCCTCGGGAATGGGCGTCGTGAGGTCATGCAGAGTGGCGTCGAGGGGATCTTGAGCACGCCCGTCCGAGCGCTCTCCACTGTCGATGACGAGTACCTCCATTACGGTGCTCCCGCCACTATACTCGCGAGGAGGCGTCTTGTAACATCCCAAATTTTCAATTTGGAATGCTATACTTAGATCATCATTGCATAGCATATTTTGTTGCATTGTTGGCTCGATCCTAGAAATTCTACGCAACTCAAGGACCCACGGAGAGAGTTGGGGATTTCGTTATTTTCATATTTGAGTTTTCTCAAATTTTGAAAATAGGATCGGTTGATTTATTTATTTTATCTTCAATTATTTCTACTACCAAAAATTCAGAGAGGGAATAAAATGACTTTCCCAAAATAAAGAAATAATGAAGATTTAATAAAAAAATCAAATAAGATTTATTTTGGAGTTTTTCGCCTTTTTATTTTGGATTTAGGAAAAATGCGCATTTTTCAAAATTGCATTTAGGCCCCAAATAAATGTTCATCTTGTCCGTCTTGATTTTAGAAGCCGGGGAAAATTTATTTCGGGATTTTTGGAGTCCGTTTAGTATTTCTTTCGTTTGATTTTCTGCGCGTAATTATTAAAAAAACGCGAACCGACCTTGGGCCGTGCCCGAGCGGGACTCCGCCCGGGGGCGCCTTTAAATAGCCACCGCCCCGAGCCCCAGTCGGCCGCCGCCGCCGAGCCCACTCAAGCCCGCCGCCCGGCCCACACCTCGCCAAACCCTAACCCTAGATCCAAGCGCACGCCGCCAGATCCGCCTCCACCGCCGCCGGACCCGCCGCCCGCCCGAATTTCGACCCGCCGAGGTTCGCCGCCGCCTCGTTTTGCGTTCTGCCGGTTTAAAAAAACGAGCGGTTTTCTTTGTTTTTTTCTTCGGTTTATTTTATTAGATCGGTTTTTTTGGTTCGGTTAAATAGCGAGCGTTCGCTCGTTCGTTCGTTTTAACGAACGTGTTCGTCAGATTAGGTTTAGTTAACGAACGTTCGTTCGTTAACCCGTTCGTCATTTTTCTTTTTCTCGGATTTAATCCGCGGTTTTTCTGATCGTGATTCCTGATCCGATTTTCGTTTTAATATAACTTTTCGCTCGTTTGTCGGAATCAGGCGATTCAAGCGCTTGGAGTTTCGTCTCGAAACCCTCTTTCCGAATAACCAACTTAAACAAGTTTTTGCTTCTGTAAAATTTGACTTAGATCTAGATTAGTAAAACGAAGCTGTTTTCTTTCGCCGTTTGACTTCCGTTGCTTCGTTTGTTTTGTTTCTTTTTGCAAACCGGAGTTCTTCAATTGAACTTTCTGGTTAGATCTTTTTTTCGATTTTTACCGCGTGCATTAGATGAGTACTTAATGTATGCTTGTTTGTTTGTTCTGCGATAAAATACCCGTGCGCCGCTGTTACTTGAGTCTCTAGGTTTCATGGATCATCGACAAAGGCAAGTAACACTTTGATCATACCTTTTCTCGTACCCAGCTTTTTATGCATTAGATCAATCCTCAAACATTGCATGATTAGGATCTAATTAAATTGTGGGTTATGGGAATTAGTTGAGGTAGTACCTATTACTGCTTTTATTTTCAAACCCCAGGAGTTACTTCTCGTTTGCTCATTATGCCATGCTATGCTAGTAGACATGGATTGGGTGAGTGTATCCATGATGATGTGAGTTTGTTAATTAATGGTTTATTTAAGGTGGCAACTTAAACACACATCCGGGTGGATTGAGGCACCTAGTTTCCGTGACTTACTGTTTTTCTTCGGACCGCCACCCGTGCTCAAAGGGATCATGAGATTATTCAAACTAGAAACTTCGTGTGCAGCCACAAGCCATTATGGGCTCTGGCATAGTTGATTAAGTCGTCATAACTCTTACGGGTGGACTAGCGTATGTAGGGGAAAATAGGTGTACCGGTCTACCCTTTATGTAAGGTGCTAGCGCTTCCGAAAGACTATGTCTCGGTCATCCGTTTCTCAAACATCATGTAGTGCGAGGAATCAAACGTAGGCGATCGAGTCTTGTGGGGAAAAGTGCGCAAACCTCTGCAGAGTGTATAAACTAATCATGGTTAGCCGTGTCCCCGGTTATGGACATCTTGAATATCTAGAACTTGGAAATCATATGAATCTGATCATGTTACCTCTAATTAATATTGGTGGGATGTTAATGAGTACTTTTTAATTGGGATTGAGGATGCTGTCAACCATTCTCAATGTTTAACAACCACCATGATAATTAAATAAATTTATTCCTTTGCAGTAGGGAAAAATTGGCTTTATGCAAAACTATAACCATAGAGCTTTCCACCAGCCAAATATGCATGTAGTATAGCTTAATCCATTGTTATTCTCTATGTGTTACATTGCCAGCATATTCCATGTGCTGACCCGTTTTCGGGCTGCAACGTTTCATGTTGTAGACTTTTAGATTTACAGTAAGGTGCTTTTAGGTCGTGGTTCTTTACTCAGTGATGCCATTGGAGTTGATGGACTCGCTTATCTTCCAAGTCTTCCGCTGTTATCGTATTTAGATGGCCTTAAGCCATATTTATTTCAATAAGTTCTCTCTTGAGACATTCGATGTAATAAGTGTGTGATTGCTACTCTGTTATAAATCCTCCAAGCATGTGTGGTGTCAAGACATCGATCCGTGGATGACACCGAGCACGTAGATCGACTGCTTTGAGGTCTGGTCGCTACACGCTCGTCATAGACCACCACGTTGGTGGGGAACGCGTTGAGCGATGCCGTGTCGGAGTCGACGATCATCGGATCGGTCGAGCCGACGGACTCCAGGTCCACAGCAGGCTCGCTGGTGACATGGAGCTGGTCAAGGAGGCTGACGAGGCGGCTCTCCGGGTAGCTAGTACCCGCGTCGGAGGATGGCTCATCGGAGAGGTCGATCTCACCGACAAGGTCAGTGAGGCAGCTCGCCGCGCAGGCGATCTCCACGCCGTGCAGCGCGTCAGGGCTGATGCCGTCGGGCGTGTTGGGCTAGCTTCGCTCGCCAGGAAGGAACAGGGTTCCCGTCCAGAGCAGATCTCCGGGAGACGATGCACCTCGCCCCACGGTGGGCGCCAAATGTCGGGGGTAGGGTGCGACATATTCCAATGGATGGCTTATCATGGTGGGAGTGAGTAGAACGTCACCGTGCACGAAGCGGGATAAAGGCGTGAACCGTCGCCGCGAACTTTACCTGTGTTGGGGGCTCTCCGTGGAGATAATACCCCTACTCCTGCTCTGCGGGGTCTCCGCATGATCACTAAGGCACTAGTGCTACAAGTCGCTCCTTGAGCTGTGTCTAGAGGTAGGAGAAGGCAAGGCTAGCTCTTCCCTGCCCTAGGTATCTGGCTACTTCTATCAGGGTTGGAACCGTTTGCATGGGTGGCCTGGGGGTTTTATATAGGCCTACCCCCAGGGGTACAATGGTAATTCATCCGGGTGCTGGGCCCGGCTGTCAGTGTCTCCAGCCTCTGGCTCCTCCGCCGACCGTTGTGGCTGCTTACTGTAGCCGTGTCGTTGGTAACGGGGGCTTGGTCATCTTAGTGTGGCTACAGTCCTGCCGCCTGGTGGGAGGCCACTGTAGCCACACCTGGTCTTATCAGCTTAATGGCGTGCTTGCCTCGGGGCAAGGGACGGCCGCCTGCTGGAGGCCGGCCCCTCCCGAATCCGTCTGGTTGAGCTTCCGCCATCTTTCTTGGGGTCACTACTCGATAGGGCCCGCCACCGGTAGGCCTCACCGATGAACCGTCGTGGGAACAGAGCTCACTTTGCCGGGAGCGGCGTCGGGGAGATATGGCATGCTGCCCGTCGTGCGAGATCTCCACCTGAGCGAACCTTCAGAGCCACACGTCTCGGCGTTGGGGCGACATGCTTCACTGTAGCCATGCTCTGACTTGTACTCTCGATGGGGGCTCAGCCGCACCGTTGCGTGAGGTGGCCGCCTGCCCGTTGCCGCCCTCTTTGGAGGGCGGCCGTCAGGAGCCAGTCACTCGGAGCACCATAGACTTGGATCGGCCGCCCTCTGGCAGCCGGCCGCTGAGCCAGTCGGCACCAGAGGGAGGAGCTTCAGCTTGGGGTCCAGCAAGGCGGAGCTGGCCCAAAGTCTTGATAAATCCAAGGACTCGGGTGAGCCTATCCGTGGCCTATTACTCCGACACACACTCTCGTCACGTAGTCGCACATGACAGCCACAAAGTTGCACAATCCTGTCGGCGTAGTCGCACACGCACGACTGCGGAGGTGCACATTCTCGTCCGCATGCATAGTAGCTCACGCACGACTGCGGCGGTTGCACACGCGTGGTGGCATAGTCGCACACGTAGGACCACAGAGTTGCACGCTCTCGTTGGCATAGTAGCTCACCTAGAGCGGCGGAGTTGCACACTCTCGTTGGCATAGCCGCACATTCGCGGC
This sequence comes from Aegilops speltoides, assembly GCA_021437245.1. Lineage (NCBI taxonomy): Eukaryota > Viridiplantae > Streptophyta > Magnoliopsida > Poales > Poaceae > Aegilops > Aegilops speltoides. Next base: position 103,554,363 of record CM038145.1, read on the forward strand.
CGCTGAGTTGCATACTCTCGCCGCATAATCGCACGTGACAGTCACATAGTCGCACATACACGACTGCGGAGATGCACACTCTCATTCACATAGTAGCTCATGCACAAGTGCAACGGTTGCACACACGCGATGGCATAGTTGCACAATCAAGGCTGCATGAGTTGCACATGCGCGGCATCATAGTAGCATACGCACATCCACAGAGTTGTACACTATTGTTGGCATAGTTGGTTGGGGTAACAGATAAAAAATTGCACATCGATTGCTAGGCAGTTGGTACGGGCAACAAACAAAGTTGTACATCTCACAAGCAGGGTAGGACAAGGACACCAACATCTCACAGGCAGCAAACAAAGTTGCACTACTCGTGTATGTATAGTTTTTCACTGCTTGCACACCCTGCCCCATTTACCCTGTCAACAATATATGCAAGTTAGTTTGTTGTTCCAACCAACTGTCTCGTAGTCGATGTGCAACTCCTTCCCCTACCTATGTGTGGATGTGTACTTTCAGTTGGCGGGGACAACAGACAAAGTTGCACATAGTCTGCTAGGCAGTTGGCTGGGGCAATAGGTCAAGTTGCACATCTCAGGCAGGGATAGTTTGATGGTGAAAACTCACATTCATGAGGGTAATAAAAGTTGCATATGGACAGGGAGCTAAAGTTGCACATCTCACTAGCACATGTGGCTTGTATGGGGGTGCTAGCAATGAAAACTACACATCCATAGGGGTACGGGGAAAGTTGCACATCACTCTTAGGAAGTTGGCCAGGGTAGCATCCAAAGTTGCACATCCACTACTAGCAGTTGGCCGAGATAGCAAACAGTGAAAACTGTACATCAACGGACAAGGGGGGTTGCACATCAACTAGTAGGTAGTTGGCTTGGGCAACAAACAAAGTTGCACATCTCAGTGTTAGGGGGTAGTTTGGGGTGGAGGTTTCTATCTATGAAAACTGCACATCCACGGGTAGTGTGAAAGTTGTACATTGGCTCTCAAGTAGTTGCACATCGACTATTACACGGTTGCACCAAACGGGGAGTAAATTACACACACAAAATTTCATCGAAACATACCCATGCATGATCTTGTTTCGAAGAGCAACATAGCATCGCCACTCGCACCAAGCCACGATTGCCTCAGTGCCTTGCCCCAGCTGCTGATTATCCTCGAGGCTTCTTTGTGCTCGCCATGCTCTACCACCGCTCGCTCGGCTGCGATGTCCTTGCTGGCCACCACGCGGAGCCACTCCCGCTCGACCTCCACGTCCGGCTCTACCTCTGGCGCCTCCACCGGTCTTTTCACCACCACGTCCTTGTCTGGAACGTCCACCGACTGCTCGGTCACGATGTCGCGGTATGTGCAGCTCACCATCATCAGGGGCATGACGTTGTCCATGGCACCGACCGTTGGCACGTCCACTGAAAGCAGGAAGCGCCTCTCCTTGTCGGCATAGAGCTCGCCGACGTCCACCGTGGCGGTGCACCCGTCAGCGTCAATGCGTCTCTTGTAGCGTCCTGACTTGATGGACCGAGCGTGAACGCCAGGACAGACGCACTTGACAGCGATACGCGCCTCCTACACGGCGACCGACAGAAGCCAGCAGATGCACTGCGCAAAAGAGTCCTGGATGACAGCCTTGTTCTCGATGATGGATAAGGTGCCGCCGATGGCCTTCGTGATGGTGTGCATCGCCGCCAAAGCCGAACGTGTGGGTCGGTGGCAAGGGACTGTCGCCCGTGCGGATCAGGGAAGGTGGCACGAGTACGCTGTAGTCGGTTGCCACATCATGGAAGGAACCCATATGCGGCAGTGTGTGGTTGTCTTGGCCGTTGGAGAGCAGGATGACGCCGGTCATGGCGACCGTCGATCACCTTCACGGCCTCGCGGAGACCCTCTTTGATGTTCGTCCCGCCACCGGTGACGAGGGACTCCACGGTGCGCTCGGACGAGGACTTCCCAGCACCAGACGTGTGCGTGAGGCGGGTGAGGTGACGCGCTGTGCCCGAGAAAGACATGAGAATGAGGCGGTCATGGGGGCCGAGCTTGTCGACCAAGAAACCCATGGCCTGCTTCAGCAGCACAATCTTGTGGTCAACCATGCTCCCGTTAACGTCGAGCACCATCACGAGATCCAAGGGGGTGCGCGCCGCCTTGGCCACAGCTGGAGCCAGCGCGGGAGCCTTGGTGTGCACGAGCACCGTGAAGCCGTCACGGCTAGCGTCCTTGGCGATGGCGGGGTACTTGCAATGCGCCTTGATCAACATCACCCTACCGCTAGCTGTCGTTTTGGTGGCGGCTATGCCGACGGCTGCGGGTTGCGGTTTGAGAGGCTCGTCGTCGTCGAAGAGCAGCTCCTGTGTGGGCGCCACACTCGGCACGTCGCGCTACAGCGTGAAGAAGACCGGGCAGGAGCCCTGGCGGTCGACGCAACAGAGGTGGAGCTGTGGGAGCACTCAGCCGTGAAGGTGGCGTGGTCGCGGCCCAAATCGCCTTGACAGATGGCGCACCTCATCTCCTTGGGTTCAACCGTCCAAACCATATCGGATTCTCCTTCTCTCTTTCCGATGAGAAGAAAAGAACTTTTTTCATGCGTAGTAGTGGGATTGCAGAAAAGCTCTCATCGGATCATTGGAAATTGTATGCATTATCCCTAACTATACTGGATTAATTAGTTGTAATCCCTAACTACAAGTGTGTATATTGGGATAGAGATCAACGAGTAGGATTCCATCATCCTTGGGTTCGTGAGCAAGCAAATCTTAGAACACGTCATTATTGGAAAAAATATGGAGGTTATAAGATTTGTTGCACATGGATGTTTTTGTTTTGTTTTGAGAATGGGCGACGCTACGCGTCAACCGGCAGATTTTTTAAAAGAATTGCCGCCTTCACAGTCATTTGATCTGGGGCTATTTAGTGTCTAGAGGGGGGTGATTAGACCCTCAACAAACAAAGTTGACAGTTTTTAAGTTTTTCAAGTTGAGGTAGTAGAGTAACACTATTTCAAGCATACACAATACAATTCAAGCAAGCATGCAAAGAGTATATGAGCAGCGGAAAGTAAAGCATGCAATTTGCAAGAAAGTAAAGAGATGGGATTGGAGTGCGCAAACGCAATTGGAGACATGGAGATTTTTGGCGTGGTTCTGATAGGTGGTGCTATCATACATCCACGTTGATGGAGACTTCAACCCACGAAGTGTAACGGTTGCGCGAGTCCACAGAGGGCTCCACCCACGAAGGGTCCACGAAGAAGCAAACTTGTCTATCCCACCATGGATGTCGCCGACGAAGGACTTGCCTCACTAGGGTAGATCTTCACAAAGTAGGTGATCTCCTTGCCCTTACAAACTTCTTGGTTCAACTCCACAATCTTGACGGAGACTCCCAAGTGACACCTAACCAATCTAGGAGACACCACTCTCCAAAAGGTAATAGATGGTGTGTTGATGATGAACTCCTTGCTCTTGTGCTTCAAATGATAGTCTCCCCAACACTCAACTCTCTCTCTCTCACAGATTTGGCTATGGCGGAAAGATGATTTGAGTGGAAAGCAACTTGGGGAAGGCTAGAGATCAAGATTCTTGTGGTTGGATTGGAATATCTTGGTCTCAACACATGAGTAGGTGGTCCTCTCTCAGAAAATGAATGTTGGAAGTGTAGGCACGTTCTGATGGCTCTCCTCACGAATGAAGAGTGGGTGGAGGGGTATATATAGCCTCCACACAAAATCTAGCCGTTACACACAGATTCCCAATTTTGGTGGGACCGAATCATAAAACTCGGTCAGACCGATTCAGGTCATGTGAACGTTAGAGTTTTCGGTGGGACTGACAAGGTCAATTCAGTGGGACCGATGTGCAGGGGTTAGGGTAAAACCTCAACTCGGTTTGACCGATTACTCAAACTTGGTGAGACCAATTTTGGTAATAGATCACAGACAATTTGCAAGCCCATCTCGATGAGACCGAGATCCCATCGGTGAGATCGAAGTGACTAGGGTTTGGCAGTGGCTATATTAGATGAAACTCGGTGGCGCCGGATAGACAAAATTGGTGGGGCCGAGTTTGACATTTAGGTTTAGGACATATGTGGATGTGAGAAAGTGGCTGAGGGTTTTGGAGCATATCACTAAGGACTTTGAGCAAGCAAGCCATTAAGCAACACCTCATCCCCTTTTAATAGTATTGGCTTTCCTATGGACTCAATGTGATCTTGGACCACTAAAGTGAAAATGTAGAGTCTTGAGCTTGTTGCCAATATGTGTCCTTAGCATTTTGAAGGGGGTCCACATCCTCTTGTCCATGTCCATGCCACTCCAATGTTGAACTTATCTGAAATACACTAGGTAGAAATATTAGTCCTACAAGAGATATGTTGACATTAATTACCAAAATCACCCAGGGAGCACTTGTGCTTTTAGCGGCCCGTCCCTTTTACTCACCAATGCAACAAATGCAGTGTTACAGAACTCCTTGCAACAAACCTTTCGTTGCATAAACATTTGATTCTGCAACAGAGGTTCTGTTGCAGAATTTTTTCTGTCTTAACTTTTTTGAAACATGAGTGTTGTTGCGAAATGACTTCTGCAACACAAATGATATTGCAGAAATTTTTCTGTCTTAACTTTTTCGCAACATGAATGTTGTTGCGGAAGGACATCTTCAATATGGATGTTGTTGCAGAAAAATTGTCAAGGTGGCAGAGGCGCGCGTCAAGTGGTGAACGTCATGGCCAGATGTTGTGCATTGTCCGATCAAACTCGTATTTGATGGTTGTGCGTGCGGCAGAACTCAACTCGTGATCAGCCGGTTGATTGTAATAGTTTCCCTTTGAGAATTCCACATGGATAGTTTTTTACCATGCTAGCTATTATGTTATTTTCCACCGTGGAAGTAATGATCATTATAAAAGTGATCAAATAATGTTTTTTAAGCACAACGATCAAATAATGTTCGATTTTGCTATTTATCAAGTACCTGAAAGTTTTCCTCGCGCCAGTCACCTCTTTCTTCCTTCCTTCCTTCCTTCCTTCCTTCCTTCTAGATCTCACCGGAGAATAAACCTTGCCAGAGAAGAAACCTCGCTGAGAAGAGAGCCCCACTAACTATCTTAGGGTGAGTCATTCCCCACTATCTATCTTAGGGTGGCGGAAGGGGGTGCAGGGCTGCAGGGGATCGCCGGAGTTGCATGGCGGGGCTTAGAGGGATGGTCGGGGTGGCGTCCGGCAATAGCGGTAGGGGAGGTCCAGGGGAGGGTGGGGAGGCGAGGCGATGCGCAGTAGTGCCCCCCGGCCCCTGGTGGTGGTGGACGGCAGTTAGGATGGGTAGGACGGTGGTTGCAGCAACAGGTGGATCAAATGGCGAGGAGGAAGATGATTTGTGGGCGGTTGGATGTAGATCTGACGGCTAGGAAAGAAAGTGACCGATGCCAATCTTTTTTCGGGCACCTAACAATTAGACGCTCCAACAATGTTAATGTTCATCAATATCCGAGGAGCAAGGCATGCTAAATACCACCTCCATTACTAAATACAAGATGTTGGCTTCGTTTTCCTCTCTATTTGCAAGGCGTTGACATCCGACCTTCCCCTGTTCGTCGACAAGCTAGAGATGCTCCCCAGATGGAAGGGCTCCATGTTGTCCATCAGTGGTCGGCCCGTGCTCGCCCGACATGTTCTCTATGCGATGCCGACACATTTCCTCGTCATCGTGGAATAAGTGCATCCTTGACAAGGTGAACCACGTCATTCATAGCTTCCTCTGGGTTGGCCGCAAAGACGTGTGAGGCGGCTAGTGATAGGTTAACTGGTCTAGGGTTTACTGCCCCACCTTCCTTGGTGGCCCCGAGGTTCTGTGGCTCTAGTGCGACGTGTTCGGCTTTGGCGGAAGTTGCGGTTTTTCCAGCTATCAATTAAGCATGATGAGTTGCGTTGGAGGTGGAATGCAAAGGACAATACTCGGTGAAATCATGTTATATCTCCCACTTTCAAGGTTTGATTACAGACCCTTTCTGGCACCTATCCTGGAAGACTTGGTTGCCCTTGTGCATCAAGGTGTTCTCCTGGCTCACCCCGTAAGATCGATGTTGGACGGTGGATCGCCTTGCTCGACAAGGCCTACCTCATGTGGAGCACTACGTGATGTGTGATCTGGTGTCGGAGAGTGGAGCATCTCCTTGCGGATTGCTCATTCTCTCGACAAATTTGGCATGAGGTATTGTTGTGGTGTCGAGCGACTACACCACTCCTTGGTCCCGTGACAACTTTCTTGGATTGGTTGGCCTTTGCCTGCTGAAACGCCTCTGTAGGATGTCCTCCATCATCATTGTGGCATGGTGGCTTTGGAAGCATCGCAATGCATGTACTTTAAATGGCATGCGCCCCTTGATCAACTCCCTGGCGCACACTATTTTAGGAGGACACGCACACCATGGACATTGCGTTGGAGGTAGCTAGGACATGCCAGGGAGAGGCGTGCTGGGGGGTAACCATGGGCATGGATGCAATTAGACATTGTCGTGGCCATTCCTATAGTCCGGACGATGGTGTTCCGGTTTCCAAGCCAATCATGATTGGTGAAGCAGCCGATGGGACGTGACCTATCCGGAACCCGCAATGGTAGGTGCTCCCGTATGATCATATCAAGCTTGTTGGGTTCAGCGTCAGAGTCATTTGTGCACGTGCCAAATGGATGGTGATGTTGGCCTCTTCGTATAACACATCACAAACCATGCGTGTGTTTCTTATGCGTGGCCCATGTAGAGGACAATGTAAGCATATGTATAGACCATGTGTTTGGCAATGATGTGTGTCTCCATCGTGCCATCATTTATGTTGCTTGCACGTGTACTGCCTCATGCGCTTTTGTGAAGGAGGGAGGGTACGATGGGTCAGACATGCATTCAATATATCCTCCTCCATGAAATCGGACTGGACATCACATGCAATGAAGTGTTCTTCAAACATGGTAATCTTATTGCCTCTATGCACCACAATTACAATCATGTATCTGAGCATCAAGCTAACAAACGCAGTTAGAATACTGTGATATGATATGAAAAGCTAAACAGACGGTGTTTCAACAAGGTGCCATGTGTCATTGCATACTCCTAATTTTTTTTAGGATACGCACGAGTGTGTGTATCATGTATTAAAGAAGGCAAGGGGAAAAGAGCCCCAACCACCATAGTCTTACATGCGTTACATGAAAACGCTCCGTCTACCCCAATACTGCCTAGTACTAACTACTCGCCGCCACCCACCTAGCCAAAGAGCCGAGGAAGGGCACAAGGTCTCCTTGTTGAGTATAATGTTTATTAGGAAAGACGAGATAGACTAGGATTTGTTCTGTCTTGTCTTGTACTCCAAGTAGATGATTGTACTCCTATATATATGTCCACGAGGCTCATGCAATACAACAAACTATTCCACCAATCTCTCTCTCTCTTCTAACATGGTATCAGAGCCGGCCGTGTTGGCCGGCTGCCCTAGAGAGTCCTTTTCCCGATCCTTTGATCCGGGTTTTTCTCTCTCTCGCCGGTCACTTTGATCGGCGTCTACTTTTTGATTTTCCGATCTAAAATCGGTTTGCGTCGCCCACCGTCGTTCGTCATCAACAACACGCCTCTACTCCACCATTGGCGTCGACTCCATCGACATCTTCGTCGCCCAAGAGACGGCTGCTTGCATCCTCCTGCGCCGGATCGCTGGATGGCTCGCACCGTATGGGCGGCCGCTATGTGCGGCCGCTCGCACGGTCCTGCTGGCCGGCGTCCTCGACCGCGTAGGCCCGGATTTCTCGAGCGCTAACGCACCCAGCGGGCCGCGCTTCTGCTAGGTGTGGTTGGCTGCTCGGGTTCCGCGTCTGCTGCGCCTGCGCTAGGTGTGGTGGCTGCTTGGGTTCCATGTACGTCTACTGCTCCCGGACGATGCATCCATGTGTGGTGCTTATGTGCATGTACGTCAGCCTTTGTGGCTTGTGTGCATGCATCATGCCCCCAAAGCGTTCTCATCCGGTTGAGTGCTCATGGACTGTCCGGCTTTGCGGATGCGCGCTGCTGGTACATTGTTGCCGCGGGCGCCTTCTCTAACTCCGGCTGTGATGCACGTTGTCGGTACATCAACGTCAATATGTGTCTTCCCGACCATCCTGCCTCATCCTGGACTCCGCCGCCACCACTCCTCCATAGAGCGGCGTCCCCGACCTCGCGCGCGATCGGCTTGATCACCCGCTCGCCACCGTGATCCGCCTCATCTACGCCAGCGCGACCGAAGCCAGCCCGTCGATTCTGGCGCCTCCGCAGTCCGTGAAGATCGTCCCAGTTCAGCGCGCCTCTCCACCGATCGAGCATCGGGCTGCCGCCATGTCGCCCGTCGGACCGCAGCGCCGCCGCCGACAGCGTCCGCTCTAAACCGTCCGTGGCTGCATCGACCCTCGCGCCGCCCGGCGTCACCTCGTCGGGCCGTAGCGAAGCGTGGCACGCGATCAACGCCGCCGTCGAGGCCGTCCCTCGGTTGCACCAACTCGAGAACCGCCGTTCGTCGCCCGCGGGCGTGGCGTCGTGGCCCATGGCCCCATCGCCGCCGAGGTCTTCCGTCGTCGCCCGACCGCTTTGCCGCCGTTGCGTCGCCCCTTTGGGCCGTAGCGCCGCGGCCCACGGTCCACTCCGCCGTCACCGCGTGTCAACCTCCCGTGGTATGTGCCGCGCCGTCTCCCTTGGCGCGGGAACACCACCCTCCGCGTTGGTCTTCGTCATGATGTCAAGGTTCTTCGCCTACTTCGAGCACCGCCGCCACACTCCTAACCTAGCCTCCGCCGCCGCCGTCAGGCCGCCGCCGCCGCTCTTCTTTGGCCGCCGCCGCTACCTTTGTAGCCGCCGCCGCCCGTCCACCCCCTTCGTCTTCATCCAAGTGCCAGCCCATCGCCAGCGTCGCCGTCATCTACCGCAACCACTTCGTCTACTCCGACCACCGTTGGTGACATCGGCCCCGCGTCGATGGACTCCGCAATCGTCGTCGAGTTCTTCTCTGCTGGCCCCTCCAACTTCTCCGACATGGCGTACAGCTCGTGCAGGTCCCTCGTCTACGCATGCTCGGTGCTGGCAACACCGATGCGTGCCTTCGTCCACGACGTGTCCCGGGCCTGGCAAGCCTGGTGCGGCACTTCTTCAACTTCGTCTTCGTCCGTCTACGCATGCCCGGTGCTGGCAACACCGACGTGCCTTAAATCCCACGATGTGTCCCGGGCTTATAAAACCCGCGCGACGCTGTCGTCAACAACATCTTCTTCGGCGCACCACTACTTGACACCATCGCGCGCCCATGACTCACTCGGCGCCACCTTGCGCCTGCGGCTCCACGGCGACTTCCTCGACACCGGCCACCCCGACTCGACATCGACGACGGCATTCTTCGCACGGCTACCTCGACCACGGTTCCACCACCCACGCTCTTGGCTACCTCGACAACGGCACAAAGGGCTACCGCCTGCTTGAGCAACCTCGTCGGTTTTCACTCCAGCCACGACTCTGTGATGCCTCGACTGTTCCGACTGTGGGGGGTGTCCGTCAGCTTGCCTTCGGATTCTTCTCCAGTCTCACCGTCTGCGTCGCTACCGTTGTGACTGTGGGGGGATGTTGAGTATAATGTTTATTAGGAAAGTCGAGATAGACTAGGATTTGTTCTGGCTTGTCTTGTACTCCAAGTAGATGATTGTACTCCTATATATATGTCCACGAGGCTCAAGCAATACAACAAACTATTCCACCAATCTCTCTCTCTCTCTTCTAACACTCCTTAAACAGACCTGCTGCCTTCCATGCTCGAGTCTCGCTTTCCACCCTCGCAATTACAGCATAAGCCGAGGGTGTCACCCTGTCGAAGACTACCGCATTCCGATGCTTCCAAAGTTCCCAGATAACTAGAGATGTTAGGGTCTGTACGTCTTTTGCCTCCTTAGCCGAAAGTTTCCTCGCGCTGCAAGAGTTGCACCAATCCACCACCGCGTTATCTGCCATTGGTGTCCACTCCAGTTTTCTGAGCATATGCAGTCTCTTGCTATATCGCAGAAGGGGCAAGCTGCTTGGTGCGGCAGACCACGACGGGCTAGTCAATCTGATGAATAGCATTTGTTTCTCCCCGCAAGCCAACCAAAGAAGCAGCAGTGCTTCGATGCCTTCGAATTCCATGCCATCTCCGCGTACGACACATTTCCATGGCCCAAAACTTAGCCACAAAAGCCGACCGAGCGGAGTAAGAGTCGTTCTCCTCCCAGGCCCAGACCGTTGAGTCCTCCACCATGGGCGTTAGTTCCACATCTGTTACCCTCTCCCACAACCCGAACACTTCCGAAAAAGAAATATTGTCAATATCTGGCCCGATGTCCAGAGCCCAGGCTCCATCTTGAAGGGCTTCGAACACCATACGAGCTGCTCGGACCCTCTTCCGCACCCGCGAGTATAGGCTGCATACTACTAATTAACATCTGGGATCAGTACTATTGATTAAAACAATGAGTCTTGGGGCATCTGATATTAAAATACCGTATAGACGCTTGATCATTTTTGGAAGTAGAGGATGGCGACCACGTCCACGTGGGGTCATCCATACAAATCAGTCAGTGAACTTAGTGCTCTAAATTGTGGGGATGTTCTCCTCAGAGCAAGTACAGTAGGATGACATAGGCGGGTTGTAATACTTTAAATATTATATTTTAGATGAGTTGGGGGAGAGAGAAGATGAGAGAGAAGAGAAGCGGGCTACTCGCTAACAGCCGGCTGTAGCACGTGCTCTTAAACACTTTGTGAGAGAGGGAGATAGGCTATGTATCAACAAAGTAGTACAAATTTATATGCATCTATTGTACTTGCCGGCTATAACACTGGCGATACATAATTTGGCAAGATCATATAGCCAACAGCTGGCTATACTATTAACCATGCTCTCGGGCAAACGCGTGTCGATGAAGCAGGTGGAACTGAGCCAGGCGGGCGTGGTGGCAATCGAGCTAGGCGGACGCGGTGATGGTCCTGACAGCTTGTTCCTAAAAGATGCGTGTGGAGCGCGGGTGCATACGTTTGTGGTGAGGTCAAACTGGTAGAGGCGCGCGAGCGACGCACGGTGGTCTGTTGATGCTCGAAAATGGCATGATCGCAAAGAGTGACTTGAGGTTGTAGCAAGATGAGGTCAAATATATGATTTCATGTCACCATTGGATGGCTCTCTTCAACCCGATCGAAATAGGTATAGAGATGATCCAAAACGGAGCTTGGATGAAAAAGTTATGACAATCTTAGAGATGCTTGTATTAACATTAGACTAAAGAATGGCATGAAACCTAATTAAAATGGCCTGTGATAGAAAAAGTTACAACTGCAAAGTTCTTCGCCTCGTCGAAAGGCACAATTTTGATATAAGAATTGTCCCCATCCGAGGTCGTATACAAAAGTTACACGCAAAACCGTGCGCTGCAGCAGTGTTTGGCCGGATCATCCGGGCCGGGGTCCGCATCATCCAGGAAATTGAAGCATCAAGACAACAGAAGGTTTTTGATGAAGCTGGATGATCTGGATCCAGTCCCAGATGATCCGGATGGAGGCCGGACAGTCCGGCTAGAAGTATGGACGTCCGGGCAGTTTTTTCTGTTGTAGATGTTAGAAAACAGCCCGAAACTCCCTTAAGATGACCTCATATAGAAAAGTGTTCAACACTAAAGTTGTGCGTCTCGTTGATACGGTTGATTTCGATATAATAACCTTCCAAATTCTAGGTCTTATGTGGATTCTAGAGCCAAAACAGTGAGCTACTATCAGAAAACTGGGCTAGGCCGGATCATCCGGGCCTAGAGCCGGACATCCAGGCCGGAGGTCGTGAGAAGTCTGAGTTTGGTTAGATTTCATAATTTGGACGGCAAGGCAAGTCCTTTTCTTGTACGGGAAGTCCATCCGCCTCTTACATAGATAAGAGGTGACGGCCGATTGAAAAACAACACATAATCGAACAAATCTATCTACACTTTTTACCTTTACTTTTCCTTCTCCCTTGTTCTTCTTCTTCCTCGTTCTTTGTTCGTTCTTATTGTTGCAGGGTGGCGAACCTCAAGGCCCTAGGGGCGGTCAGGCCGACCTAGGGCATCCCATAGCCAACGCGCGCCCTAACAGGGTCCCTCCCGGGAGTGTGGGGTTTCAGGTCTACAAAAGCGCCCGCCGGATTGCCTGCGTACCGCGCTTCCGGTCGGGTCTCCTTCGACGTGAGTTGCGGTGCATCATCCTCATCATCAAGGGTACACGGTGACGTGTTTTTGTGCGAACACACTTTTTGGTGACTCCGCTCGGGACGAAACTTTGAATGGTCTCCGGCCTGTTCTTGCTACGAAGAGATCGGCATCTGGGGTTTGCAATCAAGAAAGGTAATATGAATACCCAATTCACATATGTAGATGCAAATAATGCATATGTTGTTGCTAGATCATCTAATGAGCGTAATGTATCAGCTAGCCCTAGCTTTATCAATAATGCATCTAATTATGTGCAAGGGTCGATGCAACAAAATCTCCATGATTCTACTTCATATAATTTTAGCAACATGCAACGTATGTATCCCTACTCCCATGCATCAGAAACCCCACAAGTTTATATGTCGATGAATAACATGATGAGTTCGGTTAATCAAGTTGAGACACGCTATGTAGGAACTTCCAATGGTATGCAACAAAGTGTTTCAAGTTTTTATTCATCGGTAAATAACTTGCAGTATGTTAATCCAAACGTGTCGGTGGATAGGGGAATTGGCCATGTTACTACGAGTTATTCGGCCACCTACCTCAAACATCATATGCTACACCTAATGCTACTAATTTTTTGGCACCATACGCAACTGTTGATGTCCATAATTCGGCTCCGCACCGTTATGGTCATGGCCGAATAAGTGAACCTTCTGTAGGAGCACAAATGCCTTCACCTACTATTGTGGCATATCATGTCCCTCCTACACAATTACAGAATTTCGGCAACATCTCATTGCCGAAAGTGTCCGAAAGCATTGGGGGGCAACGATATCCAGACTGGGTGGTTGAGAAAAACTTACATTCTCTTGGGATTTGTGCAACTCTATTCGCCAGGAACTAATAGAAGGTGGGAAGCCTCATGATTTTGCTGCTGTAAAAGCTAGAGTTGTGCAAATGATGCAGTCGCCCAGTGCTATACCATGTGTCCTCAGGACAGTACCCAAGCACCGGTCCACCCACGTATCAAATTATTAAAGTAACGAACGCATATCATATGAGCATGATGAAAAGTAGCTTGACAATAATTCCCATGTGTCCTCGAGAGCACTTTGCTTTATATAAGAGTCCGTCCAGGCTTGTCCTTTGCTACAAAAAGGATTGGGCCACCTTGCTGCACCTTGTTTACTTTTGTTACTTGTTACCCGTTATGAATTACCTTATCACAAAACTATCTGTTACCGATAATTTCAGATCTTGCAGAGAATACCTTACTGAAAACCGCTTCCCATTTCCTTCTGCTCCTCGTTGGGTTCGACACTCTTACTTATCGAAAGGACTATGATAGATCCCCTATAATTGTGGGCCATCAAGACTCTTTTCTGGCGCCGTTGCCGTGGTGTGAAGCGCCTTTGGTAAGGAAACATTTATATAGTGTGCTGAAATTTACTGTCACTTGTTACTATGGAAAATAATCCTTCGAGGGGCTTGTTCGGGTATCTTCACCTCGACTAGAAGAGCAAAGATTTGCTACTCAACCTACTAAACCTACTGAAAATATTTACTTTGAAATTCCTTCGGGTATGATAGAGAAACTGCTAGCTAATCCCTATACAGGAGATGGAACATTACATCCTGATATGCACCTAATCTATGTGGATGAAGTTTGTGGATTACTTAAGCTTGCATGTATGCCCGAGGATGTTGTCAATAAGAAGGTCTTCCCTTTATCTTTGAAGGGAAAGGCATTGACATGGTATAGGCTATGAGATGATATTGGATCATGGAACTACAATCGATTGAAATTGGAATTTCATCAGAAGTTTTATCCTATGCATCTGGTTCATCATGATCGTAATTATATATATAATTTTTGGCCTCATGAAGGATAAAGTATCGCTCAAGCTTTGGGGAGGCTTAAGTCAATGTTATATTCATGCCCCAATAATGAGCTCTCAAGAGAAACAATTATTCAAAAAATTTATGCTCGGCTTTCTCATAATGATTGCTCCATGCTCGATACTTCTTGTACTGGCTCTTTTATGATGAAGACTATTGAATTCAAATGGGATTTACTGGAAAGAATTAAATGCAACTCTGAAGATTGGGAACTCGACGAAGGTAAGGAGTCAAGTATAAACCTTAAGTTTTATTGTGTTAAATCTTTTATGGATACCAATGCTTTTCGTGATTTTAGCACTAAATATGGACTTGACTCTAAGATAGTAGCTTCTTTTTGTGAATCATTTGCTACTCATGTAGATCTCCTTAAGGAGAAGTAGTTTAAATATCATCCTCCCATTGAAGTGAAAATTGTAGAACCTTTTAAAGTTGAAGAAGAAATTGTTACTTATAATATTGATCCTATTGTTCCTACTGCTTATATTGAGAACCCCCCTTTTCCTGTTAGAATAAAGGATCATGATAAAGCTTCAACTGTGGTTCGTAAGAGTTCTATTAGAACACCTACACCCCCTGAGAAAATTAAAGTTGAACCTAGTATTTCTATGGTTAAAGATCTCTTGGTCGATAATATTGATGGGCATGTTATTTATTTCTATGATGAAGCTGCTAGAATTGCTAAACCCGATACTAAAGATAAACATAGACCTGTTGTTCGCATGCCTGTTGTTTCCGTTAAAATAGGAGATCATTGTTATCATGGATTATGTGATATGGGTGCTAGTGTGAGTGCAATTCCTCATTCCTTATACAAAGAAAATTTTCATGATGTTGCACCTGCTGAGATAGAAGATATTGATGTTACTATTAAGCTTGCCAATAGAGATACTGTTTCACGAGTTGGGATTGTTAGATATGTTGAAGTCTTGTGTGCGAAAAATTAAATATCCTACTAATTTTCTTTTTCCTGGTTCCCTTCAAGATAACTTTTGTCCCATTATATTTGGTAGACCCTTCTTGAATACTGTTAATGCTAAGATAGACTGCGAAAAGCATATTGTTACTGTTGGTTTAGGGGATATGTATTTCTCTAAATTTCTTAGACAACCCTTTGATAAAGAATTGCCTAATAAGGATGAAATTATTGGTCTTTCTTCTATTGTCGTGCCTCCTAATGATCCTTTAGAACAATATTTGCTAGACCATGAAAATGATATGCTTATGAATGAAAGAAGGGAAATAGATGAAGTATTCTTAAAGCAAGGACCTATTTTGAAACACAATTTGCCTATTGAAATTCTCAGAGATCCTCCTCCACCCAAGGGTGATCCCGTGTTTGAGCTTAAACAATTACCTGATACTCTTAAGTATGCTTATCTTGATGAAAAGAAGATATATATCCTGTTATTATTAGTGCTAACCTTTCAGACCATGAAAAAGAGAAATTATTGAAAACTCTGAAGAAGCACCGTGCCGCTATTGGATATACTCTTGATGATCTTAAGGGAGGTATTACTGTTGCTCCTAATGATAAGAATGAATTGATCCCACAAAGAATTGTTACATGTTATAGAATGGTCATTGGTTTCCGCAAATTAAATAAAGCCACTAGGAAAGATCAGTACCCTCTACCTTTTATTGATCAAATGCTAGAAAGACTATCCAAACATACACATTTTTGCTTTCTAGATGGTTATTCTGGTTTCTCTCAAATACATGTGTCGAAAGATGATCAGGAAAAGACCACTTTTACTTGCCCTTTCGGTATTTTTGCTTATAGACATATGCCTTTTGGTTTATGCAATGCACCTGCCACCTTTCAAAGATGTATGACTGTTATATTCTCCGAATTTTTTTGAAAAGATTGTTGAGGTTTTCATGGATGATTACTCCGCTTACGGAACTTCTTTTGACGGCTGCTTAAGCAACCTTGATCGAGTTTTGCAGAGATGTTAAGAAACTAATCTTGTCTTGAATTGGGAGAAGTGCCACTTTATGGTTAATGAAGGTATTGTCTTGGGGCATAAAATTTCTGAAAGAGGTATTGAAGTTGATAAAGCTAAAGTAGATGCTATTGAAAAGATGTTGTGTCCTAAAGATATCAAAGGTATAAGAAGTTTCCTTAGTCATGCTGGTTTCTATAGGAGGTTTATTAAAGACTTCTCTAAAATTTCTAGGCCTCTCACTAATCTCTTGCAAAAAGAAGTTCCTTTTGTTTTTGATGATGATTGTGTAGAAGCATTTAAAATACTTAAGAAAGCCTTGATTTCTGCACCTATTGTTCAGTCACCTGATTGGAATTTACCCTTTGAAATTATGTGTGATGCTAGTGATTATGTTGTTGGTTTTGTTCTAGGGCAAAGAGTTGATAAGAAATTAAATGTTATCCATTTGCTAGTAAAACTCTAGACAGTGCCCAGAGAAATGATGCTACTACCGAAAAAGAATTTTTAGTAGTTGTATTTGCTTGTGATAAGTTCAGATCTTATATTGTTGATTCCAAAGTAACTGTTAACACTGATCATGCTGCTATTAAATATCTTATGGAAAAGAAAGATGCTAAACCTAGACTTATTAGATGGGTTCTCTTGCTACAAGAATTTGATTTGCATATTATTGATAGAAAGGGACCTAAGAACCCTGTTGCAGACAGCTTGTCTAGGTTAGAAAATGTTCTTGATGACCCACTGCCTATTGATGATAGCTTTCCTGATGAACAATTAGTTGTCATAAATGCTTCTCGTACTCACTACTAGGGAAAAGCCTAGCAGTAGCGTGCGTATTAGGTGTATCACTAGCGCGGGGCACCGCGCTGATACGGCGCTACAACTAACATGTATCAGTAGCACGTGCTGACCCATGCTACTGCTATACATGGCTAGCAGCAGCGACCTTAGGACAACGCGCTACTGCTAATATCTGCAGTGCTTTAATCTAGGGCACGCTACGGGTAAGAGCGCGCTGCTGCTAACTCTACTCCCCTCGCTACTATTAGTTTTATTAGTTTTTTCTGCATATTTGTTTTGTATTTGAACATGCTTTATACAATAATCTTTAGCATATCATACACATACAAATGTAATCATAGCATCAAATCATCTCATCATCATAATCATCATCCAACACAAAGTGGTCTCTCGTCATCCTCTCAAAAATAGCGATACAAGTTCTTGCAAGTACATCGTCATCCTTATAAGCAATGATATACGCGAGAAGATCTATCACTATGAGTAAGAGCGGAACTATGTAGTACATGAGTTCGTATCCCTCTCTCGCACTAGCGTGAACCTAAACTAACTACTAGTTGTCGCTCAGAAACCAAAAACCGGTACACCTGGGCCTGACACTCCGGCCACTCGTCGTATATTCCTGGTGTAGCACTTCTTCACCATCGATGATCTATGCACCTGCATCGTCACATGAGTCGATGATATGGAACATATATAGTTGAGCAACAGAAAGAGACAGACTTGGCAAAAATAGAAGCAACATATCATAAGCATAAATAACAAAGTTCATCATACCCAAAATGCCCTAACTAGAGTGATCTTTGCTAGTCGAGGAGGACAGTTTAATTACATCACAAATAAAGTTTCGTCATATAGAAAGTATGGACTAAACAGACACATTGTCATATATCGACAATGGGATAATTATATTTATGCCCCTAGTTGTGTCCCACTCGTCTGTTTTACCCCTAATTCCCAAAAGTCACCGGTTCTGTCCAAGTCACTTTGCTCCTCTTATGCTTTTGCCCTTTGACCGTTTGACCGTCAGTTTGAAAACTTCACAACTAATTCATACTAAATTAGAAAAATGCAAATAAGATACCAAAATGTTCAGAAAAACATCACATATGTGTCAGTGTCATTTTCATTCATGAAAAAAGTGTTGGAAAGTGCACATCTGAGTTTTTGCTCTTTTGATACCACCATGAATAGTAAACTCTAAAAAAATTCAAAAAAAATATGGTGGCAAAGAACGACAATTGTTCGAAGTGCTTGCCAAGTTTCATTAGGGAACGACATTCGTGGAAGTCGTGGCAAAAAAATAATCTATTTTGGAGTGCTGATTGTTTTTTTTTTGCCGTGGCACCCATGAATGTTATTCCCTGATGAAACTTGGCAGGCACTTAAAACATTTGTCATTCTTTGCCACCAAATTTGTTTTGAATTTTTTTGAACTTTTTTAGATTTTACTATTCATGATGGTAGCATAAGAGCTAAAACTCGGATGGGCACTTTCCAACACTTTTTTCATGAATGCAAATGACAATGACATATAGGTGATGTTTTTCTGAACATTTTGGTATCTTATTTGCAATTTTCTGATTTAGTATGAATTAGTTATGAATTTTTCAAACTGACGGTCAAACGGTCAAAGGGCAAAAGCATAAGAGGAGCAAAGTGACTTGGACAAAGCCGGTGACTTTTGGGAATTAGGGGTAAAACAGACGAGTGGGACACAACTAGGGGCATAAATCTAATTATCCCATCGACAATCACTCAAACATGTCGTGCCATCCATCCAAGTCAGGGAGATAGTTCCCGAGCTTAGTGAAAGGCTTAAGGTCGAGACGTTGAGCGGCTACGCATGTTCGGACGTCTTCCCGTGACATTTGCCCTTCCTCGTAGAATAACCCTGTTTTTTCGAGGACCTCCTTCATGATGATTTGGGCAAGTTCATGTTGGATGTGACAGAACTGAGCTCGAAGCCGATGATCCTTGATATCTCCTACATTCCTTGCCCATTACAGAATATGGGCATCCCCGGATGTAGGTGACATGCGAAGGTTCTGATGATCCCGTCTGTACTCTAGCATGTGGTGTAGGACATAGAATCCATCACTAAGAGTATCACTCGGTTGCTGGATGCAGCAGAAGTCGGTCTTATGGATGAAGACGGGCCTGCCTTTCCTCTTCTTCTTGGTCTTGATCTCTCCACCCCATACGCCGTAGAAAAAGATAGCACTGTCGAGAACATACTAGATGTGGGTCTAATCCTTTCTATTTATGTTCTTCGATGAGTCCAAGTAAAGAGCGTGGGAGTATAGGCGGTAAAGGATAATGAGGACAGCGCGCCCGTGGTTGTGCAAAATAAGTACACCTCAAATTACTTAGCCTCCACCGTGTAAATGAATGATTGAAATCGAAGGAAGGATATCCGCGCGGATGACTTACAGGGGATGATAAGGCACGAGAATCGTCTCCTTGTCCTTATTGACGACCATGAAATCGATGATGTAGTCCCTCGCGTATTCACGGTGCTCTGCGTAGACTGCTAAGAAGCCCTCTTGCATGAAGTACGGGTCAGTGATACAGATATAAGGTATCTGCTCAATCCCGATGATGTAGTTCATGTACAAGGCATAAAGGCGGACAAACGTAAAATCTAGCTTCTTCAAGTGAAACATGTCGAAGATGTAATCGAATCAAAAGAAGAACTTCTCCGCAGGGACTGTATCCACATACAACCTTTGCCGCGGCACGTTAACCACGTAAGGTGGGTATCCTGGATTTTCCAAGGCGATTAGGCTTTTCTATCTCTGTAGCACATTGTCATGAAGTCTCCTTAGATCGCCCTGTATGGCATCTACCGATGCCTTAGGTAGGATTGGTTCACCGAGGATATGGTATTTCTCTGCATCGTGGACAGGTGTGCGGTCTTGAACCCGAGGCTGCGGAGGTGGCTGGATCATAGCAGCAGCTTTATTGTTGCCTTTCCTCGCTCTCTTCCGATGCTTCTTTGGTGGAAGGTTGTCTATAATACATTCAGGCTCCGGAGGCGGCAATTCAGGAACCGACTCATGATGCTCAAACCCTGAGTACTCATACTGCTGAGCCACAATCCTCCGTCATCAATGGCACCAGTATTGAGATACTGTTGAGTGTCATCGTCATCCTCATCCTCATCTATGGCAACGTCATCAGCAACTAATGGAGACTCTTCCTCACCCCGTCTGCTATCACCCAGCATGACATGCGACGCTAATTGGGTAGGTGGGGTGCTGATGTTCATACCTTGCGGAGGTTGTGTGGTCTTGGGTGTGCTCCCGGTCGCCTCCAGACGAAGCAGACTCTTTGGCCACAACATGACCCACGTCTTGCAATCTCCAAGCCGCTGTGGGGTCTCATCGTCATCTCCCCCTAGTACCGGAGGAGCCAAATTCTCGTGGCCCGGTTTGATGCTGACCACGGAAACCTTGAAGACGTGAGGGGGGATCGGCCGACTGTGGAACAATTGTTTCTTCGGCTTCATTATCATCGCCTTCCCCACGTCCACCTTCGAGCCGTTCACGTCTTACAATATGGTGCACGGGGCATCGGCCTGCAAAGACATGTCTAGGACGTGAGACATCCGAAAGGCAACAAAAACGGGAGATTATACATTTATTGAAGAGGGCCGGTGTGACAGGTACCGTGAGGGCGTCGAGCTCAGCCAAAGACGAAGCACCACCGAGCACGTCCGGGATGGAGAACGGGCTGCTATGAGCAGGTGCGGGAGCTGATGCAGGAGCAGGTGCTGGTGCAACGCTAGTCGAGTCGGTCCCTAAGAAGTCGGCAAGGGGAAAGTCCGCTGCACCTTTATTTGGATTTTGCCTGCTCCAACTGATGATAGCCGGAACCAAGACGCCACATGTAGCTGCAAGCTCCTGTTTTGCGGCTGTCGGTGTCAAAACCGGCGGATCTCGGGTAGGGGGTCGTGAACTGTGTGTCTAAGGCTAATGGTAACAGGAGGCGGGGGACACAATGTTTATCCAGGTTCGGGCCCTCTCTATGGAGGTAATACCCTACTTCCTGCTTGATTGATCTTGATGATATGAGTATTACAAGAGTTGATCTACCACGAGATTGTAGAGGCTGAACCCTAGAAGCTAGCCTATGATTATGATTGTTCTTGTCCTATGGACTAAACCCTCTGGTTTATATAGACACCGAAGGGGGCTAGGGTTACACAGTAGTCGATTCTGAGAGAGGAAATCTACATATCCGAATTGCCAAGCTTGCCTTCCACGCAAAGGAGAGTCCCACCCGGACACGGGACGAAGTCTTCAATCTTGAATCTTCATAGTCCAACAGTCTGGCACAAGTACATAGTCCGGCTGTCCGAGGACCCCCTAATCCAGGACTCCCTCAGTAGCCCCTGAAACAGGCTTCAATGACGATGAGTCCGGCGCGCAGATTATCTTTGGCATTACAAGGATGGTTCCTTCTCCGAATACTTCCACGTAGATTTTGAACACATGAATCGTGTCCGTCTCTGCAAAACAAATTCCACGTACCACCATAGAGAGCACAATATCCCACAAATCTAATCTGCTGACAACTTTTCATAGCATGACATCACGCTACGGCCCTGTCATTATACGAACCATTCTTCTCAACCTGCTACTGCACATCTTGCGAGGCAGTTTTACTGGCACGTCTTGTCGAAGTAGAGATCGTGTCCCCTTATCACGGGATTCTCATCAATACGGGTGTGGATAACCCAATCGCGCCATCAACACGACGCTTGGGGAATATGCGAGTTTACAGGGCAAGTGGGGAGGCGCATGGTTTCTACCGCCTTTATAAAGAGATAAGGATTCCCCTTTTTCACCCACGCCTTCTTCTTCCTCTCCTCATCCATTCTCGCCCGAGCTCTAGCGCCCCAGCTTTCACCTTCTCCGCAAAGTCATTCCAAGCATGTCCGGAGCGGGAGGCAAGTGGATGGCCTCCTCCGTTATGGAGGAGGACATGACGAAGCTTCAGGAGGCCGGATACCTGTCCGCCAACATCACGCACCGGCTTCCGGCTGAAGGGCAGATCATCCCCACCCCGAAACCCCAGGAGAGGGTAGTGTTCCTCTCTCAATTCGTCCGTGGACTGGGATTCCCCCTCAACCCGTTTGTCCGCGGGTTCATGTTCTACTACGGGCTGGACTTCCATGATCTGGCCCCCAATTTCATCCTCAACATCTCGGCGTTTATCATCGTGTGCGAGGCCTTCCTCCGCATTACGCCCCACTTCGGCCTACGGCTGAAGACCTTTAACATGAAGCCAAAGGTGGTGGTTGGCCACCAAGCGGAGTGCGGAGGCGCCATGGTGGGCAAGATGCCCAATGTCACCTGGCCCGAAGGCTCCTTCGTGTAGACTGTGATGGGATGGCGATCGAGGTGGTTCTACATCGCTGAGCCGCGCGACACCAACTGGGCAGCGACCCCCAAATTCCGATCCGGCGTCCCCATGCGGCTCACCTCCTGGAAAGAGAAGGGCCTAGCCTGGGGCTCATCAGTGGAGCTGACCGGACTTCAGACCCGCGTCCAAAATATGATAGGCAAGAAACTCAAGCTTGTCAACGTGGTACAGGTCATGCTCATCCGCCGGATCCTTCTGTGTCAGAGATGGGCTTACAATCTATGGGAGTTCGACCCGGCCAAACACCAGATGCTGCAAGAGCTCTTCGGCATGATGCACGAAGATGTCTGGAAGGTGCTCTTCAAGGCCAACGAGGTCCCTCCGCCCATAATCCAAGATCGCGGACTTAGCGCGAAACGCCAAGCGCATCCGGTGAGTTTTTACACTTTGCAAGATGTGCTTTTTACCAGCACATTCGCGGGAGGAATCTAAGCCTCTATGCTGATCCAATAGGACTGGGTAGTGATAGCGGAGCGGATCGACTGTCTGGCTCCGCTACCTGAAGATCCAACATCGTCTCTTCTAATGAAGATGTTGTTTCCGGCGCCATATGAGGTGCCGGAGAAGAAGGCCAAGAAGAGGGCCGCGGGGACCAGGAAAGGTCTCCAGCACAAGGTTGTATCGAACGTGACCTCCGAAGACACCGAGGCGCACTCCTCCAATGAAGACGAGGAGGAGGAAGAGGAAATCCCTCCCTCCCCAACCGGGGGAAATGAAGAGCCCCCCTTGAGGGGCGCCGAGGCATCCAAGAAGGGAAAGACCTTCCTTCCGGACCACTCCACCACGGCCACCAACAACGGCGAGGAGTGGCTGCCCAGGGATAAGCCCCTGGCTAAGTCGTAAGCATCTGGACACTATAATACTTCCAGTATGTTTTGCTTTATTGTTTCTTATCATGCCGAACATGCATATGCAGTCCGGCCAAATCCCACATCGAGGTATCCTCTTCGGAGGGGTCCCTGGGCCCGTCGGCGATGAACAACGATTCACTCCCGACAGCCTCCTCCCCCAGGCCTGTGGACGACACCGAGGTGTTGTCTCAGAGGATACCGGGCCAGGGGGAGATAGTTCTGGAGACGCCCCCAGGCGAAATCCCAGCCGCCGGGCACATGGGAGGGAAGACCCCCATGGACTCCGATAATGGGGGCCACAAACAAGTCGGCCCCAAATTAACAATCTGACGTAAACCCAAGTTGTTCCGGATTCAGGCAGGCAACCTCTCTCTAAGGAGGGCGAGCCGCCTGTACCAATGACCTCTGTCCATCCAAAGGCATCAGATAACTTGTTGGAAGCGCTTCGCGGCGCTTCCATTGATGAATAACACCGTACCATTATGAGTACGGTGACTGAGAAGGTCCGGTCCGCAAAAGCGGATTGACTGAAGCCTGCGCTAGCCTCCTAACAGGCTTTGAGGTAAGTAGCAAAATATCACAGTATAGACAGTAGCCCCTGATGCTCTGTTTGGTGTTCGGAGAGAAAGGCCGAACAGAGGATCAAATAACATCCGTAGGAGTCTAACAGAAGATGTCTATGTGAATGAGCAGGCGTCGCTACTGGCCGCTGCTGCTCGTACTGCGGAGGTCTCCGGACTGAAGCGGGACCTGGAGCGGATCGAGGGAGAGCTCGGCCTCGTGAAGAGGCATCTCAAGGAAAACAAAGGTACACAATACCCCGTCTGTATATTTGAAAAGGAAAAATGGTTTCTGCTGATGAAAGCGTCATGAACTTAACTAGGGGCCATGACCGAAGTGGCGGCCCTTAAGATAGCGCTGACTAAGGCTGATGATAAAGCAGCCAAGGAGCGCGCCGAGCGCGAGAAGAAGGACGCCTGGGTCAATGAGGTCCAGCAAGAGCTCCAGGATTTCGTCCGAAAATATGAGTCCTTGGAGCGTGACTCTAAGACGCAAGAGTCCGAGCTTGCGAAGGCCCTCCAGAGCGCGCGAGATGCCAAAGCCGAAGCCCAAAAGGCCCTCCAGGAGATTCATGCGGCCAAGAAGATTGCGGCGGGTAAGGCATTCATTATGCAAAGCAAGCATGTGAAGGAGACTTTCCTTTTACTTGCCCGAATTTTGAGCTCTCCAGGAGCATTCGCAGATCTGCCGCGCAGCATATCGGATGCCGCAGAGTTCTACCGAGCCGAAGAAGGGAGCTCCACGGAGAATTTGTTCTGGTCTCAGTATATTGGGACCGAACACCCGATGCCCTTGAGCGACCAGCTGAAGCAACTGGTCGAACTGCACATGGCGGCTGAATTGGCCATGAAGGACCTCATAGTCCGGCTGTGGCCTGCCGAGCCTCTGCCCGGCAGCTACTTCGGCCTAATAAAGCGACTTGTGATTGCCTGCCCGCGGCTTGAAGTTATAAAGCGGTCAGTTTGCATTGAAGGTGCACAAATGGCCTTCGCCCGCGCAAAAGTGCACTGGGCGAAGATGGATGCCGAGAAGCTGATGACCGAAGGGCTGCCGAAGGGCAAGGAGCATCGCCACCCCGAAAAGTATTACGATAGTGTCCTGAAGGGCTCCCGCCTTGTGGCGGAGCAATGTGCGAAGGATGTAATATTTGAGTGAATACACTCATTTGATCCTGTAATATGAAACAAGTTCTTTTGCGCAATATAACGCTTGCTGATTTAAAATTTTACCTTCTGTGCGGCCGTTTGTAAAATCTGAGAGTTGGCCAGTCGTCGGCTTATCTAGTACCGGGGTGTTTGGGATAAATCTAAACACTCTTTATCTAGATTTTTGGTCCTTTAAGGAGGTGTTTAGCGCAACGAACAAGGCAATCGGACTATACAGCTTTATCACTCTCACTTAGCCATAGAAGTTCTATAATTTTAAATTTTGGCGTAGCCCCTGGTATTCGAAAGGCTGAACTTGGGGCGCTATACACGCCTAAATCAAACAAAGGCCGACTCCTTGCTCAAAGCGGAAAAAATCTTTAAGGATTTGAGACCTCTCGAACAGCGACCAGCTCTCGCCGCATCATGACAGTCAGTTTTCGGCTTTCTCTACTGAGGTGCTCATCCGGAAGGACCGAGACACAATCGCAGTAGTTCTCCCTGTGCCGCCTTAGCCGATATAGCGGAATGTAAGGCAGCGAAACATGGGAGCCGGGCAATCGCAACTATTGACCCAAGACATGATTTGGAGCTGATGCATATAATGCTATAAGTTCGGGGTGCCGCACTTTTGAAAATGTTTGGACTTTTTTTGTCGTTTTATGGGGTACGCTGAAGCCCCTGGCGAGCTGAACGTACCAAAATGTACGAGTGCAATTTGTAATAAATAAACAGTCAAGGAAAAAGATAAAGAAATCTAATAATAAGCTGTCGTTGTACATTATTATCCATTGTTATTTGAATAATACGTCAAGGCGTATGTATGCAAGTAGTGCGATAAGCAAAATAGGACTATTTGACATGTCCTAACCAAGAGCGAGCTGCGTGTGGGTATGTAAAACAGGTATAGCGATCGTTATCAGAGACCACCTGGGGATTCCCTTGTACGTCAAAGCTCCTTGCCTCCTTGGTGTTTCCGTCCCGTGATGGGTCTAATAATTAGGCTATCAGAAGAGCCTCCAGAAAATAGGGACCTGAGAGAAAGAAAAGGGGTGAAGGTATACGGATCCTGGGGCGGCTGAGCCGCATTGTGGACCGTATTCTAGCTATGCCTTCGTCTATGCCCATGATATTTTAAGTGCGTAATTATGTACGCGCGGCACAAATTTCACCGCTTGACTGGGAATAGAATGGAGGCCGAATTGCTAGGCGAGCTCTGGTCATGCCGGACGATCCTGTTGCAGAGTACTTCGGACTCGCTTGGCGGTGTCCGAGGATTTTATTGCCGAATTGGAGGTCTGCCTAAGAAGGCTACTCTGTACTTCTGCCGCGAGGGCTGCAGTGTGCTCCTCCGTACGGAGGGAGTGCTCTGTGTTTCCATTGACTGTTATAACCCCGCGAGGTCCTGGGATCTTGATCTTGAGGTATGCATAATGCAGTACCACATTGAATCTGGCAAATGCGGTTCGTCCGAGCAGTGCGTGATAGCCACTGCGGAAGGGGACGATATCGAAGATTGAGCCCGTGCAACAGGCCTCTACACCTGGTATGACACCTTTAAAGGTGGTTTTGGTGGGTTTGATCCTTGAGGGATCGATGCCCATTTTGCACACTATATCCTGATAGAGCAGGTTCAGGCTACTACCACCGTCCATAAGGACTCGTGTGAGGTGGAATCCGGCAATGATGGGGTCGAGGACCAGCGCGGCCGAACCGCCATGGCGGATACTGGTCGGATGATCCCTGCGATCGAAGGTGATCGGACAAGAAGACCATGGGTTGAACTTTGGGGCGACTGGCTCCATCGCGTAGACGTCCCTTAGTGCACGCTTCTGTTCCTGCTTGGGAATATGGGTTGCGTATGTCATATTTACCGTTTTTACTTGGGGGGGGGGGATTTCTTCTGTCCTCCTGTGTTCGGCAGCCGGGGCTCCTCGTCGTCATCACCATGCGGCCCCTTTTCCTTGTTTTTGGCATTCAACTTGCCGGCCTGTTTGAACACCCAACATTCTCTGTTGGTGTGGTTGGCTGGTTTATTGGGGGTTCCGTGAATTTGACATGAACGATCGAGTATGCGGTCCAGACTGGACGTGCCCGGATTGTTTCTTTTGAATGGCTATTTCCGTTGACCGGACTTAGAGCCACTGAATCCGGCATTGACGGCCGTGTCTTCGGCATTATTGCCATTACTGAGACGCTTGTGTCTATTGCGTTGGGGCTTGCCATTGCTGTCTCTGGCATATGAGGTGCCAGGATTTCTTGATGTGCTGTTACTACGAGCCAGCCAGCTATCCTCGCCCGCAAAAAAGCAGGTCATAAGTGTCGTGAGGGCTGCCATGGACTTTGGCTTCTCTTGGCCGAGGTGTCAGGCAAGCCACTCGTCACGGATGTTATGCTTAAAGGCCGCTAGGGCTTTGACATCCAGACAATCGACAATTTGGTTCTTTTTAGTTAGGAACCAAGTCCAGAATTTCCTAGTTGACTCTCCGGGCTGTTGGGTTATGTGACTTAAATCATCAGCAACCAGTGGTCGCACATAAGTGCCCTGGAAGTTATCCAGGAATGCGTCTTCCAGGTTCTCCCAACTTCCAATGGAGTTTGCCGGCAAACTATTCAGCCAATGCTGAGCCGGTCCCTTGAGTTTTAGTGGGAGGTACTTGATGGCATGTAGATCATCCCCGCGGGCCATGTGAATGTGGAGAAGGAAATCTTCTATCCATATGGTGTGGTCTGTAGTCCCATCGTAGGTCTCAATATTCACGGGCTTAAACCCTTCTGGGAATTCATGCTCCATTACTTCGTGAGTGAAGCATAGGGGGTGTGCGGCACCTCTATGTTGGGCTACATCACGACGCAGTTCAAATGAGTCTGGTCTATTGTATTCGGCCCGGCCGGATTTGTATTTAGTATATTCGACGTGGCGGTCATCGTCACACGCGTTAGAAGCGCCCGTGATCCGTAGATCGATCTTGACTGTCCTGCTTTGTTTTCCAATTTGTCTTGCAGGTCATGCATGTAGCCCCTGGCCTTCATGTTTTTGTTTGTTTGGCAACGGGGTGCAGGCTGGTGTTCGGGCTAATACGCCGTTTTGTCTCGGCCATGAGGTGGCCGGTCAGCCGCATCCTGTGCTGGTAGTGTAGGCTCTAGTGCCTCCTCCTCGAATTGAGGTAACAACATGCGCTTCGGGTAACTTTTGGTTGGGCGCTCGAGTTCGTATTCCTCGACTGCCAGGACCTTAGTCCATCTATCAGTTAGCAGATCTTAATCAGCTTGAAGTTGCTGCTGCTTTTTCTTTAGGTTTTTTGCAGTGGCTATAAGCCGGCGCTTGAAGCGCTCCTGCTCGACGGGATCCTCAGGCACGATGAATTCTTCCTCGCCGAGGCTCACCTCGTCTTCGGAGAGGGGTGAGGGAGTCCTGGACTAGGGGGTGTCCGGACAGCCGGACTATCAATATCCGCCGGACTCCCAGACTACGAAGATAGAAGATTGAAGACTCCGGCTCGTGTCCGGAAGGTACTTTCCTTGGCGTGGAAGGCAAGCTTGGCGTCTGGATATGTAGATCTCCTACCATTGTAACCGACTCTGTGTAACCCTAGCCTCTCCGGTGTCTATATAAACCGGAGGGCTTTAGTCCGTGGGACACAACATTACATCTCAACAATCATACCATAGGCTAGCTTCTAGGTTTAGCCTCCTTGATCTCGTGGTAGATCTACTCTTGTACTACCCATATCATCAATATTAATCAAGCGGGGCGTGGGTTTTACCTCCATCGAGAGGGCTGAACACAGGTAAAAACATTGTGTCCCTCGTCTCCTGTTACCATCCGCCTAGGCGCACAGTTGGGACCCCCTACCGAGATCCGCCGGTTTGACACCGACATTGGTGCTTTCATTGAGAGTTCCTCCGTGTGCGTCCCGATAGGCTCGATGGCATCTTCAACCATCAATGCTGTCGGGTGAGACTTTTCTCCCGGACAGATCTTCGTGTTCGGCGGCTTTGTCTGCGGGCCAATTCTCTTGGCCATCTGGAGCAGATCAGCTTCGCCCTGGCGTCGGTCGATTCGAAGCTTGAACTTCACGGCCGATGACGCGGAGACTTGATCTTGACGGACTCGAGCCACAATAGCGCCGCCAAGACCGTGGCGATGGGCATGATCTAGCTCTGCCGCGGACCTTTGCTGGTGGGCGCTTTCGAATCCGCTCCGGCTACTAGCCCGAGCGATTGCCCATGGCGAGGGCGGTGGATGAGCGCGCCGCCGGGGCTTCAACATCCACGGCGATGGAACCGAATATCGATCTTGTCCCTGCGAACTTCGTGATCCCGAGGCGCGGACTCCTCGCCGACTCCGAGCCTCCCGCGCCCCGCCAATTAAACGGATTAGGCGCGGTTATGGAATTCACCGCCGCGGACATCTTTCAAGACTCGCCTTTGGCGATATCCTGAATTCTCTGAAGCATCTCGCTATCGGAGAATCTGGCGGACTATGGCGGGGCGGTTGGAGTTCGGACGATGAAGAAATTGAGCCCACCCACCACCCACTTTGTAGCCACTGCCGAGGATCTAACCGACATGCTAGACTACGACTCGATGACGCCGACACTACGGACGATGATGCGGAGGCGATCGAGACCAGCGCCCACGAGGCACTGGAAGGCCACCTCGTCATATAGCGTCTACATGGTGGATACCCCAAAAGAAGGGATGGCGAAAAAAGCAGCGGAGGAAGATTCTCTAAAGAAGCAACGAAATGCGGCGTCGTGGCGCCGCTCTAAATCCGCCATAGCAAGAATGGAGATTCCGCACGGAGACAATAACACTCCGGAGAGTGCGAAGGCGATCCCCTCTGCGGGACTCAGCGCGGGGAGGGCGAAGCTCAAGCCCATGACAGGCGGCGGCGAAGGGGTTGAGGATGATAACCATCGCCTCCCTCCGAAGGCGAAGCGAGCCTCAGCGATGATGAATTCGTCATACCGAGGATCCCGTCGAACAAGAGCGCTTGAGCGCAGCTCATAGCCACGCAAATAGCCTAAAGAAAAGCAGCAACAGCTCCAAGCTGATCAAGATATGCTAGCCGATCGATGGACCGAGGTCCTCGCGGCGAAGTATAAACTCGAACTCCCTCAAAAGTTACCCAAGACGCAAGCTGCTCCCCGATTAGAGGAGGAAGCATACATACCTTTATCACCGGCCAAGCGACATGGCTGACCGACCACCCGTGGTCGAGACGAGAGAGGCATTCGAGGCCCCAGCCAAGACCGTACCCGACATCGATCCAAGAGTAAGCCAAAGGGAGCGCGCCGACTTGCGAGACATCTTGGAGGACAAAGCAAGACAATCCAGATCCATCTATGGATCACGTGGCGCCCTCGACCCACGCGAATACCGTCGCGCCGGACATAACGCCCGGCCGGGCGAACATAGCGAACAGCGCTCCCTCGAGCTACGTCACGATATTGCTCAATCTGAGCGCCACACCGTTATGCTTCATCGATGAAGTAATGGATCATCGGATCCCCGAAGGGTTCAAACCCGTGAATATCGAATCTTACGATGGTACAACAGACCCCGCGGTGTGGATCGAAGATTATCTTTGCCACATCCATATGGCCCGCGGCGACGATCTCCACACCATCAAATATCTCCCACTCAAGCTTAAAGGACCAGCTCGGCATTGGCTTAACAGCCTGCCCGCAGAGTCGATTGGGTGTTGGGAAGACCTAGAGGCCGCGTTCCTTGATAACTTCCAAGGTACATACGTGCGACCACCAGACGCCGATGACCTAAGCCACATTATTCGGCAGCCAGACGAATCGGCCAGACAATTCTGGACATGGTTCTTGACGAAGAAAAATCAAATTGTCGACTGTCCGGATGCGGAGGCCCTTGAAAGCCTTCAAACATAACATCCGGGACAAATGGCTAGCCCGGCACCTGGGGCAGGAGAAGCCGAAATCAATGGCAGCCCTCACATCATTAATGACCCGCTTTTGCGCGGGAGAGGACAGCTGGCTAGCTCGCAGCAACAATCTCCGCAAAAATTCTGGTAGTCCGGACACTAAGGACAATCACGGCAGGTCACGTTGAATCAAAAACAAACGCCGCGTTAACGGCGCGACAAAGAGGATCGGCGGTCAATGCGGATTCGAGGTTCAAACCGGTTAACGGAAGAAGCCATTTAAAAGAACAACTCTGGGCCGTCCAATCTGGACAGAATACTCGACCGCTCATGCGGATACATGGCAGCCCGAAAAGCCAGCTAATCACACCAATAGAGATTGTTGGGTGTTCAAGCGGTGGCAAGTTAATTGCGAACACAATGACAAGGGGCTAAATAAGCGGCGACGAGGAAGAGACCCGCCACCGAACAACGAGAGGACAGAAGGTTTCCCCCACAAGTGCGGACGGTGAATATGATTTTGCGACCCATATACCCAAGAGGGAGAGGAAGCGCGCACTGGGGCGTCTATGCGATGGAGCGATCGCCCAAGTTCAATCCATGGTCCTCCCTACCCGATCACTTTTGATCGGCGAGACCATCCGACCAGCATCGTCATGGCGGATTCGCGCATTGGTCTTAGACCCAATCGTCGATGGATTTCACCTCACAAGAGTCGATGGGCCGGCGGCAGCCTGAACCTGCTTTATCGGGACACAGTCCATAAAATGGGCATAGACCCATCCAGATCAAACCTACTAAGAAAACCTTTAAAGGTGTCATCCCAGAGTGGAAGCCAGCTATGCGAGCTCGACCTGCTGGAAGTGGTCTTGGATCCCGGATAATTTCGAAGCGAAGAGTTGATCTTGATATGGTCCCGTTCCGTGGCGGCTATCATGCCCTGCTCGGACGAACAACGTTGCAAAAGTTCAGCGGTGCCGCATTACACATACCTCAAGCTCAAGATGCGGGCCCTCGTGGAGTCATCACGGTCAATGGGAATACGGGCGCTCCCTCGAGCGGAGGAACATCTGGCAATGCTCTCGCGGCGGAAATGAGCAGCCTTCTCGGCAATTCTCTAGTCCGGCAATCAAAAGCGGATACATCAAAAGCGCGCCGGAGCAACACTCACCAAGACCACTGGCGCGATCGAGTCGCAGCGTAGTGTCGGCCCCACCCTCGCCAGCGCATGATCGCAAGAATAACACTCCGCGTACATCATTATGCTTTGGAGATACCATGGGCGCAGGGGAGGGGCTTAACCACAAGGACCAAAGAGTGCGGCTCGACCACACCAGGGGCTCATGCTAGCGCCCCCCTTGGTTTTATTTTTTATCTTTTCTTCTTTTACATATACAGGACTCCATTAACGGAAGCCACATCCAGCGGCGAACTTGCGAACTCACGATGCAACGATCGGGGATTAAAGAAGGCGCGACAAACACTCGGTGGTCTCCATTTGAGCACTAAATTCGATTACATACACCAAGTCTGCAGCTTATCCTCGGAGAGGACATGTCAAATTAGTCAAAATCCCTTGCTTACAAGCACTATTTGTATCAGTCCGCTTTATTAGCGGACCTTCTTTCATAAATAACGCAGCACTTCCTTTTTGCAAGTATATTACCTTTTATTGCAATTCGTTATCTTTTACAAATGTTCATTATATGACATCTTGCACCGTATACTTTGGTATGGCGAATACACGGGGCTTCATTCCCCAGATTATGGTGGGATTAAGTCGAACACTTTCACAAGTCGGCACCCGAACTTATAGCATTATATGAATCAGCTCGAATCATGTCTTGGGTCAATAGTTGGGTTTGCCCGGCTCCCATGTTTCGGTACCTTACGTTCCGTTCCGTCGGCTAAGGTAGCATTGGGAGAACCACTGCGATTGCGCCCGGTTGAGCAGGTTAACGCCTCGATGGAAAGCTAAAACGATCGGCATGATAAGGCGAGAGACTGAGTCGTTGTTCGAGAGGTCTTTTCGGGTCCCTAAAGACTCATGCCGCTTGAGCGAAGTTCGGATGATGTCCGACGAAGGCGTGGATAGCGCCCAGTTCCGTCTTCGAATACCGGGGCTTCGCGAAATTTAAAATTATAGAATTCTATGGCTAAGTGAGAGTGTTCAAGCATTATAAGTCCGGTCGCCTTGTTACGTCGTGTTGGCGCCTCCTAGTTGGACCCAAAATGGGAACAAGAGTGCTCAAGTTTATCACCGAACACCCGGCACTCGTGGCTTGGGGGTTGAAGCCAAAGACTTGCCATCTCTCGAGTTAACAAGCGGCCGCCTGAAGGTAATATTTTAAATTCAACAAAGCGTTGCTCATGGCGCATATAAGCGAAGTTTTAGCGCCGGGATAAACACACAAAGCGAGTTCACTCAAGGATTACATTAAGGGGCACTCATCCGCAATATCGCGGGCTCCCTTGAGGCAACTTTATAATATCGCTCGGCGTGCGATGCTCCTTGCCGGCGGCGGCGGATCCGTGAAAGCTTCTCGCATCCAGCTTGCCCCATTGCACCTTTATGCGGGCAAGGGCCCGACGAGCGCCTTCAATGCGGTGGGCGCTTGATCACATCCAGCTGGGGCATGCATCCACTAGCCGCCGCACTAGGCCAAAGTAGCTGCCGGGCATGGCCTGCCGAACCCACACCGGACTGTGAGGCCCTTCATGGCCTCCTCGGCTACCTTGTGGAGTTCGACCAGCTGCTTCATTGGTCGCTTGAAAGCACGGATGGCGGCCTCGGCGTCTTGAGACGAAGACCTTCTCCATTGAGCTCCCCTCCTTGCCACGATAGAACGCATGGCGGCATCGGGCCTTTTCTGCGGGCAGATCTGCAAATGCCCTGGAGAGCTCCGTGATTCGGGTAAGTATCCGGTAATTTACATTCACATTCTTGCTCTGCATGAAAACGCCCTTACCGCCGCTATCTTCTTCATGTCCTCTACTTCCTCATGGGCCTTCGGGCCTCGGCCTTGGCGGACTTGGCACTTTCGAGAGCGAGGCAAGCTCGGACTCTCGAGTCTTGAGTCACGCTCCAAACTCTCATGCTTTTCCATGAGCACGGAGCTCTTGCGAACTTCCGCCACCAGGTGCCGCTTGCTTTTCTCGCTTAGTCCGTTACGTGGCCGCATTACGTTCGGCCACGGACACGGCATCCTTCAGGGCTGCCACCTCGTTAGTGGCCCCTGCATTACATATATTATCCTTATTAATCATGTTTGCAACCAAAACCCTTTTACAGAAGGTACTTATTTAAAGTGGTGTTATTCACCTTCTTTTCCTTGAGCTGCCTCTTGGCATGGCGAGCTCTTGCTCCGACCGCTCAAGGTCCTTCTTCAACACCTCGACCTCCGCCGTTAATGCGGCAGAGGTCAACAATGCAACCTGCACACCCATATTGACATATTTTTAGCAACCCAGCGTCTATTTTGTTAGATCCTTAGTCCGGCTTTTCTTTTGAACACCGAACTAAGCATCGAGAACTCTTGTCTATCGCGGTATCACACTACATTATTTTAAACTTCTTACCTCAAAGCACATTAGAAGGTCACATTGCGAGCTTCAGTCAGCCCGCCCTTGGTGAGCTGGACCTTCTCAATCACCGCACTCATAAGAGTGCGGTGTTCTTCGATGGAAGCGCCTTTAAGCGCCTCCGGCAGGTTATCTGGCGCCTCGGTTGGGCGAGGGCAGCGGCGCCACGTCCTGCCCTTCTTTGAAGGGCGCTGCCGGACTCTGGAACCGCTGCGGGTTCCGATGTGGAGTCCGGCACGAAGTCCGGGGGGCTGCCTGACGGCACCTCCGGAGCCTCCTCCTGGCGAGTCCCTCTGTGGGATTCCGCCTCGTCGTCCTCGTCGACGCGGGGGGTAGAGGCAGTCGGGATGGAATTTACATCCGACGGCGCCAAAGACCCGCTCATCGAGTCGGGAAGATCGTCAACGGCCGGACTACGGGTGGAATGCGGCGTTAGAAGGACACCACATGGCATACAGTGCACGGCATATAAATGATCTGAATACTTACGATCCTGCCGGACGCCTGGCCCTTGAAGGCCACTCTTCCTCGCCAACATTGATGTTGGCGAAACTGTCCGGGAGGATAGTTCTCCCCCTCTTGGACCCTTGGGCCGCCCCGGTTGGGGAGGCCCTCCTCTTCCTCTCTCCCTCCTCCGGGAGAGAGTACTCCTCTTCCTCCTCCTCCTCGTCTTCGGGGGAGGAGTCCTCGTCGTTGTCGGGCGCTTTGATTCACGGAACTCTTTGAGTCCCGTGGCCACCTTCTTGGCCTTCTTCTCGGCACCACGTGCGGTGCGGGACCAGCAACCTTGCTAAGCGGGCATCCACTGGTTCTTCTGGCATGGGAGCCGAGCTGATAAGCAGTTTGGCCTTCTCCATCCAGTCCTTTCAAAGGAAGAGGCAGATTAAAAACCTCGCTAGAGTCAATCTAACCACTATAAGTGTCCCGTAATGGGGTCGAATCACTTACCTCATCAGTCGGAGACTGCGAGCTGAATCCGCGGTCTTCGGTCGCGGATGCGGGGGCTTCGGCGCCCTTGAACAGCACCCTCCAGGCGCCTTCGTACGTTGTGTCGAAGAGCCCACTCAACATCTGGTGCTGTTCCGGATTAAACTCCCACAGATTAAATGCCCATTCTTGGCACGGGAGAATCCGCCGGAGGAGCATGACCTGGACCACGTCGACGAGCCGGAGCCTATTGCTCACCAGCTTCTTGATGCAGGCTCGAAGTCCCGTCACCTCCACCGGATCACCCCACTGCAAGCCCTTCTCTTTCCAGGAAATATGCCCTAGAGGCAATAATAAAGTTATTATTTATTTCCTTATTTCATGATAAATGTTTATCATTCA
The DNA here is from genome assembly GCA_021437245.1 of Aegilops speltoides. Lineage (NCBI taxonomy): Eukaryota > Viridiplantae > Streptophyta > Magnoliopsida > Poales > Poaceae > Aegilops > Aegilops speltoides. Next base: position 103,590,036 of record CM038145.1, read on the forward strand.
TGCTAGAATTGTATTAACCGGAAACATGATACATGTGTGAATGCATAGACAAACAAGATGTCACTAGTATGCCTCTACTAGACTAGCTTGTTAATCAAAGATGGTTATGTTTCCTAACCATGAACAAGGAGTTGTTATTTGATTAACAAGGTCACATCATTAGTAGAATGATCGATTGACATGACCCATTCCATTAGCTTAGCACACGATCGTTTAGTATGTTGCTCTGCTTTTATCCATGACTTATACATGTTCCTGTAACTATGAGATTATGCAACTCCGTTTACGGAGGAACACTTTGGGTGCTACCAAGCGTCACAGCGTAATCGGGTGATTATAAAGGAGTACTACAGTGTCTCCAAAGGCGATGTTGGGTTGGCGTATTTGAGATTAGGTTTTGTCACTCCGATTGTCGGAGAGGTATCTCTGGGCCCTCTCGGTAATACACATCACTGAAGCCTTGCAAGCATTACAACTAATGAGTTAGCTGTGAGATGATGTATTACGGAGCGAGTAAAGAGACTTGCGTAGCGAGATTGAACTAGGTATTGGATACCGACGATCGAATCTCGGGCAAGTAACATACCGATGACAAAGGAACAACGTATGTTGTTATGCGGTCGACCGATAAAGATCTTCGTAGAATATGTAGGAACCAATATGGGCATCCAGGTCCGCTGTTGGTTATTGACCGGAGACGCGTCTCGGTCATGTCTACATTGTTCTCGAACCGTAGGGTCCGCACGCTAAGGTTTCGATGGCGGTTATTATGAGTTTATATATTTTGATGTACTGAAGAAGTTCGGAGTCCCGGATGTGATCACGGACATGACGAGGAGTCTCGAAATGGTCGAGACATAAAGATTGATATATTGGAAGCCTATATTTGGAGTCCAGAATGGTTCCGGGTGAAATCGAATTTACTGAGATACAGGGAGGTTACCGGAACCCCCCGGGAACTAAATGGGCCTTAGTGGGCCTCGAGGGAGAAGAGGAAGGGCCGGCCAGGGGTGGCCGCGCGCCCCTCCCCCCCTAGTCCGAATAGGACAAGGAGAGGGGGGCGGCGCCCCCCTTCTCTCTTCCCCCTCCCCCAATCCTACTCCAACTAGGAAGGGGAGTCCTACTCCCGGTGGGAGTAGGACTCCTCCGGCGCGCCTCCCTTGGGCCGGCCGCACCTCCCCCCTCCCTCCTTTATATACGGGGGCAGGGGGGCACCCTAGAACACACAAGTTTGATCTACGGATCGTTCCTTAGCCGTGTGCGGTGCCCCCTCCACCATATTCCACCTCGGTCATATCGTCATGAAGCTTAGGCGAAGCTCTGCGCGATAGAACATCAAGATCGTCCTGCCGCCGTCGTCTTGTGGAACTCTCCTCGACACTCGGCTGGATCGAGTCGAGGGCGTCATCGAGCTGTCGTGTGTCAAGAACTTCGGGGTGCGGAGTAATGGCGCCGGGATCGGTCGGATCGCGAGGAGAACGTACGACTACTTCCTCTACGTTGTGATCGCTTCTGCTTCGGGTCTACGAGGGTACGTAGACAACACTCTCCCCTTTCGTTGCTATACATCACCATGATCTTGCGTGTGCGTAGGAAAATCCAACAGTGGCATCCGAGCCTAGGTTTTTATGGTTTGATGTTTTGCACGAGTAGAACACAAGTGAGTTGTGGGCGATACAAGTCATACTACCTACCAGCATGTCATAATTTGGTTCAGCGGTATTGTGAGATGAAGCGGCCCAGACCGACATTACGCGTACGCTTACGCGAGACTGGTTTCACCGCCACGAGCACTCGTTGCTTAAAGGTGACTGGTGGGTGTCTGTCTCTCTCACTTTAGTTGAACCGAGTGTGGCTACGCTCGGTCCTTGAGAAGGTTAAAACGGAGTCTATTTGACGAAGTATCATTGTGGTTTTGATGCGTAGGTGAGATTGGTTCTTGCTTAAGCCCGTAGCAGCCACGTAAAATTTGCAACAACCAAGTAGAGGACGTCTAACTTGTTTTTGCAGGGCATGTTGTGATGTGATATGGTCAAGACGTGATGCTATATTTTATTGTATGAGATGATCATGTTTTGTAACGAAGTTATCGGCAATGGCAGAGCCATATGGTTGTCGCTTTATTGTATGCAATGCAATGCTTACGTAATGCTTTACTTTATCACTAAGCGGTAGCGATAGTCGTAGAAGCATAAGTTTGGCGAGACGACAACGATGCTACGATGGAGATCAAGGTGTCGCGCGGTGGCGATGGTGATCATGGTGGTGCTGCGGAGATGAAGATCATGAAGCACAAGATGATGATGACCATATCATATCACTTATATTGATTTGCATGTGATGTTTATCCTTTATGCATCTTATCTTGCTTTGATTGACGGTAGCATTATAAGATGATCTCTCACTAAATTATCAAGAAGTGTTCTCCCGAGTATGCACCGTTGCCAAAGTTAAATCGTGCCCGGACACCACGTGATGATCGGGTGTGATAAGCTCTCGTCCATCTACAACGGGTGCAAGCCAGTTTTGCACACGCAGAATACTCGGGTTATACTTGACGAGCCTAGCATATGCGATATGGCCTCGGAACACGGAGACCGAAAGGTCGAGCATGAATCATATAGTAGATATGATCAACATAAGATGTTCACCATTGAAAACTACTCCATTTCACGTGATGATCGGTTATGGTTTAGTTGATTTGGATCACGTGATCACTTAGATGACTAGAGAGATGTCTTCTAAGTGGGAGTTCTTAAGTAATATGATTAATTGAACTTAAATTTATCATGAACTTAGTACCGATAGTATCTTGCTTGTTTATGTTTGATTGTAGATAGATGGCTCGTCTTTGTTGTTCCGTTGAATTTTAATGCGTTCCTTGAGAAAGCAAAGTTGAAAGATGATGGTAGCAATTACACGGATCGGGTCCGTAACTTTGAGATTATCCTCATTGCTGCCTGAAAGAGTTACGTCTGGATGCACCGCTGGGTGCGAACTCTTCTTTGGAGCAACACCGGATGTTGTGAGCGTCTGGCGAGCAAAGCTGATGACTACTCTATAGTTCGATGTGCCATGCTTTACGGCTTAGAACCGGGACTTCAACGGCGTTTTGAGCGTCATGGAGCATATGAGATGTTCCAAGAGTTGAAGTTAATATTTCAACAGAATGCCCGGATTGAGAGATATGAAGTCTCCAATAAGTTCTATAGCTGCAAGATGGAGGAGAATAGTTACATTAGTGAGCACATACTCGTAATGTCCGGGTATTACAATCACTTGACACAATTGGGGTTAATCTTCCGGATGATTGTGTCATTGATGAAATTCTTCAATCACCGCCACCAAGCTACAAAGGCTTCGTGATGAACTATAATATGCAAGGGTTAGTAAAGACTATACAGAGCTCTTCGCAATTCTAAAGGCTGCGGAGGTAGAAATCAAGAAGGAGCATCAAGTGTTGATGGTCAATAAGACCACTAGTTTCAAGAAGAAAGGCAAAGGGAAGAAGAAGGAACTTCAAGAAGAACAGCAAGCAAGTTGCTGCTCAGAGAAGAAACCCAAGTCGGACCTAAGCCTGGCCAGAGTGCTTCTCTGCAAGCGGTAGTCCTTTGGAGCGGAACTGCCCCAAGTATTTGGCGGATAAGAAGGATGGCAAGGTGAACAAAGGTATATGTGATATACATGTTATTGATGTGTACCTTACTAGAGCTCGCAGAGCACTGGTATTTGATACTGGTTACATTGCTAATATTTGCAACTCAAACAGGACTACGGATTAGCTTAACACCGGCAAAGGACGAGGTGACGATCGCGTGGGAAATGGTTCCAAAGTCGATGTGATCGCGGTCGACACGCTACCTCTACATCTACCTTGGGATTAGTTTTAGACCTAAATAATTGTTATTTGGTGCTGCGTTGAGCATGAACATTATATCTGGATCTTGTTTGATGCGAGGCGGTTATTCATTTAAATCGAGAGAATAATGGTTGTTCTATTTATATGAGTAATATCTTTTATGGTCATGCACCCTTGAAGAGTGGTCTATTTTGATGAATCTCGATAGTAGTGATACACATATTCATAATGTTGAAACCAAAAGATGCAGAGTTGATAATGATAGTGCAACTTATTTGTGGCACTGCCGTTTAGGTCATATCGATTAAAAAGCGCATGAAGAAACTCCATCTTGATGGACTTTTGGAGTCACTTGATTATGAATCACTTGGCACTTATGAACCGTGCCTCATGGGCAAGATGACTAGAACCCGTTCTCGGTACTATGGAGAGAGCAACAGATTTGTTGGAAATCATACATACAGATGTATGTGGTCCGATGAATGTTGAGGCTCGTGGCGGATATCATTATTTTCTCACCTTCACAGATGACTTAAGCGAGATATGGGTATATCTACTTAATGAAACATAAGTCTGAAACATTTGAAAAGTTCAAAGAATTTCAGAGTGAAGTTGAAAATCATCGTAACAAGAAAATCAAATTTCTACGATCGATCGTGGAGGTGAATATTTGAGTTCTGAGTTTGGTCTACATTTGAAACAATGCGGAATAGTTTAGCAACTCACGCCACCCGAACACCACAACGTAATGGTGTGTCCGAGCGTCGTGTCGCACTTTACTAGATATGGTGCGATCTATGATGTCTCTTCTGATTTACCGCTATCGTTTTGGGGTTATGCTCTAGAGGCGGCCGCATTCACATGAATAGAACACCGTCGAAATCCGTTGAGACGACACCTTATGAACTATGGTTTAGCAAGAAACCAAAGTTGTCGTTTCTTAAAGTTTGGGGATGCGATGCTTATGTGAAAAAGCTTCAACCTAATAAGCTCGAACCCAAATCGAGAAATGTGTCTTCATAGGATACCCAAAGGAGACAGTTGGGTACACCTTCTATCACAGATCCGAAGGCAAGACATTCGTTGCTAAGAATGGATCCTTTCTAGAGAAGGAGTTTCTCTCGAAAGAAGTGAGTGGGAGGAAAGTAGAACTTGATGAGGTAATTGTACCTTCTCCCTTACTTGAAAGTAGTTTGTCGCGAAACGGTTTACGAGACACCTACACCAGTAGTGAGGAAGTTGATGATGTTGATCATGAAACTTGAGATCAAGTTACTCGTAACCTCGTAGATCAACGAGTAAGATCCGCACTGAGTGAGTGCGGTAATCCTGTTCGGAAATCATGCTACTAGATCATGATGAACCTCGAACTATGAAGAAGCGATGGTGAGCCCAGATTCCATAAAATGGCTTGAGGCCATGAAATCGAGATGGATCCATGTATGAAAACAAAGTATGGACTTTGGTTGACTTGCCGAGGTAGGCAAGCAATAGAAAACAAGTGGATCTTCAAGAAGAAGACCGACGCGACGGTAATATTCTCGTCTACAAAGCTCGACTTATCGCAAAAGGTTTTCGACAAGTTCAAGGGATTGACTACGATGAGACCTTCTCACCCGTGGCGATGCTTAAGTCTGTCCGAATCATGTTAGCGATTGCGCATTTTATGATTATGAAATTTGGCAAATGGATGTAAAGACTGCATTCTGAATGGATTTACGGAAGAAGAGTTGTATATGATGCAACGAGAAGGTTTTATCGATCCAAAGGGAGCTAACAAAGTGTGCAAGCTCCAGCGATCCATTTATGGACTGATGCAAGCATCTCGGAGTTGGAATAAGCGCTTTGATAGTGTGATCAAAGCATTTGGGTTTGTCTGCACTTTTGGAGAAGCTTGTATTTACAAGAAAGTGAGTGGGAGCTCAGTAGCATTTCGATATTATATGTAGATGACATATTGCTGATCGGAAATGATATAGAATTCTGGATAGCATAAAGGGATACTTGAATAAGAGTTTTTCAATGAAAGACCTCGGTGAAGCTGCTTACATATTGGGCATTAAGATCTATAGAGATAGATCAAGGCGCTTAATTGGACTTTCACAAAGCACATACCTTGACAAAATTTTGAAGAAGTTCAAAATGGATCAAGCAAAGAAAGGGTTCTTGCCTGTGTTACAAGGTGTGAAGTTGAGTAAGACTCAATGCCCGACCACTGCAGAAGATAGAGAGAAAATGAAAGATGTTCCTATGCTTCAGCCATAGGCTCTATCATGTATGCAATGTTGTGTACCAGGACCTGATGTGTGCCTTGCTATAAGCCTAGCAGGAGGTACCAAAGTAATCGAGAGTGGATCATCGGGACAGCGGTCAAGAACATCCCGAAATACACGAAAAGGACTAAGGATATGTTTCTCGTATATGGAGGTGACAAAGAGCTCATCGTGGCAGTTACGTTGATGCAAGCTTTGACACCGATCCGGACGATTCTAAATCGCAGACGGATACGTATTTACACTAAGCGGAGGAGCTGTCGGTTGGTGCAGTTCTAAACAAAGCGTCGTGGCGGGATCTACATGTGAAGCGGAGTACATAGCAGCTTCGGAAGCAGCTAATGAAGGAGTGCGGATGAAGGAGTTCATATCCGATCTAGGTGTCATACCTAGTGCATCGGGTCCAATGAAAATCTTCGTGACAATCTCGAGCAATTGCCTTAGCAAAGGAATCCAGATTTCACAAGAGGACCAAGCACATCAAGAGACGCTTCAATTCCATCCGGACTTAGTCCGGTGGGAGACATAGAGATTTGCAAGATACATACGGATCTGAATGTTGCGAGACCGTTGACTAAGCCTCTTCCACGAGCAAAACATGATCAGCACCAAGACTCCATGGGTGTTAGAATCATTACTATGTAATCTAGATTATTGACTCTAGTGCAAGTGGGAGATCAAGGAAATATGCCCTAGAGGCAATAATAAAGTTATTATTTATTTCCTTATTTCATGATAAATGTTTATCATTCATGCTAGAATTGTATTAACCGGAAACATGATACATGTGTGAATGCATAGACAAACAAGATGTCACTAGTATGCCTCTACTAGACTAGCTTGTTAATCAAAGATGGTTATGTTTCCTAACCATGAACAAGGAGTTGTTATTTGATTAACAAGGTCACATCATTAGTAGAATGATCGATTGACATGACCCATTCCATTAGCTTAGCACACGATCGTTTAGTATGTTGCTACTGCTTTTATCCATGACTTATACATGTTCCTGTAACTATGAGATTATGCAACTCCGTTTACGGAGGAACACTTTGGGTGCTACCAAGCGTCACAACGTAATGGGTGATTATAAAGGAGTACTACAGTGTCTCCAAAGGCGGATGTTGGGTTGGCATATTTGAGATTAGGTTTTGTCACTCCGATTGTCGGAGAGGTATCTCTGGGCCCTCTCGGTAATACACATCATGAAGCCTTGCAAGCATTACAACTAATGAGTTAGCTGTGAGATGATGTATTACGGACGAGTAAAGAGACTTGCGATAACGAGATTGAACTAGGTATTGGATACCGACGATCGAATCTCGGGCAAGTAACATACCGATGACAAAGGGAACAACGTATGTTGTTATGCGGTCAGACCGATAAAGATCTTCGTAGAATATGTAGGAACCAATATGGGCATCCATGTCCCACTGTTGGTTATTGACCGGAGACGTGTCTCGGTCATGTCTACATTGTTCTCGAACCGTAGGGTCCGCACGCTTAAGGTTTCGATGGCGGTTATTATGAGTTTATATATTTTGATGTACCAAGAAGTTCGAGTCCGGATGTGATCACGGACATGACGAGGAGTCTTGAAATGGTCGAGACATAAAGATTGATATATTGGAAGTCTATATTTGGAGTCGGAATGGTTCCGGTGAAATCGAGAATTCTATCGAGTACCGGAGGTTACGGAACCCCCCGGAACTAAATGGGCCTTAGTGGGCCTCGAGGGAGAAGAGGAAGGGCCAGCCAGGGGGGTGGCCGCGCCCTCCCCTAGTCCGAATAGGACAAGGAGAGGCGGCGCCCCTCTCTCTTCCCCTCCCCAATCCTACTCCAACTAGGAAGGGGGAGTCCTACTCCGGTGGGAGTAGGACTCCTCCGCGCGCCTCCCTTGGGCCAGCCGCATCTCCCCCTCCCTCCTTTATATCTGGGGCAGGGGCACCCTAGAACACACAAGTTTGATCTACGGATCGTTCCTTAGCCGTGTCGGTGCCCCCTCCACCATATTCCACCTCGGTCATATCGTCGCGAAGCTTAGCGGCTCTGCGCGATAGAACATCAAGATCGTCGGCCGCGCCGTCGTCTTGACGAACTCTCCTCGACACTCGGCTGGATCGGAGTCTGAGGGACGTCATCGAGCTGTCGTGTGTCAAGAACTCGGGGTGCGAGTAACGGCGCGGGATCGGTCGGATCGCGAGGAGAGCGTCGACTACTTCCTCTACGTTGTGATCGCTTCCGCTTCGGGTCTACGAGGGTACGTAGACAACACTCTCCCCTTTCTTTGCTATACATCACCATGATCTTGCGTGTGCGTAGGAAATTTTTTGAAATTACTACGTTCCCCAACACTACCCATATCATCAATATTAATCAAGCAGGACGTAGGGTTTTACCTCCATCGAGAGGGCCTGAACCTGGGTAAAAACATTGTGTCCCTCGTCTCCTGTTACCATCCGCCTAGACGCACAGTTCGGGACCCCCTACCCGAGATCCGCCGGTTTTGACACCGACAAGGGGCATGTAATTGTCATCCTCCTAGTCTCCATCCATTGCCTGTTTATCAGGGCTAGCTTGCCCATCCTCCTTTCCGGCTTGCTCGAAGCTTGGCTGGGTGGGATTGTTTTCGTCTTCGGCATCATCCAGAGTGCTATTGTCTCTTGTGCCTGTATCGCTATTTTTGCTGTGACGGGGCTTAGAGCGGTGCTTCTGACGCCAGCGCTTAGATTGCTTCTCAAGGGGATTATCCTCCGCTACCTCGTCACCATTGCTTTCTTCATATGATGAGGTGGCTGTCCAGCGTGCTGTGGGCGGTGGTTCTTGTTCTTCTCTGGCATCGTCGTCCATATCGTCGATGTCTTCAAAGTCAAAATAAAGCATGTTGGTTAAGTCGTCGACAGTGGCTATTAAGTGGGTGGTGGGTGGGAAACGAATATCTTCGTCGTCCGCTTCCCACTCAAGCCGGACATAGTTTGGCCAGGAGTCTCCTGACAGGGAGAGGGATTTCAACGAATTTAGCACATTGCCCAAGGGCGAGTGCTGCAAGATATCCGCGGAGATAAACTCCATGATCGGTGCCCTATCAGGTTTGATAGGCACGGATGCGCAAGGTTTGGAGCCTATGGCCGGAGACGAGTCCGAGGGTCCGATGACACAGACCTCATTGGAGGCGAAGTCTATGTTCGGTTCAATCGCCGATGAGTGTGCGACCTCCGTGGCGGGGTCTATCCGCCCATCCTCCGATGGCACGATCTGCTCCGGATCTAAGACCAGGACAGCTGCAGGTGCATACTCTTGAACACCGTCCGATGGCAGATCTAAGTCATGCTCATCGTGACTGTATGACGCACCTGTCGTGGGCTCGAATCCGTCGAAGATCAAGTCTTCGCGGATGTCGGCAGTGTAATTTAGACTTCCAAACCTGACCTGATGGCCAGGGGCGCAGCTATCGATCTGCTCTAGATGGCCAAGCGAGTTGGCCCGCAGTGAAAAGCCGCCGAATACGAAGACCTATCCAGGAAGGAAAACCTCACCCTGGATCGCATCATTGTAGATGATTGAAGGAGCCATCAAGCCTTATGGTGACGACATAGTGGAACACTCAATGAAAGCACCAATGTCGGTGTCAAAACTGGCGGATCTCGGGTAGGGGGTCCCGAACTGTGCGTCTAAGGCTAATGGTAACACGAGGTGGGGGACACAGTGTGTACCCAGGTTCGGGCCCTCTCTATGGAGGTAATACCCTACTTCCTGCTTGATTGATCTTGATGATATGAGTATTACAAGAGTTGATCTACCACGAGATCGTAGAGGCTAAACCCTAGATGCTAGCCTATGATTATGATTGTTCTTGTCCTACAGACTAAACCCTCCGGTTTATATAGACACCGGAGGGGGCTAGGGTTACACAAAGTCGGTTATAGAGAAGGAAATCTACATATCTGAATTGCCAAGCTTGCCTTCCACGCAAAGGAGAGTCCCACCCGGAGATGGGACGAAGTCTTCAATCTTGTATCTTCATAGTCCAACAGTCCGACACAAGTACATAGTCTGGCTGTCCGAGGACCCCCTAATCCAGGACTCCCTCTGCGGCAGCTACCGTTGTTGCCATTGTCTTAGCTGAATTCTTCTCAACCGCAATCTCAACCTTCTTGTCGATGTTTTCTTCAGTTAACCTCTGTCTTTCCTTTCTCTCCTCCGTTGTCTCAGAATAGTACTTCTTCCATGTGGCATTGTCTCCGACACCATGCACGCATCCATACGACGGCCGAGTGTCCACTGGGAGTTGTTTCAATATGTTCAATGCCCGGTTGAATGGGGTGTCCCACTTGGGCCTCACCAATGCCTCAGACGGCGAGTCACTTTTGGCCGCAATCCTGTGCTGCTCTCTCTGCAAAAGGAACAAGGATCATTTACAAATATCACTAAACATGCAGTCGTATTGATCAGAAACTAAAATTACCAGCGGTCTCATGAACTCCGTCGAGATCGGGTCCATCTCGAAAACCTTCTTGACTAGGTCCCAAAACCGGGCCCTGAGGACATCATGCTCCTATGGGACGGTGAACTCCACCAAGGGGTCTGGGATGCCTAGACTTTCGCGTTCCACGTCCTCCTTGGCCCATATGGACCTCTTCCCGCGTAACCACGGCTTTTGAGGTGGTGGCACCCCATGTTCCTCTGTTGAAGCCGCTTCATGTACTTCAACTTTTCTTTGGCATCTTCAGCATCGCAAGCCGCCTTGAATATTTGAAACTGCTCTTTCGTGATTGTCGGCTTATCCTTTACAATCTCGGAGTAGGGTTCCTTTTTGTCAATGGCGCATTTCACCCTTACTTTCCAGGCGGCCAACACGTCGCTAAACTTGGTCATGGCGCGTTTGTTTATCTTCTACATTGCCGGGTCTTTCTGTGGATCAGTATATTGGATTTCATCCTGACCCGAGAACTAGAATATCTGGTGCAGCAGGGTTAGGAGGGAGTGCTTCATATTTGTCCTCTTCTTTAGTTTCTCATCATTGATGGTGGTGCACACCCGTACGATGCAGCCAATTTGATTGTCGCAGCAGGAGCGCGCTTCCATAGGCAGTTTTGGCTCAAAATTGTCGTCGTCCACCTCCATGACCACTAGTCTAGTAGTGAGGAGCTGGTTTGGGCGTCGACATCTCTTCGATTTCGGTTCTATGGTTGTGCCAGTCTCGGCGCCGGTCTCGGTGCCGGTCTGGGTCTCAACGCCAGTCTTGGCGTCGGTCTCGATGTCGGTCTCGGATGTAACAGGTGGGCCTAGAAACAACAATCGTTGATCGTTGGCAAGGTTCAAATATTCGTCTGCTGCCAGGTAGACATCGTCGCAATCACCAGAACCCTGTCCTTCATTGTTGCTAGCCATGTTTCCTATGATTAAATCCAGTCAATTAATTCTAGACCTAATAAAATGAATAATGACATAAAAAAGGCCTATGTTTTGCAGGAACTTTGATTCCTTCCAGGTGTGACAAATCCCGGGCACTCGATATGTCCTAGTTTGTAGCACAAGTCATCCCGAAATTCATGAAAAATTTCGACATGACCTTTGCTAAAAAGTGGACAAATCGAGCACCTGAAATTTGCCGGAACGGAAATGAATCAACATTCCAGCAAAACACAGGCCACTCGGCTTCATTCCCTGGAAACAACAAAAGGCCACTTGGACACAATCGAGTAATTTTCATATATCATGACCACTTAAATGTTCACTTCAAGAAAATCTACACAAATTTCAAATTATGAACCCTAGAACTCAATTCAAATTATGTCCTACTGCCCTAACCCTATGCCCTAACCCTATTGCCCTAGTACTTAAGCATCTACAAGTACTAACTAATTAGATGAACCCTAGCTAGCTACTTAAGCATCTACAACTACTTAAGCACCCATTGATGAACACTAGGAATTATACAACTAATTAAGCATACATTGGGTGCAGAACAACTATATAAGTACTTAAGAAACTATATATACAACCCTATAATATATTTAGTTAACTACTTAAGCATATACAAGTTTGTCCTATAAATAATATTTAGTTAAGTACTTAAGCATATACAAATTTGTCCTAAAAATCCAGTTAACTATTAATTTCATTCATTTCGGTCATTCATTTAACTTCACCTAATTAACCTAATAAACCCCACTTCCCTAACTAAAAAACATCTAATTAACATCTACTACTACCACTACTGCCCTAACCTAATTAACCTAAGTTAATTCCTAGGGTCCTGTTATATGCCGCTGCTCTACTACCCTAACCTAATTAACCTAAGTTAATCTAATTAACATCTACTAGTACCACAACTGCTAATTCCTAGGGTTCATAACTAAATTCACCTAAGTTAATTAACCTAGAGAGGAGGGTTTACTCGCCCTAGCAGAGAGAGAGAGGAGGGTAGGGGAGAGGAGAGGGAGAGCCTTACGGTCGGCGGCGAGGGAAGGCTCGGGCTCGGGCGGCAGAGGTGAGGTCGAGGGAGGCGGCGGTGAGGTCGAGGGCGGGCTCGGGTGGCGGTGGTGAGGTCGAGGGCGGTGCAGCGGTGAGGGCCTCAGGCTGTGGCGGTGAGGTTGAGGGCAGTCTCAGGCGGCGGCAGTGAGGTCGAGGGCGGCAGGGCGATCGACAGCAGCGATGGAGGAGTTGGGGGATAGGGGGAGAGGTGGGGGAAAAGGACTTAGCAAAATTTTGAGCCCGCGCGGCCAGGGTTAAGTCAAAATAGCAGCAGCGTGTTTTGTCAAAACGCGGTATAGCTAAGTTAGCTATAGCGTTTTCCAACAAAACGCGCTACTGCTATGCCTTTCTCTTTTATTTTTATTTTTCTTTACATTTTTTTCATTTCTCCTTTTTCCATTTCTTTGATTTTCATTTACTTCTCTACTTATTTTTCTATTTATTTTCTTTTTCATAGCAGTAGTGCTCTACACCAGAAACACGCTGCTACAAAGCATTTAGCAATAGCGTGCTTTAGGAAGAACCGCTACTACTATTCCTAGCCTACAAACAACAGTTTGGGAATTTTATTAGTAGCGCTTTTTCCTGCAGGTGTGCTACTACTATGACCATATCTATAGCATGCTTTATTGGCACACGCTACTACTAATTATCAGTAGCGCCCTTCCCAGACTCGCGCTACTGCTATACCTCTGTGTATCGGGTTTTCCCTAGTAGTGACTGCTCCATGGTATGCTGATTATGCTAATTGCATTGTTGCTAAATTTATACCACCTAGTTTCACATACCAACAAAACAAAAAGTTTTTCTATGATTTAAGACATTACTTTTGGGATGACCCACACCTTTATAAAGAAGGATTAGATAGTGTTGTTAGACTATGTGTACCTGAGCATGAACATGAACAGATCCTACGCAAGTGTCGCTCCGAGGCTTACGCAGGACACCACGCTGGAGATAGAACTGCACATCAGGTATTGCAATCTGGTTTGGCCTACTCTCTTCAAAGATGCCCATAAGTTTGTCTTGTCTTGTGACGAATGCCAAAGAATTGCTAATATTAGTAGACGTCAGGAAATGCCTATGAACTATCACTACTAGGGAGAACCTTATACACAAAATCTTACCAGCAGAGCGTGTTAAAATAAGGCGCTACTGCTACTTAGTAGTAGCGTGCCAGCTTAGACAGCGCTACTGATACAAACGTAGCAGTAGTGCGCTAGGAGAAAAGAGCGCTACTACTAATATTGCCACGACGTAGCTGCTGGACTAGGAATAGTAGTAGCACATGTTTTGTAAACGCGCTGGTGCTATTGAACTTAGCAGCAGCGCTTTTTGCCAACACTCGCTGCTGCTAACTTTAGTCCACTCATTGCAACTAAGTTTAGTCCCACCTCGCTCCGCGAGCAGGGTGTTTACCACCTTAAATATGTTACTTCTCAAACCATCACAACCACTTGGTCTTCATTGAAATCTATGTTTAGGATCTGTGGCCATAGGAATCTTCGCCGGTTCTTAAACCGGGAAAGATTCCTATTGACAATTTAGACTCTACACAAAAAGATCATTGATGGCCAATGTATTTTTTATTTTTTAGCATGCTTAGCATTAGCTTAGCAGTAGCGTGTTTTTGAGAATGCACTACTGCTAGAGGAATAGCAGTAGCACTTTTCTACGTAGAACGCACTACTATTATGGAGTTTAGCAGTAGCGCTTTATCCTAACATGTGCTACTGCTAAATGCCAAATATCTTCCCCAACCGGCCACCCCCACTCTCCCTCTCCACTCTCACTCTCCCCGCATCCCCCGTCATTCGCTGCCATTGCCGTCCCCCGAGCACCGTCATCGCCCACCGCCGCCGCCGCTCCTGCTCCACTGAGGTAGTCCCTGCATTCCTCCTCCTCTCTCCTCTCTCCTCCTTCTCCCTCCTCCCTACCGCGCCCCTCCCTCCTCCTCCGGCCAAGCCCTCCGCCGACAACCCTCCTCTCCCCCTCCTCCTCTCTCCTCCCTCCTCACACCCCCTCCTCACTCCTCCTCCTCACTCCTCCCCCTCCTCCTTGCTGTTTTACTATTTTTTTACTATTTTTAGTAAGTGTTTAATAGAAATAGTTTATTTAGGAAGTGCTTAATAGAACTAGTTGAATTAGTATGAAAATTAATTATTTTTATTTATAGTAAGTGCTTAGTTGAACTAGTTGAATCAATAGAACTAGTTCATTTTTAGTAAGAAAATTTAGGTATATGAGATTTGATGATCTAATTAAAATTTTACTATAGAGCTAGTTTATTTTTAGTAAGAAAGTTAATAAAACTAGTTTATTTTTAGTAAGTGCTTAGCTGAACTAGTTGAATTAATAGAACTAGTTGAATTTATGTCATTGTCACTTTGTCATCAAAGAATGCTATATGAGATTTGATGATCTAATTAAAAATTTACTCGGCGAAATATGCAGGCTTTGTAGAGTCGTGTCTCCTTGGAGTGATCGTCATCCGAGCTAACTCTAATTCCTCTACACCCGAGTCGCTGAGCTAAAAGTCCACCTCCTCCTTCTCCACTCCTCGGTGTTGAATAGAGTAGAACTAGGGCATTTAGTTATGCTTCTTAACCAGATGAAATGTTTGGGTTATAAGATACATTGAAATGTTTTTGTCAATATTGAACCATTGAAATGCAATGAGCACAAGTTTATGCTCATGTGCGAAGTGTTGATTCATTTCCGAGTGGCCTATGTTTTGCTGGA
Organism: Aegilops speltoides; assembly: GCA_021437245.1. NCBI lineage: Eukaryota > Viridiplantae > Streptophyta > Magnoliopsida > Poales > Poaceae > Aegilops > Aegilops speltoides. The sequence continues at coordinate 103,605,387 of CM038145.1, forward strand.
GTGTTGATTAATTTCCATTCCAGGAAATTTCAGATGTTCAATATGTCCTATTTTAGCAAGTCATGCCGGATTTTTCCGTGAATTTAAGCATGACTTGTGCTAGAATATGTAGGAAATATCGAGTGCCCCAGATTTGCTAAAAGAGAATTAAATGACATTTCGAGTTGACTTTAAGTCCGTCGGGGCTCCATACATGACAGTCAAAAAATCAGTGAGGGAGAGTCTCCACCATATATGATAGAAGAAGAATGCCGACTGTTATCGTGGGGGTCGCTTCTCCTTCTTCTCTTTGTGCTAGAACTTTGCTATGCACTACGGGAAGAAGGAGTAGCGACCATCATCGATGGTCAAAAAATCAGTGAGGGAGTGTTCACCATAAACGAGAGAAGAAGAATGCCGATTGTTGTCGTGGGGGTCGTTTCTCCTTCTATTCCTTGTGCTAGATATTTGTAATGCACTAGGGAAGGAGGAGTAGCGACCATCACCAATAGTCGCAATATCAGAGAGGGAGTGCCCACCATATATGTGAGATGAGAGTTTAGGAAGGAAGACTCGACAGACCTAAAGTCAACCCATTGCATATTGAGTAATAGTGATTTGTGTGTTGAGTTTCTTTGTAGTTGCTTTCGATTGATTTTCAATGTTTCAAATATGAACATATATAGGAAATGTCTGACAAAGAAAGGGAATTTGGTATGTGCAAATATTGTGAAGACAAGCGCGACATGTGCGACAGGCCTCACCTAGTTGGTGGTAGGCACTTCAGCATCGTGTTGGATGAGAACTTCGAAGTGGATACACTAAGTCACAACGACAAGTCTTTTTTCATAATTAAGCATGACTTCTGCTACTTTTGCTTTGTTTGCTTCAACTTATAATTTTAATATTTTGCAATTCTACTAGTGTATCCCCTGTCATGCAAGAATCTATGTCTTGGATAAGATTGGTTTCAGTATATGGAAAGTATGGAGGTAAAGAGAGTTCACTTGAGGACCGAGCATAGTTATACTTTTGCCGCAAAATTATACACTGCAGACACCTACTCCTATTTTGAATGCAAAAATTGGAGAGCACTATGCAAGGCTTATGCATTTGAGCCTAATATGGTTATCACCTTTGATATTCGTCCGAAAGATGAAACTGAAGGTAATATCGACATCTGGGTCGATGTGCAGACGCCTCCAGTTCTACCATTATGTGAGTTTCTCAACCATATTTATTGAGAATTTATATTGTTTATTTAAAAATAGTTGACAACTAATTTCTATGGACAGCTTATTTCCATTGAAGCAAACATGTCCAACGCTTCATAGACAGGACCTACTACTAAACTGCGAGGAGATGGGTCATTATGTTTCATGGCTTCAGGATCTTGATACTGTCAAGACAGGTTATTTTCCTTAACTTCAAGATATTTGTACTCAAAATGTGCGACCACTAGTGTTCGCATTGAACTATGGTCACATATATTTAGGAAATATGGTAAGATTTTTACTATTTGTCCTCAGCAGTGCATCTTTTGCATACATTATTTTTAAGCTAAACTTCATTGCTAAGTATGTTACTACGATGTTCTTCAACAGGGAGTCCTGATGTGTGTTGTGCCTCGTTGGATCAAGCCTGATGGTCGCATGACAATGGTTAGCTTACGGCCAAGACATCCTACATTGCACATGAGTGCATTCAAGATTTATCAAAGCGAGCAAGTCTTAATAGTCAAAGACTGGAGCAGAATTGTGAAGGATCGTAGGAAAGAAGTACTGGGGGGCAGCAATCAGAAGCGCGACCCACAATTAGGAGACAGGTTCATCTGCATTCTCCAATATGATGAAGTAGGAGTGCTATACATGTCCTATGCTATTTTACCTGAGAAAGAGCAGTAGGAGTGATTAGCTGGCTAGAATGAGTTTGAAGATGGTGATGTGCTACACTATGACTATGATGATTAAATAGCTAGTGTTGGTGGTAATGACTATGATGATTATTATTAGCTAGTGTTGGTGTTGATTAGATGGCTACACTATGACTATGACGATTAAATAGTGTTGGTGGTAATGACTATAATGATTATTAGTAATGTTGTTGGTGATGCTATGATGCAAGAGTTTCTATATTAATATGATGAGGATGTTGATCATGATTATCATGATAATTTGTTATTATGATCATGATTAGTTATTATATCATAGGTGGAAGGAACGCGGATTAGATTCATGTGGATGGATCAAAAGTGACCAAAAGTTCAAATTGTAGGATCGTCATCCTAATTCAACTTTTGATTCATCCAAATGAATCTAATCCATGCTTCTTCCTCACAATGATACATTAATTCATCATGTACATAATGATATAACAACCTCTTAATTGGTACTGTATCAAAATTTGTATAACAGCGTATAAACGGTAGTGCGGCGTTAAAAATTGTAAAACAGAATAGTTGTAGCGCGGGGCGCGAAAAACGCTACTACTAGTTAGATTAGCAGTAGCGTTTGTACGGAAAGCGCTACTACTAAGTGTTTGCTGTAGTGCCTTATCAGTAGCACGCTACCCCATGCTACAAATAGCCCTAAAACCCGTGCTACTGCTAGGCTTTTCCCTAGCAGTGTATTCACTTGATATTGAACCATTTGATGTTTGGGGCTTTGATTATATGGGATATTTTCCTTCCTCCAATGGGTATACACATATTTTAGTTGTTGTTGATTATGTTACTAAGTGGGTAGAAGCTATTCCAACTAGTAGTGCTGATCATAACACTTCTATTAAGATGCTTAAATAAGTTATTTTTCTGAGGTTTGGAGTCCCAAGATATTTGATGACAGATGGTGTTTCACATTTTATTCATGGTGCTTTTCGTAAAATGCTTGCTAAGTATGATGTTAATCATAGAATTGCATCTCTATCATCCTCAGTCTAGTGGTCAAGTAGAATTGAGTAATAGAGAGATTAAATTGATTTTGCAAAAGACTTTTAATAGATCCAAAAAGAATTGGTCCAAGAAACTTGATGATGCATTATGGGCTTATAGAACTGCTTATAAAAATCCTATGGGCATGTCTCCGTACAAAAGGGTTTATGGAAATGCGTGTCACTTACCTATCAAACTAGAACACAAGGCATATTGGGCTATTAAAGAGCTCAGTTATGATTTCAAACTTGCCGGTGCGAAGAGGTTATTTGACATTAGCTCACTTGATGAATGGAGAACCCAAGCCTATGAGAATGCCAAGTTGTTTAAAGAAACAGTTAAAAGATGGCATGACAAAAGGATACAAAAGCGTGAGTTTAATGTAGGTGATCATGTCTTGCTATACAACTCTCATTTAAGATTTTTTGCAGGAAAACTTCTTTCTAAATGGGAAGGTCCTTACATTATCAAGGAGGTCTATCGTTCCGGTGCCATCAAAATCAACAACTCTGAAGGCACAAATCCGAAGGTGGTAAACGGTCAAAGAATCAAACATTATATCTCAGGTACTCCCGTAAATGTTGAAACCAATATAATTGACACCATAAGACCGGAAGAGTATATAAGGGACACTTTCCAGAACGTTTCAGACTCCGAAAAAGGAATAGGTATGAGGTACAGTAAGTAAACCGACTCCAAAACTGTTCTAATAGCAATTTCTCTCCATTTTGGAATGTTTAAAAAATTAGGAAAATTAAAAGTAGTCCAAAAGAGACACGAGGTAGCCATGAGGGTGGAGGGCGCGCCCTACCCCCCTGGGCGTGCTCCCTACCTCGTGGCCACCTCGTGTGCCCTACGGACTCCGTTTTCTTGCACAATACTTCTTTTGGTCGGTAAAAAATCATTATATAATCTCCCGAAGGTTTTGACCATCGTACCATGACAAAATCCTCGGTTTTTGTTTTGAGTTGTTTCTGCAACAAATTTAGAGCAATATGTCATCCCAGGATTCAGAGGGAGGAAGCTATGTGGCTGATTACATTGTAGACCCTAAAGTCTACGGGGACTTGGAGCATTGTGGTTGGACCACAGAGGAAGAAGAAGACTATGATCCTAAGGGAAAGGAGACAAGATCAGATGAAGATGAAGTCCCACTACCTCAACCTGGGGACATGCACGTGGAGTTCAAAAAGTTAAGTCTCCCTGATAAAGCAAAGAAACCTAAGATCGAGTTTATCCCTTTTCATCTCTTGCAGGAAAACAAACATGAACTATGTAAAAAGATACTAAGTCTTGAGAAGGAGATCGATGACTTAAGGGAGCAAAATTCTATCCTCAAGTGCAAGCTAAGAAGGCTACTACATCAACAACTCCATCATCGCCACCTTCGAAGAAAGAGACATAAATACATGGGTATGTGCACTCCCCTTGGCAATTGCCAAGATTGGGGAGGTGCCCCGGTATCATATCACCATCACACGTCTACCTTTATCGTTTTTCTTAGTTTAATCCTTTTGGTTATATCTTGATATAGTAGAATAAATTTTTAGTATGATCTAGCTTTGAGTTTTATTTTGATCTCTATCTATGTAACCGAGTCCGTGAGTTATATATAATAAAGAGTAGTTTTGAGTTGAGGGCTTTGCTATCTTGCTATGATCTTGAGGGAAGTAAAGAAAGAATAAAAAGAAATAAAAGATCATATGTTGATTTTATGGAAAGTAATGACTTCACATATAAAGAGTATGATGAATAAAAGTTGTTAAGAGTTGATACACATATATAGTTTCGGTCATTGTTGCAATTAGTAGGAAGTAATAAAGAAAGAGAGGCTTTCACATATAAATATACTATCTTGGACATCTTTTGTGATTGTGAGCACTCATTAAAATATAGCATGCTAAAAAGTTGATGCTGGACAAGGAAGACAACGTAACGGGTTATGTTTTCTTATATTCGAAGAAGTTATATTGTCATGGATCATCCAACATTTTGAGCTTGCCTTTCTCCCTCATGCTAGACAAATTCTTTGCACCAAGTAGAGATACTACTTGTGCTTCCAAACATCCCTAAACCCAGTTTTTCCATGAGAGTCCACCATACCTACCTATGGATTGAGTAAGATCCTTCAAGTAAGTTGTCATCGGTACAAGCAAAAAAATGCTCTCTAAATATTTATGATCTATTAGTGTGAAGAAAATAAGCTTTATACGAACATGTGATATGGAAGAAATAAAAGCGACAGACTGCATAATAAAGGTCCCTATCACAAGCCGCAATATAAAGTGAAGTTCTTTTGCATTAAGATTTTGTACATCCAACTATAAAAGCTCACGACAACCTCTGCTTCCCTCTGCGAAGGGCCTATCTTTTATTTCTACCTCCTACCCTCATACAAGAGTCATGGTGATCTTCACCTTTCCTTTTTACACTTTATCCTTTGGCAAGCACTATGTGTTGGAGAGATCTGGATATATATATCCACTCGGATGTACATTTTCATAAAGTATTATTGTTGACATTACCCTTGAGGTAAAAAGTTGGGAGGCGAAACTATAAGCCCCTATCTTTCTCTGTGTCCGATTGAAACTTTGTACCCATGAGTATCACGTGAGTGTTAGCAACTGTGAAAGATTAGATGATAGTTGAGTATGTGGACCTGCTGAAAAGCCCTTATATTGACTCTTGCCGATGTTATTATGAATTGCAACTGCTTCAATGACTGAGATCGTAGTTTGTTAGTTTTCAATGAAGTTTCTGATTCATACTTTACCATGTGAATAAATTGTTACTTTAGCATAAGAGAAATCATATGACAATATATATTGATGTTATGAAGATGATCACGATGCCTTCATGTCCATATTTTATTTTATCGACACCCCTATCCCTAAACATGTGGACATATTTTTTGATATCGGCTTTCGCTTGAGGACAAGCGAGGTCTAAGCTTGGGGGAGTTGATAAATCCATTTTGCATCATGCTTTTATATTGATATTTATTGCATTATGGGTTGTTATTACACATTATATCACAATATTAAGCCTTTTCTCTCTTATTTTATAAGGTTTATATGAAGAGGGAGAATGCCGGCAGCTGGAATTCTGGACTGGAAAAGGAGCAAATATTAGAGACCTATTCTGCACAACTCCAAAAGTCCCGAAACTTCACGGCGATTAGTTTTGGAATATATAAAAATATTGGGCGAAGAAAGCACCAGAGGGGGCCACCAGGGCGCGCCCCCTACATCGTGGGCCCCCTAGCAGGCCCCGACGCCCATCTTCTGCTATATGGTGTCTTTTTCCCTGGAAAAAATCAAAGAGAAGCTTTCGGGGCGAAGTGCCACCGTCTCGAGGCGGAACCTGGGCAGGGCCAATCTAGGGCTCCGGCGGAGTTGTTCTACCGGGGAAACATCCCTCCTGGAGGGGGAAATCATTGCCATCGTCATCACCATCGATCCTCTCATCGAGGGGGGGTCAATCTCCATCAAAATCTTCACCGGGACCATCTCCTCTCCAACCCTAGTTCATCTCTTGTATCCGATCTTTGTCTCAAAACCTCAGATTGGTACCTGTGGATTGCTAGCAGTGTTGACTGCTCCTTGTACTTGATGCTAGTTGGTTTATTCAGTGGAAGATCATATGTTCAGATCCTTAATGCTTATTAATACTCCTCTGATTATGAACATGAATATGCTTGTGAGTAGTTACATTTGTTCCTGAGGACATGGGAGAAGTCTTGTTATAAGTAATCATGTGAATTGGTATTCGTTCAATATTTTGATGAGACGTATGTTGTCTCTCCTCTAGTAGTGTTATGTGAACATCGACTACATGACACTTCACCATGATTTGGGCCTAGGGGAAGGCATTGGGAAGTAATAAGTAGATGATGGGTTGCTAGAGTGACTGAAGCTTAAACCCTTTATGCGTTGCTTCGTAAGGGGCTGATTTGGATCCATATGCTTCATGCTATGGTTTGGTTTACCTTAATTCTTCCTTCGTAGTTGCGGATGCTTGCGAGAGGGGTTAATCATAAGTGGGAGGCTTGTCCAAGGAAGGACAGTACCCAAGCACCGGTCCACCCACGTATCAAATTATCAAAGTAACGAACGCGAATCATATGAGCATGATGAAAACTAGCTAGACAATAATTCCCATGTGTCCTCGGGAGCACTTTGCTTTATATAAGAGTTCATTCAGGCTTGTCCTTTGCTACAAAAAGGATTGGGCCACCTTGTTTACTTTTGTTACTTGTTACCCGTTACGAATTACCTTATCACAAAACTATCTGTTACCGATAATTTCAGTGCTTGCAGAGAATACCTTACTGAAAACTGCTTGTCATTTCCTTCTGCTCCTCGTTGGGTTCGACACTCTTACTTATCGAAAGTACTAAATAGATCCCCTATACTTGTGGGTCATCAACAATCTCAGAAATGGGCCAAACTGATCAATGCCCCCGAGGAAGCTGAAGATGATGTTGATGTGTATGCTAAGTCTAGGAAGGATCACAACTCCATGGCAAACATGTACAAGCCAATCCCTGACAAAGCATGGGAGACACACAAGCTTAGTTCAATTTACTATCTGCTTGCTGGCTTGACCACTATTGTCGGGGGTTGGGTGCGACATATGCCAATGGATGGCTTATCATGGTGGGAGCGAGTAGAACGTCGCCGGTGCCTGGAAGCGGGATGAGGCGTAGACACGAACGCCGGCGTACTTTACCCAGGTTCGGGGCTCTCCTAGGAGATAACACCCCTAGTCCTGCTCTGCGGGGTCTCCGCATTATCACTAAGGCACAAGTGATACAAAGGTGCTCCTTGAGCTGTATGCTAGAGGTAGAAGAAGGCAAGGCTAGCTCTCTTCCTGCTCTAGGGGAGTGTTGGATCGAGGAGGTCTCGATATGAGGAAAAGGAAGAGAGGCAAGAGCTCAAGATTGGAGATGCCCAAGGCACCTCAAGTAAATATTCAAGGATACTCAAGCGTCTAAGCTTGGGGATGCCCCGGAAGGCATCCCCTCTTTCTTCAACAAGTATCGGTATGTTTTCGTATTCGTTTCGTTCATGCGATATGTGCAAGTCTTGGAGCGTCTTTTGCATTTAGTTTTCACTTTTCTTTTATGCACATGCTGGTATGAGATAGTCCTTGGTTGATTTATAGAATGCTCATTGCACTTCACTTAAATCTTTTGAGTGTGGCTTTATAGAATGCTTCATGTGCTTCACTTATATCATTTGAAGTTTGGATTGCCTATTTCTCTTTACATAGAAAACCGCCATTTGTAGAATGCTCTTTTGCTTCACTTATATTTGTTAGAGCATAGGCATATCTTTTGTAGAAAGAATTAAACTCTCTTGCTTCACTTATATCTATTTAGAGAGATGACAGGAATTGGTCATTCACATGGTTAGTCATAAATCCTACATAAAACTTGTAGATCGCTGAATATGATATGTTTGATTCCTTGCAATGGTTTTGCAATATAAAGGTGGTGATATTGGAGTCATGCTAGTGGGTGATTGTGGATTAGTAGAAATACTTGTGTTGAGGTTTTTGATTCCCATAGCAAGCACGAATGGTGAACCGTTATGTAACGAAGTTGGAGCATGAGGTATTTATTGATTGTCTTCCTTATGAGTGGCGGTCGGGGACGAGCCATGGTCTTTTCCTACCAATCTATCCCCCTAGGAGCATGCACCTAGTACTTTGTTTTGATGACTAATAGATTTTTGCAATAAGTATGTGAGTTCCTTATGACTAATGTTGAGTCCGTGGATTATACACACTCTCACCCTTCCATCATTGCTAGCCTCTTCGGTACCGTGCATTGCCCTTTCTCACCTCGAGAGTTGGTGCAAACTTCGCTGGTGCATCCAAATCCCGTGATACGATAGGCTCTATCACACATAAGCCTCCTTATATATTCCTCAAAACAGCCACCATACCTACCTATCATGGCATTTCCATAGCCATTCCGAGATATATTGCCATGCAACTTCCATCATCATTATATACATGACTTGAGCATTCATTGTCATATTGCCTTGCATGATCGTAAGATATCTAGCATGATGTTTCCATGGCTTGTCCGTTTTTTGATATCTTTGCTATGCTAGATCATTGCACATCCCGGTACACCACCGGAGGCATTCATATAGAGTCATATCTTTATTCTAGTATCGAGTTATAATATTGAGTTGTAAGTAAATAAAGTGTGATGATCATCATTATAGAGCATTACCCCATAAAAATTAAAAAAAATAAAAATAAAGAGGCCAAAGAAGCCTAAATAAAAAAAGGGGGCCAAAGAAGCCCGCCCAAAAAAAGAAAAAAAAAGAAAAGGGGAATGTTACTATCCTTTTACCACACTTGTGCTTCAAAGTGGCACCATGTTCTTCATATAGAGAGTCTCTTGAGTTATCACTTTCATATACTAGTGGGAATTTTCATTATAGAACTTGGCTTGTATATTCCGACGATGGGCTTCCTCAAATGCCCTAGATCTTCATGAGCAAGCAAGTTGGATGCACACCCACTTAGTTTCAGTTTGAGCTTTCATACACTTATAGCTCTTAGTGCATCCGTTGCATGGCAATCCTTACTCCTCGCATTGACATAAATTGATGGGCATCTCCATAGCCCGTTGATTAGTTGCGTCGATGTGAGACTTTCTCCTTTTTTGTCTTCTCCACACAACCTCCACCATCATACTCTATTCCACCTATAGTGCTATATCCATGGCTCACGCTCATGTATTGCGTGAAAGTTGAAAAGGTTTGAGAGCGTCAAAAGTATGAAACAATTGCTTGGCTTGTCATCGGGGTTGTGCACGATTTGAATATTTTCTGTGATGAAGATGGAGCATAGCCAGACTATATGATTTTGTAGGGATAACTTTCTTTGGACATGTTGTTTTGAAAAGATATGATTGCTTTATTAGTACGCTCGAAGAATTATCGTTTTTATGTCAAATGATAGACTATTGCTTTGAATTAGTCGTGTCTTAATATTCATGCCATGATTAGATATATGATCAAGATTATGCTAGGTAGCATTCCACATCAAAAATTATCTTTTTTATCATTTACCTACTCGAGGACGAGCAGGAATTAAGCTTGGGGATGCTGATACGTCTCCGTCGTATCTATAATTTTTTATTGTTCCATGCCAATATTCTACAACTTTCATATACTTTTGGCAACTTTTTATATTATTTTTGTGACTAACATATTGATCCAGTGCCCAGTGCCAGTTCCTGTTTGTTGCATCTTGTATGTTTCGCAGAAACCCAATATCAAACGGACTCCAAACAGGATAAAAACGGATGTAAATCATTTTTGGAATATTTATGATTTTTGGGAAGAAAAACCAACGCGAGACGGTGCCCGAGGGGGCCACAAGGCAGGGGGCGCGCCCCTGACCCTCGTGGGCACCCCGTAAGGTGGTTGACGCTCTTCTTTTGCCGCAAGAAAGCTAATTTTCGGAGAAAAATCTGGGTGAAGGTTTCAACCCAATCGGAGTTATGGATCTCCGGATATAAAAGAAACGTCGAAAGGTCAGAATCTGGGAATGCAGAAACAGAGAGAGATAGAGAGACAGATCCAATCTCAGAGGGGCTCTCGCCCCTCCCAAGCCAAGGAGGCCATGGACTAGAGGGTAAACCCTTCTCCCATCTAGGGAGAAGGTCAAGGAAGAAGAAGAAGAAGAGGGGCTCTCTCCCCCTTGCTTCTGGTGGCGCCGGAGTGCCACTGGGGGCCATCACCATCACTGCGATCTACACCAACAACTTCACCGCCCTCATCAACAACTCTTTCCCCCTCTATGCAGCAGTGTAACCTCTCTTTTACCCGCCATAATCTCTACTTAAGCATGGTACTCAACTCTATATATTATTTCCCAATGATGTATGGCTATCCTATGATGTTTGAGTAGATCCATTTTGTCCTATGGGTTAATTGATGATCGTGATTGGTTTGAGTTGCATGTTTTATTATTGGTGCTGTCCTATGGTGCTCTCCGTGTCGCGCAAGCGTGAGGGATTCACGCTGTAGGGTGTTGCAATATGTTCATGATTCTCTTATAGTGGGTTGCTTGAGTGACAGAAGCATAAACCCGATTAAGGGGGTTGTGGTGTATGGGATAAAGGGAACTTGATGCTTTAAGGCTATGGTTGGGTTTTACCTTAATGATCTTTAGTAGTTGCGGATGCTTGCTAGAGTTCCAATCATAAGTGCATATGATCCAAGAAGAGAAATTATGTTAGCTTATGCATCTCCCTCAAATAAAATTGCAATAGTGATTACCGGTCTAGTTATCGATTGCCTAGGGACAAATAACTTTCTCGTGACAAAAAGCTCTCTACTAAAACTAACTTAGTTGTGTCTTCATCTAAACAGCCCCTACTTTTTATTTACGTGCTTTTTATTATCTTGCAAACCTATCCTATCATACCTACAAAGTACTTCTAGTTTCATACTTGTTCTAGCTAAAGCGAACGTTAAGCATGCGTAGAGTTGTATCGGTGGTCGATAGAACCTTAGGGAATATTTGTTCTACCTTTAGCTCCTCGTTCGGTTCGACACTCTTACTTATCGAAAGAGGCTACAATTGATCCCCTATGTTGTGGGCTATCAGAAATCTTGGGGCACTCTCTGTGGTTCTTTGAGTTGGACTGAGTATTATGAATCTGAAATTGATTGATGCATATCGTATAATCAACTCACGGTTACTCGCGGTGAGATTGGAGTATCTAGGTGACATTAGAGTTGGTTGATGTGTATCATATGGTGTTATTTTAGTACGAACTCTATGTTAGTTTGATCGGAAAAAATATCTTGGCGTTATTTTTTTACGAACTCTAGGATAGATTGGTCAAAAAGAATAGCTTTGAGGTGGTTTCATACCCTACAAACAATTTCTTCTTATGTTCTCTGCTAGATAGGAACTTTGGAGTGATTCTTCATCGCACCTTGAGGCATGGTTATATGATCCAATTATATTAGCATTGTTGAGAGATTGCACTAGCGAAAGTACGAACCCTAGGCCTCATTTTCAAGCATTGCAACACCGTTTGTGCTCACTTTTCTTACTTGCTACCTTGCTGTTTTTTTTGTTACAATTACAGAAATCAATATCTACTATCATTACTACACTTGTATCACCATCTGTTTGCCGAACTAGTGCACCTATACAAGTTACCATTGTATTTGGTTTGTTGGGGACACAAGAGACCATCTTCATCCTACGCCTCCCACGGATTGATAAACCTTAGGTCATCCACTTGAGGGGAATTGCTACTGTCCTACAAAACTCTGTGCTTGAAGGCCAACACAAGTCTACAAGAATAAGTTGTGTAGTAGACATCAAGCTCTTTTGTGGCGCCGTTGCCCGGGAGGTGAGTGCTTGAAGGTATATCTTTAGATCTTCCAACTGAATCTTTTAGTTTCTTTTTTGATCACTAGATTTGTTTATAAAAGTAAACTACAAAAAAAGGAATTGAGGTGGCCTCATATTATTCGTCTTTATAATGTCTTTCTTGAAAATGATGGAAAGGAAAATTATGCTCAATTGATAGAAGAAGAATTCAATAAAATGTTTGGCATAAATGATGAGCATGATTGCAATGTTGTTAGTATGAATTGTATGAATATCCAAAATACTAATGATGATTGCACTAGTCGTGATAAAAATGTTTCTTATAAGCATGCCAATTTTTGTGGAGTGCATAAAGTTTGTGAAGACGTGCCTTATAGGGAAGATAGATTTTGTAAGAAGCATAAACATGATAGAACCAATTTTTTTGCTCAAAATGATAGATGAATTTTCTACAAAATTATGTTCTCTTTGTCCTATTACTTGTGAAATTTGCAATAATGTTGGTCATCTTAATTTCCAATGCAAACTTTTTCATGATCGAATCATGGCCAAATATTGTAATGATTTGATCGCCCTTGAACTTTATAATGAGCTTTGTCTATTTTTTGGGAGTGAAGAATTGACACATAAAAATATTTGGTTTGAAGTATTCATTCTGACGGACGACATTTGAACTAATCTAAAAAATATCTATATGTTTTGCATGGTAAATTGCAATGAGAATGCTTATATTGCCAACTATAGAAAGATGGGGAAACCAATAGAATATAAAAGGAATACTAATGAAAGGGTGAAGATTTCCACTTTTCCTCCTATTTTTTCTCATGATGAAATAGGTGACGAGGAGGAGCTCCTTATTCAACCAATCTCATCAATAAGAAGCTTGAAAAAATTAATTAAACCCACACATGATGTGGTGACGAAGAAGAAAAGAAGAAAGAATAGAGGTAAAAAGGTATCTCTCCCAAATAATGTTGCTCCTATTATTGTTACGCCTCATGAAAATGAATCAAAAATAATCATGGAAGATGAAGCACTTGATGATGATATTGCTTCTTTGTCTTATGGCACAATGCTCGAGAGCACCATTGATGATGATTTTGTTATGCATATTGCTTGTTGTGATAATTATGATTTGGAAGATAATGATACTTCTTATAATCTTGGAAGTCTTTTTGGCACTAACTTGGGAAATTATGATGATAGCAATTGGTATACCTTTGGTGCTATTCATACTATTAATGATGAGAGTGATTATGCTTATGATATGCCAAGCCACAAGCTTGGGATGCTATGTTCGATGAGAATGACATGTCTTAGAATTTATTTGCTGCAATTAATGTTTATCCAAAGCTTGCGGATTCTATGCTTAATAAAGATGATCTTTTAGTCCCCCTACTTTGGATGATCAAATTTGCTATGATGATTGCATGCCTTCTATTTATGATGATTACAATATTTATGGAAGTGGGTTTGGAAGAGTGTCAACTTTAGATACTATTTATCCCACTATTCTGGAGGGTGTTCAATCTTGTTATAATGATAAAAGTGGATTTGTAGAGTTTATGAATTTATTTAGTAATGGTTCCACTATTTCGGAAGAGGTTTCAATTGACTATGATGAGAACAAAGTTGCTACTTATGATGATTATTGTGATGATACTTATGTTATAAAAAGTAGTGATAATTATTGTCATAATTTTGAATATCCTTTTACTGAACATTACTATTTTAATGTGGAAGAAATTTATAGTATTCGAGTTTCATATGATACTCCCACTTTTATGGATGAGAAGAAATTTGCTTATGTGGAGAGTAATAAAAATTCTATGCTTGTGGATCATGAAAGGAATGCTTTGTGTGATGGTTATATTGATGAGACCAATCACGATGCTACTGAAAATTATTGTGAGAGAGGAACTTATGATTCATGATGCTCTCTTTACGTTTCAATTCTTTATTTTTAAGCGAGCATCATTGGAACCATCATGCCTAGCTAAAAAGGCATTACCGAAAAGCGATTGTTGGGAGACAACCCAACACTTTTACCTACTGTTTTGTGTGTTCACATGACTAAGCTACTATAGTAATCATTTTTATAGCTTTTGTTTCAATAAAGTACCAAGTAAAGCCTTTGGGATAGTGTGGATGATAGTTGACTTGATTCTTTGCAAAAACAGAAACTTTTGCACCCAGTAACAGAATTGATCTGCTTTGCTGGAATGTGATAAATTCTTGAATTTTTTTACAGATGATTGATCTACAAATTTCCCACATTGTCCGAACTTGTCAGAATTTTTGGAGTAGCAGAAGTATGGTTGTTATCCAGATCATTATAGATTGTTCTGTTTTTGACAGATTCTGTTTTCAATACATAGTTTGCTTGTTTCCTAGTTTCTATGACTTATATTGCTCAATATAAATTGTGGAAATGATAAGGTACAATAGGAATTGTGTGATAATAATTATGAATCTTGTATTTGATAGTACCAAAGTGAGTGATTTGTCTTTATCATACTAACCTATCTCACGAAGTTCTGTTAAGTTTTGTGTGATTGAAGTTTTCAAGTTTTGGGTGAGATGTCGATATGAGGAGAATAAGGAGTGACAAGACACTAAGCTTGGGGATGCCCAAGGCACCCAAGGTAATATTCAAGGAAGACCCAAGCAACTAAGCTTTGGGATGCCCCGGAAGGCATCCCCTCTTTCATCTTCAACATTATCGGTAACCTCACTTGGAGCTATATTTTTATTCGTCACATGATTTGAGTTTTTCTTGGAGCGTCATTTTATTTTATTTGTATTTGCTTGCTTCTATTTATAAAAATGTTTTGCATCTTTCATTTCAACAAAATAATCAAGGATAGCCTTTACCATGCTTATTTTGCAAGTCTACATGTTACTATTTAAAAACAGAAAGTTTTCTATCATTATTTGAATTCTTCTGGAAAATCAGAATGTGATAAAATCTTGAAATTTTTACACAATATGCTATGATAAATTTTCTACAGTATGGTAATTTTAGAAATTTTGGAGTTACAGAAGTATGAATCTTCTTGCATTGTTTACAGACTATTCTGTTTTGATAGATTACAGTTATGTTTGCATTGTTTGCATATGTTTGCTTGTTTTTTTAGGAAGTTGACAGTAGGAGAGAACTCCCACTGTGATTTATATATATACCTATATAAATGGGGTCTTTACATAGACATATAAAGAGTAAAACTTAACTATACATCTACTCCCCCTCCCCATGGCTTAGGGAGGAGGCAGACTACCAGCTCTCCACACGAGGAGTCAAGTAAGAAAGAGTTAGAAAGAATCAACCTAGAGCAGTACAAAGGTTTACAAATGAGCCTCTATGGGCTTCCTTGACTTTATGCTGGAGTTGACCCAGGTCGGTTTTGAAGCGTGAAAACCAGGACCCAATAGTAGGGTCAACTCCTCGAAAGTGCTTGTTATTCCTCTCCTTCCATAGGCTCCACCCAGCAGTGAGAAAAATTTCCATGAAGAATGGGCCAGGCCATGAGTCTCTGTTCAATTTGAGGGCGGTGAGACGGTTATCAAAGGGGGGCCATTGAATGCCAAGTTTGGTCCAGCAAGTTCTGTTAAAATCACAGGTGAAGATCATGTGGTCCATCGTTTCTTCAATTGGTAGCCCGCAAAGTAGGAAGTCAAAATCATCACCGATGTTGTAGTGCCTCCGCTTCAACATATTGCGCGTGTTGAGCCTATCATGGAAAAGAAGCCAGCCAAAAACCTTCAACTTCATTGTACATTTTGATTTCCACAGGTGCTTGAACATGGGGTCGGTTTGAGCATCTCTAAAGAAGTAAGAATAGTAATCCTTAGGTCGGAAAGTGGCCGCGCCCCACAGGTAGTGCCAAACATCAGTATTTGATGTGGAAGGGCAAAGCTTGGTCAATATTAGCTGCACGTCACGAATTTTGTCCAGCGCGATCGGTGACACGGGGAGTTGAAAGGTTTCATGCACATCGTTGGAGGCCTAGAAATCAGCAACTGAGATGTCCTCATGCAGAGCAACAGAGAAGGCATGTGGGTGAGAGTCGTGCAGCACAACACGCGCCCACAGATCTTTCCAAAGCAAAGTGGTCTCCTGTGACGCCCGGTAGTTACGCTACAGTAACCCTCCGCTAATGATGCCACGTCACAACGATTACTGTTGATAGTCTTGCGATGATTCAAATCCCGTTCAAAATTCAAAATTGAAATAAAGTCAAACAATAAAAGTTTTTCAAAATTTAAAACAAAAATGTTCGGGAGATGCCATATTTTACATAAGTCAATATGGTGTATTAAACACAATTTTATAAAATGCCTAAGTATTTTAAAACAAGTAAAAAATAGAAAAGGAAAAGAAATAAATGAAAGGAAAATGCAAAAAAGAAAAACTAAAACTAAAACTAGAAAAAAAGAGAGAAACCCCAGGCTTCGCCCACCGACCACAGCCCAATCGGGCCACCACCAGCCCGCCGCCCACCCCACACCCCACTCCCTTAAACCCCCACTCCCCCTCGGTCCAACCCACCGACACCGACACTTCAAAATATCTCACCTCCTCTCTCCCGATTGATCGGGATTGAGAGGAGGAGGCCACCGACGCCATCGCCCACCACCGCCAGAGCACGCGCCGCCTCGCGGACTTCCCCACCGGTCTGCTTCCCGTCGCCACGTCGTCCACGATCATCCTCACGCCACGCCGCCCTATCCCTCGGCCCTGTGAGCACCTTCCTTCTTCCTCCCGTCCCGTCGTGCGTAGTCACCGCACTCACCACGCCGCCGTCCGCCACAGCCCGCCGTCTGCGCCCGATCCCCACGGCCCCACGACGCGACGCGCGCAAGATCGCTCGCGGCGCGCCACTGCTGCCTCCGTGCTTCGCTTCGCTGCGACCAGACGCGCCTCATCCCGTCCGCCCTGCTCACCTCGCCGCTTGCCTGCTGCTCGTTCCCGCGTCCCCTTGGCGCTTTGGCACATACTTGCGCTACAGCCCTCGCCGTGCTACTCGGCGAGCCCACCGTAGCCACGGCCCCATCCGCTTCTGGCGGAGGCGCCCGCCAGCGCCCGTCGGGTTCGTCCGGCCACTTTTGAAGTGTGCCGCTCGCCGCGCGCGCCGCCCGCGCCGCTAGCGTCCGGCGCCCACTAAGGCCCCTGGGCCTATGACGTGGGGGCCCCACCCCACAGAACGTTTTTTTTAAAAAGAGTTAAAATAATAAAACAATTAATTAAATAATAATAATTAAATTAATTAATTAAGGAATTAATTAAGTTAATTAATCATTATTAGATTAACCTAATTAACTAATTAGTTTAATTAAGCAAGAGTTAGATTAGTTAAACACGATTAGGCTAAACAATAATGACCAAAGGGACCCACATCGTCGGTTTGACCTACCAACGCCCCTGTTGATCGCTGACGCTCATCTTGACATCATGATGACGCCAAGATGCAATCGCTCGATAATGTTGAATTTAAATAATTAAATAAATCCTAAAAATGAATTAAATCTTTTAAAATTAATATAAAATAAACCGTAGCTCAGATGGAAAAACTTTGTACATGAAAGTTGCTTAGAACGACGAGACGAATCCGGATACGCAGCCCGTTCATCTGCTACACCTGCCTAGCATAGCAAACACACGACTTTCCCCCTCCGGTTCACTTGTCCGAAAACGCGAAACACCGGGGATACTTTCCCGGATGTTTCCCCACGCCAGTATCACCTACTACCGCGTTAGGGCACAATCAACACCGCGTATTGTCTTGTTACGCTTTGTGATGCTTTGATTGCTATGTTATTTATTGTGTTTCCCTCCGTTACTTCTTTCCTAGAGACCCCGAGGCTGCCGACGACCCCGATTCGACTACGGTGTTGACGACCCTCCTTGCCAGAGCAACCAGCAAGCCCCCTTGATCACCAGATATCGCCTATTCTCCTCTATACCGCTTGCATTAGAGTAGTGTAGCATGTTATTGCTTTCGTTAATCCTATTACGATGCATAGCCCGACATTGTTGCTACATCTGCTGATACCTTACCCGCATCCTAAATGCTTAGTATAGGATGCTAGTTTATCATCATTGGCCCTACATTCTTGTCACCGCCTTGCTATACTATTGGGCCGTGATCACTCGGGAGGTGATCACGGTATATACTATACATATATACATACTATAGATGGTGACTAAAGTCGGGTCCGCCAAGAGTACCCGAGTGATTCACTTGATTAGCTGAAAGGACCTTTGTCCCAACGGCCCTCTGTGTGGATCTTTGTGTCGGAGCGACAGGGCAGGTTGAGACCACCTAGGAGAGAGGTGGGCCTGGCCCTGATCGGCGTCCGCGGTTGCTTCATAATAACACGCTTAACGAGATCTTGGTATTTGATCTGAGTCTGGCCATTTGGTCTATACGCACTAACCATCTACGTGGGAGTAGTTATGGGTATCCCGACGTCGTGGTATCACCAAGCCTTCGTGGACGCCAAGAATCGAGCAGCGCGGCGGATTGGAACGTAAGCCCGCACTTGTATTAGGGGCTAGTTCGCTTCCGCCCGCCCACGCAACGCAGGTGTGTGCTCAGGCGATGGGCCTGCACTGCGGCGCTTAGGTTTAGACCGGCATGCTGACCTCTCTGTTGTGCCTAGGTGGGGCTGCGACGTGTTGATCTTCCGAGGCCGGGCATGACCCAGGAAAGTGTGTCCGGCCAAATGGGATCAAGCGTGTTGGGTTATGTGGTGCACCCCTGCAGGGAAGTTAATCTATTCGAATAGCCATGTCCCTCGGTAAAAGGACGACCCGGAGTTGTACCTTGACCTTATGACAACTAGAACCAGATACTTAATAAAACACACCCTTCCAAGTGCCAGATACAACCCGGTGATCGCTCTCTAACAGGGCGACGAGGAGAGGATCGCCGGGTAGGATTATGCTATGCGATGCTACTGGAGATGCTACTTGGAGATGCTACTTGGAGATGCTACTTGGAGATGCTACTTGGAGGACTTCAATCTACTCTCTTCTACATGTCAGAAGACGGAGGCTGCGAAGCGTTGTCTTGACGTGATTAGCTATCCCCTCTTATTCGGCATTCTGCAGCTCACCCACCGATATGGCCCTTTACACATATACACATGCATATGTAGTGTAGCTCCTTGCTTGTAGTACTTTGGATGAGTACTCACGGTTGCTTTCTCCCCTTTTCCCCTTTCCTTTCTTTACGGTTGTCGCAACCAGATGTTGGAGCCCAGAGCGAGGCGCCACCGTCGATGACGACTACTACACCGGAGGTGCCTACTACGTGCAGTGTCACGATTTACCACTGTGAGTAGTTTAGGAGGATCCTGTGCAGAGGCTGCGCCTTCTTCGATCAGATCCCGGTTTGTGCTAGCCATCTTATGGCAACTTGTTTAACTTATGTCTCAGACTCAGATATTGTTGCTTCACGACTCATCTATGATCGAGCACTTGTATTCGAGCCCTCGAGGCCCTTGGCTTGTATTATGATGCTTGTATGACTTATTTTACTTTTAGAGTTGTGTTGTGATATCTTCCCGTGAGTCCCTGATCTTGATCGTACACGTTTGCGTGCATGAGTAGTGTACGATTAAATCAGGGGCGTCACAAGTTGGTATCAGAGCCGACTGCCTGTAGGAATCCCCCTTCCAACTCCTTGGCCGAAGTCGAGTCTAGACTTTACAAAACTTTTACTAACATGGTTGTGTGGCCCATGGGCCCACGTCGCCATTGGGTGGTATTAGGATCTTTTACTCCTCGACCTTTACTCTGGGACTCTGATCTCTCTTCTATTCGGGTTAAATGAATTTTGCTAATCTAACATTAGGATCTCGTTATCACTTTCACCCGGAGAGCCCCTTATTACTAAGGATCGCTCACGCACATGAAGACCTCAAGATACTCACCGCGGTTAACCCGAGAACTTGTCTTCATCGCGTTTGCAATTCCCCTTCCACCGTCAACCCTTATGGATAACTACTTGCAGTTATTATTCTTACATTCATCCCCAGTTAATCTTGTTATTACAAGATACCTTGAGAATATTTTGTGCCTACTGCCTTGCAGTTCTTTGCCACCTGAATACCCCTAAGAATAACTTCTCGCACCTTCCGAGTATCCGCTCATCCCAGTTGTTCAGGTGTTTCACGAAAGTCTTTGAAATACTATTCAATCCTCCGAAAATCCTTAGTAGCTTATTGCTCTGCCATACTTGTCTACTTGCATGATGGATGCTCTCCATATGTCTGGCAATATTCATTAGTATCCTTAGGCATCGTTATTTTGATCCTTTTGATTCAACATGAGTGCGAATGCACGCAATCATCAGTTGATCCTTTTGAATTATCTTTTCAGCTCAGTCATCATTTTAAACATGAGCTGGTTCTCAACCAATCCAAATGTCGTCGATGGTACCCCTAAGGCTATTCAACTTATCCACCCCTAATCAGAACATTGCTTCTGTTCCCTTAATTTGGAAATCATAATTCCTTTGCATTTGAGCTCTGGATTAGTCAGTTGTTTCTATAATCCAATGCCCTTGCATTGTTACTTCCTCTGATTGTGTGCTGATGCTCACATCAGCTCTGTTATGGACCGACAGATCCTTTAATGGATTTTATCCGACATTATCCTTCATATTCGATAACCTTGTGAGCCTTCCCTTGGATACATGATGCCGTTGGTAAATTGTATCATCCACTTTCTCAACCTTGCTCTACTTTCGAGCTTGTGATATTTACTCTTGAAACTTGTGGTATATGTTCCTAAGAGACCCGATGGGTTGGACATATGCCTTCTCTAAACTGTGTGAACCCAGAAACTACTACGGGTCATACTCTACTAGTGTTATGTCAGGTAAAATTTCAACACACAATTTCGTTGAAGGCGAGAAGAGAACGAAAGGTTATACATTGAAGAAGTGGGAGTCGACCTTGAACTTGTGTTCATGCCCATGGACACGATGTAGATCCTATCATGGAAGCTTCTTGTAATAATAACTATTGCCTTGATATAATATCATCTGGTATCTGTGAATTGATCCTTTGCAATCATGGTTCCGACCATATTTTCTACTTGATCCCATTTCTCAAGCAAGTGAAAACACTTGTCTTCTGCGGATCAATACCTCTCCGCAACCCCTATGTTAATCTTCCTTCAAGCAATACCCTCCAGTATCTCGAGAATATCAACGAACTGTGTTGCTTCCTATGAGTCTTCATCTATTATTGCTTCTCACCGATTTCAGATTTCCCCCTGGTTCTGAGTTATTTCACTTGAGAACACCGGTAAGTGAATCGATTCCGCACTTTGATTCAATAACTCTAAGTAATTGTCATTGCTTACGAGTTTAATAATCCTTCAAGTCATTCCTAGCCTGATTGGCTATATCATTGTGCTAATTTCTAACTGTGCTACCGGGTCCTTCTTCTCGGAGCACAAATTTCGACGGTGAGCTAATCTTACAATCGATCTTCCTCGTCATATCGTTTGTCCTTGAACAGCAAGCTTGATTTCGAGTTTGTGTCGTACCCATGGTCCCAATGACTTTTGGCTTCATCATTTCCGTTGACTTGATGTCATCACCGATCAGTTACATCTTCTCGAAACCTCTCGACAAATGTGTCGTAATCATCATCAACATTTTGAGCTCTTATAGGATATCAATTGAATTCATGATGAGAAATACCATCCTTTCCCTCGATGATTGTGTATCATCGACCACTTTATTGCCTTCCGTTCAACACAAACTTGTTCGGGTTTTGCGTTATACCTTGAGATCCCTGCTATACAACATTTGTTCTTCTTTACATTGGAACATTACCATCTCTTATGTCATCAATGTTGTGAGAATTTCACCATCTCTTAAGGATTTGTGGTATAGTGATGCTTCTCACCATCACCATTCTTTTCTTGGTCCCCGTGTTGAGTGAACTCTATTGCACAAATTTAATATCTCTAGCAACCCTATTGCTTCAGAGTTATTGGATAGTAATTCCAATTTAGTGTGTTGGTTGCTCAATCGCCATCCCGACGTTGGTCGTGCAACCCAACCCATATTTCGGGTGCACCTTTCAGTCAATGTTTAATTGTGTATGTTTTCCTCCAGCATACAACATTAAGTCATTTGATCAGGCTAATGTTATCTCCTTCCCATAATTGTGGAAATCCATCTTGTTGGAAATCTCGATGAATTGTCGCTGAGTTCATCAGCCACCTCCTCACCCTCTCCTTGGTTTAATGATGAGCTTTTGTTTCGGAACTTGCTTCTGTAGTAAATTTTCCGAGAATCTTGCAATGTCATCTCGTCAATTTGTGTTGCACCTTTCTTCTTAGGCATCCCGAGTCTGAGTTATCCTGACACCAATCAGATCTGAATCTCGGTCAGATATGATGGTTGGAACATATTTCCAAGAGTTATAAGAATGGTCTTTATGTGACCCGGTAAGGTGTTGTCGTGCCTAGCACACCTGGCCGAAGGCCCTATTGTTATAGATTCCTTTCCAACAAGGTTATCCATTCTTCCATGAGGAAACTGTAAGACTTGTTCTATAAGTTGTTTTTGATGGATCCTTTGTATCCAAACTCTGATCTTTGCTTGAAGACCATGCCAATGCTATCTCTAAGCATGTCTGTGGTACCCCGGTTTTCAACAAGAACATTTGAAGCCCAATGCTAAATGTTTCCTTCTCAATTATCCAAACACCACTGTATGGGTAATGTCATGAAAATTCTCTTCCCTACCTAAAGGGTTTACTACATTATTTCCTGTCATGGATATCATGCTCTGGCCGTCCTTCCGAAGGTTATACCTTTGAAATATGTGTTTAAACACATTTTCCTTTCCATTGTTTTGTTTAATCTGATAAACATATTTTTTCCATTTGTTGGGTTAACGTTTCTTGTGATCTATATGATCTAAGCAGTAATATTCTCCTGCTTAGGTAAACACCTCGGTTTACAACTCTGTCATTGTGACCCTGTTACTACTGCTGACGACATCCTGGTGTCGGTGTACTAAGGTAGGGGTACCTCAGTACCCCAACTTGTGCACGGGCGGCCACAGCTTCCCGTAGCTGGATCCACCAAACGCTTGCGGAGACCATCTCCGCTCCATACCAAGCCATTCAAGAACAAAGTGTACAAGATGAAGATTAAGACCCGGCAAGAGGAGCTTGCGGAAGGCCGCCTCGTGCTCAAGGCTATATCGCTCATGCAAGCCCCTGGCGAGAGGAGCTCGCCGGGAGACTAGAAGATCACATCACGAAAGACACGCCTCGGCGCTTATACGCGCCCGGCGAGGGCCCGGGAGCGACAAGTTGCCAGCCGACAAGCTCCCGGCCCGCAAGATCAAGACCCGGCAAGGTGCTTGCCGCAAGCTACATCACACCAAGACTCCACCTCACCGCCCACGCGTCGCCTTCAAATTTTCTCGAGAGACGTGGCGGGTGGCTAGGCTGCATGAGGGTGCGGTGGCACTCCACGGTGGTGGATCCATCGCCGTGGCAAACGGAGACGCAAGGGGGCGGAGCTTTTGGGGCGGCGGCGACGCATTTAATGCTCTTGTCCCCTCTCGCCAAAAGTAGGTAGAATCCACTTTGCTCATGCAATCAGAGCTGCACTTTCCTCCGCCTTGCTCCAACTACCACCTCTTTTATATTTTTACCCCTCTACCCTCGCTGACACTGCCGGTGACCCTTGCCCTATAAAAGGAGGCCCATGCACAACGAGGGAAGGTTCGACTTTTCACAATTTCACGCTCGGTGTGGCTACTCTCCGCCCCGAGCGCAATACAACACAAAGCAGCAGAGGGTTTTAAGCGACCATCGCGTCTGCTGGGTAAAATCCTCGCCCCGCCGATCGCCTCGATCTGCTCTCTGGCATCCTCCGCCTCGCATCAACACACGAAGGGCCGCCTGGCGGCCCCATAGGTGTCGCCGCCCATCGCGACCCGACATCTTTGGCGCGCCCGTAGGGGCGCCGAGGTTGTGCGGACCTGATCCGCGTCAGCGCATCGCGTTCTTCATCAACATCTCCAGTTTCGTCAGCGGCTTCATCGACAACTGCGCCATGGCCCCGAAGACGAGAGCTTCGAGGGTCGCAGATCCGTCTGCGTCTCAACCGCCGCCACCGGAGCCGGCGGTGGGCGGAGGAGACGCCGGTGGAAGGGTGGACACCGGCGAGGGCACTCGCGGTGCCATCAGATCCAGGGGCAGGACGGATGACCGCGCCTCGGTCTCCGCAGATCCACGCCCATCCCAGCACACGCTGCCCAGCAGCCGCCATGCCACGAGAGGTGGTATCCGCCGCCGGGCAAGAATAGGCCGGAGGCTCGCGGGATGTTCCGGATCTGCTGTCCGGACATGAGCAAAGCGAAGTGCCGAGCAGGGCCTCGCCCTCCTATCGCTACTAGGAGTCCGAGCATGACTGTTCCCGCGCCGCTTCGCTCCCGCTCCCCTCCGCCCGCAAGTGTGTCTCCTTGAATGCCACGCTGTCGTCGAGGACGCACCATCGAGCTCTAAGTCCGGCAAGGACGGCTCTGGCGCTCACTCCGACAAGCACGGCTCCTCGGAACGCTATAAGCCCGGCAGAGTCAGCACTGGTGCTCGTCCCGGCAAACGCACCTCCCCGGAGTGCTGCGCTGTCGACAAGGACACGCCATTGAGTTCCGCCAGCAAGTGCGAAGGAGCAAGAAAAAGAAAAGCTAAGTCGCTCGAGCCTTCGTGCAGAGCACTTCTTAAATCCGCGCTTTTATTCGTTATATCCCTCTCGAGTTTGTCGTTTGTGCACAAAACCTGTGCACTGAGGAGCCTGTTTGTGAACGGCCGCACCCTTACCTTGCTTCGAACACACTCAACGAGTAAAGAGTGAGCCGCGACCAGCTTCGCGCCTCGCTTCGCTTTGAGTCCGCCAGCAGGATAAGCGCGTCGCGAGCTGGACACGGCAAGGTTGCTTGCGGAAGCGACGCCAGCCAGCGGGCTGCTGATGTCCCGTACTCAGCAAGCGCGTTAAGCGCCGGCAGGTTCCCTAGAAGCGTAGGGTGAAAACGCACAAAGGGCGTAAAGTAGAGGGAGTAACGTGGCAAGCCCTTGCCGTGAGATGTCCTTCGTATGAGAGGCTTGTGCGCGAGAGGAGCCAAGTCGTGGTCCAGTTGCGTGCTTGTTTTGTTTCCGAGTCCGCTCAACAAACACAAGTGTGCTGCTGCACCTTATCTTGCTTTCGAGCCTGCTCAGCAAGTTAAGCGTCATAACTCGCCCGGCAAGGTTGTTTGTCGAAGCGACGCCACCAGCCAGGGCTGTCCCATGGTCGATAAGCGTGTTCGCCCGGCAAGCTCCCCAAGAGCGTGAGAGTACAAACATACGAAGGACAAAGCTCGCATCGTATTGCGTAGTCAAGATTTATATACACATACATGTGCGTTGAGCGATTGCATATCTACATCAGCTGTTTTATGACTGCAATTGCAGCGACAAGGAGGAACCAAAGATCACACCAGCACTGGGCCCGCAAGCCGTGGTCGCCGGGGCTGCGGGTGCCAAGGTTCTTCTTCGGCGAGCCAGCCTCGCTGGGGCTGCAAGCATCGAGATTCGCCTTCGCAAGCTAGTGTTGCTGGGGCTGCGATTTCAGATAAGTTTTTCATCCTCGTCATGCATCCTCTCATGGGCGGGAGATGCGGATCTGCGTCTTTGAACGAAAGCGCCTTGTAAAACCCGTGCGTGGAGGAGCCGAGTCATGGCCCGATTATGCATTTGGTTTGTTTCGAGTCCGCTCAACAAACACAAGTGTGCCGCTGCACCTTATCTTGCTTTCGAGCATGCTCAGCAAGTTAAGCGTCATAATCGCCCGACAAGGTTGCTTGCCGAAGCGACACCACCAGCGGGCTGTCCGCATGATCGATAAGCGTGTTACGCCCGGCAAGCTCCCGATAGCGTAAGAATACGCAAGGCACGCATCAAGTAAAAGACTCATCCGCAAGCTTTCCCTTTTTTTCATTAAAACATCCAATTTAGTACAAGTCCATAGAGGATGAAAAACATGATAGAGAGGATTACAAGTTCTTAAATGCAGCTAATGCCCGAGGGCTTACAATTTAAAAAGATAAGGTGCCCGTGATCCTCTCTGTTTCTCTGCTCAGGGAGTTCAGGAGGTAGGTCAGGAGCCCCGGCAAGATAAGCTTGCCGGAGAGGAGGCCCCGCAAGAGGAGCTTGTCGGGAAGGGCGAAGGAGCGCCTAGGAGAACGTGGCGGTGACGCCTGGCTGTGCCCAGAGCTGCGCAAGGTGACGGGCATGGGGAACGATGCCCGGAGCCAGCCGACAAGTCCTGAAGCCATGGAGAGCCACGGGCGCCAAGACCCTAAGAGAACACCCCGGGAGCCGGCCAGGAGCTTGGTGGAGACGGAGGCGCCGGAGGCAGAGCTTGAAGACGGAGTGGTGGGACATCGGCACGAGGGCACCTCGCCCTCGTACTCCGACTTAATGGCCTCGCCGCCGTCCCCCTCTTCCTCTTCTGCTGCCTCTCTACGCCAGCCGCCAAGGAGACGGCCCCGGGGAGTTCAGGAGCCCGGCAACCCAGAAGATGGGGTTGCGGTGGCGCTGCGAGGCAGCGGTGTCCGACGCCTAGTCGGGCCCGCCATCCCCTCGCCGCCGCTGTCGCTCTCCTCCTCGTCACTCTCGCTCGGGAGGAGCCTTCGCTATCCGAGGAGCTGTCCACACAGCAGCGCACCGGGTTCCATAGTCGCCAAGACCTTGACGGCGAGGAGGTCACCATCCAATAACTTGAAATGGAGGGTGAACCCGCCGTCAAGCTATGGATCCGGCGAATGTCTTCCACCCTCGGTCGAAGAACATCACGCCGGGGGCTGGGGACACGACACTCACCCGAGTGCCGCTGATCCCGCAGCCCCTCATGCGTAGCTCCATCACGTCGGGTGGATCCGTCCCATCGCGTCCATAAGCGGGACCGGCAGCCGGAGGCGACGACGAGGCGCCCGCGAAGCTTGATGAAGAACTCCGGGGGTCATCTCCGGTATGGACCGCGCCGTGGTCAGGAGACGCTGGAGGGGACGGAGGAGGCACGTCACCACGACCGCCTCTCCCCCGGCCGCCTCGGCCACGCCCTCGGCCTCGTCCACGGCCCCGCCCCCTTCCTCTCCCTCTCGGAGCCGGCTCCGCCGCTACGGGAGCAGGATGGGGAATGGTGCGCTGCCGGGAAGCGACCCGCGCCGCCACCGTCGAAGAGCCGGGATTCCCTCCTTCCATGGTGGCAAGAAGAACAGAAGATGAAGATGAAAGGAGAAGTGGATGAGTGTGGCCATTGTGCTCCCCTTCCGCCCTTTTTAAAGGGGCGAGGTGGGGGCTCAACCGCCCCGCTCAGCCAATCAGAAAGCGAGGAGGCCAGAGGAGCGGGGCCGACTCGCCCTCTCCGCCCCGTGACGGCTCGGCCTCCCACCTTCGCCGCCCGACCCCCATGCATGAGGGCAGCGTGGCGGCGGAGCCGAGCGACGGTGAAGCGACCCGCTCTGCGCCACGATCACGGGTGGATGCCTTAAAAGGCTGCATCGCCGCCCACGTCTCCCACGACGCCAATCGACGCGTGCCGCTTTGGAAGCGGCGGATGCGTACAGATTCGACACGCCGTGGGCGCATGTGCCGTGCAGATTCTTGGGCCTGGCCCAACAGCGTTCTCGCACTGTATGGCCCAGGCCGGGGCTCTGTCGGTGTACTAAGGTAGGGTACCTCGGTACCCCAACTTGTGCACGGCGGACCACACTTCCGTGGCTGGATCCACTAAACGCTTGCGGAGACCATCTCCGCTCCATACCAAGCCATTCAAGAACAAAGTGTACAAGACAGAAGATTAAGACCCGGCAAGAGGAGCTTGCCGGAAGGCCGCCTGTGCTCAAGGCTATATCGCTCATGCAAGCCCTGGCGAGAGGAGCTCGCCGGGAGACTAGAAGATCACATCACGAAGACACGCCTCGGCGCTTATACGCGTCCCGGCGAGGGCCCGGAGCGACAAGTTGCCAGCCCAACAAGCTCCCTGCCCGCAAGATCAAGACCCGGCAAGGTGCTTGCCGGCAAGCTACATCACATACCAAGACTCCACCTCACCTGCCCACGCGTCGCCTTGACCTTCTCCAGAGACGCGTGGCGGGTGGCTAGGCTGCATGAGGGTGCGGTGGCACTCCACGGTGGTGGCTCCATCGCCGTGGCAAACGGAGACGCAAGGCGCGGAGCTTTTGGGGCGACGGCGACGGCATTTAATGCTCTTGTCCCCTCTCGCCAAAAGTAGGTAGAATCCATTGCTCATGCAATCGTGTGCCTTGTTCCCTTACTGCTCCAACTACCACCTCTTTTACATTTTACCCCTCTACCCTCGCTGACACTGTCGGTGACCCTTGCCCTATAAAAGGAGGCCCATGCACAACGAGGGAAGGTTCGACTCTTTCACAATTCTCACGCTCGGTGTGGCTACTCTCCTCCTCCGAGCGCAATACAACACAAAGCAGCAGAGGGTTTCGCGACCATCGCGTCCAAGCTGGGTAAAATCCTCGCCTCCAGCGCATCGCCTCGATCTGCTCTCAGTGCATCCTCCGCCCTCGTCAACACACACGAAGGGCCGTCCTGGCGGCCCCATAGGTGTCGCCGCCCATCGCGACCCGACACTGTAACCCCGATGGATGAGAACTTTGCCTATTGGTCCGCTCGTTCAACGAAAGCGGGAAAATGGTTCTCTTCATCCTCGCCTTTAGTATCGATGTTGTTGCCGACATAACCGATAAGCTACCCTCGACACGCTTACTATCGTGGATCGCAAGATGCCAGCCCCTTTCTACTTTAACCCACATGGTGGGCCCATAACCCACAGCCCACAGATCAAAACCTGACTCTCCGTAAAACCCCTGTTGCCAAGGTTGTTCCTCGCGTGTGGCCTCCTAAGTAATTTACGAGCCACCTTCCGAGTGATCACCGCTTCGCTACTGCACACAATACTTATCCCCATTGCTTTGAACCCCTTTCACGCCTGCTTGCATCAAACGATTATCGGCCGCTTGAAACTTCACATGATACCTCCTTACCTTGCTCTCGATATTTTCTTAAGTTTAAATTCGAGAGTTACTTCCGCCATCTTTCTCGATGTTATCGACCAGATAGTCGACCTTGTAGAGGTCCGTACTCGATCATCCTTTTGAAGCTACCCTTATCCTTTCCGTGCGCATTTATGAAGATCCCCAAGGAAGGAAGACAACTTCATCATGATGACCCGAAGCAGAGAACTGAAAGCATCAATGTAATGGATCGACCTCTTCGAGAAGAGCAACTATGACCGAGAAGAATCGTTAGAATTTCGTAACCAGATCCATTCCCCCTTATAACCGCTCCTAAATCTCGGGACGAGATTTCTTGTAGTGGAGGAGAATTGTGACGCCCGGGTAGTTACGCTACAGTAACCCTCCGCTAATGATGCCACGTCACAACGATTACTGTTGATAGTCTTGCGATGATTCAAATCCCGTTCAAAATTCAAAATTGAAATAAAGTCAAACAATAAAAGTTTTTCAAAATTTAAAACAAAAATGTTCGGGAGATGCCATATTTTACATAAGTCAATATGGTGTATTAAACACAATTTTATAAAATGCCTAAGTATTTTAAAACAAGTAAAAAAACAGAAAAGGAAAAGAAATAAATGAAAGGAAAATGCAAAAAAGAAAAACTAAAACTAAAACTAGAAAAAAAGAGAGAAACCCCACAGGCTTCGCCCACCGACCACAGCCCAATGGCCACCACCAGGCCCCGGACGGCCCACCCCACACCCCACTCCCTTAAACCCCCACTCCCCCTCGGTCCAACCCACCGCCACCGACACCCAAAAATATCTCACCTCCCTCTCCCCGATTGATCGGGATCGAGAGGAGGAGGCCACCGACGCCATCGCCCACCGCCGCCAGAGCACGCGCCGCCTCGCGATTTCCCCACCGGTTCGCTTTCCCGTCGCCACGTCGTCCACGGCATCCTCCCCGCCACATCGCCTATCCCTCGGCCCCGTGAGCACCTTCCTTCTTCCTCCCGTCCCGTCGTGCGTAGTCACCGCCTCACCACGCCGCCGTCCGCCACAGCCCGCCGTCTGCGCCCGATCCCTCGCGCCCCCACGACGCGCGCGCCAAGATCGCTCGCGGTCGCGCTCACCGCGTCTGGCCTCCGTGCTCGCTGCGACCAGGACGCGCTCCCGCATCCCCCGTCCGCCCCTGCTCACCCCCGCCGCTTGCCTCTGCTCCGGCGGCCAAGTCCCCTTGGCGCGTCGCCGCCGGCTGCTGCAGGTCCGCCCTCGCCGTCTTGCTCGGCGAGCCCGCCCGCCACGGCCCCATCCGCTTCTGGCGGGCGGCGCCCCCACGCCTGTCGGGTTCGTCTCGGCCGCTTTTGGCGTGTGCCGCTCGCCGCGCCCTTCGCCCGCTAGCGTCCGGCGCCCACTAAGGCCCTGGGCCTATGACGTGGGGGCCCCACCCCACAGAACGTTTTTTTTAAAAAAGAGTTAAAATAATAAAATAATTAATTAAATAATAATAATTAAATTAATTAATTAAGGAATTAATTAAGTTAATTAATCATTATTAGATTAACCTAATTAACTAATTAGTTTAATTAAACAGTAGTTAGATTAGTTAAACACTGATTAGGCTAAACAATCGATGACCATGGGACCCACACGTCGGTTTGACCCGATCGGCGTCCTGTTGATCGTTGACGCTCATCTCGACATCATGATGACGTCGGATGCAATCGCTCGATAATGTTGAATTTAAATAATTAAATAAATCCTAAAAATGAATTAAATCTTTTAAAATTAATATAAAATAAACCGTAGCTCAGATGGAAAAACTTTGTACATGAAAGTTGCTTAGAACGATGAGACGAATCCGGATACGCAGCATGTTCGTCTGCTACACCTCCCTAGCATAGCAAACACACGAC
Source organism: Aegilops speltoides (assembly GCA_021437245.1). Lineage (NCBI taxonomy): Eukaryota > Viridiplantae > Streptophyta > Magnoliopsida > Poales > Poaceae > Aegilops > Aegilops speltoides. The sequence goes on from CM038145.1 coordinate 103,636,678, forward strand.
TTTCCCCCTCCGGTTCACTTGTCCGAAAACGCGAAACACCGGGGATACTTTCCCGGATGTTTCCCCCCCTTCGCCGGTATCACCTACTACCGCGTTAGGGCACACCGAACACCGCGTATTGTCTTGTTACGCTTTGTGATGCTTTGATTGCTATGTTATTTATTGTGTTTCCCCTCCGTTACTTCTTTCCGGTAGACCCCGAGGCTGCCGACGACCCCCAGTTCGACTACGGTGTTGACGACCCCTCCTTGCCAGAGCAACCAGGCAAGCCCCCTTGATCACCAGATATCGCCTATTCTCCTCTATACTGCTTGCATTAGAGTAGTGTAGCATGTTACTGCTTTCCGTTAATCCTATTCTGATGCATAGCCTGACATTGTTGCTACATCTGTTGATACCTTACCCGCAGTCCTAAATGCTTAGTATAGGATGCTAGTTTATCATCATTGGCCCTACATTCTTGTCAGTCTGCCTTGCTATACTATTGGGCCGTGATCACTCGGGAGGTGATCACGGGTATATACTATACATATATACATACTACAGATGGTGACTAAAGTCGGGTCCGCTCGAAGAGTACCCGCGAGTGATTCACGGATTGGGGGCTGAAAGGACCTTTGTCCCAACGGCCCTCTGTGTGGATCTTTGTGTCGGAGCGACAGGGCAGGTTGAGACCACCTAGGAGAGAGGTGGGCCTGGCCCTGATCGGCGTCCGCGGTTGCTTCATAATAACACGCTTAACGAGATCTTGGTATTTGATCTGAGTCTGGCCATTTGGTCTATACGCACTAACCATCTACGTGGGAGTAGTTATGGGTATCCCGACGTCGTGGTATCAGCCGAAGCCTTCGTGACGTCAGCAACTGAGCGGCGCGCGCCGGATTGGAACGTAAGCCTGCACTTGTATTAGGGGGCTAGTTCTGCTTCCGGCCGCCCACGCAACGTGCAGGTGTGCTCAGGGCGATGGGCCCAGACCCCTGCGCGCTTAGGTTTAGACCGGCGTGCTGACCTCTCTGTTGTGCCTAGGTGGGGCTGCGACGTGTTGATCTTCCGAGGCCGGGCATGACCCAGAAAGTGTGTCGACCAAATGGGATCAAGCGTGTTGGGTTATGTGGTGCACCCTGCAGGAAGTTAATCTATTCAATAGCCGTGTCCCTCGGTAAAGGACGACCGGAGTTGTACCTTGACTTTATGACAACTAGAACCGGATACTTAATAAAACACACCCTTCCAAGTGCGAGATACATTCTGGTGATCGCTTTCCACACAGGCGACGAGGAGAGGATCGCGGGTAGGATTATGCTATGCGATGCTCTTGGAGATGCTACTTGGAGATGCTACTTGGAGGACTTCAATCTACTCTCTTCTACATGTCAGCAAGACGGAGGCTGCGAGCGTAGTCTTCGGCGTGATTAGCTATCCCCTCTTATTACGGCATTCTCGCAGCTCGGTCCACCGATATGGCCCTTTACACATATACACATGCATATGTAGTGTAGCTCCTTGCTTACTTTGGATGAGTACTCACGGTTGCTTTCTCCCCTTTTCCCCTTTCCTTTCTTTACGGTTGTCGCAACCAGATGTTGGAGCCCAGAGCGACGCCACCGTCGATTTATTTACTACTACACCGGAGGTGCCTACTACGTGTAGGTCTTGGCGACAACAACCAGAGTAGTTTAGGAGGATCCTGTGCAGAGGCTGCGCCTCTTCGATCTGATCCCGCTTTGTGCTAGCCATCTTATGGCAACTTGTTTAACTTATGTCTCGTACTCAGATATTGTTGCTTCCGTGACTTCGTCTATGATGGAGCACTTGTATTCGAGCCCTCGAGGCCCCTGGCTTGTATTATGATGCTTGTATGACTTATTTTACTTTTAGAGTTGTGTTGTGATATCTTCCCGTGAGTCCCTGATCTTGATCGTACACGTTTGCGTGCATGATTAGTGTACGATTAAATCGGGGGCGTCACATCTCCCCGTCCACCAACTGAACACGAGATATGCCCCTGAAGGTTGGTGTCAATTTTAGTATATTGTGCCACTAGAAAGAGCCGGCCGGGTCCACTGCATGTGGTATTTTGTCGACGTAGAGATTGTCCCATATGTTTGCTTGTTTACTGATTCTATTTGAGGATAGGAGTATTAAATACGCAGAGTAATTTAGTATGCAATGTTAAATAATAATTTTAGTGATTTGCTATAGTAGAGAATGATAAGGTTATTGCATTGATTTATACTAACTTATCTCATGCGTTTTTTTTTGAGTTTTGTGTGGATGAAGTTTTTAAGATTTAGGAAAACCATGATGTAAAAGGAATTAAGGAGACACAAAAGCTCAAACTTGGGGATGCCCAAGGCATCTGAAGTTAATATTCCAAGAAGTCTCAAGCATCTAAGCTTGGGGATGCCCAAGTAGGCATCCCACCTTTCTTCATCAATATTTATTGGTTTCTATCGGTTCAGCCTAAGTTTTTGCTTCTTCACATGAGTTGTGCTATTGTTGGAATGTCATGTTATTTTGTTTTGCTTGCTGTTTTAATAAAATACTTAGATATGAAATTTTCAGATAAGAGAGAGTCCTCAAATAGCTACCCATTTACTAAACTACTCGCTTGATCTTCACTTATAACTTTCTGGAGTAGCTTGTCATTTACTCTTGTGCTTCACTTATATCCTATGAGTAAATTGTTGAATGAATTGAATATCATGAAGTTGAAATTATATGTTCATATCATGCCTAGTAGTAGTTTCACATTGGGTTTAGAAAGTGAAATCTTTTGAAGCTTGAAAATCACAATATTGGTCATACAAGCAATTCTTGAATGATTAGTATAAGGAAGAGAACTTTTCACATACAACTATATTATCTTGGACATCTTCTATGATTGTGAATACCCATTAATTATTTTTAGACTTGAGCAAATTATTTGAAGTTGGACAAGGAAGACAACGTAATAAGTTATGTTTGGGTATATTTGCATAGAAGTTATATTGTTATGGATCCTCCAACATGTGGTGTTTTCTTAGGATCCTTTGCTAGCCAAAAAAATGTACTAAGTAGAGATACTACTTGTGCATCCAAAAACCCTTAAACCCAGTTTCTTGCCATGATTGCCCACCATATCTATCTATGAATTGAATAAGATCCTTCAAGTAAGTTTTCATCGGTGCAAAAGGGCAATAAATATGCTTCTAAATGTGTTTGATCATTTAGTGTAAGAGAAAATTGAGCGTTGTACGAATTTGTGACGGCAAAGTAATAAAAGCGACGGACTGCATAATAAAGGTTGCTATCATAAGGGGAAATATAATGTGACGTTCTTTTGCATTAAGGGATTGTGCATACAAAACCAAAAAACGCATGGCAACCTCTGCTTCCCTCTGCAAAGGGCCTGTCTTTTACTTTTCGGTATTTACTTTTATACAAGAGTTAATAGTATGCATTCTCATTTCAACCTCAATTATCCTCTAGTTGGCAAGCATCATGGGGTGGGGAAATATCTAGGCACATATAGCCAGTCAAATATACTTGATCTTGATTTATTATTGTTCACAGTTATCTCTATGATAAATGAGTTAAGAAGCGAAACAATAAGCCCCTATCTTTCTCTGTGTTTGACGGATGCCATTTGTTCTAAGAATATGCTTTGAGTACTAGCAATCATGGAAGACTATATGATGATTGAGTATGTGGAGCTCTTACTTAGACATTGTTGAATAAGTTGAATTGCAATTGTTTGGTGACTAAGAACATAAGTTGTTGAGTTCAAGAGATTTCATTGTTTGAACCTTAACATGTGAATTGGTTGCTACTTTAACATGAGAAGTTTTATCAGAAAGAATTGTTGTTATGATGCTAGGAAAAGTGATTGAAATTACCATTGATCAAACTTATGCACTATACTAGCATTCACACTTCATAAATTATTTATTTTATCATTTACCATCTCGAGGACGAGTAGGAGTTAAGCTTGGGGATGCTAATATGTCTCCAATGTATCTATAATTTATGAAGTATTCATGCCATGTTTGCAAAAAAATTATATGGTTTTGGTATAATTTGGAACAAAAGAGGCACTAGAAGCTTTGTGGGAGGGCCAGTAGGGCCACGAGGAGGGCACAACCCACCAGGGCGCGCCAGAGGGGCATGGCTTGCCCCGGTGGGTTGTGCTCACCTCGAGGCCCATCTTTCACGTGAAACCGATGCCAAAAACTCCTATAAATAGAGAAACCACCAGAAATAACCCTAGATCAGAAGTTCCGCCGCTGCAAGCCTCTGTAGTCACGAAAAACTAATATAGACCCTATTCCGGCACCCCGCTCGACGGGCAAATCATCACTGGAGGCCATCTTCATCAACCTGGCGGTCACCATGATGAGGAGGGAGTAGTCCACCCCGGGGCTGAGGGTTTGTACCAGTAGCTATGTGTTTAATCTCTCTCTCTCTCTCCCGTGTTCTTGAGATGTCATGATCTTGATGTATCGCGGGCTTTGTTAAGATAGTTGGATCATATGGTGTTTTCCCCTCTCTATCCTGTTGTGAATTGAGTTTTCCCTTTGAGATTTCGTTCTTATCAAATTGAATACTTTTATGCATTTGAGAACATTTGATGTATGTCTTGCTATGAATACACGTGGTGACAATGGGGTGTCGTATTGATTCACTTGATATCTATTTTGGCACTCAACTCGCGGATATCCGAGGTGACATTGGGGTAACCTATGCATAGGGGTTGATGCGCGTTCTTGATACGTCTCCAACGTATCTACTTTTCCAAACACTTTTGCCCTTGTTTTGGACTCTAACTTGCATGATTTGAATGAAACTAACCCGGACTGACGCTGTTTTCAGCAGAACCGCCATGGTGTTGTTTATTGTGCAGAAAACGAAAGTTCTTGGAATGACCTGAAAATCCACGGAGATAACTTTTGGAAAATATAAAAAATATTGGTGAAAGAATCAAGGCCAGCGGGCCCACACCCTGTCCACGAGGGTGGGGGCGCACCCCCCGGTCTCGTGGGCCCCCTGATGCTCCATCGACCTCAACTCCAACTCTATATGTTCCGTTTGGCGGAGAAAAAAATCAGAGAGAAAGTTTCATCGCGTTTTACGATACGGAGCCGCCACCAAGCCCTAATCTCTCTCGGGAAGGCTCATCTGGAGTCCGTTCGGGGCTCCGGAGAGGGGGATTCATCGCCGTCGTCATCATCAACCATCCTCCATCACCAATTTCATGATGCTCACCGCCGTGCGTGAGTAATTTCATGTAGGCTTGCTGGACGGTGATGGGTTGGATGAGATTTACCATGTAATCAAGTTAGTTTTGTTAGGGTTTGATCCCTAGTATCCACTATGTTCTGAGATTGATTTTGCTATGACTTTACTATGCTTAATGCTTGTCACTAGGGCCCGAGTGCCATGATTTCACATCTAAACCTATTATGTTTTCATGAATATATGTGAGTTCTTGATCCTATCTTGCAAGTCTATAGTCACCTATTATGTGCTATGATCCGACAACCCCGAAGTGACAATAATCGGGATACTTCTCGATGATGACCATAGTTTGAGGAGTTCATGTATTCACTATGTGTTAATGCTTTGGTCTGGTACTCTATTAAAAGGAGGCCTTAATATCCCTTAGTTTCCATTAGGACCCCGCTGCCACGGGAGGGTAGGACAAAAGATGTCATGCAAGTTCTTTTCCATAAGCATGTATGACTATATTCGGAATACATGCCTACATTACATTAATGAACTGGAGCTAGTTCTTGTCACCCTATGTTATAACTATTACATGAGGAATCGCATCGGACATAATTATCCGTCATTGATCCAATGCCTATGAGCTTTTCACATATTGTGCTTTGCTTATTTACTTTTCCGTTGCTATTGTTACAATCATTACAAAACTGCTATCGTTATATTTGCCACTGTTACCATTACTATCATACTACTTTGCTACTAAATACTTTGCTGCAGATACTAAGTTATCCAGGTGTGGTTGAATTGACAACTCAACTGCTAATACTTGAGAATATTCTTTGGCTCCCCTTGTGTCGAATCAATAAATTTGGGTTGAATACTCTACCCTCGAAAACTGTTGAGTCACTTGGGATTTATATTTGCTGATCACTATGAAGAACTTGAATGACGAAAGAACTAATATTTTTCCCTCAATTATGAGGGGAGGTAAGGAACTGGCATCTAGCTCTGCACTAGATTCTCCTTCCGTTTTGAGTAAGCTTGCGACACCTAAACCTGCTACTGCTATTAATTCTTATATGTCGCATGTTATTGATGATGCCACTTCTACTATGCATGATCCTTATGATGAAACTACTTCTGTGCTTGATATTACTTTGCCATTAGGTGAATTTCTTGATGAACAACTTGCTAGGGTTAGAGAGAATGAAATTATTGAAGATGAAATTATTGATGATAGTGATGATGAAGGTTCTCCCCCTAAGTATGAATTGCATGTTGTTCCCGAGGGTTATGTTATGGATGAAGAAACTGCTAGAGATCTTTTTGCTTGCAACGATAGATCTGATCTTAAGAAGTTACTAGCTAAACTTAAACAGAAAACTCTAAATGCTAGAATGAAATATGACCACCTTTTGCTCCTTCACCTATCTTTATTCTTGATAAAATTATGAATTCTCGATAGACCACTGAAATTATTACTTTGGTTGAATCGATCCTTTTATGGCAATGAATCAAACTGTTGTGGCACATCTTACTAAATTGAATGATATAGCCACCTGTTCACTAATGATGAGAAGTCTCGCTATTATTATATTCTTAAGATATTTCAGTTCTCATTAAAGGGTGATGCTAAAACTTGGTTTAATTCTCTTGATCCTGGTTGTGTGCGCAGTCCCGAGGATATGATTTATTACTTCTCTGCCAAATATTTCCCTGCTCATAAGAAACAAGCTGCCTTGCGGGAAATATATAATTTTGTGCAAATCGAAGAAGAGAGTCTCCCTCAAGCTTGGGGGTTCTCCGATTACTTAATGCTTTGCCTGATCATCCTCTTAAGAAAAATGAAATACTTGATATCTTTTATAATGGACTAACCGATGCTTCCAAGGACCACTTGGATAGTTGTGCTGGTTGTGTTTTCAGGGAAAGAACAGTCGACCAAGCTAAATTACTATTGAATAATATGTTGACTAATGAAAATAATTGGACTCTTCATGAGCCAATTGAGCCAACTCCTGAACCTATTCCTAAACCAACTCCGAAGAAGAGGGGTGTTCTATTTCTCATTCCTGAAGATATGCAAGAGGCAAAGACATCAATGAAAGAAAAAGGTATTAAAGCTGAAGATGTTAAGAATTTACCTCCTATTGAAGAAATACATGGTCTTAATATACCGCCTGTTGAAGAAACCCATTGTCTTGATAACCCAACACAGGTAGTAAAGGTAAATTCTCTCTATGGATATGATAAAGTTGAAATACCGTATACTAAATTTCATAGCCAATGTTTAGATGAATTTGATGACTTTATGGCTAGAGAAGAAAGCTTTAATGCTTATGTTGGTACAGAATTAAAGAGTAATGCTTTCATGATTGGACGCTTGAGTGATTATATGGCTAGAGTTAAAGGTGAACTTAAACTCATTAGCAAATATGCTTCTATGGTTACCACTCAAGCAGAACAAGTACTTAAAGCTCAAAGTGATTTGCTCGATGAATTAAATAATAAACATGACTTTGCTATTAGAGTGGCTACTAGAACTTGTAGAATGGCTCAGGAACCTCTGTATCCTGAAGGCCGCTGAGGGACTCCTGGACTAGGGGGTGTCCGGATAGCCGAACTATCACCATCGGCCGGACTCCTAGACTATGAAGATACAAGATTGAAGACTTCGTCCCGTGTCCGGATGGGACTTTCCTTGGCGTAGAAGGCAAGCATGGCGATACGGATATGTTGATCTCCTACCATTGTAACCGACTCTGTGTAACCCTAGCCCTCTCCGATGTCTATATAAACCGGAGGGTTTTAGTCCGTAGGACGAACAATAATCATACCATAGGCTAGCTTCTAGGGTTTAGCCTCCTTGATCTCGTGGTAGATCTACTCTTGTACTACCCATATCATCAATATTAATCAAGCGGGGTAGGGTTTTACCTCCACCGAGAGGGCCCGAACACAGGAAAAATATCATGTAACTTGTCTCCTGTTACCATCCGCCTAGACGCACAGATTCGGGACCCCCTACCGAGATCCGCGGTTTGACACCGACATTGGTGCTTTCATTGAGAGTTCCTCTGTGCGTCACCCATAGGTCCGATGGCTCCTTCGATAATCAACAACAACGCGGTCCAGGGTGAGACTTTTCTCCCCGGACAGATCTTCGTATTCGGCGGCTTCGCACTGCGGGCCAATTCACTTGGCCATCTGGAGCAGATCAAAAGCTACGCCCCTGGCCGTCAGGTCAGATTTGGAAGTTTAAACTATACGGCCGGCATCCGCGGAGACTTGATCTTCGACGGATTCGAGTCCTGTGAGCGCGCCCGCCTTTATCACGATGGGCATGATTTAGCTCTGCTGCCGGACGAAGGCCACGAGGTCGCGACAAGAGTCCTCCGACCCTTAGCTCGGGCCGACTACCTGTCGAGGATGGGTGGCTAGACACCGCCTTGGGGGCTGCTACCTCTACGGTGATGGGGCCGAATACCGACCACATCCCTTGTGAAGCTCGTGACTCCAAGGTGCGGGACTCCTCTCCGGACCCCGAACCTTCTGCGCCCTGCTAATCGAATCCGATTGGGCGCCGATCATGGAGTTCACCGCTGCGGACATCTTCGGCACTTCGCCTTTTGGCGACATCCTGAATTTGCTAAAGTGTCTCTCTTTATCGGAGAGCCTGGCGGATTACGGTCGGGGCGGTTGGGACAGCGGACGACGAAGAAATTCAAAGCCCACCCACCACCCACTTCAGCCCCACCGCCGATGACTTAACCAACATGCGGACTTGACTCAAGACATCGGCGATATGGGCGGCGATGCGAGAGATTTACCAAGACCCAGCGCCTATAGGGCACTGGAAGGCCACCTCAACTCATGATGTTTATATGGTGGACACACCTAAAGGAAGCGATAACGAGGAACAACGGGACGCTGCGAAGGATAACTCCCTCGAAAAACAGCCAAAACGGCGACGCAAGCGCCGCCCAAAGTCCCGCCTCGATAATGACAGCACCCATACAGACCCAGCCATAGAGCAGGGCGAACCGGTGGATGACGAACATGCCCCCGAGCAACCATCCGAACAGGATGAATTGGATAAGCAATCCATCCCCGGCGAAAACAGCAGTCTGGATGTTCTCACGCTGGACATACCGTTGGAGCAGAAGAACCTCCAAAAAAGGCTCGTCGCCACTGCACGAAGTCTGAAGAAGTAGAAGCGGAAGCTCAAAACAGCGGAAGACATACTCAGAATGAGATGGAGCAAAGTACTCAAGACCGCAGACAAATACGGCGATAGTCGCCAAGCAAAAAGCTACCCGAAGCGCAAACTACTGCCCGAATTTGACGAGGAGGCCGTAGAGCCCCCACAATCAAAGAACAAAAAGGCCGCCCGGTCGGATAGACGACCACATGACAAACAAAGAGCGGCAAGCGGCGCCGCACACAAGCCGGCACGTGATCCACACAAGGATCCTCACAAAAAGGATGGCCCGACCAGATCCATCTATGGGCCAAGAAAGCAAGCCCCAGAAAGCAAGCCCCAGAAAGCAAGCCCCAGAAAGCAATACAACACGTCGAGTATTCGAACATCACGGCACACCCAAATACAGGGGCGCCACACACCCCTTATGTTTCACCGATGAGGTGCTGGACCATGAATTTCCAGCGGGATTCAAGCCCGTAAACATAGAGGCATACGACGGAACAACAGACCCTGGAGTCTGTATTGAGGATTACATCCTGCACATACATATGGCTAGAGGAGATGACCTCCACGCCATAAAATACTTACCCCTCATGCTCAAAGGGCCAGCTCGGCATTGGCTCAAAAGCCTCCCAGAAAATACCATTGGAAGTTGGGAAGAGCTCGAGGATGCGTTTGAGCAAATTTCGGGGGACTTATGTCCGCCCTCCGGATCTGAGCGATTTAAGTCACATAACTCAACAGCACGGAGAGTCAGCCCATAAATTATGGAACAGGTTCCTCACCAAAAAGAACCAAATAGTCGACTGTCCGGACGCCGAAGCCTTAGCAGCCTTCAAACATAACGTCCGAGACGAATGACTCGCCAGACACCTTGGCCAGGAAAAGGCAAGAACAATGGCCGCACTAACAAGCCTCATGACCCGCTTTTGCGCGGGAGAGGATAGCTGGCTGGCAAGATGCAGCACCAGCGACCCAAGTACATCCGAGGTCAGGGATGGAAATGGGAAACCACGACACAGAAAGGACCAGCACCGGACTAAGGGAAATGGCCAAAAGAGCACGGTAGTCAACGCCGGGTTCAAAAAGCTCTCGGCAGAACAACAAAACACTGCCTCTGAAGGACAACAGTGATGAGCTATCCAACCTAAACAAAATCTTGGATAAGATATGCCAAATCCACAGCACCTCCGGGAAGCCTGCAAACCATACCCACAGAGATTGTTGGGTCTTCAAACAGTCCGGCCGACTTAATGCCAAACACAAGGGGCTCGAAACACCAAGTGAGGACGATGACGAACTCCACAAGCAGAGCACCGGAAAACAAAGGAATTTCCCACAAGAGGTCAAAACAGTAAACTCACTTCATGTGACAACAAGCAAAAATAAATGGCGCCCATTAAAGTGCAGCGCCGCGGTCCACCAATGAGTCCCGACCTCGGATGTCAAAACCAATCACTTTCGACCATCGAGATTACTCCGGAAGTATCCGGAACGCAGGATGGACTGCTCTGATATTAGATCCTATAATAGACGGACTACAATTTACACAAGTCCTAATGGACAGCGACGGTGATCTAAACCTACTATATCGGGATACAGTCCATGAGAATGAGGATAGACCCAACTAAAATCGCCATAGCAACACTTCCTTTAAAGGAGTGATGCGAGCCCATATGCCCATTATGCGGGCTCTCTACCACTAGAAGTTGTGTTCGGCTCATCCGACAACTCCCATCGCGAAAAGTTAGTCTTCCACATCGCCCCATTTAAAAGTAGCTATCAAGCACTATTGGGACGCGAAGCTTTCGCCCGCTTTAACGCAATATCGCATTATGCATCTCTTACACTTAAAATACCCGGTCCACGCGGCATCATCTCATTAAAGGGAAACCTCGAGTGTTCCTTGAATACGGAAGAAAGTGAGACTGCCTTGACAGCCACACATTAATCCGGCTTTGCTGATCAAAGCACCCAAACAGGTCATTCAGATCCCAGACACGGTTAGGCGAGTCCGGCACAAATAAACAAGGGGCTTACTAGCCGTGTCCCCCCTTACAAGGGGCTGCACGCATGTACAATAAGAGACAATAAAGCTCAATTTTATTATTTTTTGACTTATACTCTGTTTATACATTTTTTGCACGATCCCTTTTTCAAACTAAGTTCTTCTCTTTTACAGATGAACACCGTGCTACGCCCGTCCGAGATCGGCTGCTTGGAGACACATCTTGTGAGACGTGCGGTAGGGACCCGTTGCAAGGATTCTTTTGATTAAGACCTGCGTAAACCTTTCTTCTTGTCTCTTGTTGATACATCCCCGGTTTCTCACCATAACCGAGGAGGAGGTGGCGTTTTGGCATCGACGCGTCGAAATTTTTTTGCGTGCACGGACACGGGGGCTTAGGGCATTATTACGCCTGTTTTCATAAAGATCGAATACCTTAGGGAGTGTTGGCGTCTCGAGTTAGGCCTTATATGCATCAGCTCGAATCATGTCTTTGGTCAAATGTTGGGTTTGCCCGGCTCCGTGTTTTGCTGCCTTACGTTCCGCTCTATCGGCTAACGCGCCACCGGAGAACTCTGCGATTGTGCCCGGTTCGTCGGTGAGCACCTCGATGAAAGCCAAAACCGGTGTCATGATATAGTGAGAGACCGGTCAACCACTCGATCGACCACGGAATGTTTAGAATTCCTCCGCTTTAACGAAGGACCATTTCGGTCGAGCACATACGCATACTGAAATTCGGAGGCGTAGTGCCCCTAGGGGCTATATAGTAGCCCCACCATTGAACTCCTATGGCTAAGTGAAAGTGATAAAGCATTATAGTCTGGTTGCCTAGTTTGCTACGCTACCACCTCCTTCACAGGACCAAGACATTGGATTAAGTGTGAAAATGCGCTTTTTTTTGCAAACACCCCCACACTATGTGCGTGGGGGCTGAAGCCGAAGACAGCCATCTTTCAAAGTTATATACACATATCGTTAATGGCACGCCGAGAGGTATTTCAACACTTGAACACACAAGTATAAAAAGCCCTTATATTATATTTGAAACATGGTTTCACAAATCATACATGTCATTTGAACATAACATTTTTCGAGCACTGCGTCTCTATTAAACGAGCGCCCTGCAGGACTTCCTCAAAATAGTGCTCGGCCGGTAATCGGCTTCTATCCGAATCCTGGGATGCAACGTCGGTGGCCTCCATCTCTGCCCAGTATGTTTTGACACGGGCGACAGCCATCCGTGCACCCTCTATGCATGCCGACCGCTTCATCGCCTCGATATGCAGCACCGCATCAAGGAACTGCTGCACCAAGCCAAAATAACTCTTCGGCTCGGGCCTTTTCGACCACAAATGAGCCACGACATCCTTCATGGCAAGTCCGGACAACCTATTCAGCTCAGCCCACTCGGCTAACCGATCGGTTAATGGAAGTGGACGCTCCGGACTATGGAATTGTGACCAAAAAAGCTCTTCCATTTCGTGATCCTTTTGGCCTCGAAAGTGTGCGACTGCGTCTGCGACACTCGCCGCCAAATTCAGATAAGCATCCTCCGCACCCCACAACTGGCCCAACTGAGCATACTTCGGATCCGTGAACTTCCTACGCAGCAGAAAGGGCTTTCGAGCCGTAATATCCCGGCTGGACGTAGCTCCTCCTTTATAGCTCTCATCGCGAGCGGCATCCTTAACCCGCGGTGGCCTTCTTGAGTCCTCTTGCTCGCTCGGCGTTCCCTTTTAGAAACTTCGCGGTGGTCGGTAGTATCCTTGACTTCACGGCCATCTTGTCCATTTCCTCCTGCTTGGCGATGAGCAGCTGTTCACTTTAGCTCTTGGCGCCTTCAAGGCAGCCGCATTACTCTTCTGGCTTGCTCCTTGGCTCGGCGAGCTCGCTCAAGGTCCTCCATAGCAGCGGCACCATCTGCATTAAGCATACATGTAGTAAAACACGGCCGTCAAGCTCCCTTACCAGCGTCCCGGAGAAGCCACATACCTTGTGACTCGTCAAGTCGCTTATTGACCCGGTCGCGATGTCGCATCCGCAGCGTCAAGTTGCCGCTTGATTCGGCAAATCTATCGATTCGGCTGGCCATCGAGCGCTCCGCCACCGAATAGGAAGGCGGCATCTTATAATCGAGATTATGATCCTCGACGCGCTGTCGCTTTTGACAGCGTGCGAGTCTCGAAACTACTATCTATCTGGCGCATTCTATGTGCAAAACGTCGAAGGTATATCATTTTCGCGTGCCTCAAACCCCGCCAATAAACTTCTGACGGCCTCATGCAACCCGCTCTCAGCGGATGAAATCCTTTCAATCACCATACCCATTAGCGTATGGTGATCTTACGAATAAACGCCCGCCGAGCAGATCCTTGGCTCCTCCGACCGTACACCGGTTGGTGTCGAACTTTCCGCCCCGCCGGACTCAGAAAACCCTCGCGGCGACACCTCGAGGTCGTCCGACCCGCTGATAGTCTGCGGCGGATGGGCGTTCACCCTCCATCATCTCCGGACGAAGATCCCCCGAAGATGAGCTCTGCTGAGAAGGGCTGAGATCCGAACTACAAGGTAAGAACTTCGTTTATCGTCAGAAATAAAAACAGGGATGTCCCTTATTACAAAACTCCCCTTTCTACTTACGGCTCGCTAGAGGGCTGATTTCCTTGGGGAAATAGTGCGGCCAGGGCTCCTCCCGGCGCAGGACTCTCTGGTGAAGATTTCTTCCCCCGCTTTGAGGCCTTGGCCTCCGGATCTTCAGAAGCGGTCCTCTTCTCCCCTTGGAGGGGGGATTCTCGATCCCCCCTTCCTTAAGAGTCTCCTTAGCGGAGGCGGTAGCTTTCTTGTTCCCCCCTTCGCCCTCTTCCGAAGGCGCAGCCTCCAGCATCTTGGTTAACACAGGATACGGCGTGGTCTCAGGGAGGGGGGCCGGACACCTTATTAGTTTTGCTTTTGCTATCCATTCCTTTTCAAGGGACAACTCTTTAAAGGGCAAGTTTATGATAAATGTACGGATAGCATGTCCGGGCATAGGACTACTTACTTGAGTATCCGGGCGATTGCAGCTCAGACCTGTGTCCTCGGTCAAGTCCGGACACATCTCTTGTGATCCGAAGATCAGTTTATACATCTCCATGGGCGTCGCACCCATGAAGTGTTGGAGGGCTCGCGGTCCATCCGGATTGAACTCCCACAGGCGGAGGGGGCGACGTTTGCAGGGTAGAAGGCGCCGAATCAGCATGACCTGCGCCACTACAACCAGATTGATCTCCCTCTCTTGGAGGTCTCGAATACGGCCCTACAATAATGGTACGTCCTTGGATGGCCCCCAGTCAAGCCCTTTGTTGACCCATGACGCCAGCCGTTGCGGAGGGCCCGAGCAAAGGCAGGCGGCGCCACCCATCTGGTGCCCCTGGGAGTGGTGATGTAGAACCACTCATGTTGCCACAAACCAAACTCCTCTTGAAAAGAGCCCTTGGGCCATGGAGCGTCAGCCCTCTTGCTTATAACTACCCCTCCGCACTCTGCCTGCCGCCCCTCGATCATCTTCGGATCCATGTTGAAGGTCTTGAGCCACAATCCGAAGTGAGGGGAAGTGTGGAGGAAGGCTTCGCATACAACAATGAACGATGAGAAGTGGAGGATGGACTCCGGGTCCAAGTCATGGAATTCCAGCCCATAATAAAACATGAGCCCCCTCACAAAGGGGTCAGTCAGGAAACCTAGACCCCGACAGAAGTGAGACACGAACACCACGCTCTCATCGGGCTTGGGAGTAGGAATGACTTGCCCTTGGGCAGGCAGCCTATGCGGAATTTCACCGGTTAGATACATGGCGTCTCTCGGCTTTAGCACATCTTCTTCCGTGATGGAAGAAGGCATCCAATGACCTTGTAGGTCGGGCGGACATTGTCGAAGGTCCGCGCTGAATCTGGAGCCTTGGGTGTTGGAACTCGGCGCGGCGGATTCGATTGAGATTGAAGAAAAGGAACAGGCCTTGGTCTCGTTATAAAGGGGTTGAATACCAAGAGCCGTCCCCGTGACCGTTTGGGACTCGCCTTCGATGGAGGGGGCGTGCCAATGGGCGCGGTTGGGTTACCCACGCCCGTATTGATGAGAATCCTAGAATAAGGGGACATGATCTCTGCTTTGACAAGACGTGCCAAGGAAACCGCTTCGCTAAACGCTACTGAGGTGGAACAATAAAACGACTCGAATAAAGGCTTGGCCATGGTGTGACGTCATGCCATGAAATACGTCAGCAGATGGAACTTGTGTAAATATTATTCTCTCTCGGTGGAATGTGGAACTTATTTTGCGAGCGGACACTATCACGGTGTTCAAAATCTTCTATGAATTATTCGGAGGAGGAACCCGCCTTGCAATGCGAAGACAATATGCGTGCGGACTCGTCGTCATTGAATCCTGGTTCAGAGAGCTCTTGAGGAGTCTGGACTAGGGGTGTCGGATAGCGAACTATCACCATCGGCGGACTCCTAGACTATGAAGATACAAGATTGAAGACTTCGTCCCGTGTCCGGATAGGACTTTCCTTGGCGTAGAAGGCAAGCTTGGCGATACGGATATGTTGATCTCCTACCATTGTAACCGACTCTGTGTAACCCTAGCCCTCTCCAGTGTCTATATAAACCGGAGGGTTTTAGTCCGTAGGTCGAACAACAATCATACCATAGGCTAGCTTCTAGGGTTTAGCCTCCTTGATCTCGTGGTAGATCTACTCTTGTACTACCCACATCATCAATATTAATCAAGCAGGAGTAGGGTTTTACCTCCACCGAGAGGGCCCGAACCTGGGTAAAAACAACGTGTCCCTTGTCTCCTGTTACCATCCACCTAGACACACAGTTCGGGACCCCCTACCCGAGATCCGCCGGTTTTGACACCGACAGCCACCCTAAGAGAATCGAGCAGGATTCTCGGAGAAATAATTTAGAGGCACCAAGTCCTTCTAAAAAGAAGAAAAAGAAAAACGATAGGACTTTGCATGCTTCTAGTCAACTTGTTGTAGACACACCTGAGAATCCTAATGATATTTCTATTTCTGATGCTGAAACACAATCAGGTGATGAACATGAACCTAGTGATAATGTTAATGATAATGTTCATGTTGATGCTCAACTAGCAATAATAATGATGTAGAGATTGAACCTGTTGTTGATCTTGATAACCCACAATCAAAGAATCAACGTTATGATAAGAGAGACTTTGTTGCTCGGAAGCACGGTAAAGAAAGAGAACCATGGGTTCAGAAACCCATGCCTTTTACTCCTAAACCATCCAAGACAAAGGATGATGAGGATTTTGAGCGCTTTGCTGAAATAATTAGACCTATCTTCTTACGTATGCGCTTAACTGATATGCTTAAAGTAAATCCCTATGATATATATGAAGGATATCATTACAAATAAAAGAAAGATACCGGAAGCTGAAATTTCCACCATTCTTGCTAATTACACTTTCAAGGGTGGAATACCTAAGAAACTTGGAGATCCAGGGGTACCAACTATACCATGCTCCATTAAAAGAAACTATGTTAAAACTGCTTTATGTGATCTTAGAGCTGGTGTTAGTGTTATGCCTCTCTCTTTATATCATAGACTTGAATTGAATAAGTTGACACCAACTGAAATATCTTTGCAAATGGCCGATAAATCAAGCGATATACACAGCCGATATTTGTGAGGATGTACTGTTGTGGTTGCAAATGTCACTATCTTAACGGACTTTGTTATTTTTGATATTCCCGAGGACGATAGTATGTCGATTATCCTTGGTAGACCCTTTTTGAATACTACAGGGGCTGTTATTGATTGCAACAAAGGCAATGTCACTTTTCATGTTAATGGTAATGAGAATACGGTACACTTTCCGAGGAAACAACCTCAAGTTCATCGCATCAATTCTATTGGAAAAATTCCAACTATCATTATTGGAGGTTTTGAATTTCCTCTTCCTACTGTCAAGAAAAAATATGATACTATTATTATTGGGGATGTTCATATCCCAGTTGAGGTAACCTAGTGTTATTCGAAATTTCTCCGGTTCCATGCTATTCGGAATGAGTTTGTTAACAAGACTTGATCAACCTTGTTAGTGGATTCCTTTTGATGATCATGAGATGGATGAGACTAGAAGGCACAACCTTCTGTACCCTCTTTTTACTTTCTGTTATTTAGAATAAATAAAACAAAAATAGTATTATCTATCTGTTTTCTGAATTATCAATGCAATAAAAAAATATCCTGAAAATAAAAGTGCTCCACAAGCCCTGCAAATTTAGTATGATTTTTTATGGAATATTTGAGGATTTTAGGCACTGAGAACACAGCAGGGGGCAAGCACCTGGCCACGAGGGTCCAGGGCGCGCCCACTCCCCCTGGGCGCCCCTGCCTCGTGGGCACATGGTGGCCCCCCTCCACTTATTCCTGCACCCACACACTCAATCTTCCTCCCAAAAAAATCCCCATCCAGCTCAAGCACGAGTTATAGCTCATTTTGCTGTGATTTTCAATCTCCTAGCTCAAAGCTCCATTCAAAAAACTGCTTTGGGAGATTGTTGCTTGGTATGTGACTCCTCCAATGATCCAATTAGTTTTTGTTCTAGTGCTTTATTCATTGCAAATTTTTGCTGCCTAGGTGACCCTGTTCTTGAGCTTGCATGTCAAATTTATGAGGTCCCAAGTAATTCTAATGCATGATATAGGCTCTAGGCACTTGTGGGAGTAGTTGCTATCAATCTTGTTTAGTTTGATTCACTTTTATTTTGAGTTACTAAAAATTTCAGAAATTTTCAAAAAATGATGAGGAGATTATTGAGGGGCTCTTCTAGTCAAAGCTCCAAGGATAAACAAGCTAAGGAGAAAGAAAAGGCCAAGTATAATCTTCCTCGCGTAGCGGAAGTAAGGCTGTGTGAGTGGCCTTGTGATAATTTCTTGAGAGCAGCCGGGATTTATGAAGACTTTTATTCTTTGGCTGAAAATGCGGGCCTCACTAACTTCCTCGATGACCGGATAGAACAGTATCTCTTACTCACCAATACTTTCGTGCAAAACTTTTACTATTATCCTAAGAATTCACCTCCTTCAGTATCTTTTCATTTACATGATGAGGCTAAGGAAATGTCGTTGCGTACTTTTTGCGCGGCTTGTAGAATACCCTTTGTGGGCAGCTTAGATGAACCACATCGTAAAGATGTGGATGGTTTTGTTAACACTATTATTGTAGGGGATTCGAGGAAGGGTTCCGATGCGAGAATCACAAGCATACACTTTCCTGTTTTACGATACTTTGCCATATTTGCTAGTCGATGCTTAATTGGTCATGGAAATAGTGGAAACTTCAGTGTTCCCGATATTATTATTCTGCTTCATGCCTTATTCGGTGATAACACTTTTAGTATGGGTGCCATTATTGCTAAACGTTTAAGCCTAAATCGTACAAAGGGCCCCATCTTTGGAGGTATCTATGCTGCACGCCTTGCTAAACATTTTGAGATACCTATTAGACATGATGAGTAAGAGGAAACACTGCTGCCTCTTACCTTTTTAGATTACAGGAGCATGGTAGCGCATGAGTTTATTGTTGACAATGATGATAAGATGCTTCTGTATAACTTGAGATTTAATAAGAAACACAATGAGATTATTACCCTACCTGCGCCTTTGTTGTTTGATTTAACAGCAGGCCATTACCTTGTCATGCCAAAAGCTGTGTACGCGCATCGAGGCCAGACATCTGCTCCAGAGCCTGAGCCGGAACCACCAATGGACCCTTATCGTCCATCCTGTTATCAGTGGGATCCGGAGGAGATCGCTAGCCAGTGGTATCCTGATGACACTCCTCAGTACACCGGAGAGAGTAGCCGCGATCCTTGGACATAGACCAACTTAAGCCAAAAGCCTAAGCTTGGGGGAGTACATATTTCTCACCGAAATTACATTCATGTTCACACACCTATTCTAGTTGTCGATGCTCATACTCTTTCATTGCACTATCCATGCTAGTTTAATTTCTTTTTTTCTAGCGTTCTTCTTGTGTTTTTGATTAACTTAAGAAAAACAAAAAATTCAGTTAGTTTAATTTCCATGCTTGTAGTAGTAATTAAAATGAAAACCCAAAAAGATTTCTTGTCCTTCTTTTTTCTTGTTGGGAGCTTTCCCGTGTAAATAGTTTTATTTCTTTTCTTTCCTTTGGGGGTCGAGAGGAGAAGACCATAATGAAATTGTTTAGTGGCTCTCATATGCATGATTGTTGATTTAACTTAGAGTCAATATTACTTTGTCTTCTCCCTTGAATTGAATGCTTGCAGATTCTAACTTAGTCCAATGCATGTGCACTATTATTATTATACACACCGTTCGGTCATGCAAGTGAAAGACAATAATGACAATATACGATGGACTGATCGAGATGAGAAGAAGCTGGCATGAACTCGACCTCTCTTGTTTTTGTAAATATGATGAGTTCATCCTTCATGATTCAGCTTATTATGAATAAACATGTTTGCAATGACAATTAGAGATTATAGTTGCTTATGCCATGCTTAATTAGCTAGGAGCTTATAATGGTTTACCTTGCGTGCCAACATGCTATTAAAATGGTTGTGATGTGGTATGATAGGGTGGTATCCTCCTTTGAATGATTCCAGTTACTTGACTTGGCACATGTTCACGCATGTAGTTGAAAACAAATCAACATAGCCTTCATGATATTTATGTTCATGGTGGATTATATCCTACTCATGCTTGCACTCACTGTTGATTAATTTTAATGCACGTTCATGACTGTTGTCGCTCTCTCAGTTGGTCACTTCCCAGTCTTTTGCTAGCCTTCACCTGTACTAAGCGGGAATACTGCTTGTGCATCCAAAATCCATAAACCCCAAAGTTATTCCATATGAGTCCACCATACCTTCCTATATGCGGTATTTACCTGCCGTTCCAAGTAAATTTGTATGTGCCAAACTCCAAACCTTCAAATGAAATTCTGTTTTGTATTCTCGAGCAGCTCATGTTTCAACTAGGGTTGTCTGTATCTTCCATGCTAGGTGGGTTATTCTCAAGAGGAGTGGACTCCGCTCCTCATTCACGAGAAAATGGTTGGTAGCAGGGATGCTCAGTCCCATGATAAAAAAGATCAAAGCAAATTGAAATAATTAAACAAAACTCCCCCAGGGCTGTTGCTAGTTGGACGCACTTGTTGTTTCGAGCAAGCCATGGATTGATGCTTGTTGGTGGTGGGGGAGTATAAACTTTTACCATTCTGTTTGGGAACCGCCTATAATGTATGTAGCATGGAAGATATCGAGATCTCATAGTTGTTACGTTGACAGTGAAAGCATACCGCTCAACATGTTATTTATCTCTATTTTAAAATCGAGCTCTGGCACCTCTACAAATCCCTGCTTCCCTCTGCGAAGGGCCTATCTATTTACTTTTATGCTGAGTCATCACCCTCTTATCAAAAAGCACCCGCTAGAGAGCACACTGTCATTTGCATTCATTACTATTAGTTTATATTGGGTATGACTTGACTGGATCTCTTTTACCATGAATTACAATGTTTAGTCAGTCCTTGATCTTTAAAGGTGCTCTGCATTTATGTTTTGCGGTCTCAGAAAGGGCTAGCGAGGTACTATCTTGTTATATCATATTATGATTGTTTTGAGAAAGTGTTGCCATCCGAGATTTATTATTATTGCTCGCTAGTTGATTATGCCATTAATATGAGTAAAAATGAGACCTAAGTGTTATTGTGAATATGGTTAGTTCATAATGTTTGCTGAAAACTTGAATGATGGCTTTACATATTTACAACACCAAGAGCAAACAGAGTTTGTAAAAGTCTTTCTTTATCACTTTCAATTTATCAACTGAATTGCTTGAGGACAAGCACTTTTGCCCTTGTTTTGGACTCTAACTTGCATGATTTGAATGAGACTAACCAGGACTGACGTTGTTTTCAGCAGAACTGCCATGGTGTTGTTTATTATGCAAAAAACAAAAGCTCTCGGAATGACTGAAAATCCACGAAGATAACTTTTGGGAATTATAAAAAATACTGGCGAAAGAACCAAGGCCAGGGGGGCCACACCCTGAACCCGAGGGTGGGGGGCGCGCCCCCTCCCCCTAGGCGCGCCCCCCTATCTCGTGGGCCCCCTGATGCTCCACCGACCTCAACTCCAATTCTATATATTCCGTTTCGCAGAGAAAAAAATCAAAGAGAAAGTTTCATCATGTTTTATGATATGGAGCCGCCGCCAAGCCCTAATCTCTCTCGAGAGGGCTGATCTGGAGTCCATTCGGGGCTCCAGAGAGGGGGATTCATCGTAGTCGTCATCATCAACCATCCTCCATCACCAATTTCATGATGCTCACCGCCGTGCGTGAGTAATTCCATCGTAGGCTTGCTGGACGGTGATGGGTTGGATGATATTTACCATGTAATCAAGTTAGTTTTGTTAGGGTTTTATCCCTAGTATCCACTATGTTCTGAGAATTGTGTTGCTATGACTTTGCTATGCTTAATGCTTGTCACTAGGGCCCGAGTGCCATGATTTCAGATATGAACCTATTATGTTTTCATGAATATATGTGAGTTCTTGATCCTATCTTGCAATTCTATAGTCCCCTATTATGTGTTATGATCCGACAACCCCGAAGTGACAATAATCGGGATACTTCTCGGTGATGACCATAGTTTGAGGAGTTCATGTATTCACTATGTGTTAATTCTTTGGTCCAGTACTCTATTAAAAGGAGGCCTTAATATCCCTTAGTTTCCATTAGGACCCCGCTGCCACGGGAGGGTAGCACAAAAGATGTCATGCAAGTTCTTTTCCATAAGCACGTATGACTATATTCGGAATACATGCCCACATTACATTGATGAACTGGAGCTAGTTCTTTGTCACCCTATGTTATAACTATTACATGAGGAATCACATCCGACATAATTATCCATCACTGATCCAATGCCTACGAGCTTTTCACATATTGTGCTTTGCTTATTTACTTTTCCTTTGGTACTGTTACAATCATTACAAAACTGCTATCGTTACTTTTGCCACTGTTACCATTACTATCATACTACTTTGCTACTAAATACTTTACTGCAGATACTAATTTATCCAGGTGTGGTTGAATTGACAACTCAACTGCTAATACTTGAGAATATTCTTTGGCTCCCCTTGTGTCGAATCAATAAATTTGGGTTGAATTCTCTACCCTCGAAAACTGTTGCGATCCCCTATACTTGTGGGTTATCAGTTCTCATATTTGTTTCTCCGGTAGAAATCTTGGGGCACTCTTTGAGGTTCTTTGTGTTGGATTGAGTATTATGAATCTGATTTTTGTTATTGCATATCGTATAATCAACTCACGGATACTCGCGGTGACATTGGAGTACCTAGGTGACATTAGAGTTGGTTGATGTGTATCATATGGTGTTATTTTAGTACGAACTCTTGGTTAGATTGATCGAAAAGAATAGCTTGGCGTTATTTTAGTACGAAGTCTAGAATAGATTGGTCGGAAAGAATCGCTTTGAGGTGGTTTCGTACCCTACAAATAATTTCTTCTTATGTTCTCCGCTAGAAAGGGCCTTTGGAGTGATGCATCATCGCACGTTGAGGGATGGTTATATGATCTAATTATATTAGCATTGTTGAGAGATTTCACTAGCAAAAGTACGGTCCCTAGGCCTCATTTTCAAGTATTGCAACACTGTTTGTGCTCACTTTTTTCACTTGGTACCTTGCTGTTTTTTGTTGTTACTATTACAAAAATCAATATCTACTATCATTACTACACTTGTATCACCATATCTTCGCTGAAATAGTGCACCTTTACAATTTACCATTGTATTTGGTGTGTTGGGGACACAAGAGACTTTTTATTAGTTGGTTACAGGGTTGTTTGAGAGAGACCATCTTCATCGTATGCCTCCCACAGATTGATAAACCTTAGGTCATCTAGTTGAGGGAAAATTGCTACTGTCCTACAAAACTATGCGCTTGCAGGCCCAACACGAGTCTACGAGAACAAGTTGTTTAGTGGACATCAGACCTCAACCCCTTTTATTTTGCCCATGTTTTGTTTTCCATCCTAGTTACAGGCCCACCCTTCACCTACAATTAGGCTCGTCATTTGTTTCATCATAGTTGCAACTCGACCTTTAACTCACAACTAGGCTTGTTTTTCGTAGTTGTCTCATTTGCAAGTTCACTCTTGACTCACAACTAGGCTCGTAGTTGTCCGAGTTGTGTGTCCATCCTCGGCTCACAACCGGTGCATGTGTTTTGGTTCTCATCCCAGTTGCAAGTTCACTCATGACTCGCAACTGGGCCCATAACTTCTTTCATCCAGTTGCAAGTCGACCCTTGGCTCGCAATCGGGCTCATAGTTTCATAGTTGTCCTAATTGCAAGTCTACAATTGACTTGCAACTGAGCTCTTTATTGTCTGAGTTGCAACCCTCAACTTGCAACTAGATTCTCTGTTTTGTTTTTCATCCCACTTGTAAGTCCATCCTTGACTCACAACTAGACCCTTAATTTGTTTCATCCCAGTCGCAAGTTGACCTTTGACTCGTAGTTTTGTAGTTGTCCCAGTTGCAAGTCCGCTTCGAGTCGCAAATAAGCTTGTAGTTTGATCCAATTGCAAGTCCGCCCTCGAATTGCATCTAGGCATGTGTATTGTTTTTCATCCCCATTGCAAGTCCACACTCGAGTTGCAACTGGGCTCTTAGTTTGTTGTTGTCCCAATTGCAAGTCCACCATCAACTCACAAATGATATCATAGTTCTGTGTAGCTTCCAAGTTGTAAGTCCGCCGTTGACTCACAACTATGCCTGTCCCATTTGCAAGTTCATCCTAGAATCACAACTGTGCTTGTAGTTTCGTAGTTGTCCTAGTTGCAAGCCCACCCTCAACTCACAACTGGGCTCATAGTTTTGTTGTTGTCCTAGTGCCAAGTCCAACCTTCGACTCAAAATGGGCCCTAAAATTCTTTTCATCTAGTTGCATGTCCATCCTCGACTCACAACTGGTCGTAGTTTTGTGTAGTTGTCCCAGATACAAGTCCACCCTCGACTCATAATTGGGCTCATAGTTTATTTTTCATCCTAGTTGCAAGTCCGCCCTCGAATCATAGTTGGAGCTGTAGCTTGCTCTTCATCCCAGTTGCAAGTCCACCCTCGACTCAAAACTAGGCTCATAGTTATTGCAGTTGCAAGTCCATCCTCGACTCGCAACTGGTCTCGTAGTTTTGTGTTGATTGCAAGTTACCCTCGACTAGTGGCGGAGGCAAGAATTATTTCCAGGTGTGTCCGAGTATATGAAGGAGAAATTACAATAAAAAGATGGTTTGAACACAAAGCTCTGACTTTAACCATATAGGCCAATAGAACCAAAATTCTCAACATAACAAATGTACGTGTTTAATGTTACATTATGAACTCGAATGAATAAACGAAACAACCTTCTTATCAACACAAGATGATTCCACATTATAATTGAACGAAATCCAATGTCTCAATAGCATTCCCTATCCTAATTGAGGGAAAAAACATTGCCCAAAAGGTGTTGAAAATCGATTGAACAATGTGTATTGGTAGAGTTAAACAAAAAAATCCCACAAATATCACACACAAAACTTAAGGGGGAGACATGACCAGTGAATCTCCCACACAAAAACAGATACAAAATCGGAGGCGTTAACTACACATCATGAGATCCAGGCACAACTCGGTCAAACAACATCTCGCAAATCAGCATTAAACCAGATGATGCAGTGGACCTCTATCAGGCATATAACTCACACGGGGATGAACTAGGGTTTCACCGAGTAGAATCAAAAAATGGGGCACGCGATGGAGAGATTTAGGATTAGGTCGGTACCTCGCTCTAGTTGAGATCATTGCACTGGAGGTTGAGCGCCAGTCACCACCTCGCCTTGCCTCGCTTGTCGACAGCCATCACTTGCCGCTGATTGTGGTCGCCTCTGATGCTCTGCCACCTGCGGCCTATGCCACAAATGACCATGAAAAGTAAAAAACCTGTGGTGGTCATGAGGGTTCAGACATAATCGATTGATCGCAAGCGGTCATGACCCACGGGCATATGACTAGCAATCAGGCCCAGTAGGAGGCACGGCCTGGGTCAAAACTTTCACATATGTATTGGGCTAGTATATCAACTCAAAACAAAATATTGGGCTAGTATATTTACTGCACAAGTACCTAGTATTTGCAGTGTATTTTAGGTATGGCAGGCGCCAAACCTCGCCAAATTGCTGGCTTCGCCACAGCGCTCGACTCGCAAGTAGGCCCGTCATTTATTTTCATCCCTGTTGCAAGTCCACCCTCAACTCGCAAATGGTCTCATAGTTTTTTTATCACCACATTTTGCAAGTCCACCCTTGGGTTACAACAAGCATCAACCCTTTTTTGTTTCCCCGTTCCTAGTTGCAAACTCACCCTCTACGTGTAACGGGTTTATTTGACTTTTTTATTGCCTTAGTTACAAGCACCCTCTATTTTTCGAGTAGGCCACCATTTTTTATTCTTTATCCCAGTTGCAATTCCATCACCGACTTGCAATTGGATCCTAGTTTTTTATAGTACTTTTGTGAAGTTGTCTCAGTTACAAGTCCACCGCTCGACACGCAACTGGATTGATAGTTTGTTTTTCATCCCAGTTGCAGTCCACCCTTGACTCACAACTGGGACTGAAGTTTGTTTCATCCCAGTGGCAAGTCGACCCTTGACTCATAATCAGGCACATAGTTCGTAGTTGTCCTAGTTGCAATTCCACCCTCGACTTGCAACTGGGCTCATAGTTCTCTAAGTTGCAAGCACATCCTCGACTTGTAACTAGGCATGTTCTTTACTTTTCATCCCAATTGCAAGTCCCTCTTTTACTCTCAACTGGGCTCATAGTTTGTTTATCCCAGTTGCAAGTCGACCCTTAACTCGCAACTGGGCTCCTAATTTTGTAGTGTTTATAACGCCCGGATAATTGCGCTACAGTAATCCCACGTTAATGACGCCACATCACCTCATTTACTGTTGCTACTCATGTGTTAGTTCAAAACGTTTCAAATCCAAATTTGAATTAACGGCAAACAACCAAAATTTTCAAACCTTAAAACGAAAATGTTCGGATTGTGTCAATTATTGCATAGGTAATAAAAGTGAAGAAAACACATTTTTAGAAAATGCCTAACTAATTTAAAATGAAATAAAACAGAAAAATAAATAAATAAAAGAACTAAATCTAAATCAAAAAAACAAAGAAAGGGAAACAAGCCCCCCGGGCCACGGCCTAGCAGGCCACCAGGCCGCCCGACCGGCCCGCCTGGCCGAACCAATCGGCCGGCCCACTCCCTCTCCATATAACCCCCCAAAACCCTAGCCGTTTCCCCCGTCGCCCCACTCACTCCCCCACTCCCCCTCGATGGATCTGGATCGGGAGGAGCCCGATCCCCTCGCCCCTCCACCCCCGACGCCGATGTCGGCGCCCGGAGCTTCCCCGCCGGACTGCCTCCTACTCCCCGCCGGCCTGCTTCTCCTCCGCCGCGACATCCCCGACCTCCTCCTCACGCCCCGCTGCCATTTTCCCTACAGAACCTCGGTGAGGCCCCGGGCCTCTTCCCCTCTGCCTCCGCCCTCGTGCGCCATTAGCCGCAGCCATGAGGCCCTCGACCTCCTCTTCCTCTCTGCTCCCGCAGACTGCTGCTGCTCCATGCCGCGCCACAGCTCGTCGCCGAACCACGGCGCCGCCTCTCGCCGTCGCACCGAAGACACTGCTTGCGGCGTGCACGCCTTCGCCATGCCGTGGCCTCCCCCCTTGCTGCTTCTCCTGCCGTGATGCCTTTGCTCAGCCACGCCGCACCTGCCCTCATTACGTGCCGCTCGGCCATGGCCATGGCTGCCGGGCATTGGACCTCCCACACTGAGTCGCTTGTCACCGTCCACGTCCGGCTCCTCCGCCTCCCGCCCGTCGGCCCGCCTCGGCTGCCGTGCTTGCCATCGCAGTGGCCGCCTCATTGGGCCCTCGATGGCTGCCGTGGCGCAGCCGTCGCGGTGGCGCCCGGTGGCCTCGCCCGCTCCCCGGGTCGGGCTCGCCCCCAACCCCCCACTCGGGCGACGCCCGTGACCCAGCGCCCAGCGCCTGTCAGCCCGCTATGGCCCCTGTGCCACTAACAGTAGGGGGTCCACACCTGGAACGGTTAAAAAAATTAATAATAATAATAATAATAAAAGGATTAATTAACTTAGTTAATCCTGATTAGATTAACCTAATCACTTAGATTAGTTAATTAATCTGCTTGGTTAGTTAACAGTCAATGACAGCTGGGACCCACATGTCAGTTTGACCAAGTCAACGCCCTGTTGACTGCTGACGTCATGATGACATCGGCATAAACTATTCTGGATAATGTTGATGTAAAATAATTAAGTAAATTCTAAAAATTATTAAATCTTTTAAAATTAATATAAAATAAACCGTAGCTCGGATGGAAAAACTTTGTACATGAAAGTTGCTTAGAACGACGAGACGAATCCAGATACGCAGCCTGTTCGTCCGCCACGTGTCCCTAGCATAGTGAACCTGCAACATCTCATCTCTGGTACATCTGTCAGAAAACGCGAAACACCGGGGATACTTTCCCGGATGTTTCCCCGTTTCGTCGGTATCACCTACTACCGCGTTAGGGCACACCTAACACCGCTCATTCTCATGTCATGCATCGTCGTGCTTATGTTTGCATTGTATTTACTGTTTCTTCCCCCTCTTCTCTCCGGTAGACTACAAGAGCGACGCTGCTGCTGCCCAGTTCGACTACGAAGTTGACGACCCCTCCTTCTTGACAGAGCAACCAGGCAAGCCCCCACCCCCCTTGATCACCAGATATTGCCTATTCTTCTCTCTACTGCTTGCATTAGAGTAGTGTAGCATGTTATTGTTCGGTTACTCCTATTCTATTGCATAGCCTGGCATTGTTGCTACAGTCGTTGATACCTTACCCGCAATCCTAAATGCTTAGTATAGGATGCTAGTTTATCATCATTGGCCGTACATTCTTGTCAGTCTGCCTTGCTATACTATCGGGCCGTAATCACTCGGGAGGTGATCACGGGTATATACTATACATATATACATACTATACAAATGGTGACTAAAGTCGGGTAGGCTCGTTGAGTACCCGCAACTGATTCGGACATTGGGTCAGAAAGGACAGGTGGCTCCATCCCAATAGAGGTGCGCCTGGGTTCCCGACGGACCCCGATTGTTACTTTGAGGTGGAGCGACAGGGCAGGTTGAGACCACCTAGGCGAGAGGTGGGCCTGGCACTGGTCGGCATTTGCGGTTACTTCATAATAACACACTTAACGAGATCTTGGTATTTGATCTGAGTCTGGCCACTGGCCTATACGCACTAACCAACTAAGCGGGAACATTTATGGGCACTCGATGTCGTGGTATCAGTCGAAGCCTTCTTGACATCAGCGACTGAGCAACGCACGCTGGGTTGGACCGCGTAATGCAACTTCCTTTGTAATGGAGGTTGCTAGGTCTGCTCACCGGTCTCGTACGCAACATGCAGGTGTGCAATGGGCGATGGGCCCAGACCCCTGCGTGCATAGGATTTAGACCAGCGTGCTGACCTCTCTATTGTGCCTAGGTAGGGCTGCAATGTGTTGATCTTCCGAGGCCGGGCATGACCTAGGAAAGTGTGACCGGCCAAAGGGGATCAAGCGTGTTGGGTTATGTGGTGCACCCCTACAGGGAAGTTGATCTATTCGAATAACCGTGTCCCTCGGTAAAAGGACGACCCGGAGGTGTACCTTGATCTTATGACAGGTAGAACTGGATACTTAATAAAACACACCTAGACAAGTTCCAGAGACATTCTGGTGATCGCTTTCCCACAGGGAGACGAGGGGAGGATCGCCGGGTAGGATTATGCTATGCGATGCTACTTGGAGGACTTCAATCTACTCTCTTCTACATGTTGCAAGAAGGAGGCTGCCAGAAGGGTAGTCTTCGATAGGACAAGCTATCCCCCTCTTATTCTAGCATTCTGCAGTTCAGTCCACCGATTTTGTCCCTTTACACATATACCCATGCATTTGTAGTGTAGATCCTTGCTTGCGAGTACTTTGGATGAGTACTCATGGTTGCTTTGCTCCCTCTTTTCCCCCTTTTCCTGTTCTTCTCGGATGCCGCAACCAGACGTGGGAGCTCAGGAGCCAGACGCCATTGTCGACGATGACTCCTACTACACTGGAGGTGCCTACTACTACGTGCAGGCCGCTGACGACGACCACGAGTAGTTTAGGAGGATCCCAGGCAGGAGGCCTGCGCCTGTTTCGATCTGTATCCCAGGTTGTGTTAGCCTTCTTAAGGAAAACCTGTTTAACTTATGTTTGTACTCACATATTGTTGCTTCCGCTGACTCTTCTAGGATTGAGCACTTGTATTCGAGCCCTCGAGGCCCCTGGCTTGTATTATGATGTTTGTATGACTTATTTTATTTTTAGAGTTGTGTTGTGATATCTTCCCATGAGTCCCTGATCTTGATCATACACGTTTGCGTGTATGATTAGTGTACGATTGAATCGGGGGTGTCACAAGTTGGTATCGTAGCCGACTGCCTATAGGAATCCCCCTTCCACACTCCTTGGCCGAAGTCGAGTCTAGTCATTACAAAACTTTTACTAACATGGTTGTGAGTCTTACGGGCCCACATCGCCATTGGGTGGTATTAGGATTGTTTACTCCTCGACCTTTACTCTGGGGCTCTGAACTCTCTCCTACTTGGGTTAAATGAATTTACTAACTCTAACATTAGGATCCTGTTACCACATTCACCCCAAAGTTGGATAAGCCATAGTTATTCTGTAGGATAGTATTTTGAATAATACCCACATTGTCATTTGACTCCATTGAAACATCTTTGTTTTCAGATGGAACCCACGAGGCAGGTCGTGCGCCACACGGCGGCCATTGGTGCCTCAGGATCACCTACTGTGCTAGCTGAGATGATGACCTATCTGGGTTATCGCTGGCACCCTAAGTACACCATGTATGAGGAGTTCTAGGACTTTAACCAGGAGCAGTACCGTGCCATCGTCCACCTCTACTCTCGGGAGTATGACTCCACTACTGTGCTGCACACCGCTCATGGTGTTGGAGTGACCATCGTGATGGTAGTCCACGATGCTGCTTATGCTGCTCTGACACGTCTTTGTGGAGAGTATCGGGCGTTGGACACTTCCCGTTTTAGGCACATTGCTATCGCATCTGACGTTGGTGCGAAGGGATACTAAACTGTTGCCTACTCCACCGTCACCCGAGAGCCCTTCCACCATGAGAACCTGGTTCTGCATGCTGATGGGCTGGACCGAGCTAACCGAGCTCTTCGCCACGAGTTGTACACCACTCGTCAGCACCTTTATAGTGCTCTGACGCTATTGCACCCCTTTGTCTGATCTAGACAGCTACCATGTTCTGCGATCTACCCAGCCAGGACCGTGATGCCCCATGGTGTCGGTTGGCCAGAGGTGGGAGACTACGCTCCCGCACTTAGTCCTCTTCTGCCACCTGAGTGTCGGGTTCTACACCAGAGTATCCGCGGCCCCCGGGCCGCTGACGTGGAGGACTATCCGTTGTCTCACTACCAGCTGTCCGGCTACGACTACCTCCACAGTTCCTCTTGGGACTGATGTAGTCTTGCTTATTAGTATTAGATGCATTCACCGCGAGCCTGCGTGCCGCCTATGATGACTTAGTCTATGTACTGAACTCTGTGTACTGAACTCTATGCCCGACCCCTTTTGTAAATTATGCCGACTACTATGTAGTACCTGTCGTGCTCCTTTCATTATGCCTGTTCCATCATGAATGATTCTTGTCTATGCAAATTTCTCAATGTTGAACTACCCCTGTTATATATCAGCAGGATGGTTAGACCAGGTGGTCGTGGTCGTGGCGGCAACGCCCCACCACCGCCTGAGTACATGGCTGGTATGATCCAACAATTCGAGCTGAACCATCAGTTCATGGAGAATATGTTGGCTCAGTTTCCTCGCCCCAATGTGAATCAGCAGCCTAACCAAGTAACTCTGCAGGATTTCATGCGTCTCAACCCAACCTTCTACCGCAGCTCAACTCAGCCTCTGGATGTTGATGACTGGCTCCGTGACATCACCTATGAGATGGAGTCTGCTGATGTAGCCCCTGCCAGCTACGTCACCTTTGCTTCCTTCTTCCTAAAGGGACCTGTAGCTCAATGGTGGGACAACTACAGGCGTACTCTGCCAGTTGGAACAATCATCACTTGGCCAGACTTTCAAGCTGCCTTCCGTGCCCACCTCACTCCTTAGGGGATCATGGACAGGAAGAAGCGTGAGTTCTGCAACCTCACCCAGGTCAACAAAACTGTGGAAGCTTATCAGCGGGAGTTTCTGGACTTATCCCTCTATGCTGAAGAAGACACTGCAGCTGATGCTCGCAGATAGGAGAAGTTCCGTGATGGACTACAAGTTGACATCAAGCTCGCATTGCTAGTGCATGACTTTGCCGATTTCACCACCTTGGTGAATAAGGCCATCAATGTCAAGACTGGTTTACAGGAACACCAGAGCTCTCACAGACGCAACCGTGACACGGGCTCTGATACGTCTCCGTCGTATCTACTTTTCCAAACACTTCTGCCCTTGTTTTCGACTCTAACTTGCATGATTTGAATGGAACTAACCCGGACTGACGCTGTTTTCAGCAGAACTGCCATGGTTTTATTTTTGTGCAGAAATAAAAGTTCTTGGAATGACCTAAAAATCCATGGACAACTTTTTAGAATTAATAAAAAATATTAGCGAAAGAACTAGCATCAGGGGGACCACACCCTGTCCACGAGGGTGGGGGGCGCGCCCCCTCCCCCTGGGCATGCCCCCCTGCCTCATGGGCCCCCTGGAGGTCCATCGACCTCAACTCTAACTCCATATATTTGCTTTCATGGAGAAAAATATCAGAGAGAAAGTTTAATCGCATTTTACGATACGGAGCCGCCAACAAGCCCTAATCTCTCTCGGGAGGGCTGATCTGGAGTCCGTTCGGAGCTCCAGAGAGGAGGATTCATCGCCGTCGTCATCATCAACCATCCTCCATCACCAATTTCATGATGCTCACCGCCGTGCGTGAGTAATTCCATCGTAGGCTTGCTGAAGGGTTATGGGTTGGATGATATTTACCATGTAATCAAGTTAGTTTTGTTAGGGTTTGATCCCTAGTATCCACTATGTTCTGAGATTGATGTTGCTATGACTTTGCTATGCTTAATGCTTGTCACTAGGGCCCGAGTGCCATGATTTCAGATCAGAACCTATTATGTTTTCATGAATATATGTGAGTTCTTGATCCTATCTTGCAAGTCTATAGTCACCTACTAAGTGTTATGATCCGACAGCCCCGAAGTGACAATAATCGGGATACTTCTCGGTGATGACCGTAGTTTGAGGAGTTCATGTATTCACTATGTGCTATTGCTTTGGTCTGGTACTCTATCAAAAGGAGGCCTTAATATCCCTTAGTTTCCACTAGGACCCCGCTGACACGGGAGGGTAGGACAAAAGATGCCATGCATGTTCTTTTCTATAAGCACGTATGACTATATTCGAAATACATCCTACATTACATTGATGAACATGAGCTAGTTCTGTGTCACCCTATGTTATAACTGTTACATGATGAACCACGTCCGACATAATTATCCATCACTGATCCAATTCCGACGAGCTTTTCACATGTTGTGCTTTGCTTATTTACTTCACCGTTGCTACTGTTACAATTACTACAAAACTGCTATCATTACTTTTGCCATTGTTACCGTTACTTCCATACTACTTTGCTACTAAATACTTTGCTGCAGATACTAAGTTATCCAGGTGTGGTTGAATTGACAACTCAACTGCTAATACTTGAGAATATTCTTTGGCTCCCCTTGTGTCGAATCAATAAATTTGGGTTGAATACTCTACCCTCGAAAACTGTTGCGATCCCCTATACTTGTGGGTTATCAAGTCTATTTTCTAGCGCCGTTGCCGGGGAATATAGCTCTATTCTTTGAGTCACTTGGGATTTATATCTGCTGATCACTATGAGGAACTTGAAAGACAAAAGAACTAATATTTATCCCTCAACTACGAGGGGAGGTAAGGAACTGCCATCTAGCTCGGCACTAGATTCTCCTTCTGTTATGAGTAAGCTTGCGACACCTAAACCTGCTTCTGCTATTAATTCTGATATGTCACATGTTATTGATGATGCCACATCTACTATGCATGATACTTATGATGAAACTACTTCTATGCTTGATACTATTGTGCCATTAGGTGAATATTTTGATGAACAACTTGCTAGGGTTAGAGAGAATGAAATTCTTGAAACTGATATTATTGAAGATAGTGATGATGAAGGTCCCCCCCCCCAAGTATGAATTGCCTGTTGTTCCTGAGGGTTATGTTATGGATGAAGAAACTGCTAGAGATTTTCTTGCTTGCAATGATAGATCTGATCTTAAGAAGTTATTAGCTAAACTAAAATAGAAAACTCTGAATGCTAGAATGAAATATGACCCTGCTTTTGCTACTTCACCTATCTTTGTTACTTATAAGGATTATGAATTCTCTGTCAATCCTGAGATAATTACTTTGGTTGAATCTGATCCTTTTTATGGCAATGAATCTGAAACTGTTGTGGCACATCTCACTAAGGTGAATGATATAGCCACCCTGTTCACTAATGATGAGAAATCTTGCTACTATTATGTCCTTAAGATATTCCCATTCTCATTAAAGGGTGATGCTAAAACTTTGTTTAATTCCCTTGATCCTGGTTGTGTGCGTAGTCCCCAGGATATGATTTATTACTTCTCTGCTAAATATTTCCCTGCTCATAAGAAACAAGTTGCCTTGAGGGAAATATATAATTTTGTGCAAATTGAAGAAGAGAGTCTCCCACAAGCTTGGGGGAGGCTTCTCCGGTTACCTAATGCTTTGCCTGATCATCCTCTTAAGAAAAATTAAATACTTGATATCTTTTATAATGGACTAACCGATGTTTCCAAGGACCACTTGGATAGTTGTGTTGGTTGTGTTTTCAGGGAAAGAACAGTCGATCAAGCTGAATTGCTATTGAATAATATGTTGACTAATGAAAATAATTGGACTCTTCCTGAGCCAATTCCTGAGCCAATTGAGCCAACACCTGAGCCAATTCCTGAGCCAATTGAGCCAACTCCTAAACCAACTCCAAAGAAGAGGGGTGTTCTATTTCTCGGTCCTGAAGATATGCAAGAGGCAAAGAAATCTATGAAATAAAAAGGTATAAAAGCTGAAGATGTTAATAATTTACCTCCTGTTGAAGAAATACATGGCCTTAATATACCACCTATTGAAGAAACACATGGTCTTGATAACCCGACACAGGTAGTAAAGGTAAATTCTCTCTATAGATATGATAAAGTTGAAATCCCGTCTACTAAGTTTGCTAGCCAATGCTTGGATGAATTTGATGATTTATGGCTAGACAAGAAAATTTCAATACTTATGTTGGTAGAGAATTAAAGAGTAATTCCTACATGATTGGATGCTTGAGTGATTATATGGCTAGAGTTAAAGGTGAACTTAAACTCATTAGTAAATATGCTTCTATGGTTACCACTCAAGCAGAACAAGTACTTAAAGCTCAAAGTGATTTTCTTGATAAATTAAATAATAAACATGATTTTGTTGTTAGAGTGGCTACTAGAACTGGTAAAATGACTCGGGAAGCTTTGTATCCTGAAGGCCACCCTAAGAGAATTGAGCAAGATTCTCAGAGAAATAATTTAGATACACCTAGTCCTTCTAAAAAGAAGAAAAAGAAAAATGATAGGACTTTGCATGCTTCTAGTGAACCTGTTGTAGACACACCTGAGAATCCCAATGATATTTCTATTTCTGATGCTGAAACACAATCTGGTGATGAACATGAACCTAGTGATAATGTTAATGATAATGTTCATGATGATGCTCAACCTAGCAATAATAATGATGTAGAGATTGAACCTGTTGTTGATCTTGATAACCCGCAAGCAAAGAATAAACGTTACGATAAGAGAGACTTTGTTGCTAGGAAGCACGGTAAAGAAAGAGAACCATGGGTTCAGAAACCCATGCCATTTCCTCCTAAGCCATCCAAGAAAAAGGATGATGAGGATTTTGAGCGCTTTGCTGAAATGATTAGACCTATCTTCTTACATATGCGCTTAACTGATATGCTTAAAGTAAATCCTTATGCTAAATATATGAAAGACATTATTACAAATAAAAGAAAGATACCGGAAGCTGAAATTTCCACGATGCTTGCTAATTATACTTTTAAGGGTGGAATACCAAAGAAACTTGGAGATCCAGGAGTACCGACTATACCATGCTCCATTAAAAGAAACTATGTTAAAACTGCTTTATGTGATCTTGGAGCCGGTGTTAGTGTTATGCCTCTCTCTTTATATCGTAGACTTGAATTGAATAAGTTAACACCTACTGAAATATCTTTGCAAATGGCTGATAAATCAACTGCTATACCTGTCGGCATTTGTGAGTATGTGCCTGTTGTGGTTGCAAACGTCACTATCTTAACGGACTTTGTTATTCTTGATATTCTCGAGAACGATAGTATGTCGATTATCCATGGTAGACCCTTTTTGAATACTACAGGGGATGTTATTGATTGCAACAAAGGCAATGTCACTTTTCATGTTAATGGTAGTGAGCATACGGTACACTTTTCAAGGAAACAACCTCAAGTTCATAGCATCAATTCTATTGGAAAAAGTCCAACTATCATTATTGGTGGTTTTGGATTTCCTCTTCCTACTGTCAAGAAGAAATATGATATTCTTATTATTGGGGATGTTCATATCCCCATTGAGGTAACCTAGTGTTATTTGACATTTCTCCGGTTCTATGTTATTCGGAATGAGTTTGTTAACAAGACTTGATCAACCTTGTTAGTGGATTCCTTTTGATGAGCATGAGATGGATGAAACTAGAAGGCACAACCTTCTGTACCCTCTTTCTACTTTCTGTTATTTAGATTAAATAAAGCAAAAATAGTATTTTCTGTCTGTTTTTTGAATTATCCATGCAACAAAAAATATCCCAAAAATAAAAGTTCTCCAAATGCCCTGCAAATTTAGTATGATTTTTTCTAGAATATTTGAGAATATCTGGCACTAAGAACACAGCAGGGGAGCTTGCACCTGGCCACGAGGGTCCAGGGCGCGCCCCCTGCCTCGTGGGCCCATGGCGGGCTCCCTCCACTTATTCCTGCACCCACAAACTTCTTCCTCCCAAAAAAATCACCATCCAGCTCAAGCACGAGTTCTAGCTCATTTTGCTGCGATTTTCGATCTCCTTGCTCAAAGCTCCATTCACAAAACTGCTTTGGGAGATTGTTCCTTGGTATGTGACTCCTCCAATGGTCCAATTAGTTTTTTGTTCTAGTGATTTATTCATTGCAAATTTTTGCTACCTAGGTGACCCTATTATTGAGCTTGCATGTCAAGTTTATGAGGTCCCAAGTAATTCTAATGCATGATATAGGCTCTAGGCACTTGTGGGAGTAGTTGCTATCAGTTTTATTGAGTTTGATTCACTTTTATTTTGAGTTGCTAAAAATTTCAGAAATTTTTCAGAGGAAGAAATATGTCTATGAAAATGTATCAAGGTGGTTCTTCAATCAAGAAAGGACCTAGGCTCGCAATGCGTGAGCAAGACGATCAACCACCAAGGGGAGCTGACGTGCGGCCTTGTGAATGGCCGTCAGAAGAATTTATGGTTAATGCAGGCATCAAGGATGAATTTGATACATATGTGCATAATGCCGATCTTGAGGACTTCATGCAAGATAAGTGTCCTCAGTACTACTATTTGACTAATTCATTCGTGAGAAGGTTTAAATTTACATCTTCGCGTAATTCTCCAACTGTCTTGTTTGATATTTATGATAAATCATATACCATGGACTTAGAAGATTTCACTACTGCTTGCAAACTCCCGCAGTGGGGCTATGTTAATGAACCCCGTAAATCTGAATATAAAGACTTTCTTGCTAGTATCACTGTGGGAGAATCTAGAGATATAGCACAAGCTACCATAGGGAGCATTCATTTTCCTGCTATACATTATTTTGCTCTCTTCATTGGTAGATGCATTAACGGTTAGGATGAAGCATGTCACATGTGTGTTCCTAATCTCTGTGTTCTCAAGAGTGTTGTATTAGGTGACAAACAATACAACTTGGGGGCAATTGTTGCACGTAGGTTGCATAATAATGGTTTAGTTGGAGATTTATTTGGAGGGATTTATGCGACCCGTGTGGCTAATTATCTTGGTATACCCCCACATGAAAATCATAGGGAGTTGCCTCCCGCTTATTTAGATTATAATCCATGGTTAGTCATCATTTTCTTGAGATGAATGAACAATTCCTCCAGTATCGACTAATCTTCGACAGACGTCACGCTGTCCATATTACTCTCCCTGCTCCTACCCTTTTTGATTATCAGGCAAAAGGAAGATATGTTGTAACCAGGGAGGAGGCAACCGAGTACGAGAGGAGGACGGAGGCAGCTCGCCGCCATGCCACAGCTCAGGAGGCCATGGATGCTGCATCTCAGTACAACCCCAGTTACAACTTCGGATATCAATCAAGCTACCCATGGCCATAGACCAACTTAGACCAAAAGCCTAAGCTTGGGGGAATACGTATTTCTCACTGACATTACATTCATGTTCACACACACTCATTCTAGTTGTCGGTGCTCATACTTTTTCATTGTACTATCCATGCTAGTTTAATTTCTTTTTCTAGCTTTCTTCTTGTGTGTTTGATAAACCTGAAGAAAAAACAAAAAAATTAGTTGGTTTAATTTCCATGTTGTAGTAGTAGTAACTAAAAGAAAACTCAAAAAGATTTCCTGTTCTTCTTTTGCTTGTTGGGAGCTTTCCCGTGTAAATAGTTTTATTTTATTTTCTTCCCTTTGGGGGTCGAGAAGACCATAATGAAAATGTTTAGTGGCTCCAATATGCATGATTTTTATTACCTTGTCTTCTCCCTTGAATTGAATGCTTGCAGATTCCAGCTTAGTCCAATGCACGTGCACTATTATCATTATACACACCGTTCGGTCGTGCAAGTGAAAGGCAATAATGACGATATATGATGGACTGATTGAGATGAGAGAAGCTGGTATGAACTCGACCGCTCTTGTTTTTGTAAATATGATTAGTTCATCGTTCCTGATTCATCCTATTATGAATAAACATGTTTGCAATGACAATTAGAGATTATAGTTGCTTATGCCATGCTTAATTAGCTAGAAGCTTATAATGGTTTACCTTGCGTGCCAACATGCTATTAAAATGGTTGTGATGTGGTATGATAGGGTGGTATCCTCCTTTGAACGATTCGAGTGACTTGACTTGGCACATGTTCATGCATGTAGTTGAAACAAAATCAACATAGCTTTCACGATATTTATGTTCATGGTGGATTATATCCTGCTCATGCTTGCACTCGGTGTTGATTAATTTTAATGCATGTTCATGACTGTTGTCGCTCTCTCAGTTGGTCGCTTCCCAGTCTTTTGCTAGCCTTCACCTGTACTAAGCGGGAATACTGCTTGTGCATCCAAACTCCATAAACCCCAAAGTTATTCCATATGAGTCCACCATACCTTCCTATATGCGGTATTTACATGCCGTTCCAAGTAAACTTGTATGTGCCAAACTCCAAACCTTCAAATGAAATTCTGTTTTGTATGCTCGAGCAGCTCATGTTTCAACTAGGGTTGTCTGTATCTTCCATGCTAGGTGGGCTATTCTCAAGGGGAGTGGACTCCGCTCATTGACGAGAAAATGGCTGGTAACCGGGATGCCCAGTCCCATGATCAAAAGATCAAATCAAATCAAAATAATTAAACAAAACTCCCCCAGGATTGTTGCTAGTTGGAGGCACCCCTTGTTTTGGGCAAGCCATGGACTGATGCTTGTTGGTGGGGGGGAGTATAAACATTACCATTCTGTTTGGGAACCACCTATAATGTGTGTAGCATGGAAGATATCGAGAACTCAT
Organism: Aegilops speltoides; assembly: GCA_021437245.1. Classification (NCBI taxonomy): domain Eukaryota; kingdom Viridiplantae; phylum Streptophyta; class Magnoliopsida; order Poales; family Poaceae; genus Aegilops; species Aegilops speltoides. The sequence continues at coordinate 103,676,301 of CM038145.1, forward strand.
AGTTGTTGCATTGCCAGTGAAAGTATACCGCTCAAAAGGTTATTCATCTCTATTTTAAAATCGAGCTCTCGCACCTCTACAAATCCCTGCTTCCCTCTGCGAAGGGCCTATCTATTTACTTTTATATTGAGTCGTCACCCTCGTATTAAAAAGCGCCTGCTAGAGAGCACTGCTGTCATTTGCATGCATTACTATTAGTTTATATTAGATATGACTTGACTGGATCTATTTTATCATAAATTACAATGTTTAGTCAGTCCTTGATCTTTAAAGGTGCTCTGCATTTATGTTTTGCGGTCTCAGAAAGGGCTAGTGAGATACCATCTTGTTATATCATATTATGATTGTTTTGATAAAGTGTTGTCATCCAAGATTTATTATTATTGCTCGCTAGTTGATTATGCCATTGATATGAGTAAACATGAGACCTAAGTGTTATTGTGAATATGGTTAGTTCATAATCTTTGCTGAAAACTTGAATGCTGGCTTTACATATTTACAACAACAAGAGCAAAACAGAGTTTATAAAAGTTTTTCTTTATCACATTCAGTTTGTCAACTGAATTGCTTGAGGACAAGCAAAGGTTTAAGCTTGGGGGAGTTGATACGTCTCTATCGTATCTACTTTCCAAACACGTTTGCCCTTGTTTTGGAGTCTAACTTGCATGATTTGAATGGAACTAACCCGGACTGACGATGTTTTCAGCAGAACTACCATGGTGTTATTTTTGTGCAGAAATAAAAGTTCTCGGAATGACCTGAAAATCCACAAAGCAAATTTTCAGAATTAATAAAAAATATTGCCGAAAGAAATAGCATCAGGGGGCCCACACCCTGTCCACGAGAATGGGGGGCGCGCCCCCTGCCTCGTGGGCCCCCTGGACGTCCACCGACCTCAACTCCAACTCCATATATTTGCTTTCGCGGAGAAAAAAATCAGAGAGAAAGTTTCATCGCGTTTTACGATACGGTGCCGCCGCCAAGCCCTAATCTCTCTCGGGAGGGCTGATCTGAAGTCCGTTCGGGGCTCCGGAGAGGGGGATTCATCGCCGTTGTCATCATCAACCATCCTCCATCACCAATTTCATGATGCTCACTGCCGTGCATGAGTAATTCCATCGTAGGCTTGCTAGACGGTGATGGGTTGGATTAGATTTACCATGTAATCAAGTTAGTTTTGTTAGGGTTTGATCCCTAGTATCCACTATGTTCTGAGATTGATGTTGTTATGACTTTGCTATGCTTAATGCTTGTCACTAGGGCCCGAGTGCCATGATTTTAGATCAGAACCTATTATGTTTTCATGAATATATGTGTGTTCTTGATCCTATCTTGCAAGTCTATAGTCACCTATTATGTGTTATGATCCGACAACCCCGAAGGGACAATAATTGGGATACTTCTCGGTGATGACCGTAGTTTGAGGAGTTCATGTATTCACTATGTGCTAATGCTTTGGTCCGGTTCTCTATTAAAAGGAGTCCGTAATATCCCTTAGTTTCCACTAGGACCCCGCTGCCACGGGAGGGTAGGACAAAAGATGTCATGAAAGTTCTTTTCCATAAGTACGTATGACTATATTAGGAATACATGCCTACATTACATTGATGAACTGGAGCTAGTTCTGTGTCACCCTATGTTATAATTGTTCCATGATGAACCGCATCCGACATAATTATCCATCACTGATCCAATGCCTACGAGCTTTTCACATATTGTGCTTCGCTTATTTACTTTACCGTTGCTACTGTTACAATTACTACAAAACTGCTATCGTTACTTTTGCCACTGTTACCGTTACTTCCATACTACTTTGCTACTAAATACTTTGCTGCAGATACTAAGTTATTCAGGTGTGGTTGAATTGACAACTCAACTGCTAATACTTGAGAATATTCTTTGGCTCCCCTTGTGTCGAATCAATAAATTTGGGTTGAATACTCTACGCTCGAAAACTGTTGCGATCCCCTATACTTGTGGGTTATCAAGACTATTTTCTGGCGCCGTTGCCGGGGAACATAGATCTATTCTTTGAGTCACTTGGGATTTATATCTGCAGATCACTATGAGGAACTTGAAAGACGAAAGAACTAAGATTTATCCCTCAACTGTGTCACCCTATGTTATGACTGTTGCATGATGAATTGCATCCGACATAATTATCCATCATTGATCCATTGACTACGAGTTTTTCACATATTGATCTTTGCTTACTTACCTCTTCGTTGCCAATGTTACGATTACTAAAAAACTGCTACTGTTACTTTTGCCACTATTACCGTTACTTCCATACTACTTTGCTACTAAATATTTTGCTACAGATATTAAGTCTTTCAGGTGTGGTTGAATTAACAACTATGCTGCTAATACTTGAGAATATTCTTTGGCTCCCCTTGTGTCAAATCAATAAATTTGGGTTGAATACTCTACCCTCGAAAACTGTTGCGATCCCCTATACTTGTGGGTTATCAGGATCATCTTCGGGCCCGCCCTCGTAGAAGCGTAGGATCTGGATTCCCAACAGCATGTACCATCCAACTGCACCTGCTCCAAGGCAGTCCTATGTTGCACCTTGTCTGCCGCCTCCACCATCTAAGCAGCCAAGGCTTCCAGCTCCACCTCCCCGAGCTCATGTTCCCACTCCCAATAATGGTTTGTGCTACAAGTGTGGTCAACCAGGTCACCTTGCCAGGAACTGCTTTCAGAACCAGGATCAACTGGCCCTCCCTGCAGCTGGACGTGGAAGCAATCACCCCCGCAACAACAATGCCAGGCCTTATGGTCGTGTTCATGCCAACCACGTTGACCTCAATGAAGCTCAGGACCAGCCTGCTACTGTGATGGGTACACTCCTTGTAAATTCTGTACCAGCATCCGTTTTATTTGATATAGGAGCATCACATTCATTCATGTCAGAAGATTTTGCATACAAGCATGACCTTAAATATGAGGTTATAAACACTCCACTAGTGGTAAAACCCCCGCCGGCCAGTGTCAAACCTCTATGGTTAGTCACAACGTTCCATCGAAGGGTTTGAATTCTATGCCTCTCCCATTATCCTGAAGTCGCCTAACATCGACCTCATTCTGGGTATGGATTGGTTGAAAGCGCATACTGCTTCTATAGTTTGCACCACTAAGACCGTCCACCTGCTACACCCTTCTGATGAAATAATTAGCTAGAATGCTCGTCTGGTTCAGAATGTCGAGGCAAGGCTTTATGCGTCGAATGCATTGAATGCTACACCCCTCGAGGGCATTGAAAACATTCCTGTCGTTTGCGGAATTCCAAGACGTGTTTCCTGATGAACTTCCAGGGATTCCCCCTGCTAGAGCTGTCGAATTCATCATCGACTTAAAACCAGGCACCACTCCTATAGCCAAACGACCCTACAAGATGCCGCCGCATGAACTCATTGAGCTTAAGGAGGAAATCGACAAATATCTACGAAGTGGTTTCATTCGCCCAAGTTGCTCTCCTTGGGGAGCACCTTCTCTCTTTGTCAAGAAGAAGGATGGCACAAACCGATTGGTCCAAGACTACCACCCTATTAACCAGGCTACCATTCAGAACAAATATCCTCTTCCTCAGATCAATGATTTGTATGATCAACTGGCTGGTCCGTCAGTGTTCTCTAAACTCGACTTGAGGTTGGGTTACCACCAGATCCGTGTTCGCGAAGAGGATATCCCAAAGACCGCATTTGTGACTCGCTATGGTTCATACGAGTACACCGTCATGTCTTTTGGATTAACCAATGCTCCAGCACTTTCTCTCGTCTGATGAACTATATCTTTATGGAATACCTCGACAAATTTGTCGTGGTTTATCTGGATGATATCCTTGTATATTCCAAGAATGAAGAAGAACATGCTGAACATCTTCGTCTTGTTCTGGAAAATTATAGAGAGCATCAACTCTATGCCAAGGTCTCCAAGTGTGAAATCTGGCTTCCCGAAGTAACCTATCTTGGGCATGTCATCTCCAAGGATGGTAATGCCGTCAACCCCGAGCGAGTTCAGGCTATTCTCGATTGGAATCCTCCGAATAATGTCAACCAAGTCAAAAGTTTTCTCGGACTCATCGGCTATTGCCGTCGATTCGTCGAGAACTTCTCCAAGATCGCTAGACCTCTGACTAACCTGCTTCATAAGGGAATCAAGTTTGAGTGGACAGAAAAGTGTCACGAAAGTTTCCAGGCGCTCAAAGACAAGTTGACTTCTGCCCCAGTGCTTGCTCCTCCAGATACTAAGAAGGACTTCGTCATTTATTGTGATGCTTCATGTCAAGGCCTAGGAGATGTCCTAATCCAGGAGCGTAAAGTGATTGCTTATGCCTCTCGACAATTGCGCCCTCACGAAGAGAACTATCCAGTTCATGACCTCGAGCTTGCTGATGTTATACATGCACTAAAACAGTGGCGACATTACCTTCTCGGTAATCGTTGCAAGATCTTCACCGACCACCAAAGTCTGAAGTATCTATTTACTCAGCCAGACCTGAACCTCCGTCGGTAGAGATGGATGGAGACTGTTGCAGATTTTAACTTGGGTATCTCCTATACTCCAGGAAAGGCTAATGTAATGGCTGATGCCTTGAGCCACAAATCTTACTGCAACCACCTCCAGGTTCACAAAGTTCAGCCCTCGCTTGTTGAAGAATTTAGAAAGCTGGACCTCCATATTGTTCCTCCTGGTGCACTCGCTCCACCTTCCCCAGAGTTTCAAAAGATGAATCTTCGTGTTGTTCCTCAGGGTTCTCTGAATACCCTCACTGTCGTGCCAGATCTCGTGGGCGATATCAAGACTATTCAACATTATGACTCTGAAGTCGAGAAGATTAAACGCTCTCTCTCAGAAGGAAAGCCCTCATTCTTCACTATTGCCGATGATGGCGCTTGTACTTCAAAGGCCGCCTAGTGGTGCCATGTGCGAGTGGAAACCTGAATCTGACTCCAAGGGTTGTGAAAGAAGCTCATGATACACCTTTGTCTATTCATCCCGGTAGCATGAAGATGTACCAAGACATTCGTCAGAGATTCTGGTGGTCTAATATGAAGCAAGACATTGCTCGTTATGTTGCTGAGTGTGACGTTTGTCATCGTATCAAAGCATAGCATCAAAGGCCTGCTGGAACTCTGCAACCTATCTCTATTCCTGAATGGAAATGGGACCATGTTAAAATGGACTTCGTCACTGGATTCCCCAACTCGCAGAAAGGTAATGATGCTATTCTTGTCGTCATTGACCGACTTTCTAAAGTTGCATATTTCCTGGCTGTTAAAGAAATGATCACTGCTAGTTAGCTGGCAACCCTCTACATGTCCAAAACTGTCTCACTTCATGGTATTCCATTGGTAATCAGTTCAGATCGTGGCAGCTTATTCACTTCAAGATTCTAGGCAAGTTTCCAAGAAGCTATGGGGACTCATCCGTCTTTCAGCACTGCTTTTCATCATCAGTCGCAAGGGCAAGTTGAACGTGTCAACCAAGTTCTCGAAGACATGCTTCGAGCTTGTGTTATTTCCTTCGGCAAGAAATGGGAGGAATCTCTGCCGCATGCTGAGTTCTCTTATAATAATAGCTATCAAGCTAGTCTGAAGATGCCCCCCTTCGAAGTGTTATATGGACGAAAGTGTCGAACCCCTCTAAACTGGTCAGAAACTAGGGAACGTCCACTCTTCAGTCCCGATATTATCCAACATGCCGAAGAACAAGTCCGCATTATTAGCGAGAATCTCAAGACTGCTCAGTCACGTCAGAAGAGTCAGTATGACTGTCATCATAAGGACACATGGTCTATCAACCTGGCGAAAAGGCTTATATTCGAGTCACACCAATGAAGGGTGCTCACTGCTTCGGGGTCAAGGGCAAGCTAGCTCCTCGCTATATTGGTCCTTTCACTATTATGGAAAGGCATGGAAAAGATGCTTACAAACTGGAGCTTCCGTCGAACCTTTCTCGGGTTCATGATGTGTTCCACGTGTCGCAACTCCGCTGCTGCTTCAAGGACCCAATACGAGCAGTGGATCATGAAGTGCTCGAGTTGCAACAGGACCTCTCCTACAAAGAGCATCCGGTCTGCATTCTCGACCAAGCTGAACGCCGCACAAGTCAGAAGGCGATCAAGTTCCTCAAAGTTCAGTGGTCGCACCATTCTGAAGATGAAGCCACTTGGGAACGAGAGGATCGTCTGCGCGAAGAGTACCCCGCACTGTTCCCATCTACCTCCTAAATCTCGGGACGAGATTTCTTGTAGTGGAGGAGATTTGTAATGCCCAGATAATCGTGCTACAGTAATCCCACGTTAATGACGCCACATCACCTCGTTTACTGTTGCTACTCACGTGTTAGTTCAAAATGTTTCAAATCCAAATTTGAATTAACGACAAACAACCAAAGTTTTCCAACCTTAAAACAAAAATGTTCAGATTGTGTCAATTATTGCATCGGTAATTAAAGTGAAGTAAACACATTTTTAGAAAATGCCTAACTACTTTAAAATGAACTAAAACAGAAAAATAAATAAATAAAATAAATGAAAGAACTAAATCTAAATCAAAAAAAGAAAGAAAGGGAAACAACCCCCACCCCCCGGCCTCGGCCTAGCAGGCCACCAGGCCGCCCGACCGGCCCACCTGACCCAACCAACCGGCCGGCCCACTCCCTCTCCATAACCCCCCCGAAACCCTAGCCGTTTCCCCCGTCGCCCCACTCACTCCCCCACTCCCCCTCGATTGGATCTGGATCGGGAGGAGCCCGATCCCCTCGCCCCTCCACCCCCGACGCCGATGCCGGCGCCCGGAGCTTCCCCGCCGGACTGCCTCCTCCTTCCCGTCGGCCTGCTTCCCCTCCGCCGCAACGTCCCCGACCTCCTCCTCACGCCCCGCTGCCATTTCCCCTACAGAACTGTGGTGAGGCCCTCGGGCTCTTCCCCTCTGCCTCCGCCCTCGCGCGCCGTTAGCCGCGGCCATGAGGCCCTCGACCTCCTCTTCCTCTCTGCTCCCGCAGACTGCAGCTGCTGCTCCACGCCGCGCCGCAGCTCATCGCCGAACCGCGGCGCCGCCTCTTGCCGTCGCACCATTACTGCAGCGGCGTGCACCACACGCCGCCGTGCCGTGGCCTCTCCTTGCCTTGCTGCTTCTCCTGCTGAATCGCCAGACCCTTTGCCACGCCGCACCTGCCCTACATCCCCACGCGCTCGCTCCGGCCACGGCCGGTCGCCAGCGTCGTCGCTGACCTCGCCAAGACTGAGCCGCTTGTCGCTGCCTCGCTTCTGGCTCCCTCCGCCTCCTGCCGCCCGCCCGCCCGGCCGGCTGCCGTGCTGCCATCGCCTCATTGGGCCCCCAAACTCGGGCGACGCCCATGACCCAGCGCCTGTTAGCCTGCTATGGCCCCTGTGCCACTGACAGTAGGGGTCCACCCTGGAACGCTTAAAAAAAGAATTAATAATAACAATAATTAATTAAAGGATTAATTAACTTAATTGATCTTTATTAGATTAACCTAATCACTTAGGTTAGTTAATTAATCTGTTAGGTTAGTTAACAGTCAATGACAGCTGGACTCACACTTTGACCCGTCAACGCCCTGTTGACTGCTGACGTCATGATGACGTCAGCATACACTATTCTGGATAATGACGATGTAAAATAATTAAATAAATTCTAAAAATGATTAAATCTTTTAAAATTAATATAAAATAAACTGTAGCTCGGATGGAAAAAAACTTTGTACATGAAAGTTGCTCAAAACGACGAGATGAATCCAGATACGCAGCCCGTTCTTTCACCACGCGTCCCTAGCATAGTGAACCTGCAACATTTCACATCTGGTTCATCTGTCTGAAAACGCAAAACACCGGGGATACTTTCCCGGATGTTTCTCCCTTTCGGCGGTATCACCTACTATCGCGTTAGGGCACACCTAACACCGCTCATTGTCATGTCATGCATCGTCATGCTTATGTTTGCATTGTACTTACTGTTTCTTCCCCCTCTTCTCTCCGGTAGACTATGAGACCGACGCTGCTGCAGCCCAGTTCGACTAAAGAATTGACGACCCCTCCTTGCCAGAGCAACCAGGCAAGCCCCCCCTTGATCAGCAGATATCACCTATTCTTCTCTCTGTTGCTTGCATTAGAGTAGTGTAGCATATTCTTGTTAGGTTACTCCTATTACATTGCATAGCTTTATCATTTGTTGCTCTTTGTTGATACCTTACCCGCAATCCTAAATGCTTAGTATAGGATGCTAGTTTATCATCATTGGCCCTACATTCTTGTCAGTCTGCCTTGCTATACTATCGGGCCGTGATCACACGGGGGTGATCACGGGTATATACTACACATATATACATACTATACAAATGGTGACTAAAGTCGGGTCGGCTCGTTGAGTACCCACAAGTGATTCGGATATGGGGGCTGAAAGGACAGGTGGCTCTATCCCAGAGGTGGGCCTGGGTTCCCGACGGCCCCCGACTGTTACTTTGAGGTGGAGCGACAGGGCAGGTTGAGACCACCTAGGCGAGAGGTGGGCCTGGCCCTGGTCGGCGTTCGCGGTTACTTAATAATAACATGCTTAACGAGATCTTGGTATTTGATCTGAGTCTGGCCACTGGCCTATACGCACTAACCAACTATGCGGGAACAGTTATGGGCACTCGACATCATGGTATCAGCCGAAGCCTTCTTGGCGGCAGCGACTGAGCGGCGCGCGCCGGGTTGGACCGCGTATCGCAACCTCCTTTGTAATGGAGGTTTCTAGGTCTGCTCACCGGCCGCGTACGTAACGTGCAGGTGTGCAATGGGCGATGGGCCCAGACTCCTACGCGCATAGGATTTAGACCGGTGTGCTGACCTCTCTGTTGTGCCTAGGTGGGACTGCGACGTGTTGATCTTCGAAGGCCGGGCATGACCCAGGAAAGTGTGTTCGGCCAAAGGGGATCGAGCGTGTTGGGTTATGTGGTGCACTCCTGCAGGGAAGTTGATATATTCGAATAGTCGTGTCCCTCAGTAAAAGGATGACCCGGAGTTGTACCTTGACCTTATGACAACTAGAACTGGATACTTAATAAAACACACCCCGACAAGTTCGAGAGACAACCCGGTGATCGCTTTCCCACAAGGCGACGAGGGGAGGATCGCCGGGTAGGATTATTCTATGCGATGCTACTTGGAGTACTTCAATCTACTCTCTTCTACATGCTGCAACACAGAGGCTGCCAAAAGCTTAGTCTTCGATAGGACTAGCTATCCCCCTCTTATTCTGGCATTCTGCAGTTCAGTCCATCGATTTTACCCCTTTACACATATACCCATGCATATGTAGTGTAGATCCTTGCTTGCGAGTACTTTGGATGAGTACTCACGGTTGCTTTGCCCCCTCTTTTCCCCCTTTCCTCTTCTTCCCGGATGTCGCAACCAGACGGGGGAGCCCAGGAGCCAGACGCCACCGTCGACGACGACTCCTACTACATTGGAGGTACCTACTACTGTGTGCAGGCCGCTGACGACGACTAGGAGTAGTTTAGGAGGATCCCAGGCAGGAGGCATGCGCCTCTTTCGATCTGTATCCCAGTTTGTGCTAGTCTTCATAAGGCAAACCTGTTTAACTTATGTCTGTACTCAGATATTGTTGCTTCCGCTAACTCGTCTATGATCGAGCACTTGTATTCGAGCCCTCGAGGCCCCTGGCTTGTATTATGATGCTTGTATGACTTATTTTATTTTTAGATTTGTGTTGTGATATTTCCTCGTGAGTCCCTGATCTTGATCTCACACGTTTATGTGTATGATTAGTGTATGATTGAATCGGGGGCATCACATTATTCTAGATGCAAGTTCACCCTCGACTCACAACATTTTTTTGAGGCAAACCTCGACTCGCAACTGGGATCATAATTTTTTTTGTTTGTCTCAGTTGCAAGCCCACCCTCGACTCGTAACTGGGCCCCGTAGTTGTTTTCGCCTCAGTTGCAAGCCCACCCTCAACTCGCTACTGGGCCAATTGTTTTTCCATTATCCAAGTAGCAAACCCATCCTTGACTCGCAACTCGTCATGTAGTTGTTTTTGTCCCAGCTACGAGCTTTGGCAAGTACTCAAATATTTCCAAATTCATTATTTTTTAAATTGGCGAACACTTTTTCTGAACTTTTTTCAAATTCGTGAACTTTTTTCATTTCTCTACTACTTTAAAAAAACGTAGTGTTCCCTCTCCCCTCTTATGTCCCCCACCTTTCGTCCATCCTTTTCCTACGACCCCTCCCCCCTCTCCACCAATTTTCTTGTCTCCCTCCATCGGTTTTCTTTTACTGGTTCTGTATTTACTGGTTTTATCCTCATCTGACCGGGACAGACCAAACTTTATGTTTCACATATGGTAACAAATCTCATTTTTGGCAATACAAATGTAATCAATACAAATCTCATTTTTGGTAATACAAGAGTAGTTTTGGACAGTAATCAATCTCCTTTACTTCTGTGAAAAAGTTGAAAAGAGTTTATGTCAATCAATCTCGGCGGCGGTCAAAATTGATATTCAATCAATCCCGGGTGGTGGGGATTGGATGGTGGACAAAATAGGAAAGAATTTTTGTCAACCAATCTCAGGCTGGTCATAGTGGAGAGTAACATATACTAGTATCATGCATATGATACTAGTGTATGATACTACATCTATAGTGCATAGTATCATAAAGTAGTATCATAGATGGTCTCATTTATTGCCATGCATGACACATAGTAGCATAACATTTATTATGTTACGGTATCTACCTATGTTACTACTACCCTCTCTCTCTTCTTTAATTGTCTACCACATAAGCATGTTTGCGAGTCCCAAGTACATGATACTAGTTAAGTTACCCCAGTATGGCCAGCCTCAGAGATGGACGAGAGTACGCGGCTGCCCAGCTCCAATGCAGTGCTAATCTGTAGTGATCCATGCCGCTTGACATCTTGCCGCGCGACCGGCAACTCGGAGGGCGAGTGGCGGCGCCGAAAAATAGGGTTCTGGGTTCCTGGTCATCCATGCACCGCTCACGTTACGTCGCCTCCGCTTCCCAACGGTGATCTCCATGGAGGACATCTACGCTTAGACGGAGGACACCGTTACCGCCTTCCATGAGCGGCTGGCTGGGCATCCTCCCCGACAAGCGCCGCCTCCATCCTCCCCGACAAGTTAAGGTCTGTGTCAGGAAACTATTTCCTATTTCCTTTTTGTTTTTGCCTACTATGGAGCGTCTGTGGAGCACGTGTTTCACTTGCTGTAGCATAACCTGCAATCTAATCTATCCACTTCATGATTGTTGTGGTTGTAGCTTGCTCGCTTGCTCACTTGCTTGCTCGGAGTATTGCCAGATCTAAGCTCTACAAGGCTGGATTTTTGCTCGACCATGGCCCGTTCCCATGTGGCAGGGAGCTCCCCTGATTGATAGTTCAAAATTCAATATCACTTTTGCATTTAATTAAGGTGCAAACATGATTTCTTACACCTGTAAGTAAACCAATATGTCAGATGCTTTTTTCATGTGTATACTTGTTAGTCTCATTCATGGGGCACGATAGCCAATTCTTTCGTAAGTGCGTGGGAGCAACCAAAATTGAAGTGAGAACAATATGCTTTCTTGCTATTCCATCTTAAAATTATATCTTGTTTTTAATAAGATTTTTGGAATCTTATTCATGAAAAATGTCTACTTTGAAAATGCAAGTTATGTGCTAATCACAGAGATATGATTGACTTACGAAGAACAGATTGCCAAAGATGTGAATGTGATGAGTTATGTAGTTTTTGTACAAAAGATTTCGGAAGAGAGTTGACTTAGTTGGTTCATTTTCTTGTCTGTAGTATAATCAGTCATGTATTGAGTGATTGACATAGTAATTTAGTAATTAAAAAAGGTCAAAAAATCCAGGAACTTTTCTAGAATCAAATATGATCAGGTATTGTATTTGTATAAAAAGTTTGGCCAAGGAATGATTCCTGTTGACTTCTAGGCAGAAAAAAAAATTGACGACAATATAACATGAATAGTACTTATATTTAGCATTTGTTGGCAAATTGCCGGATACAATGAAAGCCATTCCCTATTTAATCTTTTTATATGAGTGCAATACTTGCTCATGTTTGATTTCATAAGTTCTGGGATTTTGGACTTGTTTGAATTACTAAACCATTTTTGAATATAGGAGGGTGTGGCATCCGAGGGCTCCTATGTATTTTAGGATTGATGTACCACTATTTTATGCTCATTGAGAATAGTAATGGCAGAGCTGGATATTTTCATTTGACGTGCGAAAGAGTACACGAGTGATAGTTGTGACATGCAACCCTCTTGAAAAATAAATAGAACTCATGTGACCTTTTACCCTTGGGCTAAAAATATTTTTATTACGTAATAGGGACCTTTATTGTTCACTAAATCTTGTTTTTGTTTGAGGGCATGATAAAAGAGCTTGCTATGGTATGGTCAAAGTGATTGATTTTTTTTGCGGGAATCATAGGGTATTCATTCCACAGTAATAGAGTTACAATCTTCAGGGACTAGCTCACTGATACATGGTGGGGATTGATTTAACCAGCACTTTGTGTTATCCCCATTCCGATCGAAAGTCGCTAAACAATGAAGAACTATATTTTGAAAGCGAGAAATTTTAACTTTACTTTTATATCATTGTCACTAACGAAAATGGTGTGGTCTTTCATGTTCTTATTTTCCGAGACGCTATTTTTTTGGGTGAGGGGGGGCGCTTGCTCTTATACTGTATACAAATACTATATTTGAAGTTACTTACATTCTCAGTGGACTAATTCCCACGATAAATAGCCTTGCGATACACAGCAATACATATGTACATTGCAAGTTTGGATTATGCCATGGATAGACACGTACATGGCAATTTGACAATATTTCCATGGTCACCACTAATAACACATATATATCCTTGATAGGTAATTTTGGATTGTTTCTAAAACTTGCCTATCTTGAAAATGGAAACCGCCTGTAATTCATCTCTTTGATAAGCATGCTCGGACTATTTCCGAAAATACTTGTGCACTCCATCTTTGTTTATATATATGTTTGGTCGCATATGCATTAGGCAAGGTAGCGATTGTTGCATGTGTACTGACACCATGATATCCCATGACAACGGTTTAAGAAGGATGAGGTGGCGAGGGGTGGCAATAGTATTGCGAGTCCACGATAGGTGACAACATATAATTAATTGGTTACACATGTGTTGCACGTGCATGCTTACATGATGCATCAAGGGGGGTTGCGAGCTAGATGGACCATGGATAGAGGTGGCGAGTTTGGATTGGGGAGGCCGAGAGGTAGATATAGGGGTTGGAAGAAGGTCGTTTAATGGTAAAAAAGAAATCATCAATGCTGCATGGTGTGTGTGAGAATCGTAAAGATATGTGTTATATAGTATTGATGTGGAACCAATAGAATATGTATGCCCCGTTTCAATGCATGGGCAATTAACTATTTAATAGTAAAAAACTCATCAACGCCTGATGTGCATAAGAATCGTAAAGATATGTGCTATATATAATTGATGTTGAACACCAAAATATGTATGCCCCGTTGCAACGCACGGGCAATTAACTAGTTCACAAAAGAATTCATATTACAAACATTTTCCAGCCGTGAACTTTTTACTTATTATTTATTTTTATTTTAATGAACTGTTCAAATTATTTTTTAGAAGTCATCGGTCAAGGTTTGGTGGACAACTGTCAAAAGTTTTTAAATTCATGAACATTTTTTTAAAGATGCTCGCAAGGAGAAAAGAACCTAGCAATCAACCTAGCGATGCATCACTAGCGTCAACAATGAGCGAAAAGTGAGCTGCCAATGGCCCACGTACTGGGCCCCAACCTATTTTTATCCTAGTTGCAAGTCCAATACATCCTTGCGGGCCCATCTATTTTTCCTAGCTGCAAGTCCTTCCTCGAGACACAACTGGAGACTGACCAATTTTTTTCCCAGTTGCAAGTCCACTCTTGACACGCAATTGTGGAGGGGGCGGCCCATTTTGTCCCAGTTGCAACTCGATCCTCGATACGCAACTTGGTTACCGACCCATTTTTATCCCAGCTGCAAACTCATCCTCAACACACAACTAGGATCAATCCATTTTTGTCCTAGTTGCAAGTCCAGCTTCGACACGCAACTACATGCCCACAACGAGACTGCAATTAGTGGCGGGAGGAGGATTACTAGGCAGTTGCATGTGCATATTTTTAAAATATATGATTTTTTATTTTTTTATTTGTAGTAAAAAGTCATTAACAATTCCTTGAAATTATGAACTTTTTTTATTGGATATTTTTTAATTTCACGAACATTTTTTTGTATTCGCTAACTTTTCTGAATTAACGAACATTTTTGAATTTCCTAATTCCTTTCTAATTCACAAACTTTTAAAAAAAGTTGCAAATATTTCTATTTCACCAAAAAAAATCATAGAAACTTTTTACCCCCTGTAGGGTGGACGGCAAGAAAACACAAAGTGGAAATAACAACAGCTACAATGGACAAGGGCAAAGAAAAAGTTTTGGCTAGAATTGAGTCGTGTCAAGCTACACCTACAGGGGGTAGTTGTGCGATCTTCGTTCAATGGAAGGAGATGTTTCCATCGTCTACGAGGCGTCCGCGGTGACTTTGTCAATCTCAAGATGCTATGCCGGCTCAACCTGTCGAAGGTGCTCTCTGGGGATAGGGTATGTGTGCATGCATTAATAGGGATGAGTGTATGCTTGTTATGTGAGTGGCTTTGATGGTAGTATGTTTTAAGAAACAAGAAGAAAAAGTTGCTCGTTGATTAATATATAAGTGAGAGATGTAGAGTGCTTAATTACTAGAGGAGGTAATTAGCTATGTGACTAAACGTGTTGACTAGCAAAAAACGCAGGGGAAAAATTCACCAAAAATGGCTGTCACAGGATTCGAACTCAGGATGTTCACTCCACGTCCTTGCCTTCTAATCACTGCACCTACAGGCCATCAGAGATTTCGGACGGCCTGAAACACATAATAACACTATCGCGTCGTATTTGTTGCACATAACCACTTTTTTTGCAAAACAAATCATGATAATAAAACATTTATGGATTTTGAAAACATTCATCATTTCTGAAGAAACGTTGGTGAAATTGAAAAAAGTTCACCGATTTTCAAAAATTGTTCATCAAATTTGCAAAAAAGTTCATAGTTTTTTTAAATGATCGAATTTGAAAAGAGTTCATCAAAATTGAAAAAATATTCATGGATTTAAAAATAACAATTGACACAATTGATAAAGTTCATTAAATTTAAAAAAGGTCATCATCAATTTTTAAAAAAGCTCATTGAATTTTTTTAAAAAGTTCATCAAATATGAAAAAAGTTCATCTAGTTTTAAAAAAAGTTCACCGAATTTGAAAAACCGTTCAGCTCGTTCGAAAAAAGTTCATTGAATTTTGAAAAGAATCACGGAATTCAAAAAAAAGTTTACCAAATTCAAAAAAGTTCATCGAATTCAGGAAAAGTTCATTGAATTCTGAAAAAAGTTCATCAAAATTAAAAAAGTTCACCTAATCTGAAAAAATTCATCGAATTTGAAAAAAAAGTTCATCAAATTTGATTAAAAAATCATCAATTTTAAATAAGAAAGTCATTGATTTGAAAAAAGTTCATGGAACCTAGGAAGAAGAAAAAGAAAAGGACGAAAAAGAAAATAGAAAAACGAAAACAGAAAAACACAAACAGAAGAAACAAGGAAAGAAGAAAAGACATAAAAATACGGTCGCCGTGGTTACTGCAGCTTCCTACTACTCCTATTAAGCAGGAGGTACGCTGTTCGACTCCAAGTTGTAGTGTATATTATTTTTTTGAGAAGAAGAACTAGCGTATATTTTTGCAAATAGGATCCAGCGTAAACACGGCTGCCTGTATACCAGAATTGTATCGAATTTTTTTGAGAAGAAGAAGAACTAGCGTATATTTTTGCAAATAGGATCCAGCGTAAGAGAACGACGTGGCGGGCTAGTGGGGCGCTGACCTTTTGCTGATATTGTCGTGTTAGATGTCAGGTTTTCTCACATCTAGATGTAATATAATCGAACCCTTAATACTATATATAGAATAGATAGATAGATAGATACTACCTCCATCCTCATTTACCCTTCGCATTTTGTGCCAAATTTTAAACATAGATTTAACTAAGAAAATAATAATGCATGGCACAAAAAGTATCACTGAAAACTATGTTCAAATGCGAATCTAATGGTATAATTTTTGGTGGTATGCATTATTATTTTCATAGAATCTATGGTCAAATTTAGCGCAAAATACTAAAAGGACCAATAAACTAAGACGAAGGTAGTAGAAGAGCTAGTTAGTTATTTTGATTATTTTTCTATTTAACATGTAATGTCGTCAGCTAACGGTCCACGCATTTGTGTGCAAAACATGCATGCAAATTGTTCCCGACTGAAAGCTGGCCGCAAGAGACCCCTACCTCAGCGAATGCTTTTAGTCGATAAAGCTCTCAATATTTTCCGCAAAAGAAAATCATTAATGATCCAAGATTGCATGCATATACATATAGTTGATGCTTATCTCAATCAATAGGACGTCGATAATTGTCACACGTGTGGCAGGAAAGGAGACGCACCACACGTCTCTAATGCAAATAGATTGCCACGTCATCGCATGTATGCATGCGAGAATCTTTTCGGATTTTCAGTTTTTAAAATGTTTTATCTCTTTAATGAAAAATCCGATTGAAGATCTGTTTTCACCATTAAATCCCTCGCAACGAGATCTTCAAAACTAGATCTCATATCGATATATTTCGGTGAATTTTTTTTTTTTGGTTAAAAGTTGCCATGTCTATTGTACATGAATTGCCATGATATTTACACTGAAGTTGCCATGATATGTTTGCATATTGCCCACACGCCTCCATCACTACTCATTTTGCTATGCATGAATAGATAACATCAGCAGAAATCTTTTTGGTTTTCGGCTTAAAAATATTTTATCTCCTAAATAAAAAAGCGAACAAAACCCATTTTCACCATTAAATCCGTCTCGACGAGATCTTCAAAACTAGACCCCATGTTGATATGTTTCGACGAATTTTTTTTTGCCCAGAAGTTGCCATGATGTTTACACTATAGTTGCCATAGTGCTTAAAGTAAAGTTGTCATGTGGCAGTTTTAGTTTGTAGATCATGGCAATTTTAGTTTTTTTATGATGGCAATTCCAGTATTTTGACCATGAAAATATTTTTTCATTGAACCATGGCAATTTTAAGTGCATGTATCATGGCAATTTTAGTTTATGGTGCATGGCAAGTCTAGTTCCTTAATTCTCCGTTTTATAATATGTTAAAATTAATTTTAAATATAAAAGAAAATAGTTGAAACATATTATGGCAACTTTAGTGTAAATATCATGGCAATTCATGTGCAATAGACATGGCAACTTTTAACCAAATTTTTTTTACCGAAATATATCGATATGAGATCTAGTTTTGAAGATCTCGTCGCGAGGGATTTAATGGTGAAAATGGATCTTCAATCGGATTTTTCATTTAAGACATAAAACATTTTAAAAACTGAAAATCTGAAAAGATTCTCGTGCGATGACGTGGCAATCTATTTGCATTAGAGACGTGTGGTGCGTCTTTTTTCTGCCACACGTGTGGCAGTTATCCACGTCCATATTATATGTGCAAAAATCTTGACATTAATGAACGTATATCTCTTGCGCTTGCAATCTCTGGAGTACATTAATGAATATTTAATATATTTCAACCTCTTGCTATTTATAGACTTGCCATTCCTGCCTGCCATATTTGGAGTCTTACTGAGACCTTACACTCGACTAGAGCCGAGTTTTTCAGGAGATACTCAATATGAGAGGGAGCAACCTAGTGCAGGCAACGACGATATTCTTCATCGGATGCCTTGTCGTGTGTGTCCAGTGTACGTGCATATCTTTGTCATTATCATCTTCTGTTAAATTTTTTACCTTCGATTTTCCGAAAATTACTTACATATACGCATGTGCTATTGCATATACTAATGTTAAATTCAATATCTAGGTGGTCTTGATGCTACTGAAACGGTGGTCAAGCAAGATGGCCGTGCGGCCAATACAAGTACTAACGCTACCGTTTTCAACTCAGCGTCTGTAGGCGACAGCAAGATAACTGTCAAATTTTGCATCCAGCATTTGGGATGCCATCTTTCAGATGGGTACCGTGGTACATGCTACTGCTGCCAGAAAGATGAGATCGAGTGTTTCAGGACGCGGAGTGAGTGTCAGGACATCTGCCCTACGTGCAACCCTAAATGCCCACCTCCATCGGGGTCTCTATGATATAATTTCAGGCTCGAACAAATTGTCCATTGGTAATAAAATGAACCTAATTTGGTTTCGGCAACTGGCTCTATCGTGGGATCAGATTTGACAGTAGAGATAGGGGATACATAGGAGAGGCAGAGTCCTACCTACGGCAAGGTTGTACGCTCAGTTTTACGTGTTCAGGCCCCTCGTGGAGAAGGTAACAACCCTACGTCTTGGTGCCTCGGAGGCTTGTCGATTGGAGGATGAAGTTACAGGGGATGCGAACCCTTCTGCAAGAGGGGAGGGTAGTTTATATAGAGTACGCCGACCCCTCGTGGCCTTCAGTTACGCAGGGGTTCAATGAGCGAATAAAGTCACGTATGTTACTGGTAACGCTTGTGTTTAATGGGATTTATGGTGACGGAGTGAATGGCCGACCGTTGCTATCTACAGGTGACCTTAGGCCTTCTGTTTTCCGAGTGAGATAACGACGGTCGAGTGAAATTGGGATATCCGAGTGGATCATCTGTCGAGTGGATTGCAATTCATGAGGATTTCGGTTGGTATCTTCTGTTTAACTTTGTAGGCGTCAGCCTCTTGTGTGATGTCCTTGGGAAGGGCATATAGGTCAGGCCTAAGACCTTACCCTAGGTACATGTCACTGTCATTAGCACCCGAATGGATCGAGGATTGAGTGAAGAAGGGTTGACGTTGGCTTTGGCCCGACTGAATGTCCCAGAGACACTTTCTTGGGAGCGACTGACAGTAATCTTGATATTTAATCCTTCGCCAGTCGCCTCGATTGATTCTGGCTTTTGAAATTTCCGAGTGAAATATGTAGCATGGTTCTGAGCAGATTGGATTTGGGTATCTTTGGTGAGATCGACCGATTTGTCGCGTCCGGGTTTCACGGGATTCGAATTTTGGAGAAGCGCACAGGTTGGGGCGCGGCATGGTGAGCGGGGTAGGTGGAGAGGGACTCCTCGATCCTCGTGCCACCTTTTTCGCCATGCATCGAGTGGGCGCCGGTTGCGGGATGTGTTGAGATTGCGCGGGCCCACAGGTCAGCCACTCGGTCGTGGAACCATATAAGGCGACGCGGCCGATGTGTGGAACAATGTCTGCCATTCTTCCCTTTCTCCTCTACCTCTCCGCCTCTTCTACTCCAGAACGCCCCTCAGCCCATTCCTCTCGAGCTTTGCAGTAATGGCAAAGGACAAGACCAGGGCCTTGGAGCGCGCGAAGAAGACGATGGCCAAAGGGAAGAAGACGACGAAGGGGTCGACCTCGTGATCTGCCTTGCCGTCGGATTGGATCCAGGGGGATTGGATCCCCTCCTCCATCTCGAGGAAGGATCTGGAGAATCTCGTCACCGATGGCTTGATTGCTAAAGGATCTTGGAGACTGCCGGAGGGAGAGTCTGAGCCCGTGCCTCACGATGGCGAACGAGTCCTCCTCACGACGCACGTTGAAAAAGGTTTCTCACTGCCCCCACATCCATTCTTTCGAGGTTTCTTGAATTTCTTCGATTCTTAGATCTATCACTTTCCTCCCAACACTATCTCATACCTTGCCGATTCGTTTCGATGTGTGAGAACTTCCTGGGATGTCACCCACACTGGGGATTGTTCAAGCACATTTTCACTTGTCGATCTCAGTCGGTGAAGAAAGCAAATCGGACCGACGAGAGGACGCACATGATCCAAATTTATGGGGGGTTAGGAATCCAAATGAGGGGCAGGAGCTCCTTTCCTCCTATGACCTTTCCTGAATCTGTTAGAGGGTGGAAGTCGACCTGGTTTTACTGCAAGGATGTCCCAACTTTGGGTCAGTCCACTAGTCTTCCCTCTTTCTCTCTGAAGAGGCTCTGCGCTCCTTGTTCGACTATAGAAGAACACGATAAGGGTGAGGTGGCCATCCTAGTCGACGTGGTCATGGCACTGATCCAGGGCCGAGTGACAGGAATGGATTTTCTGGAGGTGTTTCTCAGTCGACTCATCCAGCCCTTGCAAGCTCGTAACCACCCCATGTGGCTGTACTCGGGTCCAGAAGACACCGCTTGGACTCATCCAGAGGAGGCCGGAGAGGAGATGGTGGCGCAGTGGCTTTGGAGCATCACCAGAAACAAGGACAACCCGCGCGGAGCAAAAAGGATCTTGCCATTTGACGCTGAGCATCCTCCGGGAGAGATATGACCTGACTTGTCGAGTGTTTCGCCTTTTTACTTTCAAATGTGCAATTGTATTGGAAGCTGGCTGATCTGTGTAATCCGGGCCTTGTAGGTACTCACAAAGTTGTACTCACCCATGCAGAACAGAGAACCACACCTCAGAGGAGCAGAGAGCGAAGGCAGCGACAACATTGAATATGCAGACGACAGCGACGATGATAGTGACGATTCTGACAATGATGAGGAGGTCGAGTCTCCACCACGCAACGAGCGATGCACTAAGCAATCGCAAGACCCCGCAGTCGACCATGGCAAGGCAACGGCGCCGAGTGCAAGGACTCCAAATTGCACTCAGACGTCGACCCCTGACCCGACGAAGAAAGCCACCAAACAAGCCATGGTCAATCCTCCAAAGCCTCGGAAGGCTCTGCCTAGGATCAAAGTCGTTGTGCCTATTGCTTCGGCGTTAGTATTTCTTCTTTTTTTCTTCCTTGCTGTTGCAGACCTTCTTGCTTGTTTGACCGAGTGTGATTCTGGATTTCCAGGGCTGCTACTTCTGGGACGTCCCTTATGGACATTGATAACGAGTAGGCTGACGCAGAGACCGCAGACATGGAGACTGCAGATGCGGCCACTTCTCGAGCAGGTAAGATCATTTTGCGCCTTGTCGGTTGAGACCTTACTGTCCATTGAAATCTTGATGTCGAATGATTACAGTGCCAACAGACGTCATCCAACTTCCAGACGACGACGAACATGAGCCTCTAAGGAATGAAGGAGGAAGAGGCAGGGCCTCGACCACCTCACAGAATCCCACCCGGAGGGTATCTTCCAGCCGGGCGTCTCATTCTCTGCCTGAACCTGTTATTCAAGAAGCGGTGGCTCGTCTCGAGTTGGTGTCTCTTTTGCTGACCCTTTGTCGACTGCCCAGCCTCCGACATCGACTGGACAGACACAAACGCTGATCCCTCCAGCTGTACCATCAACTCCTACGTTGAGTGGATTTGGTCTACATCATGTCCTGGAGGACCAGACAGGAGCTGCCAAAGAAGCTATGAGCTAGGCAGGTTTGATGATGCAGCAACTGAAGGAGGTGTACGAATC
Organism: Aegilops speltoides; assembly: GCA_021437245.1. NCBI lineage: Eukaryota > Viridiplantae > Streptophyta > Magnoliopsida > Poales > Poaceae > Aegilops > Aegilops speltoides. Next base: position 103,697,927 of record CM038145.1, read on the forward strand.
CAGCAAGGCTGCTTACGACACCAGTTCTGCCCTTCAGGCCAACATTCAAGTATGTGCGATTGTAAGTTGATTTCCAATTGGATTTTCTTCGTCTTGAATCTGTACACCCACTAGGTGTTTTCATTCGCTGCGTAGTTCTTCTTCTACTTGAGTTGGTCAGGCCGTGTCGAGTGGGGTGTTTGGTCCAGTGGGGGCACGCTAAGTGCACCCACCGGGTGTAGTCCTTGAGACCCTCATCGAATGTTTGATTCTGGGGGGGGGGGTCCTAGAATATGTTTGTTTGTAGCTGTTCGCTCGGTCCGGTCAGGCCGTGCCGAGTGGGTAATTGATCTAGTGGGGGCACGCTAAGTGCACCCACTAGGTGTAGTCCCCGAGACCGCTGTTGACTGCAGGCAGTTGGCGGGGGTCTGGGAACATTTTTTGATAACAGCAATCTGGATTTGCTCTTCTCCACTCGGAAGTAGAGGGTCTTTGTCTTTGACGATTGAATAGTATTTTTCTTGATTTCAGAAATCTTGTGAAATTGGAACTCAATATGCTGCGCCGGAGAAGGAAAAGATCCAACTCCAGCTCGACCTGGAACTTGCCAAGAAGAACCTAAAGGATGCACAGGCTGAAGTGAAGACCATGTGAGGTAATATTTTGCTGATTTAAGCTTTGTAATTTCTTCTTTTACGTCCTTTGAACCGAGTGATTCCACACGAACAAATGTGCGTAGTGAAAACTGTCAACTCCAAGCACGAGTGAAGAATATTATTTCTTTAGACACCATGAAGCAGGCGCTGGAGAAGGATACTAAACTTGCGGGGGCGCAGAAGGTGGCGCGGGAGAAGACTGAAGCAGCTGAGAGGAAGCTTTCCTTAGTCGAAAAACTCGAAAAGGAGAATGCGGCTCTGAAAACTGTCATCGAGGAGGTGAAGAAGGAGGCTACACGGATGAGAGAGGAGAAAATCGTCTTGGCCGGCAAGGTGGACCAGCTCACTCGGAAGAGGGACGAGCTGGAGAATTACTTGGGGAGCCTTACAAAGAAGATGTTCATCATGCTCGAAGGTAACTTTCTTCGTCCGAGTGAATCCAACAAACTTCTACACAATACTGCTGCTGACTCGTTGCTACCTCTTGAGCACTGCGTTGGTTTTCCCTTGAAGAGGAAAGGGTGATGCAGCAAAGTAGCGTAAGTATTTCCCTTAGTTTTTGAGAACCAAGGTATCAATCCAGTAGGAGGCTCCTTACAAGTCCCTCGTACCTACACAAACAAACAAGAACCTCGCAACCAACACGATAAAGGGGTTGTCAATCCCTTCACGGTAACTTGCGAAAGTGAGATTTGATAGAGATAATAAGATAAGATAAATATTTTTGGTATTTTTATGATATAGATTGGAAAGTAAAGATTGCAAAATAAAGTAGATTGGAAACTTATATGATAAAGATAGACCTGGGGGCCATAGGTTTCACTAGTGGCTTCTCTCAAGATAGCATAAGTATTACGGTGGGTGAACAAATTACTATCAAGCAATTGATAGAGAAGTGCATAGTTATGAGATTATCTAGGCATGATCATGTATATAGGCATCATGTCTCCGACAAGTTAACCGACTCCTGCATGCATCTACTACTATTACTCCACACATCGACTGCTATCCAGCATGCATCTAGAGTGTTAAGTTCATAAGAATAGAGTAATGCATTAGGCAAGATGACATGATGTAGAGGGATAAACTCAAGCAATATGTTATAAACCCCATCTTTTTTCCTCGATAGCAACAATACAATACGTGCCTTGCTGCCCCTGCTGTCACTGGGAAAGGACATCGCAAGATTCAACCCAAAGCTAAGCACTTCCCACATTGCAAGAAAGATCAATCTAGTAGGCCAAACCAAACTGATAATTCGAAGAGACTTGCAAAGATAACCAATCATACATAAAAGAATTCAGAGGAGATTCAAATATTTCTCATAGATAAACTTGATCATAAACCCACAATTCATCGGATCTCGACAAACACATCGCAAAAAGAGTTACATCGAATAGATCTCCAAGAAGACCGAGGAGAACATTGTATTGAGATTCAAAGAGAGAGAAGAAGCCATCTAGATAATAACTGTGGACTCGAAGGTCTGTGGTAAACTACTCACAACTCATCGGAGAGGCTATGGTGTTGATGTAGAAGCCCTCCGTGATCGATTCCCCCTCCAGCGGAGCCGGCGAAGGCTCCAAGATGGGATCTCGTGGATACAGAAGGGTGCGGCGGTCGAAATAGGTTTTTGTGGTGCTCCTGGATGTTTTCGGAGTACGTAGATATATATAGGCGAAGGAAGTCGGTCAAGGGAGCCACGAGGGGCCCACGAGGGTGGGGGCACGCCCACCCCCCTAGGGCGCGCCTGGCATCCTCATGGTCGCCTCGGCTGCTTCTTGACGTCCACTCCAAGTCTCCTGGATTGCGTTTGTTCCAAAAAGATCGCTCCCGAAGGTTTCATTCCGTTTGGACTCTTTTTGATATTCCTTTTCTTCGAAACACTAAAATAGGCAAAAAAAACAGCAATTCAGGCTGGGCCTTCGGTTAGTAGGTTAGTCCCAAAAATGATATAAAAGTGTAAAGTAAAGCCCATAAACATCTAAAACAGGTAATATATAGCATGGAACAATAAAAAATTACAGATACGTTGGAAACGTATCACTCGTGCTTTCCCTTCTTGTGCAGAGTTCTGTCAGAATTTTGAGCAGGAGACCGAACAAATCGAACCAGGCCTGGACCCCACAAATTCACTCGTCAAATATGAAGCTGCCATGAATGTATTGCGACTTGAAGCTCGTCTCAATGGTGTCTTAGTTGACAAGGATAGACCAAGAGCTGTGGCCAGAGGACAAACTTTAGAATGATCTTGTGTCACTGATGACTCATGTAGCGCCCAAGATGCGATTCTATCCCGATCACGTGATGAACTCGTGATTGGGCACACCGCATTTCGAGCGCATAGCAAGGTGGATATCATTACAACATACCATATACGGAATAGGTGGGAATGCAAGATAAAGGCTTACACTCGCCACAAGCTACAACATTCATACAACAATACATCACTACATAGCATCCATCATGTAGAAGAGCACGATCCGACTACGGATGAAATCAAATGAAAAAGAAGAACGCATCCACCCTGCTAATCTCAGGCTCCCAACCTGGAACCTAAATCCCTTGACTGAAAAAGAAGCAGAAGAATAACTCCAAACAAGCAAACATCACACTCGCGTCAGATCATCGCATTATCTGTACCTGCAACTGTTGTTGTAGTAATCTGTGAGCCACGAGGACTCAGCAATCCCATTACCATGGATATCAAGACTAGCAAAGCTTAATGGGTATGGAATGGATAAGTGGTGAGGTTGTAGCAAGCGACTAAGCAATGTATAGTGGCTAACTTACGAGTACAAGAGTAAGATGAGAAGCTAAGCAAATGGTCGCAAACTAGTAATGATCAAGAAGTGGTCCTGAACTACTTACGTTCAAACATAACCCCACTGTGTTCTCTTCTCGAACTCACCCGAAAAGAGACCATCAGGGTTACACACGCGGTTGATGTATTTTATTCAATTCTGGTGTCAAGTTCTCTACAACCAGATATTAAAAACTCCCATCTACCACATAACCGCGGGCATGGCTCTCGAAAGTTTAAACCCTGCAGGGGTGTCCCAACTTAGCTCATGACAAGCTCACGATCCGCGGAGGCAATCCTCCATCGCAGGACATCCGATCAGACTCGAGATCCCGGTGCATAAGACATTTCGATAAAGGTAAAACTAATCCAGCAAGACCTCCCGGCGTGCCGACACCTTGATAGTAGCCGCATGTATCTCGTCTCAGGCCACGTCCGGATGGGACAAGCTACGAGTAAAACCAGATCCTCGGGTTTCCCCGTGGTGGCCCCGTGGGCTGCCCGTTTAGGACCAACACCATCTTCCCTGGCCCCCCTGTTTATGTGGAATTAGAACCCAGGGATGCGACCCCCTATGTAGATTAATTAATTAATTAATTCAATATTATTATGATGGCAAATGTTAAAACCAATGTTGGGCCTTGCTGGAAGAGTTTTATTCAAAGCGAACTGTCAAGAGGGGCCCATAAACCATCACCATGTTAGGGACGCAAAATCAAGGAAGATAACACCGGTATGATGGAAATTAGGCGGCAGGAGTGGAACAAAACACCAGGCAAAAGTCCGAGCCTTCCACACTTTACCAAGTATATATGTGCATTAATTAAATAAGAGATATTGTGATATCCCAAGATATCCATGTCCCAACATGGAACAACCTGCAACTGACCTGCAACTAGCAACTGCACCTGCAACTAGCAACACTATAAGAGGGGCTGAGCAACGCGGTAACATAGCCAAACAACGGTTTGCTGGGATGGTGGAAAAGGTTAGAGGCTGTTTCATGGCAATTTGGGAGGCTTGATAAACAAGTGGTAGGAAGCGTGACAAAGTGATAGCATCGAGACAACTAGCATGGCAATGATAGTAGTGAGATCCAGGGTAACGGTCATCTTGCCTGAAATCCCGCTAGGAAGAAGAACGAGTCCATGAAGTAGACGAATGGCGTAGTCGAACGAATCCTCACAATCCGCAACGTTACCGGAACTAAGAAGCAAACAACATGGTAAACACACAAGCATAAACATGGCATGATGCACAAACAAGTATGATGCATGTCCGGTTTAAATATGCATGGCATGGCAAAGTGCAACAGACAATATTACAAATTAAGTGGAGCTCAATATGCAACGAGTTGCATATTGACAAAACACCACATTCCAATATTTAGTTCTCTCTTGTTTATGTAACAAATAATATCAAATGTTGTTAAACATGGCAAGAGGTGAAGCATAATAAAACTACATGCTTAGGCAAGTTTAAATGAGGCTGGAACACAAACAACAATTCCGGAAAACCCCCATATGTTATTTAGCAATTTAAAGCAAATAACAATTTTTAACATTTTAAATGTTGTTATCATGATGCGGATGACATATGCAAGTTTTATGCAATTTTATGAAAATGTGGACATGAGCATGTTATGAAGCATTTGTCACCGTGGTGGAAAGAAAGGGTGCCATGACAACGAATCCGAAAATGATGCCACGACAACATATTAGTTCCGGTAGCTCACGGAGATACCGGTGCAAAAGAAAGTGGGCGTGAGCGTGTCATGCAATGATGGTGGGGTGATCCTGGTAACCGGGTGTCCCACATGTCAGCGGCATGGCAAATGAGGAGGAACATGCAAGGATCAATTCGGACACGGTGCAAACACGAGCCTCTCATACAACACATGCATTCGGTCCACGGGTGATCGTCTCGTTGGTTATACCTTCGAAGCGTGCATTCGGGCGGAACGCGTTCAATGCGGTGTAGATGGAAGTAGACGTTCTCGCTACGGTAGTGTAAGTAGTGGTTCATGTTTCGTAGATGTTCGGGGTCACGGCGAGGAACTTGACGTCCACGGAGTCTTCGAGGGTCGACGGTAGTGGTACACACGTTATCGGGGTACTTGTCGGTCCGGTCTTGGCGACGGTAGTTGTACACGGGTCGTAGACGTTCTCGGGTCATGGGTAGAGGTACTTGGCGCATCGTCATGGTACTTGGCCAAATTCTCGGAGAAGATGCTTGACGTTTCCATGTCCTTCGAGGTCATCGTGTAGACGAACTTGAGGTACTCCAGGGCAGAGGTCTCAACGTTGCAACGTCGGTCTTGGAGGCGAGCCAAGCGAATTAGCTCGCGAGGGCAGCGGTGGCGAGCGAGGCAGCAACAACAAGACGAGGCACCACGGCTGAGCGAGGTAGGGGCTGAGCGAGGTCAACGCGAGGACGAGGCAGAGAAGCCTCCTGTCGTGTAGATGAGTGGGAGGAGTCCAAATGGCTCCTTGCTAGGGAAGACGTCGTCGTGGCAGGGGCTCGGCAGATCCGGAGGTCGGACTCCATTTCCGACAGTGGTGGAACTTGGCGGTGGCGGAGGAGGTTGGTGCAGGCCATGAGCAGCGGTGCCATGGCCAGCGGGAGCAGCAACAAGCTCGGCGGGGTCTGGGCACCGACAAGGAGACGCGGGAGGCGGCGCGGTCTTGGACGGCGACGCGGGAGGATGATGGTCGCCGTCGGGCGGCTCCGGCAGCTCGGATCGAAGCTCGGGAAGAGTAGAGCGCGGCTGAGCATGCGAGGTCGGGCACTGGCACTCACGTGCGTGTGTGGTGGCGAGGTGGGGGATCGAGAGGAAGAGAGGAAGGATCGAGAGGAGGGGGTTGGGCGCTGGGTTCTGGCGGCGCGAGGTAAACCTGGGCAAACGTCGGGCCGGGCCGGGTTTCAGGCCGGGCTTGTAAAATCCCAACCTTCATTTCTCAAGCCTGAGCCCGGCCCGAAGCCCAAAATACTCCATATTTTCAAGCCCGAGCCCGGCCCGAAATCAAGCCCGAAGCCCAAAATCCCGGCCCGAATGCTGCTTTTTAGTACGCGCACATGCAAGCCCGGCCCGAAGCCCGAAAGCCCGACCTGAAATACAGAAAAAGTGAAGCTCGAGCCCGGCCCAAACTATCTTTCGGGCTGCAAAACAAAGCCCGAGCCCGACCCGAATGTCAAGCCCGGCCCGGCCCGGCCCGGGTTTTTCGGGCCGGGTTGTCGGGCCGGGCTGCCCATGCCCGGGTTTAGCGCGAGGGGAGAAGTGGGGATCGAAGAAGAGGGTGCTTGTGCAGGCTAGGGTTAGGAGGGAGTGGATGGGCCTGATGAGGTGGGCTGGCGCTGTGGGCTAGGAGGCCTAACTGGGCTTCTCTCTTCTCGATTTACAGAAAATAGAAAGAAAGAATAGAGAGAAAAGAGAAGGTTAGAGAAAGAATTGGCACGGGGTTAATTTTCTCAGACTCAGAAAAATGAGTTTAATCCAAGAAAAAATGGTGTGGACATGATTGCAGGAATTAAATTCAAACTCATGTGAAATTCAAATGGTTTGAACTTGGACATGGTTTTTGAAGTGTCCAAAAATATTGAGGATTTTTGTGGAGCTCGGGAAAGAGATGAAAGAATTTATGGACAAAGTTTGAGGTCAAGAAGTGAGATAACAAAGGGATGGGGAATTATTTTGCAAGTGTGTCAAAGGTAATTCCACATCAATGGGATATTTTATAATAGCTCCCTAATATTGGGAGGATATGTTATAAAGAGAAGTCACCCTTCCCTCGATTTAAATGGATCGAAGATCCATGCAATTTATTTAAAAGAGTTATAAAATTAGTGATATGATGGCATGATGAATGAAACAAAGCAACTGAAACACACGGCAAAACTCGGAATACATGGAAGGCATCTGGAGCGTCAGTCTCAGGGCGTCACAAATCGGCTCAATGAAGTTCCGAGCCGAGTGCAGGCATGGAAGAAATTATCTGCTCATTGTGGAGCTGACGTGGCCCTCTTACTTGTCAGAGTTCATTGCAAGGATGCTAAAGAAGAAAAGCTGAAGGCTCTCCAAGTGGCGAACACGAAGAAACTCCAGTTTGAATCCTTCATGGAGACTTTCATCGAGGCCGCCACTCGCATAGCTGACGGCATTGACCTTCGTCGAGCCAGCAAGTCCTCCTCCTGCCAAGTGAAGAAAAAACTAGATGATTCGAATTTATTTGCCTCAGGATGCCGAGTGATCCTGTAATCGTTAAACTGCTTCGAGTTTGACGTCCGAATACTTTTGCTTGCGATTCTGAACTTAACAGTTTTACCCCGAGTGGGAGGATTGCTCTCACTTGGAGTAAAATTTTAACTTAGGCGAAGCTGGTTCACAGCTAAGCCCCTGAGTGGCAGGATTGCTCTCATTCGGAGTAGATTTTTAACTTAGGAAAAACTGGTTCACGACTAAGCCCCCGAGTGGGAGGACTGCTCTCCACTCAGAGTAGATTTTAACTTAGGAGAAACTGGTTCATGGCTAAGCCCCTGAGTGGGAGGATTGCTCTCACTCAGAGTAGATTTTTAACTTAGGCGAAACTGGTTTGCGGCTAAGCCCCCGAGTGGGAGGATTGCTCTCCACTCGAAGTAGATTTTAACTTAGACGAAACTGGTTCGCGGCTAAGCCCCCGAGTGAGAGGATTGCTCTCACTCGGAGTAGGTTTTTAACATAGGCGAAAATGGTTCACGGCTAAGCCCCGAGTGGGAGGATTGCTCTCACTCGGAGTAGATTTTTAACTTAGGCGAAGCTGGTTCGCGGCTAAGCCTCCGAGTGGGAGGATTGCTCTCCAATCGGAGTAGGTTTTTAACTTAGGCGAAGTTGGTTCGCAGCTAAGCCCCCGAGTGGGAGGATTGCTCTCACTCGGAGTAGATTTTTAACTTAGGCGAAGCTGGTTCGCAGCTAAGCTGGTTCGCGGCTAAGCCCTAGAGTGGGAGGATTTCTCTCACTCGGAGTTGATTTTTAATTTAGGTAAAGCTGGTTCACGGATAATCCCTCGAGTGGGAGGATTGCTCTCCACTCGGAGTAGATTTTTAACTTAGGCGAAAACGGGTTCCACAGTTAAGTCACTCACTGGGGGATTTCAGCACATGCTTATGCGAAAACAATCATTAAAAGACTACAGGAATCATGTCTTTACAAACAATCGACAAGTACTTTTATTACATCTTGACAATCTGACTGACAAGTATAAAAACGATGAACAAGATCTGCGTTCCAGGAGCGTGGCTCATCTTTCTTCTGAGCTAGGTTGTAAATGTGATAGGCTCCATTGTGAAGCACCTTGGTAACGACGAAGGGGCCTTCCCATGCAGGGGCGAGCTTATGTGGTCGCTACTGATCCACTCGGAGCACCAGGTCCCCTTCTTGAAATGCTCGACCTTTGATGTTCTTTGTGTGGAATCGACGAAGGTCTTGTTGATAGATAGCCGACCGGATCAAAGACATCTCCCATTCTTCTTCCAAAAGGTCCACTGCATCGACGTGCTTGCTCTGCCTCAGCTTCTGAATAAAGTTCCACTCAGGGTGCATTGTGAAGCAGATCACTAGGCAGTACAGCTTTGGCTCCGTACATCATGAAGAAGGGGGTTCAGTTGGTGGATCAGTTGGGAGTTGCCCTCAATCCCCACAGAACAGACATCAGATCGGTCACCAAGCCCCAGCTGCGGGTTTGAGGTCGCGCATGAGCCGAGGCTTCAAACCTTGGAGGATCAGACCATTTGCTCTTTTAGCTTGGCCATTCAACTGCAGATGCGCAACAGATGCATAATCCAGCCGAGTCCCTTGGGAAGCGCAAAACACTCTAAATTCTTCCGATTCGAACTTTGAGCTGCCGTCTGTGAGAATGTTGTGCGGAACTCCATATCGGAATGTCAGCTTTCTTATGAAACTGATGGTTGTGCTTGAGTCTGAACTTTTGATAGGCTTGGCCTCAATCCACTTGGTGAACTTGTTGACTGCTACAAGAAGATGAGTGAAACCACTTCTGTCGGTCCTGAGCGGCCTGATCATGTCCAATCCCCACACAAAAAAATGGCCATACGAGTGGAATGGTTTCAAAGTAGATGATGGCTTGTGGGACATGTTTGCATAGAATCGGCAACCTTCACACTTTTCCATGATTTCCTTTGCAGCCTCATTGGCCCACAGCCAGTAGAATCTTGCTCGGTATGCTTTGGCCATGATGGTCCGAGAGGACGCATGGTGACCACATGTCCCTGAGGGGATTTCATCCAAAATCAGTCGACCCTCTTCCAGAGAAATACATCATTGAGCCATGCCAGTAACACTCTCTCTGTAGTGCTGCCCATCAATCACTGTGAAAGCCTTGGATCTACGGACAATCTGACGCGCTTCAACTTCATCTTCTAGAAGCTCTTGCCTGAGCAGATACGCGATATACTGTATTGTCCAGTCGGGGATAATCACCAGGATCTCCATAACCAAATCAGTAACTGCTGGTACTTCGATCTCAGTTGGATTGGTAGGACTTATTGCTTGGGGAGGTTCTTCAGTAAAAGGATCCTCTTGCACTGATGGGGAATGGATATGCTCAAGAAACACATTGCTGGGGATAGGTTTCTGAGTGGAACCTATTTTTGCCAGGTCGTCGGCTGCTTGATTCTTGATTTGGGGAATGTGGTGAAGCTCCAAACCCACGAACTTTTTCTCCAACTTCCTCACTGCGTTGCAGTATCTAGTCATGGCAGGGTTTCTGACGTCCCACTCCTTCATCACTTGATTGACCACCAAATACGAGTCACCATAGACCATCAGGTGACGGACGCCGAGTGAGATGGCCATACGCAACCCGTAGAGAAGTGCTTCATATTTAGCTTCGTTATTGGAGGAATCGAAGTGAATCTCAAGGACATAACTGAGTTTATCACCTCTTGGGGACACCAGGACCACTCCAACACCAGAACCATTCAACATCTTAGACCCATCAAAGAACATAGTCCAGTGTTTTGAGTGAACTTGAGTCGGCTCTTGCTGTTCAATCCACTCAGCCAAGAAATCCATGTGTGCTTGAGATTTGATCGCCTTCTTCACTTCAAACTTGATATCCAGAGGGAGAAGTTCAATTCCCCACTTAGCCACTCGACCAGTTGCATATCGATTGTTCATGATCTCAGACAATGGAGCGTCGTTGACGACTGAAACCGAGTGGTCTTGGAAATAATGTGCAACTTTCTTTGCAGTCAAGTAAATTCCATAAACAAGCTTCTGGTAATGTGGGTACCTCTGCTTGGATGGAGTCAAGACTTTAGAAATATAGTACACTAGACGTTGAACTTTATAGGCTTTGCCTTCTTCTTCTCGCTCCATTGTGAGCACTGTGCTAACAACCTAACCAGTGGCTGCAATGTATAAGAGTAAAGTTTCTTTGCTGTTCGGAGCAGCAAGCACCGGCTGAGTGGAAAGCAGGGCTTTGAGCTCCACAAACGCTGATTCGGCTTTGGGAGTCCACTCGAACATATCAAACTTCTTCATCAGTCGGTAAAGAGGCAGCGCTTTCTCACTGAGACGTGAAATGAATCGACTTAATGTAGCAAGACAATCTGTGAGCTTCGGAAGGTCATGCACACGCACAGGGCATTTCATTCCGAGAATTGCACCAATTTTCTCGGGATTAGCATCTATCCCTCGTTTAGAAACGAGGAAACCGAGTAACTTTCCTTCAGGTACTCTGAATGTGCATTTGGACGGATTCAACTTAATGTCATACCTTCTCAGATTGGCGAAGGTTTCAACAAGGTCAGTCAGCAGGTCGGAACTCTTGCATGACTTCACTACAATATCATCCACATATGCCTCCACATTCTGACTGATCTGAGTGAGCAGACACTTCTCAATCATGCGCATGAATGTGGCACCGGCGTTTTTGAGACCAAAAGGAATGGTGACATAGCAGAAACACCCAAATGGGGTGTTGAGGGCTGTTTTTATTTCATCTGGTCCAAATAGTCGGATCTAATGGTATGCGGAATACGCATCAAGAAAAGACAAACGCTCGCACCCTGCAGTCGATTCGACTATCTGTTCGATGCAAGGGAGCGGAAAATGATCTTTCGGGCAGGCCCTATTGATATGCTTGAAGTCAACGCACATACATAGTGATTTATCCTTCTTGGGGACCACGACGATGTTGGCGAGCCACTTGGAGTGGTAAATCTCACGGACGAACTCAGCTGCCAGGAGCCGAGCCACTTCCTCGCCAATCGCCTTCCTCTTCTCTGCAGTGGACCGTCAGAGATGTTCCTTGACAGGTTTAGCTTTCGAGTCAACACGCAAATGGTGCTCAGCCAGTCCCCTAGGTACACGTGGCATGTCTGATGGTTTCCATGCAAAGATGTCCCAGTTCTCATGGAGGAACTGGATGAGCATGACTTCCTATGTGCTGTTGAGTGTCGTTGAGATGTGGGTCGGAGCAGCTGTGGGATCTTTCGGGTGAATGTGAACTGGTTTTGTCTCACCAGCCGACTGAAATGCTGACTTAGAAGCAAGCTTCTTGGAGCGGAGAAAATCACTCGGATCGACGTTCTTCTTGTGTTCTTCAAGTTCAACCACCACCATTTTCTCGTCAGCGATCTTGGACCCCTTTTGGAGGCATTCCTCTGCTCTCTATCTGTTCCCGGTGACCATCATCACACCTTTGGGCCCTGGGATCTTCATCTTGAGATACACGTAACATGGACGGGCCATGAAACAAGCATATGCTAGCCTGCCCAGAATAGCATGATAGTGAAGGAAATATGCCCTAGAGGCAATAATAAAGTTATTATTTATTTCCTTATTTCATGATAAATGTTTATCATTCATGCTAGAATTGTATTAACCGGAAACATGATACATGTGTGAATGAATAAACAAACAACATGTCACTAGTATGCCTCTACTAGACTAGCTTGTTAATCAAAGATGGTTATGTTTCCTGACCATGAACAAGGAGTTGTTATTTGATTAACGAGGTCACATCATTAGTAGAATGATCTGATTGACATGACCCATTCCCTTAGCTTAGCACACGATCGTTTAGTATGTTGCTCTGCTTTTATCCATGACATATACATGTTCCTGTAACTATGAGATTATGCAACTCCGTTTACGGAGGAACACTTTGGGTGCTACCAAACGTCTGGCAACGTGAATGGGTGATTATAAAGGAGTACTACAGGTGTCTCCAAAGGTAGATGTTGGGTTGGCGTATTTGAGATTAGGTTTTGTCACTCCGATTGTCGGAGAGGTATCTCTGGGCCCTCTCGGTAATGCACATCACTTGAAGCCTTGCAAGCACTACAACTAATGAGTTAGTTGTGAGATGATGTATTACGGAGCGAGTAAAGAGACTTGCCGTAACGAGATTGAACTAGGTATTGGATACCGACGATCGAATCTCGGGCAAGTAACATACCGATGACAAAGGAACAACGATGTTGTTATGCGGTCGACCGACAAAGATCTTCGTAGAATATGTAGGAACCAATATGGGCATCCAGGTCCCGCTGTTGGTTATTGACCGTGAATAGTTCTAGGTCATGTCTACATTGTTCTCGAACCGTAGGGTCCGCACGCTTAAGGTTTCGATGGCAGTTATTATGACTTTATGTATTTTGATGTACCGAAGGAGTTCGAGTCCGGATGTGATCACGGACATGACGAGGAGTCTCGGAATGGTCGAGACATAAAGATTGATATATTGGAAGCCTATGTTTGGAGTTCGAATGGTTCCGGCGAAAAGGAGGTTACTGGAACCCCGGGAGGTAAATGGGCCTCGATGGGCCCTAGTGGAAAGGAGGAGGGGCAGCCCAAGCTGGCGGCGCGCCTCCCCCCCCTTCCCTAGTCCTACTAGGACTAGGAGAAGGGGGCCGGCCGCCTCTCTCTCTTTCCCCCCTCCGGAATCCTAGTCCAACTAGGATTGGGGGAATCCTACTCCCTGAGGAGTAGGACTCCTGTAGCGCCCTCCTTGGCCGCCGCCCCTTCCCCCTGCTCCTTTATATACGGGGGGGGGGCACCTTGGAACACACAAGTTGATCGTGAGATCGTTCCTTAGCCGTGTCGGTGCCCCCTCCACCATATTCCACCTCGGTTATACCGTCGCGAAGCTTAAGCGAAGCCTGCGCCGTGAAACATCAAGATCGTCCTGCCACGCCGTCGTCTTGACGAACTCTCCCTCGACACTCGGCTGGATCGAGTCTGAGGGCGTCATCGAGCTGTCGTGTGTCAAGAACTCGGGCGTCGGATAACGGCGCCGGGATCGGTCGGATCGCGAGGAGAACGTACGACTACTTCCTCTACGTTGTGATCGCTTCCGCTTCGGGTCTACAAGGGTATGTAGACAACACTCTCCCCTCTCGTTGCTATACATCACCATGATCTTGCGTGTGCGTAGGAAAATTTTGAAATTACTCGTTCCCCAACAAAGGCATCCGAGCCTAGGTTTTTCTATGGTTTGATGTTTTGCACGAGTAGAACACAAGTGAGTTGTGGGCGATACAAGTCATACTACCTACCAGCATGTCATACTTTGGTTCAGCGGTATTGTGAGATGAAGCGGCCCGGACCGACATTACGCGTGCGCTTCGCGAGACTGGTTTCACCGCTCACGAGCACTCGTTGCTTAAAGGTGACCGGTGGGTGCTGTCTCTCTCACTTTAGTTGAACCGAGTGTGGCTCGCCCGGTCCTTGAGAAGGTTAAAGCGGAGTCTATTTGACGAAATATCGTTGTGGTTTTGATGCGTGGGTGAGACTGGTTCTTGCTTAAACCCGTAGCAGCCACGTAAAATTTGCAACAACAAAGTAGAGGGCGTCTAACTTGTTTTTGCAGGTATGTTGTGATGTGATATGGTCAAGGCGTGATGCTATATTTTATTGTATGAGATGATCATGTTTTGTAACGAAGTTATCGGCAATGGCAGGAGCCATATGGTTGTCGCTTTATTGTATGCAATGCAATCGCATGTAATGCTTTACTTTATCACTAAGCGGTAGCGATAGTCGTAATAGCATAAGTTTGGCGAGGCGACAACGATGCTGCGATGGAGATCAAGGTGTCGCGCGGTGACGATGGTGATCAAGGTGGTGCTGCAAGATGGAGATCGTGAAGCACAAGATGATGATGACCATATCATATCACTTATATTGATTTGCATGTGATGTTTATCCTTTTATGCATCTTATCTTGCTTTGATTGACGGTAGCATTATAAGATGATCTCTCACTAAATAATCAAGAAGTGTTCTCCCGAGTATGCACCGTTGCCAAAGTTAAATCGTGCCCGGACACCACGTGATGATCGGGTGTGATAAGCTCTCGTCCATCTACAACGGGTGCAAGCCAGTTTTGCACACGCAGAATACTCGGGTTATACTTGACGAGCCTAGCATATGCAGATATGGCCTCGGAACACGGAGACCGAAAGGTCGGCGTGAATCATATAGTAGATATGATCAACATAAGATGTTCACCATTGAAAACTACTCCATTTCACGTGATGATCGGTTATGGTTTAGTTGATTTGGATCACGTGATCACTTAGATGACTAGAGATGTTTTTCTAAGTGGGAGTTCTTAAGTAATATGATTAATTGAACTTAAATTTATCATGAACTTAGTACTGATAGTATCTTGCTTGTCTATGTTTGATTGTAGATAGATGGCTCGTCTTTGTTGTTCCGTTGAATTTTAATGCGTTCCTTGAGAAAGCAAAGTTGAAAGATGATGGTAGCAATTACACGGATTTGGGTCCGTAACGAGGATCATCCTCATTGCTGCACGTAAGAGCTACGTCTGGATGCACCGCTAGGTGACAGTGCTTCTTCTTTGGAGCAACGCCGGATGTTATGAGCGTCTGGCGAGCAAAGCGATGACTACTCTATAGTTCGATGTGCCATGCTTTACGGCTTAGAACCGGGACTTCAACGGCGTTTTGAGCGTCATGGAGCATATGAGATGTTCCAGAGTTGAAGTTAATATTCCAACAGAATGCCCGGATTGAGAGATATGAAGTCTCCAATAAGTTCTATAGCTGCAAGATGGAGGAGAACAGTTACATTAGTGAGCATATACTCGGAATGTCCGGGTACTACAATCACTTGACACAATTGGGAGTTAATCTTCCGGATGATTGTGTCATTGATGAATTCTCAATCACTGCCACCAAGCTACAAAGGCTTCGTGATGAACTATAATATGCAAGGGTTAGTAAAGACTATACAGAGCTCTTCGCAATGCTAAAGGCTGCGGAGGTAGAAATCAAAAAGGAGCATCAAGTGTTGATGGTCAACAAGACCACTAGTTTCAAGAAGAAAGGCAAAGGGAAGAAGAAGGGAATCTCAAGAAGAACAGCAAGCAAGTTGTTTGCTCAGAGAAGAAACCCAAGTCTGCCCTAAACCTGAAATCAGAGTGCTTCTACCGCAAGCGGACTGGTCCTTTGAAGCGGAACTGCCCCAAGTATTTGGCGGATAAGAAGGATGGCAAGGTGAACAAAGGTATATGTGATATACATGTTATTGATGTGTACCTTACTAAAGCTCGTAGTAGCACTGGGTATTTGATCTGGTTACATTGCTAATATTTGCAACTCAAGCAGGACTACTGATTGCGAACTCGGCAAAGGGCGAGGTGACGATCTTGCGTGGGAAATGGTTCCAAAGTCGATGTGATCGCGGTCGGCACGCTACCTCTACATCTACCTTGGGATTAGTTTTAGACCTAAATAATTGTTATTTGGTGCTGCGTTGAGCATGAACATTATATCTGGATCTTGTTTGATGCGAGACGGTTATTCATTTAAATCGAGAATAATGGTTGTTCTATTTATATGAGTAATATCTTTTATGGTCATGCACCCTTGAGGAATGGTCTATTTCTTATAAATCTCGATAGTAGTGATACACATATTCATAATGTTGAAACCAAAAGATGCAGAGTTGATAATGAAAGTGCAACTTATTTGTGGCTTTGCCGTTTAGGTCATATCGGTGTAAAGCGCATGAAGAAACTCCATCTTGATGGACTTTTGGAGTCACTTGATTATGAATCACTTGGCACTTATGAACCGTGCCTCATGGGCAAGATGACTAGAACACCGTTCTCGGTACTATGGAGAGAGCAACAGATTTGTTGGAAATCATACATACTGAGATGTATGTGGTCCGATGAATATTGAGGCTCGTGGCGGATATCGTTATTTTCTCACCTTCACAGATGACTTAAGCGGATATGGGTATATCTACTTAATGAAACATAAGTCTGAAACGTTTGAAAAGTTCAAAGAATTTTAGAGTGAAGTTGAAAATCATCGTAACAAGAAAATTAAGTTTCTACGATCGATCGTGGAGGTGAATATTTGAGTTCTGAGTTTGGTCTACATTTGAAACAATGCGGAATAGTTTCGCAACTCACGCCACCGGAACACCACAGCGAAATGGTGTGTCCGAGCGTCGAATCGTGCTTTACTAGATATGGTACGATCTATGATGTCTCTTCTGATTTACCGCTATCGTTTTGGGGTTATGCTCTAGAGACGGCCGCATTCACACTGAATAGAACACCGTCGAAATCCGTTGACACCTTATGAACTATGGTTTGGCAAGAAACCAAAGTTGTCGTTTCTTAAAGTTTGGGGATGCGATGCTTATGTGAAAAAGCTTCAACCCGATAAGCTCGAACCCAAATCGAGAAATGTGTCTTCATAGGATACCCAAAGGAGACAGTTGGGTACACCTTCTATCACAGATCCGAAGGCAAGACATTCGTTGCTAAGAATGGATCCTTTCTAGAGAAGGAGTTTCTCTCGAAAGAAGTGAGTGGGAGGAAAGTGGAACTTGATGAGGTAATAGTACCTTCTCCCTTACTTGAAAGTAGTTAAATCGCGAAACCAGTTTACGAGACACCTACACCAAGTAGCGAGGAAGTTGATGATGTAGATCATGAAACTTCAGATCAAGTTACTCTGAGAACCTCGTAGATCAACGAGTAAGATCCGCACTGAGTGGTACGGTAATCCTGTTCGGAAGTCATGCTACTAGATCATGATGAACCTACGAACTATGAAGAAGCGATGGTGAGCCCAGATTCGCAAAGTGGCTTGAAGCCATGAAATCTGAGATGGGATCCATGTATGAAAACAAAGTGTGGACTTTGGTTGACTTGCCCGAGGGTAGGCAAGCAATAGAAAACAAGTGGATCTTCAAGAAGAAGATCGACGACGACGGTAATGTTACCGTCTATAAAGCTCGACTTATGCAAAGGTTTTCGACAAGTTCAAGGGATTGACTACGATGAGACCTTCTCACCCGTGGCGATGCTTAAGTCCGTCCGAATCATGTTAGCGATTGCGCATTTTATGATTATGAAATTTGGCAAATGGATGTAAAGACTGCATTCTGAATGGATTTACGGAAGAAGAGTTGTATATGATGCAACGAGAAGGTTTTATCGATCCAAAGGAGCTAACAAAGTGTGCAAGCTCCAGCGATCCATCTATGGACTGGTGCAAGCATCTCGGAGTTGGAATAAGCGATTTGATAGTGTGATCAAAGCATTTGGGTTTGTCTGCACTTTTGGAGAAGCTGTATTTACAAGAAAGTGAGTGGGAGCTCAGTAGCATTTCGATCTTATATGTGGATGACATATTGCTGATCGGAAATGATATAGAATTTCTGGATAGCATAAAGGGATACTTGAATAAGAGTTTTTCAATGAAAGACCTCGGTGAAGCTGCTTACATATTGGGCATTAAGATCTATAGAGATAGATCAAGGCGCCTAATTGGACTTTCACAAAGCACATACCTTGACAAAGTTTTGAAGAAGTTCAAAATGGATCAAGCAAAGAAAGGGTTCTTGCACGTGTTACAAGGTGTGAAGTTGAGTCGGACTCAATGCCCGACCACTGCAGAAGATAGAGAAAATGAAAGATGTTCCTATGCTTCAGCCATAGGCTCTATCATGTATGCAATCTTGTGTACCGGACTGATGTATGCCTTGCTATAAGCCTAGCAGGAGGTACCAAAGTAATCCAGAGTGGATCATTTGGACAGCGGTCAAGAACATCTGAAATACGAAAAGGACTAAGGATATGTTTCTCGATATGGAGGTGACAAAAGCTCATCGTGGCAGTTACGTTGATGCAAGCTTTGACACCGATCCGGACGATTCTAAATCGCAAACCGGATACGTATTTACACTAAACGGAGGAGCTGTCGGTTGGTGCGTTCTAAACAAAGCGTCGTGGCGGGATCTACATGTGAAGCGGAATACATAGCAGCTTCGAAGCAGCTAATGAAGGAGTGCGGATGAAGGAGTTCATATCCGATCTAGGTGTCATACCTAGTGCATCGGGTCCAATGAAAATCTTCGTGACAATCTCGAGCAATTGCCTTAGCAAAGGAATCCAGATTTCACAAGAGGACCAAGCACATCAAGAGACGCTTCAATTCCATCCGGGACTTAGTCGGATGGAGACATAGAGATTTGCAAGATACATACGGATCTGAATGTTGCGGACCGTTGACTAAGCCTCTTCCACGAGCAAAACATGATCAGCACCAAGACTCCATGGGTGTTAGAATCATTACTGTGTAATCTAGATTATTGACTCTAGTGCAAGTGGGAGACTGAAGGAAATATGCCCTAGAGGCAATAATAAAGTTATTATTTATTTCCTTATTTCATGATAAATGTTTATCATTCATGCTAGAATTGTATTAACCGGAAACATGATACATGTGTGAATGAATAAACAAACAACATGTCACTAGTATGCCTCTACTAGACTAGCTTGTTAATCAAAGATGGTTATGTTTCCTGACCATGAACAAGGAGTTGTTATTTGATTAACGAGGTCACATCATTAGTAGAATGATCTGATTGACATGACCCATTCCCTTAGCTTAGCACACGATCGTTTAGTATGTTGCTACTGCTTTTATCCATGACATATACATGTTCCTGTAACTATGAGATTATGCAACTCCCGTTTACCGGAGGAACACTTTGGGTGCTACCAAACGTCCACAACGAATCGGGTGATTATAAAGGAGTACTACAGGTGTCTCCAAAGGTAGATGTTGGGTTGGCGTATTTGAGATTAGGTTTTGTCACTCCGATTGTCGGAGAGGTATCTCTGGCCCTCTCGGTAATGCACATCACTCAAGCCTTGCAAGCACTACAACTAATGAGTTAGTTGTGAGATGATGTATTACGGAACGAGTAAAGAGACTTGCGGTAACGAGATTGAACTAGGTATTGGATACCGACGATCGAATCTCGGGCAAGTAACATACCGATGACAAAGGAACAACGTATGTTGTTATGCGGTCGACCGACAAAGATCTTCGTAGAATATGTAGGAACCAATATGGGCATCCAGGTCCGCTGTTGGTTATTGACCGTGAATAGTTCTAGGTCATGTCTACATTGTTCTCGAACCGTAGGGTCCGCACGCTTAAGGTTTCGATGGCGGCTTATTATGAGTTTATGTATTTTGATGTACCAAGGAGTTCGAGTCCGGATGTGATCACGGACATGACGAGGAGTCTCGGAATGGTCGAGACATAAAGATTGATATATTGGAAGCCTATGTTTGGAGTTCGGAATGGTTCCGGGCGAAAACGGGAGGTTACCGGAACCCCCCGGGAGGTAAATGGGCCTCGATGGGCCCTAGTGGAAAGGAGGAGGGGCAGCCCAAGCCTGGCCGCGCGCCTCCCCCCCCTTCCCTAGTCCTACTAGGACTAGGAGAAGGGGGCCGGCCCCCTCTCTCTCTTTCCCCCCTCCGGAATCCTAGTCCAACTAGGATTGGGGGAATCCTACTCCCAGAGGGAGTAGGACTCCCAGGGCGCGCCCTCCTTGGCCGCCGGCCCCCTTCCCCCTGGCTCCTTTATATACGGGGGCAGGGGGGCACCTTGGAACACACAAGTTGATCGTGAGATCGTTCCTTAGCCGTGTGCGGTGCCCCCCTCCACCATATTCCACCTCGGTTATACTGTCGCAAGCTTAGGCGAAGCCTGCGCGATGAAACATCAAGATCGTCACCACGCCGTCGTCTTGACGGAACTCTCCTCGACACTCGGCTGGATCGAGTCGAGGGACGTCATCGAGCTGTACGTGTGTCAAGAACTCGGGGCGCCGGAGTAACGGCGCCGGATCGGTCGGATCGCGAGGAGAACGTCGACTACTTCCTCTACGTTGTGATCGCTTCGCTTGGGTCTACAAGGGTATGTAGACAACACTCTCCCCTCTCGTTGCTATACATCACCATGATCTTGCGTGTGCGTAGGAAAATTTTTGAAATTACTACGTTCCCCAACAGATAGGCACTTTGGAAATCTACCACTTCGAACATCAACTTTTCCTTGCGGAAATTCTTTGAATCGCCGAAAACCACAGCCAAAGCAATTTGCCCGAGTGACTTTGCCTTCTTCCCAGGAATGATGCCGTGGAACTACATGTTGCTCTCGCTGAGTCGGGACATCGGAATGCCCATCCCCTGGAGGGTCTCTGCATACAGAATGTTCAAACCACTGCCACCATCCATGAGAACTTTACGCGGTCGAGTGCCTCCAACGACTGGGTCGACCACCAAAGCTTGTCGCCCGGGGGTAGCAACGTGAGCTGGGTGATCCGACTGGTCGAAGGTGATAGGAGTATTTTTACCACTTGAGGTATGTCATAGTTGCCAGAGCTACCATGTTCACCTCTCTGTTAATGACTTTCAGTCGACTTTTGCTCTCAACATCAGCAAAAATCACCAAAGTTGCATTGACCTCCAGATAATCATCTACCTTTTCTTCATCTTCATCCTTATCAGAGCCTTTCTCAATCTGTTGTCCTTCACGAAACTGTTGTATGAGGAATCTGCACTGTCGAGTGGTGTGTTTAGGCATAATCAGGTTGCCTTCCTCATCTTTCTTCATGTGAATGGGACACCGTAAATCCAGGACATCTTGACCGGACTGATCCTTCATCTTTTTAGGTACCCATGGTCCTTTGGGCTTTCCCTTGAACTTTCCTTGTGTATTGACCACTACCGCTTCAGCCTGGCCTGAGGCTTCAGCCTTGCGCCACAACATTTGCACATTTGGATGCTACTACCGTACTCTCGACAGGATTAGCTTCCAAGGGTATTTATCCAGCAGTAGATCCTTTAGATTCAACCTCGACTATGTTACAGCCTTGGATCGTTGGCAACGAACATTATGAAACTGCACAAAGAGTTAAGGAAACTTTACAACGTTACAAAGAACTTTAGGACATTATTGCAATTCTTGGCTTGGATTTCTGTGTCCGATTGGGATTTCCACCTCCAGCCTCGGGGTCAACTGTCTTCCCTTTTCCATTGCGGAGTCGGTCCTCTTCTTCACCATTCCCATACTGAGTGGCGATTTCTGTCGTCCGATTCAAAGTCATGGCCCCTGTTGGGGATATGACCACTGGGTGTAAACCGCCCAGGAGGGGCCGGATTACACTCACAAGGAGTCCAGTACAAGAGCCCATGAAGATGAAGGATATGGCGCGTTAACTATGAAAGCTTAGAGGCCCAGAGCCCAATGCCGGATTAGGGCCCATAGTAGTAAACCGCCATAGATGTATAACTTGTATTGTAAGTTAGGGAAAGGAAGAAACCGAGCCGGACACTTGTATGAGCCGGCATCGGGATTCCGTAAATCGGCCGGGCGTTGATACGTCTCCAACGTATCTATAATTTTTGATTGCTCCATGCTACTTTATCTACTGTTTTGGACTATATTGGGCTTTATTTTCCACTTTTATATTATTTTTGGGACTAACCTATTAACCGGAGGCCCAGCCTAGAATTGCTTTTTTTTGCCTATTTCAAGTGTTTGAAGAAATGGAATATCAAACGGAGTCCAAACGAAATGAAACCTTCGGGAACGTGATTTTCTCACCGAACATGATCCAGGAGACTTGGACCCTACTCCAAGAAGTAATAGAGGCGGTCACGAGGGTGGGGTGCGCCCCTAGGGCGCGCCCCCTGCCTCGTGGGCCCCCTGTTGCTCCACCGACGTACTCCTTCCTCCTATATATACCTACGTACCCCAAGCGATCGTAGCAGGGCCAAAACCTAATTCCACCGCCGCAACCTTCTGTATCCACGAGATCCCATCTTGGGGCCTGTTTCGGAGCTCCGCCGGAGGGGGCATCCACCATGGAGGGCTTCTACATCAAAACCATAGCCCCTCCGATGAAGTGTGAGTAGTTTACTTCAGACCTTCGGGTCCATAGCTAGTAGCTAGATGGCTTCTTCTCTCTTTTTGGATCTCAATACAATGTTCTCCCCCTCTCTCGTGGAGATCTATTCGATGTAATCTTCTTTTTGCGGTGTGTTTGTTGGGACCGATGAATTGTGGGTTTATGATCCAGCTTATCTATGAATAATATTTGAATCTTCTCTGAATTCTTTTATGTATGATTGAGTTATCTTTGCAAGTCTCTTCGAATTATCCGTTTGGTTTGGCCAACTAGATTGGTAGTTCTTGCAATGGGAGAAGTGCTTAGCTTTGGGTTCAATCTTGCGGTGTCCTTTCCCAGTGATAGAAGGGGCAGCGAGGCACTTATTGTATAGTTGCCATTGAGGATAACAAGATGTTTTTTATCATATTGCATGAATTTATCCCTCTACATCATGTCATCTTGCTTAAGGCGTTACTCTGTTTTTAACTTAATACCCTAGATGCATGCTGGATAGCAGTCGATGAGTGGAGTAATAGTAGTAGATGCAGAATCGTTTCGGTCTACTTGTCTTGGTTGTGATGCCTATATACATGATCATACCTAGATATACTCATAACTATGCTCAATTCTATCAATTGCTCAACAGTAATTTGTTCACCCACCGTAGAATATCTATGCTCTTGAGAGAAGCCACTAGTGAAACCTATGGCCCCCGGGTCTATTCTCATCATATCAATCTCCATTACTTTATTACTTGCTTTGTTTTTACTTTGCCTTTTACTTTTCACTTTGCATCTATATACCAAAAATACCAAAAATATTATTTATCATCTCTATCAGATCTCACTCTCGTAAGTGACCTGAAGGGATTGACAACCCCTAATCGCGTTGGTTGCGAGGAGCTATCGTTTTGTGTAGGTGCGAGGACTTGTGCGTGGTCTCCTACTGGATGGATACCGTGGTTCTCAAAAACTGAGGGAAATACTTATGCTACTTTGCTGCATCATCCTCTCCTCTTCTGGGAAATCCAACGCAGTGCTCAAGAGGTAGCAAGAAGAATTTCTGGCGCCGTTGCCGGGGAGACTCACGCAAGAGCAAGTCAACCATAGCAAGTACCCATCACAATCCCTATCTCTCACATTACATTATTTGCCATTTACCTCTCGTTTTCCTCTCCCCCACTTCACCCTTGCCGTTTTATTCGCCCACTCTTTCCCAATCTCCTCCTCTTTTTCCCGTTGCCTTTTTGTTTGCTCGTGTGTCAGTTTGCTTGCTTGTCATTATGTCTGAAATTGGGGAAATTATTGCCGACATGGGCAATAATAATATCATGGAAAATTCAAAGCTCCTGTTTGAAGAATCCCTACCTATCATACAAAAGATTTCAATCAGAGTGGTAATATTATTGGAAAAGGAGTTATTCAAGATTTCTTTACTTGTGCCGGTGCTTTGCCCTCTATGGGCAGTTCTATTCTTCATAGAACTAGCAGTCCTTCGGACACCATTGCCATGCTTATCGTTGAACTTGAAAGGCAATTTATGCATATGCACCCTTCTATACAAAGGATTTTCCTAGAATTTTCTAATATCGAACACTCCTCTGTTAAGCGTGCCGCTACTATATTTTTGGCTCATGAATTAAGATTTATAATAAAAGAGGCCAAAGAAATCTTTGCGCATTATAGGGTGGACGCCGGCCGTCCTCCCATAGAACCTATCCTCTTTGATCAAGAAGAAATTATGCCTTTTCAATCTCTTGACTATGTTGCTTTCAATGAAAACCTTAGAAAAAGGTGCCAACCAACATTTTAATTGATAGAATCTCTGAACTTAATGATGATTTGGCTATTCGAAATAATGAGTTAGGATACTCTCTTGAGTATAGACTCACAATGTTCTGTCAAAAGAACGCTTATAATGATGAATTGGTTGTGCATTATCACTACTAGGGAAAAGCCTATACACAGAATCTTACTAGTAGCGAGGGTTAAAAACCCTCGCTACTGCTACTTACTAGTAGCGCAGGTTTCTAAACCTCGCTACTACTAAGTAGATAGCAGTAGTGCGGGTTTTTAACACTCGCTACTACTAAGCGGTCTCTACCGTGCCCCCCGGGACATGCCATAGTAGTAGCGCGGGTTTCTAACCCTCGCTACTACTAAGGGAGATAGCAGTAGCGCTGGTTTTTAGCACTCGCTACTACTAAGTGGTGCCATAGCAGTAGCGAGGGTTAAAAACCCGCGCTACTACTAAAGGTCCCATTTTCAAACTCTACCCCCCAGTGGATCGACTTTTCAGTTAAAAATAAAATAAAATAAAATGATGAAAATGTCAAAAAAATAAAAGAAAATAAGTTTCCCATATGATATGTGGTCTAGTTGTTGGGAAAATTTGCAAATATGAATTTCGACTTTATTTGCAAAATCTCTCGAGAATTTGTAAAAATGGGCATAACTTTTGCATACTAACTCGGATGAAAAAGTTTTTTATATGAAAAATCATCTACTCGAAAAGTTACATCCGAATTTAACGGGGGGAACCCCGTTAAACATTTTTAAAATCCTCAAAAATCTAACAGAAAAAGGTTTCGGGGCTTTTAAGATCTGGAGGCAAAAAATCAGTTTTTTTATTTTTGCTAAATCTGGTCAAACTATGGTCAAACTAATTATTCAAGAATATTAGTGTTACTAAATAATTATTTTAGTTTTTTGAATTTTGTTCAAATTTGGTCAAACTATGGTCAAACCATGGTCAAATCTGGTCAAATTGTGGTCAAACTAATTATTCAAGAAATATTAGTGTTACTAATTTTTTAGAACAATAGTTTCAAACTCAAACAGTGAAATGTGTGACTTTATGCTCAAGCTAAATTCCTGAGGTTAATAGGATTGACATCTTACTATTGTCAGGAAAACAACAAGTGCAGACTTGGAAACGAGGGAGAATAGAACCCGGAAGTTAAGCGTGCTCAGGCTGGAGTAGTGAGAGGATCGGTGACCGTCCGGGGAGTTAGATGATTTGTAATGATGAGGGGTGATTAGAGATTAAATTGAGCAGCGATGAGGGGTGATTAGAGATTTGAGGTTAAAATAATTTAGAAATTTGAAAATTAGGAAAAAAATTGATTTTTTTCGAAAAAATTCAAAAACAAAATCAGAGATTAGAGATTAGTAGTAGCGCGGGTTGGCACCCGCGCTACTGCTAAAGGACATAGTAGTAGCGTGGGTCGCACCCGCATTACTGCTATACGTTAGCTGTAGCGCCGGCCCCCGTGCTACTAATAGGCCCAAAACCCGCGCTGCTGCTAGGCTTTTCCCTAGTAGTGTATGAAGGGCCAAAAGAGGAACCTATACCTCCTAAAATTGATCTTGGGGATTTTTGCCCTATTAAATTTAGCCCTTTTGGTTACTTTTGCTTGCCTCAAAGAAAACTTGCTGCCGGACGTAGAGAATATGAAATGAGTTTCACCGATCTATCTTATTACTATGGCACTACCTAGACCTATCCTTGCTTTTATGCCTAGCTAGGGGCGTTAAACGATAGCGCTTGTTGGGAGGCAACCCAATTTTATTTTTAGTTTTTGCTTTTGCTTCTGTTTAGGAATAAATAATCCATCTAGCCTCTGTTTGGATGTGGTTTTATGTTTTAATTGGTGTTTATGCCAAGTAGAACCTATAGGATAACCTACGATGATAGTTGATTTGATTCTGCTGAAAAACAGAAACTTTCCGCGCATGAATATAATTTTATTAAATAACAGGAACGTGCTTTTGCATTGATTCTTTTTGCTGATGTTCAATAGACAAATTGTCCCGGACTTCATATTTTGGTAGGATTTTTAGAGTTCCATAAGTTTGCATTAGTTACAGATTGCTACAGACTGTTCTGTTTTTGACAGATTCTGTTTTGCGTGTGTTGTTTGCTTATTTTGATGAATCTATGGCTAGTAAAATAGTTTATGATCCATAGAGAAGTTGGAATACAGTAGGTTTAACACAAATATAAATAAAGAATGAGTTCATTACAGTACCTTTAAGTAGTCCTTTGTTTTCTTTCTCTAACGGAGCTCACGAGATTTCTTTTGAGTTTTGTGCTGTGAAGTTTTCAAGTTTTGGGTGAATTATTTTGATGGATTATGGAACAAGGAGTGGCAAGAGCCTAAGCTTGGGGATGCCCATGGCACCCCCAAGATAATCCAAGGACACCAAAAATTCAAAGCTTGGGGATGCCCCGGAAGGCATCCCCTCTTTCGTCTACTTTCATCGGTAATTTACTTCGAGCTATATTTTTATTCACCACATGATATGTGTTTTGCTTGGAGCGTCTTGTATTATTT
The DNA here is from genome assembly GCA_021437245.1 of Aegilops speltoides. Taxonomy (NCBI): domain Eukaryota; kingdom Viridiplantae; phylum Streptophyta; class Magnoliopsida; order Poales; family Poaceae; genus Aegilops; species Aegilops speltoides. The sequence goes on from CM038145.1 coordinate 103,724,943, forward strand.
GCGTCTTTGCTTATTAGTTTGCCACAATCATCCTTGCTGTACACACATTTTGAGAGAGCCATACATGAATTGGAATCTGCTAGAATACTCTAAGTGCTTCATTTATATCTTTTGAGCTTGATAGTTTTGCTCATAGTGCTTCACTTATATCTTTTGAGCATGATAATTTTTGCTCTAGTGCTTCACTTAGATCTTTTAGAGCACGGTGGTGGATTTGTTTTAAAGAAACTTTGATCTCTCATGCTTCACTTAGATCTTTTAGAGCACGGTGGTGGATTTGTTTTAAAGAAACTTTGATCTCTCATGCTTCACTTAGATTATTTTGAGAGTCATTAATAGCATGGTAATTTGCTTAATATTAATATACTTGGTATTCAAGATATGTGAAACTTTCTTTTGAGTGCGTTGAATACTAAGATAAGTTTGTTGCTTGATAATTGTTTTGAGATATGGAGGTGATAATATCAAAGTCGTTCTAGTTGAGTAATTATGAATTTGAGAAATGCTTGTGTTGAAGTTTGCAAGTCCCGTAGCATGCACGTATGGTTAAAGTTGTGTAACAAATTTGAAACATGAAGTGTACCTGGCTTGTGCATCCTTATGAGTGGCGGTCGGGGACGGGCGATGGTCTTTTCCTACCAATCTATCCCCCTAGGTGCATGCGCGTAGTACTTGATTTTTGATGACTTCTAAATTTTTGCAATAAGTATATATGAGTTCTTTTGACTAATGTTGAGTCCATGGATTATACGCACTTTTACCTTTCCGCCTTTGCTAGCCTCTTCGGTACTGTGCATTGCCCTTTCTCACCTTGAGAGTTGGTGCAAACTTCGCCGGTGCATCCAAACCCCATGATATGATACGCTCTATCACACATAAACCTCCTTATATCTTCCTCAAAACAGCCACCATACCTACCTATTATGGCATTTCCATAGCCATTCCGAGATATATTGCCATGCAACTTCCATCATCATCATCATGACATACATTACTTTTGTCATATTGCCATCGCATGATCATGTAGTTGACATCGTATTTGTGGCAAAGCCACCATGCATTATTTTTCATACACGTCAGTCTTGATTCATTGCACCATCCCGGTACACCGCCGGAGGCATTCATATAGAGTCATATCTTGTTCTAAGTTTCGAGTTGTAATCCTTATGTTGTAATCAATAGAAGTGTGATGATCATCATTATTAGAGCATTGCCCAAAAAGAAAAGAAAAAAGAAAAAAAGAAAGGCCAAAAAAAGGCCCAAAAAAAGAAAAAATAATAATAAAAAAGGGCAATGCTACTATCTCTTTTTCGACACTTGTGCTTCAAAGTAGCACCTTGTTCTTCATGTAGTGAGTCTCATATATTGTGCTTCAAAGTAGCACCTTGTTCTTCATGTAGTGAGTCTCATAAGTTATCCTTTTATACTAGTGGGAATTTTTCATTATAGAACTTGGCTTGTATATTCCAACAATGGGCTTCCTCAAATGCCCTAGGTCTTCATGAGCAAGCAAGTTGGATGCACACCTACTAGTTTTCTTTTGTTGAGCATACATAGCTCTAGTTCATCCGTTGCATGGCAATCCCTACTCCTCATGTTGACATCAATTGATGGGCATCCCCATAGCCTGTTGATTATCCTCGTCAATGTGAGACTTTCTCCTTTTTTGTCTTCTCCACACAATCCCCATCATCATATTCTATTCCACCCATAGTGCTATATCCATGGCTCACGCTCGTGTATTGCGTGAAGGTTGAAAAAGTTTGAGATTATTTAAGTATGAAACAATTGCTTGGCTTGTCATCGGGGGTATAGAAGTTGGGAACATCTTTGTGTGACGAAAATGAAGCATAGCCTAACTATATGATTTTGTAGGGATGAACTTTCTTTTGCCATGCTATTTTGAGAAGACATGATTGCTTTGATTAGTATGCTTGAAGTATTATTATTTTTATGTCAATATGAACTTTTGTCTTGAATCTTTCGGATCTGAATATTCATGCCACAATTAACAATATTTACATTGAAATTATGCCAAAGTATCACTCCGCTTCAAAAATTCTTTTTTATCATTTACCTACTCGAGGACGAGCAGGAATTAAGCTTGGGGATGCCTGATACGTCTCCAACGTATCTATAATTTTTTACTCCTCCATGCTACTTTATCTACTGTTTTGGACTATATTGGGCTTTATTTTCCACTTTTATATTATTTTTGGGACTAACCTATTAATCGGAGGCCCAGCCCAGAATTGCTGTTTTTTTGCCTATTTCAGTGTTTCGAAGAAACGGAATATCAAACGGAGTCCAAACGGAATGAAACCTTTGGGAACGTGATTTTCTCACCGAACGTGATCCAGGAGACTTGGAACCTACTCCAAGAAGTAACAGACGTGGTCACGAGGGTGGGGGGCGCCCCCCTAGGGCACGCCCCTTGCCTCGTGGGTCCCCTATTGCTCCACCGACGTACTCCTTCCACCTATATATACCTACGTACCCCCAAACAATCAGAATAGGAGCCAAAAACCTAATTCCACTGCCGCAACCTTCTGTATCCACGAGATCCCATCTTGGGGCCTGTTCCGGAGCTCCGCCGGAGGGGGCATCCACCATGGAGGGCTTCTACATCAACACCATAGCCCCTCCGATGAAGTGTGAGTAGTTTACTTCAAACCTTCGGGTCCATAGCTAGTAGCTAGATGGCTTCTTCTCTCTTTTTGGATCTCAATACAATGTTCTCCCCCTCTCTCGTGGAGATCTATTCGATGTAATCTTCTTTTTGCGGGGTGTTTGTTGAGACCGATGAATTGTGGGTTTATGATCCAGCTTATCTATGAATAATATTTGAATCTTCTCTGAATTCTTTTATGTATGATTGAGTTACCTTTGCAAGTCTCTTCGAATTATCCGTTTGGTTTGGCCAACTAGATTGGTAGTTCTTGCAATGGGAGAAGTGCTTAGCTTTGGGTTCAATCTTGCGGTGTCCTTTCCCAGTGACAAAAGGGGCAGCAAGACACGTATTGTATTGTTGCCATTGAGGATAACAAGATGTTTTTTTATCATATTGCATGAATTTATCCCTCTACATCTTGTCATCTTGCTTAAGGCATTACTCTATTTTTTAACTTAATACTCTAGATGCATGCTGGATAGCGGTCGATGAGTGGAGTAATAGTAGTAGATGCAGAATTGTTTCGGTCTACTTGTCTTGGACGTGATGCCTATATACATGATCATACCTAGATATACTCATAACTATGCTCAATTCTATCAATTGCTCAACAGTAATTTGTTCACCCACCATAGAATATCTATGCTCTTGAGAGAATCCACTAGTGAAACCTATAGCCCCCGGGTCTATTCTCATCATATCAATCTCCATTACTTTATTACTTGCTTTGTTATTTACTTTGCCTTTTACTTTTCACTTTGCATCTATATACCAAAAATACCAAAAATATTATTTATCATCTCTATCAGATCTCACTCTCGTAAGTGACCGTGAAGGGATTGACAACCCCTAATCGCGTTGGTTGCGAGGAGCTATCGTTTTGTGTAGGTGCGAGGGACTTGTGCGTGGTCTCCTACTGGATTGATACCTTGGTTCTCAAAAACTGAGGGAAATACTTATGCTACTTTGCTGCATCATCCTCTCCTCTTTGGGGAAATCCAACGCAGTGCTCAAGAGGTAGCAGGTGTCAACCTGTTTATATAAAGGGATGACCCGGCGACGGTTCAGGGACAGGAAACAATAGCTCGAGAGATAGGTAAAGCGGATTCGCTCCCTGCTCATCGAGAGAAATCAATCCCACAACAACTAGATCGTAGGCTTTTACCTTCACCGCAAGGGGCCAAACCAGTATAAACTTCCCGTGTCCCTTGCTTTTGTTTAGCCCCTTTAAGCTAATCTCGTTGCGATGGCTCCACGACTAAGTCCTTCCGCCAGGACATCTGACGTGTTAATTCCACGACAGCTGGCGCCCACCCTGGGGCTATCGCATGATGGTTTCGAGTTCTTAAAGGGCAACTTTGAAGGGCTCAAAGGGTACGCGGTTGGCCGGATGACCAAGAATCGTCGCGGCAAGCTCTACATCAGCGATGAAGGATGGGGCCCCGAGGCCGGCTCAATCGAGTACGGGTACCGGGTCCCCTTTGGCGGAATTCACGTTTTCATCGACAAGATCGACGAACCGGGCCCTGAGCCAGACATCTCCACCGACCTCGTCGAGACGGCTCAGCGTGCGAGTCCTGCCCGGGTTCAGCCTGCCATGAAGCATGCGTTCGTAGGATTTATCCATGGTGCCGGATCTGAACCGGTGTCCGACGGTGAGACAGCCATCTACTCAGATGGCGAATCATCCACAGGCAAAACCGAGTCACTGTACCAGTTGCAAGATGGCCGGATTGGGGGCTGTTCCGATGGCGACAGTATTCCGGACCCCTTTGAACCACCGAACCGGGTTGCTATCTTCATGGCCGGTACGCAGCCCACCTTGCAATCTTTATCTGCAGCAGCAATGATTTCCGGATCGGTAGCCGGGGCAGGAGGCCCTGCGCGCTGGCCGGCTCAAGTTCTTGCCAGTTTGTTGGATGCTTTGACGACATTGTTGACCACGACACTCACCCCAGAGACCCAAGATCAACATAATGCGGAGGTTACAAAGCTGAAGGATCAGATAGCTCAGGCCAAGGAGGACTTGGCGGCTGAGGAAGCCAGGATGACTGAAGAGCGGGCCACTTTAGAAGCCCAGTCACAGCAGATCCAGGCACAGAAGTACCGACTTATGTTGGATCAGAACGCATCAAACGAAGTGCTGCGGAGGAGGTACCGGTCTCGTCTGCCGCCGGTTTACGAAGGAATGAATCTCTTCAATACGCCAGGAGCCGGGCCAAGTAATCCGGCAGCAGTTAACCGGACCGAGGCACGCGGGACTGGAGCTCCGGATCATCCATGGGCGATGGACCCGCCTCGACGGACGGACAACCCGCCGCAATACGTAACAACGCCGCCAGGTCACTTCTCTAGCCCTTTGGATAACATGATTGCTGCAGCGTCGCATTTGGCAGCTATTCTGATGGAGGGTGACTCACTGGCGGCGGTTGAGACATGACAGGCCAGGGATCTTCTTCAAACCGCTGTTGTGCAGCAGCAGGCTTATTCCTACAGCCGAGACAGAATACATTCAACCCCCCGTCCGAGCAAGAGTTACAGCAGGCACATGGACGAACCGGTTGTGCCAAGCAGTGCACGGCGCCGTGATGCCCCTCGAGGGCCTAATCCGGTGCACGGCGGTATGAATGCTCAGGATGTGGTAAATAATGGCAGAGCACGATCGCGGCGAGTTAGCGGCGCAGCTTGGCGTATGATGCAGAATCATCAAGCCGCTCTGGTTCAACCAGCGGCATCAGTTGAATGTGGTTTGGCTTTTAGCTCTTGGGGAGTGCCGTGCCTCACCCCGACTCTACGTAATGTGTGGCTGCCCAAGGATTTCAAGGGTCCGCGTAAAGTGCCTAATTATACCGCCGATCAACCCCCAGAGGCATGGGTTGAAAGTTATGAGATGGCAATGGAGATGTTGGATGTGGATGAAGCGGCGTGTGCAAAATACTTCACCATGATGTTAGACGGAATGGCTCGTACCTGGCTAAAGAGCCTGCCCGTTAACTCGATCAGTTCATGGGATGAGTTGAAGGCCCGGTTTATAGCGAACTTCAAGGATACCTGCAAACAACCCATGTCCATTGTGGATCTTGCTGCTTGTGTCCAAGGAGAGAACGAATCAACAACTCATTGGGTGCGCCGGGTTTCAGAAATCCTGCATTCGTTAGGCTGCATCAATGCTGATACGGCAATTGTGACCTTGGAGGGTAATTGCCGATTTAAGTCACTGAAGATGAAGTTGGGACGGCTCAAGCGTCACTGCAACAATATGGGAACGCTCATGGCAGCTCTGGTTAAGTATGCTGATTCTGATAATACCAAGGACCCCAATTCTGATGAAGAAAAGTAGGAGAAGGGAAAGAAGAATGCCGGTACAAAAGGACAGCATAACCAGGCGAGCCACGGGAACAATGGTAAGCGTAAAGCGGACAACTCGGATTTTGTGGCTAACACCAATATGCAGGGCAATGCGCAGTGTCGTAAGGGTAAACCGCCCAGCGCGGTGGAGGCATGAATCTGGAGCGCCTATTAAACCAGCCCTGCCCAAAGCACGGGACGAAGGAGGTTTCGGCCACGCACCTCTGGAAGGATTGTTTCAGCATGAGGGAATTCAAAAACTCTGATCTCTTCTGGTATGATCATGGTCCATCTGGCGGTTCTGGTCCAGGGTTTCACGGGCCGGGTTACGGCGGTGGCGGTTCAAACTCAGGATTTCAGAATAATCAGGGCAACCAAAACAACCAAGGTGGTCACAATCAGCAGAGTCATCAGGGGAATCAGCAGCAGTCGGGCTATCAGAGCAACCCGAAGCAGCTAAGTGGTGGACAGTATCACGTTTTTACCACTAGCTTGCGCAAGCGCGATCAAAAGCTCCATAAAAGGGCAGTGGATTCTGTTGAACCGGTAGTGCCACGTTATCTGTGCTGGTCTGAACAGCTTATTGTTTGGAGTCGGGAGGATCATCCGCCCCAGGTTGATAATCCTGGCCATCTAGCTTTGGTGGTTGCACCACAGGTTGGACGTTATAAGTTCACCAAAGTACTCATGGATGGAGGGAGCAGTATCAATATCTTGTATTACGAATCCTTCCAGCGTATGGGGTTAATAGATAAGAATCTTAAACCGTTAAACACCGTTTTTCACGGTGTGGTGCCTGGTAAATCGGCCTACCCGGTCGGTAAGATAGCTCTGGAGGTGGTTTTTGGAGATGATCATGATTCAAGATCCGAAACGGTGACCTTTGAAGTGGTTAAAATCAGAAGTCCATACCATGCCTTGTTTGGACGTCCGGTTTATGCTAAATTCATGGCAAGGCCGTGTTATGTTTATCTGCACCTCAAGATGCCGGGTCATAAGGGGACCATCACGGTTCACGGTAGCCGCAAGATTGCTCTGGAGTGCGAGGAAGGTGATGTAGCTTATGCTGAGTCGGTTTGTGCAACGGAGGAATTGAATTTCCATAAGGACAATGTTGATCCGACAGACATGAGTTCTTTGAAGAAGCCTACTACAGAGCATGATCCAGCTTTGAAGTTCAAATCGGCTTATGAGACTAAATTGGTTGATTTTGTTCCTGGCGATTCATCCAAGCAGTTCAGCATCAGTGTCAACTTGGATCCGAAATAGGAAGGCACGCTTATCGAGTTCATCCGTGAGAACCGGGACATCTTTGCATGGAAACCGTCTGACATGCCAGGTGTACTGAGGGAACTCGCTGAGCACACTCTTAATATTGATCCAAAATTCAAACCGGTCAAACAATTTCTTTGCCGTTTTAATGAAGAGAGGCGCAAGGCCATTGGTGAAGAGGTAGCCCGGCTGTTGGCAGCAGGGTTTATTGTGGAGGTGTTTCACCCAGAGTGGTTGGCTAATCCGGTGCTGGTACTTAAGAAAAACGGCACTTGGCATATGTGTGTGGATTACACAAATTTGAACAAAGCTTGCCCAGCTGATCCCTTTGCCCTCCCTCGTATTGATCAAATCATTGATGCTACGATGGGTTGTGAGCGTTTGAGTTTCTTGGATGCTTATTCTGGTTATCATCAGATTAAGATGGCAGTTAAGGACCAGGAGAAGACAGCTTTCATCACTCCCTTTGGAGCCTTCTGTTATGTGTCTATGCCCTTTGGGCTCAAGAGTGCCCAGGCAACTTATCAGCGCTATGTGCAGAATTGTCTTCATACTCAGATTGGGTGCAATGTTCATGCTTATGTGGATGATATTGTGGTAAAATCCAGGAAAAACGAGACATTGATAGATGAACTCAAGGAGAGTTTTGACAATCTTCGGGTTTATAAGATGATGCTCAATCCGGACAAGTGCGTCTTCGGTGTTCCGACAGGCAAGCTCTTAGGTTTTCTGGTGTCTAACAGGGGCATTGAGGCTAATCTAGAAAATATTATAGCTATTACGTCTCACGCTAAACCGGCGTGTATCAATGATGTTCAACGTTTGGCAGGTCGTATTGCGGCTTTGAGACGGTTCATCAGCAGGTTGGGAGAGAAGGCGATCCCTCTGTATTAGATGTTGAAGAAGACAGACAATTTTGTCTGGAATGATGCTGTTGATGCGGTGTTTGAGGACTTAAAGAAGCAGTTGGCTGAATCGCCGGTTCTTGCTGCTCCAGTTAATAAGGAGCCACTGTTGTTATACGTGGCTGCTAATGCCTGGGCTGTCAGCGTAGCTATTGTCGTGGAGCGCAAGGAGGCTGGGAAGGAATACCCGGTTCAAAGGCCAGTTTATTATATCAGCGAAGTGCTCATTGAGTCAAAACAAAGATATCCGCATTGGCAGAAGCTGGTCTATGGGGTTTTCATGGCAAGTCGGAAGCTTAAACAGTACTTTCAAGGCCATCCCATCATAGTGGTCAGTTCTGCTCCTTTGGGGGATATAATCCAGAACAGGGAGGCAACTGGCCGGGTTGCTAAGTGGGCTATTGAGGTTGGACCGCACGGATTGAAATATATGCCTCGAATAGCTATCAAGTCCCAGGCCCTGGTGGATTTCATGAATGATTGGACGGAGTTGCAGGCACCGGAAGACAAACCGGACAGCACATACTGGACTATCCACTTCGATGGGTCCAGGCAATTGGAGGGCTCGGGGGCTGGAGTTGTCCTTACTTCCCCTCGAGGTGATAAAATCGTTATGTTCTTCGCTTAATGTTTCCTTGTACTAACAATGCAGCTGAGTACGAGGCCTTACTCCATGGTCTTCGAGTGGCCAAGGAAATGAACTTAAGCCGAGTATGATGCTTTGGAGACTCCAATCTGGTGGCCCAGCAAGTTTCAGGTACTTGGGATTCCAAGGATCCACCCATGGTGGCTTATCGACGAGAGGTGGATATTGTCGCTGGTCATTTCAAGGGATATCAAGTGGAGCACATTGATCGGCGCAAAAATGAGGCAACCGATGCTTTAAGCCGGCTGGGATCTCAGCGTAAACCGGTGGCGCCCAATACCTTTCTGGATGTCCTGCACAACCCGTTAGTTCAGTTGCCTACAGAGGAGGACCTCGCTATTCCTGATCTGGAGGCACAATTGGTGGCCGCTTTACACATTATTCTGGATTGGACGGTTCCATACTTGGCGTATATGAACCGGGGCGAGTTGCCAGAAGATGCAGTTTTGGCCAGGCAGATAATCCGACGATCCAAGTCCATGGTTATTCACAATGGCGAGTTACACCATTGCAGTGTCTCCGGCGTATTCCAGCGCCGTGTTTCTCCTGAGGAAGGTCGTGAGATTCTACGTGAGATCCACGAAGGGGACTGTGGTCATCACGCTGGTTCAAAATCCTTGGTTGCTAAAGCTTTTCGTCATGGCTTCTATTGGCTGACGGCTGATGCTGATGCTGAGGACTTGGTGAGGCGGTGCGACGATTGTCAGAAATTCTCACGACGAGCTCATGTTCCGGCTTAGGAGCTATGAATGATTCCAATCACTTGGCCATTTGCTACTTGGGGGCTTGATATAGTAGGGCCTTTCAAGCGATCCAAAGATAAGAAGACCCACCTGTTGGTGGCGGTTGACAAGTTTACTAAATGGGTTGAAGCAGAACTAGTAAGCAAGTGTGACGCAGCCACGGTGGTTCAATTCATCAAGAAGGTGATCTTCCGCTTTGGTTTTCCACACAGCATCATCACAGATAATGGCACGAACCTCTCCAAAGGCGAGATGGAGAACTTTTGTCAACGAGAGCACATCCGGCTTAATGTGTCGTCTGTGGCTCACCCCCAGTCTAATGGTCAGCTGAGAGAGCTAATCAGGAAATCTTGAAGGGTATTAAGCCCCGGCTTATGGTTCCTTTGAAGAGGACGCCGGGTTGTTGGGTGGAGGAATTACCATCTGTGTTATGGAGCATAAACACCACCCCAAATCGATCTACATGTTATACACCTTTCTTCATGGTTTACGGGGCAGAGGCGGTACTCCCAAGTGATATTCGTCATGACTCGCCCGGGTTGCCAATTATGTTGAAGCGGACAACGAGCAAGCACGTCAAGAAGCACTGGACCTGTTAGATGAAAAACGGGACATGGCGTTGGCTCGTCCGGCGGTTTATCAGCAAGACCTGCAGTGTTATCACAACCGCCGGGTTAAAACAAGAACCTTTCAAGAAGGCGACTTAGTGCTCCGGCTCATCCAGGATCAGACCGATATGCACAAGTTATCCCTGCCTTGGGAGGGGCCCTTTGTGGTCAGCAAGAATCCGCACAATGGATCATACTACCTCATCGATGTTCGAGAGCACAAAGACTCAAGCAAATCAGAGGAGGAGACCCGTCGGCTGTGGAATATCGCTCATCTACGGCCTTACTACACCTGAGCCATAGGCTCTCATTATGTACATATTTTGACAATGTATATATTATGATCAATATAATAAACTGGCATCCTTGCTACAAGTAGGGCCTCTGCCATTTCTTCCAATATTTCTTGGTTACAAGGGGGCTTCTACTTATATAGTGATGTCCTATTTGTTCATTAAACCGGCTATCATGCCACAACAAAGCTTGGGAGCTTCACACCCAAGGGGCCAAAGAGAGTATTGTTGCTAAAGCACAACTCAAACATAGGCACCCATTGAGCACATCTCACAAAGTTACTTGGGGGCTCTTTGTGCAAAGCAACAAAGAGTTTGAAAGGACCCTTGTAATAGGCTATCAAGCCACGGCTTGGAAGCCTGGTGTATTCACCTAAAACCCCGGGTTAACCTGCCTTTATCAAGTAAGCCACTCCTGTCCAGGTAATCCTGGTATGACCCGCCAAATGTTTGACAAGTCAATCTTATATAGACCGTGAACTTGTCAAAGTTAAAACGCGATTGTTTAATTGGAGGCCCATCTTGAAAGGCTTTGTCAAATGGTTTAACCCAGTGGCCTAGCAGCCCATGAAAAGCCTTGAATTTGGGCCCGGCAGCCCATGAAAAGCCTCGACCACAAAATTTTATTTGATTTTGTTTTCGCAAAGTTTTATCTCCCTTGGTAAGGTTTTGAGTTAAACCGGCATCTCTTGACCCGGCCTGACTATAAATCATTACATCACTCGGTGTTTCTTAAGCTGGCGTAAATTTCAACCATCAGTTGTTAACACATAATCAATTATGAATCAGCGTTTCTTAGCCCGGTCTGGCATCGACTATAAGTCGCCAGGATAATCATCCGGTGTTTATCGTGATCTGGCATGGTTTATTATGCACCAGTACAACATGGTAGGAGTTATCAATACTCAAGATTTGGGTTATCACCCTTACTATGCAAGTTGGTAAACCAACGATGTGATTCAATATCATAGGTATGATATATTTCATATTTCATTGCTTTACAGCCTTGGTTATAAAAACTCTGGTTCTATATTAGGTATCATAACCCGTCCGGCGGTAAACCACCAGGGCACATTTAAGTTTCTCAAATGCAGAAGGCAGGATTTTATGGAAGTACTCAAGCATATGAGCAAGCATAGCAACAATCATGATGGATTACACAGTGTCATGAAGCAGTGCACGATGGCAGAAGATAAAAGTATTTCAACTAACCTATTACAAGGCGCTTTGATGCCCAAAAAATAACTGTTTTGCATAAGATATAGTCTGTGAAGCTAAAACCGGCTGCCGGATTATGATTCGTCACTAGGCTGACAAGAAGTTGATGGATCATCTTGTGCCAGTTCAACCACCTCCTCCCCACCTAGTGGCTGGAAGTCAATGTTGGCCCAATCAATCCTGGTTAAAGCTTGGAAGATAGCTTCGTCACTTATAAGATTGGACGGTTCAACGTCAGGGGCATAAGTATGCTTACGGATTGGCGGGATAAGATTCTGCGCTTCTTTCACAACTGCATCAACCCGTTTGTTGTCCGTATCATAGCTAGACCGATGGACAGACAACTCAACTTGTTTGGCCAATTGGCTTGCCAGTGGGCGCATCTCCTTTGTCAAGGCTTTGAGGGCTTCATTGTCAAATTCTGACCCGTCTTCTTGTTGGCCAGGATAACCCTTTGCGATATCTGCCGGATCAAGATCAGCAATCCCAGCTTTGGCCCGAGTGAGCGCTGTTAAAGCGCCAGCCCTTGCAGCAGATCGCTTTACCTCTTCTATCTGAGCAGGGGTCATAGATAATTTGGCCAACGTATCCTTGATCAAGGTTGGTGCCGGTTTATTGTATGAGGCCGCACAGATGACTCATTGAGCACCGGTATACGGTTGTTCTATCAACATATAGGCTGCTTTCAACTTCATCCGCATATCCGAGCCCAAATGAGCAACACGACTACCTGCAATGGTTTAAGAATTTGCTGTTAAACCTGCAACTTCAAAGATGTTTAAGAAAGGTTCTTACAAAGAGTACTTACCAAATATTGCAGAAGTCATAGCATTGACTTGATGCTTTAACCCAGTTAGCTCTTCCGCCACCGGTTTAAGAGCCGCCTCCGCATCTTCAGCCCGCAACAGAGTGGTTTTCTCATTTTCCCAGTCTGCCCGCTCGCTTTTGAAACCATCCTTTAATTGCTCCATGGCAGTTAAAGCACCCTTCAATTCATCTTTGGCCTGGGAGGTTTCTGCTTGCTGGGACTTAATATTTTCTTGAAGATCGGCAATTTGGGAATCTTTGTTGCTCAAGTCAGCCTGCAAAAGACAGATGATGAAGATGTTAATATTTTTCTCAAAGTCCCAAGCACATAACAAGTTATACACTTGGCACTTGGGGGCTAATGCGGATTGCTTTTTTTGACTGTTATTTGAAGTCCCAAGGCTCAATACAAGTATTAATCTTGGCACTTGGGGGCTAATGCGTAATTGATCAGAAAAATCAAAGGTGAAGGAATTCAAAAAGGACAAGTTTTGAACAGAAAGTCCCGGTTCATCTTGAAGAGGTAAACTGGCCCTTGGGGGCTACACAGTTGAAGTCTTTTTTATCCAAAGTCCCGGTTCATCTTGAAGAGATAAACCGGCCCTTGGGGGCTACAATGGATTTGATACAAAGTGCAAAGAAAACTTGGTAAAATGTTTGAATAAGAAGTTACCTCATAGCGCTCCTTCATCAAGTTGGCTAAGCCGGCCTCGTAATCACGACTTGTATACAGGCGGTTAGATATCCAGAGTGAAGTTCCTGAGCATTGAGATGAGCACAGCTTGACAAATCAGTCTTCCATTTGCCTTTCTCTACAGTAGCAGATTCCACTTTTGGCACTGTGCTTTGACAAAGCGACAGGGTTGCCAGGAGAAGTGTGGCCGAAACCGGTAATCACTACATCATTAGTCCTGCCATCAACAATCTCATCTGCATTGGCCGGTTTGGTAGCGGCTCTTGCTGGGCTTGGAGGATTAGCAGCTGTACTTGATGGATTGGCAACTAGGCTTGGCGGGTCAGCATGAGGACTAGTCGGGTTAACTTCTGGCGGATCAACGTAAGTGTCCTGACCTTGTGGCACAGGATCATCCATAGCAATATCAGCGTCTCCACCATCACCTTCTGAGGTCCTCTCCGGTTCAAACTCCTCAGTGGGAGAACTCAGTTTCGCTTTTTTGCTGAGTCGGGCTTTGGCGCTGCAAAATAGCAAACAGAGGTTAATATGGTAAGCCGGTGCAAGAAAACAAAGCTAAAATTATTATACTTGCCCAGGGACGGTCTTGAGGGGAGGCATTTGTGTGGTTGAGGAGTCGCCAGAGGATGAATTGGAAGTTACCTGATAATTCGAGTCAGACGGATTAAGAGGGTATCGGAAGTAACCCGCCAAGGGATAAGATTTGTTAGAATTACAAGAGACCTCTGCACGGCGCTTTCGGATTGGGGTGTCTGGTAAACCGGAGGAAGTGACTTGCTGGCCACTGTGCCGGGTTGTGCGACGAGCTTCAGGGTGATGTGTCTTCAAAGAAAATTGTGGATCCAAATGAGTGAGAGGATGTGAACGTTTCACTTTCCGGACTGCGCGACGGAGTTTTCGTACTGGCACAAGATCCAAATTGGAGGAAAGGGAGATTACCTCTACGTGGTCAGCACGGCTGTCTTCCTCATCATCCTGATAATGGTCATTGTCAATAAGATGTATGAAAAATGAACCAAGGAAGTCAAGTTCTACCTCCGATTCCGAGTCATCAACATCTTCGGGCGGATCAGAGGACTCGACAGTTTTCTTCTTTGCCGGCCTCTTTGTGGCTTTGCTCTTAGCACGAGGAGCTTTAACCGGTTTGTCTTGTGGTTTTGCCGGTTTGTCTTGACTTTTCCTCTTCCAGAATGGATCTTTGGCCTGTAAGAATAAACAAAAGGCTATCAAAAAATGTTAAAGGGGAGACGGATTAAAAAGCAGAAAGATAAATTCTTACAGCTGGCGGTTTGTTGGAGGCATGATACGTCTCCAACGTATCTATAATTTTTGATTGCTCCATGCTACTTTATCTATTGTTTTGGACTATATTGGGCTTTATTTTCCACTTTTATATTATTTTTGGGACTAACCTATTAACCGGAGGCCCAGCCCAGAATTGCTGTTTTTTGCCTATTTCAGTGTTTCGAAGAAACGAAATATCAAACGGAGTCCAAACGGAATGAAACCTTCGGGAACGTGATTTTATCACCGAATGTGATCCAGGAGACTTGGACCCTGCTCCAAGGAACAAAAGAGGCGGTCACGAGGGTGGGGGCGCGCCCCCACCCCTAGGGCGCGCCCCCTGCCTCGTGGCCCCCTGTTGCTCCACCGACGTACTCATTCCTCTTATATATACCTACCTATCCCCAAACGATCAGAACAGGAGCCAAAAACCTAATTCCACCGCCGCAACCTTCTGTATCCACAAGATCCCATCTTGGGGACTGTTCCGGAGCTCCGCCGGAGGGGGCATCCACCATGGAGGGCTTCTACATCAACACCATAGCCCCTCCGATGAAGTGGTGAGTAGTTTACTTCAGACCTTCGGGTCCATAGCTAGTAGCTAGATGACTTCTTCTCTCTTTTTGGATCTCAATACAATGTTCTCCCACTCTCTCATGGAGATCTATTCGATGTAATCTTCTTTTTGCGGTGTGTTTGTTGAGACCAATGAATTGTGGGTTTATGATCCAGCTTATCTATGAATAATATTTGAATCTTCTTTGAATTCTTTTATGTATGATTGAGTTATCTTTGCAAGTCTCTTCGAATTATCCTTTTGGTTTGGCCAACTAGATTGGTAGTTCTTGCAATGGGAGAAGTGCTTAGCTTTGGGTTCAATCTTGCGTGTCCTTTCCCAAAGGATGTATAAGGCAGCAAGGCACGATTGTATTGTTGCCATCGAGGATAACAAGATGGTTTTTTAATCATATTGCATGAATTTATCCTCTACATCATGTCATCTTGCTTAAGGCGCACTCTGCTTTTTAACTTAATACTCTAGATACATGCCGGATAGCAATCGATGAGTGGAGTAATAGTAGTAGATGCAGAATCGTTTTGATCTACTTGTCTTGGACGTGATGCCTATATACATGATCATTACCTAGATATACTCATAACTATGCTCAATTCTGTCAATTGCTCAACAGTAATTTGTTCACCCACCATAGAATATCTATGCTCTTGAGAGAAGCCACTAGTGAAACCTATGGCCCCCGAGTCTATTCTCATCATATCAATCTCCATTACTTTATTACTTGCTTTGTTTTTTTACTTTGCCTTTTACTTTTCACTTTGCATCTATATACCAAAAATACCAAAAATATTATTTATCACCTCTATCAGATCTCACTCTCGTAAGTGACCGTGAATGGATTGACAACCCCTAATCGCGTTGGTTGCGAGGAGCTATCATTTTGTGTAGGTACGAGGGACTTGTGCGTGGTCTCCTACTGGATTGATACCTTGGTTCTCAAAAACTGAGGGAAATACTTACGCTACTTTGCTACATCATCCTCTCCTCTTCGACGAAATCCAACGCAATGCTCAAGAGGTAGCAAAAAGAATTTGTGGCGCCATTACCGGGGAGGCTCACGCAAGAGCAAGTCAACCATACCAAGTACCCATTACAATCCCTATCTCGCGCATTACATTATTTGCCATTTGCCTCTCGTTTTCCTCTCCCCCACTTCACCCTTTCTGTTTGCTTGTGTGTTGGACTACTTGTTGCCATGGCGCAAGATAATACCAAATAGTGTGACTTCTCGAATACCAATAATAATGATTTCCTTAGTACTCCGATTGCTCCTCTTAATAATGATGAGTCTTGTGAAATCAATACTGCTGAATCTTGTTATGAAAGATCAATTCGCCGGCCTTCCTAGTGAAGATGCCGCTACTCATCTAAACAATTTTGTTGATTTGTGTGATATGCAAAAGAAGAAAGATACGGATAACAATATTGTCAAATTGAAGTTATTTCTGTTTTCACTTAGAGATCGTGCTAAAGTTTGGTTTTCGTCTTTGCCTAAAAATAGTATTGATTCTTGGAACAAGTGCAAAGATGCTTTTATCTCTAAGTATTTTCCTCTCACTAAGATCATCACTCTTAGGAACGATATTATGATTTTTAAACAACTTGATCATGAGCATGTTGCCCAATCTTGGGAAAAAATGAAATTGATGCTTCACAATTGCCCTACTCATGGTTTGAATTTATGGATGATCATACAAATTTTTTATGCCGGATTGAATTTTGCTTCTAGAAATCTTTTAGATTCGGCCACGGGAGGCACATTTATAGAAATTACGTTAGGAGATGCTACAAAATTGCTTGACAATATTATGGCTAATTATTCTCAATGGCACACCGAAAGATCTACTAGTAATAAAGTGCATGCTATAGATGAAATCAATGTTTTGAGTGAAAAAGATGGACGAACTTATGAAGATGTTTGCTACTAAAAATACTTCTCTTGATCCCAATGATATGCCTTTGTCTACTTTGATTGAGAATAATAATGAATCTATGGATGTGAATTTTTTTTTGTAGGAATAGTTTTGGAAATAACGCGTATAGAGGGAATTTTAATCCTAGGCCTTATCCTAGTAATCCTTCTAATAATTATGGAAATTCCTACAACAACTCTTATGGAAATTTTAATAAGATGCCCTTTGAATTTGAGAGTAGTGTTAAAGAGTTTATGAATTCACAAAAGAATTTTAATGCTTTGCTTGAAGAGAAATTGCTTAAAGTTGATGATTTGGCTAGGAACGTTGATAGAATTTCTCTTGAAATTGATTCTTTAAAGCTTAGATCTATTCCACCTAAGCATGATATCAATGAGTCTCTCAAAGCCATGAGAATTTCCATTGATGAGTGTAAAGAAAGAACCGCTAGGATGCGTGCTTCCAAAGATGCCTTTATTAAAGCGTGTTCTTCCAATTCCTATGAAAATCAAGATGAAGATCTAAAAGTTATTGATGTGTCCCCCATTAAATCTTTGTTTTGCAATATGAATCTTGATGAAACTGAATATGGTCTTCCTTTACCTAGAAGGCGTTCTAAGAATTCGGAGTTTCTAGATCTTGATGATGAAATTGATGAAAGTAGGATTGAAAGAAATAAAAACCTAGATGTTGCTAAACCCACTATTTGGGATCTCAAGGAATTTAATTATGAAAATTGCTCTTTAATTGGTTGTATTTCCTTGTTGCAATCCGTGCTAGATTCTCCTCATGCTTATAGTCAAAATAAGGCCTTTACCGAACACATTGTTGATGCCTTGATGCAATCTTATGAAGAAAAACTTGAGTTGAAAGTTTCTATCCCTAGAAAACTCTACGATGAGTGGGAACCTACTATTAAAATTAAAACTAAAGATTATGAGTTTCATGCTTTGTGTGATTTGGGTGCTAGTGTCTCTACTATTCCCAAAACTTTGTGTGATTTGCTAGATTTCCGTGACTTTGATGATTGCTCTCTAAACTTGCATCTTGCGGATTCCACTATTAAAAAGCCTATGGGAAGAATTAATGATGTTCTTATTGTTGCAAATAGGAATTCTGTACCCGTAGATTTTATCGTTCTTGATATAGATTGCAATCCTTCATGTCCTATTATTCTTGGTAGACCTTTTCTTAGAATGATTGGTGCAGTTATTGATATGAAGGAAGGGAATATTAGATTCCAATTTCCCTTAAAGAAGGGCATGGAACAATTCCCTAGAAAGAAAATAAAATTACCATATGAATCTATCATGAGAGCCACTTATGGATTGCCTACCAAAGATGGCAATACCTAGATCTATCCTTGCTTTTATGCCTAGCTAGGGGCGTTAAACGATAGCGCTTGTTGGGAGGCAACCCAATTTTATTTTATTTTTTTGTTTTTGCTTCTGTTTAGGAATAAATAATCCATCTAGCCTCTGCTTGGATGTGGTTTTATCTTTTAGATAGTGTTTGTGCCAAGTAGAACCTATAGGATAACCTACGATGATAGTTGATTTGATTCTGCTGAAAAACAGAAACTTTGCACGCACGAATATAATTTTGTTAAATCACAGAAACGTGCTTTTGCATTGTTTCGTTTTTCTGCTGTTCAATAAACAAATTGTCCAGGACTTCCTATTTTGTTAGGATTTTTTGAGTTCCAGAAGTTTGCGTTAGTTACAGATTGCTACAGACTGTTCTGTTTTTGACAGATTCTGTTTTGCGTGTGTTGTTTGCTTATTTTGATGAATCTATGGCTAGTAAAATCGTTTATAATCCATATAGAAGTTGGAATACAGTATGTTTAACACCAATATAAATAAAGAATGAGTTCATTACAGTACCTTAAAGTAGTCTTTTGTTTTCTTTCTCTAACGGAGCTCACGAGATTTCTATTGAATTTTGTGTTGTGAAGTTTTCAAGTTTTGGGTGAATTCTTTTGATGGATTATGGAACAAGGAGTGGCAAGAGCCTAAGCTTGGGGATACCCATGGCACCCCCAAGATAATCCAAGGACACCAAAAAGTCAAAGCTTGGGGATGCCCCGGAAGGCATCCCCTCTTTCGTCTACTTCCATCGGTAATTTACTTGGAGCTATATTTTTATTCACCACATGATATGTGTTTTGCTTGGAGCGTCGTGTATTATTTGCGTCTTTGCTTGTTAGTTTACCACAATCATCCTTGCTGTACACACCTTTTGAGAGAGCCATACATGAATTGGAATTTGTTAGAATACTCTATGTGCTTCACTTATATCTTTTGAGCTTGATAGTTTTGCTCATAGTGCTTCACTTATATCTTTTGAGCGTGATAATTTTTGCTCTAGTGCTTCACTTATATCTTTTAGAGCACGGTGGTGGATTTGTTTGAAAGAAACTATTGATCTCGCATGCTTCACTTAGATTATTTTGAGAGTCATTAATAGCATGGTAACTTGCTTAATGTTAAAATACTTGGTATTCAAGATATGTGAAACTTTTTTTTGAGTGCGTTGAATACTAAGATAAGTTTGATGCTTGATAATTGTTTTGAGATGTGAAGATGGTAATATTAGAGTCATTCTAGTTGAGTAGTTGTGAAAGAATACTTGTGTTGAAGTTTGTGATTCCCGTAGCATGCACGTATGGTGAACCGTTATGTGATGAACTCGGAGCATGATTTATTTATTGATTGTCTTCCTTATGAGTGGCGTTCGGGGACGAGCGATGGTCTTTTCCTACCAATCTATCCCCCTAGGAGCATGCGCGTAATACTTTGCTTTGATAACTTCTAGATTTTTGCAATAAGTATATGAGTTCTTTATGACTAATGTTGAGTCCATGGATTATACACACTTTTCCCATCCTTTCACCATTGCTAGCCTCTCTAATACTGCGCACTTTTCGCCGGTATCATACATCCACCATATATCTTTCTCAAAACAGCCACCGTACCTACCTATCATGGCATTTCCATAGCCATTCCGAGATATATTGACATGCAACTTTCCACCGTTCCGTTTATTATGACACGCTCCATCATTGTCATATTGCTAGCATGATCATGTAGTTGACATCGTATTTGTGGCAAAGCCACCGTTCATAATTCTTTCATACATGTCACTCTTGATTCATTGCATATCCCGGTACACCGCCGGAGGCATTCATAAAGAGTCTTACTTTGTTCTAAGAATTGAGTTGTAATTGTTGAGTTGTAAGAAAAATAAAAGTGTGATGATCATCATTTTTTAGAGCATTGTCCCAAGTGAGGAAAGGATGATGCAGACCATGATTCCCCCACAAGTCAAGATGAAACTCCGGACAAAAAAAGGCCATAAAAAAAGAGAAAAGGCCCAAATAAAAAATGAGAGAAAAAGAGAGAAGGGACAATGTTACTACCCTTTTACCACACTTGTGCTTCAAAGTAGCACCAAGATCTTCATGATAGAGAGTCTCTCATTTTGTCACTTTCATATACTAGTGGGAATTTTTCATTATAGAACTTGGCTTGTATATTCCAATGATGGGCTTCCTCAAAGTGCCCTAGGTCTTCGTGAGCAAGCGAGTTGGATGCACACCCACTTAGTTTCTTTTGTTGAGCTTTCATATACTTATAGCTCTAGTGCATCCGTTGCATGGCAATCCCTACTCACTCACATTGATATCTATTGATGGGCATCTCCATAGCCCGTTGATACGCCTAGTTGATGTGAGACTATCTTCCCTCTTTTTGTCTTCTCCACAACCACCATTCTATTCCAAATATAGTGCTATATCCATGGCTCACGCTCATCTATTGCGTGAAGATTGAAAAAGTTTTGAGAATGTCATAAGTATGAAACAATTTCTTGGCTTGTCATCGGGGTTGTGCATGATTTAAATATCTTGTGTGGGGAAGATGGAGCATAGCCAGACTATACGATTTTGTAGGGATAACCTTCTTTGGCCATGTTATTTTGAGAATACATAATTGCTTAGTTAGTATGCTTGAAGTATTATTATTTTTATGTCAATATGAACTTTTGTCTTGAATCTTTCGGATCTGAATATTCATACCACAATTAAGAAGATTTACATTGAAATTATGCCAAAGTATCACTCCGCATCAAAAATTCTCTTTTTATCATTTACCTACTCGAGGACGAGCAGGAATTAAGCTTGGGGATGCCTGATACGTCTCCTACGTATCTATAGTTTTTGATTGCTCCATGCTACTTCATCTATTGTTTTGGACCATATTAGGCTTTATTTTCCACTTTTATATTATTTTTGGGACTAACCTATTAACCGAAGGCCCAGCCCAGAATTGCTGTTTTTTTTGCCTATTTCAGTGTTTCGAAGAAACGGAATATCAAACGGAGTCCAAACGGAATGAAATCTTCGGGAACGTGATTTGATCACCGAACGTGATCCAGGAGACTTGGACCCTGCTCCAAGGAACAAAAGAGGCGTTCACGAGGGTGGGGCCCCCCCTAGGGCGCGCCCCCTGCCTCGTGGCCCCCTTGTTGCTCCACCGACGTACTCCTTCCTCCTATATATACCTACGTATCCCCAGACGATCAGAACAGGAACCAAAAACCTAATTCCACCGCCGCAACCTTCTGTATCCACGAGATCCCATCTTGGGGCCTATTCTGGAGCTCCGCTGGAGGGGGCATCCACCACGGAGGGCTTCTACATCAACACCATAGCCCCTCCGATGAAGTGCGAGTAGTTTACTTCAGACCTTCGGGTCCATAGCTAGTAGCTAGATGGCTTCTTCTCTCTTTTTTGATCTCAATACAATGTTCTCCCCCTCTCTCGTGGAGATCTATTCGATGTTATCTTCTTTTTGCGGTGTGTTTGTTGAGATCGATGAATTGTGGGTTTATGATCCAGCTTATCTATGAATAATATTTGAATCTTCTCTGAATTCTTTTATGTATGATTGAGTTATCTTTGCAAGTCTCTTCGAATTATCCTTTTGGTTTGGCTAACTAGATTGGTAGTTCTTGCAATGGGAGAAGTGCTTAGCTTTGGGTTCAATCTTGCGGTGTCCTTTCTCAGTGACAGAAGGGGCAGCAAGACACGTATTGTATTGTTGCAATCGAGGATAACAAGATGAGGCTTTTATCATATTGCATGAATTTATCCCTCTACATCATGTCATCTTGCTTAAGGCATTACTCTGTTTTTAACTTAATACTCTAGATGCATGCTGGATAGCGGTCGATGAGTGGAGTAATAGTAGTAGATGCAGAATCATTTTGATCTACTTGTCTTGGACGTGATGCCTATATACATGATCATTACCTAGACATACTCATAACTATGCTCAATTCTGTCAATTGCTCAACAGTAATTTGTTCACCTACCGTAGAATATCTATGCTCTTGAGAGAAGCCACTAGTGAAACCTATGGCCCCCAGGTCTATTCTCATCATATCAATCTCCATTACTTTATTACTTGCTTTGTTTTTACTTTGCCTTTTACTTTTCACTTTGCATCTATATACCAAAAATATTATTTATCATCTCTATTAGATCTCACTCTCGTAAGTGACCGTGAAGGGATTGATAACCCCTAATCGCGTTGGCTGCGAGGAGCTATCGTTTTGTGTAGGTACGAGGGATTTGTGCGTGGTCTCCTACTGGATTGATACCTTGGTTCTCAAAAACTGAGGGAAATACTTACGCTACTTTGCTGCATCATCCTCTCCTCTTCGGGCAAATCCAACGCAGTGCTTAAGAGGTAGCAAGGCATAAAAGGGACGCAGCCCAATCTTGCTGCACTCAGATATCGGTTCATCTAGCATCTTTTTGACAGAGTCAGTGATTTCATCATCATTCATCTGTATTTCAGTGTGCAGTTGAGGGTCTTTGACATCCCCAGTATATTCATGCATTAATCTAGTGCGGCAGCTTAAGAGCAGGATACACGATGAAACCCAGTAACGGACAAGGTCAATGCCAGTTAAACTGCTTGCTAGAAGAGCCCGGAGCTTAGCAAGTTGTGGTGCATATGTTTGTCATTCTCTGGTAGTAAGCCGCTGAGGCAGTGGATGTCCATTGCTGAGTCGGTAAGCACGGTAACCCGGCCGAGAATTTTCATCAGCAGGAGCAGTGTTCCGACAGTAGAACCATGTTTCATTCCAATCCTTGAGGTGGCTGTGATGTTTGGCATGAGGAAAATCGACTTCTTTCCTTTTTTGAATCGACACTCCTCCAAGTTCAGTATTGGGGCCGTCAGAAAATTCGGTATGGCGGTTCAAGTGGAGGAAATATCTGAAAAGTTCAACAATCGGTTCTTCTTGTAGATAAACTTCACAGAACACTTGAAAATTGCAAATGTTGGACATAGAGTTCGATCCAATGTCTTGAGGGTGGAGTTGGAAATTGGCAAGTACATCACGGAAATTTTTTGATCTGGGAGGGCTAAACCCTCGGTCCAGATGCTGCATAAACACAACTACCTCTCCATCTTGAGGCTCAGCAGGATTTTCAGTACCCGGGACTCTCCAATGAATGACCTCCTTCTTTGCCAAAGCACTAGTTAGAACATATCAGTAAGTTGCTCTTCTGTTATCCGGGAGGGAACCCAATTGCAAGAAGAGAATTATCTGGCCATTTTTGATGACAAACTATAAAGGAAGTTCAAACGTTGGTTCATGGTTCAAGATTGATATGCATAAACCGGCGTTAAACCGGGGAATTTAGTCATAGCATGTGTGCATGTTAAACTGGATATGGATGTTCAAGAAAAGACGACGGTTTACGTGAGGGCTAATGGTACCTGGCGGATTATCATTTTCTACAGGTTAAACCGCCTACAGTGGTATGGACGAAAACAGATCTAAAAATTGCTAAGTGCTACATGAACAGATTTCACAAGCTAAGGATTATCATTATGGATCTAGCGCAGTTTAGGAAAAGGAAAATATCAAAGCCCTAAAATGGCGATAGCAGAACAGAAAGGATCCAGATGGGTTCTGTTCGTAGTTGAAAGGATACTACGGGGAGGCGAAATAAACTACAGCTTCGGCCGCAAAGGAAAGATGTCAAGCTTATCTAGATTCCATGAGATAGTAAAGTCGAAACAACGAACGCGGACGAACACTGATGAACACGGATGAACACCGAAACCCTAATGCAGATCTAGGGTTGAGGAAAGAAGGCTTACCGGATTCACAGGAGTGGTGGAGAAGTGCCGCGGATCTCTGGTACGTTCAGGTTGATGCAACGGCCAGGGATGATGCAGCGCTTGAAGGTCGAGGGCGGAGGCAGAGCTTTCGGGCTTGAGTGTCGACAGGAGGAATAAGAAGCACGGAAGGGGAAAAGGGAAAGACCCCTAGGCCTATTTATAAGGCGAATGGATAAGCAGGAAAGCGCGGGGATCGAGGAGCTCGAAGCAGAAAATGGGGCACAGCTGTTGCCTCGATCTTCAGAAATTAATAAAGGAAGGTATTTATTAGTTTTTTTACGCAGATGACGTCATGAAGATTTGCTGTAATTTTACAAGATGATGTCATGGAGGTTTACCAAGTTCATATGGAGGTGATGTCATGGCGGTTTACAAGGATCATAGGAGGATGTTCAAAGAATTTTTCTAAGTGTCGAAGATTGACATGAACAGGTTCAAATCAATTTGGGGCCTAATGTTGGGGATATGACTCCTGGGTGTAAACCGCCCAAGAGGGCCGGATTACACTCACAAGGAGTCCAGTACAAGAGCCCACAAAGATGAAGGATATGGTGCATTAACTATGAAAGCTTAGAGGCCCAGAGCCCAATGGCGGATTGGGGCCCATAGTAGTAAACCGCCATAGATGTATAACTTGTACTGTAAGTTAGGGAAAGGAAGAAACCGAGCCGGACAATTGTATGAGACGGCCTCGGGATTCTATAAACCGGCCAGGTGTCAACCTGTGTATATAAAGGGACGACCCGGCGGCGGTTCAGGGACAAGAAACAACAGCTCGAGAGATAGGTAAAGCGGATTCGCTCCCTGCTCATCGAGAGAAATCAATCCCACAACAACTGGACCGTAGGCTTTTACCTTCACCGCAAGGGGCCGAACCAGTATAAACTTCCCGTGTCCCTTGTTCCGGTTTAACCCCTTTAAACTAATCTCGTTGCGATGGCTCCACGACTAAGTCCTTCCGCTAGGACATCTGACATGTTAATTCCACGACAGCCCCGGAATGACCAAATTTCAGTGTGAGCTCTCTGTACCGCACAAGTTACTTGAAAGCGCAGACAACTTGGTGCTCTAAAACATTCTCCACCAGATGGTGAAGGGTAGTCCACCGATGGATGTAATATCTCAAAGTTTCATTCGGTTTTTGTACACAATGCTGCAACTTAGACAGCCCAGTGGGACGGTTGCAAGTGCCTTCAAATGTCTTTATAAACACTTGGGCCAAATCTTCCCAGCAGAAATTTCTAGCAAGAGCCAATTGATTCAACCAAGCCCAGGTTGAGCCCTCAAGTATCAAGGACAGGTGCTTCATGGCTACCTCATCGTTGGCCCCACCGATCTGCACTTCCACTCGGTAATCCTCTAACCATGTGTCTGGCTTTGACTCGCCAGTAAACTTGCTAACTCTTGCAGCCAACCGAAGTTGGGAGGAATCTCAGCAGCGCGAATGGCTCTGCTGAAACACTCGGGCCCAGAGACAAATGCTCTGTTCCCACTTGGTTTATCTCTATAAAAACCATCTCTGTTAGCTCTACCTCTGTCAACCAGGCCCTGCACAAGGACTGGCCTTGCATCAAGCCCGGGCTCTCGCGGTTCGAGTGTGAACTGATACGTCTCCAACGTATCTATAATTTTTGATTGTTCCATGCTATTATATTATCTATTTTGGATGTTTAATGGGCATTAATATGCTATTTTATATTATTTTGGGACTAACCTATTAATCGAGGGCCCAGTGCCTGTTTCTGTTTTTTTGCCTATTTTAGAGTTTTTCAGAAAAGGAAAACCAAATGGAGTCCAAACGGCATGAAAGCTTCGCGATGATCTTTCTTGGACCGAAAGAAAACCAGAAGACTTTGAGATGAAGTCGGAGACACAACGAGGAAACCACGCGGCAGGAGGGCGTGCCCAGGGGGTAGGCACGCCCGCCACCCTCGTTGGCCCCTCGTGGCTCCCCTGGCCTAGTTCCTTCGCCTATATATACTCTTATACCCTGAAAACATCAGAGGGAGCCACTAAACCACTTTTCCACCGCCGCAACCTTCTATACCCGTGAGATCCCATCTAGGGACCTTTTTCAGCGTCCTGCCGGAGGGGGATTCGATCATGGAGGGCTTCTACATCAACACCATTACCTCTCCGATGAAGCGTGAGTAGTTTACCAAAGGCCTTTGGGTCCATAGTTATTAGCTGGCTTCTTCTCTCTCTTGATTCTCAATACCAAGTTCTCCTCGATGTTCTTGGAGATGTATTCGATGTAATATTTTTTTGCGGTGTGTTTGCCGAGATCCGATGAATTGTGGATTTATGATCAAGATTATCTATGAATATTATTTGGTTCTTCTCTGAATTCTTATATTCCTGATTTGATATCTTTGCAAGTCTCTTCGAACTATCGGTTTAGTTTGGCATACTAGATTGATCTTTCTTGCAATGGGAGAAGTGCTTAGCTTTGGGTTCAATCTTGCGGGGTCCTTTCCCAGTGACAGTAGGGGCAACAAGGCACGTATTGTATTGTTGTCATCGAGGATAAAAAGATGGGGTTTTCAGCATATTGCTTGAGTTAATTCCTCTACATCACGTCATCTTGCTTAATGTGTTACTCCGTTCTTTATGAACTTAATACTCTAGATGCATGCTGGATAGCGGTCGATGTGTGGAGTAATAGTAGTAGATGCAGGCAGGAGTCGGTCTACTTGACACGGACATGATGCCTATGTTCATGATCATTGCCTTAGATATCATCATAACTATGCACTTTTCTATCAATTGCTCAACAGTAATTCATTCACCCACCATAATATATGCTATCTTGAGAGAAGCCACTAGTGAAACCTATGGCCCCCGGGTCTCTTTTCCATATTATTGAATCTTGTTTACATCTTGCTAGTTTTTGATCTACTATTTTGCAATCTTTACTTTCCAGTCTATAAACCAAAAATACCAAAAATATTTGCTTTACGGTTTATCTATCTCTATCATATCTCACTTTTGCAAGTGACGTGAAGGGATTGACAACCCCTTTATCGCGTTGGGTGCAAGTTCTTGATTGTTTGTGCAGGTACTCGGTGACTTGTGTGTCGTCTCCAACTGGATTGATACCTTGGTTCTCAAAACTGAGGGAAATACTTACGCTACTTTGTTGCATCACCCTTTCCTCTTCAAGGGAAAACCAACGCAAGCTCAAGAGGTAGCAAGAAGGATTTCTGGCACCGTTGCCGGGGAGATCTACATCAAGTCAAGCCATACCAAGTACCCATCATAAACTCTACTCCCTTGCATTACATTATTCGCCATTCGCCTCTCGTTTTCCTCTCCCCCACTTCTAAACGATTTTCGAAAACCTTTTCCTTTTCTTCGCCCCTCTTCCGTTTGTCTCTTTTTCGTTTGCTTCTTGTGTGCTTGTGTGTTTTGCTTTGATGGCGCAGCCAAGAAGCGTTGATCTTCACCTTCCGAGGTTGGAAGAAATTGAAAATAATGTTAGAAGCTTTATGTCTTTACAATTTGAGCATAACAATTTCTTTAGAAACGAGCTTAAAGAACAAAAAAGTTTTATGGAGTATATGAATAAAGAGCTCGATGATATGTCTAAATAATTTTATGGTTTGAAGTCTCAGTTTGATCATCTTGAAAATTTAGTAGGCTAAATTTCTGATAAACAAGCCACCTTAGTTAATAATATGGCCGCTAAACCTGAAGCTCTAAATAATAATGATGAAGATCTAAAAGTGATTTATGTGACTCCTATTAAATCTTTATTTTCCCATATGAATCTTGCTAAATATGGGACTGGAGATGAGTCAACTTTAGTTAAAAGGCGTCCCAATGATTCGGAGTTTTTAGATCTAGATGCAAGAATTGATAAAAGTGGGGTTGAAGAGGTCAAAACTTTAAGTAGCAATAAACCCACTATTTTGGATTTCAAGGAATTTCATTATGATAATTATTCTTTAATAGATTGTATTTCCTTGTTGCAATCCGTGTTAAATTCTCCTCATGCTTATAATCAAAACAAAGCTTTCACTAAACATATCGTTGATGCTATGATGCAATCTTTTGAAGAAAAGCTTGAACTAGAAGTTTCTATCCCTAGAAAACTTTATGATGAGTGGGAACCTACTATTAAGATTAATATTAAAGATTATGAATGCTATGCTTTGTGTGATTTGGGTGCTAGTGTTTCCACGATTCCAAAAACTTTGTGTGATGTGCTAGGTTTTCCATGAATTTGATGATTGTTATTTAAATTTGCATCTTGCGGATTCCACCATTAAGAAATCTATGGGAAGTATTAATGATGTTATTATTGTTGCAAATAGGAATTATGTGCCCGTAGATTTCATTGTTCTTGATATAGATTGCAATCCCACATGTCCTATTATTCTTGGTAGACCTTTCGTTAGAACGGTTGGTGCAATTATTGATATGAAAGAAGGAAACATTAGATTCCAATTTCCATTAAGGAAAGGCATGGAATACTTTCCTAGCACTACAAAAAAAACACTTCCGTGATGATACGTGTTTGTCACAGTAGGTCGCATTTTTTGTCATGCATGTACATCCATGACGATTTTATGACAGAATCAAGATAGTCATAC
This sequence comes from Aegilops speltoides, assembly GCA_021437245.1. Taxonomy (NCBI): domain Eukaryota; kingdom Viridiplantae; phylum Streptophyta; class Magnoliopsida; order Poales; family Poaceae; genus Aegilops; species Aegilops speltoides. The sequence goes on from CM038145.1 coordinate 103,753,719, forward strand.
CTGTGCCGTCGTAGAAGTGTTCCATGACATTACCAAAATTATCATCATGGAAGTGTCCACTTCCATGACGATAAATCGCGTGTCACAGAAGTGCTTTCGTCAAGGGTGACCGACACGTGGCATCCACCGTAACGGAACGCCATTAAGCTATCGGGTCGGGTTTTGGATCCGATAACCCGTTAACAGCCCCGACCAATGGGGATTTTCCACGTGTAAAATCATCATTGGCTGGAGGAAACACGTGTCGGCTCATCGTTGGGACAGATGTCATCCACTCATTGGACAGAAGGCGCCTATGATACGTCGACACGTGGCACGGCCCAACAGAGGCCCATTCATGTGAAAAGGCCGGCCCGTTTGACTTGGTCAAAAGGTGGCGGGCCGAGCCATGGAAAGCCTGTTAACAACCTGTTTGCATATAGCCCATTTACAACCCGCTAACCCAAGGCCGATTCGCCCTATCCGAATTAGGCCCGAGAGCGCCATCCGGCCATCCAATATGATTCCAGCCCGTTTTCACTTCTGGCCCATGTATGGCCCATGACGTCTTTCGGCCCATATGAGGATCTTTGTAACTCTTGGCCTATTAACGTCCCGTGGTGAAACTGACCCGTAATGAACAATGTATCACTTTACACCCATTAACGGCCCGTGGTGAAACTGGTCCGTAATGAACTGTGTATCACCTTAAACCCATTAACGGCCCGTTATTCCGTTGGGCCGTTTCCAGCCCATGTTATCTTTCGGCCTTCTTAGAGCCCATTTATTCTTGGGCTCATTTCCAGCATTCGTTTACTTACGGCCCGTTACTGTCATTTTGTGCTTGTGGGCCAAATTCAGCCCGTGGTTACAGTCGGCCCGTTTGTGGTCTGTTAATACGTTGGGCCATTTTCATAGTGTCATCAAATATGGCCTATTAACGATGGCCCGTTATAGTCGGCCCATGAATGAACGATTCCAACTCTAGCCCGTTTACGGCCATAATGCGGTCTGTTTGGCCCATGTTTGGCCAGTCGATCAGACGGCCCGTATAAGTCCCATTGATGATACGGCCCGCAGAAGGCCCATTGTTTCTACGGCCCGTAGAAGGCCCATTGTTTCTATGGCCCGTAGAAGGCCCATCGCTTTCTCTGCCGAGAGGAGGCCCAAGTGTCACTACAAGAAATATTAGCCCATGGTTATTGTGGCCTAGTTTTAAAAAATAGGTTATTGCAGCCACTAGCAAACCGCGGGAAAAGAACTGCAATGACTACAAGCAAACAAATAAACAAGATAACAAGGAAATAAATAAGCAAGCAACTAACGCTAGGCTATCACGGCTATTACACATATTACATCCACTAGGCATCAAAGTTCGCCACCAGTGCAAATATTGGGAACAAAGTAGCATATCATATACACTAGTTGTCAAAGTTGGCGACCAGCGCAAATAAACGCCACAGCAAAACAAATCCAGAACTGAAACCACTTCAGAAGATCTCAAGAAACAATATCCTGGGTACCCATAATGCTAGCAAGATGCTTAGCAAGCTTATTAACTTTCTCTTGTTTGGCGCTTAAATCCTCCAGTAACTTTTGTCAGCACCAGAAATATGCATCTGAATTCTGCAGGACTTCCTCATCCTTCACTTCTGTCGTCAGCAGACATCTCGATCGATGTCTTTCAACTTGAAGTTGAGACTGAAGAAGACGAATTGATTCAGGCAGCGAGTTCGAAGAGCTTGTGCCAGCAGTAGTGGCCAGTAACTCGAACACTACATCAAGACATGACTTTTGGGTTCTCTCACTGTCGTCAAAATAGTTTTTATCAGCTTTCTTGGAGACCAACATGGATGTCTCACTATCTTGAACCTTATCTGCATTACTTCCTTTACCATTGGATAACGCGGTACAATTCTCCAATATTTTGTCCGTATTCTAAAAGAGAAACAAGCAGACACATCACATGTTTACCATGTTGTATATGAAACTCATTTTGGTAAATGAGTTCAGTAGTAAAGTGGACAGGATAACAACATCAAACAAACATATATCTATGTACCATGGTCACTTATGGTCTATATCATTCTAGTTTTTGTTGCCAAATCAAGATAGAGACACGGTTCAAATAATATTTGTTCAAGACAAAGCAGAATAGACAGAATATAAGTATGGGTAACTATAGAGCAATACCAACACTTGTAATGTGCATGACATGAGAACATAACTGTTTATTCAGTTGAAACTGAAATCAACATAGAGCAAGTTACAACAGCAAACCAGTTAAAGAAACAGGTTTAAAACATACCTGTTGCACCATTGGAGTTTCAATTCCATCCTTCAAATTTGAAAATAGTTGGTATGAGTAAATACAGTAATGCAAGAGCAAAGGAGTATGAACCATAGCTACAAAACCTGACCTGAGAACAAATGTTCTTCTCCTTTAAGCCTTGAGTTGGGATTCGGAGTGGTGGTCCTCGTGCTTTGGGCACTGCAGTTCCCTTACTAACTGCTCGTGTTTGGGTGCTCTATGGTGGAGATGGTGTTGTGTCAACTGGAACTGGGTTACTATCTGCCGGGGTTGGGGTTAGAAGGGGTGTAGCTGGTTCTCTGTCCAACTGGGTAGGGGTACAATCTGCGAGAGTCTGGGTTGTGTGTGGTGGATCTGGTCCGTGGGCAAGTACAACCGTGGTTCTATCTGCATCAACTGGTAGCACTATCTTTTCTGAAGACCGTGTTGTTACTCCCTTAGATACTGCCATCACGCTCTCCAATTCAAATGGCTGATAAACAAGAAAAGTAATTGAAAGTATAGACATTGTATGATAGACAGGTGCAATGGATAGTGGGGAATAAAAGAGGGCATGAAATAATTCATATTTATGTTGTCTAACCAAACAGGATAGCATGACACAATTTCACATATATGATGGCTAACTAAACAGGATAGCATGACACAATTTCACATTATGATGGCTAACTAAAAAAGATGGAAAGACATAGTTCAAAATATGAGACTATGTAAACAGGATGACATGACATAACTATATAATGTGTTTATTAAATAGGTTGGCATGCCATAATTCACATACATTCACGGATAGAATGCCATAATTCAAAATATGATGACTGTAAGCACTAAACTTGATGAGATGATATAACTATATGATGTCTTCATTAAATGGGTTGCCATGCCATAATTCAGATAGATGATGTGTATGTACTATGTAAACATGATGGCATGATATAATTCAAATACATAATTTATATAGTAAGCAAGTAAGCAGATGGCAATCCATATATGATGTAAAAACTAAGCAATGCAAGACAACATGCATGACATGGGTAATATAACCCTGCCAAGTTTGAGCATAGACCTCAGGGGGGGAATAGGACTGGTCATCGCCTCAATCCTCCTCTAAGGAGCTCTCTGAACCAAAGAAGATGTCTCGCTTCAGCAAGTAGCATTGTCTGCTCTGAATACCTTGTTTTTACTCTAGATACTTCCATCACCGCTTCAAATGGCTGATGCACAGGAAGAGTAGTTGAATATACAAACGTTGTTGACAAATGGAACACGTAATACAAAAAAATGATAGCATGATATAATTCACATACATGATGATTGGCTAAACAGCATGGCATTGCATAATTCACATATATAATGCGTTTGCAACAAGATAGCATTGTATAATTCACATATATAATGTCTTGCAACAAGATGGCAATGCATAATTCACATATATCGTAATTAGACACTGAACAGGTGGCATTCACACAAAGCATGTCTAAACTAATCAAATGACATAGCAATGCGAGACACCATACGCACGATATGAGCAACATAACCCTGCCAAGTTAGAGCATACACCTCGGGGGGGATAGGACTGGTCATCTGTCTCTGAATCCTCCTCTGAGGAGCTATCCGTAACCAACGAGATATGCGCTTCGTCAGATAGCATGTCTGCTCTGAAGACCTTGTTTTCACTCCAGAATTTGCCATCACCGTGTCAAATGGCTGATGCACACGAAGAGCAGTTGAATGTACTAACATTGTTGACAAATGTAATATGTAACGAAAAAAGGATGGCCTGATATAATTTACATATAAGATGACTGGCTAAGCAGGATGGCATTGCAAAATTCACATATATGATGCCTGGCTAAACAAGATGGCATTGCATAATTCACATAAATGATGAATAAACTAAACAGATGGCATTTGCACAAAGGATGTCTAAACTAAGCAGATGACATATTTGATGTATAAAGTAAGCAATGCAAGACACCATATGCATGATATAACCAGCATCAGCATGCCAAGTTAGAGCGAAGACCTCAGGGGGTAAATAGGAGTTGTCTTCTCCTTCTGAATCCCCCTCAGAACAGATATCTTCCTCTCGATTACAATCTGAAATGCATGGAGGGGGGCTGCCTTTGCGCCTACCATGGAGCGACATCTGCATGAAATTTTATTGCCACGCAAGGCTCTTCTCTTTTGCTCTACATGTTCAGTTCCATTGTTTACAATAACTGTCATGGATAGGAATAAAACATAGTGAGATTATGTAAGGAGTGCATGCAGAAATCCAGAGTGATGGTAGCAACCTGTGGATAGACCCAAAACCAATAATAGCAGGCATATAATGGCTTCAGTTAAAAAATACAGATAATGGCTTCTTTACTATTTGTTTCCCACCCAACATGAAACTCATAGTAGACACCGGAGATTAACCATATAGTAGATAGATACTATTGATTGCGTCCCCGATATGTACCCCACAACCATTTAAAAACTCATGTTTGGCCATTAGTTTGGAGCTGACTCAGAGTCTAATCGGTGAACAGGACGATAAAGTAGCATGTAATATTAAGCGATGCATAACGTAAGCACACACGAAAGAGTGCGACCTCTCTTGCGGACCCGTGTAGTCCTCGAGGTCATCGGCTCGGTTGATGATGGTAATGCAGTTTTCATGGCTGCCGGAGGCGGGGAAGAAGATCTGAGGCGACGAAAGACAGTCTGGAGGCCGGATCCCTGCTGTGTTGGACCCTTCTATCGTTGGAGCAGCTGAGCTGGGGTGGACGACGGGGCAGCAGGAGCGGGACAAACCATGCAAGGTTTTCTTTGACAACTATATGTAAGAGAAGTAATTCTGTAAGGGCTTGTTTGAATTGGAGGATTCCAACAATGCAGGGATAGGAAATAGACAGGAATAGGATAGGAATGCACGTGCAAAAAGAGAATTTAAAACACAGGATTTCGCTAACTGGGTGTTTGATTCACAACAATTGGAAGATCACAGGATGCAAAGAAGCATGGTGAGATTAAGTCAAACCACAAGAAAATGTACGATTATAATGCTATTATGCTACTATCTCTTAGTCAAACCACAAGAAAATGTTCAAAGAAGCATAGGAATTTGAAAAGGAGGACAAGTGAAAATTAAAATTCCTACGTTTTTTCTTTCAAGGATACACTAAAGGAACAAATCCGTGTTCTCAGTGGACAATATATATAACATATAGAGTAAAAAAGAGATGCAACAAGTGTACAACCTCTTTGGCGAAGCCATGTCGATATCAGCATGATTGGGTTGGCCGGTGAGGATGCTCCGGCTGACTTTGCTGTCGGAGGAGGGGAAGAAGATCTTAGGCGTCTGGAGATGGAGCCCGAGGTACTGCTCTGCTGTGATGGAGGGTTTCGTCGTTGGAGCAGCTCCGGTGAGTTGTACGACGCCGAGGCTGAAGCAGGACAAGAGAGACAATGAACAACGTTAACCTGAGTGGAATTCTAATAGCATCTCCAATACATGACGTAAAATACATAACCACAAAGTGCTAGATGTAAAATACATCAGCCGCTCATCTCTGAACTTAACCGTCGAAACTGAATTTAACTGTCGAAACTGAAAACTTCACTGTTGAAACTAAATTTTGCTGTCGAAATTGAATTTTGCTGACGAAATTGAACGCCCTAGTAAGGTGAGGCTACACGTCGGTCGACTGACTATTTCATCTCTGGTCAGTCGATTTTGCGGCCGTTGGATACGAAATCAAGGGCCTGCGGTTCATCTTCAACCTCCACCCCCCTGAGCCGCCAGCCACCACCGGCCAAACAGCAGCCCCCCGCCGCCCGCGGCCGGCGGTGCGCTACCCCGCCCGCCCCAAAAACACTCCCCACCACTAGTCCGCCGCCACCCCGGCCATCCCTCTAGCCCCCCCCCCCCCCGTGCCGAGCTTTTTTCTTCGGCGATCCCCACGCCACCGCCCCGCCAACACCCCGCCACCGCAGGCGACCACCGCCCCCACCCTGAACCCTAAGATAGATAGTGAGGTACCTCTCCGGTGAGCCCCCCTCCCCGCTGCGGCTGGTTCTTCCTTCACCTCGGTGCGCCCCACCCCTGAAAATCGATCGACCCAAAAGTCGATTCAACGATCAAGTGTAGCTAATCGAGCAGCATCGCAAGCAAGAGCAAGAGCGAGAGCAACAGCGCAAGCAAGAGAAATAGCAAGATCAGACCAGGTAGGGGACCGAGAGCAAGAGCAGAGCAGCAGCGCGAGCGAGAGCTAAAGCAGCAACAGCTCCTACTGATGAGGACGTCACCGCCGAGGGAGCGACACCGTGGAGGAAGTGGCTCACGACGCCGCTGTGGATGGAGCCGCGCCGTGTCGGCTCGGGACCGAGCACCGGCAGCACCATGAGATCGAATCAAGAAGAAAATGTGGCGATTAGTGTACAACCTCTTTGGTGGCACTGATTAGGCCGCAGCTTCATCCGAGGAAACGGTGATTATGATGCTCTTCCGGTGGTGCAGCTGAAGACGGCGGTGTGGGAATGGAGGTGGCACGAAAGACGAGGGGATCGTCGGGGCAGCTCCTTGGAGGTGGAGGACGGGGTGGCTGAACCGGCGGGACGACGAGATCGACGACGGATCCTCATCCGGTACGATGGATGAGGGACGTCGAGATGTTGCTGTTGACGACGTCGTCGGGGAAGAGGCTCCGGCTGGGTGGTGGACGGAGCTGGGTGTGGGGTTTTGTCGCGGGTTTTCGCGGCCTCGGTGTATGAATGGGTGGGCGGATGGGATGGCAGTGGGGAACCATGGCTTAGGGACGCGCTTGTTCGGAATGTGGGGTAAGTTACGAAAGTACCCCCACTGACTTGAGGCAGTTCTTTCGGTTCAGGGGTACCACGGGTATTTCACGTGTCGGGATTTCACAGGAGGTGGGAGTTTTCGTGCGCGTTGTAATTTCGGAATAGCAAGGCGCGGGTTGAGATGGAGGGAGTTGTCGGAGCACGATGAGACAAAGATATATCTTAAATATTTCGGGCTAACAAGGCGCGGGTTGAAATTTCCGGACAAGCCTAACGTGTACTGTACCAAATCAATGTGCACTACAAATTTCATTCAAAACTTTGAATTCATGTTATGTTCAATTAAAATATTTCGCTACGTGTATAATGCATGCAACCTACTACTCAAATGAACATTTTAGTGCATTCCAAATGTATATACTACCGCTTCAATATGAACTAAATTTGAATTCATTTCTCTATTTGAATAAGATCTACAATAATGATTGTTATCAAGTCAAAGCATTTGAATTTGTTTCTCTATTTTAATAAGATCTACAATCATCATTATTGTCAAGTTAAACCATCGTTTGTGTATTATCTTCACAGCGTACCACATGATTAGTCTCGAGCTACATATGAACTATGTGTAGTATATGAACTCGAACTCGATTTTCTGAATCCACTTTATTTTGATTTCAAATCACATTACATTTCTAGCTCTAGCTAGATCTTCATAATCTAAACCATGTCTCATATGTATAATGTGTTTATCACATTATGTATGGTGCCCCGCCCCCTACGCCTACAAGTATTTAGATGTGAGTTGCAAACACCACACATTGCCACAAATTCAAATAAAATGTGAGAATGTTCGATATATAGTATTGTTTAGATTGTTTGATATTTAGTTGTAAGCTGCAAACGCCACACATTATCACAAATTCAAATAAAATGTGAGATTGTTTGATGTATAGTATGGTTTAGATTGTTCGGCATTTAGCTGTGAGTTGTAAACGCCATGCATTATGACATTATGGTACAACATGTGCACAACACGTGTATCACCGCTATTCATGCATGCAATGTTTAAAACACTATGATCTCCTATTCTAATATATGAATCCGCTTTCATATCAAATTATGATCTTTGTTAGTCTCTTACACCCACACAATCCTCTAACCTTTGTAGCTACCACTAACTTTCTCTCGTGCATGCACACACCCTCTTCGCCTCCCTCCTCAAAGATTCTATCCACCGGCACATTCATTTTTTTCTTTAGGTTGTTCTCCCGAGTCTCCACAACTCCTTTCCGACACACACCGATCGATAAACCTCTCCAGCGATGCCTGCCTACAACATACACACACACCTTCAATCTCCTCCTTTATGTGTCCTTGCCTCTTGTCTCTCATACGGTCACACACACGTGTAAACTCTCGCCCCTCTTTTCATCGATCTCACAACCGCACACTCCTGCCCCTATCTAGCTAGTAGCTGGGCCTCTCGCACCACCTCCTAGCTCCATTCTCTCTGTCTATCCGTCTAGCTGGGCCTTATTTGCCTCTAACAAATGGACGTACATCGACCGATCTCTCGCTATACATATAGCTAGCTAGGTCCTTATAACTTGTTTTTACCCACACGTTGATCGATCTACCTCATTAGTTGTGTCTCTCCCTTCCTCCGACAAACAACAATTGATCTACCGATCTAGTTAAGTTTGCTTAGCAAACACATGGTTCCCCTTCATCATCCATGGATGCGTCCCGATAGATCTATCACGCACAGGCACACACAGAAACACATCCCCACTCTTATTGATAACATTGCAGTTCCACCCTCAGTTTGTCTAGTAGGCCTCTCCCACCATCTCCGAGAAGCAACTCCATCACCCATCCAGCACTCTACCCCTCTCCCTCTCTCTCTCCTCTCTCTCTCTCTGTGTGTGTCCCATCATATTTCCCGTCCTTCAGTTATGTATGGATGTCGACCGATCTCCCTCAAGACATAGCTGGGTCTCTCCTTCTCAACACATATACGAGTCGTTCTACCTCTATAGTTAGGCCTCTGCCTACCCCTCCCCCCACCCCCTCCCCCCCACACACACATCGATACATCGAACGCTCTAGTCATGTCTCCCTGCCACACACAAACTTTGACATGTGCCCTCTAACGTTCCGGTAGGCCAGTCGCCCTATATCTTTGACTTGCACACACACACAATTTCGATGGCTCTCTTCATCGATCTCGCACCCACCCACTTGATCCTCTCTTCGACTCTAACGATAGCTATGACCCCTCCCTCTCTTCTCGTGGATTGCCCGACCCTCTATGTATGATATGCATAGGCCTCCATTTCACACACATTGCATGCAAAATTTTGTTTGAGATGTCATCGACACATATTCCCACAAATAATTCACGAAATCAACCCCCAACCCACCTTCACCCCCACCCCCACCCCAAAACAAAAAACACTCACGAACGCGGTTTGTATCTCTCACCCACACCCACGTAGGTGGGGGACGTGCACGAAGAGAAGAGGTGCATGCATGGCGCACATACTCTCATCTCTTTCCCAACCACACCCGCGCGGGTACACGGTGGAGCTCATTTCTGTATGAAAAAGGCAGCCCACGTGGTAATTTGGCACGTGTACTGGTTGTCCACTTGGTGGAGGGAGGATCGTCTAGCACGAGTGAACAAACAAATTGCGACTTGACGCGTTATGTTAAATTAAAAAAAGAGGCAAACCATGTGGGGCCTACCTTAGAGGCAAGGCTCTATACACTGGAGTACTTTTAATGTGTCCTGTCAACTCACAGAATGAGGAGAAGCTTGCTTAGTACGCTATCTCCCCCGCCCACGGGCGCGGTGGCTGGCAGGATGAGGTGAAGCTTGCTCCGCCTTACGCCCGCTCCCTCGCCCATGCGCGCGGTGGCTCGCAGGACGAGGAGAAAAATTTACTACTCCCTCTGTTTACTCCTCGTCCCTACTACCTTGGTTATAGAGATTATATCATATTGTTTGGAATAAATATGTCCTTTAGTAGATTTCAATATGAACTACTAGTGCATACTCTAAACACTAATGTATATAGACGTATTTTGGAGTGTAGATTCACTCATTTTGCTCCGTATGTAGCACTCTCCCTCGCCCCTCGACCCTCGCCCACATGGTGGACGTGCAGCAATTCATTCAGTCTCATATAGCCAAAACGATATATACTGCACTACCATTATTGCTCGACTTCTCGAAGAGGCGAAGAGCCAATCGCAAGGTTAATATTTTGGAGATGCCAAGCGCAAGGTTATAGGAGAACGAGTAGTAGGTGCCGCGTCATTTATAAATAAATTTTTTTTCTTCAGTGGCACGTACGCAATATGATAGGTTCATATGGAGAGGAAAGGTAACTGCTCCACTATATACAGAGTCAGGACGGGCCATCCTACACAGTTGCCTGCTGGGGTTGCTCTCTTCACACTCTCTCGCACAAAACGACTGTGGCCACATCTCTAACATCCCGGAGGATCACGTCCGCTTGGGGAACGGGTGGATGCTTAGTGTAGATGCGGTAGCCATCGCCGACGAGGAAAACCCACTGTCGACACATCCCGATCAGGGGTCCCTGCCGTTCTCTCTCACAAAGCCGGTGAGGTTACCTTCGTCCCTTGCTCACTGCCACAACGTGGGTAGTTGCCGCCTCCCGCCGCCCTCCTCAAGGTTGAGCTACGTCCCTCAGGTACAACTCCCTTTACAGCCGGCTTGCACCACTGCTCCAGCTGCCCACATCACTCCCTGTGGATATTTGTCTACTTATTTGCCCCGCACATACCTCTACTGGCTTCTACGTACTGTATTTGTGATGAGTTTATGTCTCATCAACTAGTCCCATAATCTTATTCTAATCACGCTTCTTCAATTTCTTTTCCACAGGGATGCTCATCTCGATTTTGGTGAAACTACACAAAATGATCTGATGCTCAAAAGGTTGCAAACTTCATTTATTAGGAAGCTCGAACGTTGCCAGCAAATTGAAGCCTGGTCAGGGTTCACGGTTCAAGGGCTAGGGACTGCATGGATCGTTTTTTTAGCTGCCTCTGTTCCAAAATAAGTGTCAACTTTAGTAGTAGTACAACTTTGTACTAAAGTTTGCACAAAGTTGAGACACTTATTTTGGAACGGAGGGAGTACATATTTGCTATGATCTGTCAATCATTGAGATGCAATAGCATGCATGTTAGTCTCCTTCGTATTTGATGAAATGTTGCAACGGGCAACCTTGGACGCAAGATACATGTAACAGAAGCTGGAAGCTTCATAGCATTGTACAAAATTATCTCGCTGATAAATTACAGTATGTAGTATACTAGTACTTCCTCCGTTCCTAAATATAAGTCTTTGTAAAGATTTCACCATGAACCACATGCGGATGTATGTAGATGCATTTTAAGTGTAGATTCATTCATTTTGTTCCGTATGTAGTTCACCTAGTGGAATCTCTACAAAGACTTATCTACTAGTAATAGCTAGCCCCCACTACTAGGAATTCTCTATCCTCTCCTTGAGCCACATCATCAAAATTAATGTAGCCGTTAGATGAACTAAATCAATCCATAATAGCCGTCTAATCTAGATGTTGAGAGGCTCCACACTAAGCCACATGCAAGCATGCAGAAATACTATGGCATGCATGTGAGTGGGTTTTAAATCACATCAACATGTCTGCATGCAAGCATGCACCAGTAACATGCATGTAAGTGAGCTTTTAAGCCCCATTAACATGTCAAAAAGAAAAATATAATCCCATTATGAAGTAGGAGTTGGCTGATCTTTTTTCCTTACGTGGGATGATCTAAATGATGATGGGAGTTTATTTAGTTTGGCTACCACATTTGTCATGCAGTTATAGAATTTTTTTTTAGTTCCATGAAATCGATAATTTTGCGCAGAGAGATATACGGCTGTTCCGCGGCAACGCGCGGGGACTCATCTAGTAATATTTAGGAACGGAGGGAGTACTATGTAAAGAGTTAGGTGTCGCACAGTGATAGTGTGAGGTGGGCCATGTAATCACTGAGCCTGCGTGTTTTCACTGCTCTTGCACTCCTTCACTGTAAGAATGGAGAAAATTGTAATCTAGTAGTAGTACCTCCTTTCACCGAAAACGTGGGACATCCAGCAGTCCTACCACCTCAGTAATAAAGACCAATGAGCCGTCAAATCACATAGACCCAGCAGTAAGTTGGACGGACGAAGCAACAATCACTCTTGCGCTAGTGAGAGGTTGCATCCGCTCTGCCCGGGCATGAATGCGGCACCGATTCTTTGGAGCGGCGCTGACCGTTTCGGGCAGGAAGCTAATAATCCCCAAGTGCAGGGAATCATCGTAGCAATTACCAAAGGTGGAAGTGATAAGTATGGAGTGTCGAACCCACAAGGAGCTAAAGATAAGATCAATATTCTCTCAAGCCCTATCTGCCACTGATATGACTCTACGTGCACCGAACGTTTGCTTCCAACTAGAAACAAGAAATAAAACCGTGTTGTGGGTATAAAGAGGATAACTTTGTATGATATCAGAGAGCTAAAATATAAAAGTAGGTGCTCTTATCATAAAGTTAGGATATCTTACTAAATAATATAAATAGCAAGTGTGGAATAATGGTGGATCGGTGTGCGGAATTGTCCTAGGCAATTGTTAACAAGACCGGTGATCACTATTGCAATTTCATATGAGGGAGAGGCATAAGCTAACATACTTTCTCTACTTGGATCATATGCACTTATGATTGTAACTCTAGCAAGCGTCCGCAAATAATAAAGATCATTAAGGTAAAACCCAACCATAGCATTAAAGCATCGAGTCCCCTTTATTCCCATACGCAACAACCCCCTTACTCGGGTTTGTGTTTCAGTCACTCACCAACCCACTATAAGTGAATCATGAACGTATTGCAACACCCTACAGCGGGAATCCCTCATGCTTGCGCGACATGGAGGGCACCATAGGACAGCATCAAAGTAAAACATACAACTCATACCAATCTAGATCATCAATCAACCCAAAGACAAAATATATCTACTCAAAACATCATAGGATGGCAACACATCATTGGATCATAATATGTGTCATAAAGCACCATGTTCAAGTAGGGATCACAGCGGGGTGCGGCAGAGTGGACCGCGTAAAAGAGATGAGGATGGTGATGATGATGGTGATGTTGATGAAGACAATCACCGCGGCGATGATTCCCCTCCCGATGGCACTCTGGTGCCACCAAGAGAGAGGAGGAGAGGTTCTCCCCCTTGTGCTTCCTCCTCCATGGCTTTCCTCCTCTAGTCCTTGGCCTTCATGGAGATGATGGCCCCTCCGAGATCCTCCTCCATGGCCTCCAGTGATGATGGCCCCCTCCGGCAGGGTGCCAGAGAGGGCCTTAATTGATTTCTCGTGGCTACAGAGGCTTGCGGCGGCGGAACTTCCGATCTAGGTTAATTCCCGAAGGTTTCTGTATTTATAGGAATTTTTGGCGTTGGTTTCACGTCAGGGGGGTCTCCGGGCTGTCCACGAGATAGGGGGGCACGCCCTAGGGGGTGCCCCCACTCGTGGGCTGCCCGGACTCTTCTCGCCCAACTCCAATGCTCCGTGGTCTTCTATTGGTCCATAAAATCCTCAAAATTGGCACGCCAATTGACTCCGCTTTGGTATCCTTTTACAAAACACAAAAACAAGGAGAAAACAGAAACTGGCACTAGGCTCTAGGTTAATAGGTTAGTCCCAAAAATCATATAAAATGACATATAAATGCATATAAAACATCATAGATGGATAATATAATACCATGAATACTTCATAAATTATAGATAGGTTGGAGACGTATTAGCATCCCCAAGCTTAATTCCTGCTCGTCCTCGAGTAGGTAAATGATAAAAGAAATAATTTATGAAGTGTGAATGCTAGATGATGCACAAGTTTGATCAATGATAATTTCAATCACCTTTTCTAGCATCAATAAGTGTCATAATAGTAGCTTATCTCATAAAACTTTTCATGATCAAGCAACAATCTATTCACAATGTCAACTATGGTTCAGAAACTTCATTGAGAACTAACAAACTATGGTCTTAGTCATTGAAGCAATTGCAATTTATCATAACATTAGAAAGAGTCAAGAATAGAGCTTTTCAGCAAGTCCACATACTCGATTATCATATAGTTTTCTACAATTGCTAACACTCACGCAATACTTGTGGTTATGGAGTTTCATCCGGACACTGAGAAAGATAGGAGCTTATTGTGTTGCCTCCCAACGTATTCACCTTTAGGTGATGTCAACAATAATAGCCCATGCTAACTTACATCCAATTGGATATATATATATCATGACCTTTCAAACACGAGGAGCTTGCCAAAGGATAAAATGAAAAAGGGAAAGGTGAGGATCACCTTGACTCAAGCATAAAGTAAAAACATAAAGTAAAAGATAGGCCCTTCGTAGAGGGAAGCAGAGGCTGTCATGCGCGTTTAGGGTTGATGCACAAAATCTTAATGCAAAAGAACGTCACTTTATATTGCCCCTTGTATGTGGACCTTTATTATGCAGTCCGTCACTTTTATTACTTCCACAACAAGATTGTACAAAGCTTATCTTCTCTGCACTAATAAGTCATACATATTTAGAGAGCAATTTTTATTGCTTGCACCGATGACAACTTACTTGAAGGATCTTACTCAATCCATAGGTAGGTATGGTGGACTCTCATGGCAAAACTGGGTTTACGGGTATTTGGAAGCACAAGTAGTATCTCTACTTGGTGCAAGGAATTTGGCTAGCATGAGGGAGAAAGGGAAGCTCAACATGTTTGGAAGGTTAATGACAATATACTTTAACTGAGATGTCGGAAAACATAGCCATTACGTTGTCTTCCTTGTCCAACGTCAAAACTTTTAGCATGTCATACTTAATGAGTGCTTCACAATCATAAAAGATGTCCAAGATAATATATTTGTATGTGAACCTCTCTTTCCTTATTACTTCCTATTAATTGCAACGATGACCGAAACTACGTTTGCCAACTCTCAACAAATTTTATGCCTCATACTTTCTATGTGTGAAGTCATCACTGACCATGTTATAAGCATATGAAACATATA
This sequence comes from Aegilops speltoides, assembly GCA_021437245.1. Classification (NCBI taxonomy): domain Eukaryota; kingdom Viridiplantae; phylum Streptophyta; class Magnoliopsida; order Poales; family Poaceae; genus Aegilops; species Aegilops speltoides. The sequence continues at coordinate 103,768,935 of CM038145.1, forward strand.
AAAATTCAGATTTATGACATTCAATTCATTACCCCATTTACTCATAGGATATACATGAAGCACATGAGTAAATGACAAACTACTCCAAAAGATATGAGTGAAGGACACTGAGTAGTCAAATAATTAACTAGCCATGGGAGGGTTCCCTTTTTTATTCAATAATTCAGATCCAATGATTTTATTCAAACAACAAGTAAAACTGAAAATACGCTCCAAGCAAAACCCATATCATGTGACGAATAAAAATATAGCTTCGAGTAAGGTATACCGATAGTTTTGAACACGAAAGAGGGGATGCCTTCCAGGGCATCCCCAAGCTTAGGCACTTGAGTCTTCCTTGAATATTACCTTGGGGTGCCTTGGGCATCCCCAAGCTTAGGGTCTTTCCACTCCTTATTCTCCTCATATCGATATCTCACCCAAAACTTGAAAACTTCAATCACACAAAACTTAATGGAACTTCGTGAGATAGGTTAGTATGATAAAGAGTAAACCATGCACTTTGGTACTGTAAAAGACAAGGTTCATAATTGTTTCACATAATTCCTACTGTACCATATCATTTACCATTTATATTGAGAAATATAAGCCATAGAAACTAGAAAACAAGCAAACTATGCGATGAAAACAGAATCTGTCGGAAACAGAACAGTCTGTAATGATCTGAACAATAACCATACTTCTGCTACTCCAAAAATTATGAAATAAATTGGTGGACGTGAGGAATTTGTCTATTAATATTCTGCAAAAAGAATCAACTCAAAAGCACTCTTTTGTAAAAAATTACAGCTAGTCTCGTGAGCGCAAAGTTTCTGTTTTTTACAGCAAGATCACATTAACTCTCACCCAAGTCTTCCCAAAGGTCTTAATTGGCACTTTATTGAAACAAAAGCTATAAAACATGATTACTACAGTAGCTTAATCATGTAGACACACAAAAACAGTAAGGGTAAATATTGGGTTGTCTCTCAACAAGCGCTTTTCTTTAATGCCTTTTTAGCTAGGCATGATGATTTCAATGATACTCACATAAAAGATAAGAGTTGAAACATAAAAAGAGCATCATGAAGAATATGACTAGCACATTTAAATCTAACCCACTTCCTATGCCTAGGGATTTTGTGAGCACACAATTTATAGGAACAAAAGTCAACTAGCATAGGAGGCAAAACAAGTATAACTTCAAAACTTTTAAGCACATAGGGAGGAAACTTGATATTATTGCAACTCCTACAAACACATATTCCTTCCTCATAATAATTTTCAGTAGCATAATAGATAGCTACTTTGTTATCATACTCAATTGGAACCTCTTCCGAAATAGTGGAATACTAACTAAAGTTGACACTCTTCCAAATCCACTTTCATAAATTTCGTACGAAGATTCAACACCCTCCAAGATAGTGGGATGACTAATTCCTAAAGTTGACACTCTTCCAAACCCACTTCAAATTATAGTATTACTCATACTTCAAAATATATAAGTGAAGTTCATGGAGCATTCTACAATTAATATAGACTAACCAATGTCCAAGCTCAAAATATATAAGTGAAGCGCACGAAGCATTCTATAAAACCATACTCAAACGATTTAAGTGAAGCAGAAAGAGCAATTCTATAAGATCATACTTAAAAGATATAAGTGAAGCACATGAAGTATTCTATAAATAAATGAAGAGCTATCTCATACTAGCATGATTCTTAAAGAAAAATAAAAACACAAAGGATACTAATCATGTGAACAAAACAAAAACCGAGGTATACCGATATTTGTTGAAGAAGAAAGATGGGATGCCAACCGGGGCATCCCCAAGCTTAGATGCTTAAATATCCTTTGAAATATTTACTTTGGGTGCCTTGGTCATCCCCAAGCTTGAACTATTGTCTCTCTTTATTCTTCTCACATCGGTAACTCCTCGTTCTTCAAACACTTCATTCACAAAAACTTAAACAAAAACTTGTGAGATCCGTTAGTGTAATAAAGCAAACTACCACTTTAAGGTACTGTAATTAACTCATTATTTGTTTATATTGGTGTTAAACCTATTGTATTCCAACTTCTCTATGGTTCATACCCCTTACATACTCTCCATAGATGCATCAAAATAAGCAAACAACACACGAAAAACAGAATCTGTCAAGAACAGGACATTCTGTAGTAATCTGGAAGTTTAGTAAACTTCTGTAACACCTAAAATTATGAAATAAATTTGAAAATTTGAAAAATTTGTACAGAAGTAATGTGCAAAAAGTTTCATACCCATTTGACTTTCCAGTAAAAAATGTAAATTCAAGCACTACAGCCAAAATTTCTGTTTTCGTTCCGCACATAGTAAGCAAGCAATCTTATCATACTAAAACCAAAGCTTGGCACATTATTTTTATAATACAATGAATATATACAAGGGGATAATTATTTACAGAGAAACTTCCATGGAAAATTCTACATTGTTTCCGTGAGCATGAACACAAGTGCTCAAGGTCGACCATCACTTCTTCAATGCATAACTTTCCAATCACTTCTCTTTTTTAGAAAAACTTTTTTAGGCATGAGAGGCAAGTAAATATTTTTTGGTATTTTCATTCTTTTAATTTTTTTTGTATGTTTCACCCACAACTAAACAGAAACAAAAAGGAAAAGCAAAATCTACTTAGTGAAGAAAGCAAACAAGCACACACGAGAATATCAACCGCACGCTATTGCTCCCCGGCAACATCGCCAGAAAAGAGCTTGATAATCCCCAAGTGCAGGGAATCATCATAGCAATTCCCAAAGGTGGAAGTGATAAGTATGGAGTGTAGAACCCACAAGGATCTAAAGGTAAGATCAATATTCTCTCAAGCCCTATCTGCCACTAATACAACTCTACGTGCACCGAACGTTTGCTTCCAACTAGAAACAAGAAATAAAACTGTGTTGTGGGTATAAAGAGGATAACTTTGTATGATATCGGAGAGCTAAAATATAAAAGTAGGTGCTGTTATCATAAAGTTAGAATATGTTACTAAATAATATAAATAGCGAGTGTGGAATAATGGTGGATCGGTGTGCGGAATTGTCCTAGGCAATTGTTAACAAGACCGGTGATCACTATTGCAATTTCATATGAGGGAGAGGCATAAGCTAACATACTTTCTCTACTTGTATCATATGCACTTATGATTCGAACTCTAGCAAGCATCCGCAAATACTAAAGATCATTACGGTAAAACCCAACCATAGCATTAAAGCATCGAGTCTCCTTTATTCCCATACGCAACAACCCCCTTACTCGGGTTTGTGTTTCAGTCACTCACCAACCCACTATAAATGAATCATGAACGTATTGCAACACCCTACAACGGGAATCCCTCACGCTTGCGCGACACGGAGGGCACCATAGGACAGCATCAAAGTAAAACATACAACTCATACCAATCTAGATCATCAATCAACCCAAAGACAAAAGATATCTACTGAAAACATCATAGGATGGCAACACATCATTGGATCATAATATGTGGCATAAAGCACCATGTTCAAGTAGGGATTATAGCGGGGTGCGGGAGAGTGGACCACGTAAAAGAGATGAGGATGGTGATGATGCTGGTGATGTTGATGAAGACGATCACCACGGCGATGATTCCCCTCCTGATGGCACTCTGGTGCCACCAAGAGAGAGGAGGAGAGGTTCTCCCCCTTGTGCTTCCTCCTCCATGGCTTTCCCCCTCTAGACCTTGGCCTTCATGGAGATGATGGCCCCTCCGAGATCCTTCTCCATGGCCTCCGGTGATGATGGCTCCCTCCGGCAGGGTGCCAGAGAGGGCCTAGATTGATTTCTCGTGGCTACAGAGGCTTGAGGCGGCGGAACTTCCAATCTAGGTTAATTCCCGAAGGTTTCTGTATTTATAGGAATTTTTGGCATTGGTTTCACGTCAGGGGGGTCTCCGGGCTATCCACGAGATAGGGGGGCGCGCCTTAGGGGGGAGGGCCACTCTCGTGGGCAGCCCGGGACTCTTCTTGCCCAACTCCGATGCTCCGTGGTCTTCTTTTGGTCCATAAAAAATCCTCAAAAATTGGCACGTCAATTGGACTCCGTTTGGTATCCTTTTCGTCAAAACACAAAAACAAGGAGAAAACAGAAACTGACACTCGGGTCTAGGTTAATAGGTTAGTTCCAAAAATCATATAAAATGACATATAAATGCATATAAAACATCATAGATGGATAACATAATAGCATGAATACTTCATAAATTATAGATACGTTGGAGACGTATCAGAAGCACGCGCGGGCGATGGAGGGGCTTTGGGTGGGTCAGGCTGGTCAGGAGCGGGCGTGGCAGCTGTCCACATGTCCCTACCGGACATGCCCGGAAACGAGAGGATGCACCAACTCTCGTGGCTGAAATCGTACACTACACACCATCTCTCTGTAGGAGTAGGTCGATCTGTCGCTCTCTCTAACACACACATGCTGTTAAACACACACACGCACACACACGCACCTTGGTCCCATTCCACCTTCTAACGTGACTTATTACACCTAGACGGAGGGAGTAGTAAGTATACGAGATACGGTGGCACACTGACTTAAGTCGAATACATGTGCCCAAAATTTGTGTGCATGTTATAATAAGGATTCACTTAAAATAGTACATGAGCGAACAGAGGGATCAATTGGACAGTGTTCTCGAGCAGTAGCGAGATGTGTGAGGTAAGATACACCGCTGGCACTTTTAATTTTTCTTATTAATTTGTTTGTTTCACCCTCTGACTGGTGGGACCCAACGTACTACATGGAGAGAGGTAAGGTGACTAAGACTGCATTATTTCTGCACCACTGTGGATAGTCTTACCACCAAAGCCACATGACACGATTATGATTGAAATCCCAATGACTCCCACACACAAAAAAACACGACATGCTTGTCACATGAATGCAGGAATGTATAAAAGGTTATTTTCCTCTCATTGAACATAATAGGAGGGTTGTGTAGCTGGTTAGCCTGTTCGCTCATCAAACTTGAGGTCTCGGGTTCGATAACTACACTTGAGCATAATTTGTGCAGAGGATTCTTTGACTGGTCAAAATGGATGGATACGAAGCTATACGATCTCGTAGTGACCGTATAATCACCTCATCACGTATAAGCTGCAGCCTCGACACTTGTTTTCTAGGGTTTGCACGCTTCACACTCTCTCTCCAGTATATATATACACGCTGAAGCCTCAGCGCTTGTAGTTGCTCTCTTCACACTCTTTCACCCTCTCCAGATCTAAACAAGACTTTGTTGGCCTCTCTCTCCCCTCACTGCTGCTCAAAGAGCTGGCAGGATCTGTCCGCCGGGAAGGGAAGGAGGCTTAACGCTGTCGCCGTCGGCGAGGGAGGGAATCCACTACCGGCGCAGCTGTTCACTTTCACCCAGCGGCGGCGCGGGAGGGCCTCCAACCCCTTCTTCTTCGCTGCCGTCCCGTCGCCCACCGAACCACGCCCAAGAACCTTAAGGTATAATTTATTTACTCCACATGCATTGCTCTAGCTGCATGTATACCATGAATCTAGGACGTGGTTCAAACAGGAAAGGAGTGGGGGAAAGTAGTGGGAAAAGTTGTATATAGCATGAATCTAGGACGTGGTTCAAAGAGGAAATGAAGGGGGAAAGTTGTATAGCATGAATCTAGGATGTGGTTCAAAGAGGAAAGGAATGGGGGAAAGTAGTGGGGAAAGTTGTATCGCATAAATCTAGGACGTGGTTCAAAAAGGAAAGGAAGGGGCGAAAGTACTAGTTCAAAAAGGAAAGGAAGAGACAAGGCTGTAGAGTTTGAGCAGGACTAGATTTGTTGCGCTCACATAGTGAAAGGTGTCTAAAGATAACAAAACTGGTACCAACACAAATACGCTCCTTGGTTGTTTGTTCTTTGTTGCAACAGACTGTGCATGACCACAGTTTATCGGTAGATGCACATGGTGCTGGTGCATCCACTGTCCCGTGCAACTCATTAGCTGTTGCTAATCTAAGGCCCTGTTTGGTTAAAAACTCCCTAGTCCCTACCTGCTTGGTTCCAGTGACTAAACATGGACTAGAGGTTATTAAATGACATGCTAAAAGACCATGTTACCCCTAGTAATGAACTAATAGATACAAGGTGCGATGCGTGGCACGGGCAACTGTTGGAAAAAGTCCCAAAAGGACTCCCTTGGTGTCGGGGATATACCCCGCGGTATGAACCGGTCGGAAATATGACCCGGCCGGGCTTGGCGGTTTACTTGAGACCCGGTTGACACTTGGCGATTCACTGGCGACCCACCCTGACCAGGCGGTTTACAAGCAACCTGCCTGAATATTATGACGCACTGGTAACCCGGCGGGCGGCGGATGAATGACAAAGCCCAAGGCCTAGAAGGCCGGTTTATGTTAATAGTGGACCGGTTTATGAGGAAAGCACAAGTAATATTCTCCTACAAAGGAAGCAAGACTAGGACTCCACTTGTAATAGAGTAATCCTAATCCTACTAGGACTAGTCATGTAACCCGCCCCTTCAACATATATAAGGAGGGGCAGGTCTCCCCAAAGAGGGGCAAGTAAGAAGAAACATTCTCTAAGGCTAGACAGAACTAAAGGGGAGCCGGCTTACGCGGCGTCTCCCAGATGAGCATAATGAGATCTAGCCACAACATCATGTAGGGCTATTACCAGATGATGTTTCCCGGGGCCGAAAGCTGTCTAAATCCTTGTCTTGTGTTGCATCTCTCAATTCCGCCCAACCACTCTCAAGCTACCACATAGATGCATTGGCCTCATGACTAAGTCCTCACACTAGGACATTTGCCGTGACAATTCCACGATAGTTGGCGCCCACCATGGGGCTTGCGCACGGTGCTGTTGTCTTTAAAGGATTTCTCTCATGGATCGTAAAGCTCGTGATATATCAGATGAAAAAGTGCTAGCACAGAAAGCCCGCAGGATAACCCGGCGTGAGACAGCCTTGGACAGAGCCGACACGTTCATCGGTCTATGTTCAGAATTATGATGAAACTTTGAGGTTGTCAGATGCAAGTTTCAAGGTTGAGAGATTCGGATTTAGTGCGCCGCCGTCGCATCGTTTCAATCCACCGAGTCCGAGACAAGATCTTTTACACGAGGTGATTTATCTGCCATGTTTATACTCCAAGGCCGACGGAAATTTTTCTATAGCTGCTGTACGCCGGATCGGATCAGTTAACACACGCGTGCTAACCGTCAAGACACCGCAGAGCTCACATGATCAATAATTCGGAGTCGGACAAAGCTGGGGCAGAGCCAGTAGCCGGGTTAATTATTACACTGGACAACTTTTTGGGCTGGATTTGGGTTGAAAGAAAATCAACCATCGTTCGTGTTCGTCTGGGCGAGCGATCAAATCGTAAAGACGCCGAGACCGGTGTTTTCTGCTGCAGTTTATTCCGCCGGCACGCCAAAGTTCCAACCTGTGACTGCTGTCAAGTCGTACATCCTCGAGTTGGCCAAGAAAAGGGTTCTGATTTTTCTCTATTGGATTGCTAATCCTACCAGTCACCGTATATTCCTAGTATAACATTAATCCAAGCAAGGCCAAACTGCCTATACTCAAGGCTCAAGACTCCAGCATGGCAGCAAGTCACGAGGGTATCTTAACCTACTGGTGCTGCTACTCATTACTTGAAGAGAATCAAAGACGGTCCGTATTGGGCTGACAAAAATAACAGTGTGGGAGCTACGAGTGGGAGGGAGACTCAGATGTGGGATTGACCAGAAACACCACGACCCGGAAGCAGAGACAGACGAGGACTACTCCACCGCCCGTGCCCCCGCTGCGCCTCCGGAACGGGCCGCCTGCCACCTATCGCCGCGCCTGTGGCTCTGGCCGCCGTCGCGCCGCACCAGCTCGCTCCGAGTCGCCGCTGGCCGGCGGGTCGCCTGACTCTCGCTCCGCTTCGCCACCGCGTACTCGTCAGCGCGCTTCCGTCGCGCTTTGGGTCCACCCCGCGCTGAACCGCCGCTACCTCGTCACTCCGCCCCCGCATCAGCTCACTGCTGCTGCTCGGCCACGCGCTGTTAAGTCGCCGCTGCACCACGCCGGTAAGCCCCACGTCCGCCTCCCGCGGCCTTGCCTCCTCCAAACCGCCTGTTCCCGCCATTAGGGACGCGCTGCTCGCCGTGCCTGAACCGCCGGCACCCCTCCGTCGGCCTGCTACTGCTGTGACTCGCCGTTGCTGGGACCCGCTGTGGCTGTGAAAAAATTGCAAACAATGTTGAAACGGAGCAAGTGTTATTTGATGAGGAAGCTGGTTCCTTGACGGGGAGGATGAGTGCAATGAGCTGTATATTTTAGTCAAGAATGTACAAGATGAAGCAGAGAAAACAAAGGAGGTCCAAAGACCGAAGACTTGGACACCCAAATTTATGTATGCAGATCAAGACAAAAAGGACTGGCAGCAGGCCAGCCATGATCCCACGTTCCCACAGGTAATTTCCCCCAAGGGCACTGTTGATTGTGGTGCAAAGTGGGATGCTCCAAGAATTCCTCACCTGGACCTCAATCATCCTACACATTTGAAGACAAGAGGACCAGTATTACTACTCCTCTCAACATGTCACGATTTTTCAGATCAAAATTTTTGTTAGAAGCCAAAGTAGCATTATCCAGTATCCAGCACCAGCATCTGCGTTCATCCGACAAAAACGAAATCAGGTGTTATCCCTCCTATATATTTTATCAGGACATTTTAATTCCTCTGAGCACCATTAAACTACCCTATTGGTGTTTTTATATACATGAAAAATTATTGTTATACTACGGGTATAAAGCACGAACTGGCAACGTTCTACAGCGGCGTTTTCCTCCGTGTCACATTACCTGATGAAGGAACGACCGGTTCACGCATCGGCACCGGTTTACAACGCGGAGGACAACTTGCCCGTCCGCACTGGCTTATAATATCGCAGAGGACAACTTGCCCGTCCGCACCGGCTTACAACGCCGCGGCCGGTTCATTCGTCTGCTCCCGCGGCCGACACGTGCGTGGTGATCATCAACTCCGCGGTGGATAATTTCTGGCCTAACATATGAGGTGTCATCTATCTAAGTCTATTTTTGACACATATTGTTTTTTGTCAAAAGAACAATTACGTTGGACCGTATATTTTGATATGCAGGACAATTATTCATTATAAAACGTGGTTTATACCATGGGTACGGAGCACACGCTGGCAACGTCATGCCCGGTGTTCGTCCGTGTCACATTACACGGTGAATGGACGCGTGCAAGACGCCACCCTTATGGCCTGATTTATATCAGCTTGCCGGGGACGCGCCTGTGTTTGACTCGCCCGTCCGTACTGGCTTACAACGCCGTGATCGACTCATCTATATATATCACCTCTGATGCTGCGGTCGTCTTTTTGTCCGTCTCTCGCGGCCTGGTCTACCTCAGCATACCGGGCCGCACCTGTCTGCATGAGCTGTTTATTGAGTATGAGCAAGTCACAACTTGGGTAGCCCGGTTTTCTTTCAACAAAATGGAGGCAAATTATCATATACTATCAACCGCCGTCTACACTAGCTGGTTCAATAGGCAGGCGCACAAGCCGTCGCCACTATAGTTTGGTTAACTTCAAATCACCAGTTGGAAGGAAGCATTGGCCGAGTTGCTGACACGGCTCATACGGGACCATTTCTAACCCGCCGCAGTCACCTCAACCTTCTATGGATTCACATCGTGCTATCAACACCAATGATATACAAGTTATGTCGGTTTATATCGCGGTCAAATATGGAGAATCTCAAGCCAACTCCTCGAGTCACCTTGAGACTCGGGGGCTACGATGACATGACTCAGTAAATCTTGCCAGTTTCAGCAAAATTAAGAACCCCAGGACGATGGAGAGAAAGATAACCCGGTCCCGGAGGCTACTGTTATATTGATGGAAATTTCAAAAGCCATCAGAAAATTTCTGGCTTAGAAAGTGTATGACAGTTACAAAACCCCGGCTCAATGAAGAAGTTCCGGGTCATCAGAAAGGATTCCGGTTTAAAATCCGGCTCAAGGGAAGTCAGTCTAACTGAAGCTCTCAAATATCCGGTTTACAATCCGGTTCAAGGGAAGTCAGTCTCACTGAAGCTTTCAAACATCCGGTTTACAATCCGGTTCAAGGGAAATCTGTCTCCCACAAAGCTCTGAAGTTCTCAAATCCGGTTTAAGAATTTTCGTTTCAAAAAGAATTAATCTCTCGCAAATTCGAGTTTAAAGGCCGTCAGAAAATTTCCTGCTGAAAATGAAGGTTCCGGTTTAAAATCTGGTTCAAGGGAAAGATGTCTCCCATAAAGCTTTGAAGCTCTCAATATATGGTTCAAAATCCCGGTTCAAGAAGAATTTATCTCTTGCAAAATGTTAAAGGTTGCCGAAGAGGACCTGCTGCCATGATGCGCGGTTCAAACATGGGTATCCTGCCTTATTGGCTTATCATATTATTGATCGCGTGGGGGCTTCTGTTTATAAAGCGGAGTCCGGTTTACCCCTTGATTCAGCTTATAAAGCCATATATAAAAAAATCACTTGGGGGCTTGGTCGTATTCAAACCATAGCTACACCTCTTGATCGGCGTAAGGCCACCAGGGAAATCACTTGGGGGCCAAAGAGAGTCTGTTGCCAAGCACAGCTCAAACGTAGGCACCCACTGAGCACAGCTCAAAATGTTACTTGGGGGATCTTTGTGCACAACAACAAAGAGTTTTAGAGGACCCTTGTAATAGGCTATCAAGCCAGGCTTGGAAGCCAGGTGTATTCACCTAAAACCCCGGGTTAACCTGCCTTCATCAAGTAAGACACTCCGTCCAGGTAATACTGGTATGACCCGCCGAACGTTTGATAAGTCAATCTTGTACAAACCCTGAACTTGTCAAAGTTAAAATGACGATTGGTTAATGTGAAGTCCATCTTAAAAGGATTTGTGAAATGGTTTAACTCAGTGGCCTAGCAGCCCATGAAAAGCCTTGAATTTGGGCCTGGCAGCCCTTGAAAAGCCTCGACTACAAGTTTTTTATTTTGCTTTTATTTGTCAAAGTTTTTCTCTTTTGATAAGGTTTTGAGGTAAACCAGCGTCTATTGGCCCGGCCTGACTATAAGTCGTCAATATAACATAAACCAGTGTTTGTTAACCCGACTTGGCTTTCAACTATAAGTTGTTAGTACACAACTAATTATAAACCGGTGTTTATTAACCCGGCCTGGCTTTGACTGTAAGTCGCCAGGATGATCATCCGGTGTTTATTATAACCCGGCATGGCTTCTTATAAACCAGCACAACATGGTGGGAGTTATCAGTACTCAAGATTTGGGTTATCACCCTTACTACAAGAAAGTTGGTAAACCAACAATGTGATTCAATATCACATGTATGATATATTTGATATTTTATTATCCTTGCAGCCTTGGTTATAAACTCGGGTTATATGTTGGGTATTATGACCCGTCCGGCGATAAACCGCCAGGACACTTGAAACTTGTTGTATGCAGAAACAGGTTGAATAAAGCATAATTATAAATCACCGGCGTTTATTAACCCGGCCTGGCTTTGGACTATAAGTCGCCAGTATATATTTGGATTGCACCATTGGAATCATGCGCTTATAAATCATTGGGTATATTATTCAAATCTTCAAATAGCCAACATGGCTGGATTTTATTATGGTTATCAGTAACATGATTAAGGTTTTCAAAGTCGCTTTAGCGCAATGGTTATTATATTATCAATGGATATGATTTAGTCTACAATGGAGGGAATAGCCCCGAGTCGCTGCAGGCTTACGACACGGCACTTGGGGGCTACATTATTTAAGTTGAGATTACATCAAATACACAAGTCTCATGTCGCTGTAAGCATGCACCATGACACTTGGGGGCTAATGCAAAGTCACTGTTTGCTCACCTTATTGAAGACCCAACTCATCACATCGTAATGAGCCGGCCCTTGGGGGCTACCAATTGCTCCTGTCAACTATTCAAGGTACAAAGCTTTTTATCCATTATATTGAAGGGTCCACTGCTCAGTTGGTAAAGCACAAGGCTTTTAACCTTGTGGACATGGATTCAAGCCCCATGATGGGGGTTATATCATAAGATGTTATTTTCATTGAAGTATATATCAAGTCCCAGCTCAATATTATCTTACTGACCCGGCCCTTGGGGGCTACACGTTGCTATTCAAAGTTTACATGATTATATTTACAAACTCCTTGCTCATTATTGCATACTGACCCGGCCCTTGGGGGCTACACTGGTTGAAGTTTTTATGAGCATAAGGCAATTTCAAGTCCCAGGTTGCTGCAAGCATGACAACCCGGTACTTGGGGGCTACATATATGGAATATTCAGTTTTTTGCAAGTGACTGAGATGAACAACATGGATTTCTTCAAAAGTGGCAGTAATTATATGAAAACAAGTCTCAAATCATCACTTTGTTCTATTCAAGACTTGGGGGCTACAGGTAATATGGATATAAGGGAGAAATATCTTCCAATTTGAAGTTTTGAGCAAACCAGATTGACCCGGCATCACCAATCATTATGACCCGGTGTCTGCAACAATCGTAACCTGGCGTCAGCAACAATCATGAACCGGTGTTTGGCAATAATCATGAACCGGCATTGGCAATAATCATGAACCGGCGTTGGCAATAATCATGAACCGACATTGGAAACAATCATGACCTGGAATTATCAGTTTTTATAACCCGACGATTTTGGAAATCATATATCGGCAAGTTCTACATTTTAAGCCGGCCGAATATCAGTTGAATATTTGAAGACCAATATTTTTGTCAAGTTAAAGCATTGAAGGCCGAGTCAAATGGATTCTTTATTTACAATATTTTTTCTACAAACAAATTGATTATGAAGCTGGTCTACTGACCCGGATTTTCTAGAAGGAGGAAATGACAAAGATTTAAGGATGATCAGGTGCCGGTTTACAAGAATTTTTAACCAGGAGTACAACTTGTCAAAGTTGTTTCTTGTGTTTGTTTACAGGATCAGTTTACCATGGATAAATCCAAGCTAAACTGGGGGCTAATGTCGGGGATATACCCCGCGGTATGAACCGGCCGGAAATATGACCCGGCCGGGCTTGGCGGTTTACTTGAGACCCGGTTGACACTTGGCGATTCACTGGCGACCCGCCCTGACCAAACGGTTTACAAGCAACCTGCCTGAATATTATGACGCACTGGTAACCCGGCGGGCGACGGACGGATGACAAAGCCCAAGGCCCAGAAGGCTGGTTTATGTTAATAGTGGGCCGGTTTATGAGGAAAGCACAAGGAATATTCTCCTACAAAGGAAGCAAGACTAGGACTCCGCTTGTAATAGAGTAATCCTTATCCTACTAGGACTAGTCATGTAACCCGCCCCTTCAACATATATAAGGAGGGGCAGGACTCCCAAAAGAGGGGCAAGTAAGAAGAAACAATCTCTAAGGCTAGACACAACTAAAGGGGAGCCGGCTAACGCGGCGTCTCCCAGATGAGCATAATGAGATCTAGCCACAAACAACATGTAGGGCTATTACCGGATGATGTTTCCCGGGGCCCAAAGCTTGTCTAAATCCTTGTCTTGTGTTGCGTCTCTCGATTCTGCTCAACCCCTCTCAAGCTACCACATAGATGCGTTTGCCTCACGACTAAGTCCTCACACTAGGGCATCTGCCGTGACAATTCCACGACACTTGGGTTCTTCTTTCTTTAGTCCCAAATGCCCACTTTTAGTCCCTAAAAGTCCCTCCTGTTTGGTTTAGATGGGACTGACACAGAGTTTTTTTAGTCCCTACACCAAAATGTCCCTGTAAACAAACACCCTCTAATAATGCCGCTAGAAAATTGATGCAATGCCACAGTTAAAAGCAAATTACATGTTTAATGAATTTCATTGTTAATATAATCTCTATGTTAATATTAATCAATGCCACCGTTTTAGAAATGCTTTATCTTGCTTTCTTTCCCATTTAGATAAGGTAGATGCTTCTTTTTGTTTGCTTCTGTGTCATCCACCGTTATTGACCACTAATTGTTTCTTTTGCACCTCTGTGTAAACAGGGTTATCTACTTCACCTCGTTGCCATTGTGACCTTTTGTTGCACTGCACAAAACACTTTTGTTTTAAGAGTGTTTTGTGCAGTTCAACCAAAATGTCACAATCGACAACGTTGCTTGATTGCTTGATCTTAGTGGAACGCACAAGAGGAGATCTTACTTCCTATCCGTGTTGGCAAATTTGGTTCAGATCTTCTTCTTGTGAGTTGTTTGAATTCGCATCATGAGAGGTCAAGACTAGCCTTCTTTCACATGATTCGTAGTGTGCTTTCATATGTTGTGCTACTTGTACGATAATGTTGCTTGATTTTAGTGAATCGCACAAATGGAGACAAGACTTCCAATCAGATGTGCACCGTAATATCCCATTGAGGTAAGATAAGGATATTTCACAACTGTTGGCCTGTATTTTGCCACTTTCATCAAAAAATTAAGTTTAGTACTATACTTGTGCTCCCTAATTGACATGCCAAATCTTACATTGAAGGCGAAGCTTGTCTGTTATTGAACCAAGTGATGAAGGGGAAGAACAAGTGGAAGAAAAACAAAAATCAACTCCCGGTGCTATAATGAAGCACTGGAACTGTGATGACACAAGTAATGATATAGTTTTGCATCTTAATTTATTGCTATGGCTGGAATGAGCAATTGTTTTGCCACTGATTTGATGCCACTCTTAATGTAATACGTAATTATCTCTACTTGTGCAAACAGGGATCTTCTTTGAAGATACCATATATCTTAGTGGAACTGCACAAGAAGATGTTGGAAACATTAAACTAATCGAGGAGTATATAGTAAGCACGCATGGCCACCACCGTAGATAGCAACAGATGGTTCCGGAGAAGTGCTTCATCTGTATGCTCTACACAATAAGCCTCCTGACAAAGGTTGGTACTCGCCCACTGATTTCATCCATATGATTGAGCTTTGTCATCTCTATTGGTGTTGTGCTACTGTTTAGATACTGTCATGAAAAAGTGGTATTGTCCTTGAGAAGTGCTTCTCTGTGCTGTTTTAAATATTTCCTTTCCTTTTTTCGAGCAAATAGGGATGCTAGCATTTAGTAGTCCTCTTGTCTTTGCACAACAGGATCATCTTCCTCTGAAGAAGAATATGGAGTACGTGAAGTGACTAGTTCCGATTATGCCAGGATGAAGAAGCCCTGTCTATCTTCTCATCAGAAGGAGCAGTTGAAGGATGGTTACATTACTCCCCACAAAACCAAACTAACTTCAGCTCAGAAGGGCTGACAAATCTCCATTTTTTTGTTGTGATGCGTGAGTACAATGTTGTTCTAGGATTGTTTCTGGTGAGTTCCATTTTTCTAAAAGTGTTCTCTACATGGACCATGTAGGTGCCTGTTTAAACTGTCAATTCATAGTACAATTTGCTTTATACTAATCACTTATTTGTATTTGTGCAAACAGGGGTGCTCAGCTTGATTTCAATGGGAATTGCACAAAATGTTCATGAATACATCAAATCATTCATTTCCACCACAAGAAAGGAGGTGTCGATAAGTTCAAGGCGTTGCAACATATAAGGGTGAAATCATACAAGCTACGCGCGAATTTGGTTGATTTTGGTGGAACTGCACAAAAAGAACAACTAGTTTATTTAGCATGAGGTGCCATGTCAATGTCTGAACTGATGGCAAACCCTGCCTATTCCACAATCGTAGGCATTTGATATTTTGGAATGGGACAACCTTGTCAAATTTTGCTCATTGATTTTAGCAAGACATGCATTTGATATTTTTGAATGGGACACCCTTTGTGTCGTCAATACCGATCAATTTTTTCTTTATTCTTTAGTTGTGAAGTAAATATTGCCTCTGACATGTGAGTCGCTGAGATGCATAATCATCGATTGTTTTGAATGTTCTCTATGAATTGCCAGCCCTGTGTGTTTGATTGCAATGTACAGAAATGCTAAAAAGCTGCTCAAACTCTTTGTACTCCTTCTGTTCCTTTTTACTTCGCACATTGTGAAAGTGCATACTTTTTGTATAAGATTGGTCAAAGTAGAGATACTTTGACCGCAGACAAAACTTGTATGCAGACTAGAAAGGACCGGAGGGAGTACATGTGAAACTGCTGCAAACGAGGTGATCACCCTGGGAATAATGCTAGTACGTATTGTTTTGCATGTTCATCCAATGCCAGTGATACAGGAATTCGAACTAATCGAAATAAATTCATTCATACACGGTCGGGTTTCATATAAACATTCCGGATTTCATTACATTTCATACATTCTTCAACTAAAAAGGGGTGCGCTGGAGGTATAATTAATTAACCAAAGCTACCCACCTGTGTCCCACTGAGCCGAACCAGAAGCTTCAGTGACTTAAATGCAGGTGCAGTTGCGTAATTGACATGTGGCCTGTTGGGCCCATGTGTCAGTCAGCCAACTGCACTAGCAGTTAAGTAGAAGCAGTGTTCTTCTCTAGCGCAGCTCTCCGACTCCACGTCGCCGCCAAGAAGCTAACCGGCCGTCAATGGTCAACCCGCCTAGCTTGGCTTCAACCGGAGGGTAGTAGCGGTGGCCTTACTTGGACTCGAGCGGCGGCGACCTACCGTGTTCTACTCTTCCTCGTTTTCTGTGTGGCGCGGCCTCGTTGGCAGCGGGGAGGGGCCTCGGCGGAGCTGGCGATGTCCTCTATCTCGTTGCTGGCGGGCGGCGCCTCGACGGAGCGGTGGAAATCCTCCCCCACGTTGCCGGCAGGGTGGGGCCTCGGCTGAGCCGGCGATGTCCTCTGCCTCGTTGTTGGCGGGGCGGGGCCTCGGCGGAGCCAACGGTGTCCTCTGCCTCGTTGTTGGCGCCACAGGGCCTCGGCGGAGCAGGGCCTCATCGATGCCAACGGAGCGGGGACTCGTCGGAGGCGGCATTGTCCTCTGCCTCGTCCTCGGTCTCGCCAAACAATGCCGCACCCGTTTCATCGCCCTCTTTGCTAGCCTCTTTGTAGGCGGCCGCAGCCTCCGCCACCCGCATTCGGTACCGCCAGCGCTCGAAGCAGCCCTTGCGGGCGGAGCGGTATGAGTCGAGTAGCGCCTCTAGCTCTGCCCGCTCCGCGGCGATCTGCTCCTCCGCCTGCAGGTGCTCCTGGAGGAGATGGTGGTTGTAGGCGGCGTTGGCCTGCACTTTCCGGAACTGCACCTCACGCATCTGCCTCATTGTGCCCATATATTGGGCATGGGCCTCGCCGATGGTCATGGTGCAATGCACCGGTGAGGATGGCGTGAAGGAGGGGGTTGGCGCCAGATCGTCGACTACCATGTTCTCCATTGGGACATCATCGTCCTACGGCTGCCTGCCGGCCAGCCGGTCGGCAGCAATGGCTGCCATCTCCTTGTGGTCCATCGTCCGCCCGTCCTGAAGAGCGCTGGAGCGCAACGAAGCCATGGTGGGAAGTAGTGGTGTGGACAGGAGAAAGGGAACGGATGCGGATGATTGCGACTATGGCCGGCGCAGCAGTTTATATAGCAATAGTGGGCGGCGGAGGGACGGACGTGTGGCGCCGGAGTAGCCGCCTCGGCAACCGCGTATCATCAACATGGGCGGCAGATGGACGGATGGACGACACTCGTGTCGCTTTGAAAGCGAGCAATCGCTTTGCACCGGAAGCGCGCGGCGGCGCGACTGCTTTTAGGCGGAAGCGCCTGCCGGCGAGGAGATGACTTTACTTGGAGAGCATGACAATGGGGACCCACCAGGGCCATAGCCTCACGTACGCAAGTGCCTCCTTATTATATATATAACTATAATTTATTTTGCTTCCTCCTGGTTTCCTGACATCACGGTCCCACATCATTGTCAACCTATGTACTCCCTCCTTTCCGGTTTATAGGGCTTATCTCAAAATTTTAGTTTTTCCATTTTATAAGGCTCAATTTGGTTGTTTTCCATCACATGTTCAGATTCCAAGGTGCATTAAATCATTGCATGCATGTATTAAGAGAAATTGACCAATGCATGTACTTTATGCATGCATGCATTGCAATTAATGCATTGATAAACATAATTTTTTGAGGATAACAAGAGCATTAATTAGGTGCTTTTGCAAAACTACAAAAAGTATTCCACCACTCACCATCTACCTTGATTGGTGAGATTTTTGAATTGAGCACTATAAACCGGAAAGGAGGGAGTAGTCAATAAACGAGAGAATTACACAAGAAGCGGCCGACAGCTGGGACCAAGCAGCTCGAGCAGTATTTGTGTTTTTGAGGTGTGAGCACTGCAGAGTTTTTCGATGTTTAGCCCAGATATTAATTTTTCTACTCTCAACAACAACGAAAACATCGCTGCAGGTATTAACTGGGCGGGCTGTGGCCCGTCTAGCCTAGGCCAGATATCCAACCCAGATATTAATTTTATTCAAGCTGAAAAATGGCTAGCCCAACTATACTTTTTTTAGGAATACCCATACAAGGTCAAGTTGTTATTCTCCGCCCCGTTGGGCTGCAAATCTTTCCTAAGAGGGATGCATTAGGCTTAACAAGAAAATGGGCTTTAAGAAATAATAAATGGGATGTAATTATAAAAATTGGGCAGTAACTATAAAAAAATGCACCAAACACGTAATTACTTTATAAAATATTATTTTTGGATATTGAGAATTTTAATTTCATTAATTGTTGCGAGCGCAATGTTTCGTTTGATTTTTACGTAATATAAATTTATATTGAAATTGTATTTAATCTGACTAGAAATTTCGGGATAAAAATATTTCGGATCCCATCAAAATGTGGGAAATTTTATGGCATTCTGTTTTGAACGGTTGGTTGAAATAGGTTGTACTTTTAACAAAACGTAAATGGGCTGTAGTAAATTCCATTAGAATTCAAAAATGGGCTACACATTCTTACAAATCTCAAATGGGCTATAAGTTCTCTTGAAGGAAATATGCCCTAGAGGCAATAATAAAGTTATTATTTATTTCCTTATTTCATGATAAATGTTTATCATTCATGCTAGAATTGTATTAACCGGAAACATGATACATGTGTGAATGCATAGACAAAACAACATGTCACTAGTATGCCTCTACTAGACTAGCTTGTTAATCAAAGATGGTTATGTTTCCTAACCATAAACAAGGAGTTGTTATTTGATTAACAAGGTCACATCATTAGTAGAATGATCTGATTGACATGACCCATTCCCTTAGCTTAGCACACGATCGTTGAGTATGTTGCTACCGCTTTTATCCATGACTTATACATGTTCCCGTAACTATGAGATTATGCAACTCCGCTTACGGAGGAACACTTTGGTGCTACCAAACGTCACAACGAATCGGGTGATTATAAAGGAGTACTACAGTGTCTCCAAAGGTAGATGTTGGGTTGGCGTATTTGAGATTAGGTTTTGTCACTCCGATTGTCGGAGAGGTATCTCTGGGCCCTCTCGGTAATGCACATCATCAAGCCTTGCAAGCACTACAACTAATGAGCTAGTTGTGGGATGATGTATTACGGAACGAGTAAAGAGACTTGCCGTAACGAGATTGAACTAGGTATTGGATACCGACGATCGAATCTCGGGCAAGTAACATACCGATGACAAAGGGAACAACGTATGTTGTTATGCGGTCCGACCGATAAAGATCTTCAGTAGAATATGTAGGAGCCAATATGGGCATCCAGGTCCCGCTGTTGGTTATTGACCGTGAATAGTTCTAGGTCATGTCTACATTGTTCTCGAACCGTAGGGTCCGCACGCTTAAGGTTTCGATGGCGGTTATTATGAGTTTATGTATTTTGATGTACCAAGAAGTTCGAGTCCCGGATGTGATCACGGACATGACGAGGAGTCTCGAAATGGTCGAGACATAAAGATTGATATATTGAAGCCTATGTTTGGAGTTCGAATGGTTCCGGCGGCACGGAATTTATCGAGTACCGGAGGTTACCGAACCCCGGGAGGTAAATGGGCCTCGATGGGCCTTAGTGGAAAGGAGAAGGGCCAGCCCTAGGTGGGCACGCGCCCCCCTTCCCTAGTCCTACTAGGACTAGGAGAAGGGCCGCCCCTCTCTCTTTCCCCTCCGGAATCCTAGTCCAACTAGGATTGGGGAAATCCTACTCCCTGAGGGAGTAGGACTCCTGGCGCCTCCCTTGGCCGCCCCCCCCCCCTTGCTCCTTTATATACGGGCAGGGGGCACCTTGGGACACACAAGTTGATCTTGAGATCGCTCCTTAGCCGTGTCGCGTGCCCCCTCCACCATATTCCACCTCGGTTATACTGTCATGAAGCTTAGGCGAAGCCCTGCGCCGTGAAACATCAAGATCGTCACCACGCCGTCGGTCGACGAAACTCTCCTCGACACTCGGCTGGATCGAGTACGAGGGACGCCATCGAGCTGTACGTGTGTCAAGAATTGGGCGCCGAGTAACGGCGCCGGATCGGTCGGATCGCGAGGAGAACGTCGACTACTTCCTCTACGCCAGATCGCTTCGCTTCGGTCTCACGAGGGTACGAGACAACACTCTCCCTCTCGTTGCTATACATCACCATGATCTTGCGTGTGCGTAGGAAAATTTTTGAAATTACTACGCTCCCCAACAAAGGTATCGAGCCTAGGTTTTTCTATGGTTTGATGTTTTGCACGAGTAGAACACAAGTGAGTTGTGGGCGATACAAGTCATACTACCTACCAGCATGTCATACTTTGGTTCAGCGGTATTGTGAGATGAAGCGCCCAGACCGACATTACGCGACGCTTACGCGAGACTGGTTTCACCGCTATGAGCACTCGTTGCTTAAAGGTGACCGTGGGTGCCTGCTCTCTCACTTTAGTTGAACTGAGTGTGGCTACGCCCGGTCCTTGAGAAGGTTAAACGGAGTCTATTTGACGAAGTATCGCTGTGGTTTTGATGCGTAGGTGAGATTGGTTCTTGCTTAAGCCCGTAGCAGCCACGTAAAATTTGCAACAACAAAGTAGAGGACGCCTAACTTGTTTTTGCAGGCATGTTGTGATGTGATATGGTCAAGACGTGATGCTATATTTTATTGTATGAGATGATCATGTTTTGTAACCGGTTATCGGCAATCGGCTGGAGCCATATGGTTGTCGCTTTATTGTATGCAATGCAATCGCTTCGTAATGCTTTACTTTATCACTAAGCGGTAGCGATAGTCGAGAAGCATAAGTTTGGCGAGACGACAACGATGCTACGATGAAGATCAAGGTGTCGCGCGGGTGACGATGGTGATCAAGGTGGTGCTACAAGATGGAGATCATGAAGCACAAGATGATGATGACCATATCATATCACTTATATTGATTTGCATGTGATGTTTATCCTTTTATGCATCTTATCTTGCTTTGATTGACGGTAGCATTATAAGATGATCTCTCACTAAATTATCAAGAAGTGTTCTCCCGAGTATGCACCGCTGCCAAAGTTCGTCGTGCCTGCACACCACGTGATGATCGGGTGTGATAAGCTCTCGTCCATCTACAACGGGTGCAAGCCAGTTTTGCACACGCAGAATACTCGGGTTATACTTGACGAGCCTAGCATATGCAGATATGGCCTCGGAACACGGAGACCGAAAGGTCGAGCGTGAATCATATAGTAGATATGATCAACATAAGATGTTCACCATTGAAAACTACTCCATTTCACGTGATGATCGGTTATGGTTTAGTTGATTTGGGTCACGTGATCACTTGGATGACTAGAGAGATGTTTTTCTAAGTGGGAGTTCTTAAGTAATATGATTAATTGAACTTAAATTTATCATGAACTTAGTACCTGATAGTATCTTGCTTGTTTATGTTTGATTGTAGATAGATGGCTCGTGCTGTTGTTCCGTTGAATTTTAATGCTTCCTTGAGAAAGCAAAGTTGAAAGATGATGGTAGCAATTACACGGATCGGGTCCGTAATTTGAGGATTATCCTCATTGCTGCACGTAAGAGTTAC
Organism: Aegilops speltoides; assembly: GCA_021437245.1. Lineage (NCBI taxonomy): Eukaryota > Viridiplantae > Streptophyta > Magnoliopsida > Poales > Poaceae > Aegilops > Aegilops speltoides. Next base: position 103,790,961 of record CM038145.1, read on the forward strand.
GCCCCGGATGCACCGCTAGGTGACAGTTCGATGCAGATGCAACCGACGACGTTAAGAACGTCTGGCGAGCAAAGCTGATGACTACTCTATAGTTCAATGTGCCATGCTTTACGGCTTAGAACCGGACTTCAACGACGTTTTGAACGTCATGGAGCATATGAGATGTTCCAGAGTTGAAGTTGATATTCCAACAGAATGCCCGGATTGAGAGATATGAAGTCTCCAATAAGTTCTATAGCTGCAAGATGGAGGAGAATAGTTCATTAGTGAGCATATACTCGTAATGTCTGGGTACTACAATCACTTGACACAATTGGGAGTTAATCTTCCGGATGATTGTGTCATTGACAGAATTCTTCAATCACTACCACCAAGCTACAAAGGCTTCGTGATGAACTATAATATGCAAGGGTTAGTGAAAACTATGCCTGAGCTCTTCGCAATGCTAAAGGCAGCGGAGGTAGAAATCAAGAAGGAGCATCAAGTGTTGATGGTCAATAAGACCACTAGTTTCAAGAAGAAAGGCAAAGGGAAGAAGAAGGAACTTCAAGAAGAACAGCAAGCAAGTTGCTTCGCTCGAGAAGAAACCCAAGTCTGGCCCTAAACCTGAAACCGAGTGTTTCTACCGCAAGCGCATCGGTCACCGGAAGCGGAACTGCCCCAAGTATTTGGCGGATAAGAAGGATGGCAAGGTGAACAAAGGTATATGTGATATACATGTTATTGATGTGTACCTTACTAGAGCTCGCAGAGCACTGGTATTTGATATCGGTTCTGTTGCTAATATTTGCAACTCAAACAGGACTACGGATTGCTTAACACCGGCAAAGGACGAGGTGACGATGCGCGTGGGAAATGGTTCCAAAGTCGATGTGATCGCGGTCGGCACGCTACCTCTACATCTACCTTCGGGATTAGTTTTAGACCTAAATAATTGTTATTTGGTGCTGCGTTGAGCATGAACATTATATCTGGATCTTGTTTGATGCGAGACGGTTATTCATTTAAATCGAGAATAATGGTTGTTCTATTTATATGAGTAATATCTTTTATGGTCATGCACCCTTGAGGAATGGTCTATTTTGATGAATCTCGATAGTAGTGATACACATATTCATAATGTTGAAACCAAAAGATGCAGAGTTGATAATGATAGTGCAACTTATTTGTGGCACTCGCCGTTTAGGTCATATCGGTGTAAAGCGCATGAAGAAACTCCATGCTTGATGGACTTTTGGAGTCACTTGATTATGAATCACTTGGCACTTAAGTAACCGTGCCTCATGGGCAAGATGACTAGAACACCGCTTCTCGGCACTATGGAGAGAGCAACAGATTTGTTGGAAATCATACATACGATGTATGTGGTCCAATGAATGTTGAGGCTCGTGGCGGATATCGTTATTTTCTCACCTTCACAGATGACTTAAGCGATATGGGTATATCTACTTAATGAAACATAAGTCCAAACGTTTGAAAAGTTCAAAGAATTCCAGAGTGAAGTTGAAAATCATCGTAACAAGAAAATTAAGTTTCTACGATCGATCGTGGAGGTGAATATTTGAGTTACGAGTTTGGTCTACATTTGAAACAATGCGGAATAGTTTCGCAACTCACGCCACCCGAACACCACAACGTAATGGTGTGTCCGAACGTCAGAATCGCACTTTACTAGATATGGTGCGATCTATGATGTCTCTTCTGATTTACCGCTATCGCTTTGGGGTTATGCTCTAGAGACGGCCGCATTCACACCGAATAGAACACCGTCGAAATCCGTTGAGACGACACCTTATGAACTGTGGTTTAGCAAGAAACCAAAGTTGTCGTTTCTTAAAGTTTGGGGATGCGATGCTTATGTGAAAAAGCTTCAACCCGATAAGCTCGAACCCAAATCGAGAAATGTGTCTTCATAGGATACCCAAAGGAGACAGTTGGGTACACCTTCTATCACAGATCCGAAGGCAAGACATTCGTTGCTAAGAATGGATCCTTTCTAGAGAAGGAGTTTCTCTCGAAAGAAGTGAGTGGGAGGAAAGTGGAACTTGATGAGGTAATAGTACCTTCTCCCTTACTTGAAAGTAGTTCGTCGCAGAAACCGGTTTACGAGACACCGCACCAAGTAGTGAGGAAGTTGATGATGTTGATCATGAAACTTCAGATCAAGTTACTACGAAACCTCGTAGATCAACCAGAGTAAGATCCGCACTGAGTGGTACGGTAATCCTGACTTGGAAATCATGCTACTAGATCATGATGAACCTACGAACTATGAAGAAGCGATGGTGAGCCCAGATTCCATAAAATGGCTTGAAGCCATGAAATCGAGATGGGATCCATGTATGAAAACAAAGTATGGACTTTGGTTGACTTGCCGAGGGTAGGCAAGCAATAGAAAACAAGTGGATCTTCAAGAAGAAGACCGACGCTAACGGTAATGTTATCGTTTACAAAGCTCGACTTGTCGCAAAGGGTTTTCGACAAGTTCAAGGGATTGACTACGATGAGACCTTCTCACCCGTAGCGATGCTTAAGTCCGTCCGAATCATGTTAGCGATTGCGCATTTTATGATTATGAAATTTGGCAAATGGATGTAAAGACTGCATTCTGAATGGATTTACGGAAGAAGAGTTGTATATGATGCAACCGAAGGTTTTATCGATCCAAAGGAGCTAACAAAGTATGCAAGCTCCAATGATCCATCTATGGACTGGTGCAAGCATCTCGAGTTGGAATAAACGCTTTGATAGTGTGATCAAAGCATTTGGGTTTGTCTGAGACTTTTGGAGAAGCTCAGTATTTACAAGAAAGTGAGTGGGAGCTCAGAGCATTTCGATATTATATGTAGATGACATATTGCTGATCGGAAATGATATAGAATTTCTGGATAGCATAAAGGGATACTTGAATAAGAGTTTTTCAATGAAAGACCTCGGTGAAGCTGCTTACATATTGGGCATTAAGATCTATAGAGATAGATCAAGACGCTTGATTGGACTTTCACAAAGCACATACCTTGACAAAATTTTGAAAAAGTTCAAAATGGATCAAGCAAAGAAAGGGTTCTTGCCTGTGTTACAAGGTGTGAAGTTGAGTAAGACTCAATGCCCGACCAATGCAGAAGATAGAGAGAAAATGAAAGATGTTCCCTATGCTTCAGCCATAGGCTCTATCATGTATGCAATGTTGTGTACTGACTGATGTGTGCCTTGCTATAAGCCTAGCAGGAGGTACCAAAGTAATCCAGAGTGGATCATCGGACAGCGTCAAGAACATCCTGAAATACCGAAAAGGACTAAGGATATGTTTCTCGATATGGAGGTGACAAAGAGCTCATCAAACGGTTACGTTGATGCAAGCTTTGACACCGATCCGGACGATTCTAAATCGCAGACCGCATACGTATTTACAAAGAAACGGAGGAGCTGTCGGTTGGTGCAGTTCTAAACAAAGCGTCAGAAGGGATCTACATGTGAAGCGGAATACATAGCAGCTTCGAAGCAGCTAATGAAGGAGTCGGATGAAGGAGTTCATATCCGATCTAGGTGTCATACCTAGTGCATCGGGTCCAATGAAAATATTTTGTGACAATATCGAGCTATTGCCTTAGCGAAGGAATCCAGATTTCACAAGAGGACCAAGCACATCAAGAGACGCTTCAATTCCATCCGGACTTAGTCCGGTTGGGAGACATAGAGATTTGCAAGATACACACGGATCTGAATATTGCGCACCCATTGACTAAGCCTCTTCCACGAGCAAAACATGATCAGCACCAAGACTCCATGGGTGTTAGAATCATTACTATGTAATCTAGATTATTGACTCTAGTGCAAGTGGGAGATCAAGGAAATATGCCCTAGAGGCAATAATAAAGTTATTATTTATTTCCTTATTTCATGATAAATGTTTATCATTCATGCTAGAATTGTATTAACCGGAAACATGATACATGTGTGAATGCATAGACAAAACAACATGTCACTAGTATGCCTCTACTAGACTAGCTTGTTAATCAAAGATGGTTATGTTTCCGACCATAAACAAGGAGTTGTTATTTGATTAACAATGTCACATCATTAGTAGAATGATCGATTGACATGACCCATTCCCTTAGCTTAGCACACGATCGTTGAGTATGTTGCTACCGCTTTTATCCATGACTTATACATGCTCCCGTAACTATGAGATTATGCAACTCCGCTTACGGAGGAACACTTTGGTGCTACCAAACGTCACAACGAATCGGGTGATTATAAAGGAGTACTACAGTGTCTCCAAAGGTAGATGTTGGGTTGGCGATTTCGAGATTAGGTTTTGTCACTCCGATTGCTCGAGAGGTATCTCTGGGCCCTCTCGGTAATGCACATCATCAAAGCCTTGCAAGCACTACAACTAATGAGCTAGTTGTGAGATGATGTATTATGGAATGAGTAAAGAGACTTGCGGTAACGAGATTGAACTAGGTATTGGATACCGACGATCGAATCTCGGCAAGTAACATACCGATGACAAAGGAACAACGATGTTGTTATGCGGTCCGACCGATAAAGATCTTCGAGAATATGTAGGAGCCAATATGGGCATCCAGGTCCCGCTGTTGGTTATTGACCGTGAATAGTTCTAGGTCATGTCTACATTGTTCTCGAACCGTAGGGTCCGCACGCTTAAGGTTTCGATGGCGATGCTTATTATGAGTTTATGTATTTTGATGTACCAAGAAGTTCGAGTCCCGGATGTGATCACGGACATGACGAGGAGTCTCGAAATGGTCGAGACATAAAGATTGATATATTGAAGCCTATGTTTGGAGTTCGAATGGTTCCGCGAAAACGGAATTTATCGAGTACCGGAGGTTACTGGAACCCCGGGAGGTAAATGGGCCTCGATGGGCCTTAGTGGAAAGGAGAAGGGCCAGCCCTAGGTGGGCATCGCCTCCCCCCTCCCTAGTCCTACTAGGACTAGGAGAAGGGCCGCCCCTCTCTCTCTTTCCTCCGGAATCCTAGTCCAACTAGGATTGGGGGAATCCTACTCCCAGAGGAGTAGGACTCCTTAGCGCCTCCCTTGGCCGGCCCCTCCCCCCTTGCTCCTTTATATACGGGGCAGGGGGCACCTTGGGACACACAAGTTGATCTTGAGATCGCTCCTTAGCCGTGTGCGGTGCCCCTCCACCATATTCCACCTCGGTTATACTGTCATGAAGCTTAGGCGAAGCCTGCGCCGTGAAACATCAAGATCGCTACCACGCCGTCAGGTTGATTTAAACTCTCCTCGACACTCGGCTGGATCGAGTACGAGGGACGCCATCGAGCTGTACGTGTGTCAAGAACTCGGGGCGCCGGAGTAACGGCGCCGGATCGGTCGGATCGCGAGGAGAACGTCGACTACTTCCTCTACGCCAGATCGCTTCGCTTGGGTCTCGAGGGTACGTAGACAACACTCTCCCCTCTCGTTGCTATACATCACCATGATCTTGCGTGTGCGTAGGAAATTTTTTGAAATTACTACGTTCCCCAACATCTCTGCCACGCACTTCTGGCCTTACTAAGTTGACGCGTCCGCTAAAAAAACAGAGTTGACGCGTATGCAAGGCTTTGTCAACTTATAGTCAACACACGGTTCTAGCAGCAGTGGCTGTTGGATGTCCATCCAACGGATGCCGTGCTTCTTCTTCAATCTCGCATATTCTAGATTCACTAGCCCAAAAAATGATTCCTCCCCCTGACATCTGGGGCGCACCGTTTCAGAAGCTGACCTGTGGGCCTACTAAGTTGACGTACTAAGGGCTTTGTCAACTTAGTCAATATAAATGATTCTAGCTGCAGTGACCATACGATGTCCATCCAACGGCTGTCGTGCTTCTTCAACCTCTGGTCTTCTTGCTCTAGCCGCCCAAAGCAGCGCCGGTCGTGCCGCCTGCTCCTGCCTCCCATGGCCGGGTGTCTTTGCCATGAGGCCTCACCGCCTCTACTACTCCCATCATCGCCGTGCCATCCTCCATTCACCCACATCCCCGTTATTCGCGGGCGATGGCAGCAAGAGCCAAACCATGAACCTCGTACTCCTCTCCACGTGTGCATCCACTTCTGCGTCTTCCCTGGCTCCGCGTCGTCCCCTTCCTAGGCCTCGCCGTCGTCCACCGCCGTGGTGCTCTCGGCGCAGCGTGGTCAATGTGGTCAAGAAACGACTTCCATCGGACGTGGACTGTACGTGGAGAGGCTGACAGCTGGGTCCACGGCAGCCGCAAGGAAGTGCCTCCTTATTACGTGCAAAATAATTATTCCTCCACTGACAATGGGGACCCACCGGACGGGCCACCGTATTTCGCGAGAAAAATGATTCGCCCCCTGACTGCTGGGACCCACCAGCTACATCTTCGCACGCAAGGAAGTGCGCCCAGGAAAAAAAATGAATCGCCCCCTGACTGCTGGGACCCACCAGCTACATCTTCACACACAAGGAAGTGCGTCAAAAAAAACAGTTCACCCCCCTGACTGCTGGGACCCACCAGCTACACCTTCACACGCAAGGAAGTGCGTCCGAAAAAAAAACGATTCGCCCCCCTGACTGCTGGAACCCACCAGCTACATCTTCGCACGCAAGGAAGTGCCTGACAGTCGGGACCCACTTGGGCGAAGCGTACGTAGCATTGTCATTCTGGTCGCGAACGTGTACGTACATATATACTAGTCGATGTAGAGGCGCGCACGTGTCGTAGTAGAGGCGCGCACGTAGCATGTACACGTACGTACATCGGCCAGGGTGCAAGAAAGAAAATACGGCCACATATGTGTACATACGGGTGGGGTCTCGAACGCCTACTCGCGCATACGTACGACCAGGGCTCGTGTACATGGATGGGTCGGAACGGAGAAACAGCGTCGTCGTCGTGTTCATGGGGAGGCAACGGAATGCGTCGTGTTCATGGGAAGGCAACGGAATGCGTCGTGTTCATGGGGAGGCAACGGAACACGTCGTGTTCATCGGGAGGCAACGAAACGCGTCGTGTTCATCGGGAGGAAACGGAACGTGTGGGAGCCAACCGGCTGGGTCGGACCGGAATGCGTCGTCATGTTCATCGGGAGGGCTTGGACGGAACAGGCGATGGAAACGAGGCCTGGCGTACCGCAGAACGGAGGAAACGGCCTTGTGTTCGACCGGCCACGTTCAAAACAGGATCTTGTTCATCGGGAGGGGTCCGCGCATCGCAAAAACGAAGAAACGGACCTCCTACGGTCAAACGGGGTCCTGTTGATCGGGAGGGCGTGGCGTATCGCAAAACGGATTTAAACGGACTTGTGTTGGAGCGCTACGGTCGAAACGGGGGTCCTGTTGATCGGGAGGGGTGTGGCGTACCGCAAAACGGATGAAACGGACTTGTGTTGGAGCGCTACAGTCGAAACATGGGTCTTGTTCATCGGGAGGGGTGTGGCGTATGATACGTCTCCAACGTATGTATAATTTTTGATTGCTCCATGCTACTTTATCTACTGTTTTGGACTATACTGGGCTTTATTTTCCACTTTTATATTACTTTCGGGACTAACCTATTAACCGGAGGCCCAACCTGAATTGTTGTTTTTGCCTTTTTCAAGATTTCAAAGAAATGAATATCAAACGGAGTCCAAACGGAATGAAACCTTCAGATTGTGATTTTCCAACCGAACGTGACCTGTGAGACTTGGACCCTACTCCAAGCAAAGTGCGGAGGAGGTCACGAGGTGGAGGCGCCAGGCGCGCCCCTACCTCGTGGGCCCTCGAGCTCCACCGATGTACTCCTTCCTCCTATATATACCCACGTATCCCGAACGATCATAACAGGAGCCAAAACCTAATTCCACCGCCGCAACCTTCAGATCCACGAGATCCCATCTTGGGGCCTGTTCAAGCTCACGGAGGGGGCATCCACCATGGAGGGCTTCTACATCATCACCATAGCCCTCCGATGAAGTGTGAGTAGTTTACTTTAGACCTTCAGTCCATAGCTAGTAGCTAGATGGCTTCTTCTCTCTTTTGGATCTCAATACAATGTTCTCCCCTCTCTCATGGAGATCTATTCGATGTAATCTTCTTTTTGCGGTGTGTTTGTTGAGATCGATGAATTGTGGGTTTATGATCCAAGATACCTATGGAAAATATTTGATTCTTCTCTAAATTCTTTTATGTATGATTGAGTTATCTTTGCAAGTCTCTTCAATTATCTTTTGGTTTGGCCAACTAGATTGGTAGTTCTTGCAATGGGAGAAGTGCTTAGCTTTGAGTTCAATCTTGCGTGTCCTTACTCAAGGATGTAAAGAGTTGCAAGGCACATATTGTATTGTTGCCATCGAGGATAACAAGATGGGTTTTTTATCACATTGCATGAATTTATCCCTCTACATCATGTCATCTTGCTTACAACGTTACTCTGTTTTTACTTAATACTCTAGATGCATGCTGGATAGCGGTCGATGAGTGGAGTAATAGTAGTAGATGCAGAATCGTTTCGATCTACTTGTTTTGGTCGTGATGCCTATATACATGATCATTGCCTAGATATACTCATAACTATGCTCAATTCTGTCAATTGCTCAACAGTAATTTGTTCACCCACCGTAGAATACTCATGCTCTTGAGAGAAGCCACTAGTGAAACCTATGCCCCCCGGGTCTATTCTCATTATATCTCACTTTATTTACTTGCTTTGTTTTTACTTTACCTTTACTTTTACTTTGCTTCTATTTATCAAAAATACCAAAAATATTATCTATATCAGATCTCACTCTCGTAAGTGACCGTGAAGGGATTGACAACCCCTAAGCGTTGGTTGCGAGTTGCTATCGTTTTGTGTAGGTACGAGGGACTTGTGTGTGGTCTCCTACTGGATTGATACCTTGGTTCCCAAAAACTGAGGGAAATACTTACACTACTTTACTGCATCATCCTCTCCTCTTCGGGGAAATCCAACGCAGTGCTCAAGAGGTAGCAAGAAGAATTTCTGGCGCCGTTGCCGGGGAGGCTCACGCAAGTAAGTCAACCATACCAAGTACCCATCGCAATCCCTATCTCTTGCATTACATTATTTGCCATTTGCCTCTCGTTTTCCTCTCCCCCACTTCACCCTTGCCGTTTTATTCGCCCTCTCTTTCCCAATCTCCTCCTCTCTTTCCCGTTACCTTTTTCCGTAGCCTTTCTGTTTGCTTGTGTGTTGGATTACTTGTTGCCATGACACAAGATAATACCAAATTGTGTGATTTCTCGAATACCAATAATAATGATTTCCTTAGTACTCCGATTGCTCCTCTTAATAATGATGAGTCTTGTGAAATCAATACCGCTTTGTTGAATCTTGTTATGAAAGTTCAATTCGCCGGCCTTCCTAGTGAAGATGCCGCTACTCATCTAAACAATTTTGTTGATTTGTGTGACATGCAAAAGAAGAAAGATACAGATAGCAATACTGTCAAATTAAAGTTATTTCCGTTTTCACTTAGAGATCGTGCTAAAGTTTGGTTTTCATCTTTGCCTAAAATAGTATTGATTCTTGGAACAAGTGCAAAGATGCTTTTATCTCTAAGTATTTTCCTCCCGCTAAGATTATCACTCTTAGGAAATCATGAATTTTAAACAAATTTATCATGAGCATGTTGCCCAATCTTGGGAAAGAATGAAATTAGTGCTTCGCAATTGCCCTACTCATGGTTTGAATTTATGGATGATCATACAAAATTTTTATGCCAGATTGAATTTTGCTTCTAGAAATCTTTTGATTCGGCCGCGGGAGGCACTTTTATGGAAATTACGTTAGGAGATGCTACCAAATTGCTTGATAATATTATGGCTAATTATTCTCAATGGCACACCGAAAGATCTTCTAGTAAAAAAGTGCATGCTATAGAAGAAATCAATGTTTTGAGTGAAAAGATGGATGAACTTATGAAGATGTTTGCTCCTAAAAGTACTCCTCTTGATCCCAATGGTATGCCTTTATCTACTTTGCTTGAGAATAATAATGAATCTACGGATGTGAATTTTGTTGGTAGGAATAGTTTTGGAAACAACACTTATAGAGGGAATTTTAATCCTAGGCCTTATCCTAGTAATCCTTCTAATAATTATGGAAATTCCTGCAATAAATCTTATGGAAATTTTAATAAGATGCCCTCTGAATTTGAGAGTAGTGTTAAAGAGTTTATGAATTCACAAAAGAATTTTAATGCTTTGCTTGAAGAGAAACTGCTTAAAGTTGATGATTTGGCTAGGAACATTGATATAATTTCTCTTGAAATTGATTCTTTAAAGCTTAGATCTATTCCTCCTAAGCATGATATCAATGAGTCTCTCAGAGCCATGAGAATTTCCATTGATGAGTGCAAGGAAAGAACCGCTAGGATGCCTGCTTCCAAAGATGCCTTTATTAAAGCGTGTTCTTCCAATCCCTATGAAAATCAAGATGAAGATCTAAAAGTTATTGATGTGTCCCCCATTAAATCTTTGTTTTGCAATATGAATCTTGATGAATATGAAGATTATCTTCCTTTACCTAGAAGGCGTTTTAAGAATTCAGAGTTTCTAGATCTTGATGATGAAATTGATGAAAGTGGGATTGAAATAAATAAAAACCATGATGTTGCTAAACCCACTATTTTGGATCTCATGGAATTTAATTATGAAAATTGCTCTTTGATTGGTTGTATTTCCTTGTTGCAATCCGTGCTAGAATCTCCTCATGCTTATAGTCAAAATAAGGCCTTTACCGAACACATTGTTGATGCCTTGATGCAATCTTATGAAGAAAAACTTGAGTTGAAAGTTTCTATCCCTAGAAAACTCTATGATGAGTGGGAACCTACTATTAAAATTAAAATTAAAAAATTTGAGTTTCATGCTTTGTGTGATTTGGGTGCTATTGTCTCTACTATCCCCAAAACTTTATGTGATTTGCTAGATTTCCGTGATTTTGATGATTGCTCTCTAAACTTGCATCTTGCGGATTCCACTATTAAAAAGCCAATGGGAAGAATTAATGATGTTCTTATTGTTGCAAATAGGAATTATGTGCCCGTAGATTTTATCGTTCTTGATATAGATTGCAATCCTTCATGTCCTATTATTCTTGGTAGACCTTTCCTTAGAACGATTGGTGCAATTATTGATATGAAGGAAGGGAATATTAGATTCCAATTTCCCTTAAAGAAGGGTATGGAACATCCCTAGAAAGAAAATAAAATTACCATATGAATCTATCATGAGAGCCACTTATGGATTGCCTACCAAAGATGGCAATACCTAGATCTATCCTTGCTTTTTTGCGTAGCTAAGGGCGTTAAACGATAGCGCTTGTTGGGAGGCAACCCAATTTTATTTGTGTTTTTGTTTTTGCTTATGTTTAGGAATAAATAATCCATCTACCTTCTGTTTGTATGTGGTTTTATGTTTTAATTAGTGTTTGTGCCAAGTAGGACCTATAGGATAACCTACGATGATAGTTGATTTGATTCTGCTGAAAAACAGAAACTTTGCACGCACGAATTTAGTTATGATAAATCACAGGAACGCGCTTTTGCGTCGATTCTTTTTTCTTCTTATAAATAAACAAATTTTCCAGGACTTCCTATTTTGGTAGAATTTGTAGAGTTCCAGAAGTTTGCGTTAGTTACATATTGCTACAGACTGTTCTGTTTTTGATAGATTCAGTTTTTCGTGTGTTGTTTGCTTATTTTGATGAATCTATGGCTATTAAATTAGTTTATAAACCATAGATAAGTTGGAATGCAGTAGGTTTAAAACCATTATAAATAAAGAATAAGTTCATTACAGTACCTTGAAGTAGTCTTTTGTTTTCTTTCTCTAACGGAGCTCACGAGATATCTGTTGAGTTTTGTGTTGTGAAGTTTTCAAGTTTTGGGTGAATTCTTTTGATGAATTATGGAACAAGGAGTGGCAAGAGCCTAAGCTTGGGGATGCCCATGGCACCCCCAAGATAATCCAAGGACACCAAAAAGTCAAAGCTTTGGGATGCCCCGGAAGGCATCCCTCTTTAAATCCACTTCCATCGGTAATTTACTTGGAGCTATATTTTTATTCACCAACATGACATGTGTTTTGCTTGGAGCGTCTTGTATCATTTGTGTCTTTGCTTGTTAGTTTACCACAATCATCCTTGCGGTGCACACCTTTTGAGAGAGCCATACGTGAATTGGAATTTGTTAGAATACTCTATGTGCTTCACTTATATCTTTTGAGCTTGATAGTTTTGCTCATAGTGCTTCACTTATATCTTTTGAGCGTGATAATTTTTGCTCTAGTACTTCACTTAGATCTTTTAGAGCACGGTGGTGGAGTTAAAGAAACTATTTGATCTCTCATGCTTCACTTAGATTATTTTGAGAGTCTTTAATAGCATGGTAATTTGCTTACTGTTAATATACTTGGTGTTCAAGATATGTGAAACTTTATTTTGAGTGAATTGAATACTAAGATAAGTTTGATGCTTGATAATTGTTTTGAGATATGGCGGTGATAACATCAAAGTCGTGCTAGTTGGGTGATTATGAATTTGAGAAATACTTGTGTTGAAGTTTGCAAGTCCCGTAGCATGCACGTATGGTTAAAGTTGTGTAACAAATTTGAAACATGAAGTGTACTTGGCTTGTGCATCCTTATGAGTGGCGGCCGGGGACGAGCGATGGTCTTTTCCTACCAATCTATTCCCCTAGGAGCATGCGCGTAGTACTTGAATTTTTGATGACTTCTAAATTTTTCCAATAAGTATATGAGTTCTTTTGACTAATGTTGAGTCCATGGATTATACGAACTCTCACCTTTCCACCTTTGCTAGCCTCTTCGGTACCATGCATTGCCCTTTCTCACCTTGAGAGTTGGCGCAAACTTCGCCGGTGCATCCAAACCCCGTGATACGATACACTCTATCACACATAAACCTCCTTATATATTCCTCAAAACAGCCACCATACCTACCTATCATGGCATTTCCATAGCCATTCCAAGATATATTGCCATGCAACTTCCACAATCATCATCGTGACATACATTACTTTTGTCATATTGCCATTGCATGATCTTGTAGTTGACATCGTATTTCTGGCAAAGCCACCATGCATTATTTTCCATACATGTCACTCTTGATTCATTGCACCATCCTGGTACACCGCCGTAGGCATTCATATAAAGTCATATCTTGTTCTAAGTTTCGAGTTGTAATCCTTGTGTTGTAATCAACAGAAGTGTGATGATCATCATTATTAGAGCATTGCCCAAATAAAAAAAAGAGAAAGGCCAAAAAGAAAAAAAGAAAGGCCCAAAAAAAGAAAATAAAAAGGGCAATGCTACTATCTCTTTTTCCACACTTGTGCTTCAAAGTAGCACCTTGTTCTTCATGTAGTGAGTCTCATATATTGTGCTTCAAAGTAGCACCTTGTTCCTCATGTAGTGAGTCTCATAAGTTGTCTTTTTATACTAGTGGGAATTTTTCATTATAGAACTTGGCTTGTATATTCCTACGATGGGCTTCCTCAAATGCCCTAGGTCTTCGTGAGCAAGCGAGTTGGATGCACACCCACTAGTTTTCTTTTGTTGAGCATTCATAGCTCTAGTGCATCCGTTGCATGGCAATCCCTACTCCTCATGTTGACATCAATTGATGGGCATCTCCATAGTCCATTGATTAGCCTCGTCAATGTGAGACTTTCTCCTTTTTGTCTTCTTCACACAATCCCCATCATCATATTCTATTCCACCCATAGTGCTATATCCATGGCTCACACTCATGTATTGCGTGAAGGTTGAAAAAGTTTGAGATTATTTAAGTATGAAACAATTGCTTGGCTTGTCATCGGGGGTATAGAAGTTGGGAACATCTTTGTGTGACGAAAATGAAGCATAGCCTAACTATATGATTTTGTAGGGATGAACTTTCTTTTGCCATGTTATTTTGAGAAGACATGATTGCTTTGATTAGTATGCTTGAAGTATTATTATTTTTGTGTCACTATGAACTTCTGTCTTGAATCTTTCGGATCTGAATATTCATATCAAAATTAAGAAGATTTACATTGAAATTACGCCAAAGTATCACTCCGCATTAAAAATTCTTTTTTTATCATTAAGCTTGAGGACGAGCAGGAATTAAGCTTGGGGATGCCTGATACGTCTCCAACGTATCTATAATTTTTTATTGCTCCATGCTACTTTATCTACTATTTTGGACTATATTGGGCTTTATTTTGCACTTTTATATTACTTTTGGGACTAGCCTATTAACCGGAGGCCCAGCGCAGAATTGCTGTTTTTTGCCTTTTTCAGTATTTCGAAGAAACAGAATATCAAACGGAGTCCAAACGGAATGAAACCTTCGGGATCGTGATTTTCCAACCGAACGTGACCCAGGAGACTTGGACCCTACTCCAAGCAGTGCCCGAGGAGGTCACGAGGGTGGAGGGCGTGCCCCCCTGGGCACGCCCCCTACCTCGTGGGCCCCTTGGAGGGCTTCTACATCATCACCATAGCCCCTCCGATGAAGTGTGAGTAGTTTACTTCAGACCTTCGGGTCCATATATAGTAGCTAGATGGCTTCTTCTCTCTTTTTGGATCTCAATACAATGTTCCCCCCTCTCTCGTGGAGATCTATTCGATGTAATCTTCTTTTTGCGGTGTGTTTGTTGAGACCGATGAATTGTGGGTTTATGATCCAGTATTATCTATATAAAATATTTGATTCTTCTCTGAATTCTTTTATGTATGATTGAGTTATCTTTGCAAGTCTCTTCGAATTATCTTTTTGGTTTGGCCAACTAGATTGGTAGTTCTTGCAATGGGAGAAGTGCTTAGCTTTGGGTTCAATCTTGCGGTGTCCTTACTCAAAGGATGTAAAGAGTTGCAAGGCACGTATTGTATTGTTGCCATCGAGGATAACAAGATGGGTTTTTATCATATTGCGAATTTATCCCTCTACATCATGTCATCTTGCTTACGATGTTACTCTGTTTTTACTTAATACTCTAGATGCATGCTGGATAGCGGTCGATGAGTGGAGTAATAGTAGTAGATACAGAATCGTTTCAATCTACTTGTTTTGGATGTGATGCCTCTTTACATGATCATTGCCTAGATATACTCATAACTATGCTCAATTCTGTCAATTGCTCAACGGTAATTTGTTCACCCACCGTAGAATACTTATGCTCTTGAGAGAAGCCACTAGTGAAACCTATGGCCCCCGGGTCTATTCTCATCATATCTCACTTTATTTACTTGCTTTGTTTTTACTTTGCCTTTACTTTTACTTTGCATCTATCTATCAAAAATACCAAAAATATTATCTCTATCAGATCTCACTCTCGTAAGTGACCGTGAAGGGATCGACAACCCCTAAGCGTTGGTTGCAAGTTCCTATCGTTTTGTGTAGGTACGAGGGACTTGTGCGTGGTCTCCTACTGGATTGATACCTTGGTTCTCAAAAACTGAGGGAAATACTTACGCTACTTTACTGCATCATCCTCTCCTCTTCGGGGAAATCCAACGCAGTGCTCAAGAGGTAGCAGCGTACCGCAAAACGGGACTCCAAGTGATACTATTCATCTCCACCGTCGACCTCCTCCAGCCTCCACGGGCTACCGTCGACCTCCTCCAGCCTCAACGGGCTCCTATTCATCCAGCCTCCACCGCGCGCTACTCCACCGGCTACTGTTCAACCACCCCTCCACGGGCACCCCTCCACCGTCTACTGTTCATCCAGCCCTCCACGGGGTCGTCCTGTTCATCCAGCCCTCCACACCACAGGGTCCTATTCATCCAGAGGCAACGCCACCACTCACTATTCATCCACCCCCCCGCAACGCTCATTGTTCATCCAGAGAGGCATCATCGATCCGCTTCAGTTGGAAGCAGTAGCGAAGGAATCGCTCGATCGGGTTCATTTAATAGCCATCAATGTATCACTCGGGTTCAGTAATGCGTAGCCTGCAGTGCAATTGCTCTGGTTTAGTTAGATCCCAATGCCTCGCTCGGGTTCAGTTAGAGCCAACGCCTTGCACACACGCGCGTACGTGTACGAGAGAAATGCGCATCGCTCGGCCCCCAACCGCCCACCGTAACCGGGAACTCCCCAAAATTTTCCTCGCCCTTGCTTCTACCACGATTTTTTCCGTCATGGACGGCCAAAAGAATGTCATGCAGCTACGTCTCTGGCCCGCCCAGGACGAAAAGCCCATTTTCTATCATGATTTTTTGTCATAGAAGTGGGAGCCCACCACATCTATCATGATACCGGGTTTTGTCACAATTATCGTCATAGAAGTGTCATATGTATGACAGAAAAAAGTTTCGTTCGGCCGAAAATGTCACGGATGTGTCTTTTTTTGTGGTGTAGGAAGAAAATTAAATTGCCTTATGAATCTATTATGAGAGCCACTTATGGATTGCATACCAAAGATGGCAATACCTAGATCTATTAGTATTTTTATGCCTAGCTAAGGGCGTTAAACGATAGCGCTTGTTGGGAGGCAACCCAATTTTATTTTTGTTCTTTACTTTTTGCTCCTGTTTAGTAATAAATAATTTATCTAGCCTCTGTTTAGATGTGGTTTAAGTTTTAATTATTGTTTGTGCCAAGTAGAACCTTTGGGATAGCTTACGGTGATAGTTGTGTTGATCCTGCTGAAAATCAGAAACTTTTGTGCTTAGTAAATTAGTTTTGAAAATTCACAGCAATGTGATTTTGATCTGATTCATTTTTGCTCTAGATTGGTACTCAAATTTATCAGGTTTTCCTAATTTGGTAGGATTTTTATAGTTACAGAAGGATTTGAGAGTTACAGATTACTCTGCATCGCTCGCTTTTCACAGATTACGTGTAGCGACTGCACCACAAACAATCGATCTCTCGTGCTTTATTGTCATCCTGGATCAAGAATGTTGACACGCATAAAGATTTGAAGGATTTATAACAGAGTAGCAATCACACACTTATTACATCAAATGTCTCAAAAGATAACTTATTACAATAAATATGGCTTAAGGCCGTCTAATAACGATAACAGCGGAAGGCTTGGAAGATAAGTGAGTCCATCAACTCCAACGGCATCACTGAGTATAGAACCACGACCAAAGGCACCTTACTCGTCGTCTCAAAAGTCTGCAACATGAACGTTGCAGCCCGAAAACGGGTCAGCACATGGAATATGCTGGCAATGTAACACATAGAGAGTAATGAACAAAAGTATGCTATACTAAATGCATATATGGCTGGTGGAGAGCTCTATGGTTACAGTTTTGCATAAAGCCAAATTTTCCCTACTGCAAAGGAATAAATTTTATTTAACTATCATGGTGGTTGTTAAACATTGAGAAGATAGACATCCTCTCAATCCCAATTAAGCATCATCATTAAACCCAACAATATTATTTAAAGTAACATGATGAGATTGACATGATAATCCAAGTACTAGATACTCAAGATGTCCATAACTGGGGACACGACTAACCATGATTAGTTTATACACTCTGCAGAGGTTTGCGCACTTTTCCCCACAAGACTCGATCTCCTCCGTTGGGAGTCTCGCACTACATGATGTTTGAGAAACGGATGACCGAGACATAGTCTTTCAGAAGCGCTAGCACCTTACGATTGGGTAGACAGTACCAACCTACATCCCTACATCTGCTAGTCTACCACTGTAAGAGTTCGCATGACTTAGTCAGCTATGCTAGAGCCCATAGTAGCTTGTGGCTGCACACGGAAGTTTCTAGCATGAATAATTTCATGATCCCTCTGAGCCTGGGTGGCGGTCCATAAAGAAAAACAGGCAATCGCTGGAATACCCAGGTGCCTCAGTCCACCCAGATGTTTGTTTAATTTGCCACCTTAGAAAAACCATTAAATAACCATGTCACATCTATAATGCATACACTCACCCAATCCACGTCTACTAGCATAGCATGGAATAATAAGCAAACGTAGAAGTAACTCCCAAGGGTTTGATAATAAAACAGGTAATAGGTACTACCTCATCTACCTCCCAAAACCCACATATTAATCAGATCCTAATCATGCAATTGTTTGAGGATTGATCTAATGCAATAAAACTGGGTAGTAAAGAGGTATGATCAAAGTGTTACTTGCCTTGCTATTGATCCGTGAAGCCTAGAGATTTGAAGTAGCAAGCGGCGCACTCCGGGTAGTCTATCGTAAACAAACAAGCATACAATAAGCACTCATCTAATGCACAGGTAAAACTCAAATAAGAAATCTAACCAGAAAGTTCAACTTAAGAACTCTGGTTTGCAAAAAGAATCAAATCGAACAAAGCAACGAAACACAAACGGCGAAAGAAACAAGCTTCATTTACTAATCTGGACCTAAGTAAAATTTTATAGCAGCAAAAACTTGTTTGAGTTGGTTAAACAGAAAGAGGGTTTCGAGATGAAACTCTAGGCGCTTGAATCGCCTCATTTCGATAAACGAGCGAAAAGGTATACTAGAACGAAAATCGGATCAGAAATCGTGATCTGGAATAATCGCGGAAAATCCGAGAAAAAGAAAAACTGACGAACAGTTTAACGAACGAACGTTCGTTAACTGAAACTAAACGGTGAACTCGTCCGTTAAAACGAACGAACGGGTGAACGCTCGGTAAATAAATAAATTGAAAAATAAAACCGATCTATTAAAAAAACAAAACTAGGGTTTTCTAAAAAACCGGAACAGTTTTCTTTAGAAAACCGGGGCGGCGGGGCGGCTACCTCGGCTCGCTCGGTCGCGGCGGATGACGTGGGGTGGCGGGCAGCGGCGGCGACGACGGAGGCGGCGGCGATAGCTCTGGCGATAGCGCGCAAGGCGGCGGCGGCGGCTTCTTCTTCTTCTTGCTCGGCGGGGGCGGGTCGGGTGGCGGGATGGGGAGGGGCGGCGGCGGTATTAAAGAGGGGGGTGGCGGCTTGGGGGAGGGGGCAAGGCGGCGGGGAGGAGTCCTACTCGAACTCCAAGTCCGGGTCGGCTGTTGCGGCGCGGAGGCGGGCCGGCCTGGCTCGGCTGGGCCTTCGGCCCAGTCGGGCGCGGGAGATTTTTTTAAAACTATTCCTCCAAACAGAAAATAAATTCTAGAAAAATAATTAAAAATCTAAAAATGCCAAAACAAATGTTCACCGTCTAAATAAAATATTTAGAACGAGATGAACATTTTCTTGGCCCTAAAATGCAGTTTTTTGAAAACGTGCAATTTTTCCTAAATTCAAATAAAATAGCAAAAACTCCCAAAATAAATCTTATTTGATTTTTCTATTAAATCCTCAACATTTCTTTATTTTGGGGAAGTCATTTTATTCCCTCTCTTATATTTTTATAGTTGAAATTATTGAAGATAAAATAAATAAAATCAAATGATCCTATTTTCAAAATTCGAGAAAACTCAAATATGCAAATAATGAAATCCCCAACTCTCTCCGAGGGTCCTTGAGTTGCGTAGAATTTCTAGGATCAAACCAAAAGCGAATAAAATATGATATGCAAATGATGATCTAGTGTATAACATGCCAAATTGAAAATTTGGGATGTTACAAACCTACTACCCTTAAGATGAATCTCGCCCTCGAGATTCAGGTTGGCTAGAAAATAGGTGAGGGTGGTCCTTCAGCAGATCTTCCTCTCGCTCCCAGGTGGCTTCATCCTCGGTGTGGTGGCTCCACTGAACTTTGCAAAACTTGATAACCTTGCTGTGGGTGACTCGGCTGGCATACTCAAGAATCTTGACTGGTTTCTCCTCATAGGTCAAATCACTGTCCAACTGAATCGCTTCCAGCGGCACTGTATCCCTTAGCGGTATATCAGCCATCTCCGCGTGGCACTTCTTCAAATGGGAAACGTGGAATACATCAAGAACTCCTAACAATCCTTCGGGCAATTCCAATTTGTAAGCTACTTCTCCCATACGCTCCAAAACTTTGTATGGTCCCACAAAACATGGCGCTACTTTCCCTTAACTCCAAAGCGCTTAACTCCTCGAAGTGGAGATACACGAAGATAAACTTGTCGGATTTCGGGTTCCGGCAGACCCTTGAGGTTTGAACACTGGGGTGCGCACGGAGATTTCACCCTCTGCCTACCTGCTCCTCGCCGAATCGCTAGGATCTAAACTACAGAAGAAACAACACAAGAGACACGAAGTTTATAATGGTTCAGGCCACCATTGTGGTGTAATACCCTACTCCAGTGTGTGGTGTGGTGGATTGCCTCTTGGGCTGATGATGAACAATACAAGGAAGAACAGCCTCGCGAGGGTCTGTTCTTGGCTAGTGCGATGAACTGCTAGGAGGAGTTCAATCGCTCTATCTACTGGTTTCTGGGTGAGGATCCAGATGCCTCTACCCTAGGGGTGGCTAGTCCTATTTATAGGCAAAGGCCCTGGGCCTCTTCCCAAATATTGAGTGGGAAGGGCGCCAACAATTGCCATTTTTGAAGGGGAACATCTGGTACACTT
Source organism: Aegilops speltoides (assembly GCA_021437245.1). Classification (NCBI taxonomy): domain Eukaryota; kingdom Viridiplantae; phylum Streptophyta; class Magnoliopsida; order Poales; family Poaceae; genus Aegilops; species Aegilops speltoides. Next base: position 103,811,433 of record CM038145.1, read on the forward strand.
ATCCTGACTAAAGTTGGTTCTCGCCTGTCAAAGGCTCTGGTGGTGACGCATGCTTGGGCTCCACAATGACTTCCTTCTTGCCGTTGGGCTGGTCTTGGTCTCGTTGCACCGAAATGGATGCCTTTGCTTGATGCTCTCGCCTGCGCTTGCTCCCTTTACACCAAAGAGGAAAGGAGGCCACTGCGCGGGCTGGCGCCCGACTGGCGCCCCTGGTCGTCATGGCTTGCGTCATGGGCACCTCGCAAGGTACCCCGCCTTGAACTCTCCTCCTCCTCGCGAGCCAGCCTAATGAGGCCATGCCTGAGGAAGCTCCTAGTCGTCCGCCCCGCGAGGCTTGGCCCCCTCGCGAGGGTCTTGAACTTGAGTCGATGAAGATGGGCCGCGCTGGGCCCCCTTTGAGCCACGCCGCAGGCCGCAGGCAGGCAAGTGTGGGGACCCCCATTCCCAAAATGTCGACAGTAGCCCCCGAGCCCACGGCGCGCCCGGACATGGCCGAGCAGAGAGGCGAAAGGGCAAGTGCGAAGCGTCGCAGGCCCTAACAGCTTGCGGCCTTGGGCGCCGTGTGGCGGCCGATTGGACGTGGGCGCCTCCGCTTCCCCACGACGCCTGGGTAACCGCACGGATTCGACAGGTCCCTGCATGCAAAGCGGGTCATGATTACCTACGATCATGGAGGTCGACGGTTGGCCCTTCGCCGGCTATAAGTATGGAACGACGCGCGCCCTCCAGTCTACCCCTTCTGCTTCTCCTTCTTCTTCATGGCTCCGCCGAGGAAGTTCTCGGCCGCAGAGAAAGGAAAGGCTCGCCAGGTCGAGTCTGCCTCTCCCCCACCCAAGCGCAGTCGAGGCCGCCCTCGCAAGCACCCTGTGGCCTCCACGGCGGCCCCCCGCAGTCGTGGAGGTGGCTCTCTGCGCGGTGCTGGGCGGCTGGCCGTGGCCGGGGGGCGTGCTCCGGCCGTGCAACCCCCCAGGTCGCGCTTCCATACTGTAGAGGTGCTGCCGGAGTTCATTGTGTGGGTGGTGGAGCCAACTAGCTCCCGGCTTCAGCTCCCTCGCTTCCTCCTAGGTGAGCTCCCAGCTGGCGCCCTGGGCGGCCTCTGGCTCCAGGCAGACGGCTGCTGCAGCCGGGCCTCGTGGGCTTCGTTGGAGGTCTCCGCAGCCGGGAGTCTGGCCTTGACCCGCGGCTGGCAGACGTTTGCCCGCGCGCATGTCCTCTACGTGAGGGTGTTTAGGGAAGATGGTCGCCATGCAGGGTGCTGCCCTGAAGACGACGACCGCGCCCGGGGGCCCAGCCCCGGCGAGGACGGAGAGGACAGCGCACGCGTGGTTGGCGACGCCCAGGGTTCCTCAAGCTTCACCAGTTCTTCTTCGGGCAGTGACTCTTCCAGAAGTGGCCGCGGTCAACCTCCACGCCGGCGTGCCTTCCTGGAGGGTGGTGGCGGATCTGCCCACTGTCGTGCCTCGGTGAAGTGCGAGAGGGAGTCCGCCTGAGCTCCGGAGGCGGGGTGAGTCTTCCCTGAGGGCCGGCGTTGGGCGAGCTTCGCGAGATTTGCCCTTTCTTTTCCTTTTTCCTGCGCAGAAAGACAGTAGTGGGGGGCCCCGTTGGGCGTGTTTGGGGTACCGCTGTTAGTCATCGTACTGTTCCCGTTATTTTAGTATTGTTTTCTCCGGCCGCACGTTCGCGCGTAGGTAATCCTCCGCCTCAGCTGTGGGGGCAACCGACCCAGGCCCTGTATTTGTGTCGCGATGCCCATGAGGCACGGACTGGAGGGGTGCTCCTGTAGTGAGCCTGGGTTGAGAAAACCTTGAACGATAAGGGCAGAGAGAGACTCGCGAGGGAGTCCTGGCTGCTCCCTCGTGAGGCCTCGCATGAGAGAAATCGAGGCAGGAGAGCGAAAAGTTGAAGAGCCACAACTCGAAGGCAACAGCTTCAATAAAACTTCAAATAAGAGCGAACAAGCCAACTGCAGAAAGCAAATGAAAAAGCCGCGTCCGACACCTAATCTAGTCTTTCGACGTCTTCTCACCAGCGCGGAGATAAGTGCTGCCACTGGGCGTGGGAGGGAGCCCCAGGGCCTGAGGCCGGCGCTCCTGAGACACCGGGGCGTGTACAGCCCCAACTCATTATTACGTGAGAGTGTCACGGGCGGCGAGCTTCACAGGCATTGGCCTTCTTCATAGGCTCCGGGCCTTTCTTGGGGGAGACAAACTTCACGGGCATTGGCCCTCTTCATAGGCTCCGGGGCTTTTCCAAAACGCATCAGCTTCACAGGCGTTCGCCTTCTTCAAAGGCTCTGGGCCTTTGCCGAAAAGATGAGCTTCACAGTCATTCGCCTTCTTCATAGGCTCTGGGCCTTTTCCAAAACGCGTCAGCTTCACAGGCATTTGCCTTCTTCATAGGCTCTGGGCCTTTTCCAAAAAGATGAGCTTCACAGGCATTCGCCTTCTTCAGAGGCTCCGGGCCTTTTCCAAAACGCATCAGCTTCACAGGCATTCACCTTCTTCACAGGCTCTGGGCCTTTTCCAAAAAGATGAGCTTCACAGGCATTTGCCTTCTTCACAGGCTCTGGGCCTTTTTAGGGGTAAAACCTCCTGAGGTGCTGGATGTTCCACGCGTTCTGGACAGGTACCCCCTCCTGAGTCTCCAAGCGCACGAAGCCGGGCCTGGAAACATGAACAACCTTGAACGGGCCCTCCCACATGGGAGAGAGCTTATGTAGTCCCTCCCTGGAGAGAACCCGCCGGAGCACGAGGTCCCCTACCTCAAGAGTTCTGGGGCGGATGTTGCGGCAGTGGTACCGCCGCAGTGCTTGTTGGTACCTTGCCGCTCGCAGCGCAGCTTCTCGACGGTGCTCCTCCCCCAGCACGAGGTCCATCCCTTGCATGGCGTCCTGCTGCGTCTCATCAAACGCCAGGACCCGTGAGGAACGACGCCTGACCTCGTGAGGGAGGACTGGTTCAGCTCCATAGACTAGGAAGAAGGGGGTCTCCCCAGTCGGCTTGGTCGCGGTTGTGCGGATGGACCACAACACGGACTGAAGCTCATCGTACCAACCTCGGCCGCATGCCTCCAGCTTCTTCTTGAATGTCCTAGTCTTGAGGCCCCTCAGGACTTCTGCGTTGGCCCGTTCGGCCTGGCCGTTGCTTCGGGGATGCGCCACCAAAGCGTAGCATATCTGCGTTCCAAGGTTAGCACAGTATGTTTTGCAGAGGTTACTGGCGAACTGTGAAACGTTGTCAGTGATGATGCAGTTCGGCACCCCGAATCGGCTTACGATGCCTTTGATGAACTTGATCGCAGAACTAGCAGGGATGGTGCGGACGGCCTCGACTTCAGCCCACTTGGTGAACTTGTCCACGGCGACGTAGAGGTAGCGGTAGCCCCCTGGCGCCCAAGGAAACGGGCCCAGGATATCCAGCCCCCAGACTGCAAATGTCCACGTGAGGGGTATGGTTTGCAGACCTCCGGCCGGCTGATGGATCTGCTTGGCATGGAATTGGCAAGCCTCACAAGCCTTCACTAGCTCGACAGCGTCGTTGAGCGTTGTAGGCCAATAGAAACTGCTGCGGAACGCCTTGCCGACGAGGGTCCATGACGATGAATGATTACCACAATCTCCACTGTGTATATCTGCCAGCAGCTCCTTCCCTTGGTCTCTGGTGATGCAGCGCAAGGACACATCATTTGGTCGTTTTCGGTAGAGCTCTCCATCCCTGATGCAGTACGCTGAAGCTTGTCGCGCCACACGCTCTGCTTCCTCCTCCTTCTCCGGTAGGGTCCCTTATGTTAAGTAGCTCCGGAGCTCCGTGATCCAGCTCCCCTCCTGAGGCTCCATCGTCAGGAGTAGGCGCGCTCCTGAGGCCGGGCCGCAGGATGGGGCTCCCGAGGCAGGCGGCTGGGGAAGCTCCACCCGAGGCTGCGCTGTGTTTGATAATGATGGCAGGGCCAAGGGCTTGAAGAGCCGTTCCTCGAAGACGCCCGGCTCCTGGGGAAACCGCCTGGAGGCTCGTTTGGCGATGTCGTCGGCCTCTTGATTAGTGCCGCGGGGTACATGTTGTAGCTCCAACCCCCAGAACTGTTTCTCCATCCCGCGGACTTCCACGAGGTATGCTTCCATGTGCTCATCTCTTGGCTCGTATACCTTGTTGGAGACCTTTTCACCCCACTGGAAACAGAGCTGCACGGCGTAGTAAAGCTTGTCCTGAGTGGGAGATATGAGCACCGCCCCGGCCCCTGCGCCATGCCTGGAGAACGCTCCGTCGAAATACATGACCCAGCCTTCCGGTGCCTCACTTCCCAGGGAGAGGGATCGATCCTCGCCGGCCTTGAGGTCCGGTGCCTCCATCCATTCGGCCACGAAATCTGCTAGCGCGGCTCCCTTGATGACCCTGGTTGTGCTAAATTTGAGCTGAAACGCTTGGAGTTCAATGTTCCACTCGGCGACCCTTCCGGCCGAGTTAGGGCTCCTGAGCACCCTTTCCAAGGGGTATGCTGAGACGACCTTGATCGGGTGGCCCTGGAAGTAGTGTCACAGCTTGCGTGAGGCTACCAGTAGCGCGAGGAGGAGCTTCTGTGGCATGGGGTACCATGCCCCCGCATCCCGTAACACCGTGCTGACGATGTACACCGGGTGCTCGACGAGGCTTGGAGCATCGGTGCTGGCGGCGTCCTCTGGAGGCCGTGGCGCCTGCTGAGGCAATGGGGCCTCCGGAAGCTGCTTGCCTGGGGGAGCTCCTCCATTCCTGGCGCGCTCCCCTGCAGCGGCTGACTCTCCTCAGCCGTGGTAGCGATCTCTACGAGTCCTTCCTGGTCCTGCCTTGCCTTGACACGGGTAGCTGCCGTGGCTTTGGTTTGGCGCTCCTCCCTAACTGCCACCAGAGCCGCGCTGGCGGAGTAAGGAGTGGCAGCGAGGTAGAGTACCAAGGGCTCCCGAGGGCGTGGGGCCACCATCATTGGAGGGCTAGTTAGGTATCTCTTGACATCCTGGAACACCCTGTCGGCCTCTTCAGTCCATTCGAAGGGCCCCTTTTTCTTCATCAGCTGGAAGAAAGGCAGCGCTCGCTCTCCTAACCTGGAGATGAAACACCCCAGTGCAGTCACGCACCACGTGAGCTTCTGCATTTCTCTGAGGGTCTTTGGTGGGCTCATGTCCTCGACTGCCTTGACCTTTTATGGGTTGGCCTCAATGCCCTGGTGGGACACGAGGAAGCCCAAGAGCTTGCCCGAGGGGACTCCAAACACACACTTCTCCGGGTTGAGCCGTAGGCTCACTGTGTTGAGGCTCGCGAAGGTTTCCTCCAGGTCTTGTATCAGGGTCTTGGCCTCGCGATACTTCACTACGATGTCGTCGACGTAAGCCTCCACATTCTTCCCGAGTTGCGGGCCCAAGGTGATGTGCGTGAGCCGCTGAAAGGTTGCCCCCGCGTTGTGCAGTCCGAACGGTATGCATGTATAGCAGTACACCCCACACGGGGTCAAGAAGGCCGTCTTCTCCACGTCTTCCACCGCCATCTTGATCTGGTGATACCCGGAGAAGGCATCCAAGAAGCATAACATGTCACACTCAGCGGTGGAATCGACGATCTGATCGATGCGAGGGAGCGGGAACGGATCTTGCGGGCATGCTTTGTTGAGGTTGGTGAAGTCGACACACGCGTTCCTTTCCTCCCTTCTTTGGCACAACCATAGGGTTGGCCAACCAGTCTAGATATCGGACCTCGCGAATAACCCCCGTGGCTTCTAGCTTGCGGGTCTCCTGGACGATGAAGGCCTACTTTTTGGTGGACTGCCGCCTAGCCTTCTGCTTCACGGGGCGCACCTGGGGCACACGTTGAGGTGGTGCTCGATTACGCCCCATGGGATCCCTGCCAACTGATCGGGCTCCCAGGCGAACAACTTCTTGTTTGCACGCAGGAACTTGACCAGGGCTTCCTCCTACTCGGGCCCGAGGTTGGCACCTATGGTGAAAGTGGCGTTAGTGGACCCGTCCTCGTCGACAGGTATCTGCTTGGTCTCTGCCTTGTCTTGGGTGAACAACTATTTCTTCTTGGTTGGTGCAGCCCCCTTGGGCTTGGGGGTGTCTGCGTTGGCGGGCCGTGCTACCGCCGCCATCTTGACGGCGAGCTTGAGCACTCGTAGCGCATCTCCGGTGTCCTCGGGCACGGTGAGGACACCGTTGCTCCCGGGCATCTTCATGAGGTTGTACGCCGGGTGAGTCGCGGCCATGAATTGGGCCAGTGCTGGATAGCCAAGGATGGCGTTGTAGGGGAGGCCGATAGGGGCGATGTCGAAATCGACCAGCTCTGTGCGGAAATTGTCGTAGGTGCCGAAGGTTATCGGGAGCCGGATCTGTCCCAAGGAGCTGGACGACCCGCCTCCGACGCCCGAGAAGGGCCGGCTGGGTTGCAGCCGTTCCCGGGGTATGCAGAGGAGGTTGAAGGCCTCAACTGAGAGCACTCTGAGGCCCGCGCCGTCGTTGATGAGAGTCCTGGTGACAGCCACCTGGCAGATGGTAGGCGTGCAGAGCATGGGGAGCGCGCCCGAGCAGGCCGAGTTGAGGGATGGTCCTGTGAGCTGAAGGCCAGCCCGGCCGACGGCTTCGACCGACCCCGGGGAGCCCCTGCCGCGTGGAGGCGGCACCGACCCGGCGGATGAACGGCTTGACGTGGTAGCTGGAGGGCAGCGCCTGCGAGCCGCCCAGGAGGGCCACGACGACCGAGGGAGCCGGCGCGACGTGGTGGGTGAGGAAGAGGCCGCGTGGCTCTTCCCAAGAGGCCACGGAGGCATGCCTGGACGATACTCGCTGCCCGTTCCCCGCCGGGCCGATGGCGGCGTCGACGGCAGATGACGGGGAAGGACGAGGGCGCCCGCCGACGGGAGCCGCCTGGGCGACGCGGGAAGCGAGGGCGGCTCGGCACTCGGCGCGAGCCTGACGAGCGTCAGACATGGATGCGATGGTCGGAGAAGAACAAGGCGACGGAAGGCGAATTCCGGCGCACCCCTACCTGGCGCGCCAAATGTCGAATTTCGGGTTCCAGCAGACCCTTGAGGTTCGAACACTGGGGTGCGCGCGGAGATTTCGCCCTCTGCCTACCTGCTCCTCGCCGAGTCGCTAGGATCTAAACTACGGAAGAAACAACACAAGAGACACGGAGTTTATACTGGTTCAGGCCACCATTGTGGTGTAATACCCTACTCCAGTGTGTGGTGTGGTGGATTGCCTCTTGGGCTGATGATGAACAATACAAGGAAGAACAGCCTTGCGAGGGTCTGTTCTTGGCTGGTGCGATGAACTGCTAGGAGGAGTTCAATCGCTCTATCTACTGGTTTCTGGGTGAGGATCCAGATGCCTCTACCCTGGGGGTGTCTAGTCCTATTTATAGGCAAAGGCCCTGGGCCTCTTCCCAAATATTGAGCGGAAGGGCGCCAACAATTGGCAATTTTGAAGGGGAACATCCGTACACTTATCCCGAGTAAAGTTGGTCCTCGCTTTGTCAAAGACTCGTGGTGACGCCTGCTTGGGCTCCACAATGACTTCCTTCCTCCCGTTGGGCTGGTCTTGGTCTCGTTGCACCGAAATGGATGCCTTTGCTTGATGCTCTCGCCTGCGCTTGCTCCCTTTACACCAATGAGGAAAGGAGGACATCGCTGGCCGGGCGCCTCGATCGGGCGCCCGGTCGCCATGGCTTATGCCATGGGCACCTCGCGAGGTACCCCGCCTTGAACTCTCCGCCTCCTCGCGAGCCAGCCTGATGAGGCCGTGCCTGAGGAAGTTCCTTGTCGTCCGCCCCGCGAGGCTTGGCCCCTCGTGAGGGTCTTGAACTTGAGTCGATGAAGATGGGCCGCGCTGGGCCCCCTTTGAGCCACGCCACAGGCTGCAGGCAGGCAAGTCTGGGGACCCCCATTCCCAGAACGCCGACAAAACTCTATCTCCGACTTCGTACACTGTCTCCTTGCGTTTAGAATCTGCATAGCTCTTCTGTCTAGACTGGGCTACCTTGAGCCTATCGCGAATCAACTTCACCTTCTGTTCAGACTCCTTAATCAAATCTGGTCCAAACAACTGGCGGTCTCCAACTTCATCCCATGACAATGGGGTCCAGCACCTCCTTCTGTACAAGGCTTCGAAAGGGGCCATCTTCAAACTGGATTGATAACTGTTGTTGTAAGAGAACTCTGCATATGGCAAATTTTCGTCCCAACTAGATACATAATCTAGCGCACAGGCTCCCAACATATCCTCTAAAATTTGATTGACTCTCTCGGACTGTCCATCTGTCTGCGGATGAAAAGCTGTACTGAAATCTAGCCTGGTACCCAAAGTTCCTTGCAACTGATTCCAGAACTTTGAGGTAAACTGGGTTCCTCTATCTGATACAATGCTCCTCGGAACTCCATGCAGACATACGATCCTAGTCATGTATATCTTAGCCAACTTGGAACTGGTGTAAGTAGTCTTCATTGGGATGAAATGAGCTACCTTCGTCAAACGATCGACTACGACCCAAATCGAGTCATAGCCTGAACGAGTCCTGGGAATCCCATGATAAAATCCATGCCTAGCTTATCCCACTTCCATTCGAGTATTGGCAATGGCTGTAACAATCCTGCTAGCTTCTGATGCTCTGCCTTTACTCTCTGACATACATCACAAACTGCTACATACTCCGCAATATCCTTCTTCATTCCAGTCCACCAGAAAGTGTCCTTCAAATCCAAATACATCTTGGTATTTCCTGGGTGAATAGAATATGGTAAATCATGGGCCTCCTGCAGAATCAACTTCCTGATCTCCGGGTCATTAGGCACATAAACACGGTCTTCAAACCATAGGGTATCATGCTCATCCTCACGAAATCCTTTAGCTTTTCCTTTGTTCATCTTGTCCTTTATAGAGGCAATCTCCTTGTCAGTCTTCTGAGCTTATCTGATCTTATCCATCAAAGTAGACTGAATCTCCAATGCTGCTACATAGCCTCTCGGAACTATCTCCAAACATAGCTCACGAAGGTCCTCGGCTAACTCCTTTGGTAACTCTCTGGTCATTAGTGTGTTGACATGGCTCTGGCGGCTCAACGCATCGGCTACTACGTTAGCCTTTCCGGGATGATAATGCAATCTCATATCATAATCCTTGATGAGTTCCAATCATCTCCTTTGCCTGAGATTCAGCTCCTTCTGTGTGAAAATATACTTCAAACTCTTGTGATCCGTGTACACCTCACAATGGTTTCCGATGAGAAAATGTCTCCATGTCTTCAATGCATGCACTACGGCTGTTAACTCCAAATCATGTGTAGCATAATTCAACTCATGGGGCATAAGCTGTCGTGAGGCATATGAAACAACTCTTCCCTCCTGCATAAGCACTGCTCCAAGTCCTCGACGTGAAGCGTCGCAATACACCTCATAATCCTTACGCTGATCTGGCAGAATCAACACTGGCGATGTGACCAAACGTTTCTTCAACTCCTGGAAACTGGCCTCACATTCCTCAGTCCATTTGAACTTGGTATCCTTCTTCAACAACTCCGTCATGGGCTTCGCAATTTCCGAGAAATTCTCAATGAACCTCCGGTAGTATCCAGCGAGTCCAAGAAAACTCCGAATCTCTCCAACTATTGTTGGGGCTTCCTAGTTTGTCACAGTGACAACCTTGGTAGGATCTACTCCTATTCCTTCTCCGGATATAACATGTCCGAGGAATCCAACTTCCTTCAACCAAAACTCACATTTGCTGAACTTGGCATATAACTGATGTTCTCTGAGATTCTCCAGTACCAGACGCAAATGCTCCTTATGCTCTTCTTCATTCTTCGAGTAGACCAAAATATCATGAATGAACACCACGACGAACTTATCCAAAAACTCCATAAACACCTTGTTCATCATGTTCATGAAATATGCAGGTGCGTTAGTCAGACCAAATGACATAACGGTACACTCGTACAACCCATACCTGGTGGTAAAAGCCATCTTGGATATATCCTGCTCTCGAATCTTCAGCTGATGGTATCCTGACCGCAAATCAATCTTGGAAAATACCTTAGATCCTTGCAATCGGTCAAACAGATCATGTATCATCGGCAGTGGGTACTTGTTCTTGATTGTTACTTCATTCAATCCTCGATAATCAACAATAATCCTTAATGATCCATCCTTCTTCTCCACCAGAAGTACTGACGATCCCCAAGGCGAAGAACTTGGGCGAATATAACCTTTATCTAGTAACTCCTTAGTCTGCTTCCTAATCTCCTCCAAATCTTTTGCGGGCATCCTGTAGGGTCTCTTAGATATTGGCCCTGTGCCTGGCAAAAGCTCAATCAAAAACTCAATGTCTCTATCAGTGGCATGCCTAGCAACTCCTCTGGAAATACGTCAGGGAAATCCTTCACCACGGGTACTTCCTCCTGTACAACTCCTGATAAGGAATTTACTTGAGTCCTCTTCGGTACATGCCGGGATACATACTTGATCCTTCTTCCTTCTGGCGTTGTAAGCAAAATTGTCTTACGGGCGCATTCAATGTTCCCTCCATAATTCGATAACCAATCCATGCCTAATATCATATCCAATCCTTGCGATTCCAATACTATTAGGCCCGAGGGAAATACGTAGTTACCAATCCTTAATGGTAACCGATCACACCACAAACTAGCCATATACTCTGCTCCAGGCAAGGTTACTAACATGGGTGTCCTAAGGGCTTGGGTTGGCAGTTTATACTTATCCACAAATCCCCTTGAGATGTATGAATGCGATGCACCAGTATCAAAAAGAACGAGTGGAGTAAATGACTTAACCAAAAACTTACCTATTAATGCATCTGGCTGAGCTCCAAGCTCCTCCACGTTAACGTGGTTCACCTGTCCCCTATTGAAAGGGTTCGGCTTCTTCCCTGAGCTTCCATTTCCATTTCCATTCTGGGCTTCAGGACATTCATTGGCATAATGTCCAGTCTTCTGACACTTATAGCAAGTGACTTGGCTCAGGTCTCTCTTGGCTGGGGTTGACGGGTTGGTACGGTTCTGGTCGTTGCTTCCTCCATTCCCGTTACCATTCTTGGGGCCATTATGATTATGCGAAGTCCCTCCTCCATGGGTATGCTGAAAATGTCCTCCCGGTTTAGGGGTAAAACATGGCTTCTGCTGAGCTCCAGAATTGTACTTCCCTTGTCCATACTTCCTCTTGCGGTTTTCAATCTGCTGCTGCTTCCCTTCAATCATAAGAGCACGATCTACCAACTCCTGGTAGTTGTTGAAGCTTGCTACCAGCAACTGCATGCACAGCTTATCATTTAGTCCTTCCAAAAACTTCTCCCGCTTAGCTGCATCCGTAGCAACGTCATCTGGGGCATAACGTGCTAGCTTACTAAAGTCATCCACATACTGGCCAACTGTCCGTCCTCCTTGGTGCAAGTTGCGAAACTCACGCTTCTTCATGGCCATAGCTCCTGCTGAAACATGGGCAGTACGGAAAGCCTGCTGAAACTGATCCCATGTGACAGTGTCGATAGGATAAGTGGCTGTGAAATTCTCCCACCATGATGTTGCGGGTCCTTCAAGATGATGTGCGGCAAAATGCACCTTTTCCGCATCTGTGCATCCTGTAGTGGTCAACACCCTTCATGTCTTGCGGAGCCAATCATCTGCAACTATCGGCTCAGGGCTACTGGAGAACACCGGTGGATTTAGTCTAAGGAAATGGGTTAAGTGATCAACAGGTGGTGGATGCGGTGGGTTGTTGTTGTTGCTCCCCTGATTCTGATTCTGGACTACCAACTGCATCAACGCATTCTGCTGCTGGATCAACTGAGTGAGCTCCGGTGGGAAAGCAAATCCATTGTCACGTCTCGGAGGCATATGAGGATTTTAGAAAAGATGAGAATATAGAATAGAATGAGGTCTAGAGAGAAAACACTACCCATATGCACATGAGACAAATGCAAACAAAATCACTTCATTCAATTCAAACAAGGGCATACAACGGTCTATCTATCATTATAAAAGTGCTCGGACTATACTGGATACATGGGGGAATACTACTACTGTTATGGTGGTCGACTAGAAAAACTGCTCCGATGAAGATTCCATGATATCTGCTCCAGCTTCATCAACATAGTCATCATCGCTATCGTCGGCGTCCGAGTTGGTGTCGTCGATGATGATGTAGTTCTCTGGACAGGTGCAATCATCCTCTTCTCCTCCAGCCGCGGGAAATCCCATGAATACTTTTAGCTTCTTCTTCAGATCATCATTCTTCTCCACGAGTGTGGCTATTTCCTCCTCATATCCATCGCGTGTAGACTCGAGTTCTTCCTCCAGCTCTGTGATCTTGGTCATGGCCTTCTTTAGATCTATCATGCCTGTGCACATCTGGTTCTCCTGGCGACGTATGTGCTGGTTTAACTCCTGGATGAAAGCTGCAATGGATCTATCCTTCCTGGTGCTGATCATCTCCCATTGCTCATCTCTGCGCCCACAAATCTGGTAAACAGTATCCTTGAGATCCTTGTGGTAAACTTCTCCAATGCATCCCATTGTGATGTGGGCTGCCATGCTCTTTCCTAGACTCCAGGTTAGTGCATCAAAGGAAAACTCTATGGGCTCAGTGACGGGCATGAACGTCCTTCCTGGAACTTGAACTTGAATCATCCAGCGCTCCTTTCAGGTAAAGTGGCGTTGTAGGTCCCAGTGAAGCTTGGTACTCCGATGTTCAGGTATCTTGTGACTTCCTTCAAGTGGCGTCCAAAGGGCGTATCTTCATCCGGTTGCGTGAACTTATTCCTTGCATCCGCCATCCTAAAAGAGTAGAAAAGATGAGGAGTCAGAAATGAGAAGAGTGAGTAGTGATCTAGGGCTTTAGCTTAGTGGTCGTGTCCTACAGTCAGCGTGTGCTCTGATACCATCTTGTAGCGACCAGACCTCAAACGATCGATCTCGTGCTTTAGTGTCATCCTGGATCGATGAATGTCGACACGCACAGTACTTGAAGGATTTATAACAGAGTAACAATCACACACTTATTACATCGAATGTCTCAAAAGAGAACTTATTACAATAAATATGGCTTAAGGCCATCAAATAACGATAACAACGGATGGATTGGAATATAAGTGAGTCCATCAACTCCAACGGCATCACTGAGTATAGAACCACGACCTAAGGCACCTTACTCGTCGTCTCAAAAGTCTGCAACATGAACGTTGCAGCCCGAAAATGGGTCAGCACATGGAATATGCTGGCAATGTAACACATAGAGACTAATGAATAGAAGTATGCTATAATACATGCATATATGGCTGGTGGAGAGCTCTATGGTTACAGTTTTGCATAAAGCCAAATTTTCCCTACTGCAAAGGAATAAATTTTATTTAACTATCATGGTGGTTGTTAAACATTGAGAAGATAGACATCCTCTCAATCCCAATTAAGCATCATCATTAAACCCAACAAAATTATTTAAAGTAACATGATGAGATTGACATGATAATCCTAGTACTAGATACTCAAGATGTCCATAACCGGGGACACGGCTAACCATGATTAGTTTATACACTCTGCAGAGGTTTGCGCACTTTTCCCCACAAGACTCGATCTCCTCCGTTGGGATTCTCTCACTACATGATGTTTGAGAAATGTATGACCGAGACATAGTCTTTCAGAAGCGCTAGCACCTTACGATTGGGTAGACAGTCACTACTAGGGAAAAGGCTATACACAGAATCTTAGCAGCAGCATGTTCAAAAAACAGCTTAGTGCTATTTAGCGATGTGAGCTACTAGAAACCGCTACTGAGACACAAACTTAGCGATGGCGCTGTTGAATAAAAGCGCTACTACTAATAGTAGAATGCTAGGCTACGCATAGCAAGAGCGATCTTAGCGTAAACGCTCTTTCGCTACATCACGCTTAGCGGCGTGTCCGTGGAAGAGCACTACTTCTAACAAAAATAAAATAAGATGATAAACAAATAGAAATTTAAATGAAAATGAAAGAAATAGAAAAAGGAGAAAGGGAAAAATAAAATGTAAAGCAAAATAAACGAAAAAGTGAAAAATCGGAGGAAGGCATAGCAGCAGCGTTTGTTTGTAAGAGGCGCCATACCTAACGTAGCTGCAGCGCGTGCCCTAGACCCTCGCTATAGAAACAGGATAGGAAATTAGCTATAGCAGCAGCGCGTTTTGACGAAAGCGCTATAGCTAACTTAGCTATAGCGGGTTTTATTGAACGCCGCCATCGCTAAGTTTGACTTAGCCAAAAACCGCTTCCCCCCGCCACCACTTCCCCAAATCCTCAAACCCCACCCAGCCGCCGCCGCCGTCTCCCGATTCGTCGCCCCACACTTCGCCGCCGACGACAGCGCGCCACGAGCCGTCAGGCGCTGTCGACGACACCGAGCCGCCCCTAACGCCACGGAGCCGTGCGGCCTCGTCAACGCCACCGAGCCGCTGCCGACGCCACCTTCCTCGCCGTCACCGGAGACGCCCCGCCTCCTCGCCGTCACCAGACGCCTGCCTCCCTCGCCACCACACCGCCTCCGCCGCCACCACCGAGCCATCATCTCAGAAGCCCCACCCCCTCCTCTCTCTCTCATGCATAGGTTAGCCAGTTTTTAATTAGGTTAATTATCTAGGTTTTAGGGCAAAAATTTAGTTAGGGCATTGACAGAGAAGTAGTTAGGTTAACTAGTTTAATTAGGTTAATTATCTAGGTTAGTGCAAAAACTTAGTTAGGGCTTTGACAGAGAACTAGCCAGGTTAACTAGTTTAATTAGGTTAATTATCCATGTTAATTAGTGCAAAAATTTATTTTAGGCTTTGACACAGAACTAGCTGTGTTAACTAGTTTAATTAGGGTTAATTATCTAGGTAAACAAGATTAACCAACTACGTTAAATAGGTAGGTTAATTAGGTTCGTTGGATTAAGAAGCTAGGTTAAGTAGATTGGCAAAGGTTTTTGATTTTTCAAAAGACCACTATTTTTCAAGGAAAAGAATTTAGGCAAATTTTATTTTTCATTGAAGTGGTCATGTCATATCTTTTCATTGAAGTTGTTCGATTGTGCCCAAGTGGTGGCTTTGTTGTTTCTGTGAATGATGTTTGAGTGGCCTATGTTTTGCCGGAATGTTCATTTACATTCCGGCAAATTTCAGTTCTCGATTTGTCCACTTTTTAGCAAGGTCATGCGAAATTTCCGTGAATTTCGGCATGACTTGTGCTACAAACTAGGACATATCGAGTGCCCGGATTTGCCGCACCAAGAAGGAGTCAACATTCCTGCAAAACAATAGTCCTTTTTATGTCATTATTCATTTTATTAGGTCTAGAATTAATTGACTAGATTTAATCATAGGAAACATGGCTAGCAACGATGAAGGACGTGGTTACGTGATTATGACGATGTCTACCGGGCGGCGATTTAATTTTTAGCTTTACCGACGATCAGCAGATGTTGTTGCTTGGGCCCGCATCGGGATCGAGACCGACACGCAGACCGGTCTTTGAGACCGACACGCAGACCGGTCTTTGAGACCGACACCGGCGCTGAGATTCAGACCGCATCGAGACCGGCGCCGAGACCGGTGCTGCCTCGGGAGCGGATCGGTGTAGCACCGAAAGCGAAGAGGCAACGGGTTCCTAACGAACTCAGGACTACTAGACTGGTGGTCACGGAGGTGGACAACGGCAATTTTGAGCCAAAGGCGCCCGAGGAAGCGCGCGCGTGCTACGGCAATCAAACAGGCTGCATCATACGGACAACCGCCACCATCAACGATGAGAATCTAAAGAAGATAGAAAATATGAGGAGCTCCCTCCTAAAGAAGTTTCACCAGATATTCTTGTTCCCGGGCCGGAATGAGAAGGATTATGAAGATCCAGACAATGACCCGGCAATGAAGAACATAAACAAACACACCATGACCAAGTTTAGCAACGCGTTGGCCGCCTAGAAAAATCGAGTGAAAGCAAAGATCAACGACGGGGAACCCTACTCCGAGATTGTAAAGGAAAGTCCGACAATCACGGAAGAGCAGTTTCAAATATTCAAGGAGGCTTGCGAGGCCGAAGCTGCCAATGAAAAGTCTAAGTACATGAAGGGGCTTCAAAAGAGGAACATTGGGACCCACCACCTCGGAAGCCGTGGTTACGGCGGAAAGAGGTCCAAATGGGCCAAGGAGGACGCGGAAGCCGCGAGTCTGGGCATCCCAGACCCCTTGGCGGATTTCACCGTCCCGCAGGAGCGTGACGTCCTGAGGGCCCTCCACCGTTGGGACCCACTGAAGAATGTTTATGAGACAACACCGGTCATTATGGAGTTCATGAGACTACTAGTAATTTTAGTTTCTGATCAATTCGACTGCACACGTTAGTCATATTTGTAAACGATCCTTGTGCCTTTTGCAGAGAGAGCAATGCCGGATTGCGGCGGCGACTTCGCCGTCGAGGCATTGGCGAGGCCTGTGGGACACTCCATTCAACCGGCGTTGAACATATTGAAACGACAACCGTGGATACTCGACCGTCAGATGGACGCTGCGTGCGGTGTCGGAGACGGCGCCACGTGGAAGAAGTACTACCGTGAGACCACGGAGGAGAGAAAGGAAAGACGGAGGTTAATCAAGAAAGCATCGACAAGAAGGTTGAGATTGCGGTTGAGAAGAAATCATCTCGAATAATCGCAATAGCGATAGCTGCCGCAAAACAAAGCGGTTGCAGATTTATCTACTTCCTTGGTGACGGGCGTTCACATTTGGACAAGGGAACACCCAAAAAATGCAGAGGACTTTCCCTTGCGACTTCTTGGCAGCACATGCTCCCGACCGCTCCCTTTGCTCCCTTTGCTCCCTTTGCTCCCTTGCCTCTCCCTTTTGCTCTGCCCCGGCTCCCTTTGCTCTGCTCCCCGGCTCTCGCTCAGACTGCCGCAGACCGGACGTGCTCGGTGGTGCCTCCTCTTTAGCTGAGCTCGACGCCCTCACGGTATCTTCCACACCGCCCCTTCAATATAAATGTATAATCTCCGTTTTCGTTGCCTTTCGGATGTCTCACGTCCACAGACTTTTATTTGCAGGCGACGAAACCCGTGCACCATATTGTACACCATCGGCGAATGTAAGGTGGACGTGGGGAAGGGGACGATAATGGAGCCAAGGAACCATTGTTCCACAGCCGGCCGATCCCCGAACGTCTTCAAGGTTTCCGTGGCGGTGTCAAACCGGGCCACGAGAATTTGCCTCCTCTAATACTAGTGGGGATGATGACGAGACCCAGCGCGCTTGGTGATTGTTGCAATGGGTGGGTCCTGTTGTGGCCAAAGAGTCCGCTTCGTCTCGAGGCGGCCGGAGCACACCCACGAGCACGCAGCCTCGGCAAGGTATGAACATCAACACCCCACCTACCCAATTAGCGCCGGGTGTCGGGTTGGGTGATAGCGGACGGGTAGCGGTGGCTCCATTAGAGGCTGATGACGTCGCCATGGATGAGGATGAGGATGACAATGGCGCTGAACAAGATGTCTATACCGGTGCCTCCTCGTGGTTTGAGCATCATGAGTCGATGCTCAATTACCGCCTCAACGTGTTATTGACGACCATCCGTGGTAAAGAAGCCTAGGAAGAGAGCGAGGAAAGGCAAAAAGCTGATTCTATGATCCAGCCGCCTCGGCAGCCTCGGCCGGGACCGTGTAGATATCCCGATGCGGATAAATGGCATATCCCCGGTAAACCAATCCTACCAAACAGCGCTACGGGCCAGATTCGGCGATCCGAGGAGACTTCATGACGATGTGCTGCGGGTAGAGAAAGGCCTCATCGCCGAAGATCCAGGATACCCACTCTCGTGGTTAATGTTCCGCAGCAAATATCGTGACGTCAAGGGCTTCCCGCGGATAAGTTCTTCCTCCGATTCGATTACATATTCGACATGTTTCACGTGAAGAAGCTGGATTTTACTTTTGTCCGCCTTTATGCCTTGCACATGAGCTACATCATTGGGGTTGAGCAGATAGCTCATATCTGTCGCTGACCCGTACTACATGCACAAGGCCTTCTTGGGAGTCTGTGCACAAGATCGTGAATACGCGAGGGATTACATCGTCGGTTTCATGCTCGCCAATAAGGACAAGGAGGCGATTCTCGTGCCTTATCATCCGTGTAAGTCATCCGCGCCGCTATCCTTCCTTCGATTTCAATAATTCATTTGCGGGGTGGAGGCTAATTAATTTGAGGTGTACTTATTTTATGCAGGCAAGGGCGCGCCGTCCTCATCATCCTCTACCCCGATTCTCCCACGCTCTTTACTTGGACTCGTCAAGAACATTCACAAAAGGATTACACCCACATCAAAGATGTTCTCGACGGTGCTATGTTTTACTACCAAGCAAGGGGTGGAGATGTTAGGGACAAGAAGAAAAGGCGGCAGCACGCCTTCACCATAAGACCGACTTCGCTACATCCAAAGAACCGAACGATTCTCTTAATGATGGATTCTATGTCCTACACCACATGCCGGAGTACCGACGGGATCACCGAACCTTCACATGGCACCTAGATCTAGCGATGCCCATATTCTCGCAATGGGCAAAGGACATAGGAGATATCGAGGATCATCGACTTTGAGCTGAGTTCTATAACATCCAGCGAACTTGCCCAAATCATCATGAATGAGGTCGTCGGAAAAACAGGGATGTTCCATGCGAAGGAGAAATGTCGCGGGAAGACGCCCGAACATGGATAGCCTCTCGGCGTCTCGACATGAAGCCTTTCACAAAGCTCGATGACTATCTCCACGACTTGGATGGATGGCACGACATGTGGAGTGATTGTCGATATATGACAATGTGTCCGTTTAGTCCATAGTTTCTTTTATGACAAAACTTTGAGTTATGCACGGTGAAACTTTATTTGTGATGTAATTAAACCGTCCTCCTCGACTAGCGAAAATCACTCTAGTTAGGTCATTTGGGTACGATGAACTTTGTTATTTATGCTTATGATATGTTGTTTCTATTTTTGCCAAGTCTGTCTCTTTGTGTTGCTCAACTATATATGTTGCATATCATCGACTCATGTGACGATGCAGGTGCATAGATCATAATGGCGAAGAAGTGCTACGCCAGGAGTATATATACGACAAGTGGCCGGAGTGAAAGGCCAAGGTGTACCGGTTTTCGTTTCCGAGCGACACGCAAGATTTAGTTTAGGTTCACGCTAATGCGAGAGAGGGATCTGAACTCATGTACTCAAAGTGATAGCTATTCTCATGTATATCATTGTTTAGATGGATGACGATGTATTTGCAAGTAATCGAGACTTGTATCGCTATTTTCGAGATTGATGACGAGATCGAGACCACTTTGTGTTGGATGATGATTATGATGATGACATGATTTGATGAGACTAATTGTATGTATATGCTATGATTACATTTGTATGTGGATGATATGCTAAAGATTATTGTATAAAGCCTATTCAAATGCAAAACAAATAAAAAACAAATCTGCAGGAAAAACTAATAAAACTAGTAGTAGCGAGGGGGATTTAGCGAGAGCGCGGCTTACCAAGAGCGCTTACACCAAAACGGCGCTGCAGCTAATACCAATGGCGCCCTTTCCTAAACCGCGCTGCAGCAATTGTGTGTAGCGATGGCGTGTGTCAACACGCCTCTCGCTACACGCTATCAGAGCCTTATTAGTAGCGCGGTACCGGCCATCGAGGGTGCCCAAACCCGCGCTGCTGCTAGGCTTTTCCCTAGTAGTGAGTACCAACCTACATCCCCTACATCTGCTAGTCTACCACTGTAAGAGTTCGCACGACTTAGTCAACTATGCTAGAGCCCATAGTAGCTTGTGGCTGCACACGGAAGTTTCTAGCATGAATAATCCCATGATCCCTTTGAGCCTGGGTGGCGGTCCATAAAGAAAAATAGGCAACCGCTAGAATACCCAGGTGCCTCAATCCACCCAGATGTGTGTTTAAGTTGCCACCTTAGATAAACCATTAAATAACCATCTCACATCTGTCATGGATACACTCACCCAATCCACGTCTACTAGCATAGCATGGAATAATAAGCAAACGTAGAAGTAACTCCCAAGGGTTTGATAATAAAACAGGTAGTAGGTACTACCTCATCTACCTCCCAAAACCCACATATTAATCAGATCCTAATCATGCAATTGTTTGAGGATTGATCTAATGCAATAAAACTGGGTAGTAAAGAGGTATCATCAAAGTGTTACTTGCCTTGCTGTTGATCCGTGAAACCTAGAGATTCAAAGTAGCAAGCGGCGCACTCCGGGTACTCTGCTGCAAACAAACAAACATACAATAAGCACTCATCTAATGCACAAGTAAAACTCAAATAATAAATCTAACCAGAAAGTTCAACTTAAGAACTCCGGTTTGCAAAAAGAATCAAATCGAACGAAGCAACGAAACACAAACGGCGAAAGAAACAAGCTTCGTTTACTAATCTGGACCTAAGTCAAATTTTACAGAAGCAAAATATTGTCTGAGTTGGTTAAATGGAAAGAGGGTTTCGAGACAAAACTCTAGGCGCTTGAATCGCCAGATTCCGATAAACGAGCGAAAAGTTAGACTAAAACGATAATCGGATCAGAAATCGCGATCAGGAATAATTACGGAAAATCCGAGAAAAAGAAAAATTGACGAACAGTTAAACGAACAAACGTTCGTTAACTGAAACTAAACGGTGAACTCGTCCGTTAAAACGAACGAACGGGCGAACGCTCGCTAAATAAATAAACCGAAAAACTGATCTATTAAAAAAACTAGGGTTTTCTTGAAAAAACAGATCAGTTTTCTTTAGAAAACCGGGGCGGCGGGGCGGCTACCTCGGCTCGGCTCGTGCTGCTCGATGCGGCGGTGGGATGGCGTTGGGTGGCGGGGCTCTGGGCGGCTGCTCTGGCGGCGGCTGCTCTTCTTCTCTTGTCGGCGGGGCGGGTCGGGTGGCGAGGTGGGGAGGCGGCGGCAGATGTTAAGAGGGGTGGAGGCTTGGGGAGGGGCAACACGGCGGGAGGAGTCCGCGGACTCCAAGTCCAGGTCGGCGGCGGCAAGGCGCTGGCGGCGGAGGCGGCGGGCTGGCTCGGCTGGTGGCCTTGGCCTTCGCCCAGCCAAGGAAGATTTTTTAAAACAATTCCATGAAATGTAAATCAAATTCTAGAAAAATAAATAAAAATCTGAAAATGCCAAACCAAATTTTCACCGTCTAAATAATATATTTAGAACGAGATGAACATTTTCTTGGCCCTAAAAATGCAGTTTTTTTAAAATGTGCATTTTTTCCTAAATTCAAGTAAAATAGCAAAAACTCCCAATATAAATCTTATTTGATTTTTCTATTAAATCCTCAATATTTCTTTATTTTGGGAAAGTCATTTTATTCCTCTCTCATATTTTTATAGTTGAAATAATTGAAGATAAAATAAATAAAATCAAATGATCCTATTTTCAAAATTCGAGAGAACTCAAATATGAAAATAACGAAATCCCCAACTCTCTCCGAGGGTCCTTGAGTTGCGTAGAATTTCTAGGATCAAACCAAAAGCGAATAAAATATGATATGCAAATGATGATCTAGTGTATAACATGCCAAATTGAAAATTTGGGATGCTACATTCTGTTTTTTGCGTGTTGTTTGCTTATTTTGATGAATATATGAGTAGTATTGGGGGTTGTGAACCATAGAGAAGTTGGAATACAGTAGATTTTACACCAATATAAATAAATAATGAGTTCACAACAGTACCTTAAAGTGGCGATTTATTTTTTTATACTAACAGAGCTCATGAGATTTTCTGTCGAGTTTTGTGTTGTGAAGTTTTCAAGTTTTGGGTAAGGATTTGATGGACTTTGGAATAAGGAGTGGCAAGAGCCTACGCTTGGGGATGCCCAAGGCACCCCAAGGTAAAATTCAAGGAAAAGCCTAAGCTTGGGGATGCCTTGGAGGGCATCCCCTCTTTTTTCTTCGTCTATCGGTAACTTTAGTTGAGGCTACATTTTTATTCACCACATGATATGTGTTTTGCTTGGAGCGTCTTGTATGATTTGAGTCTTTACTTTTTAGTTTATCACAGTCATCCTTGCTGTACACACCTTTTGGTAGAGACACGCATGAATCGTGCTTTATTATAATACTCTATGTGCTTCACTTATATCTTTTGAGCTAGACAATACTGCTCTAGCTAGTTCTTCACTTTTATCTTTTTAGAGCACGGTGGTGGTTTTATTTTATAGAAATTGTTGAACTCTCATGCTTCACTTATATTATTTTAAGAGTCTTTTAGAACAGCATGGTAATTTGCTTTGGTTATAAAATTAGTCCTAATATGATGGGCATCCAAGATGTATATAATAAAAACATTCATATGAAGTGCATTGAATACTATGAGAAGTTTGATTCTTTATGATTGTTTTGACATATGGAGATGGTGATAGTAGAGTCATGCTAGTAGAGTAGTTGTGAAGTTGAGAGATACTTGTGTTAAAGTTTGTGATTCCCGTAGCATGCACGTATGGTGAACCGTAATGTGATAAAGTTGGAGCATGATTTATTTATTGATTGTCTTCCTTATGAGTGGCGGTCGGGAACGAGCGATGGTCTCTTCCTACCAATCTATCCCCTAGGAGCATGCACGTAGTACTTCGTTTAGATAACTAATAAATTTTTGCAATAAGTATGTGAGTTCTTTATGACTAATGTTGAGTCCATGGATTATACGCACTCTCACCCTTCCACCATTGTTAGCCTCTCTTGTGTCGCGCAACTTTCACCGATACCGAACACCCACCATATACCTTCCTCAAAACAGCCACCATACCTACCTATTACGGCATTTCCATAGCCATTCTGAGCTATATTGCCATTCAACTTTCCATTGTTCAGTTTATTATGACACGCTCCATCATTGTCATACTGCTTGGCATGATCATGTAGTTGACATCGTATTTGTGGCAAAGCCACCGTTCATAACTTTCTGATACATGTCACTCTTGAATCATTGCACATCCCGGTACACCGCCGGAGGCATTCACATAGAGTCATATTTTGTTCTAAGTATCAAGTTGTAATTCTTGAGTTGTAAGTAAATAAAAGTGTGATGATCTTCACTATTAGAGCATTGTCCCATGTGAGGAAAGGATGATGGAGACTATGATTCCCTCACACGTCGGGATGAGACTCCGGATGAAAAAAAGAGGCCATAAAAAAGATAAGGCCCAAATAAAAAATGAGAGAAAAAGAGAGAAGGGACAATGTTACTATCCTTTTTCCACACTTGTGCTTCAAAGTAGCACCATGATCTTCATGATAGAGAGTCTCCTATGTTGTCACTTTCATATACTAATTGGAATTTTCATTATACAACTTGGCTTGTATATTCCAATGACGGGCTTCCTCAAAAGTGCCCTAGGTCTTCATCAGCAAGCAAGTTGGATGCACACCCACTTAGTTTCTTTTTGAGCTTTCATATACTTATAGCTCTAGTGCATCCGTTGCATGGCAATCCCTACTCACTCACATTGATATCTATTGATGGGCATCTCCATAACCCATTGATACACCTAGTTGATGAGAGACTATCTTCTCCTTTTTATCTTCTCCATAACTGTAAGTGCATCTAGTGCCACCCCTAGTTGGTTTTGGAGTATTGACGACAAACCTGGTTGAGGGACTAATGTGTTTGTGAGAATTGCAGGATAACACAGGTAGTAGTCCCTCATTGATTCGGTTTACCTACCTGAGATGATCCCTAAAAATGTGTGAAGACATTGAAGACAATGGTGGTCAGTGAAGATATTCACATTGAGACTATGACACGAGAAGACATTGAGTGAAGACTATGGAGTGCGAAGACTTAGTTGTTTCGTTGTTTCCTTTTCTTCTTTGTTGAGTCATAGGAACCACCGCACTGTTAAGTGGGGTCCAAGTGAACAAAGTCAGAGTGACTGAAGTGATGCTCAATGAAATCCTATGTCTTCGAGCCAAGACAATGAGAGCAAATCTTATCCCGAGTCCGATGAGTCAGCTTGACTTGTAGCCCAAGTCAAGCTGCCGTGTGTGTTTGAAATCTGACCGTTGCGACACGTGTCAGTTCCTTAGTGACCCAGGGTCATTTCAGACAAATCCGGTCGGGTTGCCCAGTGGCTATAAATAGCCCACCCCCTACAACATAAATTGGTGGCTGCTCCGAGTTAGTATACGGCTTTTGTCGTTTGAGAGCAACCCACCGCCGAAGCTTTCGAGAGAGAATCCTTGCGAGGACAAAGCCCAAACCACCCAGATTCCAAAGAGTGTTTGGCATCACTGAAGTCTTTCTATCCGAGTGATCTGAAGAGTTGTTACACTTGAGGACTGTGAATCCTCCAGCCGGTTAGGCCTCGCATTCTGAGCATCCAAGAGTCATTGTGGATTGCCGGTGAACGAAGTCTGTGAAGGTTTGGAAGTCTACCATGAAGACTTACCAGAGTGATTGGGCGGGGACTAAGTGTCCTGAGCTCAAGGGGAATAAGGTGAAGACACGGTGTTTTGAGTTGAATCTCAGCCTCCCTAATCAGACATACAGTTGTCACAGCAACTGGAACTGGTCGAACAAATCCCCGTCCTTCTGAAGCCACTGGTTCTATCTCTTACTTCTCTTTACTTACAGTTTGTCTTCATGAAGTCATTTCCTGCTTGCATTATCTGTTCGACTTCATTGTGTGACTACCTGTTCTGATTGGCTTCATACTATCTTCCATCTTGATCTTTACTACCTAGCTGCTATTAGTCTTTGTGCTTTCACTTCATTGAATACTTGCCTATGGCTTGTCTAGTGTAGTCTACCTTCCGCTGCAATCGAATAGTGTTGTTTATATTGTTTGTCTTCGAAACTCCCACATTTTGAAGACTTTCATAAAAATCGCCTATTCACCCCCCCTCTAGTCGATAACTAGCCCTTTCAATTGGTATCAGAGCGAGGTACTCCCTTGTTCTGTGTGATTCGGTTTAACCACCTGGAGTTTAGCTATGTCGACTGCAGGGATAATCAAAGTCTCCGCTATGTGCCCCATCTTCGATGGCACTGAATATCCCTACTGGAAGAACAGGATGCGCATGCATCTTGAAGCCATTGATGTCGATCTATGGTATGTCGTCAAGAACGGCGTTCCCAAGACTGGTGAAGGTGTCACCCCTGCTGATGTCAAGAAGTTCATTCAACTGGACTCTACTGCCAAGAACATCATCTGTGGTCACCTTACCGAAGAACAGTATGGCCGTGTGAGTGCTCTGGAAATGTTGAAGCTAGTCTGGGACTGGCTCTCCAAGGTCAATGAAGGCGTTCCAACTCAGCGAGATCAACATATCAGTACTCTCCGCAACCTCTTCAACCGCTTCAAGAGACATGACAACGAGAATGTCCAGCTCACATTTGATCGCCTCACTGATATCACAAATGAGCTCCAAGCACTCGGCGCCACTGAGATCACGAAGCATGAGATAGTGAAGACACTACTGAGATCTCTTGACAGCTCATTTGACACCTTAGCCCTGATGATACAAGAACGCCCTGATTTTAAAACTCTCGATCCGTCTGACATACTTGAGAGGCTCAACACACATGAGTACCAGCTATCTAAGAAACGAGATATCTATGGCCCCAACTATGGCCAAACCTGGGCTTTGAAGGCAAAGACTGCTGCTTCCTCATCTGAAGAAGAATCTGACTGCAGTTCTGTTGATCCTGAAGACATTGGAAAGGAGCTTGCTATGCTTGTGAAGAAGTTCCAGAAATTCACCAAGAAGAAAAGCTTTAGAAAGCCTTCACGATCCAGCTCAAGGAATGATGAAGCTTCCGCCTATGATCACAAGAAGAGAACCTATCACAAGTGCAAGAAACCTGGTCACTACATCTCTGAGTGTCCACAGTGGGACAATGAGAAGAAGAAGAAGAAGAAGAAGAGCAAAGAATATGATTCTGATGACAACAAGAAGAAGAAATCCTCGAAGTCTTCTTCCAAGTCTTCTTCCAAGTCTTCATCACACAAGAAGACCTCATCTGGCAAAGCCCGTGCTTTTGTTGGCAAGGAAATGGATTCAGAGGAGGAATCAGCTTCTGAGGAGGCGGAGGTGGAATCTGAGGAGTAGTCGGACTCTGGTGTTGCGAGTCTGGCTCTGGCTACAGGCTACGTTGCCAAGTCCATCTTCAACATCGAAGACAATGGCTCCGTCACCAATGCTGATGATAATGACAAGGACAACTCGCCTCCCACCTATTGCTTCATGGCACGTGGTGACAAGGTAAAATCACATGATGCTTACTTTCAAACATCAAGTGAAGATGACTCCGATGGCGAATCCAAACCTAGTTACAAAACACTTGCTAAAATTGCAACTGAACAACAGAAAGCTATGGAACATACTCAAAAACTGTTAGACAAAAGCGACGACCTGTTGGACGCGGAAATGACCAAGTCCCAGTCCTTAATTGAAGACATAAAAAATCTTCATATTAAGTACCAGGAACTTGAATGTCGACATGAATCGCTCACAACTTCTCATGAAAAGCTTTCCTATGAATATCTTCAAAGGAAGCAGGAACTTGAGAAATTGAGATCGGATCATGAAGATCTTCAAAAGTAGAATGAGTCACTTCTCTCCCAACAGATCAGTCCCGCTCAGGAAGGATTTGAACCACCATGCCTAAAATGCATTGAGCGTGATAACGCTGCTTCTGTTGCTGAATGTTATGCTGCTGCTACTGTTGCAATATCTTCAACTTCTGATGTGGTAACTAACCCCTCTGCTGAGGATACCACTACTATTGCTTGATGAGAATGCGGGTTGAAGACACGCTTGAGATGTTGATACGCTCCAACGTATCTATAATTTTTGATTGTTTCATGCTATTATATTACCCCTTTTGGATGTTTATGGGCTTTATTTTACACATTTATATCATTTTTGGGACTAATCTACTAACCGGAGGCCCAGCCCATATTGCTGTTTTTTTTTGCCTATTTCAGTATTTCGAAGAAAAGGAACATCAAACGGAGTCCAAACGGAATGAAACCTTCGGGAGCGTGATTTTTGGAACGAACGTGATCCGGAGAGCTTGGAGTGCAAGTTAAGAAGCTCCCGAGGACCCCACAAGATAGGGGGTCGTGCCCCCCTGTAGGGCGTGCCCCCCTATCTCGTGGGCCCCTCGGGCGGCCACCGACCTACTTCTTCCTCCTATACATACCTACGTACCCCGAAAACATCCAGGGGCACCACGAAACACAATTTCCACCGCCGTAACCTTCTGTGCCCGCGAGATCCCATCTTGGAGCCTCTACCGGCATTTTGCCGGAGGGGGAATCGACCATGGAGGGCCTCTACATCAACATCCTTGCCCCTCCGATGAGTTGTGAGTAGTTTACCACAGACCTACGGGTCCATAGTTATTACTAGATGGCTTCTTCTCTCTTTTTGGATCTCAATACAAGGTTCTCCCCCTCTCTTGTGGAGATCTATTCGATGTAAACTCTTTTTGCAGCGTGTTTGTCGAGATCCGATGAATTGCGGGTTTATGATCAAGTTTATCTATGAATAATATTTGAATCTTCTGAATTCTTTTATGTATGATTGAGTTATCTTTGCAAGTCTCTTCGAATTATCAGTTTGGTTTGGCCTAATAGATTGATCTTTCTTGCCATGGGAGAAGTGCTTAGCTTTGGGTTCAATTTTGCGGTGTCCTTACCCAGTGACAGAAAGGGTTGCAAGGCACGTATTGTATTGTTGCCATCGAGGATAACAAGATGGAGTTTATATCATATTGCATGAGTTTATCCCTCTACATCATGTCATCTTGCTTAATGCATTGCTCGTTCTTATGAACTTAATACTCTAGATGCGCATGCGAGAGTCGGTCGATGTGTGGAGTAATAGTAGTAGATGCAGGCAGGAGTCGGTCTACTTATTATGGATGTGATGCCTATATACATGATCATGCCTAGATAATCGGATAACTATGCGCTTTTCTATCAATTGCTCGACAGTAATTTGTTCACCCACCGTAATACTTATGCTATCTTGAGAGAAGCCACTAGTGAAACCTATGGCCCCCGGGTCTATCTCTTATCATATTTGCTTTCAATCTACGTTTATTTGCATCTTTACTTTTTTGCATCTATATTATAAAATGCCAAAAATATATTTATCTTATCATACTATCTTTATTAGATCTCACTTTCTCAATTGGCCGTGAAGGGATTGACAACCGCTTTATTGCGTTGGTTGCGAGTTCTCAGTTTGTTTGTGTAGGTGCGTGGGACTTTTGAGGAGCCTCCTACTGGATTGATACCCTGGTTCTCAAAACTGAGGGAAATACTTATGCTACACTTGCTGCATCACCCTCTCCTCTTCGAGGAAAACCAACGCAAGCTCAAGACATAGCAAGAAGGATTTCTGGCGCCGTTGCCGGGTAGGTCTTCGCTCAAGTCAAGACATACCAAGTACCCATCACAAACCCATCTCCCTCGCATTTACATTATTTGCCATTTGCCTCTCGTTTTCCTCTCCCCCACTTCACCTTTGCCGTTTTATTCGCCCTCTCTTTCCCAATCTCCTCCTCTCCTTTTCTGCTCGCTTTCTTCCGCCTTGCTTTTGTTTGCCGCTATGTCTGAAATTGGGGAGATTCTCATCGATATGGACAATAATGATAACACAGAAAATCCCGAGGCTCCGGCCGATGAACCCCCTATCTTGCATACTAAAAAGTTTCGAATCGGTAGTGGTAACATCATTGGCAAAGGTGTTATTCAAGATTTCTTTACTTGTGTCGGTGCTTTACCTTTCATGGGTTGTTCTATTCTTCATAGAACTAGTAGTCTTGCGGATGCTATCGCTACGCTTGTAGTTGAACTTGAAAGACAATTTATGCATATGCATCCTTGCATACAAAGAATTTTCCTAGAATTCTCTAATATTGAGCACTCTTCTGTTATGCGCGTTGTTACTATCTTTCTGGCTCATGAGTTTAGATTTATCAGAAGAGAGGCCAAAGAAATCTTTGCGCACTATAGGGTGGATGCCGGTTGTCCTCCCATAGAAGCGATCCTTTATGATCAAGAGGAAATTAGACGTTTTCAATCTTCGGACTATGTCGCTTTTAATGAAAACCTTAGAAAAAAGGTTCCTACCAATGTATTGGTTGATTGCATTAACAAACTTAATAATGATTTTGCCCTTCGAAACAATGAGCTAGGATACTCTCTTGAGTATAGGCTCACAAGATTTTGCCAAAAGAGTGCTTTTAGTGATGAAATAGATGTGCACTATGAGGGGCCAAAGGAGGAACCCGTTCCTCCTGTGATTGATCTTGGGGATCTTTGTCCCACTAAATTTAGCCCTTTTGATTAATTTTGCTTGCCTCAAAGGAAACTTGCTGCCGAACATAGAGGATATGAGATGAGCTTTCAAGATCTATCTTATTATTATGGCACTAGTTAGATCTATCTTTACTTTTATGCCTAGCTAGGGGCGTTACACGATAGCGCTAGTTGGGAGGCAACCCAATTTTCTTTATGTTTTTTGTTTTTGTTCCTGTTTAGTAATAAATCTTGCATCTACCTTCTGTTTAGATGTGTTTTTATCTTTTAATTAGTGTTTTTGCCAAGTAGAACCTATAGGATAACCTACGATGATAGTTGACTTGATTCTGCTGAAAAACAGAATCTTTGCATGAACGAATATAATTTTGTTAAATCACAAGAACGTGATTTTGCGTTGATTCTTGTTGCTGCTGTTCAATAAACAAATTTTCCAGGACTTCCTATTTTTGTAGGATTTTTAGAGTTCCATAAGTTTGCGTTAGTTACAGATTGCTACAGACTGTTCTGTTTTTGACAGATTCTGTTTTTCGTGTGTTGTTTGCTTATTTCAATGCATCTATGGCTAGTAATTCAGTATATGAACCATAAAGAAGTTGGAATACAGTAGGTTTAACACCAAAATAAATAAATAATGAGTTCATTGCAGTACCTTATGTGGTGGTTTTGTTTTCTTTCACTAACGGAGCTTATAAGATTTCCTGTTGAGTTTTGTGTTGTGAAGTTTTCAAGTTTTGGGTAAAGCTTTTATGGACTATGGAATAAGGAGTGGCAAGAGCCTAAGCTTGGGGATGCCCAAGGCACCCCAAGATATTCAAGAATAGCCAAAAGCCTAAGCTTGGGGATGCCCCGGGAAGGCATTCCCTCTTTCGTCTTCGTTCAATGGTAACTTTATTTGGAGCTATATTTTTATTCGCTACATGATATGTGTTTTGCTTGGAGCGTCGTGTATTATATTAGTCTTTGCTTTTTATTTTACCACAATCATACTTTCTGTACACACCCTTTTGGAGAAGCCTATTTCATTAGAATTTGCTAGAATACTCTATGTGCTTCACTTATATATTTTGAGCTTGATAGTTTTTGCTCTAGTGCTTCACTTATATCTTTTAGAGCACGGTGGTGTCTTAATTTTGAAGAAATTGCTAGTCTCTCATGCTTCACTTATATTATTTTGAGAGTCTTTTAGAACAGCATGGTATTTGCTATGATCATAAAGTTGGTCCTAGAATGATGAGCATCCAAGTTGGGTATAATAAAAACTATCATAGAAAGTGAATTGGATGCTATGATCAACTTGATGCTTGATAATTGTTTTGAGATATGGAGGTAGTGATATTAAAGTCATAATAGTTGGGTGATTATGAATTTAAAGAATGCTTGTGATGAAGTTTGTGGTTCCCGTAGCATGCACGTATGGTGAACCGCTTTGTGAAGAAGTTGGAGCACAATTTTATTTATTGATTGTCTTCCTTATGAGTGGCGGTCGGGGACGAGCGATGGTCTTTTCCTACCAATCTATCCCCCAAGGAGCATGCGTGTAGTGATTTGGTTTTCGATGACTTCTAAATTTTTGCAACAAGTATATGAGTTCTTTTGATTAATGTTGAATCCATGGATTATACGCACTCTTTCACCCTTCCGCCATTGCTAGCCTCTATTGTACGGTGCAACTTTCGCCGGTACCATACAACCACCATTTACCTTCCTCAAAACAGCCACCATACCTACCTATTATTGCATTTCCATAGCCATTCCGAGATATATTGCCATGCAACTTTCCACCGTTCCGTTCATATGACACGCATTACTTTTGTCATATTGCTTTTTGCATGATCATGTAGTTGACATTATATTTGTGGCTAGGCCACTTTCATAATTTTCGTACATGTCGCTCTTGATTCATTGCATATCCTGGTACACTGCCGGAGGCATTCATATAGAGTCATATCTTGTTCTAGCTTTGAGTTGTAAATCCATAAAAGTGTGATGATCTTCATTATTAGAGCATTGTCCTAGTGCGGAAAGGATGATGAAGGCTATGATTCCCCCACAAGTCGGGATGAGACTTCGGACTTTACAAAAAGAAAAAAAAGAGAGAAAAAAAGGCCAAAAAGAACAAAAAGGCCAAAGAAAAAAAAGAAGAAAAGAAAAAAATAAAATGAGAGAAAAAGAGAGAAGGGACAATGCTACTATCTCTTTTGCACACTTTCATTTACTAGTGGGAATTTTTCATTATAGAACTTGGCTTGTATATTCCAATGATGGGCTTCCTCAAAAGTGCCCTAGGTCTTCATGAGCAAGCAAGTTGGATGCACCCCACTTAGTTTCTTTTGTTGAGCTTTCATATATTTATAGCTCTAGTGCATCCGTTGCATGACAATCCCTACTCACTCACATTGATATCTATTAATGGGCATCTCCATAGCCCGTTGATACGCCTAGTTGATGTGAGACTATCTTCTCCTTTTTTGTCGTCTCCACAACCACCATTCTATTCCACATATAGTGCTATGTCCATGGCTCACGCTCATGTATTGCGTGAAAGTTGAAAAAGTTTGAGATTATTAAAGTATGAAACAATTGCTTGGCTTGTCATCAGGGTTGTGCATGATTAAATACTTTGTGTGATGAAGATAGAGCAACAGCCAGACTATATGATTTTGTAGGGATAACTTTCTTTAGCCATGTTATTTTGAGAAGACATGATTACTTTGATTAGTATGCTTGAAGTGTTACTATTTCTTATGTCAATATGAACTTTTATTTTGTATTCATTTGGATATGAACATTCATGCCACAATAAAGAAAATTACATTATGAATTATGCTAGGTAGCATTCCACATCAAAAATTCTCTTTTTGTCATTTACCTACCCGAGGACGAGCAGGAATTAAGCTTGGGGATGCTTGATACGTCTCCAACGTATCTATAATTTTTTATTGTTCCATGCAATTATATTACCCCTTTTGGATGTTTATGGGCTTTATTTTACACATTTATATCATTTTTGGGACTAACCTACTAACCGGAGGCCCAGCCCATATTGCTATTTTTTTGCCTATTTCAGTATTCCGAAGAAAAGGAATATCAAACGGAGTCCAAACGGAATGAAACCTTCGAGAGCGTGATTTTGGAACGAACGTGATCCAGAGAGCTTGGAGTGCAAGTCAAGAAGCTCCCGAGGACCCCACGAGATAGGAGGCTGCGCCCCCCCCCCCTTGTAGGGCGCGCCCCCTATCTCATGGGCCCCTCGGGCGGCCACCGACGTACTTCTTACTCCTATATATACCTACGTACCCCGAAAACATCCAGGGGCACCACGAAACACAATTTCCACCGCTGTAACCTTCTGTATCCACGAGATCCCATCTTGGAGCCTCTGCCGGCACTCTGACGGAGGGGGAATCGACCATGGAGGTCCTCTACATCAACATCCTTGCCCCTCCGATGAGTTGTGAGTAGTTTACCACAGACCTACGGGTCCATAGTTATTAGCTAGATGGCTTTTTCTCTCTTTTTGGATCTCAATACAATGTTCTCCCCCTTTCTAGTGGAGATCTATTCGATGTAAACTCTTTTTGCGGTGTGTTTGTCGAGATCCGATGAATTGTGGGTTTATGATCAAGTTTATCTATGAATAATATTTTAATCTTCTGAATTCGTTTATGTATGATTGAGTTATCTTTGCAAGTGTCTTTGAATTATCAGTTTGGTTTGGCCTACTAGATCGATCTTTCTTTCCATGGGTGAAGTGCTTAGCTTTGGGTTCAATCTTGCGGTGTCCTTACCCAGTGACAGAAAGGGTTGCAAGGCATGTATTGTATTGTTGCCATCGAGGATAACAAGATGGGGTTTATATCATATTGCATGAGTTTATCCCTCTACATCATGTCATCTTGCTTAATGCGTTGCTCTGTTCTTATGAACTTAATACTCTAGATGCAGACATGAGTCGGTCGATGTGTGGAGTAATAGTAGTAGATGCAGGCAGGAGTCGGTCTACTTGTTATGGACGTGATGCCTTTATACATGATCATGCCTAGATAATCTCATAACTATGCACTTTTCTATCAATTGCTCGAAGTAATTTGTTCACCCACAGTAATACTTATGCTATCTTGAGAGAAGCCACTAGTGAAACCTATGGCCCCTAGGTCTATCTCTTATCATATTTGCTTTCAATCTATGTTTATTTGCATCTTTAATTTTTTGCATCTATATTATAAAATACCGAAAATATATATTTCTTATCATACTATCTTTATTAGATCTCACTTCCGCAAGTGGCCGTGAAGGGATTGACAACCCCTTTATTGCGTTGGTTGCGAGTTCTCAGTTTGTTTGTGTAGGTGCGTGGGACTTTTGAGGAGCCTCCTACTGGATTGATACCTTGGTTCTCAAAACTGAGGGAAATACTTACGCTACACTTGGTGCATCACCCTCTCCTCTTCGAGGAAAACCAACGCAAGCTCAAGACGTAGCAGACAGGTATGTACAAAAGTCTCAAAGGGCATCAAACATTATGTGATGTCCTCAAAAAGCAGATTCTAAACCGAAACCCTAGGAAAGAGGGTGTTGGGTTTGAGAGGAATATGAATGTTGATGGGTCGTACTAGAAGCCTGAGCTGTACCCCAAAACCACATGGGTTGCTGCAAAGGAACCTTCAGTTGATCCATCCACCTTATCTGGTTTCACTTGTGCTAACCCCATTATCATTGATGAATACTTTGATGCAAACTATAAACTGTTTAAGAATCAGAATGGTGAAGTGTTTGCCAGGTATATTGGTACTAACTGCAGGATGGGCCACCTATGAAGAAGATATGGGTTCCCAAAAGTTGTCTTGAGAATCTTCCAGTGAATGCCATCATGAAACCACCTGTGAAGAAGACAATTCTCATGCCAAAGGCTTCATATGGTCCAAAAGCTTCATATAGACCGAGGACTCATCTGAGTCACCCTAACGTCAATGTTTTGCAGGGAAATCATACTTAGACCCATGAATATGACCGTGTTTCCTCAAACCGCTATGTTCATAAAACAAAGAATTTTTCTACTTATTCCTATGAGTATTATTCACCTCCTACAAGGCTATTTACTAGGGCCCCAAAGCCGAAGTTCTCAGATGCTGCACTTAGACTCATTGCTTCTATGCCACCCCTGAAAATGTGGGTGGTTAAGAAAACTTAACTCTCTTTTGCTGGGAAAGGTCTCCAGCCGGAAATCAAAGGCATCCAAAACTAATGTTGGGGACCTTAAACATCTTGTGGGGTGCAAGATAAAATGCCCAAATGGTCTTACTATGTACTTCGTTCCAGGATTCCTTGATACTCATCCTATCTATCCTAACCAAGATCTGAATTTTCATGTTCCACTTGTTCGTAAAATGTTTATGCTTCACAACTTGCTTGGTGAAGCCTATCCCCCAAACTGCACTGTAGGCTATGACACCTCGTACTTCAGAATGGATTATGGACAGTGGGTGCACTAACCACATGACGGGCGATCAAAGTCTTCTGATGGATTCAACGCTACGTCCATCAGACAAAAGTCACATCACATTTGCTGACACTGGTAAGCAAGGTATTGGGTCTAGGCAGAGTTGCTATATCAAGGGATCAGCACATGGATAAAGTGATGCTTGTTGAATCCCTTGGTTTCAACTTAATGTCCGTCTCAATGCTTTGTGACTTAAACATGATTGTGATATTTGGAAAATATCAATGCCTTGTACTAATGGAATCTGACAAGTCTCTAGTCTTTGAAGGGTATCGGAAAGACGATCTATATATGGTAGATTTCTCAGCAGGACCACAGATGGCCGTATGTCTTCTAGCAAAGGCTTCAGAATGTTGGCTCTGGCATCGAAGGCTAGGACATGCTGGCATGAAGAACTTGCACACTCTCGCGAAGAAGAAGCACGTCATGGGCATCGAAGGCGTCAAGTTCAAGAAGGACCATCTATGTGGCGCCTGCGAAGCTGGAAAGATGACTAGGGCCAAGCATCCCTCGAAGACAATCATGACTACATCTCAACCCTTCGAGCTGCTCCACATGGACTTATTCCTCCCTACTCACTACTCTACTCTCACTGCTACTGCTTGCCTCTATGGTTTCGCCATTGTTGATGATTACTCTAGATAAACTTGGGTGCATATAATCCTCTACAATACTGAAGTGCAGGATGTCTTCAGACGCTTTGCCAATTGTGCCATGACGAACTATGGCGTCAAGATCAAGCACATCAGAAGCGACAATGGCGCTGAGTTCAAGAACACTGGCCTCGACCTCTATCTGGATACACTTGGCATCACTCATGAGTTCTCTGCTCCTTATACACCTCAGCAGAATGGCATCGCCGAGCGCAAGAACAGAACTCTCATTGAGATGGCCCGAACGATGCTTGATGAGTACAAGACTCCGCGGAAGTTCTGGCCTGAAGACATTGACACTTCTTGCCACGTCATCAACCGTGTTTATCTTCACAAGCTTCTGAATAAAACATCCTATGAGCTCCTAACTGGTAAGAAGCCAAATGTAAGCTACTTCAGAGTATTTGGTGCTAGGTGCTGGATCAAGGATCCACATCACACTTCAAAATTTGCACCGAAAGCACATGAAGGTTTTATGCTTGGTTATGGAAAGGATTCGCACTCCTACAGAGTCTTCAACCTCTTTCACTACAAAGTGGTTGAAAGCGTGGATGTCTTGATTCGATGAGACGAACGGCTCGCAAAGAGAGCACCTGCCAAATGTGCTAGATGAAGTACCTCCAAGTGAATCTATCAAGTAGATGGGAATTGGAGATATCATACCCTTTGAGAATCAATCTGAAGAGGAACTTGTCATTTCTGCACCTAATCAGCCTGAAGACAATCCCCCAAATGATGACATTGATCAGCAAGAGCAAAATCTTCGTCCTGCCCATCCTCGTGTTGCAAATGAAGTTCAGATTGAGAAGATAATTGACAGCTTGAATGCACCTGGTCCACTCACTCGTTCAAAAGCAACTCAAAGAGCAACACAGCTAACCAACTTCTATGGGCATTTTGCATTTGTCTCAATCTCTGAACCCAAGAAAGTTGATGAAGCCTTCATGGAACCTGAATGGATTCAAGCTATGCAAGAAGAGCTTCAACAGTTCGAGCTGAATAGTGTGTGGGAATTGGTCAAGCGTCCTGATCTTCGGAAGCACAATATCATTGGCACCAAATGGATATATCGCAACAAGCAAGATGAGCATGGTCAAGTGGTCAGAAACAAGGCTCGTCTCGTTGCACAAGGTTGCACTCAAGTGGAAGGAATTGACTTTGATGAAACATTTGCTCCGGTGGCAAGACTTGAAGCCATTCGCATACTTCTAGCCTATGCAAATCATCACAACATCCTTCTGTATCAAATGGATGTGAAGAGCGCCTTTCTCAATGGAAAGATAGAAGAAGAAGTATATGTCGCACAAGCTCCCGGCTTTGAAGATCCAAAACATCCTGATATGGTATACAAACTCAACAAGGCACTGTATGGCCTCAAACAAGCTCCTCGAGCTTGGTATGACACGCTCAAAGACTTCCTGAAGAGCAAAGGCTTCAAACCTGGTTCACTAGATCCTACGCTCTTCACGAAGACATATGATGGTGAACTGTTTGTGTGCCAAATCTATGTGGATGACATTATCTTCGGCTGCACCAACAAGAAATACAGTGATGAATTTGGTCACATGATGCAAGAGCAATAACAAATGTCCATGATGGGCGAGCTGAAGTTCTTCCTGGGTCTCCAAATCCGTCAGCAATGCAACGACATCTTCATATCTCAAGAAAAATACCTCAAAGACTGCCTGAAGAAGTTTGGAATGCAAGACTGCAAAGGATACACGACACCAATGCCAACCAAAAGTCATCTGGGTCCCGGCGACAATGGTAAAGAGTTTGATCAAAAGGTATACCGCTCCATGATTGGTTCTTTGCTTTACTTATGTGCATCTAGGCCAGATATAATGCTTAGTGTCTGCATGTGTGCCCGATTCCAAGCGGCACCAAAGGAATCGCATCACTTAGCTGTGAAGCGAATTCTTCGATATTTGGCTTACACCCCAACACTAGGATTATGGTATCCAAAGGGCTCAGAGTTTGATCTAGTTGGATTCTTAGATGCTGATTATGCTGGTGACAAGGTTGATCGCAAGTCCACATCAGGCACATGTCACTTTCTGGGACGATCTCTTGTATGTTGGTCTTCAAAGAAGCAGAACTGTGTATCTCTCTCCACTGCTGGATCTGAATACATTGCTATTGGATCCTGTTGTGCTCAGCTTCTCTGGATGAAGCAAACTCTCAAGGACTATGGTATACATCTGAAGAATGTGCCTCTCTACTGCGACAATGAGAGTGCCATCAAGATTGCCAACAACCCAGTTCAACACTCGAAGACTAAGCACATTGAAATTCGTCATCACTTTCTTAGAGATCATGTTATGAAGGAAGATATTGATATCATTCACGTCAAGATAGAAGAGCAGTTAGCTGATATCTTCACAAAGCCCATGGATGAGAAAAGGTTTTGCAAGTTGCAGTGTGAGCTAAATATCTTGGAATCCTCAAATGTCCTGTGATTAGGCACACATCCTAACACTTATTCATTTTGTTGACTTAGATGTGCAACACACGAAGTAATGTATATCTTCAATCAATGAAGACATACACTCTAAGTGTGAATACATTAATGCGGAATTTGACTTCAGAGCGCCATGATAATTGTGCGCCGTGTCTGGGTCTAATACTTCCTACACGGTGGGTAACACCACCACCAAACTTTTGTTTGAAGTGTTTCTCTTGGCGTTATGTTTGCATAATCTTCATATTGGATTCATATTCATCCTTGGCTTATATTCAAGTTTATCTTCAATTGGTTGATTTGGCCTTATACTAGCTATATATATTTATTTGTGTTCTGTCCTCTACAACATTCACTTATAGCTATGGCTTCATGTTGAATCTTTTGAACTAAGTGAATGTGATCGAACCCTAACCTATCTATGCTTCTACGTCAACTCTATCTGTCCAAATCATATGCATTCTATTGAAAACGGTCGATTGTCTTCACTGAGACCTTGCCAGCTGAAGTCAATCTGACAAACATTTATATCTGTTTTTAATGCTATATCCTTTTTGCCTGAAACCCGGAGAATTCGGAACGACCACTCCGACAATCCAGGCATGCGAGGGAACATGGAACAACTTCCAAGGTGTTGCATGCTTGCCACGTGTCCGTCAGATGTGATCCGCCAGGGGCTCCTGCATAATTGCGCTCTGCCGTCTCTTTCCTTATAAATACCCATCACGTCTCGGTCAAAAATTCTTCTTCCTCCTCGCCACCTCTTGCAAACCCTAGCGCCTCCGCTAGCTCTCGATGACGCAGACGATGAAGCGCTTAGCTGTCGCGACTTCTTTGACGCCATCCTCACGCCGGCCGCGGACCTCGTCCTCTCCGCCGTCGCCATAGGTGTCTTCCGTCACCAAGTTAGGGCACGGAAGATCGAACTGCTCGGCCTCCAACTTCGCTCCGTCTAGCCGTTCTTCGTGTGGTAATTAAATTTCACTTTTTACCATCTTTTCGATCTGATAGATTCATCCTTCTTTACCAAAAGTGGTTTATAGATCTCCAAGTTGAATCTATCTCTTTCTGCATCTCATACTCTACCTAGTCTATTCACTTATGTTTCGTTACAAGTTAGATTCCTCACTTGTACTTATTCTTGGATTTGTACAACTCTGGAATCAACTCTCATCAAAGAAGTGAATGTCTTCGCATTATGAGGTCAATGTCTTCAAACTGATTTATCTTCAAAATCTTCTGAGAATGCATATGACCTCTTCCCCTTCCCTCGCTCCTCTAATGCTGTCACAGGTACATGTCCGTGGGAGAATCCCTTGGTTCTCATAGTCTGCATTCATTTGCAGAATTCTTACAGAGTCACATCAATTCACCTGAAGCCAGTTCTTGTCTGACCAGCCATCTGAATCCCTTGCAAATACTGAAGCCTTTCAGATTAAGCTTCATGGCCACTAAGAAGTCAGCAAGCAAGGGAGGCAGACAGCGCCGTGGTAACACTTCCAAGGATTTGCCTCCAGATTTGCACGAGCTGTACAAAACAGACCCTGAGGAAACCTATACAGGTCGCAAGAATCGAATCCAGTGGATTCGAAGATATTGCGCAGAGGAATGGTTCAAGTATCGCTTTGTCACTAAAGAATATGCAGAGAAGAATGCCATCAAGGGACCCTGGGGAGATATTGTGTACAAAAATCTTCAACCCCAGTCCCTTCCTGAAGCCATTCAACGAGAATTCTATCCGTGCATGATTCGCGGACCAC
Source organism: Aegilops speltoides (assembly GCA_021437245.1). Lineage (NCBI taxonomy): Eukaryota > Viridiplantae > Streptophyta > Magnoliopsida > Poales > Poaceae > Aegilops > Aegilops speltoides. Next base: position 103,851,178 of record CM038145.1, read on the forward strand.
AGCCAGAGAACGCTGACCCTTCTTCTCTGCTGTGGTGCCGTGAAGACCATCTGTTCAAGTGCAACTACTAGTTCGCCAAAGACTCAGCTGCGAAGAACAAGAAGGCTCTAGGACTTGACTTCAACCCTGGTCCTTCTTTACCTCGGGAAGATGGCACCCATGAAGCCAATGAGAACAGGATCGGCCCCTTTTACAACCTTGCAGGCCTCATCACACACATTGTTGTCCAAGGTGCAAAAGTGGATCATTCTGATGATGGTGCCGACACTGATGATGCTCCAGCTCCTACTCCAAAGCCGCAGAAGAAAAAGAAAGCTAAAGCTTCAAAATCATTTGCTGCTCCAAAAGCTTCTCGAGTGAAGCCATTGGCAACTGCCCCTCCTGCTCCCAGTAACACCTCTAAAGATCTCTCTCACATCTCCAAGAAGCGCGAGAAGCCACAGACGAAACCTGTTCAGAGACCCAGTCAAGCGCTAACTCCCGCTAGCGTTCTGAGGAACGAATCTGAAGCCATTGATCTGTCTTCAGATGAAGAATTTTGCAATGATGCTCTCGAGCAGCTGATCAACAGCAAGCAAGAGGCGGAGATCTTCAATGAGCTGCCTCTCTTTGATGTGAATATCTTGCACAATTTCATTGATGAGTGGTTCGACAATCAAGATCTCAGTTTTGATGATCTTCAACTCCCCATTGGCATCAGCGTCTCCTTTCAAGGCGCAATTGCTCCTGAGCTGGCTCTCGCTCAACAAATTGTTGAATTGAAGCACAAGATTTATTTTGAGAAAGAGTAGTTCAAGAAGCATGTGGCCAAGCTTAGTGTGGCTGATGTTCAAAATTTCAAGGTGATGCTGAATGACCTCAAGGAGGCGTTTCGCAGGAAATGTGAGGAAGCCAAAGGCTCAAGAGAGCGCATGAAAAATCTTGCTGCCAAGTGTGTTCAGGCTTACAACGAAGCTGAAAAGCGCAAGGCTCTTGAGCATCCTGGCATTGACCCCAAGATGGCTGCCAAGAAGAAGAAAAAGCATATTGTGGCCCAAACTGAAGCTCCACGGCGAGAAGAACCTCACATTGTCTTCCCTGCCAGCATGACAGGCTCGAAGCCTAAGGTCCCCACAGTGGCTTCAGATCAGCAGAAAACCAAGGCAGCTGAAGCCGAAGCCAGAAAGCGAAAAATCAAGCGCACTGCTGATGATGCACCACCCGCCAAGAAGAGAAAAAACACGAAGAGAGATCGGACTGCTCCCTCAAAGCCCCTTGTAGTTGAACCCATTGCTTTTGCTCACCCTGACCCTGAAAATCAAGAGAATCGGTTGATAGTCCATGAGTCTGCTTCCATAGAGGCTCCTGAGGCTCAAGAAGTTCCAGTCGTTGACCCCATCGCGACTGAAGACATTGGTCCTCAAGACAATGTAGAAGATGATGAAGTCCTTCCTCAGATTGAGCGCCCAACGGTATCATCGCCTGTTCTCACGAATAACAAGCTCATCAGTATTGGTCGTCCTTTAACGCCAATCTCTCAAGATGCCTTGTGGGCTGATCGCCCCCAACCAGCAACTCCAAGTCAAGATTCGCCAAGTACACCCTGTCCTCCACCAGCGCAAGTCACCAGTCCGTTGGTGAATGATGGTAATTACCTGGAGACCACACCCTTGCCAAAGGCGTCGCTCGTATTTCAACAGCTTTGCAAAGGTCTCAGGCCATCTATCTCCATGACTACCATCACAGAAGAAGACTCAAACCAGTCCAGCTCAGTGGCACGTCAAGTGTTCCCTGAAGATAATCCTTCTGTGACGGTTCCCTTGTCCGAAGCCAATGTTGCTGAAGACAATCAGGCTGCATCAGCCGAAGAAAGACAAGAAGAAGAGCATGTTGCTACTCCCCCTACCACCCAAGAAGTTGTTCTCGAGGAGAACGTGTCTGTGCCTGACCCTCTAGCTACTCAAGTGGAGGTTGAGAATCCTGAGGCAGCCACCAACAACACTACTGAGCCAATGACGTTGTCATGGCTGAAGACAATGTGGCGCCTACGATGAACACTTTGCTTGAAGCCACTGATGCTCCTGCAACGAATGTGCAGCCTAACGCCTCTGCTGATGCCACTGCTCCTTTTCCGCCTCCAAGGCCCCACACCATTGAGCATGCATTCTACCAAGGCGAGCTTGTTCCTGTCAGATGGCCAATTCTGGTTCCTCCGCCTGCTCCTGGACCTCAGTTTGACTATCATGTGGAGCACAGGCCTCAGGTTCAGAAGCCAAAACCAAGGCTGCCAAGGTTCCCAGCTACTGCATCGGCGCCAAGCTCTTTCAATGTCAACGGCTTCATTGCACATAACACCTTCTTCGATACTGCCAAGAACCCATATTCCAAGCCAAGAATATCATCAGATCGGTTCTGGAGCTATCAAGAAGAAGCAGCTACTACTCCTGTATTCTATACAATCAGGAGCGCATATTTCCTCATATGCGTCTGGATGCTGAAGCCATTGCTGGTCTGCCCTGCCTAGAAGAAGCCCATGACTGCTTTCGCGATGCTGGCCTTCTACAGTTTGTTACCGACAAGGAACATTGGAATGCAGAGCTTTTCCTGCAATTCTATGCAACCCTCCACATTCGCGGCTACAACAGGGATACAACGACATGGTTCCTTGAGTGGATGATAGGCAATGTCCATCATGAAGCCAAACCTTTGATCTCATTGAGCTTACCGGACTTTCCACTCCAGTGAACTGTACGAACCTGGTTGTCAGCTTCACCGCGATGCATTGGAGAGCATCTTTCAGAAGCCAGAGCCCAACATGAGCCAGATGCTAAGTATGATGAAGCCACTGCCCCAGGATGCTGAATATCCCAAGGAATTCCTTGTTGAAGACCTAGAGTATCTGCCCCGCACAATCTATCACATCATTAGGCGAACTCTATGGCCCATCAAAGGGCATTCCTCCTCAGCAAAGCTTGAAGGTGCAATGAAGACATTGGTCTTCTATATTCTCAATGGCAAAAGCTTTAATACTCAGGATTTCTTCATTCGCCTGTTTGCTGCATCTGGGTTTGACATCTTTGGTCTAAAATTCTATGCAACTAGGACTATGCGTCTGATTAGCTTCACTCTGCCATTTACTATCAGCCCTCTGCTCGTAACCATCTCATATTTCTACCAGAGGTTGATATGTCTATTGAAGCCATTTACCCAAAGCCTGCCAAGGAAGCACTATATCTTCATAATGCAGATTGTCAAAGCTTTTCCTAGCATGTTGAAGGTGTTCAGGTTGCTTCTCGTGTTTATCCTCTGGTCGGCAACACTCGCCGTGCACGCACTGAAGCCACAGAAAGCACCATTGCTCCAAGGCCTCGGAAGCGATCTCGTGTGCTCAAAAACATGACAAGCATCACTACTGGATGAAGCGTCAAATGCAAAGCCTCTTGGTGGATGTCAATCGCATTCGCAATCTTGCCACCAAGAATGCCTTTGTCACCCATGAAACCTGTCGGAGGTCCTGGAAGAGTCTGACATTGCTAAGTGCTGAAGCTGATCTTCACGATGATGGCTTCACTAAGAGATTCAAGTTTGACTCCACTCCTCCCAGGAATGTTGTCTTACATCGAACCCCATCTCTTGAAGATTCAGAGTACTCCTCTGCAGCAACTGTGAATGCCAGAGTCTTGGATGACGAAGATGATGCTACCTCACCACCTCCAACCTCAGCGCGTGTCGACACTGCACCAAGTTCTTCTGCACCACCAAACCTAAACGACGACCCTGCTGCTTCACCTACTCCTCATGGGAACGAGTAGAGACTATGTCTTCAAACCATTTTGGTCCTTACTGACAAAAGGGGGAGAAGCATATGTTGATAGTCTTCAAGCGGATCCTGCTGGGTGGTTGATATACTTTTTGCCAAGTGCTTACAACTCTCGTTTTGATAAATTTGGTTCTTTGAGTTGTAACACTTAAACTTGATGGTCGTCTGCTACTTTTTCTGCTATTCTGTGTGATGCAATGATAAATTCCGCATATGCGATGATAAATCCCGCTTGAACTCATTCCGCAGACGTCCATTTTTCATTATGCATGTCATTATTCTTGTATATCTGTTCATGCATGATCTATTGTATTCATATGGTGAAGAGGATCTCCACAAGTACAACCTGCCATGTGCATTTGCATTCCAACGCAAAACATTTATATGCACATCTTCAGGGGGAGCCTTTTTGCCATCTATGAAGACAATACCTTAATCCTTACAATTTCACATACCTTTATCTGCGTTGAAAACTTCAACCAGTTTGTCATCAATCACTAAAAAGGGGGAGATTGTAAGTGCAGCTAGTGCCACCCCTAGTTGGTTTTGGAGTATTGACGACAAACCTGGTTGAGGGACTAATGTGTTTGTGAGAATTGCAGGATAACACAGGTAGTAGTCCCTCATTGATTCGGTTTACCTACCGGGATAACCCCTAAAAATGTGTGAAGACATTGAAGACAATGGTGGTCTGTGAAGATATTCACATTGAAGACTATGACACGAGAAGACACTGAGTGAAGACTATGGAGTGCGAAGAGTTAGTTGTTTTGTTGTCTCCTTTTCTTCTTTGTTGAGTCATAGGAACCACCTCACTGTTAAGTGGGGTCCAAGTGAACAAAGTCAGAGTGACTGAAGTGATGCTCAACCAAATCCTATGTCTTTGAGCAAAGACAATGAGAGCAAATCTTATCCAGAGTCGGATGAGTCAGCTTGACTTGTAGCCCAGTCAAGCTGCCGCGTGTGTTTGAAATTTGACTGTTGCGACACGTGTCAGTTCCTTACTGACCCAGGGTCATTTCGGACAAATCCGGTCAGGTTGCCCAGTGGCTATAAATAGCCCACCCCCTACACCATAAATTGGTGGCTGCTTATAGTTAGTATACGGCTTTTGTCGTTTGAGAGCAACCCACCGCCGAAGCTTTCGAGAGAGAATCCTTGCGAGGACAAAGCCCGAACCACCCAGAGCCCAAAGAGTGTTTGGCATCACTGAAGTCTTTCTGTCCGCGTGATCTGAAGATTTGTTACACTTGAGGACTGTCAATCCTCCAGCCGGTTAGGCATCACGTTCTGAGCATCCAAGAGTCATTGTGGATTGCCGGTGAACGAAGTCTGTGAAGGTTCGGAAGTCTACCTTGAAGACTTACCGGAGTGATTGGGCGGGGACTAAGTGTCCTTAGCTCAAGGGGAATAAGGTGAAGACACAGTCTTCTGAGTTGAATCTCAGCCTCCCTAACCAGACGTACAGTTGTCACAACAACTGGAACTGGTCAAACAAATCCCTGTCCTTCTGAAGCCACTGGTTCTATCTCTTACTTCTCTTTACTTACAGTTTGTCTTCGTGAAGTCATTGCATGCTTGCATTATCTGTTCGACTTCACTGTGTGACTACCTGTTCTGATTGGCTTCATACTATCTTCCATCTTTATCTTTACTACCTAGCTACTATTAGTCTTCGTGCTTTCACTTCATTGAATACTTGACTATGGCTTGTCTAGTGTAGTCTACCTTCCGCTGCAATCGAATAGTGTTGTTTATATTGTTTGTCTTCGAAACTCCCACGTTTTGAAGACTTTCATAAAAATCGCCTATTCACCCCCCTCTAGTCGATAACTAGCCCTTTCAATAACCACCATTCTATTCCACCTATAGTGCTACATCCATGGCTCACGCTCATGTATTGCGTGAAGATTGAAAAAGTTTGAGAACATCAAATGTATGAAACAATTGCTTGGCTTGTCATCGGGGTTGTGCATGATTTAAATATTTTATGTGATGAAGATAGAGCATAGCCATACTATATGATTTTGTAGGGATAGCTTTCTTTTGGCCATGTTATTTTGAGAAGACATGATTGCTTTGTTAGTATGCTTGAAGTATTATTATTTTTATGTCAATATCAAACTTTTGTCTTGAATCTTTCGGATCTAAACATTCATGCCACAATAAAGAAAATTACATTGATAAATATGTTACGTAGCATTCCACATCAAAAATTCTATTTTTATCATTTACCTACTCGAGGACGAGCAGGAATTAAGCTTGGGGATGCTTGATACGTCTCCAACGTATCTATAATTTTTGATTGTTTCATGCTATTATATTATCTATTTTGGATGTTTAATGGGCATTAATATGCTATTTTATATTATTTTTGGGACTAACCCATTAACCGAGGGCCCAGTGTCAGTTTCTGTTTTTTTGCCTATTTTAGAGTTTTGCAGAAAAGGAATACCATACAGAGTCCAAACGGAATGGAACCTTCAGGATGATCTTTCTTGGACCGAAAGCAAACCGGAAGACATGGAAATAAAGACGGAGACGCAACGAGGAAGCCATGAGGCAGGAGGGCGCGCCCAGGCGGTAGGTGCGCCCCGCACCCTCGTGGGCCCCTCGTGGCTCCCCTGACCTAGTTCCTTCACCTATATATACTCTTATACCCTGAAAACATCATAGGGAGCCACAAAACCACTTTTCCACCGCTGCAACGTTTTGTACCCGTGAGATCCCATCTAGGGACCTTTTCCAGCGTCCTGCGGGAGGGGGATTCGATCACGGAAGGCTTTTACATCAACACCATTACCTCTCCCATGAAGCGTGAGTAGTTTACCACAGACCTTCGGGTCCATAGTTATTAGCTAGATGGCTTCTTCTCTCTCTTTGATTCTCAATACCAAGTTCTCCTCAATGTCCTTGGAGATTTATTCGATCTAATATTCTTTTGCGGTGTGTTTGCCGAGATCTGATGAATTTTGGATTTATGGTCAAGATCATCTATGAATATTATTTGGTTCTTCTTTGAATTCTTATATGCATGATTTGATATCATTGCAAGTCTCTGAAGGAAATATGCCCTAGAGGCAATAATAAAGTTATTATTTATTTCCTCATATCATGATAAATGTTTATTATTCATGCTAGAATTGTATTACCCGGTAACATAATACATGTGTGAATACATAGACAAACATAGTGTCACTAGTATGCCTCTACTTGACTAGCTTGTGAATCAAAGATGGTTAAGTTTCCTAACCATAGAGATAAGTTGTCATTTGATTAACGGGATCACATCATTAGAAGAATGATGTGATTGACTTGACCCATTCCGTTAACTTAGCACTTGATCGTTTAGTATGTTGCTATTGCTTTCTTCATGACTTATACATGTTCCTATGATTATGAGATTATGTAACTCCCGATTACCGGAGGAACACTTTGTGTGCTACCAAACGTCACAACGTAACTGGGTGATTATAAAGGTGCTCTACAGGTGTCTCTGAAGGTACTTGTTGAGTTGACGTATTTTGAGATTAGGATTTGTCACTCCGATTGTCGGAGAGGTATCTCTGGGCCCTCTCGGTAATGCACATCACTATAAGCCTTGCAAGCAATGTATCTAATGAGTTACTTATGGGATGATGCATTACGTAACGAGTAAAGAGACTTGCCGGTAACGAGATTGAACTAGGTATTGAGATACCAACGATCGTATCTCGGGCTAGTAACGTACCGATGGGAACAACGTATGTTGTTATGCGGTTTGACCATAAAGATCTTCGTAGAATATGTAGTAGCTGATGGATTCATGTACCTAGGGTAGGGTCATAGGCCTGACCTAAACGTCCTACCCAAGGACACTCTTGGAAGAAATCATCTTCCAGTCGACCATAGAGGAACCCACTCGACTGACTGGAAGCACTCGACCATGGAAGACTCACTCGATCATGAAGACTCACTCGACCACCAGAAGGTCAGAAGGCACTCTGCAGCGCAACGGTTTGCTATTGAATAGACTTAATGATAGTTAAAGCGCTTTATGAGGGGCGTTACCAGTAACCCCCCAAGCTTAATGTACTTTAATCCCTCCATTATGTGGGCTGGCTGGGGTCCTGGCGCACTCTATATAAGCCACCCCCCTCCACAGATAGAAGGGTTCAGATTCCTGTAATACTCAAACTCATAATCCACTCGACCGCCTCAGGGCTCCAAGACGTAGGGCTGTTACTTCCTCCGAGAAGGGCCTGAACTCGTACATCACTTGTCTTCACAACTACTCCATAGCTAGGACATCGCCTCCCTTTACCTACCCCTATTTCTACTGTCAGACTTAGAACCACGACAGTTGGCGCCCACCGTGGGGCAGGTGTTTTAGTGATTTGTGGAGGAGTTGCAGTACTTCCGAGTACCTTCATCATGATGACTGCTGGAGTTTTGGGTGAGGGGCGCGAGATCCGTCTCGGTGCTCTCACTTTTGTCGCCGACGACTCCGCATGGCTCCAGGAGGCTCCACTTGACATCGAGGCGCTCCCCGTCCGCGGGGCGACGCACTTCCGTGCATGTGTTCGCGGCGTTCTGCTGCGGCAACCGTCGACCCCGTATCGGTCGACTCTTCTATCGGCCGCCCGCCCAGTCTCCCACCAGCGCAAGCGCTCTGGTCGGTCGAGACTTCAGCGGTGGGTGAAGCACGCGGTGGCTCGCCAGACAGCCACCACCCAGGTCGCGGCTATCGAGCCCGACGAATCCCTCTACGGCCTGTTCGATCTGTCGACCGGCTCCGTAGAGACTGCATCCGAGTGTGATAGCAGTGATCCAGCGGCGGAGATCCTCATGGTCGACGGCCCTCGCAGTCCTCCCGGCTTCGCCCACGATGGTGGGGCCGCTGGAGGAGGAGATCCCGTACAAGAGCACGAAGAGTACCAGCCCGAGACACTCGACTCTCTGCAGAGAGAAGAGCTTCGTCGCAGGAACATGGATGCCTTGCATACTCCCATCGCCGGAGAAACCCCTGAGGCTCGTGCCTTAGAGGAAGCACGTTTGGCCAATGTGGCTGAACGCGCTCTCCTGGAGAATCTTCAGCGAGCACTCGATGAGCGCGCGCGGCAACGACTCCCCGAAGCCAGTCGACGTCGACTCTTCCCACCGACTCAGGTATACCGCACGCCAGTTCAGAATTTAGCAGCTGCAACTCGCATAGCAGAGTCCATTCAGCCGTCCCAGTCGGAAGCTGGGAGAGGCTTGCAGCAGATCAGAGATTTACTCCGAGCGGCCGGAGACCAGAACTCAGCCGTGTCGCAGTCGCGCAACAGGATTCACAGTCGATCCGTCGCTGCGAACACTGTCCAGTCGGCTCACAGCCCTAGATCGCCTCCGCGGCGAGAAGGGCGCGACAACCGGCGAGAGCAGCACGGAGACCGATTCGACCGAGATGACAGGCGTCGAGTGCCCCTTTCCCCTCCGAGGGAAGGGTCGTACGCTCCTCGGCGGCAAGATGACAGACGACGTTCAAGATAGGCGAAGAGTTCGGTCGACCCGTGGAACCAGAGCTTTGACGCGATCCATTATCGTGCAAGGCTTGGTCGACCGAACAGAGCCCATCGTGGCGGACCGAGAGGATGCACCCACCAGCAATCGAGTGCATGTCTCGGTCCAGAGTGTTTTAGCAGGGCTATCGAGCCGCAGATGATCCCCCAATTTCAGATTGGCAACAGAGAGTCGAAAGTTCATCGGAGAATCCAAGCCCGAAACTTGGCTTGAGGATTACCGAGTGGCTGTTCAGATTGGTGGTGGGAATGATGAGGTGGCCATGAAGCATTTGCCCTCATGTTGGAAGGTTCTCGCGAGCATGGCTGAATCGGCCACCTCACAAAGAAGATATACACTTGGGAAGATTTGTCCCGAGTGTTCGTCAGGACTTTTGAAGGGACTTGCAAGCGACCGGCTGGTTTGACAGAGCTGCAAGTTTGTGTGCAGAAGACCAATGAAACTCTCCGAGAGTACATTCAGAGGTGGATTACCTTGCACCATACTGTGGAAAATGTGTCTGACCATCAGGCGGTTTGCGCCTTCAAGGATGGCGTCAAAAACAGAGAATTGAGTCTGAAGTTTGGTCGAACCGGGGACATGACCCTGAGTCGAATGATGGAGATTGCTAGCAAATACGCCAACGGCGAGGAAGAAGACCGACTCCGAAGCGGCAAGTACAAGCCAAGCCACCGGAGAAGGGAAATTCCAATGGAAGCGAACGAAAAAGCCGAGCCAGCAGCTCCTGGAGAGGCCCTGGCCGTGACTCAGGGGAAGTTCAAGGGGAAGCCCAAAGGATCCTGGAATCCGAAGAAAGTGAAAGATAAAGAAGGAAATGACGTGATGGATATGCCATGCCATATTCACACGAAGAAGGATGAAGAGGGCAACATCATTTACCCAAAGCACACCACTGCCAAAGGTTTCGACTCGATCCAGCGGCCAGGGAAAACAGTCTAAGGACAAGGAGAAGGAGCCGACAAGGCCGGAAACAAAGAGGACAAAGTGAGGAGGAATACCGCATGTCAACTCCACTCGATGATCTTCGCGGATGTGGAAAGCAAAAGTCGATCGAAAGTCATCAACCGGAGGTGAATATGGTTGCCCAAAGAAAGCCAAGTTATGTGAAGTGGTCCCAGACACCCATCACATTCGACCAATCTGATCACCCGACTCACATTGCCACTCCCGGGCGGCAAGCGTTAGTGGTCGATCCTCGCTGTCGAAGGCACTCGATCGACAAAAGTGCTGATGGATGGTGGTAGTGGGCTGAATTTGTTATATGCGGATACGTTGAAAGGGATGGGCATTCCGATGTCCCGATTGAGCGCCAGCAATATGAGTTTCCACGGAGTCATACCAGGGAAGAAGGCCAACTCACTCGGCCAAATAGCCCTGGACGTGGTTTTTGGTGATTCCAAGCACTTCCGCAAAGAAAAGTTGACCTTTGAGGTTGTAGATTTTCAGAGTGCGTACCACGCCATTTTGGGGAGGCCCGCCTACGCACGATTCATGGCTCGACCATGCTACGTGTACCTCAAACTGAAAATGCCAGGACCCAAGGGAGTGATCACTGTCACCGGCGATCGGAAGAAGGCAGAAGAGTGCTTTCAGAAGGGCTCGAAGATTGCCGACTCCCAAGTGACAGCGGTCGAGTTCGACGAGTACATGCAAAACGCAGATCCGAGTGATTTGTTACGATCTAAGAAGCCAGCCACAGAGTCTGCATTCAAGTCGTCTGGTGAGACAAAGCCAGTCCATATTCATCCGACTGACCCCGATGCAGCCCCGACCCACATATCCACAACACTCGACTCGAAATAGGAAGAAGCGCTCATCCAGTTCCTCCGTGAGAATCGGACATTTCGCATGGAAGCCACCGACATGCCGTGTTCCTGTGGATGGCTGAGCATCGCCCGAGTCGACAAGTCAATAAACCAATCAAAGAGCATCTTGGCGGTCCGCCCGTAAGAGAAAGGCTATTGGTGAAGAAGTGGCTCGATTGCTGACGCAGGATTTATTCGAGAGATATACCACCCGAGTGGCTCGCTAATGTTGTCGTGGTCCCCAAGAAGGATAACTCACCCGCATGTGCATTGATTTTAAGCACATTAATCGGGCCTGCCCGGCGATCATTTTTCTCTCCCGCATCGATCAAATTGTCGACTCGACCGCGGGGTGTGAGGTTGTCTTTTCTAGATGCATATTCGGGTATCATCGATCCGTCTCAGATGGACCCGATGAAATAAAAACAGCTTTCATCACTCCGCTCGGTGCTTCGCTATATCACCATGCCATTCGCCTCAAGAATGCCGGAGCCACATTTATGCGAATGATTCGAAGTGTCTTCTCCAAATCAGTCGGAATGTGGAAGCGATATGGATGATATCGTCGTTAAGTCGCGAAAAGGTTCCGACCTGCTTGCCGACCTCGCCAAACATTTGCCAACCTCGGAAGGTACGATATCAAGCTCAATCCGTCAAAGTGCACATTCGGAGTTCCCGGTGGAAAATTACTCGGTTTTCGCTTCCAACGAGGATCGACGCTAACCCGAGAAGATCGGCACTATTCTCCTAATGAAACGCCGGTGCGAAAGCGGACGTCCGAAGCTTATCGATGCTTGGCGCTTTAAGTCGATTCATCTCACGACTCGGTGAAAAGGCATTACCTCTTTACCGATCGATGAAGAAGGTCGACAAGTTCGAGTGGACTCCGGAAGTCGATGCAGCGCTTGCCGAGCTAAAAGCTCGCTCTCCACCCAGCCGGTGCTTGCTGCTCCAATCAGCAAAGAGCCTCTGTTGCTTTACATTGCAGCCATCGGACAAGTTGTCGGCCTGCAGGCTTACGGTCGAGCGGGAAGAGGAAGGAAAGGCCTTCAAAGTTCAGCGCCGGTGTATTATTTGTCCAAGTCTTGACTCCATCCAAGCAGAGATATCCTCATTATCGAAGCTTGTGTATGGTATATACATGACCACAAAGAAGGTTGCTCATTATTTCTCCGATCATTCTATCACGATCGTCGTGACGCCCTTTATCGAGATCTTGCATAACAGAGACGAACCGGTCGAGTGGCTTAAATGGGCGATTGAACTTCTTCCCTTGATATCAAATTCGAGGCAAAGAAAGCCATTAAGTCCCGTGATATAGCGGATTTCCTTGCCGAGTGGATTGAACAACAAAGAACCGACTCGAAGTTCACTCGGAGCATTGGACCATGTTCTTTGACGGCTCCAAGATGCTTGAATGGTTCTCGTGTCAGGGTTGTTCTGTTTCCCCGAGGAGATAAGCTTAGGTATGTGCTCCAGATTCACTTTGATTCCTCCAACAATGAGGCAGAGTACGAGGCCCTTCTATATGGATTGCGCATGGCCATCTCACTCGGCGTCCGTCGCCTGATGGTTTATGGCGACTCAGATCTAGTGGTCAATCAAGTGATGAAGGAGTGGGACGTGAGAAGCTGTAGGATCGGAAGTATGTCTAGAGGGGGGGTGATTAGACTACTTGACAACTTAAAAGTTTAACCTTTTGATTAGGGCAAGTTTTTAGCAGGTTCACAATGATGACCAAGTCAAGTATCACCCTACACATGCAATTCTAGAGTTATGGCAGCGGAAAGTAAATTGCACATGTAGTAAATAAGAGGTGGAGAAGAGCAAACGCAATTTGGAGACACGGAGATTTTTCTAGTGGTTCCGATAGGTGGTGCTGTCGTCAATCCACGTTGATGGAGACTTCAACCCACGGAGGGTAGCGGCTGCGAGAGTCCACGGAGGGCTCCACCCACGAAGGGTCCACGAAGAAGCAACCTTGTCTATGCCATCATGGCCTACGTCCACGGAGGACTAGCCTTACTCGGAGTAGATCTTCACGAAGTAGGCGATCTCCTTGCCCTTACAAACTTCTTGGTTCAACTCCACATCTCGACGGAGGCTCCCAAGCGACACCTAACCAATCTAGGAGGCACCACCCTCCAAAAGGTAATAGATGGTGTTGGTGATGATGAACTCCTTGCTCTTGTGCTTCAAATGATAATCTCCCCAACACTCAACTCTCCTCACTGATTTGGCTGTGGTGGAAGAAAGGATTGAGTGGAAAGCAACTTGGGAAGGCTAGAAATCAAGTTTCATATGGTGGGAGTGGAGCAACTTGATCTCAACACAAGGGTAGGTAGTTTTCTTCTCGTAAATGTAAGGTAGGAGTGGTAGTTCTTTCGATGGCTCTCTCCACGAATGAAGAGGAGGTGGAGGGTATTTATAGCCTCCACACAAAATCCAACTGTTACACACATTTGACCAATCTCGGTCGGACCGAAGTTGACAACTCGGTGAGACCGAAAGTTCAAATTTTAGAACGTTGGGATTTTCGTGGGACCGAAAATACAATCTCGGTTAGTCCGATTCTTCCAAAGTCTAGGGTTTGCCAATCTCGGTGGGACCGACTTTCTCATCTCGGTGACACCGATTTGAGTACGTAGGTTCTGAAGCTTGGCAACACCAATTTCGTATGACCGAGTTTGGAATCGGAAAATCCGAAATTCTTAGGGTTTGGGTATATGGCTGAGGTGGTTCATCTCGGTGTGACTGAGTTTGGAATCGGTGGGACCGAGATTACTTATGGGTTTATGTTGGAGTGAAAGATTGCTGATAGTTTGAGAGATAAATCACTAAGCACTTTGAGCAACCAGATCATCATCATAACCTCATCCCCTTTTAATAGTATTGGCTTTCCTATGGACTCAATGTGATCTTGGATCACTAAACCAAAAATAGAGTCTTGAGCTTTTGCCAATGTTTTCCTTAGCATTTTGAGGGGTCCACATCATCACCATTGCCATACCCATATCATCGAACTTTCTCAAATATTCTCAAGAAATGATTAGTTCAATGATATATATGTTGTTATTAATTACCAAAACCACCCGGGGATTAGTTGCACTTTCAATCTCCCCCTTTTTGGTAATTGATGACAACATATAGATCAAAGCTTCGACAAATGATATAATCAATGAATAACATCGTCGCTTTGAGAAGTATGTTATAAGCAAGAGCTCCCCCTAAATTTGTGCATTATTTAAGATTTGCATTTGAATGCAAATGCACAATCGATTAGGATCATGGGTTACTCTTCCATGTCACATACATCTTGGTGGAGCGCACAAAATGATAAGAATGAATAGCATGCACCCAATCACCAAGACATGAGTAAGTGATCATACAAGATATGAGTAGAATATGATAAGCATGAAGCACACATTAAGCATAGTATGATCAAGCACTCATCAAGATAGAGCAAACGTAGTATCAAACACACGAAATGTCTCAAAGAACTCAAAAGTATCTCAAGGAAAACCGCAAACGAAAGAGCAAAAACGAGCACTCTCTCTCGAAGTCCTATGATCTATACAATTTCTCCCCTTTGGCAACAAGTTACCAAAAGTTCGAAGGTATAGAGCTAATCGTCACTAGGGACTCTGCTGGCGGCTCTGTCTGCGCCGATGGAGTGGAGATAGCTGCATCTGCAAAGCTTCTGCTGAAGTCTGTGGAGCTGGAGGAGTGGAACTGGAGCTGGTGCCGAACCGATGGAGCTGTGGAGGTGCTGATGTAGTAGCCCAGGTTCTCATCACAGAATAGCAATGATCTGGGCTTTGTGGGCACTTTGGAGCAGGCTGCTCATAGTCATCCCGACCATATCACCTTCCATCTCCTTCATGAGCTCGCTTTCTCCCTCTTCGCTTCCTCAATGTCCGCCTCAAGCTTGTTGACGGTGACTGCACTTCATCGACTTGACATCCAGAGCATGGAACTTATCTTCAACTATCCTCTCAAGGCTCTCCCGAGATCTTGCACTATGCTGGCCAGCGTAGTTCAATTCTCTCGAGTGGCTTCAAGAAGTTGTTCTCCAACGCTCTTGGGCTTTGTTGCTGCTTCCTTCTCAGCTTTAGCTTGTTTGGCAGCTTCAGACTTTGCATGTCCTTCGACATATGTGGGAGCATCCTCACCATCACAACTTCATTATCTTCATGTTCAGGCTGCAATGGCAAGTGGGGTCTATCCAACGGTAGGTGTCCGTGCCAAACTTGGCATTAATGAGCATCCGGATATGCGGAGCAAACCCACACGACCTCTTCGTCTGCTCATTGCCTCTTTGATAGTCTCAACTATCGTGTCCATCACCTTAAAAGGTGTCTTCGATCCGAATGTGCAGCATGTTGATAGAATAGCCTCTTATCATGCGGTGGTCTCGACTTGGGCATCAAAGTATGCCTCGAATGGTGTTAGTGGTTGGGAGACCTGCTCAAGATGATAAACTGATCCAAGCTTCCATATCTCAACATCCTTGTCAGGTACCTCATTGTACATGTTCTTCATAGACTCGTGATTTTTCTTCGGAATGCCATAGACATCAACATCATCATCCCTTGATACTGGTGCATTCAGCAACGCTCTCCATTCCTCAATAGTTGAATGGAATCTCGTCCTTCTCATCATCCATACAATTACGCCATCCGGATAGAAGTGTGCGGTGGCATAGAACTGCATGATCATCTCATCATTCCAAGCAGTCAGTTTCTGACCAACAAACTCTGCAACTCCACATGCAGTGAAGCTTTCATGCACATGTGGGAAATAGTCTCTGTGCTCTTCACTGTCGATGTAATCCCAGTCTACATATCTGGTGTCAGCAACAATTGGCTTCTTATCCATGAGCACTGTCTCATAAAAATCTTGTTGCTCTTGATAGCCCTTGGCAACCACTTGCCTTTTTGGCTTTGAAGTTATCTCCTCATCTGCAACAAAGTCAGAATCCTCCTCATCAGAATTCCTCTTCTTCCCATGCCTCGTGGCAGCTGGAGGCAATCCACTTGGAGTGCTCCTCTCTCCATCATCTGAAAAACTGCTTGCTTGGGACTTGTAATCGCCTCTTGAATCTCAATCGGTGATTCGACTGTTCGACTGTCACTTGCATCGTATATGACCGACAACCTGTGAAAAGAATAGGTATAGGCAGAATAGAAGAGTTATCACAAACTGCAGAGGATTTTGCAAAAGAATGAGTTCAAACATTAGTTTTAGGTTTTCACAGAATACATTTCGGTCGACCGAGTCTATAAATTCGTGAATCCGAAGTGTCTAAACCTAACCGTACACACCACTTTCGGTTGGACCGAAATGGGTTTCAGTCTAGCTGAGAGCACTAGGGTTTCACTAAATCCTCACTTCGGTCTTACCGATTTGCACAACTCGGTTTAACCGAAAAGTGCGAAAATGACCAGAGGCCAAATCGGTCATCCGAGAATGTAGAATCGGTCACACCGAGATGTGTTCGCGGAAACCTAACCCTAAAATTTTCACTCGAATTTTGTTCTATGATCTAATCTGCTGGATAGGAAGATTTCAATCTTGGCAAGAAGCTAGGCAAAACCTATCGTGCATAGAATCAGCGGTTGAAGCACGAGAGGGATGAAACTCACCCAATCTGGTGGAGCTTCACTACGGCGGCAACGACGCGATGAGAATGACCGTTGACGGCGATGGAGACCAAGCGAGGGCGCACAGCGACGGCGGAGACGATCCAAGACCACGGCGACGGCAAATAAGGGTTTGAGGGCGAGGCGTTTGAAGAAGTAATCAACGCGCTGTCCTCGGGTATATATACCTTCGTTGTCGGTGGGACCGAGTTGAAAACTTCGGTGGGACGAGATGGTTAATGCGTGCGATTACTCACTTCGTCACGCCGAATTTGTAACTCGGTTTCACCGAGGTGAAAACCTAGATCAATCCAAGTAGTTTCGGTCCGTCCGATTTGAGTATATTGGTTTGACCGAAAGTACTTAGAAGGTTTTGGAATTTAGGCTTTTGACGGATCGGTGGCTCCGAGTGCTCCTCACTCGGTCTCGTCCAAAAGTCTTGTTCAAAGTTTGTGATATAAGCATGAATAGAGTTTGAGACAAGAAAGCATAGATAGCTAGGGGAGGAACTTAGGCATTCTTGTCCATCCATTTGGTCAAAAAGAAAAATCCAAAAGACCAAAGCAACAAATGGATGTCCTCGAATGGTTAAAATCATGCATACAACATGCTCACACAATAAGATAGCAAATAAAATATGTGTCAAACATGCACAAACAAAACACTAGCTTCTAGCACACAATTTGGCGATGACTAGGTCATCTATATATGAGTATATTGACTTAGGAGTCAAATGAGAACATTTGATCATAGGTCATACTCATCGTTTAAGCACAAGTGGGGTTACCACTTTTCCATAAAGCATTAATGTGTTCACATCATTAGAAGATGCTTTAGCTCATTTCTTTAGAGCAAAGCTCCCCTTGATGTGAGAACCCTTTTAAAGGGTCAAACTAACCTTGGGTTGTCGTTGAAGACTTCATGTAGATGTTGAAGATGTGGATGCTCAATGTTGATGAAGATCACCAAAAGTTGGGAGCAATCCTTTGGATTCGGGCACTTTCAATACCTACACGGGTTAGTCCCACAAGGAACAAACAAGGATATCCATGGACATAGATTGAAGTACACAATAGATGATGTCCATGAAAGCAATGATTACCTTGTCCCTTGACTTACCAACATGAGGGTTTGTGACTCCATGAACTAGTGCAAGATGTGGAAGTTGATTGCACAAGTTCTTTGCCAAAGTGAATGTAAGTGAAGTATGTTGGCGGAGTCACCCTCAAGAACTCTCTAGTTCTTCTTCTTCGGGATCCACATCATCTTGATGGGAATCCTTGGGGTAGTTGTTGAGCTTGTTGAAGTAGAACTTGAAGTTGCCTTGGGAACCCACTTGACCACGGCCTTGGGTGCTTCAATGAATGCATCAATCTCCTCTTGAAGCTTGTCCTTGCCTTTTAGCTTGTGGTCTTGTGGTGGAAGGTCATCTTGAGCTTGTTCCACATTGGAAGAAGTAGGATCATACTTCTCCTCTTATGAAACAAACTTTGGAGTGGGATATTGACCTTCTTCCCATTCAACACCCTCGGCGTTGAACTTTTGCTCAAAACCAATTCCTTGATTCTTCCGGTGTCTTCCTTGCTTGCGAACAATTTCCTCAAAGCTCTTGCTTCCGGCAAGACTCTTGTAGACACCTTTCTCTATAATCCCTTTCAATAGACTATTTTCTTGCTCAAGTGAAACTTGGCTTGAAACATTGTTAGTGGAATCAAGAGAATTACTAGAAGTAACAACATTTGATTTAGCATGATTATTGTTACTACTAGATGAAGAATTTTTCTTATGCTTGTCATGCTTAGTTTTAATAGGTGGCAAGAAATTAGACAAGAGAAGTCGTTTGGCAAGATATGAAGAACTCTTCTTTCAAGATCGTCATTGATAGCTTTTAGAAACTCATGTTCTTGCTCTAGATTGAGCTTCTCGAGCGTAGCTTCTCATGAGATCTTAGGAGCTCTCTATGATCTTCTTGAGTTGTTTCATGAGCTAACTTAAGAGTGTTTAGTTCTTTAGTTAGACGCTCAATCTCCTTCATAGCATTGTCATTCGACTCTTCTCGACTATAAAGACTATTAGCATGTTCATCATTACTAAGCTCACTAGATTTGTCATGTAAAAGCTCATCTTCACCAAGCAAGTCATCCTCATCACTATCAAAGTCAATAAACTCAAGGTGTGATACCTTGGGGCCTTTTGCCATGAAGCATCTTCCAATTCCCTCATTTGGTGAATCAAATATGTCATAGGAGTTGGAGTTGGAGGACACGAGAGCAAGACCGCAACACCTTCATCTTGATCAGATTCGAGTTGGAGTGATAGCTTCTTTCGAGTGATTGTCGGAGTCGGAGCCGAAACCCATTCACCAACATGAGCTTGATGTTTTCTTCTTGTGTAGCTCCTTGATGACTTGTCTTTCCTTTCCAAATCCTTGCTTCTCCGAGAGGATCTTCGCTCATAACGATCATCTCTACTCCTTCTCTCTTTTCGAGGCGACTCTTCTCTTGAGCTTCTTCTTCTTGGAGATTCTTCTCTTCTCTTGTGGGGAGTCGAACACTCATTTGAGTAGTGTCCGGTCTTCCACAATTGTAGCAGCTTCGATCACGACTAGAAGATCTCTTTTCATCATATGATCTAGACTTTGAGCTTCTTTCCTTGCTTCTACTCTTGTAGAATTTGTTGAAGTTCTTCACCATTAGGCTTATCTCTTCATTGGAAACTAGCTTGTCACTTGAGGTTGTGGGAGCTTCAACTGCAGCTTTGTAAGCACCACTTGACTTGTTGTGAAGCTCTTCCTTATCTTTAAGTGTCATCTCATGAGCAACAATTCTTCCAATGACTTCGGTAGGCATGAGATCTTTGTAGTTTGGCATCATTTGGATCAAAGTGCACACGGTGTCATACTTTCCATCCAAAGCTCTGAGAATCTTCTTGGTGATGAATCGGTCGGTCATTTCTTCGCTTCCTAGACCTGCCATCTCATTGGTGATGAGAGCAAGCCTAGAGTACATTTCAGCGACTCCTTCACCTTCCTTCATCTTGAACTTGTCAAGCTGACCTTGAAGAACATCTAGCTTTGATTCCTTCAAGGACTCGGTACCTTCGTGCATTTCGACCAAAGTATCCCAAATCTCTTTTGCATTTTCAAGACGGCTGATCTTGTTGAACTCCTCGGGACACAAAGCATTGAAGAGAATGTCACAAGCTTGAGCATTGTTCAGAACATCCGCAACTCATCCGCAGAGCTTCGCGATCCGAACTTTTCCTTCCTCAAGAACTCACCTTGCAAGCCAACACAAATAATGCCCCATGCGGCAGGTTATGTCCAAGAATATGCATTTTCATTTTATGCTTCCAACTAGCAAAATTTGAACCATCAAAGTAAGGACCTCTACGGAAATTACCCTCACTAGACGCCATACTCTCCTAGGTTGTAAAACCAAGCTTATGGAATCCAATGCAATGAAAACCAATCCAATGGAGACCGAAGCTCTGATACCACTTGTAGGATCGGAAGTATGTCTAGAGGGGGGTGATTAGACTACTTGACAACTTAAAAGTTTAACCTTTTGATTAGGGCAAGTTTTTAGCAGGTTCACAATGATGACCAAGTCAAGTATCACCCTACACATGCAATTCTAGAGTTATGGCAGTGGAAAGTAAATTGCACATGTAGTAAATAAGAGGTGGAGAAGAGCAAACGCAATTTGGAGACACGGAGATTTTTCTCGTGGTTCCGATAGGTGGTGCTATCGTCAATCCACGTTGATGGAGACTTCAACCCACGGAGGGTAGCGGCTGCGAGAGTCCACGGAGGGCTCCACCCACGAAGGGTCCACGAAGAAGCAACCTTGTCTATGCCATC
Source organism: Aegilops speltoides (assembly GCA_021437245.1). NCBI lineage: Eukaryota > Viridiplantae > Streptophyta > Magnoliopsida > Poales > Poaceae > Aegilops > Aegilops speltoides. The sequence goes on from CM038145.1 coordinate 103,871,827, forward strand.
ATGGCCTACGTCCACGGAGGACTAGCCTTACTCGGGGTAGATCTTCACGAAGTAGGCGATCTCCTTGCCCTTACAAACTTCTTGGTTCAACTCCACATCTTGACGGAGGCTCCCAAGCGACACCTAACCAATCTAGGAGGCACCACCTCCAAAAGGTAATAGATGGTGTTGGTGATGATGAACTCCTTGCTCTTGTGCTTCAAATGATAATCTCCCCAACACTCAACTCTCCTCACCGATTTGGCTGTGGTGGAAGAAAGGATTGAGTGGAAAGCAATTTGGGAAGGCTAGAAATCAAGTTTCATATGGTGGGAGTGGAGCAACTTGATCTCAACACAAGGGTAGGTAGTTTTCTTCTCGAAATGTAAGGTAGGAGTGGTAGTTCTTTCGATGGCTCTCTCCACGAATGAAGAGGAGGTGGAGGGTATTTATAGCCTCCACACAAAATCCAACTGCTTACACATTTGACCAATCTCGGTCGACCGAAGTTGACAACTCGGTGAGACCGAAAGTTCAAATTTTAGAACGTTGGGATTTTCGTGGGACCGAAAATACAATCTCGGTTAGTCCGATTCTTCCAAAGTCTAGGGTTTGCCAATCTCGGTGGGACCGAATTTCTCATCTCGGTGACACCGATTTGAGTACAGAAGGTTACAGAAGCTTGGCAACACTAATTTCGGTATGACCGAGTTTGGAATCGGAAAATCCGAAATTCTTAGGGTTTGGGTATATGGCTGAGGTGGTTCATCTCGGTGTGACTGAGTTTGGAATCGGTGGGACCGAGATTACTTATGGGTTTATGTTGGAGTGAAAGATTGCTGATAGTTTGAGAGATAAATCACTAAGCACTTTGAGCAACCAGATCATCATCATAACCTCATCCCCTTTTAATAGTATTGGCTTTCCTATGGACTCAATGTGATCTTGGATCACTAAACCAAAAATAGAGTCTTGAGCTTTTGCCTATGTTTTCCTTAGCATTTTGAGGGGTCCACGTCATCAGTCATTGCCATACCCATATCACTGAACTTTCTGAAATATTCTCAAGAAATGATTAGTTCAATGATATATATGTTGTTATTAATTACCAAAACCACCCGGGGATTAGTTGCACTTTCGAAGCCCAAATTATGATCGGATATTGCAATGCAAAGAGGAAGCCGGAAAAGAAGTTTGAGGGTTGGAACTCCATCACATCCCCGATCGAAAAATCAAGCAGCAGATGATCTGGCAAAGATAGGCTCCAAAAGAGAAGCCATTCCGAGTGGTGTATTTTGGAACATATACACATTCCGTCGACCAAAGAAGATCCTTCACGGAGGAAGCTCCGCAACCCAAGAGTGCCACGGACTCGACCGAGGTTGAGGTCCCGCGAAGGGTCGACTTGGTCATGGAAGTTTTAGTGGTCACTCCCGATTGGACAATTCCATACATCGCGATATTCTGAGAAAGGAACTCCCGGAGAGGATGAGGAAGAGGCTCGGCAGATCGTCCGTCGATCCAAAGCCTTTACCGTTATCAATGGGCAATTGTATGAGAAAGCCGGACGAGTCGGACAAAAATGCATAACGCCGTAAGAAGGTCGAGTCATACTCGGTGACATCCACTCGGGGACCTGTGGTCACCATGCGCCCTCTCGGACCATTGTAGCCAAAGCATACCGAGCCGGATTTTATCGCCAAGGGCAAATGAGATGGCGAAAGAAATAGTGGACAAGTGCGAAGGATGCCGCTTCTACTCCAATATGTCACACAAGCTCACGTCGCCTTGAAGACCATTCCACTCGTCGGCCTTTCGCAGATGGGGGTTGGACATGATCGGTCCCTTGCGAACAGGTCGGAGCGGTTTCACGCATGTAATCGGTAGCAATCGACAAGTTCACCAAGTGGATTGAAGCTAAACCAATCAAAAACTTGACGCCAAGATCGCTGTTTCCTTCATCGACGGTGACGTTCAGGGGTCCCGCAGACAAGATTATTACGGACAACGGGTCGAATTTTGACTCGGAAGAATTCAAGGATTTCGCAACGCCCAAGGCACACGAGTCGACTATGCTTCATCGCCCATCCACAATCGAATGGACAGCGAACGAGCCAACGGATTGATCCTCAAGGGTCCAAGCCCGATGATGCGAGATCTCAAGCATGCGGCTGGAGCTTGGGTTGACGAACTCCCTTCAGTGCTTTGGGGTTTGCGAACCACGCCTAATCGGTCGACCGGAAGAACCCCTTTCTTCCTGGTCTATGGAGCAGAGGCAGTCCTTCCGAGTGATCTCCTTCACAATGCTCCTCGAATTGAACTATACAATGAAGCGTAAGCTGAGCAAGCACGCCAAGATGCAATCGACCTCCTAGAAGAGGAAAGGAAATGGCTCGATCCGCTCGACCATTTACCAAAGAAGACTTGCATCGCTCAGACGCCAGAAATGTGAGAGGTCGAGCCTTCCAGGAAGGGGATCTGGTCCTTCGAGTGGATCAGCAGAAGCAACATAAGCTCGCTCCCTCCTGGGAAGGACCCTTCATCGTCACAAAGGTTCTCCACAATGGGGCATATCGTCTCTACAATGTCGAACACAATATCGACGAGCCCCGAGCTTGGAATGCGGATCTGCTCCGCCCGTTTTACACTTAAGGTTTTTTACTCGGAAGAGTTGTAATAAAATACTTTTGTAGTTCACGAGCTTTGAAATAATAGTGTCGAAATTCCTTCATAATTTTTGTCACTTCTTATTTTCATCGAGTAAAATTTTCCCCCAGTGGGTGGCTTAGTCGCGAATCCGTTTCGCCTAAGTTTTTACAAATCCTACCGAGTGGTAAGCCAGACTTTCACTCGGAGGCTTAGCTGCGAATCCGTTTCGCCTAAGTTATTAAAAATCCTACCGAGTGGTAAGCCAGACTTCCACTCGGAGGCTTAGCTGCAGCTCAGTGCTCGCCTAAGATATAAGAAATCCTACCGAGTGGCAAGCCAGACTTCCACTCGGAGGCTTAGCTACAGCTCGGTGCTGCTCGCCTAAGATATAAGAAATCCTACCGAGTGGCAAGCCGACTTCCACTGGGGCTTAGCTGCAGCCCAGTGCTCGCCTAAGTTATTAAAAATCCTACCGAGTGGTAAGCCGACTTCCACTTGAGGCTTAGCTGCAGTCCAAGGACTCGCCTAAGTATAATGTGTACCCATAAGGAGGACGAGGTGCAGGTCGATCATGACCCTCTCCTCCGAGCTACACCATAAGTGCAATATGTACCAAGAAGGAGGACGAGGTGCAGGTCGACTGCGACCTTCTCCTCCGAGCTACACCATAAGTATGATGTGCGTTCGCAAGGAAGACGAGGTGCAGGTCGACTGCTACCCTCTCCTCCGAGCTTCGACACAAATACAGCGGAAATCCTACCGAGTGAAGAGCAAACCTCTCACTCGGAGGCTTAGCTGCAGCCCAGTGCTCGCCTAAGGTATAAGAAATCCTACCGAGTGAAGAGCAAACCTCTCACTCGGGGGCTTAGCTGCAGCCCAGTGCTCGCCTAAGATAAAAGAAATCCTACCGAGTGTAGAGCAAAGCTCTCACTCGGGGGCTTAGCTGCAGCCCAGTGCTCGCCTAAGGTATAAGAAATCCTACCGAGTGAAGAGCAAACCTCACACTCGGGGGCTTAGCCGCAGCCCAGTGCTCGCCTAAGGTATAAGAAATCCTACCGAGTGAAGAGCAAACCTCTCACTCGGAGGCTTAGCTACAGCCCAGTGCTCGCCTAAGATAAAAGAAATCCTACCGAGTGAAGAGCAAACCTCTCACTCGGGAGCCTAGCTGCAGCCCAGTGCTCGCCTAAGGAATAAGTCGACTGCAGTAGGCATCTCGCTGTTAACCTGCAAAGAGGCAATCCAAGCCGAAAGCAACCATATCCAAACATCCAATCTAAATTTAGGTCGACACCTAAAAAACCGAGAGTGCTCAGGCGCTAAGCCTGTTAAGGTTTTATCGGTTACAACTCCACTCGGCATACCGAGGCAAATTTAAGGTCAAGGAAAGTTTTTTACCCCTCCTGTGGAGGGCTGGATGGAGCAACGAACTCGTCAAGGTCAATCCCGTCGGCAATCCGCGTGGCAGCAGCAATGAAAGTCTCCATGAAGGCCCTGAAGTCATGCTTTTTGGTGTTGGCCACTCGGAGAGCCGCCAGCTTATCTTCTCGAGCATCCTTGCAATGGACTCGCGCCGGATTATTGGCGGCGCACGCTGCGCCACACCGAGTCGAATACTTCTTCCACTCTTGCACTCGGTCAGGGACGGCGTTTAGTCGAGCCATCAATGACTCGAGGTCATTTTGGAGTGTTTCCGGCCTGAAAGTCCGAGTCGATGCGGACGAGTAACCTTCAGTTTTGCGAGATAATCCACGACGGCAGCAACACGGGACTCCAGTCGGAAGATGTTCTTGGCAGTTTCATCATTCACCGGAGAATTGACAGGGTCAAGGTTCGTCTCCAGCCGGCTGGTTTCTTCTTCAAAGTTGCGGCAGAACTCTGCAAAAACAAAACCCCGAATCAGGAAAATAGTCGAATGGGAATATGACAGTTGGGAGAATTGGTCGAGTGAAGAAGATTACCTTCAAGCATAAGGAACAATTTCTTGGCGAGACTACCCAAGAAGCCTTCCAGCTCGTTCTTCTTCCCAGCCATTTGGTGGACCTTCTCGGTCAGAGTCGTCTTGTCAGCCTTCAGTCGTTCAACATCCTTGCTGGCAATGGCCAGAGCAGCCTTCAGATTGGTGTTATCCTGTTCGAGCTTGGTGACTGAGGCCAGTTTTTCATCAGCAAGCTTGATCTTCTCAGACAGCTCAAGTTCCTTCTTCCTCTGGGCCTCCTTCACCTTGCCTGTAAATTACAGCAAAGTCAGGTTTGAAGCAAATGAGGGGAGAAAAGAGTCGTCGAAATCTCACCAAACATACCTTTGGTCTCCTCCTTTGCCTTCGTCAGGTTCTCCTGCACTAACTTCAAGTCCAACTCGAGCTGAATATGCTTCGCTCCAGCTCAAGATATAAGCGCCGCAAGATCGCAGGATTTCTACGAAGAGTCAATCGACAAAATGTCAAAGATGATCCACTTCGAGTGAATAAAGAAAAATGATGCGTTTCTAAGACTACGATCGAATGCAAGCATTCGACCGTAGTCTCGGGATTACACCCAGTGGGTGCACTCAGCGTGCCCCCACCGGTCTTATTCAAATGAGTCGACCATCGACCAGCTAAAAAAAAGAGCGAATCGACCGATCGACGAAACTTCTTCAGATCGTAATCAATCGCCAGCAATGCGACCACGCCTCGGGATTACACCGGTGGGTGCACTCAGCGTGCCCCACCGGTCTCGTAAACCCATTCGCCCATTCGGATGATGGTCAACATCTACTTAGTAAGTTTAAGACCGATCGCCAGCATCGACCTTAGCCTTGGGGATTACACCGGCGGGTGCACTCAGCGTGCCCCGCCAACACGGAGTTTTTACCAACACACCCACCGGGTGACTGCTATGGATTCCGAAAGAAAAGTTTTGATAGCATATCCTAACAGAATAAAGGTGGTCGATCGACCAACATTGCTCAAGGGCGAGCTGGCATCGTAGGCTGCTTGGCTCGCATCCCGAACGATCTTCACCGCTCCATCATGATCCTCGCTGACGGATCGCCTCCTTAGCAACATCGGCCTGGTCCTCCGGACGTGGTGCGTGGCGAAGATCGAAGGCTGTCCGGCACTTTCGACGAAGTGGGTCGAGCACTCGCCGTCCGCACCGCTGAAGGACACGGTATGTCGAGTGCCGACCTCTCCTTCCGTCTAACGGTCTCGGCGCCGACACACCTTGAGCTACTTTGCCGAGAGATGCCTTCCTGCTCCTCCTAGTCTTCAATGGCTCCACATCCTCATCATCGCTGCGGGAAGAGTGATGATGTCATTGGTTGGAGCTTCAGAAAAGAGTTAAAGTCAGAAACTATGAGTCAGTCGACTAAGAACAAGAATTAAGGATACAGTACCAGGATTTGAGGTCGCGGCGTCCTCCATCTCATGATCCTCGGCCTTGCCTGAGGTTTCGGAAGTCGCAGCGCTGAAGTTCCAAAGAGTCAGTCGATCGATTCAAGTATCAACCAGAGATAAAACTTATATAGAACAGGAAGACTTAAGCAATATGTTTACCCTGAGATGGTGGGGATGGACACCTTCATTTTTGGCAGAGGCTTGGTTGTCCTCGACGGAGCTACCTTCGACTGCTTCGGCGCTTTCTCAGTCGGCACCGGAGAAGCGGTCCGAGGGCGCTTGGTCGACTGCGAGACCGTCGCAACTCCCTTACCGCGTTCAGCCGAAGGGTCGTGCACAAGTTTTGACCGCCTTTCCAAGCGCGGTGGTGCAACCTCCTCATCTTCATCCTCGTCATCATCATCCTCGTCATCATCATCGTCGTCGTCGTCTTCTGCAGCGTCTGAATCCCACTCTTCCTGGCTCTCGCCCGCTTCTTCCCCCTCCTCGCCGAATCTGGGCGCCATTGGGCATTGAGTATAGCTCGGTGAGGGCCTGGAAGTATCAAAGCAGAGTTCAGTCGACCAAGTCACAGAAACACACTCGACAGATATACAGCGAAAAAGCGAGCACGTGTACCTTATACGGAGCAGCTGTCGCGATCAAGTGGAGAATCCTCCGAGATCCGCGAGGTTGTCCTTGTTCGATGATCGCAGCCATCCATCTTTCCACTACAGCATCGCCGATCGCCTCCGGGTGGGCGCGAGTCTCGCCTTCGGTGCCGCGATATAGCCACATGCGGTGACTCCGGGCTGAAGGGCTGGATTCGCCCAAGACGAGACTCGGCCCACCCGGAGGCGCCGACGACTCGCGTCCAAAGATGGATGGCTGCGATCATCGAACAAGGACAACCTCGCGATCTCGGAGGATTCTCCACTTGATCGCGACAGCTGCTCCGTATAAGGTACACGTGCTCGCTTTTCCGCTGTATATCCGCCGAGTGTGTTTCGACTTGGTCGAGATCCATGCCAGTCACACCGTCCCTAACCAGCTGCACCACTCGGTCCATCAGCATCTTCACTTCAGTCCTCTCTTCTGGAACAACCTTCAGGGAGGAGGGTCTATTCACTGACTCATGGTGAATGCAGAAGACCAGCCGATCGCCTGGCGTCGCCTCATTCCGCAATAGAACCAGGTCGACTGCCAGCCCCTGACCGACTCGAGAAAAGACATAGCTGGGAAGGTGCTTTTATTCCTCAACTGGACCCCTAAGCCACCACACATCTGGACTACTTGGGTCTTCTCGTCACCAGGGCTTGCCTTCTTCACCGTCTGAGAGCGACATGTGAAGATGTACTTGAACAAACCCCAATGCGGTCGACAGCCCAAGAAGTTTTCGACATAGACACAAACGCGGCAAGGTATGCGATGGAGTTTGAGTAAAATGGTGGAGCTGGGCTCAAGAAATTCAGAAAACCCGAAAGAAGACACTGTGGCAGCGAAAAACCTCGGTCGACATGGGTGGCCAAAATGCGCGACTCACCCTCCTCTGGCCGAGGCTGCCACTCGCCAGAAGTCTCAAGGCGCCGTGGGGAATCAGCCCGTCGTCGGCCATATCGAGGAGATCCTTCTCCTTGATGGTCGATCGATCCATCTCCTCGACCCAGCCCTTCGCAGTTGGATCTCGACGAGGAACCACCGCGATCGGTAGATCTCCCTTTGCCTTCTCGGCTGCCAACGCCTTCTCCGCCGCCGACGCCTTTCTTCGCTCTCCAAAGATCGCCGTCTTCTCTTTGCCCATAGCCACCGCGGAATGCGCAGGAGGGGAGGTGGCAAGAGAGCGGCAGCGTGGCGGAGGGCGGAGACGGGAGAACTAAGGAGGAAGAACGAGGTATCGTGGTATAAGCCCCGGGAGCTGCATTTATAGCATCCTTCCGAGTGGATGACAGGTGGACCCTAGCAATCCAATCATATCCCGAGCAGCTGCATCAAGCGCGATACGTGGCGGAAAAAGCGCGCGAAAATCGAGGCGCCCCTGTTATGTCCCATCCGAACGCCATGGTCCGTTCTCGCCAAGGCTTCCCCAAATCTCGTATCCCGCGAGATCCATGAGCGACAGATCGATCATCAATTGCGAGACTTCCTGCGATCCGCCTCTCGAATAGTAAAGTAAAAGAAGGTCACTCGACTAAAGAACAAGAATGGATCAAGTCGACTGAAGGAAAGTTTCTTGTTATCAACAGAGAAGATCTTGATCCAAGACAACACGTAGCCAGTATGCATAAGGCAATCGGAAACAACGTCAACTCCTCCTTCACTCAAGCCTCAATCCATTCGGGGGCTAATGATGGATTCATGTACCTAAGGTAGGGTCATAGGCCTGACCTAAACGTCCTACCCAAGGACACTCTTGGAAGAAATCATCTTCCAGTCGACCATAGAGGAACCCACTCGACTGACTGGAAGCACTCGACCATGGAAGACTCACTCGACCATGAAGACTCACTCGACCACCAGAAGGTCAGAAGGCACTCTGCAACAATAACGGTTTGCTATTGAATAGACTTAATGATAGTTAAAGCGCTTTATGAGGGCGCTACAAGAACCCCCAAGCTTAATGTACTTTAATCCCTCCATTATGTGGGCTGGCTGGGGACCTGGCGCACTCTATATAAGCCACCCCCCTCCACAGATAGAAGGGTTCAGATTCCTGTAATACTCAAACTCATAATCCACTCGACCGCCTCAGGGCTCCGAGACGTAGGGCTGTTACTTCCTCCGAGAAGGGCCTGAACTCGTACATCACTTGTCTTCACAACTACTCCATAGCTAGGACATCGCCTCCCTTTACCTACCCCTATTTCTACTGTCAGACTTAGAACCACGACAGTAGCCAATATGAGCATCCAAGTTCCGCTATTGGTTATTGACCGGATACATGTCTCGGTCATGTCTACATAGCTCTCGAACCCGTAGGGTCCGCACGCTTAAAGCTAGATGACGGTTATATTATGAGTTTATGTGTTTTGATGTACCGAAGGTTGTTCGGAGTCCCAGATGTGATCACGGACATGACGAGGAGTCTCGAAATGGTCGAGACATAAAGATCGATATATTGGACGACTATATTTGGACACCGGAATGGTTCCGGGTGAGATTGGGACAATATCGGAGCTCCGGGAGGTTATCGGAACCCCGCGGGAGGTATATGGGCCTTAATAGGCTTTAGTGGAAAGGAGGGGAAAGGATCAAGGGAGGGGGCGCCCCCCCAAGCCCAATCAGAATTGGGAGGGGGGCTGGCCCCCCTTTCCTTCCTCCCTCCTTCCTCTTCCTTCCCTCTCGCTCTCCATATAGGAAAAGGAGGAGTCCTACTCCCGGTGGGAGTAGGACTCCCCCCATTGGGCGCGCCTCCTCCCCTTGGCCAGCCCCCTCCTCCACTCCTTTATATACAGGGGAGGGGCACCCCATAGACACAACAATTGATCATTGATCTCTTAGCCGTGTACGGTGCCCCCCTCCACCATAGTCCTCCTCGATAATACCGTAGCGGTGCTTAGGCGAAGCCCTGCATCGGTAGAACATCATTATCGTCACCATGTCGTCGTGCTGACGAAACTCTCCCTCGACACTCGGCTGGATCGGAGTTAGAGGGACGTCATCGAGCTGAACGTGTGCAAGAACTCGGAGGTGCCGTGTTTTCGGTGCTTGATCGGTCGGACCGTGAAGACGTACAACTACATCAACTATGTTCTGCTAACGCTTCCGCTTTCGGTCTACGAGGGTACATGGACACACTCTCCCCTCTCGTTGCTATGCATCACCATGATCTTGCGTGTGCGTAGGAAATTTTCGAAATTACTACGTTCCCCAACAGTGGTATCAGATCCAGGTTTTATGCGTTGATGTTATATGCACGAGTAGAACACAAGTGAGTTGTGGGTGATACAAGTCATACTGCTTACCAGCATGTCATACTTTGGTTCGGCCGTATTGTTGTATGAAGCGGTCCGAACCGACATTACGCGTACGCTTACGCGAGACTGGTTCTACCGACGTGCTTTGTGCACAGGTGGCTGGCGGGTGTCAGTTTCTCCAACTTTAGTTGAACCGAGTGTGGCTACGCCCGGTCCTTAAGAAGGTTAAAACAGCACTAACTTGACGAACTATCGTTGTGGTTTTGATGCGTAGGTAAGAACGGTTCTTGCTAAGCCCGTAGCAGCCACGTAAAACTTGCAACAACAAAGTAGAAGACGTCTAACTTGTTTTTGCAGGGCATGTTGTGATGTGATATGGTCAAGAAGTGATGCTATATTTTAATTGTATGAGATGATCATGTTTTGTAACCGAGTTATCAGCAACTGGTAGGAGCCGTATGGTTGTTGCTTTATTGTATGCAATGCAATTGCCCTATAATTGCTTCACTTTATCACTAAGCGGTAGCGATAGTCGTAGAAGCAATAGTTGGCGAAGAGGACAACAATGCTACGATAGCGATCAAGGTGTCGCGCCAGTGATGATGGTGATCATGATGGTGCTTCGGAGATGGAGATCACAAGCACAAGATGATGATGGCCATGTCATATCACTTATATTGATTGCATGTGATGTTTATCTTTTATGCATCTTATCTTGCTTTGATTGACGGTAGCATTATAAGATGATCTCTCACTACATTTCTAGATAAAAGTGTTCTCCCTGAGTATGCACTGTTGCCAAAGTTCGTCGTGCCCACACACCACGTGATGATCGGGTGTGATAAGCTCTACGTCCATCTACAACAGGTGCAAGCCAGTTTTGCACACACAGAATACTCAGGTTAAACTTGACGAGCCTAGCATATGCGATATGGCCTCGAAACACGAGACCGAAGGTCGAAGCGTGAATCATATAGTAGATATGATCTACATAGTGATGTTCACCATTGAAAACTACTCCATTTCACGTGATGATCGGTTATGGTTTAGTTGATTTGGATCACGTGATCACTTAGATGATTAGAGGGATGTCTATCAAAATGGGAGTTCTTAAGTAATATGATTAATTGAACTTAAATTTATCATGAACTTAGTACCTGATAGTATTTTGCTTGTCTATGTTTGTTGTAGATAGATGGCCCGTACAATTTTTTTCCGTTGAATTTTAATGCGTTCCTTGAGAAAGCAAAGTTGAAAGATGATGGTAGCAATTACACGGACTGGGTCCGTAACTTGAGGATTATCCTCATTGCTGCACAGAAGAATCACGTCCTGGAAGCACCGCTAGGTGCCAAACCTGCTACAGGAGCAACACCAGATGTTATGAACGTCTGGCAGAGCAAAGCTGATGACTACTCGATAGTTCAGTGCGCCATGCTTTACGGCTTAGAACCGGGACTTCAATGACATTTTGAACGTCATGGAGCATATGAGATGTTCCAGGAGTTGAAGTTGATATTTTAAGCAAATGCCCGGCTTGAGAGATATGAAGTGTCCAATAAGTTCTACAGCTGCAAGATGGAGGAGAATAGTTCATCGGTGAGCATATACTCGTAATGTCCGGTATAACAATCACTTGATTCAACTGGGAGTTAATCTTCCGGATGATAGCGTCATTGACAGAATTCTTCACACTACCACCAAGCTACAAGAGCTTCGTGATGAACTATAATATGCAAGGGATGGATAAGACAATTCCCGAGCTCTTCGCAATGCTAAAGGCTGCGGAGGTAGAAATCAAGAAGGAGCATCAAGTGTTGATGGTCAATAAGACCACCAGTTTCAAGAAAGGGCAAAGGAAAAAACAAGGGGAACTCCAATAAGAACAACAAACAAGTTGCTGCTCAAGAGAAGAAACCCAAGTCTGGACCTAAGCCCGAGATCGAGTGCTTCTACCGCAAGCGCATGTCCTTCGAAGCGGAACTGCCCCAAGTATTTGGCGGATAAGAAGGATGGCAAGGTGAACAAAGGTATATGTGATATACATGTTATTGATGTGTACCTTACCAGAGCTCGCAGTAGCACCTGGGTATTTGATACTGGTTCTGTTGCTAATATTTGCAACTCGAAACAGGAACTACAGATTAAGTGGACACTGGCTAAGGCCGAGGTGACGATGCGCATGGGAAATGGTTCCAAAGTCGATGTGATCGCCGTCGGCACGCTACCTCTACATCTACCTTTGGGATTATTTTTAGACCTAAATAATTGTTATTTGGAGCCAGCGTTGAGCATGAACATTATATCTGGATCTTGTTTGATACGAGACGGTTATTCATTTAAATCTGAGAATAATGGTTGTTCTATTTATATGAGTAATATCTTTTATGGTCATGCACCCTTAAAGAGTGGTTTATTTTTGATGAATCTCGATAGTAGTGATACACATATTCATAATGTTGAAGCCAAAAGATGCAGAGTTGATAATGATAGTGCAACTTATTTCTGGCACTGTCGTTTAGGTTATATTGGTGTAAAGCGCATGAAGAAACTCCATACTGATGGACTTTTGGAATCACTTGGTACTTGCGAACCATGCCTCATGGGCAAGATGACTAAAACGCCATTCCCTGGAACTATGGAGCGAGCAACTGATTTATTGGAAATTATACATACTGATGTATGTGGTCCAATGAATGTTGAGGCTCGCGGTGGGTATCGTTATTTTCTCACCTTCATAGATGATTTGAGCAGATATGGGTATATCTACTTAATGAAACATAAGTCTGAAACATTTGAAAAGTTCAAAGAATTTCAGAGTGAAGTTGAAAATCATCGTAACAAGAAAATAAAGTTTCTACGATCTGATCGTGGAGGAGAATATTTGAGTTACGAGTTTGGTCTACATTTGAAACAATACGGAATAGTTTCACAACTCACGCCACCCGGAACACCACAGCGTAATGGTGTGTCCGAATGTCGTAATCGTACTTTACTAGATATGGTGCGATCTATGATGTCTCTTACTGATTTACCGCTATCATATTGGGGTTATTCTTTAGAGACGGCTACATTCACATTAAATAGGGCACCATCAAAATCTGTTGAGACGACACCTTATGAACTATGGTTTGGCAAGAAACCAAAGTTGTCATTTCCTAAAGTTTGGGGCTGCGATGCTTATGTGAAAAAGCTTCAACCTGATAAGCTCGAACCCAAATCGGAGAAATGTGTCTTCATAGGATACCCAAAGGAAACTGTTGAGTACGCCTTCTATCACAGATCCGAAGGCAAGATATTTGTTGCAAAGAATGGATCCTTTCTAGAGAAGGAGTTTCTCTCGAAAGAAGTGAGTGGGAGGAAAGTAGAACTTGATGAGGTAACTGTACCTACTCCCTTATTGGAAAATGGTTCATCATAGAAACCGGTTCCTGTGACGACTACACCAATTAGTGAGGAAGTTGATGATATTGATCATGAAACTTCAGATCAAGTTACTATCGAACCTTGTAGGTCAACCAGAGTAAGATCCGCACCAGGGTGGTACCGTAATCCTATTCTGGAGGTCATCTTACTTGACCATGGCGAACCTACGAACTATGAGGAAGCGAGATGAGCCCAGATTCCGCAAAATGGCTTGAGGCCATGAAATCTGAGATGGGATCCATGTATGAGAACAAAGTGTGGACTTTGGTTAACTTTCCCGATGATCGGCATGCCATCGAGAATAAATGGATCTTCAAGAAGAAGACTAACGCTAATGGTAATGTTACTGTCTACAAAGTTCGACTTATTACGAAAGGTTTTCGACAAGTTCAAGGGGTTGACTACGTTGAGACTTTCTCACCCGTAGCGATGCTTAAGTCTGTCTGAATCATGTTAGCAATTGCTGCATTTTATGATTATGAAATGTGGCAAATGGATGTCAAAACTGCATTCCTGGATGGATTTCTGGAAGAAGAGTTGTATATGATGCAACCAGAAGGTTTTGTCGATCCAAAGGATGCTAACAAAGTGTGCAAGCTCCAGTGATGCATTTATGGACTGGTGCAAGCCTCTCGGAGTTGGAATAAACGCTTTGATAGTGTGATCAAAGCATATGGTTTTATACAGACTTTTGGAGAAGCCTGTACTTACAAGAAAGTGAGTGGGAGCTTTGTAGCATTTCTAATATTATATGTGGACGACATATTATTGATTGGAAATGATATAGAATTTCTGGATAGCATAAAAGGATACTTGAATAAAAGTTTTTCAATGAAAGACCTCGGTGAAGCTGCTTACATATTGGGCGTCAAGATCTATAGAGATAGATCAAGACGCTTAATTGGACTTTCACAAAGTACATACCTTGATAAAGTTTTGAAAAAGTTCAAAATGGATCAAGCAAACAAAGGGTTCTTGCCTGTAATACAAGGTGTGAAATTGAGTCCGACTCAATGCCCGACCATAGCAGAAGATAGAGAGAAAATGAAAGATGTTCCCTATGCTTTAGCCATAGGCTCTATCATGTATGCAATGCTGCGTACTAGACCTGATGTGTGCCTTGCTATTAGTTTAGCAGGTACCAAAGTAATCCAGGAGTGGATCACTGGACAACGGTCAAGAACATCTTGAAATACCTGAAAGGGCTAAGGATATGTTTCTCGTTTATGGAGGTGACAAAGAGCTAGTCGTAAATGGTTACATCGATGCAAGCTTTGACACTAATCCAGATGATTCAAAATCGCAAACCAGATACATGTTTATATTAAACGGTGGAGCTGTCAGTTGGTGCAGTTGTAAAAAAAGCGTCGTGGCGGGATCTACATGTGAAGCGGAGTACAGAGCTGCTTGGGAAGCAGCAAATGAAGGAGACTGGATGAAGGAGTTCATATCCGATCTAGGTGTCATACCTAGTGCATCGGGTCCAATGAAAATCTTTTGTGACAATACTGGTGCAATTGCCTTGGCAAAGGAATCCTGATTTCACACGAAAACCAAGCACATCAAGACATGCTTCAATTCCATCCGGGACCAAGTCCAGGTGGGAGACATAGAGATTTGCAAGATACATACGGATCTGAATATTGCAGACCCGTTGACTAAGCCTCTTCCACAAGCAAAACATGATCAGCACCAAGGCTCCATGGGTGTTAGAATCATTACTGGGTAATCTAGATTATTGACTCTAGTGCAAGTGGGAGACTGAAGGAAATATGCCCTAGAGGCAATAATAAAGTTATTACTTATTTCCTCATATCATGATAAATGTTTATTATTCATGCTAGAATTGTATTACCTGGAAACATAATACGTGTGTGAATACATAGACAAACATAGTGTCACTAGTATGCCTCTACTTGACTAGCTCGTGAATCAAAGATGGTTAAGTTTCCTAACCATAGACATGAGTTGTCATTTGATTAACAGGATCACATCATTAGAAGAATGATGTGATTGACTTGACCCATTCCATTAGCTTAGCACTTGATCACTTAGTATGTTGCTATTGCTTTATTCATGACTTATACATGTTCCTATGACTATGAGATTATGTAACTCCCGATTACTGGAGGAACACTTTGTGTGCTACCAAACGTCACAACATAACTGGGTGATTATAAAGGTGCTCTACAGGTGTCTCCGAAGGTACTTGTTGAGTTGACGTATTCCGAGATTGGGATTTGTCACTCCGATTGTCGGAGAGGTATCTCTGGGCCCTCTCGGTAATGCACATCACTATAAGCCTTGCAAGCAATGTATCTAATGAGTTAGATACGGGATGATGCATTACGTAACAAGTAAAGAGACTTGCCGGTAACAAGATTGAACTAGGTATTGAGATACCGACGATCGAATCTCGGGCAAGTAGTATACCGATGACAAAGGGAACAACGTATGTTGTTATGCGGTTTGACCGATAAAGATCTTCATAGAATATGTCAAAGCCAATATGAGCATCCAGGTTTCGCTATTGGTTATTGACCGGAGACATGTCTCGGTCATGTCCACATAGTTCTCGAACCCATAGGGTTCGCACGCTTAAAGTTAGATGACGGTTATATTATGAGTTTATGTGTTTTGATGTACCGAAGGTTGTTCGGAGTCCCAGATGTGATCACGGACATGACGAGGAGTCTCGAAATGATCGAGACATAAAGATCGATATATTTGACGACTATATTTGGACACCGGAATGGTTCCGGGTGAGATTGGGACAATACCGGAGCTCCTGGAGGTTATCGGAACCCCCCGAGAGGTATATGGGCCTTAATGGGCTTTAGTGGAAAGGACGGGAAAGGAGCAAGGGAGGGGGCGCCCCCCCCCCAAGCCCAATCCGAATTGGGAGGGGGGCCGGCCCCCCTTTCCTTCCTCCCTCCTTCCTCTTCCTTCCCTCTCCCTCACCAAATAGGAAAAGGAGGAGTCCTACTCCCGGTGGGAGTAGGACTCCCCCCTTGGGCGCGCCTCCTCCCCTTGGCCGGTCCCCTCCTCCACTCCTTTATATACAGGGGAGGAGGCACCCCATAGACACAACAATTGATCATTGATCTCTTAGCCGTGTGTGGTGCCCCCCTCCACCATAGTCCTCCTTGATCATACCGTAGCGGTGCTTAGGCGAAGCCCTGCATCGATAGAACATCATAACCGTCACCACGCCGTCGTTCGGACGGAACTCTCCCTCGACACTTGATACGTCTCCAACGTATCTATAATTTTTGATTGCTCCATGCTAATTTATCTACTGTTTTAGGCAATATTGGGCTTTATTATCCACTTTTATATTATTTTTGGGACTAACCTATTAACCGGAGGCCCAACCCAGATTTGTTGTTTTATGCCTATTTCAGTGTTTCGAGGAAAAGGAATATCAGATGGAGTCAAAACGGAACGAAATCAACTGGAGAAGTTATTTTTGGAAGGAAACCCACCTGATGGACTTGGACCCCACGTCAGAAGATACGGGAGGTGCTCACGAGGGTGGGGGCGCGCCCTCCCCCCCTGGGCGCGCCCTCCTACCTCGTGAGCCCCCTGGAGGTCCACCGACGTACCCCTTTCACCCATATATACCTACGTACCCTAAAACTTCAAGAACAGAAGATAGATCAGGAGTTCCACCGCCGCAAGCCTCTGTAGCCACCAAAAACCTCTCGGGACCCTGTTCCGGCACCCTGCCAGAGGGGGATCCCATCACCGGTGGCCATCTTCATCATCCCAGCGCTATCCATGACGAGGAGGGAGTAGTTCACCCTCGGGGCTGAGGGTATGTACCAGTAGCTATGTGTTTGATCTCTCTCTCGTGTTCCATCTATGGCACGATCTTGATGTATCCCGAGCTTTGCTATTGTAGTTGGATCTTACGATGTTTCTCCCCCTCTACTCTCTTGTGATGAATTGAGTTTCCCCTTTTGAAGTTATCTTCTTGGATTGGGTCTTTTATGAACACTTGATGTATGTCTTGCATGGGATAACCGTGGTGACAATGGGTTATTCTGTTGATCCACTTGATGTATGTTTTGGTGATCAACTTGCGGGTTTCGTGACACTTGGGAACCTTTGCATAGGGGTTGGCACACGTTCTTGACTCTCCGGTAGAAACTTTGGGGCACTCTTTGAAGTACTTTTATGTTGGTTGGATGAATCTGATATTGTGTGATGCATATCGTGTAATCATGCCCACGGATACTTGAGGTGACAATGGAGTATCTAGGTGACATTAGGGTTTTGGTTGATTTGTATCTTAAGGTGTTATTCTAGTACGAACTCTTTTATAGATCGATCCGAAAGAATAGCTTTGTGGTGGTTTCGTACCCGACGATAATCTCTACATTTGTTCTTCGCTATTAGTGGCTTCGGAGTGACTCATTGTTGCATGTTGAGGGCTTGTCATATGTTCTATCTATGTTATTATTGTTGAGAGAACTTACACTAGTGAAAGTATGAACCCTAGGCCTTGTTTCCTATCATTTCAATACCGTTTACGCTCACTTCTACCACTTGTTACCTTGCTGTTTTTATATTTTCAGATTACAAAAATCTATATCTACTATCTATTTTGCACTTGTTTCACCATCTCTTCCCCGAACTAGTGCACCTATACAACTTGCCATTGTATTGGGTGTGTTGGGGACACAAGAGACTTTTTGTTATTTGGTTGCAGGGTTGCTTGAGAGAGACCATCTTCATCCTACGCCTCCTATAGATTGATAAACCTTAGGTCATCCACTTGAGGGAAATTTGCTACTGTCCTACAAACCTGTGCACTTGCAGGCCCAACAATGTCTACAAGAAGAAGGTTGTGTAGTAGACATCAAGCTCTTTTCTGGCGCCGTTGCCGGGGAGGCTAGGTAAGTGATGGTATATCTTTAGATCTTGCAATTGAATCTTTTTGTTTCTTGTTTTAGCACTAGTCTAGTTTATAAGAGAAAACTACAAAAAAAATGGAGTTGAGTTTGTATCATACGCTTCACCTTTTTAATATCTTTCATGAGTATGATGGGAAGGAAAATTGTGCTCAAGTACTAGAAGAAGAAATCTATAGAATGTTTGGAACTAAATATGTGAATGATGAGCATGATTGCAATGTTGTTAGTATGAATTCCTTGAATATCCATGATGCTAATGATATGCAAAGCCACAAGCTGGGGGAAGCTATGTTTGATGAATATGATATATTTTGTCCCCCAAGCTTTGATGAGCAAATTTACTATGATGAAAGCATGCCTCCTATCTATGATGATTATTGTGATGATACGTATGCTATAAAGAAAAAGTTTGCTTATGTGGAGAGTAGAAAATTTTCTATACTTGTAGATCATGAAAAGAATGCTTTAGGTGCTGGTTATATTATTGAATTCATTCATGATGATACTGAAAATTATTATGAGGCAGGAACATATGCTTGTAGGAATTGCAATAATGACAAGTTTCCTCTCTATATGCTTAAATTCTTAAATCTATGCTTGTGTTACCTTCCTATGCTAGTTGATTATTGTTCTCATAAGTTGTTTACTCAAAAAATCCCTATGCATAGGAAGTGGGCTAGACTTAAATGTGCTAGTCATATGCTTCATGATGCTCCCATTATGTTTCAATTCTTATCTTTTATGTGAGCATCATTGCCATCATCATGCCTAGCTAAAAGGCATTAAAGAAAAGCGCTTGTTGGGAGACAACCCAATATTTATCCCTACTGTTTTTGTGTGTCCACATGATTATGCTACTGTAGTAATCATGTTTTATAGCTTTTGTTTCAATAAAGTGCCAAGTAGAACCTTTGGGAAGACTTGGGTGAAGTTTATGTGATCTTGCTGTGAAAAACAGAAACTTTAGTGCTCACGAGAATAGCTTCCATTTTTTACTGGAGAGCGATTTTAGGTTGATTCTTTTTTCAGATGATTAATAGACAAATTTCTCAGGTCCAGCAATTTATTTCATAATTTTTGGGGTTCCAGAAGTATGCGTTTGATACAGATTACTACAGACTGTTCTGTTTTTGACAGATTCTGTTTTCTATGTGTTGTTTGCTTATTTTGATGAATCTATGAGTAGTATCGGAGGGTATGAACCATAGATAAGTTGGAGTACAGTAGATATTACACCAATATGAATTTATATTTAGTTCATTACAGTACCTAAGTGGTGGTTTTATTTTCTTATACTAACGGAGCTTACGAGTTTTGTTTTGAGTTTTGTGTGGTTGAAGTTTTCAAGTTTTGGGTAACGATTCGATGGACAATGGAATAAGGAGTGGAAAGAGCCTAAGCTTGGGGATGCCCAAGGCACCCCAAGATAATATTCAAGGACAACCAAGATCCTAAGCTTGGGGATGCCCCGGAAGGCATCCCCTCTTTCGTCTTCGTTCATCGGTAACTTTACTTGGAGCTATATTTTTATTCACCACATGATATGTGTTTTGCTTGGAGCGTCAATTTCTCTTGTTAGTTTTTGCTTGCTGTTAGTTAGATTAATGTTTTTCATCTTTAGTTTCAATAAAAAAAGTCAAGGATAGCCTTTGCCATGCTTATATTGCTAGTATGCATGTTGCTGTTTGAAAACAGAAAGTTTACCGCTGTTGCAAAAATTGCCTAGAAAAGTCAGAGAATGGTCTAACGCTGAATCTTTTTGCATATTGAGCTATGATAAATTTATTACAGTGGGAATTTTAGTTCATAATTTTTGGAGTCAGGGAAGTATTGATACTCTTGCATTCTTTACAGACTGTACTGTTTTGGCAGATTGCTGTTATGGTTGCATTGTTTGCGTATGTTTGCTTGTTTAATGATTCTATTTGAGGATAGGAGTATTAAATATACAGAGGCATTTAGTATGCAATGTTGAATAATAATTTAAGTGATTTGTTACAGTATAAAATGATAAGGTTTTGCATTGGTTTATACTAACCTATCTCACGAGTTCTTGTTGAGTTTGTTGTGAATGAAGCTTTTGATAAAAAGAGAAACCATGATAAGAGAGGAATTAAGGAGACACAAAAGTTTAAGATTGGGGATGCCCAAGGCACCCCAAGATAATATTTCACGAAGTCTCAAGCATCTAATCTTGGGGATGCCCCGGTAGGCATCCCACCTTTCTTCTTCAACAACTATCGGTTAGTATCGGTTGAGCCTAAGTTTTTGCTTCTTCACATGAGTTGTGCTATCCTTGCATTGTAGTTTTCTTTAGCTTTGCTTGCTTTTTGAATGAAGTATCAAGATATGAAATCCTTTAATGAGAGAGAGCCTTACATGAATTGGAATTTGTTAGAATACTCTATGTGCTTCACTTATATCTTTTGAGCTTGATAATTTTTGCTCTAGTGCTTCACTTAGATCTTTTAGAGCATGGTGGTGGATTTGTTTTAAAGAAACTTGATCTCTCATGATTCACTTAGATTATTTTGAGAGTCATTAATAGCATGGTACTTTGCTTAATGTTAATATACTTAGTGTTTGAGAAATGTGAAACTTTCTTTTGAGTGAATTGAAAACTAAGATAAATCTAATGCTTAATAATTGTTTTAAGATATGGAGGTAATAATATCAAAGTCGTGCTAGTTGATAATTGTGAATTTGAGAAATACTTGTGTTAAAGTTTGCAAGTCCCGTAGCATGCACGTATGGGTAAAGTTGTGTAACAAATTTGAAGCATGAAGTGTACCTGGCTTGTGCATCCTTATGAGTGGCGGTCGGGGACGAGCGATGGTCTTTTCCTACCAATATATCCCCCTAGGGGCATGCGTAGTAGTACTTTGCTTCGAGGGCTAATAAACTTTTGCAATAAGTATATGAGTTCTTTATGACTAATGTGAGTCCATGGATTATACGCACTCTCACCTTTCCACCTTTGCTAGCCTCTTCGGTACCGTGCATTGCCCTTTCTCACATTAAGAGTTGGTGCAAACTTCGCCGGTGCATCCAAACCCCGTGATATGATACGCCCTTTCACACATAAACCTCCTTATATCTTGCTCAAAACAGCCACCATACCTACCTATTATGGCATTTTCATAGCCATTCCGAGATATATTGCCATGCAACTTCCACCATCATCATCGTGACATGCATTACTTTTGTCATATTGCCATTGCATGATCTTGTAGTCGACATCGTATTTGTGGCAAAGCCACCATGCATTATTTTTCATACATGTCACTCTTGATTCATTGCACCATCCTGGTACACCGCTGGAGGCATTCATATAGAGTCATATCTTGTTCTAGCTTCGAGTTGTAATTGTTGAGTTGTAAGAAAAATAAAAGTGTGATGATCATCATTATTAGAGCATTGTCCCAAGTGAGGAAAGGATGATGGAGACTATGATTCCCCCACAAGTCGGGATGAGACTCCGGACGAAAGAAAAAAAAAGAGGCCAAGGAAGCCCAAATAAAAAAAAGAGAAAGCCCAAATAAAAAAAAGAAGGCCCAAAAATAAAAAAAATAAAAAAAATTATAAAAAATGAGAGAAAAAGAGAGAAGGGACAATGTTACTATCCTTTTACCACACTTGTGCTTCAAAATAGCACCTTGTTCTTCATGTAGTGAGTCTCATATATTGTGCTTCAAAGTAGCACCTTGTTCTTCATGTAGTGAGTCTCATAAGTTGTCTTGTTCATACTAGTGGGAATTTTTCATTATAGAACTTGGCTTGTATATTCCAATGATGGGCTTCCTCAAAATGCCCTAGGTCTTCGTGAGCAAGCGAGTTGGATGCACACCCACTAGTTTTCTTTTGTTGAGCATTCATAGCTCTAGTACATCCGTTGCATGGCAATCCCTACTCCTCATGTTGACATCAATTGATGGGCATCTCCATAGCCCGTTGATTATCCTCGTCAATGTGAGACTTTCTCCTTTTTTTTGTCTTCTCCACACAATCCCATCATCATATTCTATTCCACCTATAGTGTTATACCCATGGCTTGCGCTCATATATTGCCTGAGGGTTGAAAAAGCTGAAACGCGTTAAAAAGTATGAAACAATTGCTTGGCTTGTCATCAGGGGTATAGAAGTTGGGAACATCTTTGTGTGACGAAAATGAAGCATAGCCTAACTATATGATTTTGTAGGGATGAACTTTCTTTGGCCATGTTATTTTGAGATCACATAATTGCTTAGTTAGTATGCTTGAAGTATTATTATTTTTAGGTCAATATGAACTTTTGTCTTGAATCTTTCGGATCTGAATATTCATGCCACAATTAAGAAGATTTACATTGAAATTATGCCAAAGTATCACTCCGCATCAAAAATTCTTCTTTATCATATACCTACTCGAGGACGAGCAGGAATTAAGCTTGGGGATGCTTGATACGTCTCCAACGTATCTATAATTTTTGATTGCTCCATGCTACTTTATCTACTGTTTTAGGCAATATTGGGCTTTATTATCCACTTTTATATTATTTTGGGACTAACCTATTAACCGGAGGCCCAGCCCAGATTTGCTTTGTTTTATGCCTATTTCAGTGTTTCGAGGAAAAGGAATATCGACGGAGTCAAACGGAACGAAATCAACTGGAGAAGTTATTTTGGAAGGAAACCCACGATGGACTTGGACCCCTGGGCGGTGCTCACGAGGGTGGGGCGTGCCCCACAGGCGCGCCCCTACCTCGTGAGCCCCTGAAGGTCCACCGACGCACCCTTTCACCCATATATACCTCGTGCCCTAAAAAATATACCTCGTGCCCTAAAACTTCCGAGCAGAAGATAGATTGGGAGTTCCGCGCGCAAGCCTCTGAGCCACCAAAACCTCTCGGGACCCTATTAGGCACCTGCCGGGAGGATCCCATCACCGTGGCCATCTTCATCATCCGGCGCTATCCATGACGAGGAGGAGTAGTTCACCCTTGGGGCTGAGGGTATGTACCAAAGCTATGTGTTTGATCTCTCTCTCTCTCGTGTTCTCTCTCGTGTTCCATATATGGCACGATCTTGATGTATCCCGAGCTTTGCTATTGTAGTTGGATCTTATGATGTTTCTCCCCCTCTACTCTCTTGTGATGAATTGAGTTTCCCCTTTTGAAGTTATCTTCTTGGGTTGAGTCTTTTATGAACACTTGATGTATGTCTTGTGTGGGATAACCGTGGTGACAATGGGTTATTCTATTGATCCACTTGATGTATGTTTTGGTGATCAACTTGCGGGTTTCGTGACACTTGGGAACCTATGCATAGGGGTTGGCACACGTTCTTGACTCTCCGGTAGAAACTTTGGGGCACTCTTTGAAGTACTTTTATGTCGGTTGGATGAATCTGAGATTGTGTGATGCATATCATATAATCATGCCCACGGATACTTGAGGTGACAATGGAGTATCTAGGTGACATTATGGTTTTGGTTGATTTGTATCTTAAGGTGTTATTCTAGTACGAACTCTTTTATAGATCGATTCGAAAGAATAGCTTTGTGGTGGTTTCGTACCCGACCATAATCTCTATGTTTGTTCTCCGCTATTAGTGGCTTCCGAGTGACTCTTTGTTGCATGTTGAGGGCTTGTCATATGTTCTATCTATGTTATTATTGTTGAGAGAACTTACACTAGTGAAAGTACGAACCCTAGGCCTTGTTTCCTATCATTGCAATACCGTTTACGCTCACTTTTACCACTTGTTACCTTGCTGTTTTTATATTTTCATATTACAAAAATCTATATCTCTATCTATTTTGCACTTGTATCACCATCTCTTCACCGAACTAGTGCACCTATACAATCTGCCATTGTATTGGATGTGTTGGGGACACAAGAGACTTTTTGTTATTTGGTTGCAGGGTTGCTTGAGAGAGACCATCTTCATCCTACACCTCCTACGGATTGATAAACCTTAGGTCATCCACTTGAGGGAAATTTGCTACTGTCCTACAAACCTGTGCACTTGCAGGCCCAACAACGTCTACAAGAAGAAGGTTGTGTAGTAGACATCAACACTCAACTAGATTGGAGTTAGAGGGACGTCATCGAGCTGAACATGTGCAAGAACTCGGAGGTGCCGGGTTTTCGGTGCTTGATCGGTCGGACCGTGAAGACGTACCACTACATCAACCATGTTGTGCTAACGCTTCCGCTTTTGGTCTATGAGGGTACGTGGGCACACTCTCCCCTCTTGTTGCTATGCATCACCATGATCTTGCGTGTGCGTAAGAATTTTTTTGAAATTACTACGTTCCCCAACAGTCTCTTCGAATTATTGGTTTAGTTTGGCCTACTAGATTGATCTTTCTTGCAATGGGAGAAGTGTTTAGCTTTGGGTTCAATCATGCGGTGTACTTTCCCTGTGGCAGTAGGGGCAACAAGGCACGTATTTTATTGTTGCCATCGAGGATAAAAAGATGGGGTTTATATCATATTGCTTGAGTTTATCCCTCTACATCATGTCATCTTGCCTAATGCGTTACTCGGTTCTTATGAACTTAATACTCTAGATGCATGCTGGATAGCGGTCGATGTGTGGAGCAATAGTAGTAGATGCATGCAGGAGTCGGTCTACTTGACACAGACGTGATGCTTATGTTCATGATCATTGCCTTAGATATCATCATAACTATGCACTTTTCTATCAATTGCTCGGCAGTAATTCATTCACCCACCGTAATATATGCTATCTTGAGAGAAGCCACTAGTGAAACCTATGGCCCCCGGGTCTCTTTTCCATATTATTGAATCTCGTTTACATCTTGCTAGTTTCCGATCTACTATTTTGCAATCTTTGCTTTCCAATCTATAAACCAAAAATACCAAAAATATTTGCTTTACCGTATATCTATCTCTATCAGGTCTCACTTTTGCAAGTGACTGTGAAGGGATTGACAACCCCTTTATCACGTTGGGTGCAAGTTCTTGATTGCTTGTGCAAGTACTCGGTGACTTATGCGTTGTCTCCTACTGGATTGATACCTTGGTTCTCAAAACTGAGAGAAATACTTACGCTAGTTTGTTGCATCACCCTTTCCTCTTCAAGGGAAAACCAACGCAAGCTCAAGAGGTAGCAGGAACCTCCGCTCGTCGCGCTTCGGGTGCCTGTAATCATACCGCCGAGGCGCGTATGATCCACCCCTCGGAGGGGGTGTAGGCACTCGACGGCGGTCATCATGGTGGTACCGAGGGTAAAACTGCCTGTCGCCTCGACCTAGGTACTGGTCTTGGTGATAACCACGATCCTCACGCCGCATGGGAGATCTTAGGCTTTGTGCCGACTAAATTGTCTCTGCCACGACTGACCTACTATGAATCCTATTGCGCAACTGAGAAACAGTTGAGTTCTGTTCCCCGAGCACTCTGAGCAGTGCCCGAATCTACTGTAAGCCTCTACCAGCCTCGGAAAGGGACAGCAGGGTCGAATCTGCAATACGCGCAGCTGCTGCAACATTCTGGATTGGAGTACGGAATACCTGACACTCATCCTGAGGT
This sequence comes from Aegilops speltoides, assembly GCA_021437245.1. Taxonomy (NCBI): domain Eukaryota; kingdom Viridiplantae; phylum Streptophyta; class Magnoliopsida; order Poales; family Poaceae; genus Aegilops; species Aegilops speltoides. The sequence goes on from CM038145.1 coordinate 103,897,607, forward strand.
CCAATCGGAAACAGTTTCTGTTGCCGTCGACTGGAACTTGGAATATGTCTGCGGGCGTGGTCGTCGAGTGCTTGTTGAAGATTCTCCAGGCGCAGACGCTCAGCCAGAGTGGCAACACGTGCAGCCTCCAGGGCCCGAGCCTCGGGGGTTTCCTCGACGATGGGGGTCTGGAGAGCTTCCAAGGCTTGATCATGCCTGCGCGGCAACTCCTTCCTCTGCTCCAAAGTGAGAGCTTCAGGATAATATTCGTCGTTGTCGTGCGCCGGACCGCCGCTGCCGCCCGCTCCACGGGGAAATCCTGGCAGGCTACACTGAGAGCCGACTGATACGTCTCCGTCATATCTACTTTTCCAAACACTTTTGCCCTTGTTTTGGACGCTAACTTGCATGATTTGAATGGAACTAACCCGGACTGATGTTGTTTTCAGTAGAACTGCCATGGTGTTATTTTTGTGCGGAAATAAAAGTCTCGGAATGACCTGAAAATCCATGGAGAAACATTTTAGAATTAATGAGAAATACTGACGAAAGAATCAGCGTTGGGGAGCCCACATCCTGTCCACAAGGGTGGGGGGGCGTCCCCTCCCCTAGGGCGCCCCCAGCCTCGTGGGCCCCCTGGACGTCCACCGACCTCAACTCCAACTCCATATATTTGCTTTCGCGGAGAAAAAATCAGAGAGAAAGTTTCATCGCGTTCTACGATACGGAGCCGCCGCCAAGCCCTAATCACTCTCGGGAGGGCTGATCTGGAGTCCGTTCGGGGCTCTGGAGAGGGGGATTCATCGTCGTCATCATCATCAACCATCCTCCATCACCGATTTCATGATGCGCACTGTCGTGCGTGAGTAATTCCTTCGTAGGCTTGCTGGACGGTGATGGGTTGGATGAGATTTACCATGTAATCAAGTTAGTTTTGTTAGGGTTTGATCCCTAGTATCCACTATGTTCTGAGATTGATGTTGCTATGACTTTGCTATGCTTAATGCTTGTCACTAGGGCCCGAGTGCCATGATTTCATATCTGAACCTATTATTTTTTCATGAATATATGTGAGTTCTTGATCCTATCTTGCAAGTCTATAGTCACCTATTATGTGTTATGATCCGACAACCCCGAAGTGACAATAATCGGGATACTTCTCGGTGATGACCGTAGTTTGAGGAGTTCATGTATTAACTATGTGTTAATGCTTTGGTCCGGTTCTCTATTAAAAGGAGGCCTTAATATCCCTTAGTTTCCACTAGGACCCCGCTACCACGGGAGGGTAGGACAAAAGATGTCATGCAAGTTCTTTTCCATAATCACGTATGACTATATTCGGAATACATGCCTACATTACATTGATGAACAGGAGCTACTTCTGTGTCACCCTATGTTATAACTGTTACACGATGAACCGCATCCGACATAATTATCCATCACTGATCTGATGCCCACAAACGTTTCACATATTGTGCTTTGCTTGTTTACTTTACCGTTGCCACTGGTGCAATTACTACAAAACTGCTACTGTTACTTTTGCCACTGTTACCGTTACTTCCATACTACTTTGCTACTAAATACTTTGCTGCAGATACTCAAGTAAGTAGCCCTGTACCCGGACACGCTATCCCATATTTATCATGAATTTGCCCTCAAAAGAGTTGTCCCTTGAATAGGAGTGGATACCGAAAGCAAAGTTAATCAGGTGTCCGGCCCCCCTCCCTGAGACCACGCCGGATCCCATGTTAACCAGGATGCTGGAGGTTGCGCCTTCGGAAGAAGGTGAAGGGGGAACAAGGAAGCTACCGCCTCCATGAAGGAGACTGTTAGGAAAGGAGGGATCAAGAATCCCTCCATCCAAGGGAAGAAGAGGACCGCCTTTGAAGACCCGGAGACCATGGTCTCAAAGCGGGGGAAGAAATCTTCGTCAGAGGGTCCTGCACCGAGAGATGCCTCGGCCGCATTATGCCCCCAAGGGGATCAGCCCTCTACCGAGCCGTAAGTAAAAAAGGGGAGTTTTGTTTTAAAGGATATCCCTGCCCTATTTCTGATGAAGATAACCAAAATTTTACCTTGTAGTTCGGATCTCAGCCCTTCTTAGTAGAGCTCATCTTTGGGGGATCTTCGTCCGAAGATGATAGAGAGCGAAACGCCTCCCCTGCCGTACTATCTTGCGAGGCAGGCGACCCTGAGGTGTCGTCGCGGAGGGTTTCTCCGAGTCCGGCGGGGCTGGAAGGCAGTCGTATGTCCCCTCAAAGCCCTCCGCGTCCGGCCTTTGAAAAGGCCATCGGACGAGTCCGGCACCACCTGATGTGCGGTTGGAGGAGCTGAAGGATCTGCTCGGGCGAGCGTCTATCCCAGAAGATCACCGTGCGTTGATGGGTACAGTGATTGAAAGGATTTCATCCGCTGAGAGCGGATTCCATGAATCCGTCAGAAGTTTACTGACAGGTTTTGAGGTAAGCAAAATGATGTACCTTCTGACAATTCCGCATATAAAATGCGCCCTATGTAGATAGTAGCCCCTGAGGCTCGGTGTGTTGTCATAATCCCAGGTATAATATGTCACCCTTCCTATGTAGGTGGCCAAAGGTCCGGTGGCTGGCCGGACTGATGAATTTGCCGAACTAAAGCGGCAACTTGACGTGGCGGATGCCGACATCGCGCTTGTCCATAAGCGACTTGACGAGTCACAAGGTATGCAATTTCTCCGCGGACACCTGGTAAGGGAGTTTGATGCCCGTGCCTTACAACAAGTATGCTTGATGCAGATGGTGCCGCTGCCATGGAGATCCTGCGGGCGGAGCTCGCCCGAGCCAAGGAGCAGGCCAGAAAGAGTGACGCGGTTGCCTTAAAGGCGGCCGAAGAGCTAAAAGCCGAACAGGCTGCTCACTGCCGAAGCAAGAAGGAAATGGCTGAGATGGCCGTGGAGTTGAAGAATGTTGCCGACCGCTGCAAGCTTCTTGAAAAAGAAGATCGAGCGGTACAAGAGGACCTGAAGAAGGCCACTACCAAGGCCAAGGATGCTCGCTCTGCGATGAGAGCTATGAAGGAGGAGCTGCGTCAGGCCGAGATATCGCGGTGGAAAGCCCTTTCTCTGCGGAGGAAATTCATGGATCCTAAATATGCTCGGTTGGACCAGGCTGTGGAGTGCGGAGGATGCTTATCCGGACTTGGCGGCAAGTCACATGGACGCGTCGAACACTTCCGAGATCAAGAGGATCACGAAATGGAAAAGGTTTTTTGGTCGCAGTTCCATAATCCAGAGCGCCCACTTCCATTAACCGATCGCCTGGCCGAATGGGCGGGGCTGAATAGGTTATCCGGACTTGCCATGAAGGATGTCATGAGTCTTTTGTGGCCGAAGAGGCCCGAACCGAAGAGTTATTTTGGCTTGGTGCAGCAGTTCCTTGGTGCGGTGCCGCATATCAATGCAATGAGAAGGTCGGCATGCATAGAGGGTGCACGGATGGCTCTTGCCCGTGTCAAGACATACTGGGCGGAGATGAAGGCCACCGATATTGCATCCCAAGATTCGGACGGAAGCCGAGTACCTGTCGAGCACTATTTTCAGGAAGTTCTGCAGGGCGCCCGTTTAATAGAGACGCAGTGCTCGAAGGATATTATGTTCGAATAACATGTATTATTGTGAAACAATGTTTCGATGAAATATAAAAGCTTTTTATACTTGTGCCTTCAAGAATTGAAATACCTCCTGTGCGGCTGTTAATGTATATGTGTATATAACCTGAAAGATGGCAGTCTTCGGCTTCAGCCCCCACGCATATAATGCGGGGGTGTTTGCATAAAGGCGTGTTTTCACACTTGATCCAACATCTTGGTCCTATAAAGGAGGTGGTAGCGCAGCAAACTAGGCAACCGGACTATAATGCTTTATCACTTTCACTTAGCCATAGGAGTTTGACAGTGGGGCTACTATATAGCCCCTAGGGGCACCGCGCTCACCCGAATTCGGGGCGCGTATGTGCCTAACCGGGAAACGGCCCTTCGTCTATGCGGAGGAATCCTAAAGATTCCGGCGGGTCATCGAGTGGTTGACCAGTCTCACGCTATATCATGACAGACAGTTTTCGGCTTTCTCTACTGAGGTGTTCGCTTGGACGAACCGGGGCACAATCGCAGTAGTTCTCCTAGTGCTGTGTTAGCCGATAGAGCGGAACGTAAGGCAGCAAAACACAGGAGCCAGGCAAACCCAACATTTGACCAAAGACATGATTCGGAGCTGATGCATATAAGACCTAACTCGAGACACCGAACACTCCCTAAGGTATGGTTTTTATGAAAACGGGCCGAACAACGCCCTTGGTAATAAGCCCCTGGTGTCCAGGTACGCGCAAAATTCTGACATGGCCCATGCCAAAACTCCAGCCTCCTCCTTGGTTATAGCAAGAAACCAGGGGATGTGCATCAACAAGAGACAGTAAAAAAGGTTTACGCAGGGTCTTTATCTAAAAAGAATCCTTGCAACGGGTCCCTACTGCACGTCTGCGCCTGTGTCTCCATTGTGCCGTATCCTGGATGGGTGTATCACAGTGTTCATCTGTAAAAGAGAGGAACTTAGTTGAAAAAGATTGTACGAAAATGTATGTTATATTAAATAAACAAAGCACGATTCAAAAAATGAATAAAATCGAGCTTTATTGTCTCTTGCTGTATATGCGCGGAGCCCCTTGTGCGGGGGTATGCGGCTGGTAAGCCCCTGTATGTTTACGCCGGACTCGTCTAACCGTGTCCGGGGTCTGAACGACCTGTTTAGGTGCTTGGATTAGTGAAGCCGGTTTAGTGTGTGGTTGTCGAGGCAGCCACACAATCTTCCGCGCTCGAGGAACACTCGATATTTCTCTTTAAGGAGATGATGCCTCGTGGACCGGGCATTTTAAGTGTAAGGGATGCATAATGCGGTATTGTGTTAAAGCGGGCGAAAGCTTCGCGCCCCAGTAGTGCTTGATAGCTACTTGTGAATGGGGCGAGTTGGAAGGTTAACTTTTCACGGCGGAAGTTGTCGGGTGAGCCGAACACAACTTATAGCAATAGAGAGCACGTACAATGGGCATATCGGCCTGGCATTACCCCTTGAAAGGAAGTGTTGCTATGGCGAATTTTGGTTGGGTCTATCCCCATTTTGCGGATTGTGTCCTGATATAGCAGGTTTAGATCACTGCCGCCGTCCATTAGGACTTGTGTGAATTGGAGTCCGTCGATTATCGGATCTAATATCAAGGCAGTCCATCCTGCATTCCGGATACTTCTAGAGTAATCCTGATGGTCGAAAGTGATTGGTTTTAACAACCAGTGGCGGGACTCCTTTGGGATAGGCCGTATGGCACGTATTTCCATGGGCGCCATTCTATTTTTCCCTTTTGTCACGTAAAGTGAGTTTACTGTTTTGACTTCTTGTGGGAAATTCTTTTGTTTTCCGGTGCTCTGCTTGTGGGGTTCATCATCGTCCTCGCTTGGTGTGTCGAGCCCCTTGTGTTTGGCGTTGAGTTTGCCGGACTGCTTGAAGACCCAACAATCTCTGTGGGTATGATTTGCAGGCTTCCCGGGGGTACTGTGGATTTGGCATACCTTGTCCAAGATTTTGTTTAACTTAGATAGCTCGTCCCTGTTATCCTTAGGGGCAGTTTTTTATGATTTTGCCGTGAGCTTTTGAATCCGGCGTTGACTGCCGTGCTCTTCGGGCTATTTCCCTTGGTCCGGCGCTGGTCCTTGTTGCGTCGCGGTTTCCCATTTCCATCCCTGACTTCGGATGTACTTGGGTCGCTGATACTGCATCTTGCCAACCAGCTATCCTCTCCCGCGCAAAAGCGGGTCATGAGGCTTGTTAATGCGGCCATTGTTCTTGGCTTTCTTGGCCGAGGTGTCTGGCGAGCCATTCGTCTCGGGCGTTGTGTTTGATAGCTGCTAAGGCTCCGGCGTCCGGACAGTCGACTATTTGGTTCTTTTTAGTAAGGAATCTGTTCCAGAATTTTCGGGCTGACTCTCCGGGCTGTTGGGTTATGTGACTTAAATCATCTGCATCCGGAGGTCGGACATAGGTCCCCTGAAAATTTGCCCGAAAAGCGTCCTCAAGCTCTTCCCAACTTCCAATGGTGTTTTCGGGGAGGCTTTTGAGCCAATGCCGGGCTGGCCCTTTGAGCTTGAGGGGTAAGTATTTTATGGCGTGGAGGTCATCTCCTCTAGCCATGTGTATGTGGAGGATGTAATCCTCGATTCAGACTCCAGGGTCTATTGTTCCGTCATATGCCTCTATGTTTACGGGCTTGAATCCCGCTTGAAATTCATAATCCAGAACCTCATCGGTGAAGCATAGGGGGTGTGTGGCACCCCTATATTTAGGTGTACCGTAGTATTCGGATACTTGATGTGTTGCATTGCTTACTAGAGCTTGCTTTCTTGGCCCGTAGATATATCTAACTGGGCCATCTTTTTGATGCGAATCCGTGTGCGGATCGCGGGCCGGCTTGTGTGCGGCGCCGTTTGCCGCTCTATGTTTGCCATGGGGTCGTCTATCCGACCGAGTGGTCTCCTTGTTTTTTGATTGCGGGGGCTCTATGGCCTCCTCATCAAATTCGGGCAGTAGTTTCGCTTCGGGTAGCTCTTTGTTCGGCGACTATCGCCGTATTTGTCTGCGGTGTTGAGTACTTTGCTCCATCTGATTCTGAGCGCATCTTCCGCTGTTTTGAGCTTCTGCTTCGCTTTTTCAGCTACGCAGCGATGGCGACGAGCCTTCTGTGGAGGTTCTTCTGCTCCAGTAACTTGTCCGGCGTGAGATCGTCCGGACTGTTATCTTCGCCGGGGACGGGTTGTTTATCCAGATTGTCCTATTCGGACAGTTGCTCGATAGCATGTTCGTCGTCCACCGGTTCGCCCTGCTCTATGGCTGGATCTATATGGCTGCTGTCTTTGTCGAGGCGGGACTTTGAGCGGCGCCTACGTCGTCGTTTTGACTGCTTTTCAAGAGAATGATCCCTCGTGACGTCCCGTTGTTCCTCGTCGTCGCTTCCTTTAGGTGTGTCCACGATGTATACATCGTTAGATGAGGTGGCTGTCCAGTGCCCTATAGGTGCTGGTTCATGTTTGTCTCCTACACCGTCGTCCATACCGTCGATGTCTTCAGAGTCGAAGTCGAGCACGTCGTTTAAACTTTCGACAGTGGCTACGAAGTGGGTGGTGGGTGGGCTTCGAATTTCTTCGTCGCCCGCATCCCAACCTTCTTGACCATAGTCCGGCCGGGGCTCTCCTGATAGAGAGAGAGACTTTAGTGAATTCAGGATGTCGCCAAAGGGCGAGTGCCAAAAGATGTCCGCGGCGGTGAACTCCATGATCGGCGCCCGATCGGATTCGATATGCATGGGCGTGGAAGGTTCGGAGTCCGGAGAGGAGTCCGGCACCTTGGAGTCATGAGCTTTGCAAAGGACAGGGTTGGTGTTCGGCTCCATCGCCATAGAGATAGCAGCCCCCGAGCGGTGTCCAGCCAGCCGTCCTCGATCGGCGCAGTCGGCTCCGAGCTAAGGGTCGGAGCGGACACTGGTGCAGCCTCCAGGGAACTGTCCGGCGGCAGAGCTAGATCATGCCCTTCGTGACAGTGCGGCACGCTTGGCTGTGGCTCGAACCCGTCGAAGATCAAGTCTCCGCGGACGTCAGCCGTATAGTTCAGACTTCCAAATCTGACCTGATGGCCAGGGGCGTAGCTTTCAATCTGCTCCAGATGGCCAAGCGAATTGGCCCGTAGTGCAAAGCCGCCGAATACGAAGATCTGTCCGGGGAGAAAAGTCTCACCCTGGACCGCATCGTTGTTGATGATCGGAGGAGCCATCGGGCCTAAAGATGACGACACAGAGGAACTCTCAATGAAAGCACCAATGTCGATGTCAAAACCGGCGGATCTCGGGTAGGGGGTCCCGAACTATGCGTCTAGGCGGATGGTAATAGGAGACAAGGGACACGATGTTTTTACCGTGTTCGGCCCTCTCGATGGAGGTAAAATCCTACTCTGCTTGATTGATATTGATGATATGGGTAGTACAAGAGTAGATCTACCACGAGATCAGAGAGGCTAAACCCTAGAAGCTAGCCTATGGTATGATTGTTGTTCGTCCTACGGACTAAAACCCTCCGGTTTATATAGGCACCGAAGAGGGTTAGGGTTTACACAGAGTCAGTTACAATGGTAGGAGATCTACATATCTGTATCGCCAAGCTTGCCTTCCATGCCAAGGAAAGTCCCATCTGGACATGGGACGAAGTCTTCAATCTTGTATCTTCATAGTCCAGGAGTCCGGCCAAAGGCTATAGTCCGACCATCCGGACACCCCCTAATCTAGGACTCCCTCAAATACCAATTTGTGTGACTTTTCCAATAAAAATGATTTCCTTAGTACTTTGATTGCTCCTCTTAATGATGTTGAGTCTTGTGAAATCAATGCTGCTTTGTTGAATCTTGTTATGAAAGATCAATTCTCCGGCCTTCCTAGTGAAGATGCCGCTACCCATCTAAATAACTTTGTTGATTTGTGTGAGATGCAAAAGAAGAAAGATACGGATAATGATATTATTAAATTGAAGTTATTTCCATTTTCACTTAGAGATCGTGCTAAAGTTTGGTTTTCGTCTTTGCCTAAGTATAGTATTGATTCATGGAACAAGTGCAAAGATGCTTTTATCTCTAAGTATTTTCCTCCCGCTAAGATCATCTCTCTTAGGAACGATATTATGAATTTTAAACAACTTGATCATGAGCATGTTGCCCAATCTTGGGAAAGAATGAAATTGATGATTCGCAATTGCCCTACTCATGGTTTGAATTTATGGGTGATCATACAAAAACTTTATGCCGGATTGAATTTTGCTTCTAGAAATCTTTTAGATTCGGCCGTGGGAGGCACTTTTATGGAAATCACTTTAGGATAATCTACTAAACTCCTTGATAACATTATGGCTAATTATTCTCAATGGCACACCGAAAGATCTACTAGTAAAAAAGTGCATGCTATAGAAGAAATTAATGTTTTGACTGGAAATATGGATGAACTTATGAAATTCTTTGATACTAAGAGTGCGCCTATTGATCCTAATGATATGCCTTTGTCTACTTTGATTGAGAATAATAATAAATCTATGGATGTGAATTTTGTTGGTAGGAATAATTTACGTAACAATGCTTATAGAGGAAACTTTAATCCTAGACCGTTCCCTAGCAATTCCTCTAATAATTATGGAAATTCCTACAATAATTCTTATGGTAATTATAATAAGATGCCCTCTGATTTGAGAATAGCGTTAAAGAATTTATGATCTCTCAAAAGAATTTTAATGCTTTGCTTGAAGAAAAATTGCTTAAAGTTGATGATTTGGCTAGGAACGTTGATAGACTTTCGCTTGATGTTGATTCTTTGAAACTTATATCTACTCCTACTAAGCATGATATCAATGTGTCTCTCAAAGCTATGAGAATTTCCAATGATGAGTGCAAGGAAATAACCGCTAGATTGCGTGCTAAGAAAGATTGCTTTGTAAAGGCGTGTTCTTCTAGTTTCCGTGAAACTAATGATGAAGATCTAAAATTTATTGATGTGTCCCCTGTTAAATCTTTGTTTTGCAATATGAATCTTAATAATGGTGGGACTGGAGATGAGTCAACTTTAGTTAAAAGGCGTCCCAGTGATTCGGAGTTTTTAGATCTTAATGCTAAATTTGGTAAAAGTGGGATTGGAGAGGTCAATACTTTAAATAGCATTGAACCCACTATCTTGGGTTTCAAGGAATTTAATTATGATAATTGTTCTTTAGTAGATTTTATTTCCTTGTTGCAATCCGTATTGAATTCTCCTCATGCTTATAGTCAAAATAAAGCTTTTACCAAACATATTATTGATGCCTTGACGCAATCTTATGATGAAAAACTTAATTTGGAAGTTTCTATACCTAGAAAATTTTATGATGAGTGGGAACCTACTTGACTAAAATTAAAGATCATGAGTGTTACGCTTTGTGTGATTTGGGTGCTAGTGTTTCCACAATTCCGAAAACTTTATGTGATATTCTAGGTTTCCATGATCTTGATGATTGTTCTTTAAATTTGCACCTCGCGAATTCCACCATTAAGAAGCCTATGGGAAGAATCAATAATGTTTTTATTGTTGCAAATAGGAATTATGTGCCCGTAGATTTTATCGTTCTTGACATAGATTGCAATCTTTATTGTCATGTTATTCTTGGTAGACCTTTCCTTAGAACGATTGGTGCAATTATCAATATGAAGGAAGGGAATATTAGATTCCAATTTCCATTAAGGAAAGGCATGGAGCACTTTCCAAGAAAGAAAGTCAAATTACCTTATGAATCTATCATGCGAGCTACTTATGAATTGAGTGCCCAAGATGGCACTACTTAGATCTATCCTCGCTTTTATGCCTAGCTTGGGGCGTTAAACAATAGCGCTAGTTGGGAGGCAACCCAATTTTATTTTTGTTTTTTTTTTGTTTTTGCTTATGTTTAGTAATAAATATTTCATCTAGATTCTGTTTAGATGTGTTTTCATGTTTTATTTAGTGTTTGTGCCAAGTAGAACCTATAGGATAACCTACGGTGATAGTTAATTTGATTCTGCTGAAAAACAGAAACTTTGTGCGCACAAAAATAATTTTAGTAATTCACAGAAACGTGATTTTGTGTTCATTATTTTTTATGTAGATCAATAGACAAATTTCCCAGGACTTCCTATTTTGGTATAATTTTTAGAGTTCCATAAGTAGTCGAGAGTTACAGATTTCTATAGACTATTCTGTTTTTGACAGATTCTGTTTTTCGTGTGTTGTTTGCTTATTTTGATGCATCTATGGCTAGTATTAAGTGGTATGAACCATAGAGAAGTTGGAATACAGTAGGTTTAACACCAATATAAATAAATAATGAGTTAAATACAGTACCTTATGTGGTGGTTTTTCCTTCTTGCACTAACGGAGCTTATGACATTTCCTGTTGAGTTTTGTGTTGTGAAGTTTTCAAGTTTTGGGTAAAGATTTGATGGATTATGGAATAAGGAGTGGCAAGAGCCTAAGCTTGGGTATGCCAAAGGCACCCCAAGATATTCAAGTATAACCAAAAGCCTAAGCTTGGGGATGCCCCGGAAGGCATCCCCTCTTTCATCTTCGTCTATCGGTAACTTTACTTGGAGCTATATTTTTATTCGCCACATGATATGTGTTTTGCTTGGAGTGTCTTGTATGGTATTAGTCTTTGCTTTTTAGTTTACCAAAATCATCCTTTCTGTACACACCTTTTGGGAAAAACCCACTTTTTTGGAATTTATTAGAGTACTCTATGTGCTTCACTTATATCTTTTGAGCTAGATAGTTTTGCTCTAGTGCTTCACTTATATCTTTTAGAGCACGGCGGTGGCTTGATTTTGTAGAAATTGTTGATCTCTCATGCTTCACTTATATTTTTTTGAGAGTCTTTTCGAACATCATGGTATTTGCTATGGTTATAAAATTGGTCCTAGAATGATGGGCATCCAAGTTGGGTATAATAAAAACTATCATAGGAAGTGAATTGGATGCTATGATCAATTTGATACTTGATAATTGTTTTGAGATATGGAGGTAGTGATATTAGAGTCATGCTAGTTGGGTGATTATGAATTTAAAGAATGCTTGTGTTGAAGTTGGCAAGTCCCGTAGCATGCATGTATGGTAAAAGTTGTGTAACAAATTTGAAACATGAGGTGTTCTTAGATTGTCATCCTTATGAGTGGCGGTCGGGGACAAGCGATGGTCTTTTCCTACCAATCTATCCCCCTAGCAGCATGCGCGTAGTGCTTGGTTTTTGATGACTTGTAGATTTTTGCAATAAGTATATGAGTTCTTTATGACTAATGTTGTATACGCACTCTCAACCTTCCATCATTGATAGCCTCTTCGGTACCGTGCATTGCCCTTTCTCACCTTGAGAGTTGGTGCAAACTTCGCCAGTGCATCCAAACCCCATGATACGATACGCTCTATCACACATAAACCTCCTTATATCTTCCTCAAAACAGCCACCATACCTACCTATTATGGCATTTCCATAGCCATTCCGAGATATATTGCCATGCAACTTTCCACCGTTCCGTTCATCATCATGACACACATCATCATTGTCATATTGCCTTGCATGATCATGTAGTTGACATCATATTTGCAGCAAAGCCACCATGCATAATTTTTCATACATGTCACTCTTGATTCATTGCCCATCCCGGTACACCGCCGGAGGCATTCATATAGAGTCATATCTTGTTCTAGTTTTGAGTTGTAATTCATGAATTGTAAATAAATAGATGTGTGATGATCATCATTATTGGAGCATTGTACCTAAAGAAAAAAAAAAGAAAACGAAAAAAAAAGAAAGGCCAAAAGAAAAAAAAATAGAAAGGCCCAAAAAAGGGGGCAATGTTACTATCCTTTTCCACACTTGTGCTTCAAAGTAGCACCATGTTCTTCATATATAAAGTCTTTTATGTTGTCACTTTCATATACTAGTGGGAATTTTTCATTATAGAACTTGGCTTGTATATTCCTACGATGGGATTCCTCAAATGCCCTAGGTCTTCATGAGCAAGCAAGTTGGATGCACACCCACTTAGTTTCTTTTGTTGAGCTTTCATACATTTATAGCTCTAGTGCATCCGTTGCATGGCAATCCCTAATCCTCATGTTGACATCAATTGATGGGAATCTCCATAGCCCGTTGATTAGCCTCGATAACATGAGACTTTCTCCTTTTTTGTCTTCTCCACACAACCTGATCATCATATTCTATTCCACCCATAGTGAAGGAAATATGCCCTAGAGGCAATAATAAAGTTATTATTTATTTCCTTATATCATGATAAATGTTTATTATTCATGCTAGAATTGTATTAACCGGAAACATAATACATGTGTGAATACATAGACAAACATAGTGTCACTAGTATGCCTCTACTTGACTAGCTCATTTATCAAAGATGGTTATGTTTCCTAGCCATGGACAAAAGAGTTGTCATTTGATTAACGACATCACATCATTAGGAGAATGATGTGATTGACATGACCCATTCCGTTAGCCTAGCACTTGATCGTTTAGTATACTGCTATTGCTTTCTTCATGACTTATACATGTTCCTGTAACTATGAGAATTATGCAACTCCCGTTTACCGAAGGAACACTTTGGGTACTACCAAACGTCACAACGTAACTGGGTGATTATAAAGGAGTACTACAGGTGTCTTCGAAGGTACATGTTGAGTCCGACATTACGCGTACGCTTACGCGAGACTGGTTTCACCGTTACGAGCACTCGTGCTTAAAGGTGGCTGGCGGGTGTCTGTCTCTCTCACTTTAGCTGAATCGAGTGTGGCTACGCCCGGTCCTTGCGAAGGTTAAAACAGCACTAACTTGATGAACTATTGTTGTGGTTTTGATGCCTAGGTAAGAACGGTTCTTGCTAAGCCCGTAGCAGCCACGTAAAATTTGCAACAACAAAGTAGAGGACGTCTAACTTGTTTTTGCAGGGCATGTTGTGATGTGATATGGTCAAGACGTGATGCTATAGTTTATTGTATGAGATGATCATGTTTTGTAACCGAAGTTATCGGCAACTGGCATGAGCCATATGGTTGTCGCTTTATTGTATGAAATGCAAACGCCCTGTAATTGCTTTACTTTATCACTAAGCGGTAGTGATAGTCGTAGAAGCAATAGATGGCGTGACGAGAACGATGCTACGATGGAGATCAAGGTGTCGCGCCGATGACGATGGTGATCACGACGGTGCTTCGAAGATGGAGATCACAAGCACAAGATGATGATGGCCATATCATATCACTTATATTGATTGCATGTGATGTTTATCCTTTATGCATCTTATCTTGCTTTGATTGACGGTAGCATTTTAAGATGATCTCTCACTAAATTATCAAGAAGTGTTCTCCCTGAGTATGCACCGTTGCGAAAGTTCTTCGTCTTTGAGACACCACGTGATGATCGGGTGTGATAGGCTCTGCGTTCAAATACAACGGTGCAAAACAGTTGCACACGTGGAATACTCGAGTTAAACTTGACGAGCCTAGCATATCAGATATGGCCTCGGAACACGGAGACCGAAAGGTCGAACGTGAATCATATAGTAGATATGATCAACATAGTGATGTTCACCATTGAAACTACTCCATCTCACATGATGATCGGACATGGTTTAGTTGATTTGGATCACGTGATCACTTAGATGACTAGAGAGATGTCTGTCTAAGTGGGAGTTCTTAAGTAATATGATTAATTGAACTTAAATTTATCATGAACTTAGTCCTGGTAGTATTTTGAAAATTAAGTTGTAGATCAATAGCTCGCGTTGTTGCTTTCATATTTTTATTTTGATATGTTCCTAGAGAAAACTGTGTTGAAAAATGTTAGTAGCAATGATGCGGATTGGATCCGTGATCGAGGTTTATCCTCATTGCTGCCTGAAGAATTATGTCCTTAATGCACCGCTAGGTGTCGGACCTATTGCGGGAGCGGATCGGGCGTTATGAGCGTCTGGCTAGCTCAATATGATGACTACTTGATAGTTTAGTGCACCATGCTTAACAGCTTAGAATCAGGACTTCAAAGACGTTTTGAACGTCATGGACCATATGAGATGTTCCAGGAATTGAAGTTGATATTTCAAGCAAATACCCGAGTTGAGAGATATGAAGTCTCCAACAAGTTCTATAGCTAAAAGATGGAGGAGAATCGCTCAACTAGTGAGCAGGTGCTCAGATTGTCTGGGTACTTCAATCGCTTGAATCAAGTGGGAGTTAATCTTCCAGATAAGATAGTGATTGAAAGAATTCTCTCGTCACCATCACTAAGTTACTAGAACTTTGTGATGAACTATAGTATGCAAGGGATGACAAAAACGATTCCCGAGCTCTTCGTGATGTTGAAATCGATGAAGGTAGAAATCAAGAAAGAGCATCGAGTGTTGATGATTGACAAAGATCACTAATTTCAAGAAAAGTGCAAAGGGAAAGAAAGGGAAACTTCAAGTAGAATGGCAAACAAGTTGTCACTCCCGTGAAGAAGACCAAAACTGGACCAAAGCCTGAAATTGTGTGCTTACACTACAAAGGAAATGGTCACTAGAAGCGGAAATGCCCTAAATATTTGGTGGATAAGAAGGATGGCAAAGTGAACAAGGGTATATTTGATATACAGGTGTTTGATGTGTGCCTTACTAGTGTTTATAGTAACCCCTGAGTATTTGATACTTGTTCGGTTGCTAAGATTAGTAACTCGAAACAGGAGTTACATAATAAACAGAGACTAGTTGAGGGGAAGTGACGATGAGTGTTGGAAATAGTTCCAAGATTGATATGATCATCATCGCACACCCCCTATACTTTCGGGATTAGTGTTAAACCTAAATAAATGTTATTTGGCAATTGCGTTGAGCATGAATATGATTTGATCATGTTTATTGCGATACAGTTATTCATTTAAAGTTAGAGAATAAATTGTTATTCTGTTTTCATGAATAAAACCTTCGATGGTCATACACCCAATGAACATAGTTTGTTGGATCTCGATCGGAGTGATACACATATTCATAATATTGATGCCAAAAGATGAAAAGTTAATAATGATAGTGCAACTTATTTGTGGCACTGCCGTTGGGGTCATATCGGTGTAAAGCGCATGAAGAAACTCTATAAAGATGGATTTTCGGAATCACTTGGTTATGAATCATTTGATGCTTGCGAACCGTGCCTTTTGGGCAAGATGACTAAAACTCCGTTCTCCGGAACAATGGAACAAGCTACTGACTTATTGGAAATAATACATACCGATGTATGTGATCCAATGAGTGTTGATGCTCGTGGCAAGTATCGTTATTTTCTGACCTTCACAAGATGATTTGAGCAGATATGGGTATATCTACTTGATGAAACATAAATCTGAAATAATTGAAAGGTTCAAAGAATTTTAGAGTGAAGTGGAAAAATCATCGTAACAAGACAATAAAGTTTATGCGATCTGATCGCGAAGACGAATATTTGAGTTACGAGTTTGGTCTTTAATTAAAACAATGGGGAATAGTTTCATAGCTCACGCCACCTGGAACACCACAACGTTATGGTGTGTCCAAACGTCGTAACCGCACTTTATTGGATATGGTGCAATCTATGATGTCTCTTACTGATTTACCACTATTGTTTGGGGTTATGCATTAGAGACAGCTGCATTCACGTTAAAAGGGCACCATCTAAATCCGTTGAGACGACACCATATGAACTGTGGTTTAGCAAGAAACCCAAGTTGTCGTTTCTTAAAGTTTGGGGCTGTGATGCTTATGTGAAAAAGTTTCATCCTGATAAGCTCAAACCCAAATTGGAGAAGTGCGTCTTCATAGAATACCCAACAGAAACTGTTGGGTACACCTTCTATCACAGATCCGAAGGCAAGATATTCGTTGCTAAAAACGGATCCTTTCTAGAGAAGGAGTTTCTCTCGAAAGAAGTGAGTGGGAGGAAAATAGAACTTGATGAGGTAATTTGTACCTTCTCCCGAATTGGAAAATAGTTCATCACTGAAATTAGTTCCAGTGATTCCTACACCAATTAGTGAGGAAGCTAATGATGATGATCATGAAACTTCAGATCAAGTTACCACAGAACTTCGTAGGTCTTCCAGAGTAAGATCCGCACCAGAGTGGTAAGGTAATCATGTTCTGAAAGTCATGTTACTAGACCATGATAAACCTACGAACTATGAGGAAGCGATGATGAGCCTAGATTCCGCAAAATGGCTGGAGGCCATGAAATCTGAGATAGGATCCATGTATGAGAACAAAGTGTGGACTTTGGTGGACTTGCCCGATGATCGGCAAACCATAGAAAATAAATGGATCTTCAAGAGGAAGACGGACGTTGTTAGTAGTGTTACTATCTACAAAGCTCGACTTGTCGCAAAAATGTTTTTGACAAGTTCAAGGTGTTGGCTACAATGAGATTTTCTCAACTGTAGCGATGCTTAAGTCTGTCCGAATCATGTTAGCAATTGCCACATTTTATGAAATTTGGCAAATGGATGTCAAAACTACATTCCTTAATGGATTTATTAAAGAAGAGTTGTATATGATACAACCAGAAGGTTTTGTCAATCCTAAAGGTGCTAACAAAATGTGCAAGCTCCAGCGATCCATCTATGGACTGGTGCAAGCATCTCGGAGTTGGAATATACGCTTTGATAAGTTGATCAAAGCATATAGTTTTGTACAGACTTACGGTGAAGCCTATATTTACAAGAAAGTGAGTGGGAGCACTACAGCATTTCTGATAAGTGTATTTGAATGACATATTGTTGATCGGAAATAATGTAGAATTATTCTGCAAAGCATAAAGGAGTGTTTGAAAGGAGTTCTTTAAAAGAAAGACCTCAGTAAAGCTACTTACATATTGAGCATCAAGATCTATTGAGATAGATCAAGACGCTTGATAAGTTTTTCAATAAGTACATACCTTGTCAAGATTTTGAAATAGTTCAAAATGGAACAGTCAAAGAAAGAGTTCTTGCCTGTGTTGCAAAGGTGTGAAATTGAGTAAGACTCAAATCCCGACCACGACAAAGAATAGAAAACAGAATGAAAGTCATTCCCTATGCCTCAGTCATAGGTTCTATAAAGTATGCTATGGACCAGACCTATTGTATACTCTGCCCTGATTTGGTAAGGGAGTACAATAGTGATCTAAGAGTAGATCACTGGACATTGGTCAAGAATATCCTTAGTGAGGACTAAAGAAATATTTCTCGATTATGGAGGTGATAAAAGGAGCCCGTCGCCCGTCGTAAAGAGTTACATTGGTGCAATCTTTTACACCGATCCAGATGACTCTAAGTCTCAATCTGGATACATATTGAAAGTGGGAGCAATTAGCTAGAGTAGCTCCGTGCAGAGCATTACAGACATAGAATATTTGCAAAATACATATGGCTCTGAATATGACAGACCCGTTGACTAAGCTTCTCTCATGAGCAAAACATGATCACACTTTAGTACTCTTTGGGTGTTAATCACATATAGATGTGAACTAGATTATTGACTCTTTGGGTGTTGGTCACATGACGATGTGAACTATAGGTGTTAATCATATACAGATATGAATATTGGTGTTAAATCACATGGCGATGTGAACTAGATTATTGACTCTAGTGCAAGTGGGAGACTGAAGGAAATATGCCCTAGAGGCAATAATAAAGTTATTATTTATTTCCTTATTTCATGATAAATGTTTATTATTCATGCTAGAATTTTACTAACCGGAAACATAATACATGTGTGAATACATAGAAAAACATAGTGTCACTAGTATGCCTCTACTTGACTAGCTCATTTATCAAAGATGGTTATGTTTCCTAGCCATGGACAAAAGAGTTGTCATTTGATTAACGAGATCACATCATTAGGATAATGATGTGATTGACATGACCCATTCTGTTAGCCTAGCACTTGATCGTTTAGTATACTGCTATTGCTTTCTTCATGACTTATACATGTTCCTGTAACTATGAGAATTATGCAACTCCCGTTTACCGAAGAAACACTTTGGGTACTACCAAACGTCATAACGCAACTAGGTGATTATAAAGGAGTACTACAGGTGTCTCCGATGGTACATGTTGAGTTGGCGTATTTTGAGATTAGGTTTTGTCACTCCGATCGTCGGAGAGGTATCTGTGGGCCCTCTCAGTAATGCACATAAGCCTTGCAAGCAATGTGAGCAATGAGTTGGTTATGAGATGATGCATTACAGAACGAGTAAAGAGACTTGCCGGTAACGAGATTGAACTAGGTATTGGATACCGACGATCAATCTCGGGCAAGTAACATACCGATGACAAAGGGAACAACGTATGTTGTTATGCGGTTTGACTGATAAAGATCTTCGTAGAATATGTAGGAACCAATATGGGCATCTAGGTCCCGCTATTGGTTATTGACCGAGAATAGTTCTAGGTCATGTCTACATAGTTCTCGAACCCGTAGGGTCCGCACGCTTAATGTTACGATGACAGTTTTATTATGAGTTTATAAGTTTTGATGTACTAAAGTTTGTTCGGAGTCCCGGATGTGATCACGGACATGACGAGGAGTCTCGAAATGGTCGAGACATAAAGATTGATATATTGGAAGCCTATATTTGGAGATCGGAATCGTTCCGGGTGAAATCGGCATTTTACCAGAGTACTGGGAGGTTACCGGAACCCCCCGGGGGGTTATTGGGCCTACATGGGCCACGAGGGAGAAGAGGGAAGGAGCCAGGAGGGGGCCGCGTGCCCCTCCCCCTCCTAGTCCGAATAGGACAAGGGAAGGGGGCGGCGCCCCCCCTTTCCTTCCCCTCTTCCTCCTCTTTCCCCCCTTCTCCTACTCCTACTTGGAAAGAAGGGAGTCCTACTTTCGGTGGGAGTAGGACTCCCCCCTTGGCGCGCCCTCCTTGGCCGGCCGCCTCCTCCCCCTGGCTCCTTTATATCTGAGGCGGGGGCACCCAAAGACACACAAGTTGATCTACGGATCGTTCCTTAGCCGTGTCGGTGCCCCCCTCCAACATATTCCACCTTGGTCATATCATCGCGGAGTTTAGGCGAAGCCCTGCGCCGGTAGAACATCATCATCATCACCATGCCGTCGTGCTGACGGAACTCATCTCCGGAGCTCTGCTGGATCGGAGGCCGGAGATCGTCATCGAGCTGAACGTGTGCTGAACTCAGAGGCTCCATACGTTCGGTGCTTGGATCGGTCGGATCATGAAGACGTACGACTACATCAACCGCGTTGTGCTAACGCTTCCACTTATGGTCTACGAGGGTACATGGACGAACACTCTCCCCTCTCGTTGCTATGACATCACCATGATCTTGCGTGTGCGTCGGAATTTTTTTGAAATTACTACGTTCCCCAACACATAGTTCTATATCCATGGCTCACGCTCATGTATTGCGTGAAGGTTGAAAAAAGTTTGAGATTACTTAAGTACGAAACAATTGCTTGGCTTGTCATCGGGGGTGTGCAAGATGAGAGCATTTTTGTGTGACGAAAATGAAGCATAGCCTAACTATATGATTTTGTAGGGATAAACCTTCTAATGCCATGTTATTTTGAGAAGACATAATTGCTTTGATTAGTATGCTTGAAGTATTACTATTTCTTATGTTAATATGAACTTTAATTTTGAATCATTTGGATCTGAACATTCATGCCACAATAAAGAAAATTACACTGAGAATTATGCTAGGTAGCATTCCACATCAAAACTTCTGTTTTTACCATTTACCTACTCGAGGACGAGCAGGAATTAAGCTTGGGGATGCTTGATGCGTCTCCAACGTATCAATAATTTTTTATTGTTCCATGCTATTATATTACCCATTTTGGATGTTTATGGGCTTTACTTCACACTTTTATATCATTTTTGGGACTAACCTACTAACCGGAGGCCCAGCCCGAATTGCTGTTTTTTTGCCTATTTCAATGTTTCGAAGAAAAGGAATATCAAACGGAGTCCAAACGGAACAGAACCTTCGGGAGCAATCCTTTTGGAACAAACGTGATCCAGGGGACTTGGAGTGGACGTCAAGCAACAGAGGAGGCGGCCACGAGGCTGCCCGGCGCGCCCCCTACAGGTGGGCACGCCGCACACCCTCGTGGGCCCCTCGAGCGTCCACCGACCTACTTCTTCCTCCTATATATACCCATGTACCCTGAAACCATCGAGGAGCACCACGAAAAACTATTTCCACCGCTGTAACCTTTTGTATCCGCGAGATCCCATCTTGGAGCCTTCGTCGGCGCTCCGCCGGAGGGGGAATCGACCACGGAGGGCCATATTGCATGACTTTATCCCTCTACATCATGTCATCTTTCTTAATACGTTACTCTGTTCTTTATGAACTTAATACTCTAGATGCATGCTGGATAGCGGTCGATTTGTGGAGTAATATTAGTAGATGCAGGCAGGAGTCGGTCTACTTGTGGACGTGATGCCTATATACATGATCATGCCTAGGTAATCTCATAATTATTCGCTTTTCTATCAATTGATCGACAGTAATTTGTTCACCCACCGTAATACTTATGCTATCTTGAGAGAAGCCACTAGTGAAACCTATGGCCCCCGGGTTTATCTTTTATCATATAAGCTTTCAATCTACTTTTATTTGCATCTTTACTATTCCTATCTATATCATAAAAATACCAAAAATATTTATCTTATCATATTATCTCTATCAGATATCACTTTCGCAAATTGCCGTGAAGGGATTGACAACCCCTTTATTGCGTTGGTTGCGAGGTTCTTGTTTGTTTGTGTAGGTGCGTGGGACTTCTGAGGAGCCTCCTACTGGATTGATACCTTGGTTCTCAAAAACTAAGGGAAATACTTATGCTACTATTGCTGCATCACCCTTTCCTCTTCAAGGAAAACCAACGCAAGCTCAAGACGTAGCACTAGACAAGAAAACTTCAATGCTTATGTTGGTAGAGAATTAAAGAGTAATTCTTACATGATTGGACGCTTGAGTGATTATATGGCTAGAGTTAAAGGTGAACTTAAACTCATTAGTAAATGTGATTCTATGGTTACCACTCAAGCAGAACAAGTACTTAAAGCTCATAGTGATTTGCTCGATGAATTAAATAATAAACATGATTTTGCTGTTAGAGTGGCTACTAGAACTGGTAAAATGACTCAGGAACCTTTGTATCTGAAGGCCACCCTAAGAGAATTGAGCAAGATTCTCAGAGAAATAATTTAGATGCACCTAGTCCTTCTAAAAAGAAGAAAAACAAAAATGATAGGACTTTGCATGCTTCTAGTGAACCTGTTGTAGACACACGTGAGAATCCCAATGATATTTCTATTTCTGATGCTGAAACACAATCTGGTGACGAACATGAACCTAGCGATAATGTTAATGATAATGTTCATGTTGATGCTCAACCTAGCAATAATAATGATGTAGAGATTGAACCTGCTGTTTATCTTGATAACCCACAATCAAAGTATCAACATTATGATAAGAGAGACTTTGTTGCTAGGAAGCACGGTAAAGAAAGAGAACCATGGGTTCAGAAACCCATGCCTTTTCCTCCTAAGCCATCCAAGAAAAAGGATGATGAGGATTTTGAGCGCTTTGCTGAAATGATTAGACCTATCTTTTTACGTATGTGTTTAACTGATATGCTTAAAGTGAATCCTTATGCTAAGTACATGAAAGATATTATTACAAATAAAAGAAAGATACTGGAAGCTGAAATTTCCACCATGCTTGCTAATTGTACTTTTAAGGGTGGAATACCTAAGAAACTTGGAGATCCAAGAGTACCAACTATACCATGCTCCATTAAAAGAAACTATGTTAAAACTGCTTTTTGTGATCTTGGAGCCGGTGTTAGTGTTATGCCTCTCTCTTTATATCGTAGACTTGAATTGAATAAGTTGACACCTACTAAAATATCTTTGCAAATGGCTGATAAATCAACTGCTATACCTGTCGATATTTGTGAGGATGTGCCTGTTGTGGTTGCAAAAGTTACTATCTTAACGGAATTTGTTATTCTTGATATTCCCGAGGATGATAGTATGTCGATTATCCTTGGTAGACCCTTTTTGAATACTGTAGGGGCTGTTATTGACTGCAATAAAGGCAATGTCACTTTCCATGTTAATGGTAATGAGCATACGGTACACTTTCCGAGGAAACAACCTCAAGTTCATAGCATCAATTCTATTGGAAAAATTCCAACTATCATTATTGGAGGTTTTGAATTTCCTCTTCCTACTATCAAGAAGAAATATGATATTCTTAGTATTGGGGATGTGCATATCCCCGTTGAGGTAACCTAGTGTTATTCGAAATTTCTCCAGTTCCATGTCATTCGGAATGAGTTTGTTAACAAGACTTGATCAACCTTGTTAGTGGATTCCTTTTGATGAGCATGAGATGGATGAAGTTAGAAGGCACAACCTTCTGTACCCTCCTTTTACTTTCTGTTATTTAGATTAAATAAAGTAAAAATAGTATTTTCTGTCTGTTTTCTGAATTATCCATGCAATAAAAAATACCCAAAAATAAAAGTTCTCAAAATGCCTTGCAAATTTAATATGATTTTTTCTGGAACATTTGAGAATATCTGGAATTGAGAACACAGCAGGGGAGCTGGCACCTGGCCATGAGGGTCCAGGGCGCGCCCACCCCTATAAGGCGCGCCCCCTGCCTCGTGGGCCCATGGTGGCCCCTCTCCACTTATTCCTGCACCCACACAGTTCTTCTTCCTCCCAAAAAATCACTATCCAGCTCAAGCACGAGTTCTAGCTCATTTTACTGCCATTTTAGATCTCCTTGCTCAAAAATCCATTCACAAAACTGCTTTGGGGGATTGTTCTTTGGTATGTGACTCCTCCAATGGTCCAATTAGTTTTCGTTCTAGTGCTTTATTCATTGCAAATTTTTGCTGCCAAGGTGACCCTGTTCTTGAGCTTGCATGTCAAATTTATATGGTCCCAAGTAATTCTAATGCATGATATAGGCTCTAGGCACTTGTGGGAGTAGTTGCTATCAATTATATTGAGTTTGGTTCACTTTTATTTTGAGTTGCTAAAAATTTCAGAAATTTTCAGAAAAAGATGAAGAGATTTTCTTGAGGGGCTCTTCTAGCCAAGGCTCTAAGGATAAACAAGCTAAGTATAATCTTCCTCGTGTGGCGGAAGTACGGCCGTGTGAATGGCCTTGTGATGATTTCTTGAGAGCAGTCGGGATTCATGATGATTTTATTCGTTGGTTGATAACGCGGGTCTCACCAACTTCGTCCATGACCAGACCGAATAGCCCTTACCTCGTCTTGCTGGAGGCCGTCTATGCGCGCCGTGGCCAGACATCAGCCCCAGAGCCTGAGACGGAACCACCACTTGTTCCTTATCGTCCATCCTCTTATCAGTGGGATCCGGAGGAGATCGACAGCCAGTGGCAGTATGATGACACTCCTCAGTACACCGGAGAGAGTAGTCGCGATCCATGGGCATAGACCAACTTAGGCAAAAATCCTAAGCATGGGGGAGTACGTATTTCTCACCAACATTACATTCATGTTCACACACTATTCTAGTTGTTGGTGCTCGTACTTTTTCATTGTACTATCCATGCTAGTTTAATTTCTTTTTCTAACTTCCTTCTTGTGTGTTTGATAAACCTTAAGAAAAACAAAAAAAATAGTTAGTTTAATTTCCATGCTTGTAGTAGTAATTAAAAGAAAACCCAAAAAGATTTCTCATTCTTCTTTTGCTTGTTGGGAGCTTTCCTGTGTAAATAGTTTTATTTCTTTTCTTTTCTTTGGGGGTCGAGAGGAGAAGACCATAATGAAAATATTTAAGTGGCTCTCATATGCATGATTGTTGATTTAACCAAGAGCCCATATTACCCTGTCTTCTCCCTTGAATTGAATGCTTGCAGACTCCATCTTAGTCCAATGCACGTGCACTATTATTATTATCCACACCGTTCGGTCGTGCAAGTGAAAGGCAATAATGACGATATATGATGGACTGATTGAGATGAGATAAGCTGGTATGAACTCGACCTCTCTTGTTTTTGTAAATATGATTAGTTCATCATTCATGATTCAGCTTATTATGAATAAACATGTTTGCAATGACAATTAGAGATTATAGTTGCTTATGCCATGCTTAATTAGCTAGGAGCTTATAATGGTTTACCTTGCATGCCAACATGCTATTAAAACAGTTGTGATGTGGTATGACAGGGTGGTATCCTCCTTTGAATGATTCGAGTGACTTGACTTGGCACATGTTCACGCATGTAGTTGAAACAAAATCAACATAGCCTTCACGATATTTATGTTCATGGTGGATTATATCCTACTCATGCTTGCACTCGGTGTAGGTTAATTTTAATGCATGTTCATGACTGTTGTCGCTCTCTCAGTTGGTCGCTTCCCAGTCTCTTGCTAGCCTTCACCTGTACTAAGCGGGAATACTACTTGTGCATCCAAACTCCATAAACCCCAAAGTTATTCCATATGAGTCCACAAAACATTCCTATATGCGGTATCTACCTGCCGTCCCAAGTAAATTTGGATGTGCCAAACTCTAAACCTTCAAATGAAATTCTGTTTTGTATGCTTGAACAGCTCATGTATCAACTAGGGATATCTGTATCTTCCATGTTAGGCGGGTTATTCTCAAGAGGAGTGGACTCCGCTGCTCATTCACGAGAAAATGGTTGGTCACCGGGATGCCGAGTCCCATGCTCAAATCAAATCAAAATAATTGCAAACAAAACTCCCCCGGGATTGTTGCTAGTTGGAGGCACCCGTTGTTTCGGGCAAGCCATGGATTGATGCTTGTTGGTGGTGGGGGAGTATAAACTTTACCATTCTGTTTGGGAACCGCCTATAATGTGTGTATCATCGAACATATCGAGATCTCTTAGTTGCTATGTTGATAGTGAAAGTATACCGCTCAAAATGTTATTCATCTCTGTTTCAAAATCGAGCTCTGGCACCTCTACAAATCCCTGCTTCCCTCTGCGAAGAGCCTATCTATTTAATTTTATGTTGAGTCATCACCCTCTTATTAAAAAGCACCCGCTCGAGAGCACCGTTGTCATTTGCATGCATTACTATTAGTTTATATCGGGTATGACTATGACTGGATCTCTTTTACCATGAATTACAATGTTTAATCAGTCCTTGATCTTTAAAGGTGCTCGGCATTTTTGTTTTGCGGTCTCAAAAAGGGCTAGCGAGATATCATATTATGATTGTTTTGAGAAAGTGTTGTCATCCGAGTTCTATTATTATTGCTCGCTAGTTGATTATGCCATTGATATGAGTAAACATGAGACCTAAGTGTTATTGTGAATATGGTTAGTTCATAATCTTTGCTGAAAACTTGAATGCTGGCTTTACATATTTGCAACAACAAGAGCAAACAGAGTTTGTAAAAGTTTTTCTTTATCACTTTCAGTTTTTCAACTGAATTGCTTGAGGACAAGCAAAGGTTTAAGCTTGGGGGAGTTGATACATCTCCGTCGTATCTACTTTTCCAAACACTTTTGCCCTTGTTTTGGACTCTAACTTGCATGATTTGAATGGAACTAACCCGGACTGGCGTTGTTTTCAGCAGAACTGCCATCGTGTTATTTTTGTGCAGAAATAAAAGTTCTCGGAATGACCTGAAAATCCACGAAACAACTTTTCAGAATTAATAAAAAATTACTAGAGAAAGAATCAGCGTCAGGGGGCACACACCCTGTCCACGAGGGTGGGGGCGCGCCCCCTCCCCTAGGGCGTGCCCCTGTCTCATGGGCCCCCTGGACGTCCACCGACCTCAACTCCAACTCCATATATTTGCTTTCGCAGAGAAAAAAAATCAGAGAGAAAGTTTCATCGCGTTTTACGATACGAAGCCGCCGCCAAACACTAATCTCTCTCGGGAGGGCTGATCTGGAGTCCGTTCGGGGCTCCGGAGAGGGGGATTCGTCGTCGTCATCATCATCAACCATGCTCCATCACCAATTTCATGATGCTCACCACTGTGCGTGAGTAATTCCATCGTAGGCTTGCTGGACGGTGATGGGTTGGATGAGATTTACCATGTAATCAAGTTAGTTTTGTTAGGGTTTGATCCTAGTATCCACTATGTTACGAGATTGATGTTGCTATGACTTTGCTATGCTTAATGCTTGTCACTAGGGCCCGAGTGCCATGATTTCAGATCTGAACCTATTATGTTTTCATGAATATATGTGAGTTCTTGATCCTATCTTGCAAGTCTACAGTCACCTATTATGTGTTATGATCCGACAACCCCGAAGTGACAATAATCGGGATACTTCTCAGTGATGACCGTAGTTTGAGGAGTTCATGTATTCACTATGTGTTAATGCTTTGGTCCGGTTCTCTATTAAACGGAGGCCTTAATACCCTTAGTTTCCACTAGGACCCTGCTGCCACGGGAGGGTAGGACAAAAGATGTCATGCAAGTTCTTTTCCATAAGCACGTATGACTATATTCGGAATGCATGCCTACATTACATTGATGAACAGGAGCTAGTTCTGTGTCACCCTGTGTTATAACTGTTACATGATGAACCGCATCTAACATAATTATCCATCATTGATCCAATGCCTACAAACTTTTCACATATTGTGCTTTTCTTATTTACTTTACCGTTGCCACTGTTGCAATTACTACAAACTGCTAATGTTACTTTTGCCACTATTATCATTACTTCCATACTACTTTGCTACTATATACTTTGCTGCAGATACTAAGTTATCCAGGTGTGATTGAATTGACAACTCAACTGCTAATACTTGAGAATATTCTTTGGCTCCCCTTGTGTCGAATCAATAAATTTGGGTTGAATACTCTACCCTCGAAAATTGTTGCGGTCCCCTATACTTGTGGGTTATCACCGACCATGAGAACTTTGGCCGCGGGGTCATTGCTTTCACACTCGGAGAGAGTATCCGAATGACCAGTTGACAGATCGAACAACCCATAGAGACTCATTGGGCTCAATTGCCACGATTTGAGGAGTGGACGACTGATGAGCCACTGCGTGCTTCACCCACCGCTGGAGCCACGAGCGACCGGATCACTTGCGGCGACAGGCAGCGGGAAGCGAAGATGTCGCGGGAGCCGAACGATACTGAATCGACGGCAGCCGTAGGAGGATGTTGCAGGCACTCGCGCGAAAGTGCACTGCCCCGTAGATGGGGAGTACCTCGACGTCGAGGGGGGCCTCTTGAAGCTAGGCCGAATCATCGGTGATGAAAGTGAGCACGCCGAGACGGATCTCGCGGCCCAAGGACAATCCACCACCGAAAACCATGTTGGTGAAGATCGAAGATCGCAACTTCACCGGAAGTCGCTAAGATGCCTGCCCCATGGTGGGCGCCAACTGTCGTGGGAAAAGATCTGACACTAGAGATAGGGGGTACGTAGGAGAGGCAGAGTCCTAGCTACGGCAAGGTTGTACGCTCAGTTTCACGAGTTCGGGCCCCTCGCGGAGGAGGTAACAACCCTATGTTTCGGTGCCTCGGAGGCTTGTCGATTGGTGGATGAAGTTACAGGGGGTGCGAACCCTTATGCAAGAGGGGATGGGTGACTTATATAGAGTACGTCGACCCTCTCAGCCCTCAGTTACACAGGGGTTCAATGAGCGAATAAGTCACGTACGTTACTAGTAACGCCTGTGTTTAATGGCCTTTATGGTGGCGGAGTGAATGACTGACTGTTGCTATCTACAGGTGACCTTAGGCCTTCTGTCTTCCGAGTGGATTCTTGTTTTCCGAGTGAAATAATGACGGTCGAGTGGAATTGGGATATCCGAGTGGATCGTCTGTCGAGTGGATTGCACTTCATGAGGATTTCAGCTGGTATCTTCTGTTTAACTTTGTAGGCATCGGCCTCTTGTGTGATGTCCTTGGGAAGGGCATATAGGTCAGGCCTAAGACCTTACCCTGGGTACATGTCACTGTCAGGCTCCCAACCAAATATCAACGGATATGCTTTGGTCGTTGTGCTTCGACGGGATTGTCTAATATACTTTCTCTTTCCTTTTTCTTTTGGGACTATGAGGTTGGCTTTGAATGTTTCCGCAACATTCCTTGCATAGCGCCGTCTCGGTCAGTTGGCTATATGGTGCCTGTTATGTGATACGTCTCCAACGTATCTATAATTTTTGATTGTTCCAGGCTATATTCTCTGTTTTTGGATGTTTAATGGGCTTTAATATGCTCTTTTATAATATTTGTGGGACTAACCTATTAACTGGAGGCCCAGTGCCAGTTTCTGTTTTTTTGCCTATTTTAGAGTTTTGCAGAAAAGGAATACCAAACGAAGTCCAAACGGAATGAAACCTTCACGATGATCTTTCTTGAACCTAAAGCAAACAAGAAGACTTGTAGTTGAAGTCAGAGACGCCACGAGGTGTCCACGAGGCAGGAGGGCGCGCCCAGGGGGTACGCGCGCCCTCTCACCCTCGTGGGCCCCTCGTAGCTCCACCGATGTACTTCTTTCGCATATATATACTCTTATACCCTAAAAACATTAGGGGGAGCCACGAAACGACTTTTCCACCGCTGCAACCTTCTGTACCCGTGAGATCCCATCTTGGGGCCTTTTCTGGTGATCTGCCGGAGAGGGATTCGATCATAGAGGGCTTCTAAATCAACACCGTTGCCTCTCCGATGAAGCGTGAGTAGTTTTCCACAGACCTTCGGGTCCATAGTTATTAGCTAGATGGCTTCTTCTCTCTCTTTGATTCTCAATACAAAGTTCTCCTCGATGTTCTTGGAGATCTATTCAATGTAATACTCTTTTGCGGTGTGTTTGCCGAGATCTGATGAATTGTGGATTTATGAACAAGATTATCTATGAATATTATTTGGTTCTTCTTTGAATTCTTATATGCATGATTTGATATATTTGCAAGTCTCTTCGAATTATCGGTTTAGTTTGGCCTACTAGATTGATCTTTCTTGCCATGGGAGAAGTTCTTAGCTTTGGGTTCAATCTTGCGGTGTCCTTTCCCAGTGATAGTAGGGGCAGCAAGGCACGTATTGTATTGTTGCCATCGAGGATAAAACGATGGGGTTTATATCATATTGCTTGAGTTTATCCCTCTACATCATGTCATCTTGCTTAATGCGTTACTCCGTTCTTATGAACTTAATACTCTAGATGCATGCTGGATAGCGGTCGATGTGTGGAGTAATAGTAGTAGATGCAGAATTGCTTCGGTCTACTTGACACGGACATGATGCCTATGTTCATGATCATTGCCTTAGATGTCATCATAATTATGCACTTTTCTATGAATTGCTCGGCAGTAATTTGTTCACCCACTGTAATACATGCTATCTCGAGAGAAGCCACTAGTGAAACCTATGGCCCCCGGGTCTCTTTTCCATTATATTGCATCTCTTTTCCATATTGTTGAATCTTGTTTACTATTTTGCAATCTTTACTTTCCAATCTATACATCAAAAAATACCAAAAATATTTACTTTATCATCTCTATCAGGTCTTACTTTTGCGAGTGACCGTGAAGGGATTGACAACCCCTTTATCGCGTTCGTTGCAGGGTTCTTGATTGTTTGTGCTGGTATTCGGAGACTTGTGCGTCATCTCCTATTGAATTGATACCTTGGTTCTCAAAACTGAGGGAAATACTTACGCTAGTTTGCTGCATCACCCTTTCCTCTTCAAGTGAAAACCAACGCAAGCTCAAGAGGTAGCAAGAAGGATTTCTGGCGCCGTTGCCGGGGACATCTTCGTCAAGTCAAGCCATACCAAGTACCCATCATAAACTCTTCTCCCTTGCATTACATTATTCGCCATTCGCCTCTTGTTTTCCTCTCCCCCACTTCTAAAATGATTTTCGAAAACCTTTGCCTTTTCTTCGCCCCTCTTCCGTTCGATCTTTTGTTCGCTTGTGTTACCATGTGCCTTATTTTTGCTTGCATCTTCGCTTGCTAAAAGTTTATGGATCCGCATCCACTTGCTAATCTCTTTAAGAGATCCAATTATGATGAACCAATTGCTAGTGAGTTGAGTGCACTAGATTATCTTTATGAGGTTTTGCTTGAAATTTGTGAATCTTAAAATTGTGATGAAGTGTTTTATGAAGTGATTCATGATATATCTTTGAATAAAAAGCATGATTGCAATGATGTTATTATAAATTCTATTAATGTCAATTGTGCTAATAATATGCAAAACCCTAAGCTTGGGGATGCTAATTTTGCTATGTCTAATACTTGTTGCAACGATCATGATTGGGGAGATTCTTCTTATGATCTTGGAAATTTATTTAAGCCCCGTGATGAATTTGAGATTGATAATATTTGCAATAAGATTAAAAGTGGGTTTGGAGAGGTCATGACTTTAGTTAATGGTGATCCCACTATTTTGGAAGCGTGTCAACTTCGTATGCATGTGGATCGTGTTGAAAATATTTTATGTGATAGCTATTTTTTGAATTTGCTTATGATACCACATGTAATTATTATGAGAGAGGAAAATATGGTTGTAGAAATTTTCATGTTACTAAATTACCTCTCGTTATGTTGAGATTTCTATTGTTTCTTTTCGCTTCCTTGCATATGCTAGTTTTTGCCTACTATGATAATTTGTTTGACTATAAGATACCTATGCATAGGAAGTATGTTAGACTTGTATGTGTTTGTCACGTGTTTCATGATGCTCTCTTCGCGCTTCAATTTTTGTCTTTCGTGTGAGCATCATCGAAATCTCGATGCCTAGCTAGGGGCGTTAAACGATAACGCTTGTTGGGAGGCAACCCAATTTTATTTTTGTTCTTTGATTTTTGCTGCTATTTAGTAATAAATAATTAATCTAGCCTCTGTTTATATGTGCTTTTATGTTTTAATTAGTGTTTGTGCCAAGTAGAACCTTTGGGAAGACTTGGGTGAAGTCTTTGCGATCTTGCTGTAAAAAACAGAAACTTTTGCGCTCACGAGAATATCGATCATTTTTACATAAGAGATCTTTTAGGTTGATTCTTTTTGCAGATGATTAATAGACAAATTCCTCACGTCCACCAATTTATTTCAGAATTTTTAGAGTTACAGAAGTATTCCAAAGTTACAGATTAGTACAGACTGTTCTGTTTTTGACAGATTCTGTTTTCGTGTGTTGTTTGCTTATTTTGATGAATCTATGAGTAGTATCGGGGGTTATGAACCATAGAGAAGTTGGAATAAAGTAGGTTTAACACTATTATAAATAAATAATGAGTTCATTACAGTTCCTTAAAGTGGTGGTTTATTTTCTTATACTAACGGAGCTCGGGAGATTTTCTGTTGAAGTTTTGTGTTGTGAAGTTTTCAAGTTTTGGGTAAAGATTTGATGGATTTTGGAATAATGAGTGGCAAGAGCCAAGCTTGGGGATGCCCAAGGAACCCCAAGGTAAAATTCAAGGACAACCAAAAGCCTAAGCTTGGGGATGCCCCGGAAGGCATTCCCTCTTTCGTCTTCGTCTATCGGTAACTTTACTTGAGGCTATATTTTTATTCACCACATGATGCTTTTTGGTTTATCACAATCATCCTTGCTTTACACACCTTTTGGGAGAGACACGCATGAATCGGAATTTATTAGAATACTCTATGTGCTTCACTTATATCTTTTGACCTAGACAATATTGCTCTAGTGCTTCACTTGTATCTCTTTAGAGCATGACGGTGGTTTTAATTTATAGAAATTGTTGATCTCTCATGCTTCACTTATATTATTTTGAGAGGATTTAGAACAGCATAGTAATTTGCTTTGGTTATAAAATTAGTCCTAATAAGATTGGCATCCAAGATGGGTATAATAAAAACTTTCATATAAAGTGCATTGAATACTATGAGAAGTTTGATTCTTTATGATTGTTTGGAGATATGAAGATGGTGATATTAGAGTCATGCTAGTAGAGTAGTTGTGAACTTGAGAGATACTTGTGTTAAAGTTTGTGATTACTGTAGCATGCACGTATGGTGAACCATTATGTGATGAAGTTGGAGCATGATTTATTTATTTATTGTCTTCCTTATGAGTGGCAGTCAGGGATGAGCGATGGTCTTTTCCTACCAATCTATCCCCCTAGGAGCATGCGCGTAGTACTTCGTTTTGATAACTAATAGATTTTTGCAATAAGTATGTGAGTTCTTTATGACGAATGTTGAGTCCATGGATTATACGCACTCTCACCCTTCCACCATTGCTAGCCTCTCTAGTACCGCGCAACTTTCGCCGGTACCATACACCTACCATATACCTTCCTCGAAACAACCACCATACCTACCTATTATGGCATTTCCATAGCCATTCCGAGATATATTGCCATGCAACTTTCCATCGTTCCGTTTTATGGCACGCTCCATCATTGTCATATTGCTTTGCATGATCATGTAGTTGACATCGTATTTGTGGCAAAGCCACTATTCATAATTTTTCATACATGTCACTCTTGAATCATTGCATATCCCGGTACACCGCCGGAGGCATACACATAGAGTCATATTTTGTTCTAAGTATTGAGTTGTAATTCTTGAGTTGTAAGTAAATAAAAGTGTGATGATCTTCATTATTAGAGCATTGTCCTAGTGAGGAAATGATGATGGAGACTATGATTCCCCCACAAGTCGGGATGAGACTCCGGACTAAAAAAATAGGCCATAAAAAAGAGAAAAGGCCCAAATAAAAAAATGAGAGAAAAAGAGAGAAGGGGCAATGCTACTATCCTTTTACCACACGTGTGCTTCAAAGTAGCACCATGATCTTTATGATAGAGAGTCTCCTATGTTGTCACTTTCATATACTAGTGGGAATTTTTCATTATAGAACTTGGCTTGTATATTCCAATGATGGCTTCCTCAAAAGTGCCCTAGGTCTTCGTGAGCAAGCAAGTTGGATGCACACCCACTTAGTTTCTTTTGTTGAGCTTTCATACACTTATAGCTCTAGTGCATCTGTTGCATGACAATCCCTACTCACTCACATTGATATCTATTGATGGGCATCTCCATAGCTCGTTGATACGCCTAGGTTATGTGAGACTATCTTCTCCTTTTTTGACTTCTCCACAACCACTATTCTATTCCACCTATAGTGCTATGTCCATGGATCACGCTCATGTGTTGCGTGAAGATTGAAAAATTTTGAGAACACCAAAAGTATGAAACAATTGCATGGCTTGTCACCAGAGTTGTGCATGATTAAATACTTTGTGCGATGAAGATAGAGCATAACCAGACTATATGATTTTGTAGGGATAGCTTTCTTTGGCCATGTTGTTTTGAGAAGACATGATTGCTTTGTTATTGTGCTTGAAGTATTATTATTTTATCTCAATATTAAACTTTTGTCTTGAATCTTTCGGATCTGAACATTCATGCCACAATAAAGAAAATTACATTGATAAATATGTTAGGTAGCATTCCACATCAAAAACTCTGTTTTTATCATTTACCTACTCGAGGACGAGCAGGAATTAAGCTTGGGGATGCTTGATACGTCTCCAACGTATCTATAGTTTTTGATTGTTCCATGCTATTATATTATCTGTTTTGGATGTTTAATGGGCTTTAATATGCTCTTTTATATTATTTTTGTGACTAACCTATTAACTAGAGGCCCAGTGCCAGTTTCTTTTTTTTTTGCCTATTTTAGAGTTTTGCAGAAAAGGAATACCAAATGGAGTCCAGACGAAATGAAACCTTCGTGATGATCTTTCTTGGACCGAAAGCAAACCAGAAGACTTGGAGTTGAATTCAGAGATGCCACGAGGCGTCCACGAGGCAGGAGGGCACGCCCAGGGGGGTAGGCGCGCCCCCCACTCTCGTGGGGCCCTCGTAGTTCCACCGACGTACTTCTTTCGCCTATATATACTCTTATATTCTAAAACATCAGGGGGGCATGAAACCACTTTTCCACCGCCGCAACCTTCTGTACCCGTGAGATCCCATCTTGGGGCCTTTTCCGGTGATCTGCCCGAGGGGGGTTCGATCATGGAGGGCTTCTACATCAACACCATTGCCTCTCTGATGAAGCGTGAGTAGTTTACCACAGACCTTCTGGTCCATAGTTACTAGCTAGATGGCTTCTTCTCTCTCTTTGATTCTCAATACAAAGTTCTCCTCGATGTTCTTGGAGATCTATTCGATGTAATACTCTTTTGCGGTGTGTTTGCCGAGATCCGATGAATTGTGAATTTATGAACAAGATTATCTATGAATATAATTTGGTTCTTCTTTGAATTCTTATATGCATGATTTGATATCTTTGCAAGTCTCTTCAATTTATCGGTTTAGTTTGGCCTACTAGATTGATCTTTCTTACCATGGGAGAAGTGCTTAGCTTTGGGTTCAATCTTGGGTGTCCTTTCCAAGTGATAGTAGGGGCAGCAAGGCACGTATTGTATTGTTGCCATCGAGGATAAAAAGATGGGGTTTATATCATATTGCTTGAGTTTATCCCTCTACATCATGTCATCTTGCTTAATGCGTTACTCCGTTCTTATGAACTTAATACTCTAGATGCATGCTGGATAGCGGTCGATGTGTGGATTAATAGTAGTAGATGCGGAATCGTTTCAGTCTACTTGACACGGACGTGATGCCTATGTTCATGATCATTGCCTTAGATGTCATCATAATTATGTGTTTGTCTATCAATTGCTCGGCAGTAATTTGTTCACCCACCGTAATACATGCTATCTCGAGAGAATCCACTAGTGAAACCTATGGCCCCCGGGTCTCTTTTCTATTATATTGCATCTCTTTTCCATATTGTTGAATCTCGTTTACTATTTTGCATTCTTTACTTTCCAATCTATACATCAAAAAATACCAAAAATATTTACTTTATTATCTCTATCTGATCTCACTTTTGCGAGTGACCATGAAGGGATTGACAACCCTTTTATCGCGTTGGTTGCAAGGTTCTTGATTGTTTGTGCAGGTATTCGGTGACTTGTGCATCGTCTCCTACTGGATTGATACCTTGGTTCTCAAAACTGAGGAAAATACTTACGCTACTTTGTTGCATCACCCTTTCCTCTTCAAGGGAAAACCAACGCAAGCTCAAGAGGTAGCATTATGCATGACATGGAAAAGGATAAAAACAGAAAATGGAAAACATAAATCAATCATATATCTGAAATCAACATTAATTGCAATCATACAGAAACACCATTAATTGCAGTAAATCTTGAAAATAGCATAAATTATATTAATTATAATAATCCATGAGAAACACCATTAATTGCATTAATAGTAATCAATCTTTGAAACAACATTAAATGTAATTAATCTTGAGAAAAAATTACTTGCACAAATAATATTTTTGATGACATGCAATTATTGCTTGCTCTCCCATCAAAATATTAGGCCACGACCAATTCTTTGAACTAGATAACACTTCACGCGTTGTTGCAGGGACTTGAAGGAGTAAATCTTCTTGGAATAAACTAAGAAAAGGTTGCATTTGGGTAGATATGGCAATGCTTGAGGTATGTTAAAGGACATTACATCATGCCATGTTGACACAGTTAACAATATGACACATGGTAAATGGATGAAATGCAATTAAAGAAATACATAAAGAAATACTTCTACTTTGCTTGCCACACTATACAATGCATGCTTGAGATGACAATGAGTATTCGAGTAAAACTTGCATGAAAATATAACACCAAAATCATAAAATTGGTTGACTGGAAACTCCATAAACATGGTCTTCACGATTATGTACAAACACTAATTTGCTAGAACCAGGTGGTCATGGCTATCTTGGAGTTCCCAGCAATGGGAAAGAGATGATTCATGAAGAGTAGCATTGAAAGGAAATCAACATAAGCTACACATTTAAATCTTTCAAACTAAAAGGTTTATAAAATATTAATCGAGAAGTAATGAGAGCATTGCAGTTATACAATATTGAATGTCCTCGATCACAATTTTACAATATACCATAAATGTAACAGCTTGTGGTTCCTCTCTTCCCGAAGTTCGACTTTATATCAAAACAAAAGAACAGCGGTAATATGTGGGGCAAGATGGATATGAGCGGTTGTCGGGCTATGAAAATAATTTATGAATGGTCAATCAACATACCATAGTTAACGGGAAAAAAAATCTGAAAATTGGTTTGGAATGTCATGCATATAAAGCAAAAGTCTGCAATGTAGAAGTAAATTCACCATAGCTCGGTTTGATAAACTATAAAGATTGTTGGTGAGGAATTTATAACACATTTCTTATAAATTTTTTGTTAATTTTTACGAATATTTATAGATTATTACTGATAAAAGAGGCATGCCTCTTTTAATAACCTATAATCTGGATGGTCTCTCGTTCAAGTATAGCTAATAAGTTTGAGTCGATTTAATACGATCGTTCATCTAAAGTCATATTCTCAAAGTTGTTTTTGGACTATCGTTAAACTTAACAATGTCCTAAGATCCAGAAAACATGATCACCAACAACACTTGACCCTAGTCTTAGAGGTGAGATTATGAATCATATTTTACCGTTTATTATTTCACACATGCTTATGAGTTTTTCACTGAATCGCACATTCCATGATGATAGCAGTTATAACATAGAATATAAACTCTTAATTATAAACATGAAGATACAATAATACAATATTTCCAACAGTAAGAGCTGGGACAACTTGTGTGTGAAAAAAATGTTACTCACAAATACTCTCTTCCGCTCTTCGTTGAGATGATAACTATTTGGGATGCTTACATAGAAAGTGGTACACTACCTTGCGTGTCTTGCAAACCATCAGCAGGCACTAGGGTTCCCTGCCTCCCATCAGCGCCGCCGATGATCGTCCTTCGCCTGTCGTTTCTTTAGGGCCATGGAGGCGTGATGGGTCCCGGCCTTTGTCGGTGGGAGATCTCCGTGTGTAGGTGTTTTTCCCGAGTTTAGATACAGTTTGTGTCCTACTCTGGAAGACAAGGCGATATGTTCCCTGAAGGTGGAATAAGGTTCTTCTAGCCTAGCTCTTATCCCGGCGATGCGTCTAGCATTGTCGGAAGACGTGTGAAGTTGTGTCTCTGACGGATCTCGCGGGGTTCAGTTAGTGGTTGTCCTCGTTGGATCCGCTTGGATCTTGTCTTAGTTCATGTGCATTCATGTGTCTACATGTTGGATGCTTCCAATCTACCCTTCTCTTCATCGGAGACAATTGTTGTTCTGGTGTGCTGGTCCTACGGGGTCTTAGTACGATGATTTCCGAACAATCTACTATAACAAGGTTTGTTCAACTCCGATGAGGGAGGGGCGTTGACGGTAGTGCATCTTCGGCTCGCTCCAATGCTTGTAATTGTTGCTCGGTGGCCTGAATATAGTTTTTGTTACTTTTGGTGTTCTTTGTACTAATTTGACAATTAAAGAATAAATCGGAAGTTTTCCTCTGAAAAAAATGCATCCTTTGTGGAAAACAATCGAATGGCCGGAGCGTTCATTAGATACTAAGATCTGGAAAAAATGAATGCCAGAAAATGATATCTTTATTTACTTGAAATACGTAACCACCCAAGGAAAATCTCATTTCTCTTTTCAACTCATCCACAAATTATGCAACTCGAAACCACAAAAATAAATAAATTATGCAACCCAATAATCCATAGCCGGCCTAGTCTTCGTGTTCGACAATAGCCGGCCTGATTATTCTTTTTTTTTTTTTGAGGATGCCGGCCTGATCATTCATTACGGCTCCCCTCATGTCAACACCAAGGATATAAACACAAACAAACTAATCATAACTAATTACCACCAAAACATCACAGCGTATATGTAATTATGTACCAATGAATCAGTTCATGAGTTGACGGCCCTGCAGTTTCTCCTGATCTCTCCTTGCCCGCCGGTGAGCACGCCGACGCGGCCCATCTTGCGCACAGCGTTCTTGAACTCCTGCAGGAAGTAGCCTTCCTTGGTCAGCGCGTGGATCATGCCGGCGGCGCGGCGGTCGGCGAGCAGTGCGGCGTCGGAGCGGAACAGGCCACGGCCGAGCTTGAGGTTGACGTAGTAGTGGGAGTCGAACCGAGCAGGGCTGCCGGGGTCCATAGGCACGGCGGTGACGTTGTTGGAGGGCGACCCACACGCGGCGCGCAGCTGAGTGGCGTAGGCGGCGTTGAGGGTCGGGTCGGTGGCGGGGGCAACACCGGTGGTGGTGGAGCTGAAGAGGCGGCTGCCGAAGAGGTTGCAGTGGCCGACGCCGATGGTGTGCGCGCCTGCATGCATGGCAACATATAAAGGAGTTAATTAAAGAGTTTTGCCACTAAAAATTAGACGTGCAGTTTCTCCGTGAACAGTGAAATGTAAACAAAAAATTGTAAACAAAATCTAAAAATTCTGAATTTTTTTTTGTTGTGACAAACATTATTGATTGTTTCAGCTGTGTGGAAAGTTTCATGACAAAAAAGCAATCCTACTTAAAATAAAACAAAACCGATGCTCTAAAAATGTTTTCTGAAAACATTTTGGAGAACATCTCTTTTTTTGTGTCTGGACTTCCATGAATGTCATTCCATCATGAAACTTTGGATGCAAGTGAAACATTCTACAAAGTTTGTCGCAAAAAAATCAGATTTTTTTAATTTTCTTAATATTTTCTTGCATTTTACTGCTGAAGAACACTTTCAAGTAAAAATTTACTATATTCAGTACATACACTTTTTAGGTGATTACATTTTTTTTTTTTGCTGGGGGTGTTCTATATAGTGTTATCCGTGTATTCTTTACACTCACAAGTGTGCAGTACAATTGGTTAATCGAATTGTCGTAGTTTGACTCTAGCCAACGTAAAGAGGTTTTTAACGGCGGGGCTACGAAATGGTGAAAAATCAACCAACCATTCACTTTGATATTCATGCACCCCTTTAGTATATGCATGTATTCCAGCCCACTCATCTGTATCAAATGATTATATCAAATCAATGTAGGCCACACGCACACCTCATCTCTTCATCGATCTCTCTCCTCACATGCATGCATGGCATGAATATGATAGCCCACTCTCTTCTCTCTCACACAACAAACCATCTCTTTTATTGCTCCTTGGAAAAAAACTATATCCTTTCAATTAAAATGTTGATTCTGATTATTATTTTTATATTTGAACTCGTAGCGTCAAAACCTTTTCAACAAGACCTGTTTTGGATATATTTTAAACATGTTTAAATTTTGAAGTTTTAATTTCACTCAATCTATTTCAATGTGTGAATCTGCTTATTTTAGTGTGTCGTGCCGATCATTGTGAGAATTAATTATTTTTTGAAATGATTGAAATCTGTTTTCCTCAAATGAGTAAAATGTGTGGACTTATCTTTAAATGAGTGAAACCAGTTTTTTGAAATGAGTGAAAAATAGTTTTTGAAATGAGTGGAAGATGTTTTTTGAACCGAATGAAATTATTATTTTTAATTGACAGAAATCAGAGTTTGAAATAAGTGGATTCAGTCATTGAAATGGGTGGGTTCTAAATATAAGTGAAATTAGAGTTTTAAAATAATGAAATAATTTGGAATACCAAAATTGATTTTTGAAACGAGTGAAAAAAAACTGATTTCATTCATTTGAAAAAATTAGTTTCACTTATTTCAAAAACTGATTCACACATTAAAAACCACTTTCACTAACCTAAAATGCAAATTAATTTAATTGAATAACTAATTTCACTCATTTCAAACACCAAATTTGACTCATTTAAAAGAGCAGATTTCAGTCTTCAAAAAAATATTCCACTCTTTTCAATAAACTGATTTCACTAACTACAAAGATGAATTTTGTTCATTTCAAAAAAACAATTTCACTCAAGTTCAAATATGTGAAACTGATTTGAACCCTTCTTAGAGATAATATTCAATTATTTTAAAAACATTTTAAGTGATATGTATAAGTGATACCAGTTCTTCATGCGCATTTCACACATTGATTGATTTGTTTCAAACTTTTGAACCAATAACTTTATTATAACTTGTTTTGAATACATGTGAACAATAAAATTTGTGAAATTGATTTTAAGTACGATTGAAATAGTAAGATTAAAACTAGTTCAAATCTATCCATGATTGATCTTGTTGCGAAGATCTTCTCGCTACCAATTCCAATATAAAATATTCAAAAAAGATTTTGATTCAAAAGATATCAACCAAAAATTCACAATTTTTTCGATAAAGGGTGCTTTTATTAACACAAAATGTAGCATCAAGCAGATACAAAGCATGACGAGTAACACCCAGTCTTTGCATAACGAAGATGCACACAACCAAACACCAAAAGTCTGACAAGAAAAATGAAAATAACCGAGTCATCCAAAAATTCACAATGAAAGTGAATATAAGTCTTGTCCATGGGAGGTGAGAGAATGTTTTGTCATGCATGCAACCGCTTCTTTCCCCCTACTAGACTCTCTCCCTCCTAACAATAACCGGCAAATGCTACGTGAAACAACTCCACCAATCCCCAAAACGACAACCCGGTTGATCTTTCCCAGTTACATAACCAACCGCTAGAAACACCAAATTCCTCTAGCCAAGTAAGAAGAACAATGATGGACTTTCTTGACTCAAGTAGTATTTGCATGGGTCCACTCTTTTGCATTGTGCGCTAGCTAGCCCATGCTGTTCAGGTGGTGCAATCTATTATATGGTCCAAACAGCTCACTTTGTGGCATTTCACAATTGGGACTACTACGTCGCTACATCAATTAGGAGCAGTGTACTCTTGTTGGGACTACACTTCACTGAACTGTACGCCATA
The DNA here is from genome assembly GCA_021437245.1 of Aegilops speltoides. NCBI lineage: Eukaryota > Viridiplantae > Streptophyta > Magnoliopsida > Poales > Poaceae > Aegilops > Aegilops speltoides. The sequence continues at coordinate 103,938,990 of CM038145.1, forward strand.
GATGAAGCCCTTAACCAATGATAGATATCAATGGCCAAATAGAATCCAATCTCTTGCGCCACAGCTGCTTGGATTTGATATGGTGTTGGTTAGGAGTGCTGGTAGGTGGTAGTTAATGGTAACCACCACTAAGGCATGCACTAACTAGAAGTACTGTCAAGTGCATCACATGTATAGCTGTGCCAGCTGCATTAATTCACGCGCATGCATGACATGCATCTCGCCTCCTTTGGTTGATAGTACGTGGTAGTACTAGATAGATCAAGTGATAATTCCTTGATGAGACACTGCCCACTTAGTTTTGCTGCCTGATTGATAAATCTGAGAATGGTTTCATACCTAAACCATACTTAAACCATACCCGTATATGTATCTCTCAAAACCATACTTGAACCATACCCGTTTAATGCCATTTTCAGCCCAACTAAAACTAAACCCTCTATTTTTTCCACCCAAACCAATTTAAACCCAATAAATAACCGTGGGTTTAAACCCAATACGTAACTATGGGTTTGCTTCAATGTATATATGATTGCACAAATCGACATGTCAAGAAGCGAATGGCATAGAAAAGACATAAGTGCATCTACAATAGTTTGGGAACAAAGTTATCGTTGAGATATGGTCAAACACACAACAAGTACGCCCGCTTCGATCCGACCTTATACACAGAAAGGATGATCCGCCCGCTACGGCAACGTCGGACTACCTCCAAAGCTATATGAACTCCTTGAACATGTGTGGTACTTTCTCCACGGAGGATATCCTCAAAGGGAAGATGCAATTGGTCAGGGGTGCAAACGCCGAGGCACCCGCCCCGCCAATACCACTTAACTGGCCGCGGCCACCTTTGGGCTGGGCTGCGCTTTCGGTGGACGGTGCCTATATGCAAGAGGACGGGTCGGCGGCAGCAGGGATGATACTTCGGAACCACGAGGGTGGGGTGATCTTCGCGGCTTACAGATGTATATTCAACTGTAATGACGCGCTGGAAGCGGAGTTACATGCAATGATGCAAGGTATGGCCTTGGCCCTGCAGCACACACCCTTGCCAATTGTGGTTCAATCTGACTCTTCAACGGCACTAGCTGCAATGACCGGGGACAGTATGTCCAGGTCTGTCTATGGGCATTTGGTACTCGAGATCAAGCGTCATCTTTAGGATCGGGAGTTTGTTCCATCAAAAATAAAGCGTGAGCAGAATAGGGTAGCACATCGGTTGGCATTGTATAGTCGTATGGAGTTTACTACTTCCGTATGGCTGGGAAGGAGCCCACCTTGTATTGAGGAGTTGGTGCCTCTCGATTGTAACCCTCTGATTATGGAATAAAACTCTCTTTCTGTCGCAAAAAAAAGTACGCCCACGACTGAAAAGCTGACTGACAAGTGCATTAAAACCAATTGCTTAGCTAAAGCACAAGCAGACACATTCGATTTGCATGTGTTGTTTCCCCATTATACAGAATTACATAGTGCATCGCAGCATGTACGCGGATCAAAGATACTCGTTGACGATGCGTCGTTGCTTATTGCACATAACCAATGCCCTGAAACCGGTTTGGACCCATAGTTTATAGCCGTTAATAACCAAACTGTTTAAGCCCATAACCAACTATACCCAAATTGGTTTCTTCACATACCCAAACCAAAACCAAACTAAAAAAGATTCAGCCCAATAAAACCTGAACCAATCAAACCCAAAGTAAGAACCGAACCGTTTCACCCAGTTTTTTAATAACCATTCCCAGGTTTACTGATTGAGCAGGGCACATGCATGCATGGATTACAACTCAGTGCTGGCCTTTTAGTGGAAAGGGCAAAACTTAGATCGAGTTTGCTTTTGACTTGGCCATGACAAACGGATTTTCTGACAACCATGAGCATTATTGCCATGCAAGCATATTATTGTTGTTGTTGTTTCCTTTTAGATTTCTTAGTAAGGCTCAAAATAGGCTTCTTCCAGAAGTCAGCTGTTTGTTAATTATTGATGAATGATATGACCCATTTTTAGGATTTTTGGAAGTGCATTGATATAATTAATCCTAGGTACGTGATCGATCCACATAGAAACAAGCAATCATAGCACCATGACAACACCGTGATTCGTTACCGAGATTCGGCAACTGATATGTTATTAGCTGTTACCTAGTTAGTTTGCTGGTACCTGTGGCCTGCACGCCCTGTTTATCGCCATGTTAGCTTCGTACTGTTTTTTGGCTATGTTGTTGGAACTTGTGCGCCATCGTACTGCCGTGGTTGTATGACTTGCTTTGTCCTACTTAGTTTTATCTAAAGTCGGGCGATAGCCTTCTCCTTTAAAAAGGGTATGTAGGAGTACATTACTAGTAACTAGTCTTATTTTTTAGCTCGAAAGGGCCGTATGGCAGCTATCCTTGGGCTGCGTTTCTTTTGGCTACCTAGCTTATCGGCAACGGGCGGCCATGAATGGCCGGCGGACTCGACCATGCATCGACCGGCACGGTCGTCACATGCATGGACGCACGCACTCATGCATGCTTGCCCGGTGGTTGCTCCGTCCCTTTCGATCGCTAGCCACTTACCTACACTTGGCTCTGGTCTCTGGCCAACGTCCACCGACATGCGTGCGTGTGCACCGTCTATTGCGGTTGCGGCGTGCATGCTCACCACGCGGGCGCGCACTCGCCAACAAACAGACGGACCCGTGCCCGCCGGTCCGCCGTCGATCCATCGGTGCATCGTCACTCATGCATGTCCATGCAATGGCTACCGGCCGGCCGGCCAGTCGCCGTCGCCCCGGTGTAGCCACTGTGCACTGTGGCCACTCTCTCGTGCCCATCAGCGTGAGGTCGCCGTCGCCCCGGTGTAGCGACTGTGCGGTGTGGCCTTCTCTTTTTTTTTTTTTTCCTTTTTTCGCAGAAACAGTGTCCTCAGATGTGACATCGGAGCGTAACTAAACACGTCGTTCGCTCGAATACTCTTTCGTCTCATGTAATAACAGAAGAGAACGATCTTAGATTCTGACAACGCTCGAATACTATGTTTCTTTTTTTAGGGGAAAATACTACTCCTATGTTTCTTTCGTCTAATAATAATAAAAGAGAACGATCTTAGATTCTGACAGTGCGGCGCACACGGCTCCAATTTTTGGCGCATGTGATCATTAGTACATTCACTAGTTTTCTTTTGGTTTAGCTAACGACCAATTGTCTTTAGAAAAAACTGTGATATAAGTTTTAAAAAAAACTGTGATATACTCCCTCCGTTCCTAAATACAAGTCTTTTAAGAGATTGCACTATAGACTACATACAAAACAAAATGAGTGAATCTACACTCTAAAATATGTCTATATATATCCGTATGTAATCTAAAGTGAAATCTCTTAAAAGACTTATATTTAGGAACGGAGGGAGTAGATGGCTTGTCATTTTGAAATGAATTTAATAACACTTATGTACATGTCAGTTGATAATGTAAATGAGTAGTTTTCCCTCCGCCCAAAAAAAAAAGAAAAAAAAAGGGGTGGGGGGGGGGGACCAATTTTAAGGGGCAAAATATAATCCCAGCCCTCCTCAAAAGAATTTCTTCAAAAACTAGTCAAAGCTGGGGTTGTAGCTCCATCAGTAAAAATAAATGTCTTTAGCTTAGTATAACTTTATTTATTTTGGGACGGAGAAAGTACTAAAGTTGTACTGCTTCCTCAGTCCTAAAATATGTGTCTTTTCGGACGGAGGGAGTAGTATCGATGAGGAGATTCTGTGTGGACAGTTATCGACCAGGCCGTAGGTATATGATGTACTATCCCCTTACAAAATAGGGTGTGACTAGGTCTCAGTCGACTGAGACTTAACCAAGTCTCAGTCAAGTGATAGTATGTAAGAAAAAAAAAAGAAAAACTGAAAAAAAAATCTTCATGCAAAATCAAAGAAAAATAACATCAACTGAGACATAACGAAGTCTCAGTCAACTTAGACTTAGCAAAACTATACAAAATATAAGCATATACTCTTGTTAAACTTAATGATGCTCCGCGCAAAGATAAACTTAACGATGTCGACTTGATATGTACGTACCCGAGAGAATGACGAGGTCCTTGACGTCGAGGCCCTTGCTGGCGAATTTGGCCTCGAGGGTGGTGAAGTTATCCGACGGCGAGGGTATGTTGGACAGCGCCTCCGACGCGCTCGACACCACGCCGTCGCGCCGCCCGAGCTGCACGTCCCACAGGTCACGACCGAACTGCATATGCATGCAGCGCACGCGCGTCAACTCTTGCATATTCCATTTTGTTAATCAGCCGTACATGCATGCATACATTGTACGGTACTACTTTAATTGACTGGTGCAAGCACGATCCACTGGCCGACCTGGAAGGAGATGGCGTCCCTTGCAGCGAGCGCGACGATGTCGGCGCAGGAGACGACGCCGGGGCAGACGGCCTCCAGCACGGCCTTGGCGGTGTCGATGACGTCGAAGCCGCCCAGCGACCCGTTCGGCCCGGCGTCCTTCTCCGCGGTGTTGCCCGCCGTCGAGTCGATCAGCAGCGACGCGTCGCACCCCTACGTACACGAATCAGCACGGCGTCCGTCAACCATGCGCGAACGCTACCGGTTGTGGCGTACGTACGTACCCTGACGAAACAGTCGTGGAAGAAGAGGCGGAGCAGCCTCGCGGGCAGCGCGGCGGGGTCGGCGGCGACGCGGGCCAGCACGATGTCGCGCACCACCGCCTCCGCCGCGGGGCAGCTGGGCCTGTAGAAGTGCGCCTTCAGCAGCGCCGCCTCGCCTCCGCCGGCCAGCGCGCCGGCCAGCACGACCAACAGGAGCAGCGGCGACGGCGCTGGTCTGGCCATCGAGCTAGCTCTAGCGCACGTAGGATGACGCGAGTGATAGTCGCGAGGCGAGAGAGCGATGGATAGCGATCGGCAGGTGAGAATAATGGGAGCTCAGCTTATGGGTGTGTGGCAAAGGCTGTGTCCGTGTGCGCTTATTAAAGGCTTAAAGCCCGGCCACAGCGTGCGCCCGCCGGCATTCATCTCGGCCAGTGCGGTGAGGTCCCAAGTAGAAATCGCAGCTCGGCTAGCCGTCCGATTGTCATCGACTACCGAACCGGTGACGATTTGCGTGGCGGACCTCGGTTGGGTGCACACGCGCGCCGTTCCAGCTATGGGTAACAGCGAACCTCTAGCTACCTTACCAGCTCCAGTGCTCCCAGCAACGGAATTAGTTGGCCGTCGCCAGTACACAGTATCCACCGCGCATCGCACGTAATACACACAAACACAAGGCTACTGCCTAGCTAGTATAGTACACAAAACAATCTCTATGGACGTAATGGCTAGCCTACAAAACTGACGATCCCATGCACCAGATCCGAAGTGCAAGGACAACTCCAACAGGGATCACCAAATGAACGGCATCGAATATCCACGGACACATCAGGACGTGCCCGTCACCTAAATTGCCCTCATCAGATCCGAAGTGCAAGGACAACTCCAACAGGGATCATCAAATGAACGGCATCGAATATCCACGGACACATCAGGGCGTGCCCGTCACCTAAATTGCCCTCATTTGAAATGGATGAAACACGAATATGAACGATTTTTAGGCAGTTGGATGGCCCGTGCGAACCTGACACCAGCTCCCCACACACACACACACACCACGATCGGGTCTTCTCATCGTCCTTCTTGCCCATCGTGGTCGGAGGTGTGGTGGCATGCAACAGCCGGTGGATGTGTGTGAGAGAGGATTGTGTGGGTAGGGTTTACGGAGGAGGAACCTGACTAGCTTTAAAGCTGGAGCGGGCTTCCCGGAAGCCGCTCCAATATGAATGTGATCAGCCTTACTAGGCTTCTCGGGCTGCTGCGTGGTCAAGTCATTTGTGAAAGCGCATAGGAGGATGACCAGTCAAGCCGGAAGGTTCTGGAGCAGACGTGGCGGGAGATGGGTTTTTGGGTGGATCACGATGTCGGAGTCTAACAAGGCGGACGTCCAGACTTCACCTAACCTCCCCGGGATTGGTGCTGATTTGCGGGATTCTAGACATCCGGACCGATCCGCACGTTTTAGGTGGGCCTTTAGATGGCTAGAAGTATCCGGACTGGTCCGGACATTTGCGGTCCATTAGGTGATTTGGGTTGGATTTGCCCTAAAGGCATCTCTAAGACATAGCTCATTTTTCTTACTAGATGGCCCATTGCGTCCTCGACGCAAAAGGTAAATCACGGCCAAGGAGTGAAACAAACTATTGGAAAAGTAAACCGAAGTGCAGTGAACTATTGGAAGGACCGTTATAACAACCTGTAAGCATCAAAGAAGTCGCTAGCACTGCTTCCAAGTAGTATAGATTGTTAGCATTACTTGCACATAGCAGAGGTCATTAGCATTGCTTTCGTCAAATGCTGATTGTGAAGTGTTCTATGTTAAGTATTGTCTTACGAACGTGTGTGGTTGCTAAAATCATAAGTACTGCTTGTTAAGTCTTGCGTTAATTAGACGTCCTTCTTTTGAGGGAAATTGGACGTCCTTTTATGAAATAGTGTTATCAGTCGGGTAGTCACATTAGTACCTACCTAAGAGCATGTTTCTTACGCCAGATGTCTCGGCCTACATTATTCGGGAAGATCCATCAGACCACACCATCCAGCAAATGGAGGCGATCAGGAGGTGTTGCACAGCCGAACAACCAGCCCATGGCCCAAGGGACAAACGCGATTGAGAAGCCCGGTGTACCATGTTCAACTTCTTATCGAAACTCATAAATTTATTTTTGAAACTGAAAGCAGCAATGAATATTCCTCAAAGCGTTCAAACCATTTTTCTAAGGCTTCGTGCCGGACAAAAGCCAACTCTCACCCATTTATATAATTGCATACTACGAATACTTACTTACCGAAAAAGGCTTTCAACCCGCTTTATATTATAAAGAATACCGCCCAAACCAAGCATCCAACAAGGTTCAACATGGTACACACACACGCACACGGAAGTCCACAAGAACACAGAGAAGTCATAAGGGTCAATGCTGACGGCACAGCACAACGAGCCCTAAACACAAAAACACACACTCCACAGAGCCACCAGACGACCTAGTCCGGCTCTGGGGGAGGGGGCGGCAGCGGGGGGGGCCACGCGGAGAGCCATCGAGCGGAGGTCGGTGAGGAGGGTGGTGATGACGTCCCTGTCCTGGGGGCGGCTAAGCGGCCGCCAAAGCTGCAAGTAACCACACATTTTGAAGATTGCGTCAGTCGCACGTCGGAGAGGCACCTTCTGAATAACAAGCTTATTGCGAATGTTCCAAAGCGTCCAGGCAAGAACCCCAACGCACAGCCATCTAATATGGCGGTAGCGTGTAGGGGAAGCGTTGAGCTCCGCAAGTAAGTCGGGGAAGTTGGTATTGCACCACTGTCCACCAACCGTTTCGCGGAAGCAAGCCCATAGAAACTGAGCAGTAGAGCACGAGAAGAAGATGTGGTTAGCATCCTCGATCGTGCCACAGGTGGGACACATCCCATCGCCCGGGCCGTTACGCTTGAGGACTTCAACCCTAGAGGGGAGGCGTCCACGGATCCATTGCCACAGGAAAATCCTGATCTTCAGAGGTAGGCGGATGTCCCAGATCAGGCTAAAGGGTTCCGGGGCCGCTGAGGGTGCAATGGCGGCGTACAAGGACTTCGTGGAGAAACAGTCAGACGGCTCAAGGCGCCAGGAAAGGGCATCCTGGTCCTCCTCGACGTTCATCGACATAAGGGTGATGTCTTGGAGGAGGGAGTCCCAAGCAGCCACCTCGAGGGGGCCTAATGGGCGCCGGAAAGCGAGATGCCCTAAGTCAATAAGGGTCGTCTCGACAGAGAACCGAGGGTCGGCCGCAATGGCAAAGAGTTCTGGGAATCGCACAGCCAGGGGGAGTCCCCTAACCAACGGTCGAACCAGAACAGGGTCGAGGACCCAGAGCCAACTGAAATGGACGTGCCGGTGCGGAGGACGGGCAGAAGCTGAATCACGGACTGCCAGAACTGGGATCCACCCGTACGCTGGCAAAAGGCAAGAGGTTGGCCCCGAAGGTACTTATTACGAATGATGGTAAGCAAGGGGCCTCCCTCCCCATTGGCGATACGCCACAGCCAGCTGGTCGGGAGAGCAATGTTCATGCGACGAGATGACAAGATCCCAAGGCCATCCTGGTCTTCGGGTTTGCAAATGTCGGGCCAGCTCACCATATGATACTTCTGCTTGTCGCCCTCACCAGCCCAAAAAACCTCGACTAGTATTTGGCAACCTCCTGATGGAGGGTCTCATGGAGGCCGTAGAAGCTCGTGAGGAACCAAAGAAGGCTAGCAAGCGAAGAGTTGATTAGGATCACCCTGGCTGCTTTCGACAGCCATCGCCCCCTCCAGGGTTCAACCCAGTGTTGCATCCTAGTCACCGTCGGGCGGAGATCAGCAACGATGAGCCTGGAGTCACTAATGGGTATCCCCAAGTAAGTCGTGGGGAAGGAACCCAAGCGGCAGTTCAGCCGGTCCGCAATGGACAAAGCCTCCTCCGGAGGATAGCTGAGGACCATCACTTCGCTCTTATCGAAGTTGATGGTGAGCCCCGACATCTGCTAGAAACACAGGAGGAGGAACTTCAGGTTGGCGATGTCGGATGCGGAGCCCTCCACCATAACTATGGTGTTGTCCACATATTGGAGGAGGGAGACCCCTCCCCCACCCACTAGGTGGGGGACTATGCCGCGGATATGGCCACATGCTTTGGCCTTATCGAGAATGACCGCGAGGGCATCGACAACCATGTTGAATAGAAACGGGGAGAACGGGTCACCCTGGCGAACCCCACATAAGGTGGGGAAGTAAGGCCCGATCTCACCGTTGATGTTGACCGCCGTCCGACCACAGGTGACGGGTTGCATAACACGGGTCACCCAGCGGTCGTCGAAGCCCGTTCGAAGTAAAACTTCCCGAAGGAAGGGCCAATGGACATTGTCGTAGGCTTTGTGAAAGTCGAGCTTTAGGAAGACCGCACGGTGATGCTTGGATCGGACTTCATGGAGGACTTCGTGAAAGACCAGCACCCCATCCAAAATAAACCGGCCTTAGATGAAGGCGGATTGGTTGGGGTGGGTGACAGAGTCCGCTGGAAGGGTCACCCTATTGGCGTACCCTTTAGCCAAGATCCTGAAGATCACGTTGATCACCGTGATCGGCGGAATTGGCAATGATCCCATAGTTTAGGCGCCCAAGGTCCATGGTCCCATAGAAGAACTCATCAAAGAGGGCCATGACTTCCGGTTTGATGGTTTTCCAGAATGTTTTGAAAAACGAGACTTGTTGGGGATATAACTATTAGTATGACCTGCCAAAGGGATCCGGGTTATACTTACAAGTATTCTTGAAGACAGAAGCTCAAGCTTGAAGACGGCGGCTTAGTAAAGGCCCAACGGCCCAGAGATGACCTAAGGCCCGTAGTGTTAAACCGCCTTGACCATGTAAATTGTATTGTAAGGCAAGAAAGATAAGAGACCGAGCCGGATACAATCTATAAGCCGGCCGGGACTCTGTAGAGCCGCTGGGCGTCATCCTCAGTATATAAAGGAATGACCCGGCGGCGGTTCAGGGCCACGAAACAACTTCTTGAGAGCTAGGTCAAGCGATTCTGCTTCCTGGTTATCGAGACTTACATAATTCCAATCACAAACTAGACGTAGGCTTTTACCTTCACCGTAAGGGGCCGAACTAGTATAAACCTCTCGTGTCTCTTGTCCTGATTAACCCCTTCAAGCTTCCTAGTTGCGATGGCTCCACGACTAAGTCCTTTCACTAGGACATCTGACGTGAAAATTCCACGACAGTTGGCGCCCACCATGGGGCCAGCGCATGGTGGATTTGAGTTCTTGAAGGGCAGCTTCGAAGGGCTCAAGGGATACGCTGTGGGCCGGATGACCAAGAGTCGTCGTGGCAAGCTCTACATCGACGACGCAGGCTGGGGCCCCGAGGGCGGCTCAATTGAGTATGGGTACCGGGTCCCCTTCGGCGGAATCCACGTCTTCATCGGCAAAATCGGCGAGCCGGGCCCTGAGCCGGACATCTGCACCGACCTCGTCGAGACGGCTCAGCGTGCGAGACCCGCCCGGGCTCCGCCGGCTGTAAAACGTGCCTTCGTGGGATGCATCCACGGAGGACCCTCTGGAGGGTCTGCCTCTGATGGTGAGGCGGCCATCTACTCCGACGGTGATTGGTCCACAGGTGAGAAAGATTCATTGTACCAGCTGCAGGATGGCGGGCTTGGCGGCTGTTCCGATGGTAGCAGTATTCCGGATTCTCTTGAGCCGCCGAGTAGAGTCGGGATCTTCATGGCTGGAACCCAACCCATCCAAGACTCCGCAACTGCAGCCGCGGTAACCTTTGGGTCAGCAGCATCCAGGGCAGGAGGCCCTATGCGCTCGCCGGCCCAGGTGTTAATGGATCTCACCGACACATTGACCACCCTATTAACCGCCATAGTCAGCCCGACGGATCAAGCCAGTCATCATGCTGAGGTGGCACAGTTAAAGTTGGATGTGGTGCAAGCTAAGGCGGACCTGGCGACAGAGGATGTTAGGATAAACACAGAGCGGGCGGCTCTAGACGTTTAGGCTCAACAGATTCACGCGCACACTTTCCGGCTTACGCAAGACCAGAACGCGGCTAATAAGGTCATGAGGAGAAGGTATCAGAAGACCCAGTCTCGACTCCCGCCGGTTTACAACCCTCGGAACCTTTTTAACACGCCAGGAGCGGGGCCCAGTAACCCGCCGTGGCTTACTCTGCAGACGGGTAACCCGCCGTGGCTCCCTCCACGCACAGGAACACACCATGTTGTGACACCCGGGGACGGAGCACCGTTTCAGCCGCCGGTGATGGGACCACCCCGTGTGAACATGGCGCCACCTCAGTACGTACCGACACATCCGGGTCATTACTCCAACCCGTTGGAAAACATGATAGCTGCGGCAACTCGATTGGCGGCTCTCCCAATTGATGGCAACTCTCCGACTGCGGTTGAAACCCGCCGAGTCAGGGAACTTCTTCAGACGGCTTTAGTACAGCAGGAGGCATACTCATACAGCCGGGACAGGATCCACTCGACCCCTCGTCCAAGCCGAAGCCCGAGTTACAGTAGGCACATGGATTCAGCGGCCGTATCAAGTAATGTTAGACGCCGTGACCAGCCAGGTGGCGGTAACCCGCCACGTTATGAGGCCGTTAACTTGGTAGAACAGGAGAGACTACGGAAGAGGCTGAACGGGCGGCTGAACAAGCGGCTCAGTTGACGGCTTATCAGCCATACCCGGTTTACCCAGCGACTTTTGTTGAGGCAGGTATAGCCACCTGGACTAGAGGAGTCCCGTGTCTAGTACCGGCTCTACGCAACAAGAAATTTCCCAAGGATTTTAAAGGACCAAGGAAGGTGCCGAATTACACAGCCGACTTACAGCCCGGGGCATGGATTGAGAGCTACGAGATGGCTATGGAGCTGTTGGGGGTTTCTGATGCAGCAATGGCTAAGTACTTCACCATGATGTTGGATGGAACTGCCCGCACCTGGTTGAAAGGCCTGTCTCCTAATTCAATCGGTTCATGGGCGGAGTTGAAGGCCCGGTTTATCCAGAACTTCAAAGACACGTGCAAGCAGCCCATGTCGATCGTGGATCTGGCAAATTGTAAGCAGGAAGAGGGTGAGTCTACAACCCATTGGGTACACCGGGTTAAGGCCATAATACATTCATCTGATAAGATGGATGCCGGCTCTGCAGTCTTAATGTTGGAGAAGAATTGTCGTTTCTTACCTTTGAAGCAAAAGCTGGGGCGGCTCAAACGTGAGTGCAATGATATGGGCACGCTGATGGCGGCTCTGGTCAAGTATGTCGATTCTGATAGTACCAAGGATCCCGAGTCTGATGATGAGAAGACAGGGAAGGGAAAGAGGAACGACAACGGCAAGGGCTCTCCGCACAACCCGGCAAATCAAGGAGGTAACAAACGTAAGGCTGACGGTAGTTCGGATTTTGTGGCTAACACCAATACGCAGGGTCATAACCAGCGACGCAAGGGAAGGCCACCTCCTCGATCCAGTGGGTCAGAGCCCACACTTGAGCAGTTATTAAATGAACCTTGTCCGGGACACGGTTCTAAGGAGAAGCCGGCTAGACATTTATGGAAGGACTGCATGATTATGAAGGCGTTCAAGAATTCCAACATGTTTGACGGTAACAATGGCCCAGGCGGCTCAGGTGGTGGCGGCTTTCATGGCCCGAGCGGTGGGTTAAATTCCAATTTTCAAAATTCCCATGGAAACCAGGGTGGTTATAACCAACAAGCTGGTCAGGGCAGTCAACAGCAGCAACAAGGTGGATACCAGAGCAATCCAAAGCAGCTGAACAGTGGGAAATATCATGTGTTTACCACCAGTTTGTGTAAACGGGACCATAAGCTTCATAAGAGGGCTGTGAATGCGGTTGAGCCGGCAATCCCTCGTTATTTGAGGTGGTCTGAACAGCCTATCATATGGAGTAGAGAAGATCACCCTCCTCGGGTTGACAATCCGGGTCATTTAGCCCTGGTCGTAGCCCCTCAAGTGGGCGGATACAAGTTCACCAAGGTGCTGATGGATGGAGGCAGCAGTATCAATATCCTTTATTATGAGACCTTCCGTTGCATGGGGTTGACTGATAAGAGCCTTAAGAGGTCCAGCACTGTTTTCCATGGAGTTGTACCTGGTAAGTCGGTGTATCCAGTTGGCAAGATAGAGTTGGAGGTAGCATTGAGATGAATATGATTCCAGAGCCGAGAAGTTAACATTTGAAGTAGTTCAGATCAAGAGCCCATATTATGCCCTGTTTGGGCGGCTGGCTTATGCCAAGTTCATGGCACGTCCATGTTATGTGTACTTGCAGCTTAAAATGTTGGGTTATAAGGGAACCATTACGGTACACGGTAGCCACAAGGTAGCTCTGGAATGTGAAGAGGGTGACGCGGCTTACGCTGAGTCAGCCTGCGCGACGGAAGAGTTAAAGTTCTACAAGGACAATGTTGACCCGGCGGATATGACATCCTTGAAGAAGCCAACTACAGAGCATGAGCTGGTCATGAAATTTCAGTCGGCGGAGGATACCAAGCTTGTTGATTTTGTCCCAGGCGACTCATCCAAGCAGTTCAGTATCAGTGCTAATTTGGATCCCAAATAGGAAGGCGCGCTCATCGAGTTCATTCGTGAGAATCGGGACATTTTCGCATGGAAGCCATCTGACATACCGGGTGTACCGAGAGAACTCGCTGAGCACACTCTTAATATCGACCCAAAGTTTAAGCCGGTCAAGCAATTTCTTCGGCGGTTTAATGAAGAGAGAAGGAAAGCTATTGGTGAGGAAGTGGCTCGGCTCTTGGCGGCTGGCTTCATCGTTGTGGTGTTTCATCCAGAGTGGCTGGCTAACCCAGTGCTTGTTCTCAAGAAAAATGGCACTTGGCATATGTGTGTGGATTACACGGACTTAAACAAAGCTTGTCCGGCTTATCCTTTTGCTCTCCCTCATATTGATCAGATCATCGATGCTACGGTGGGTTGTGAGCGTTTGAGTTTTCTGGATGCTTATTCTGGTTATCATCAGATCAAGATGGCGGTTAAGGACCAGGAGAAGACGGCATTCATCACTCTGTTTGGAGCCTTCTACTACGTTTCAATGCCTTTTGGGCTCAAGAGTGCCCAGGCGACTTACTAGCGATGCGTACAGAATTGTCTTCATGATCAGATTGGACGCAATGTTCATGCTTATGTGGATGACATAGTGGTCAAATACAGAGAGAAAGAGACCTTGATCGATGATCTCAAGGAAACCTTTAATAATCTCCGGGTTTACAAGATGATGCTTAACCCGGCCAAGTGTGTTTTCGGTGTGCCTGCAGGCAAGCTTCTGGGCTTTCTGGTTTCTAACAGAGGCATCGAAGCTAACCCGGAGAAGATCAAAGCCATAACCTGAAGGAAATATGCCCTAGAGGCAATAATAAAGTTATTATTTATTTCCTTATTTCATGATAAATGTTTATCATTCATGCTAGAATTGTATTAACCGGAAACATGATACATGTGTGAATGCATAGACAAACAAGATGTCACTAGTATGCCTCTACTAGACTAGCTTGTTAATCAAAGATGGTTATGTTTCCTAACCATGAACAAGGAGTTGTTATTTGATTAACAAGGTCACATCATTAGTAGAATGATCGATTGACATGACCCATTCCCTTAGCTTAGCACACGATCGTTTAGTATGTTGCTACCGCTTTTATCCATGACTTATACATGTTCCTGTAACTATGAGATTATGCAACTCCGTTTACGGAGGAACACTTTGGTGCTACCAAACGTCACAATGTAATCGGGTGATTATAAAGGACTACTGAGTGTCTCCAAAGGCGGATGTTGGGTTGGCGTATTTCGAGATTAGGTTTTGTCACTCCGATTGTCGGAGAGGTATCTCTGGGCCCTCTCGGTAATACACATCATCGAAGCCTTGCAAGCATTACAACTAATGAGTTAGCTGTGAGATGATATATTACGAACGAGTAAAGAGACTTGCCGTAACGAGATTGAACTAGGTATTGGATACCGACGATCGAATCTCGGCAAGTAACATACCGATGACAAAGGAACAACGTATGTTGTTATGCGGTCGACCGATAAAGATCTTTGTAGAATATGTAGGAACCAATATGGGCATCCAGGTCCCGCTGTTGGTTATTGACGGAGACGTGTCTCGGTCATGTCTACATTGTTCTCGAACCGTAGGGTCCGCACGCTTAAGGTTTCGATGATGTTATTATGAGTTTATATATTTTGATGTACCAAGAAGTTGAGTCCGGATGTGATCACGGACATGACGAGGAGTCTCGAAATGGTCGAGACATAAAGATTGATATATTGGAAGCCTATATTTGGAGTCGGAATGGTTCGGGTGAAATCGAATTTATGAGAGTACCGGAGGTTACCGAACCCCGGGAACTAAATGGGCCTTAGTGGGCCTCGAGGGAGAAGAGGAAGGGCCGGCCAGGGGTGGCCGCGCGCCCCTCCCCCCCTAGTCCGAATAGGACAAGGAGAGGGGGGCGGCGCCCCCCCTTCTCTCTTCCTCCTCCCCCAATCCTACTCCAACTAGGAAAGGGGGAGTCCTACTCC
This sequence comes from Aegilops speltoides, assembly GCA_021437245.1. NCBI lineage: Eukaryota > Viridiplantae > Streptophyta > Magnoliopsida > Poales > Poaceae > Aegilops > Aegilops speltoides. Next base: position 103,954,182 of record CM038145.1, read on the forward strand.
CGGTGGGAGTAGGACTCCTCCGGCGCGCCCCCCTTGGGCCGGCCGCACCTCCCCCCTCCCTCCTTTATATACGGGGGCAGGGGGGCACCCTAGAACACACAAGTTTGATCTACGGATCGTTCCTTAGCCGTGTCGGTGCCCCTCCACCATATTCCACCTCGGTCATATCGTCATGCGAGCTTAAGCGAAGCTTTCGCGCCGATAGAACATCAAGATCGTCCTGCGCCGTCGTCTTGTGGAACTCTCCCTCGACACTCGGCTGGATCGAGTCGAGGGACGTCATTGAGCTGTCGTGTGTCAAGAACTCGGGGTGCCGAGTAACGGCGCCGGGATCGGTCGGATCGCGAGGAGAACGTCGACTACTTCCTCTACGTTGTGATCGCTTCGCTTGGGTCTACGAGGGCGTAGACAACACTCTCCCCTTCGTTGCTATACATCACCATGATCTTGCGTGTGCGTGGAAATTTTTGAAATTACTCGTTCCCCAACATGGCATCCGAGCCTGTGTTTTATGGTTTGATGTTTTGCACGAGTAGAACACAAGTGAGTTGTGGGCGATACAAGTCATACTACCTACCAGCATGTCATACTTTGGTTCAGCGGTATTGTGAGATGAAGCGGCCCAGACCGACATTACGCGTACGCTTACGCAAGACTGGTTTCACCGCCAAGAGCACTCGTTGCTTAAAGGTGACTGGTGGGTGTCTGTCTCTCCCACTTTAGTTGAACCGAGTGTGGCTACGCCCGTCCTTGAGAAGGTTAAACGGAGTCTATTTGACGAAATATCGTTGTGGTTTTGATGCGTAGGTGAGATTGGTTCTTGCTTAAGCCCGTAGCAGCCACGTAAAATTTGCAACAACAAAGTAGAGGACGTCTAACTTGTTTTTGCAGGGCATGTTGTGATGCGATATGGTCAAGACGTGATGCTATATTTTATTGTATGAGATGATCATGTTTTGTAACGAAGTTATCGGCAATGGCGAGAGCCATATGGTTGTCGCTTTATTGTATGCAATGCAATCGCTTCTATAATGCTTTACTTTATCACTAAGCGGTAGCGATAGTCGAGAAGCATAAAGTTTGGCGAGGCGACAACGATGCTACGATGGAGATCAAGGTGTCGCGCCGGTGACGATGGTGATCATGGTGGTGCTGCGGAGATGAAGATCACGAAGCACAAGATGATGATGACCATATCATATCACTTATATTGATTTGCATGTGATGTTTATCCTTTATGCATCTTATCTTGCTTTGATTGACGGTAGCATTATAAGATGATCTCTCACTAAATTATCAAGAAGTGTTCTCCCCGAGTATGCACCGTTGCCAAAGTTCGTCGTGCCCAGACACCACGTGATGATCGGGTGTGATAAGCTCTACATCCATCTACAACGGGTGCAAGCCAGTTTTGCACACGCAGAATACTCGGGTTATACTTGACGAGCCTAGCATATGCAGATATGGCCTCGGAACACGGAGACCGAAAGGTCGAGCGTGAATCATATAGTAGATATGATCAACATAAGATGTTCACCATTGAAAACTACTCCATTTCACGTGATGATCGGTTATGGTTTAGTTGATTTGGATCACGTGATCACTTAGATGACTAGAGAGATGTCTGTCTAAGTGGGAGTTCTTAAGTGATATGATTAATTGAACTTAAATTTATCATGAACTTAGTACCTGATAGTATCTTGCTTGTTTATGTTTGATTGTAGATAGATGGCTCGTCTTTTGTTCCGTTGAATTTTAATGCGTTCCTTGAGAAAGCAAAGTTGAAAGATGATGGTAGCAATTACACGGATGGGTCCGTAACTGAGGATTATCCTCATTGCTGCCTGAAAGAGTTACGCCTGGATGCACCGCTGGGTGCGAACTCGCTTCTTTGAGCAACACGGATGTTGTGAGCGTCTGGCGAGCAAAGCGATGACTACTCTATAGTTTAGTGTGCCATGCTTTACGGCTTAGAACCGGGACTTCAACGACGTTTTGAGCGTCATGGAGCATATGAGATGTTCCAGAGTTGAAGTTAATATTTCAACAGAATGCCCGGATTGAGAGATATGAAGTCTCCAATAAGTTCTATAGCTGCAAGATGGAGGAGAATAGTTACATTAGTGAGCACATACTCGTAATGTCCGGGTATTACAATCACTTGACACAATTGGGGTTAATCTTCCGGATGATTGTGTCATTGATGAATTCTTCAATCAACGCCACCAAGCTACAAAGGCTTCGTGATGAACTATAATATGCAAGGGTTAGTAAAGACTATACAGAGCTCTTCGCAATGCTAAAGGCTGCGGAGGTAGAAATCAAGAAGGAGCATCAAGTGTTGATGGTCAATAAGACCACTAGTTTCAAGAAGAAAGGCAAAGGGAAGAAGAAGGGAACTTCAAGAAGAACAGCAAGCAAGTTGTCGCTCAGAGAAGAAACCCAAGTCCGGACCTAAGCCTGAAATCGAAAGTGCTTCTCCGCAAGCGCATCTAGTCACTTTGCGGAACTGCCCCAAGTATTTGGCGGATAAGAAGGATGGCAAGGTGAACAAAGGTATATGTGATATACATGTTATTGATGTGTACCTTACTAGAGCTCGCAGAGCACTGGTATTTGATCTTGGTTACATTGCTAATATTTGCAACTCAAAGCAGGACTACGGATTGCTTAACAACGGCAAAGGACGAGGTGACGATGCGCGTGGGAAATGGTTCCAAAGTCGATGTGATCGCGGTCGGCACGCTACCTCTACATCTACCTTCGGGATTAGTTTTAGACCTAAATAATTGTTATTTGGTGCTGCGTTGAGCATGAACATTATATCTGGATCTTGTTTGATGCGAGACGGTTATTCATTTAAATCGAGAATAATGGTTGTTCTATTTATATGAGTAATATCTTTTATGGTCATGCACCCTTGAAGAGTGGTCTATTTTGATGAATCTCGATAGTAGTGATACACATATTCATAATGTTGAAACCAAAAGATGCAGAGTTGATAATGATAGTGCAACTTATTTGTGGCAATCGCCGTTTAGGTCATATCGGTGTAAAGCGCATGAAGAAACTCCATCTTGATGGACTTTTGGAGTCACTTGATTATGAATCACTTGGCACTTATGAATCGTGCCTCATGGGCAAGATGACTAGAACCCGTTCTCGGTACTATGGAGAGAGCAACAGATTTGTTGGAAATCATACATACTGTATGTATGTGGTCCGATGAATGTTGAGGCTCGTGGCGGATATCGTTATTTTCTCACCTTCACAGATGACTTAAGCGAGATATGGGTATATCTACTTAATGAAACATAAGTCTGAAACATTTGAAAAGTTCAAAGAATTTCAGAGTGAAGTTGAAAATCATCGTAACAAGAAAATCAAATTTCTACGATCCGATCGTGGAGGTGAATATTTGAGTTACGAGTTTGGTCTACATTTGAAACAATGCGGAATAGTTTAGCAACTCACGCCACCGGAACACCACAACGTAATGGTGTGTCCGAACGTCATGTCGCACTTTACTAGATATGGTGCGATCTATGATGTCTCTTACAGATTTACCGCTATCGCTTTGGGGTTATGCTCTAGAGACGGCCGATTCACACTGAATAGAACACCGTCGAAATTGTTGAGACGACACCTTATGAACTATGGTTTAGCAAGAAACCAAAGTTGTCGTTTCTTAAAGTTTGGGGATGCGATGCTTATGTGAAAAAGCTTCAACCCGATAAGCTCGAACCCAAATCGAGAAATGTGTCTTCATAGGATACCCAAAGGAGACAGTTGGGTACACCTTCTATCACAGATCCGAAGGCAAGACATTCGTTGCTAAGAATGGATCCTTTCTAGAGAAGGAGTTTCTCTCGAAAGAAGTGAGTGGGAGGAAAGTAGAACTTGATGAGGTAATTGTACCTTCTCCCTTACTTGAAAGTAGTTTGTCGCAGAAACCGGTTTACGAGACACCTACACCAAGTAGTGAGGAAGTTGATGATGTTGATCATGAAACTTCAGATCAAGTTACTACGTAACCTCGTAGATCAACCAGAGTAAGATCCGCACTGAGTGGTATGGTAATCCTGTTCGGAAATCATGCTACTAGATCATGATGAACCTACAAACTATGAAGAAGCGATGGTGAGCCCAGATTCGCAAAATGGCTTGAGGCCATGAAATCTGAGATGGGATCCATGTATGAAAACAAAGTATGGACTTTGGTTGACTTGCCCGAGGGTAGGCAAGCAATAGAAAACAAGTGGATCTTCAAGAAGAAGACCGACGCCGACGGTAATGTTATCGTTTATAAAGCTCGACTTGTCGCAAAAGGTTTTCGACAAGTTCAAGGGATTGACTACGATGAGACCTTCTCACCAGAAGCGATGCTTAAGTCCGTCCGAATCATGTTAGCGATTGCGCATTTTATGATTATGAAATTTGGCAAATGGATGTAAAGACTGCATTCTGAATGGATTTACGGAAGAAGAGTTGTATATGATGCAACCGAAGGTTTTATCGATCCAAAGGGAGCTAACAAAGTGTGCAAGCTCCAATGATCCATTTATGGACTGGTGCAAGCATCTCGAGTTGGAATAAACGCTTTGATAGTGTGATCAAAGCATTTGGGTTTGTACAGACTTTTGGAGAAGCTTGTATTTACAAGAAAGTGAGTGGGAGCTCAGAGCATTTCGATATTATATGTAGATGACATATTGCTGATCGGAAATGATATAGAATTCTGGATAGCATAAAGGGATACTTGAATAAGAGTTTTTCAATGAAAGACCTCGGTGAAGCTGCTTACATATTGGGCATTAAGATCTATAGAGATAGATCAAGACGCTTAATTGACTTTCACAAAGCACATACCTTGACAAAATTTTGAAGAAGTTCAAAATGGATCAAGCAAAGAAAGGGTTCTTGCACGTGTTACAAGGTGTGAAGTTGAGTAAGACTCAATGCCCGACCACTGCAGAAGATAGAGAGAAAATGAAAGATGTTCCTATGCTTCAGCCATAGGCTCTATCATGTATGCAATGCTGTGTACCGACCGATGTGTGCCTTGCTATAAGCCTAGCAGGGAGGTACCAAAGTAATCCAGAGTGGATCATCGACAGCGGTCAAGAACATCCCAAATACCGAAAAGGACTAAGGATATGTTTCTCGATATGGAGGTGACAAAGAGCTCATCGTGAACGGTTACGTTGATGCAAGCTTTGACACCGATCCGGACGATTCTAAATCGCAGACGGATACGTATTTACACTAAACGGAGGAGCTGTCGGTTGGTGCAGTTCTAAACAAAGCGTCGTGGCGGATCTACATGTGAAGCGGAGTACATAGCAGCTTCGAAGCAGCTAATGAAGGAGTCGGATGAAGGAGTTCATATCCGATCTAGGTGTCATACCTAGTGCATCGGGTCCAATGAAAATCTTCTGTGACAATATCGAGCAATTGCCTTAGCAAAGGAATCCAGATTTCACAAGAGGACCAAGCACATCAAGAGACGCTTCAATTCCATCCGGGACTTAGTCCGGTGGGAGACATAGAGATTTGCAAGATACATACGGATCTGAATGTTGCGCACTGTTGACTAAGCCTCTTCCACGAGCAAAACATGATCAGCACCAAGACTCCATGGGTGTTAGAATCATTACTATGTAATCTAGATTATTGACTCTAGTGCAAGTGGGAGATCAAGGAAATATGCCCTAGAGGCAATAATAAAGTTATTATTTATTTCCTTATTTCATGATAAATGTTTATCATTCATGCTAGAATTGTATTAACCGGAAACATGATACATGTGTGAATGCATAGACAAACAAGATGTCACTAGTATGCCTCTACTAGACTAGCTTGTTAATCAAAGATGGTTATGTTTCCTAACCATGAACAAGGAGTTGTTATTTGATTAACAAGGTCACATCATTAGTAGAATGATCGATTGACATGACCCATTCCCTTAGCTTAGCACACGATCGCTTAGTATGTTGCTACCGCTTTTATCCATGACTTATACATGTTCCTGTAACTATGAGATTATGCAACTCCTGTTTACGGAGGAACACTTTGGTGCTACCAAACGTCCACAACGAATCGGGTGATTATAAAGGAGTACTACAGTGTCTCCAAAGGCGAGATGTTGGGTTGGCGTATTTCGAGATTAGGTTTTGTCACTCCGATTGTCGGAGAGGTATCTCTGGCCCTCTCGGTAATACACATCACTTTGAAGCCTTGCAAGCATTACAACTAATGAGTTAGCTGTGAGATGATATATTACGGAACGAGTAAAGAGACTTGCCGGTAACGAGATTGAACTAGGTATTGGATACCGACGATCGAATCTCGGGCAAGTAACATACCGATGACAAAGGAACAACGATGTTGTTATGCGGTCTGACCGATAAAGATCTTCGTAGAATATGTAGGAACCAATATGGGCATCCAGGTCCCGCTGTTGGTTATTGACCGGAGACGTGTCTTGGTCATGTCTACATTGTTCTCGAACCGTAGGGTCCGCACGCTTAAGGTTTCGATGACAGTTATTATGAGTTTATATATTTTGATGTACCGAAGAAGTTAGGAGTCCCGGATGTGATCACGGACATGACGAGGAGTCTCGAAATGGTCGAGACATAAAGATTGATATATTGGAAGCCTATATTTGGAGTCCGGAATGGTTCCGGGTGAAATCGGGAATTTACCGGAGTACCGGGAGGTTACCGGAACCCCCCGGGAACTAAATGGGCCTTAGTGGGCCTCGAGGAGAAGAGGAAGGGCCGGCCAGGGGTGGCGCGCCCTCCCCTAGTCCGAATAGGACAAGGAGAGGGGCGGCGCCCTCTCTCTCTTCCTCCCCCCAATCCTACTCCAACTAGGAAGGGGAGTCCTACTCCTGGGGAGTAGGACTCCTCCTGCAACGCCTCCCTTGGGCGGCCGCACCTCCCCCCCCCTCCTTTATATACGGGGCAGGGGGCACCCTAGAACACACAAGTTTGATCTACGGATCGTTCCTTAGCCGTGTGGTGCCCCCTCCACCATATTCCACCTCGGTCATATCGTCGCGAAGCTTAGGCGGCTCTGCTGATAGAACATCAAGATCGTCACCACGCCGTCGTCTCGACGGAACTCTCCCTCGACACTCGGCTGGATCGAGTACGAGGGACGCCATCGAGCTATCGTGTGTCAAGAACTCGGGGTGCCGAGTAACGGCGCCGGATCGGTCGGATCGCGAGGAGAACGTCGACTACTTCCTCTACGCCAGATCGCTTCGCCGGGTCTCGAGGGTACGTAGACAACACTCTCCCCTTTCGTTGCTATACATCACCATGATCTTGCGTGTGCGTAGGAAATTTTTTGAAATTACTACGTTCCCCAACATAACCTCCCTAGCCAAGCCGGCGTGTATTAATGATGTCCAACGTTTGGCGGGTCGTATCGCCGCCTTAAGCCGGTTAGGGGAGAAGGCTATGCCGCTGTATTAGATGATGAAGAAGACGGATAGCTTTACTTGGAATGACGCTGCCAATACTTCCTTTGAAGATCTGAAGAGGCAGTTGGCTGAGCCGCCGGTTCTCGCTGCTCCCATTGATAAGGAGCCTTGCTCCGATATGTGGCCGCTAATACACATGCTGTTAGTGTGGCTATTGTGGTGGAACGCAAGGAGGCTGGCAAGGAGCACCCGGTTCAGCGGCCAGTTTACTACATCAGTGAGGTATTGATTGAGTCCAAGTAGCGATATCCGCATTGGCAGAAACTTGTCTATGGGGTATTTATGGCCAGCCGGAAGCTTAAGCAATACTTCTTGGGACATCCCATCACTGTGGTTAGTTCTGCCCCCTTGGGGGATATTATTCAAAACAGAGAGGCCACAAGGCGAGTTGCCAAATGGGCCATTGATCTTGGGCCTCATGGTTTAAAATATGTGCCGCGCACAGCTATTAAATCTCAAGCATTGGTGGATTTCATCAATGACTGGACAGAATTGCAGATGCCTGAGGAAAAGTCGAACAATACCTATTGGACAATTCATTTTGATGGGTCTAGGCAGTTGGTAGGCTCGGGGGCTGGAGTTGTCCTGGCTTCCCCTCGAGGTGATAAGTTTTGTTATGTACTCCGGTTGATGTTTCCTTGTACTAACAATGCATTTGAGTATGAAGCCTTGCTCCATGGTCTCCGGATGGCTAAAGAGATGAATTTAAGCCGGGTAAGGTGCTTCGGCGACTCACATTTAGTGGCTCAGCAAGTGTCAGGCAAGTGGGACTCAAAGGACCCTCTCATGGCGGCTTATCGCCGAGAGGTTGATGCAATTGCGGGGCACTTCAAGGGTTATCAGGTGGAACACATTGACCGAAGAAAGAATGAGGCGGCTGACGCCTTAAGCCGGCTGGGATCTCAGCGTAAGCCGGTATCGCCTAATACTTTCTTGCATGTTTTGTATAACCCTTCTTTCAAGCTACCTACAGAGGAAGATTTGGCTGTTCCTGACCCTGAGGCACAGCTGGTGGCGGCTCTTCATATCATCCCAGATTGGACGGCGCCGTATCTGGCTTATATGACACGGGGCGAGTTGCCTGAAGATGAAACCTTGGCCAGGCCGATAACCCGGCGGTCTAAGTCCATGATGATTATCAATGGCGAGTTACATCATTGCAGTGTTACAGGGGCTTTTCAGTGTTGTGTCTCTGCTGAAGAAGGCCAAGAAATTTTATGTGAGATTCATGAAGGGGATTGCGGTCATCACGCCGGGTCAAAATCTCTTGTGGCTAAGGCGTTTCGTCATGGGTTTTATTGGCTGGTGGCTCATGCAGACGCGGAGGATCTGGTCAGTAAATGTGATGGTTGTCAGAAGTTCTCAAGACGGGCTCATGTGCCGGCTCAAGAATTGAGGATGATTCCAATTACTTGGCGGTTTGCAGTCTGGGGGCTTGACATGGTTGGGCCTTTCAAGCGATCCAAAGATAAAAAGACTCACCTATTAGTGGCGGTTGATAAGTTCACAAAGTGGGTCGAGGCAGAGCCGGTCAGTAAGTGTGATTTAGCTACGGCGGTTCAATTCATGAAGAAGGTGATATTTTGCTTTGGTTTTCCACACAGCATTATAACTGACAATGGCACTAATCTGTCTAAAGGCGCCATGGAGGAGTTCTGTCAACGTGAGCATATCCGGCTTGATGTTTCATCAGTGGCTCACCCTCAGTACAATGGTCAAGCCGAGAGAGCCAATCAAGAAATCCTGAAAGGCATTAAGCCCCGGCTCTTTGTCCCTTTGCAGCGGACGCTAGGTTGTTGGGTTGAGGAGTTACCTTCAGTGTTATGGAGCATCAACACTACTCCTAACAGACTATGGGTTATACGCCTTTCTTCATGGTCTACGGAGCTGAGGCGGTTCTCCCTAGTGACATCCGTCATGATTCACCTCGTGTGGTGGCTTATGTGGAGGAAGACAATGAACAAGCACACCAGGATGCTCTTGATCTGTTAGATGAACATCAGGACTTGGCAGCAGCTCGCTCAGCGATTTATCAACAGGACTTGCGCCGTTATCACAGCCGCTGAGTTAAGTCCAGATCTTTTCAGGAAGGTGATCTAGTGCTCCGGCTCATTCAGGATCAAACTGATGCTCACAAATTATCCCCACCTTGGGAAGGACCATTTGTGGTCAGTAAGAACTTGAACAACGGGTCATATTACCTTATTGACGTTCGAGAGCGCAAAAACTCACATAAGTCGGAGGAGGAGACCCGGAGGCCGTGGAATATTGCTCATCTCTGGCCCTACTACACTTGAGCCATAGGCTCCACTGATGTACATATTTTTCCGATGTATATATTATGATCAATAGTAAAGCAGGCCCTCTGTCCTTTCTTCCCTTCTCATAAGGTAAATTGTCATTTATTATTCATCTTTTTATCACATGATCATTCGGGGGCGGGTCATATTTGATCCGGCTAAGCCTGTTATGATTCGGCTTATGATTCTATTCAAATCTAGCTGCTCAAACATTATGGTCGCTAGGGGGCTTCCTGTTCAAACATAGGTCGTATTCGAACCAAACAGAACATAGCTATCGATACCCTTTTGATTGGCACACTGCCGAGCTCACTTGGGGGCTTCTTGATCGTATTCGAATCATAGCTTAACCCCATTTGGGAACCGACTTTGATCCTATTCGAATCAGAGTCGTTAAAAAACTCTCAAGGTCATTAGGGGGCTTCCTGTTCAAACATAGGTCGTATTCGAACCAAAGAGAACACAGCTGTTGGTACCCTCTTGATCGGTGCAATGCCAAAGCCATTGGGGGCTACATGATCATATTTGAATCCTAGCTTAAACCCCTCTGGGACGGTTCACTGATCATATTCGAATCAGCGGCCTTGCCATTATTACTTCTCTTTCTGGTTTAAGTTCTCTTTGGAAGCCCCGTTATTTGGCTTAAAGATTTTTTCCTGAGGCTTACAACTATAAATATAATGTTGGCTGCCCGGTTCAATATGGACTGATGAGTCGTTGACCCTTAAACATAGATGTACTTTCCGGGTACCCAAATATCTGGTCTTCATCATTATTAGCCGGGTCATATGAACCGGAGGGGCCAGTGGAAAATTTTATTATAGTTGTGTTTTCATCAACCAGCTAATCTATGTTTATCACATTTTTGACCGGCTTAGCAGCTTATTTGAAGGACAGTTTTTCAACAATGATCAAACTGTGTGCATGCATATAACAAGGTGGATTAAAAGTGTTACGCATCAAAAACATGCACGATGGCATGGCCACAACAAAGTTATCTCTACCCTGTTACAGGACTTGTTAAAGTCCAAATAGTTCGCATTGTTCTTTAAACACCAGGTGTTGGAATCCTTCGATTTTGTTCATCGTAACCCACCTGGTACTTGGTATAATCTACTTCCGCGGCTATTAGAGTCGCCACGGGGCGCACCTCTTGGACACAGACAAGGAAATCTGCCTCTTCAAACGGCATGGCATCTTCCTTGAGGCTTGGATACCCAATGGCGATATCCTCCGGGTCTAGCTCAGGTAGCCAGGCCTTAGCCCGGCTTAGAGCATTTATGGCTCCAGCTCTTGCAGCTGACCGTCTTAACTCATTGATACGCTGCGGAAGAGTTGAAAGCTTACACAAGACCCGGGCAGGAGTGTTGGAACCTCATTGGATAAGGCCACCGAAGCAAGAGTGTGTTGTGCCCCGGTGTACAACTGTTCCACCAAGGTATACACAGCTTTCAGCTTTGTCAGCATGTTGTGGTTCAAATTTGCGCTTCTGGGGCCTGCACAAAGCATACTCAGAAAAGTGCAATTCTAGCACATATTCTATTGCACGGCTTAAGACATAAATACAACGGAAAGGCGACTTACCGAAGATGGCTGCGACCATTTGGGAAATATGGCGCTTCAACCCGGACAACTCTCCAGTGATTTCTTCAAGAGCTGTTTCTGCTTTTTCAGCCCGGCTTATCAATGTGGTCTTCTCATCCGCCCAGGCTTTCTTTTCAATTTCAAACTCTTTTTTAAGTTTCTCCTGTTCAGAAACACTGAACTCGAACTTACTGTTGGCCTTCTCAAGTTCTGACTCTTGGAATTCAAGGCGGCTCTTCAGATTGGTCACCTCCGATTCGAGTTGACTGGTGGTAGCCTGTGCAAATATAAAATCAAGTAAGTTCTTTATGTAGTATCAAAGTCCCAAGTACTTTGCTAGCAATAATACTTGGCACTTGGGGGCTAATGTCTTGCAGAGTTTTTTTCCTGTTCTGCCACGGTTCATTATATGGTGATTCATATGAGCAAGTCCCAAGCTTTTGTTAACAATAACACTTGGCACTTGGGGGCTAATGCATATTGTTGTTTAAAAGACTCTCTATACAGAGCCAGCTCAACCATATTGGTTAAGCCGCCCCTTGGGGGCTACATGGTAAGCCGGAAGTTTATTCTTTTCTATGTTACAAATTTATTTCTAAGTCTACAGCATAAGTATCTTAAGCAGCAGACTTGGGGACTAATATACTGAAGGATAAGGAACAAGACAAAACAAGTTATACCTCGAATTTATGATGCATTTGCTTCACCATGTCAATCTCGAGGGTCCGGCTGTTGTGCACGTGACTCATATAACCAGAGAAGATATCTCCAATACTCATATGAGTGTAATTGGTGACGTCCATCTTGACCCGGCGCTGGTCCATAAGTTCTTACTTGGCGGAGCATTTGGCCAGTACGGTTGGCCTTCCCGGGTCAACATGGCCAGTTCCCGTAATTTCAACATCTGTATTGGAAGGATCAGTCGTCCGAGTTGGGCTTGGAGGTTGAGGATTCTCTAACCCGGAAGCACCTTGGTCAGTAGGTAGGTCAGCAGGAGGTGGCACATCTTGTGCTGGTTCAGGTGGCGGCTCATGAGTGCTCAGCTCTGGCACGGTAGTTTCAAGAGCCGGCTCATCAGTGGCGACTCTCTCATCAGCCGGCTTATTCTTCCTAACCCTCTTGCTGGGTTTAGCTTGACCACTGCATTCAAATCAAAAGATTAACACATAAGTAAGAAGATTATAATAGCTGCAAAAGTAAATGGTTATTATACCCTGGTGCAGTCTTGAAAGTCGGCAGATTAGACTGCAATGACTCGCCGGAAGGAGGAGAAGTATCCTGATAATCCGAATCAGAGGAATTGAGTGTTTGACGAAAGAGACCCGCCAAGGGATAGAATTTAGTTAAAATAGAGATAACCTCGTTCCGGCGTTTCCTCGGAGTATTTGGTAAGCCGGAGGAGAGCTCTGTGTCCTTGCTGGTCCGGGTCTGCCTCCGGCTCTCATGAATTTGCCGCTTCAAAAGAAATTGAGGATCGTGATGAGCTAGAGGATGAGAAAATCTTACTTTCCGGGTCACTCTGCGGATTTTCTGTCTTGTCCAAGGCTCGGAGTCGGAGGAAAGGATAGTTACCTCATCAGCCTTGCTACGACGTGTCCCAGTGTCATCCTGCTGATGATCAGTGTCAATAAGATGATTAAAGAATAAGCCAAGGGAGTCAAGGGCTACCTCTGACTCGGAAGGGTCTGACAGCCGAAGCAAGTCGGAAGCAGTAGCTTTCTTGCCCTTCCTTTGGGCAGCTTCTTTCCTGGCGGCTCTTTTTTCTTTCCTGGCTTTCTTAGCCGCGTCATGATCATACTTAACCTTCCAAAATTTATCACCCGCCTGCAAGGATTAAGGGTTTTGTGAATATAGGTGAAACACTAAGAAAGTAAGGTAAACATAGGGGTGTTTTTTTACCTTTGGAGCCGGGTTATCTTTGCAGAATAGGGCAAGACCCACTCTGCCACAATCCGCCAGAGTCTCATTGAGAAGAGATTTGGTCATGTCATCAACAACATGAGCGGGTAAGTCGACAGAGCTATGGCGCAGGGGGTCGTTCTCGGCGCCAGTGTATTCGCACATTAAGATGGTGCGGCGGCTTAAAGGGATAACCCGCCAGGCGAGCCAGACTCGGACCAGGTCTGCCCGTTAACCCATTCCCCAACAGAGCTTTAATCTTGGCTATAGTAGGAGAGAGGGATCTGCGTTCTGCGGTGGTAATGTTGTCGGGCAAGGGATGGTTGGTGTCAAGCCGGAGGGCACGAAAGCCGGGCAGAGGATTCTTGTCAGCCAGAGAAGTGTCCTTGCAGTAGAACCACGTCATGTTCCAGTCTTTTGGATGGCTTGGCGGGTTGGCATAGGGGAAAAGTGCGTCCCTGCGGCGCTGAATTGAAATCCCGCCAAGTTCCAAGCTCTGACCGCTGGCACACTCTGTCTGGCGGTTCAAATAGAACAGCTCTCTGAAAAGTAGCAAGTTTGGTTCTTCACCAAGATAAACTTCGCTGAACACTTGGAAGTTGCAGATGTTAGACACGGAATTGGGTCCAATGTCTTGTGGGCGAAGGTCAAAAAACTTCAGCACGTCTCTGAAAAATTTTGAACCGGGAGGAGTAAAACCCCGGTTCATATGATCAGTAAAGACAACCACCTCTCCGTCTTTGGGCTGAGGGATTTCTTCGTCCGGGTGAGGAGCACGGTAAGGCATGACGTCTTTCTTGGGCAGATAGCCGGTTTTGACGAAGTCATCTAAAGTGTTGTCAGTGACAATGGATTTCACCCAATTGCAAGTGGTAGGTGCCTTGGGCGCCATTATGTTGAAAGCCTAAATGCAAGGTAAATAAGGCCAGTTCAAATTTAAGCCGGGCAAGAAAAATATTGCTGGAATGAACTATGGCGACTTATGAAGGGGCCTAATGGTATAAGGATATTTCTATCCGGGTTACGTAAGCCGCCATAAGTGTTTTAAAGCTATCAGTGTTGTTTCAACTAACAGGGGAAGATTCAGATTATCATTTTCTTAAGCCGGTAGTCAGAGCCGCCATGACTAGCAAGTTTAAAAACATATGGATTTTTCCTAAGTGTGGGACAAACAAGTTTCACAATTTGCAGTAATCATTTTGGATCAAACAAAGGTTCAGAAAAGAAATATTCCTAGACCTAGAAACATGGTACAGAGAAGTTCGTGCATTCTAATGAGGATTCTTTACAAAGAAACATGATCTGCTAGTGCCTAAAATGGATGCAGAACAGCTACCGCATGAGATCTATGCTACTATTGTATCAAAAGAAGTCGTGGCAGAAGAAACACGAAGAACTGAGATGAACTATGAACTGTACAGAGGAACTCGCTAACCCTAGCATGGATCTAAGATGCAGAAAGGGGAAAACTTACAGCGGTAGATCTATTGCGGAGGGGCGTCGCCGTTCTCTGGACGGATTCAGGTTGATGCAGCGGCCAAAGTCGATGGAGACGAAGGTGCGCTGCGGCAGCGGCGGAGCTCGAGTGATAATAGGGGCGAGAGGAAGAAGACGAGGAAAGGGAAGAATGAAGAAAGACCTAGTCAGGTCTACTTATAAGGAAAAAACCTGTGAAGTGGGCACAAAAAACGAGGAGGCTGAAAAATATAATTATCCAACTTCAAAGGCGCCTCGATTTTTGGATGGTCATTAAGACAAAGATCCGTTGAGATGTGTTGGACAAAGCATGCATTTATGACAGGTGACGTCATGGCGGGTTACCACAAATTTGAAGGATGACGTCATGGCGGGTTACATGAATCTTCTTAAATAAGAGGCGGAGGACTTTTTCTTAAGTATTGAAGACTGACATGAACTAGTTCAAATCAGCCTGGGGCCTAATGTTGGGGATATAACTATTAGTATGACCCGCCAAAGGGATCCTGGTTATACTTATAAGTATTCTTGAAGACAGAAGCTCAAGCTTGAAGACGGCGGCTTAGTAAAGGCCCAACGGCCCAGAGATGACCTAAGGCCCGTAGTGTTAAACCGCCTTGACCATGTAACTTGTACTGTAAGGCAAGAAAGATTAAGAGACCGAGCCGGATACAATCTATAAGCCGCGGGACTCAGAGAGAAACGTGGCGTCAACCTCAGTATATAAAGGAACGACCCGGCGGCGGTTCAGGGCCACGAAACAACTTCTCGAGAGCTAGGTCAAGCGATTCTGCTTCCTGGTTATCGAGACTTACATAATTCCAATCACAAACTAGACGTAGGCTTTTACCTTCACCGTAAGGTGCCGAACTAGTATAAACCTCTCGTGTCTCTTGTCCTGATTAACCCCTTCAAGCTTCCTAGTTGCGATGGCTCCACGACTAAGTCCTTTCACTAGGACATCCGACTTGACAATTCCACGACAAGACTAGCAATCCATCCGGGCCCGGAGCCGAGGAGGGGTTCATTCCTTTCATCGCCGCTAGGACCTCATCCTCCGAGAAGGGTGCCACTAAGGCGGCGTTGGCCTCGTCGGAAACAAGCTGGGTACCCGACCAGGTATCGGGGCCAGTGCAGCCCCACCCCGAGGGGTGGGGGAGAAAAGGGCTTTATAGAAGTCGTCTACGTGAGCTCGGATGTCCGAGGGGCGGAGAAGCTGAGTATCGCCGTCCCACAAGGAGTGGATGGAGTTCCGACGGCGCCGACCATTGGCGATCGCCTCGAAGTAAGCCGTGTTAGTGTCACCATGGAGCACCCACCATTGGGTGCCATGCAGCCGCCAGTAGGCCTCCTCGTCTGAGTAGATGACAGAGAGCTGGTCCTCGAGATCATATCTCAGCATCCACTCATCCGGAGAGATCCCAGAAG
Organism: Aegilops speltoides; assembly: GCA_021437245.1. Classification (NCBI taxonomy): domain Eukaryota; kingdom Viridiplantae; phylum Streptophyta; class Magnoliopsida; order Poales; family Poaceae; genus Aegilops; species Aegilops speltoides. The sequence continues at coordinate 103,970,361 of CM038145.1, forward strand.
TGTCAGCACGGGCGTCCAGGACTTGGATGGCACTTAGGAGGGCCTTCTTGCGGTCTCGGAGATCACGACCGAGGTTCGCGCCCCAACCCTTCATAAATTGGCGGGCAAGCTTGGCGAAGAATTGCCAGGAGTCAACGACGGGCATGGCACGGTGAGGAGAGTCGCGCGCGACGGTCCACTTAGCCGCAACGGCCTCATGGAATCCGGCCTGGTTGAGCCAAAAGAGCTCAAACCGGAATCGAGGAGGGATGAGGGAGCGTTCATCTGCGAAGGAGAGGAGGAGGGGGACATGGTCGGAACCGATCCGGGTGATAGCCTGTAGCGAGGCCAGGGGACATCTGAATTCCCATTCCGGGGAGACTAAGACGCGGTCCAAAACGGACTGCGTCGGGTTCGCTTGGCGGTTAGTCCAGGTGAACTGGGGCCCCGTTCGCTCAAGCTCACGGAGGCCAAGCTCCGCGATGCAGTCATTAAACATCTGCATCCGGGGGCGGTTAACCCAGTCATTGTTCTTCTCATCCGGGGAGCGGATGAGGTTGAAGTCACCTCCCACGACCACTGGGAGGGAGGAAGCGGAGATCTTCTGTTGCAGCTCAGCAAGGAAGGTCGGGAAGTGGCGGTGGTCCGCCAGTCCGTATACAATGATGACCTCCCACTTAAAGTTTAGTGCCCGCTTGAAGATCTCCATACTAACGAAGAACTCGCACTGGTCCATACCACCCACCTCAAAGGTGGCATCCTTCACACCTAACAGGATGCCACCCGAGTGGCCATTGTTCCCACTAGAAGGGAGCCAATGCCAGGCAAGCAGGTGGGCGCTAAGGCTTTCAAGTTCGGGGAGACAAAACTCCGTGCACATGGTTTCTTGAATGGCAATGATGTTGATGTGTTCGTCGCGGATGTACTCGACTAGCTGGCGACGGCGGCCGTCATGGCCGAAGCCGCGGATGTTCCAGAAGAGGGCGCGCATCTAAACCGCCATTGAGGGGCTGCTTGACCCCGGGACGGTGGAAGCGTTGTGGGCTCTGAGAGCGGCAGTGCGGGAGCGAGTGCGGCCACGGATTTCCTCAACTGGCATCCCAGAAAGAGGCTGGGGCGCCGGTGTACGGAGGAGACGGGCCCGGGTCTCGGCGAGTCTCCCGTCAAGGATCTCGCGGGCCTGGATAGCCGCAATCTGCTCTAAGGGGGGACCAACTTCCCCCCTAAAAACTACAGACGAGTCTAGGGCCACCTTGGCAAGGCGGCCGAGCAGGACAGCTTCAAGCGTAGAAAAAGAGCAGCTGGAAGAACTGGAGGGGATGTCGGTCGCACCTGTCTCGAGGTTCCGGGCGGCAGCCCGGATCTCAGCCCGCTCGGAGATGGACGGCGCCGGGAAGCCGGTCGGGCGGTCCGCGTCGAGACGGGCACTGCGACGGGAGGCAGTCACCAGAGTCGACGAAGCCCGAGCCCGACGGACGTACGACACCGACCGAGGCAGGTGGGAGGCGACGGGGGTGACCACAGAGTCGGTGGCCACCAGGAGCAGACGAGTCGGGGACGCAGGCGCCGGAGGCTCCAGCAGGGCACCAGACTCCGCCCGAGCAGGAGAGGGCGGGTCTGGGGCCGGTGCGGCGTCCTCTAGGAGTGGAGCAGGAGCCGGGGGGCGGGGGATGGTGGCGCGTCCTCCCCAGGAGTGTACGCCGGGGGAGACCCGAAGGGGGGAGGCTCCGACATCGGCGAGGCCGTCAGCAGCGGTGATGGCACCGCCAGGGACGGAGGTGTCGGGACAGCCGCAGGGAAGGAGCAGGGGAACGTGGCAAAGATGCCGGGAGGACGAGGAGGCTGACGCTGGAGATGTCGCTGAGCTCGGCCGAAGAGGAGGGAAAGGAGACAGGCAGCGCGGCGAGGGCGGCCTCGGCGGAGGAGGCTAACCCACACGACTGGCCTGCACCTGCACCCCGCGCCCCAGAGGGGAGTCGGATGGGTCTCGCGAGGGGGGGGTTGCGGCCAAAGCGCTCATCGTCGTCCTCCGGGTCCTCGTGGCGGGAGGGGCGCGGACAGCGATAGTGGGAGTCGTCGCGGTTGTCCACGGCGCCCCCACCAAAGTGGCCATCAGCGAGGTGGCAAGGGCGGTCGATGTGGTTGGGAGGCTCGGGGTAGATCTTGAGGTCGAATCCCTGGTCGTTGAAGAAAACTCAGACGGTGGCACGGAGAGTGGAGGAGTCAAGGCACTTGACCTTGACACAGACCTCCTCCTCTTTGCGGAGGGAGAGCTCGTCCACCACCACCACCTTGCCCAGGATCTTGGACATACTACGGATCACCTTCTCAGAGCGGGCGATGTCAGGGAGGCCAGCTATGAGGATCCATGCAGTGTCCAGCACGGCAACTGCCTTAGGGTCCATCAGGGGCTCAAAGATGTTGACGACGAGCTTGTTGAGGGCGAGGGTGATGTCGTCGCTATGGGTGCAGAGGCCCAGGCTGAGGGCGTCAGGGAAGACCACGGTGAAGGAGCTGTCCGATCCGGGGTCACCTACCAATCCCAGACGCGACGGCAGAGGTGGTTGAGCTCTGCCTCGATCATCTCCGGCGAAGCGACCCCTGCCCCCACAATGGTCACGACCGCAAGGAGCGACGGAGATGGGGGGCGTCCTCCACCTCGATGTGGAAGAAGCCGAGACCCTCAATGTCGTGGCCGTACATCATGAGCTCCTCCGTCACCGGGCGGTCCGGACAGAGAGCCGCGGGGTGGCCCGACTCCTTACACATGTAGCACATCGGCGGGTTGGGGCACTCGACCTGATAGTGGCCGGCAAGTCCACAGCTGAAGCACGGAGGCGGATCGCGGGGAGCACCGGAGTTGGGCGCGGCCGAGGACGCAGGTGTCTGAGCCCGAAAAAGCTTGTCCCCTAAATGGATGTATTTAGCACCAAGTTAATGCTAGATACATTCATTTGAGGAACAAGCTTTTCCGAACGGAGGGAGTATATTACTTATATGAGGTGGTCTCGGGAAATTAATAGAGCAGAGATTCATACACAAGGGTAGCACTTTTTTCTTTTTGGTCTCTTCGTCTGGTCCCTCCATCTCGTTCTCGTCATCGTCGGGTTCTATTGGTGCATCACCCACTTGTTTTTCTTCCGCTTGTTACCGAACCCGGTGTACAACACCAGAATCTTTTTCCATCCTGTTTGTCGACCATCAACTTTCAACGCCATTGTATTGTCGGTTTCGTGTTGTGTTATGTGCTTACATCGGGCTCCATCTATATCTTGCGATGCTTCCTCGCTCTAGTAGGGTACGCCCTAGAAAGAAGAAGAAATATTTGCTCACGTCATCTGTTGGTACACCTACCAAGGTCATAACCACATGCGACAAACAACTGTTGAAGTGAGGATCATCATGCGTGTACAAAGTAAGCAATTTTTACCAACATCTCATCTGGAAGGTTCTGAGAACTGGTGTAGTATATTTCTTGTTTGATGACTATGGTAGGTATGAAACGACCAATCAGAGGGTGAGATATTGTCATGCTGTCCCTAACTTTGGTTTCGAGATGTTTCATTAGTTCCTTATCTGTGGGATCAAACCTAAAAGCTAGGCGGCAAAAGCGACGAACACCTCTCGCGCTACACATTGATTACTTTCACTACAGATTCGCCCAGTGCATCAAATCTGTGTTGTAACTAAGATAATTCATGGCCCGGTTTAAATTAAAAAAACACATGAAACCCCTACAACAACTGAATTAATCCTATAAAGAATGTTGAAGTACCCGCCTCCTAGGAGCCTCCGCGGGTGAGAGTGCCCTCCATGACATCCGTTGCGCCAAGGCCTTGCATGGATGGATCCCTTGTTGGGGAACGTAGTAATTTCAAAAAATTTCCTACGCACACGCAAGATCATGGTGATGTATAGCAACGAGAGGGGAGAGTGTTGTCTACGTACCCTCGTAGACCCGGCGAAGCGATCACAACGTAGAGGAAGTAGTCGTCGTTCTCCTCGCGATCCGACCGATCCGGCGCCGTTACTCCGGCGCCCCGAGTTCTTGACACACGTACAGCTCGATGGCGTCCCTCGTACTCGATCCAGCCGAGTGTCGAGGGAGAGTTTCACAAGACGACGGCGTGGTGACGATCTTGATGTTTCACGGCAGAGGCTTTCGCTTAAGCTTCACGACAGATAACCGAGGTGGAATATGGTGGAGGGGGCACCGCTGCACGGCTAAGGAACGATCTAAAGATCAACTTGTGTGTTCCAAGGTGCCCCCCTGCCCCCGTATATAAAGGAGCAAGGGGGGAGGGGGCCGGCGGCCAAGGGGAGGCGCGCCAGGGAGTCCTACTCCCTCTGGGAGTAGGATTCCCCCAATCCTAGTTGGACTAGGATTCCCGGAGGGGGGAAAGAGAGAGAGGGGGGCCGGCCCCTTCTCCTAGTCCTAGTAGGACTAGGGAAGGGGGGAGGCGCGCGCCCACCTAGGGCTGGCCCCTTCTCCTTTCCACTAAGGCCCATCGAGGCCCATTTACCTCCCGGGGGGTTCCGGTAACCTCCCGGTACTCCGGTAAATTCCCGTTTTCGCCCGGAACCATTCCGAACTCCAAACATAGGCTTCCAATATATCAATCTTTATGTCTCGACCATTTCGAGACTCCTCGTCATGTCCGTGATCACATCCGGGACTCCGAACTCCTTCGGTACATCAAAATACATAAACTCATAATAACATCCATCGAAACCTTAAGCGTGCGGACCCTACGGTTCGAGAACAATGTAGACATGACCTAGAACTATTCACGGTCAATAACCAACAGCGGGACCTGGATGCCCATATTGGTTCCTACATATTCTACGAAGATCTTTATCGGTCGATCCGCATAACAACATACGTTGTTCCTTTGTCATCGGTATGTTACTTGCCCGAGATTCGATCGTCGGTATCCAATACCTAGTTCAATCTCGTTACCGCAAGTCTCTTTACTCGTTCCGTAATACATCATCTCACAACTAACTCATTAGTTGTAGTGCTTGCAAGGCTTAAGTGATGTGCATTACCGAGAGGGCCAGAGATACCTCTCCGACAATCGGAGTGACAAAACCTAATCTCGAAATCGCCAACCCAACATTTGCCTTTGGAGACACCTGTAGTACTCCTTTATAATCACCCGATTCGTTGTGGCGTTTGGTAGTACCCAAAGTGTTCCTCCGGTAAACGGGAGTTGCATAATCTCATAGTTACAGGAACATGTATATGTCATGGATAAAAGCAGTAGCAACATACTAAACGATCGTGTGCTAAGCTAAGGGAATGGGTCATGTCAATCAGATCATTCTACTAATGATGTGACCTCATTAATCAAATAACAACTCCTTGTTCATGGTTAGGAAACATAACCATCTTTGATTAACAAGCTAGTCTAGTAGAGGCATACTAGTGACATGTTGTTTTGTCTATGCATTCACACATGTATTATGTTTCCGGTTAATACAATTCTAGCATGAATGATAAACATTTATCATGAAATAAGGAAATAAATAATAACTTTATTATTGCCTCTAGGGCATATTTCCTTGATCTCCCACTTGCACTAGAGTCAATAATCTAGATTACATAGTAATGATTCTAACACCCATGGAGTCTTGGTGCTGATCATGTTTTGCTCGTCGAAGAGGCTTAGTCAACGAGTCCGCAACATTCAGATCCGTATGTATCTTGCAAATCTCTATGTCTCCCGTCTGGACTAAGTCCGGATGGAATTGAAGCGTCTCTTGATGTGCTTGGTCCTCTTGTGAAATCTGGATTCCTTTGCTAAGGCAATTGCTCCAATATTGTCACGAAGATTTTCATTGGACCCGATGCACTAGGTATGACACCTAGATCGGATATGAACTCCTTCATCCGACTCCTTCATTAGCTGCTTCGAAGCTGCTATGTATTCCGCTTCACATGTAGATCCCGCCTGACGCTTTGTTTAGAACTGCACCAACCGACAGCTCCTCCGTTTAGTGTAAATCGTATCCGGTCTGCGATTTAGAATCGTCCGGATCGGTGTCAAAACTTGCATCAACGTAACTGCCATTTATGAGCTCTTTGTCACCTCCATATCGAAACATATCCTTAGTCCTTTTCGTATTTCAGATGTTCTTGACCGCTTGTCCAATGATCCACTCTGGATTACTTTGGTACCTCCTGCTAGGCTTATAGCAAGGCACACATCAGTCCGGTACACAGCATTGCATACATGATAGAGCCTATGGCTGAAGCATAGGAACATCTTTCATTTTCTCTCTATCTTCTGCGGTGGTGGGGCATTGAGTCGACTCAACTTCACACCTTGTAACACAGGCAAGAACCCTTTCTTTGCTTGATCCATTTTGAACTTCTTCAAAATTTTGTCAAGGTATGTGCTTTGTGAAAGTCAATTAAGCGTCTTGATCTATCTCTATAGATCTTAATGCCCAATATGTAAGCAGCTTCACCGAGGTCTTTCATTGAAAAACTCTTATTCAAGTATCCCTTTATGCTATCCAGAATTCTATATCATTTCCGATCGGTAATATGTCATCCACATATAATATCGTAAATGCTCTGAGCTCCCACTCACTTTCTTGTAAATCAGAGCTTCTCCAAAAGTCTGTACAAACCCAAATGCTTTGATCACACTATCAAAGCGTTTATTCCAACTCGAGATGCTTGCACCAGTCCATAGATGGATCGCCGGAGCTTGCACACTTTGTTAGCTCCCTTTGGATCGATAAAACCTTCGGTTGCATCATATACAACTCTTCTTCCGTAAATCCATTCAGAATGCAGTCTTTACATCCATTTGCCAAATTTCATAATCATAAAATCGGCAATTGCTAACATGATTCGGACGGACTTAAGCATCGCTACGGTGAGAAGGTCTCATCGTAGTCAATCCCTTGAACTTGCGAAAACCCTTTGCGACAAGTCGAGCTTTATAAACGATAACATTACCGTCGTCGGTCTTCTTCTTGAAGATCCACTTGTTTTCTATTGCTTGCCGACCTTCGGCAAGTCAACCAAAGTCCACACTTTGTTTTCATACATGGATCCCATCTCGATTTCATGGCCTCAAGCCATTTTATGAATCTGGGCTCACCATCGCTTCTTCATAGTTCGTAGGTTCATCATGATCTAGTAGCATGATTTCGAACAGGATTACCGTACCACTCAGTGCGGATCTTACTCTGGTTGATCTACGAGGTTACGTAGTAACTTGATCTGAAGTTTCATGATCAACATCATCAACTTCCTCGCTACTTGGTGTAGATGTCTCGTAAACTGGTTTACTGCGATTTAACTACTTTCAAGTAAGGGAGAAGGTACTATTACCTCATCAAGTTCCACTTTCCTCCCACTCACTTCTTTCGAGAGAAACTCCTTCTCTAGAAAGGATCCATTCTTAACAACGAATGTCTTGCCTTCGGATCTGTGATAGAAGGTGTACCCAACTGTCTCCTTTGGGTATCCTATGAAGACACATTTCTCGATTTGGGTTCGAGCTTATCGGGTTGAAGCTTTTTCACATAAGCATCGCATCCCCAAACTTTAAGAAACGACAACTTTGGTTTCTTGCCAACCATAGTTCATAAGGTGTCGTCTCAACGGATTTCGACGGTGTTCTATTCAGTGTGAATGCGGCCGTCTCTAGAGCATAACCCCAAAACGATAGCGGTAAATCTGTAAGAGACATCATAGATCGTACCATATCTAGTAAAGTACGATTCGACGTTCGGACACACCATTACTGTTGTGGTGTTCGGGTGGCGTGAGTTGCTAAACTATTCCGCATTGTTTCAAATGTAGACCAAACTCGTAACTCAAATATTCACCTCCACGATCGGATCGTAGAAACTTAATTTTCTTGTTACGATGATTTTCAACTTCACTCTGAAATTCTTTGAACTTTTCAAACGTTTCAGACTTATGTTTCATTAAGTAGATATACCCATATCCGCTTAAGTCATCTGTGAAGGTGAGAAAATAACGATATCCGCCACGAGCCTCAACATTCATTGGACCACATACATCCATATGTATGATTTCCAACAAATCTGTTGCTCTCTCCATAGTACCGGAGAGCGGTGTTCTAGTCATCTTGCCCATGAGGCACGGTTCGCAAGTGCCAAGTGATTCATAATCAAGTGACTCCAAAAGTCCATCGGTATGGAGTTTCTTCATGCGCTTTACACCGATATGACCTAAGCGGCGATGCACAAATAAGTTGCACTATCATTATCAACTCTGCATCTTTTGGTTTCAACATTATGAATATGTGTATCACTACTATCGAGATTCATCAAAATAGACCATTCATCAAGGGTGCATGACCATAAAAGATATTACTCATATAAATAGAACAACCATTATTCTCTCGATTTAAATGAATAACCGTCTCGCATCAAACAAGATCCAGATATAATGTTCATGCTCAACGCAGCACCAAATAACAATTATTTAGGTCTAAAACTAATCCGAAGGTAGATGTAGAGGTAGCGTGCCGACCGCGATCACATCGACTTTGGAACCATTTCCCACGCGCATCGTCACCTCGTCCTTTGCGAGTTAAGCAATCGTAGTCCCTGCTTGAGTTGCAAATATTAGCAGAGTAACCAGATCAAATACCAGTGCTACTACGAGCTCTAGTAAGGTACACATCAATAACATGTATATCACATATACCTTTGTTCACCTTGCCATCCTTCTTATCCGCCAAATACTTGGGGCAGTTCCGCTTCGGTGACGATGCGCTTGCGAGAGAAGCACTCGATTTCAGGTTTAGGGCCAGACTTGGGTTTCTTCTCTGAGCGACAACTTGCTTGCTTTGTTCTTCTTGAATTCCTTCTTCTTCCTTTGCCTTTCTTCTTGAAACTAGTGGTCTTATTGACCATCAACACTTGATGCTCCTTCTTGATTTCTACCTCCATGCCTTTAGCATTGCGAAGAGCTCGGTATAGTCTTTACTAACCCTTGCATATTATAGTTCATCACGAAGCCTTTGTAGCTTGGTGGCGTGATTGGAGAATTACATCAATGACACAATCATCCGGAAGATTAACTCCCAATTGTGTCAAGTGATTGTAGTACCCGGACATTACGAGTATATGCTCACTAATGAAACTGTTCTCCTCCATCTTGCAGCTATAGAACTTATTGGAGATTTCATATCTCTCAATCCGGGCATTCTGTTGGAATATCAACTTCAACTCTGGAACATCTCATATGCTCCATGACGTTCAAAACGTCGTTGAAGTCCCGGTTCTAAGCCGTAAAGCATGTCACATCGAACTATAGAGTAGTCATCGCTTTGCTCGCCAGACGTTCACAACATCTGGCGTTGCTCAAAGAAGAACTTCGTCACCTAGCGGTGCATCCAGGCGTAGCTCTTACGTGCAGCAATGAGGATGATCCTCAAATTCGGACCCGATCCGTGTAATTGCTACCATCATCTTTCAACTTTGCTTTCTCAAGGAACGATTAAAATTCAACGGAACAACAAAGACGAGCCATCTATCTACAATCAAACATAAACAAGCAAGATACTATCGGTACTAAGTTCATGATAAATTTAAGTTCAATTAATCATATTACTTAAGAACTCCCACTTAGAAAAACATCTCTAGTCATCTAAGTGATCACGTGATCCAAATCAACTAAACCATAACCGATCATCACGTGAAATGGAGTAGTTTTCAATGGTGAACATCTTATGTTGATCATATCTACTATATGATTCACGTTCGACCTTTCGGTCTCCGTGTTCGAGGCCATATCTGCATATGCTAGGCTCGTCAAGTATAACCCGAGTATTCTGCGTGTGCAAAACTGGCTTGCACCCGTTGTAGATGGACGAGAGCTTATCACACCGATCATCACGTGGTGTGCGGGCACGACGAACTTTGGCAACGGTGCATACTCGGGAGAACACTTCTTGATAATTTAGTGAGAGATCATCTTATAATGCTACCGTCAATCAAAGCAAGATAAGATGCATAAAAGGATAAACATCACATGCAAATCAATATAAGTGATATGATATGGTCATCATCATCTTGTGCTTCATGATCTCCATCTTGCAAAGACCACCATGATCACCATCGTCACCGGTAGCGACACTTTGATCTCCATCGCAGCATCGTTGTCGTCTCGCCAAACTTATGCTACTACGACTATCGCTACCGCTTAGTGATAAAGTAAAGCATTACAGTAGCGATTGCATTGCATACAATAAGCGACAACCATATGGCTCTGCCATTGCCGATAACCGGTTACAAAACATGATCATCTCATACAATAAAATATAGCATCACGTCTTGACCATATCACATCACAACATGCCCTGCAAAAACAAGTTAGACGTCCTCTACTTTGTTGTTGCAAATTTTACGTGGCTGCTACGGGCTTAAGCAAGAACCAGTCTCACCTACGCATCAAAACCACAACGATATTTCGTCAAATAGACTCCGTTTTAACCTTCTCAAGGACCGGGCGTAGCCACACTCAGTTCAACTAAAGTGAGAGAGACAGCACCCACCAGGTCACCTTTAAGCAACGAGTGCTCGTGGCGGTGAAACCAGTCTCGCGTAAGCGTCTGGCGTAATGTCGGTGCAGGCGCTTCATCTCACAATACCGCTGAACCAAAGTATGACATGCTGGTAGGTAGTATGACTTGTATCGCCCACAACTCACTTGTGTTCTACTCGTGCAAAACATCAAACCATAGAAAAAACCTGGCTCGGATGCCACTGTTGGGGAACGTAGTAATTTCAAAAATTTTCCTACGCACACGCAAGATCATGGTGATGTATAGCAACGAGAGGGGAGAGTGTTGTCTACGTACCCTCGTAGACCCGAAGCGGAAGCGATCACAACGTAGAGGAAGTAGTCGTACGTTCTCCTCGCGATCCGACCGATCCCGGCGCCGTTACTCTGACGCCCCCGAGTTCTTGACACACGTACAGCTCGATGACGTCCCTCGTACTCCGATCCAGCCGAGTGTCGAGGAGAGTTTCGTCGAGACGACGGCGTGGTGACGATCTTGATGTTTCACGGGCAGCAGGTTTCGCTTAAGCTTCATGACGGTATAACCGAGGTGGAATATGGTGGAGGGGCACCGCACGGCTAAGGAACGATCTAAAGATCAACTTGTGTGTTCCAAGGTGCCCCCCGCCTCAGATATAAAGGAGCAAGGGGGAGGGGCCGGCGGCCAAGGGGAGGCGCTGGGAGTCCTCCTCCCTCTGGGAGTAGGATTCCCCCAATCCTAGTTGGACTAGGATTCCTGAGGGAAAGAGAGAGGGGGGCGGCCCTTCTCCTAGTCCTAGTAGGACTAGGGAAGGGGAGGCGCGCCCACCTAGGGCTGGCCCCTTCTCCTTTCCACTAAGGCCCATCGAGGCCCATTTACCTCCGGGGGTTCCAGAACCTCCGGTACTCCAGAATTTCCGTTTTCTTGGAACCATTCGAACTCCAAACATAGGCTTCCAATATATCAATCTTTATGTCTCGACCATTTCGAGACTCCTCGTCATGTCCGTGATCACATCCGGGACTCGAACTCCTTCGGTACATCAAAATACATAAACTCATAATAACCGCCATCGAAACCTTAAGCGTCACGGACCCTACGGTTCGAGAACAATGTAGACATGACCTAGAACTATTCACGGTCAATAACCAACAGCGGGACCTGGATGCCCATATTGGTTTCTACATATTCTCGAAGATCTTTATCGGTCGGACCGCATAACAACATCGTTGTTCCCTTTGTCATCGGTATGTTACTTGCCCGAGATTCGATCGTCGGTATCCAATACCTAGTTCAATCTCGTTACCGCAAGTCTCTTTACTCGTTCCGTAATACATCATCTCACAACTAACTCATTAGTTGTAGTGCTTGCAAGGCTTAAGTGATGTGCATTACCGAGAGGGCCCAGAGATACCTCTCCGACAATCGGAGTGACAAAACCTAATCTCAAATCGCCAACCCAACATTTGCCTTTGGAGACACCTGTAGTACTCCTTTATAATCACCCGATTCGTTGTGACGTTTGGTAGTACCAAAGTGTTCCTCCGTTAAACGGAGTTGCATAATCTCATAGTTATAGGAACATGTATATGTCATGGATAAAAGCAGAGCAACATACTAAGCGATCGTGTGCTAAGCTAAGGGAATGGGTCATGTCAATCAGATCATTCTACTAATGATGTGACCTCATTAATCAAATAACAACTCCTTGTTCATGGTTAGGAAACATAACCATCTTTGATTAACAAGCTAGTCTAGTAGAGGCATACTAGTGACATGTTGTTTTGTCTATGCATTCACACATGTATTATGTTTCCGGTTAATACAATTCTAGCATGAATGATAAACATTTATCATGAAATAAGGAAATAAATAATAACTTTATTATTGCCTCTAGGGCATATTTCCTTCATCCCTAGGGATTTCCGGGTCGTCCGATCTGCGCGGATGCCTCGCACCATGATGACTTGCCACAGGGGTCCATGATGGGTGGGACGCAGGCGATCCAGTTCATGTTTGGAGTCCTCCCTCTCTTCTTCTAGCGTCTAACGGAGTCGGAGATGAAGTGGTGGTGAGATGGCCGGCCCAAGTGGTAATGCCCCCACGTCAATCGAATCTAAGCAGGATCTTCTATTTAGACCCAAGTGTGATTGTACTTCTCGAGTTAGGGTCCTTCTTGCATATTTCAGGGGAGAAGGGCTGATTTGTAAAACAAAAAGTCTTGAGTCATGTCCTGGGTTGTATTGTCGCCGTTGAATATATGTGAAGCCTTCTGATCCTTGAGGGCCATGTTTTTGTTCAAAATGAAATCACGAGAGAGATCGCCGGGGCTATATCTCGCCTACTGTGAGTGCTATGACCGCCTAGCATCAGCGAGTGGGCCGGTCCATTAACGGGGAAGGTTGTAGCGGTTTTTTTCTTTTCTTGAATGGTTTTCCACTTCCTTTTGTCAGATTTATTGTTTTTCGTTTTTTGAACTGCATTTTTGTTTTCATTTTTTTATGTTTTCCTTTTTTTCTACCTTTTCGTTTTCTGTTTTTCCTTCCCATTTAAATTTTCGTCTTCTGTTTGTTTTCTTTTTTTCTTTCCTTTAAATCCATGTTTTTTTTTCTTTTTCTGTTTTTTCTTTCTTCTCGCTTTCATCATCTATTAAAACATGTTCATCGAGTTATAAAAAATGTGTATTGTATATAATAAATATTTATCATGTATTTTAAGAAATGTTTGTTGTGTATTAACAAATGTTCATCATGTATTAAAAATTGTTGTGTATCAAAAAGTGTATTGTTTATGAAAACAATTCTTCATGCTTTAAAAAAATGTTCATCATGTATTAAAGAATTACATCTTTTATTTAAACAATGTTTACCGGATGTCCATCGGGATACTAAAAATGGTTACCATGTATTAGAAGTTTTTATGGTGTATTAGAAATACTCTTTCAGTATTTAACAAAAGTGCATTGTGCATGTAACAAAAGTTCATTGTGTATTAAAAAAAGGTCAATCATGTATTACGATGTTTTATCATATTCATCGTGTATTAAAAAAAGGTTTATCATGTATTACAATTTTTTGCCATGTACTTAAAAAAATACCATGTTTTTAAAAAATGTTCATCTTGATATTTAATAAATATCGTTGTTTAGTCATAAAAAACATATCACATATTGTTTTAAGATTCATTGTATGTGAAAAAAATGTTGTAAGCGTATTGAAAGAATGTTCATGGTGTATTTTCATAAAGTTAATCTTATCTTTTCGAAATGTTCATCGTATGTTTAGAAAAAAATCATCATAGAATTCCAAAAGTTTGTCTTGTATTTCAAATCTGTTGGGAAGAACAAAAGGTGAAAAGGGGGAATCAAAACATTATTAAATATATAAATAAATGTGTGAATAAGAAAGGAATAAAACAAAAGGAAAAAAAGGCACGAAATCTTACATGGAATAAGTCGGAAGCTAGTGACCAACCTCGACGCGACTGTTCTGATCTCATCCAACTTCACAAAACTTCACAAAACCAGCTTCCCTAGCCGGTTTCTTGCTTCACCTGGCGATTCCCAGATGTTCGGCGTCGAGCATAGCTTCTCCCAGCGCTTGCAGCCCAGCTGGGAGCTTGCTGGGCCAGTTTGGGCTGCTTGGAGGCAGCCCAGCTTGGGCTATCGATCGAGAGGAGGAGCCCCGTACCGATTCCATCGAGGGAGTGCGGAAAGCGATATGTTCCAGGGCGTACCGGTTCGATCTGAAGGCACTTGGCGGTGGCATCTCCATGTAAAAGGGGAACTTCTCCTTTTTCAATTGGTGGAGCTGGGCTGACCGAGCTTCACGTTTTTGCATTGCGATTTAGCTCAGCTCCTAGAAGTTAGCTTCTTCGATCAAAAGCGTTCGGGCTGGCTTCTCTCTGAAATTTTGTGAAGTTAGGAGTTGGATGAGAACAGAACAGACCGTAACTAGTTTCTTTGCGAATCAACTCTAAGCCATGGGCGTGGCGCTCTTTCCGCTCGTGGCACACGATATATGGATTCGCCCGAGAGAGATAAGTCGGAGTGAAAGAGATTGATTTGTGTGACAATAATTCGATGAATTGGGACTGAATTTTATCTCCAACCGAACTGTGGTTTTGGATGGGATGAGCCGAGGAAGAACATCGATGGTCGGGCGTAAATGAAAGTCAATTTATCTCTAGCATGAGAAATAAATCGTGTCAAGTTGGTGCACACGGTTGAGCCCCGACCCCGGGTGACCCCGGCCCAGGCAAACGAGGCCTGCCGGGATTGGGGTGAAGAGCCCAATTGAATTGGTGCGCACGTCTCGCAATACCAGCGCGTACTCACCTAATTCTTATATAAAAGTAAACCGAGGGATTCTTCCCCTCCGGTCTCGAAAAAAAAAATTGGTGCGCACGTATAAAACTTTGGCCACCAATTGGTTTTGGCCGTCTCTACAAAGGTGATGGAAGTGCAGCTTAGGGTAATGCATATATACGATGCAACCATCTTAGGCTATGTTTGGTCGCTCGGGCAGCAAACCCAAGGGAGCAAGCCCCCGTCGGGGGAATTTACGTGTCAGCGGAAAATTTCACCACGGATCTGCTATAGTGAGCACGATAGTGCATGGGAAGGCATCACCATGCGGAACCAAAACGCTGAGGAAGGGCTTGGGCTTTGGTTCAAGGAAGAGGGTGACGGCCTAGCGTCACCCCTGGCATCGTCGCCGGAGGTGGGAGCAGCTTCTTGCCGTCACTGGAGGGGCGACCTGGCGGCGCGTGGAGGCGGATCGCTTGGTAGAGAACTCTCGCTTGGTACAGGGGGGTAGGGCGTCGGTCCCGGCGACCAGACTGAGAAAATTCAGTCTTATACTGTAGTCTCCCCTGGGTTGATTCAGCTCGTGAAATTCCTATCCAGGGGAAGTAGGTGGATCCCGGAAGGATCCCTGGCAACCAAATTAGCGCTTAGGATATGTCGATGTCAGAAAAAAAAGGGCCTTAGGCTATGTTTGGTTAATCCCCTGTGGCTGGAGGGGATTTTGACTTGCAAGGGATTTCCATGCTGGCCTCGTCTATCTCAGGTGAAAGATCTTCATGAACTATATATTTGTTGGTACATCTAACAACTCATTTTTCTTCACGGCTAATACATAGCACAATATGTTTGATTCCTCTTATTCCTGATGAAACTCCGCAGCTGCCCTCGAGCACAGCTCAAAAGTAGCTAGCTTGTCAACGGCTGCAATACGAGCAGGCCTGGTAGTAGATTAGTAGCCGGTGAAAAGACAAGATGATCACAGATTTGTAGGACATAGGCACTTGCTTATATGTCAGCTCCACAGCGGGTCCTACTCTTAGCGAGTAGCCTTGCTTTTGGCCTCACTGCAGGTTGCAAGAGTGGAAGGCGTCAAAACAACATAGTAAAATCTCAGAACTGGAGTAAGATTCAGAAGGGGGCAAAATGATACTCCCTCCGTCCCATAATGTAAGACGTTTTTTTATACTAGTGTAGTGTCAAAAAACGGAGTACAAGATTCAAGGGCACCATTACCTTAACATCTTCTTGATCTCACTGCTCTCAGGGTCAAGTCTCAGCGCCTCCTGGAACGCATCAACTGCCCCTTGGTAATCCTGTAAATGGAGGGACGCCATGAGAGGAAGTGAGACAGGTCGAGAAACTGAATCAGATCCAAAGGTTTGATTTATACACCAACTATACCTCCATGAAACTGAGAGCCGAGCCCTCTCGGTACCATGCCTTGGACCAACCAGGACGCAGCATTTTGCACCGTTGAGCGTCTGTCAGTGCTCTGTCCCCTTCTCGCATGCGCAGCCAGCAGAGGCTCCGGTTAGCAAACAGGGTCGCATCAAGTGGGTCTATCTCCATCACCTACATTTGCATGTGGTTAGCATCGCATGATTTTTCCATGCAATGATAACTGGGTCTAACAGGCTCTCTGAAGCACACTGTTGCATTTTCATTAGTTTAAATGTAATAAAAGCACAAATAAGCACACATCAGACTTGAGCAAAAAAGGTTGTCGCGGATGAAGTGTCAACCCTAAATGAAATGTAGTTACTCTATTGTATGATCCTGATGTAAGACACCCATGCCTTCACAAACATTTCAACATAAACCATGATCAATCATCAGTCAATCTTGTGAACCCTCATTAAGCAAACAAATTGTACTGCTACAAGGAAATCGGAAGTCGCTGCAGTTTCAATCCTGAACCTGATGTTCTAGAACTGCTGTTTCTTTTGAACTTCTTTTGTATTGTTCCAAACAAGTTATTTTAATTCATGCACTTAGTCACTTACCAATCCATAGTAGTACATTGCTGTAAAGTAGTCCTTCTTGGCAAATGCTTCCTTCCCTTGTGACTTCAAATCAGCTTTCCGTTCTTCCGCAGAAGCTCTATCCTGAACAGAGAGGCATTTTGGTTAAACTTTAAAGGCATAGAGAATGTGACTGATTCAGGCAGCACGGTACATGCTACAGTTGAAAACGCGCTCCTGGGTCAAAAATCCTAAAATAGTAATCTTGATATATTGGTCAAAATTCCTAAGATAATAATCATGATATATGTTTCCTCTGTTAACACTGCAGACTTGGCTGGAGGAAGTGCCGGATGACCAGAACCACTGAAGTTTGTGCGCAATTCGCTAATAAAAAAATGCTGACACAAACTTCAACGGGAAATTCAGTTAATGTGTAACATCCTCCAATCAAATACCTGCAGAGCAACCTATAACTGTGGGCTCAACGGCTTCCTAATGCAGGTACAGATGTAGTGACTTCAATCTTACTACCATTATTATTTATTTATCAAAAACATACAGGCTTGGAGAGAGAACATGGCAGCTACTCCCTCCGTCCAGAAAAGCTTGTCCCTCAAGTGGATGTATCTAGCACCAAGTTAGTGCTAGATACATCCATTTGAGGGATAAGCTTGGGACAAGTTTTTTCGGACGGAGGGAGTACAATATAATCAATATTACCGTGTGTCAATTACCATATTTTCTAGATATGTTGTCAAAGCGGAAATAAATCAAGAACAAAGAACACGTAGATACGGGGGTCACAGGAATAAACCCTATATGCAATCATGTATATACAGGTCATGAGAATTTGTACTGTGTGGAAATCTTTTCAAGGAGAATGCATCCATAAGAGCGTCATGACTTACTCCAATCTAAATAGGAAACTACAATTCATCCTACAATCAAGTAACAAATCGCACACATACCTGAACCCTGGTCTGTGGAGATTTCATAGTTGTAATTATCCCATCAACACTCCAATCTGGTACAGATGGAATTGGGTTTGTCTTAGGAAACAGAAGTTCAACAAGTTCACGCTGACCACGGACTGCTGCTCTCTTGATTGGAATATCCCCGTGCTATGTTGGAAGAAAAAAAAGGAAGATGTAATATAACACCGCATGGAAAATGGAAGATATAACAGTACGAAAAAGGAATTTGGTGGATGATCAAAGTCATGAATTGGAAGGCAGGCACAATTCACCCTAGTTCTGTGCACTATACCGTCAAAAGAAAATCATAAAAACTAGTTATTCATCAATTCATCCTGATGGCAGTATTAGAATTTTGAACCTAACAAAATGTGGAGGACATGTAGCAACGTGACTGAAGTTTTAGCGAGTGTCGTGATTCTGTTATGTTCAGAGTAATCGTGCACTCGCTAAAATCGTCAGACCTGTAGGTTCAGATCATACCATTGGAATTCCATTGTTGAATCATCTCAATAATGGAATTCCAGTGGTATGATCTGAAACTTACTGGTTAACAATTTTTAAATGAACTGGCACAATGGCATCACGATTCTATGATATTCCGAACCTGTTGTATGTGCTGTGAAAAAAAAATCAAAACCATGGCACAAAAATCTATCGCTACAGCTTCAAATCATGAAATGTCTGACCAGGTGACTGCAAAGTCCAGCAGATGTATTCAGACACTGGTTGAACAATACTTGACACATGGTCGGTCTACGGTGAGTATACAACACACTTCGCTTGGGATACCTTAATAGTAGCATAATAGATTACCATGCAGCCAAAGGTCTGCAAGGGAGGTAATACTGCAAGCATGAAAGCATTAAAATAGCTAAAACAGAAGCATCATGAAAGCCAGAGCTATGTTACCTGGTTAGGAATGTTAGGGTCAGCTCCAGCCTCCAGCAAGAACTTGACGAATTCAGTTGAGCCGTCATCAACTGCCCCCGTTAAAGGAGTTGGTCCAGTGCTACTATTACCATTCACATCAGCACCAGCCTATTGAATTGAAAATACAAAATGCAAAGGTAACTTTAGAGACAGGATCTGCACATTTAACCTGCATTCTGCTCCAAACAATTGTTTAGATGTCGATAAAATTGACTAGTGAAACATAAATACGTCAAATTGGGCAGACAAGTTACTGGACCTCAATCAGTAGCTTCATGCATTCCAAGGAGTTCCCACAGCATGCCATCATTAGTGGTGAGAAGATATGATTGACTACTCTGTTGGGCTGTAAAGGCAAATGAATGGCCAATTAATAATTAAAATTATGTCCGCCAAGTATTCTGATGCATCTCGAGAACGAACCATTTCATCCTCAAGCTACAGGTGACTAATTTTTCGCATTTTATTTTTCATTTTATAACTGTGCATGCAATGCAATTAGGTGTGAAATCAACAGCTTACATCAGCACCATGCTCCAGCAGAATTTTCATGGCCTGATGCTGACCCTTTGCAGCAGTCATGTGCAATGGTGTCCCTCGGTAATTGATAACATCCACGTCAACTCCTTTGGACAGCAACAGTCTTACAATCTCACAATGCCCTAGAGGAACAACAAATATATAAGCAAATATTAAGCAGAGAAGGAGCTTCTACATAGTATAAAAACATTTGTAAGCTAGTACTATCCTGTAAGCCTTCCATCTATTTCAGAGACCAAGTGAACTGAAGAATGAGGAACGCACCATGCTCTGCTGCATTGTGCAGCGGCGTTAAGCCCCTCTCACTAGGTTTCGCCGGATCGCTGCCATGATCGAGAAGATACCTGGCAACCTGAAGATTTCCCTTGAGTGCAGCATAAAACATAGGTGTCGCACCTACAAGGAGAATGCGGCATTTCAGTACTAAGTACTAATATAGGCAACGCATCCTGTTACTGGTGCACAGATTTTACCTACGCTTGATACCGAGTTGACATCGACCCCCACGTCCTCCACCAGGAACTTGCAGATCTCCAGGGAGCCCTTATTTGCAGCGAAATGGAGTGCGTTGAGCCCTTTGGGGTCCTTTGTTACCCGCAAATCCATCTTTTTGGACATTTCTAGCATGGAGAAATTGCAGATGCAAAAAAAAAAAAAATCAAATAATACAATCACCAACATACTGAGGAGCGTGGTGCACTAAGGAGATGTTTGCACCGTCTGAGGCTCCAGATCGATCTAAATACAGAAGTTATCTATCCATGCAGTCACAAATTTGGCGGTTTCTGCCTAACTTGCAGAACAAAGCCGAAGGAATTAACGCCCATTTTTTTTCACAAACTAACCGGAGAGAACATCAGATTCGGCCACGCTACATAGGCATTGCTACACGAGAGTGTCCGGAACAATGGAGACGCCGGTATCACACATCATTTCATTCGACACTGGATAGAACATGGGACGGCGGCAGAGCCGGCGCTTACTCTTGAGGAGACGCAGATTGCCGTCGAGGGCGGCCAGGAGGGCGATTGCGGCGGGGTTGGGGGCCATGGCGGCGGCAGAGGCCTCTCGCTGGGGCCCTAGGGTTGCTGAAGGTTCTAGAAAGATCTGGCTGGGCAGGGCGAGTGGAGTGAGGATTTGATAGGGGAGGGGAAAGCAGGCGGTGGTATGGTATGTGGCGCCAGACGGGGCTCGTGGAGTGCACGGGAAACGAGTGGGCCTCACGTGGCCATGCTAGTAATGGCAACGCGTGTCATGTTGGCTTTGCTTCCGTGTCACGTGAGATTGCTCTAATTTCTTTATCTTCCCGGTGCGTACCTGCTGGTGGAGACTCGAATGTGATGCCTCGTGGATACGCTGCCAGGACGACGATACGTGCAAATACTCCTAGTTAATTGTGTTTTCTTACTAGTAGTAACTAAGGCTACCCATATCGGGGAGTATCATATCTTTTTGGTAAACGTTATGTGCCGGCGGACCGGCCGAAGGTTCGGCCGGTCGCTAGTGTACCGCTTGATCGCCCGGTGATTGTATGGCTAACACGTCTACATATTCATTCTTTGTGTTGTTGGATTTTCCCTCGGCCCACCACATGCCATTGGCCCATCACGGCTGCTTTTTTTCTCTCATCCTCCCATGTGTTGTCCGGCGAGCTGCGACCGTGGCGGCCGCATGCTGGAACCAGCGTCCCGGCATACTGGAACCAGCGATTTTTTGCTACATCCATTCCAAACGGAGCTACGACCACGACAACGAAAACGGGCTTTTGCTGCAATCGTCGTCAATTTTTGTTACAATACATCCATTTATGGCAGAGATGTGACCCAAGACGGCAACGAGGATGACTTTTGCTGGACTCGTAATTGTTTTTTGCTACTACCGGCGATGTTTTTTGCTACATCCATTCATGGCGGAGATGCGACCGGGGCTATGGCGGCAGCGATTTTATTCGCCCATAATTGTTTTTTGCTACTACCGAGAGGATTTTTGCTACATCCACTCATGGAAAGATTTGGCCCAGACGGCGGCAATGATTTTCTTTGCAATCGTTGTTGTTTTTTGCTCTGTTGGCGAGGTTTTTGCTACATCTATTAAATGGCGTCGGTGGCTACTATGGTTCGTGCAACCCGTGGAAGCGGCGTCGGCAGTGAGGACGGCGGGGCGCACGAAGTGCTTGAACCAAGTTACTTTACGAAAGTATTTGGTGATTATTGTTTGTAAACAAGCTAGAATCTACTCCCAAGAAATTGTTATTGTTTCTTGATGGAATGCTACATGAGTGCTTTTTGATTGTAGAAATATGGGAAATATCTTTGGAATGCTACCGGTTTGCGAAGGCGTGCTACGATGACATCGGATAGGTGCGCTGGCGAGCATTAGGCGTACTTCTAGGCGGCGTTTTGCTACAATGGCCTGGCGTCTGTGGAACCGACGGCACGAGTCTTTGCGACAACGACCACCGACGACGAGGCGGTGGCGGCGGCTACGAGGGTGTCGGTGGCGGCAACGTGGACGGCCGGTTAGCTGGCTGAAGTATGGGAGATCACGGGGCGCTTGGGATGAATAGGCACCATGGCTTTTTTACTAGTGAAGCAGTTGGGGAAGAAGGTATCATGGGGTTGTTATGGAGAGCGAATCGCCTTTTTGCGTTGGTTGTTTTCTTTCTTGGCCCGTCCCATTGACTCATAATGAGTTGTTTCCTTTTTCACGTCCTCTCTAGTGCCTCGCCCTCACCCTTTCTCATATTTTCTTTCCCGTGTGAAGAGCGCACCCAAGTCTTCTTCAACCTTCGTATTTACAATCGCTCGCTGAACTCCGACATGGGATGGGGGAAGGAGTTGCAACCGCAGCTCGGCGAAGCTGCATTCGTTTGTTGGCGGTGCTATGAGCGTGGCGACCATGGCCATGACCACACACTGTCATGGCACTGCGAGCTCGAGGGTGGCGGTGTTGCATGCTACAACCGTAGCGGTTGTGTCTTGGAACTAGCATCGTGGCGTCTTTGGAACCAGCGACAATTTTGCTACATCCACTCGTGGCGGAGCTACGACTTGCGACGATGGAGCGCCGATTTGTCGCAACCGTCATCTGCTTTTGCTACCGACGAGGAAATTTGGTACGTCCATTCATGGCGGAGATGCGACCGGGCGGGGCGGTGGCCATGATTTTTTTTGCAACCGTCGTCGTTTTTGGCTCTGACCGGCGGTGTTTTGCTACATGGCGTTGGTGGTGGCCGTCGTTCGTGCGACCCGTCGCAATGACATCGGCGAAAAAAAAGATTCAGCGGGCATGGATAAAAGCTTGACTAGTGCGGGAAAAGCTTCGGCAATGGTGGATAAAAGCTTCAACGGCGTGAAAAAGTTTCAAACCAAGGTGCGACCGGTGGCGTTGAGAGCTGCGGCGGCGGTATGGTGGTGCCGATGGGCGTGCTATGGCGGTGGCGGCGGCGGCGGCTAGGTCTTCTGCAACAACAGAGGCGTCGGGCGGCCTTTGTTTTTACTCTGGCGAGGACGTCTTGTTTGGAACCGGCGAGGGCGGGTGCTACGAGGTGAGCATCGGCGACAAGGGTGGTGACCGGCGTTGAGGCAAGCGGCGAGGACGCCCGGCGAGCTGGCTGGACTATTGGCTGCACGCGATGTGGGGTGCATGGCTTTTCCTTTGTTTCTCTAATGAATTAGTTTTTTTTACAACTATCTAACGAAGCAGCTAGCGAGACATGCAGATCATGCGGCTCTAACTAAGACCAATCGTACGGGCGCACCTGGGAAGGCTTGTCTAACTAAGACAAATTGAACGGGCGCGGTGTGACCGGCCAAAATTTCGGCCGGCGCACCGGCGCGTATCACTGGCCTATCTTTTTCTAATAATAAAGTGCTATTGCTTCTGCCCACCCGCTCTTACCGTCCTTAAGTTATAGCCTAAAAGTTGCAAATAATTACCCCCAATGCCATTGATAAGTGACAAAATGTTTCGTTGCGAAATAAGAAAAGGCCAACCAAAATCCCCAACACAGCCACCCCCACCTCGCCTTCCTGCCCCGATCCCAGCCCAGTAGCCCACTAGCCGCTCCCAGCAAATCGCTCCACCCCGCGCCTCCTAGCGACTGTGCCGCCGACGATGTGTGGCCACAGGACGGCGGACTTGGCGACAGGGACGGCGCGGGAACTCCCCAGCGAGGAGGCTCCGGGTGGAGCTTGGCGACTCCTTGTAGAAGAACGCGACAGCGGTCGACGAGGTGGTTCAAAACTCGGGCGTCCATGGCTCTGGGGCTCCTGTGGAGAAGAAACGAGGGAGGGAGATGAGCAGATAGAGGAGGAAAAACAGAGAAGGAGGGGGACATGAAGGGGGAGCAAGGGAAAAAAGAGTAGAGAGAAGGGGGGCGCTCATCTGCTGGCTCCAGCAAGTTGGGGCTGGGGTCCATGGGAGGAGGGGCTCGATGAAGAGGAGATGGGGTGCAACACTCCCCTCCTGGTGCGGCGCACGAGGCAAGGAGAACGGAATCGACCAAGATGATAGATGTTGACGCGCCAGTGCAGGGGTCACCGTCTATCTTCGTCAGGTAAGCGCGGACGTTCGTCTCTATCTTGCGAATTAAGCGGCACGCGATGCATCAAGAGGTGATCACCTTCTATTTCTATGGTTTCTTTGTTTTGTTTCTGGGATGTTGAGGTTCCATGGTCATGATAGTTGTTTTACACTCCGCCCGGCAATCTTCAAGATTAATACGGAACTGCAACAGTTGCAAGGCCTGATACTCCTCGATCACTAGCAATGCATGGAACTGTGGTTAGTCATTCAAAACTTCTCCTTAATGTGAGTGCCTATAATACAGTCCTTTGTAGAGTAAGGATCCCAGAAGCAAAAGTATGATTGGAGCAGGGTAATACAATCTTTTGTTTGGAAAGGCAAATATTGTCTTCCTCTTCTCACCGCAATTTTGAAAACAAACATTTTCGGAAATCAAAAAATGTTCATGATTTTTTTATAAGTTGTTGTATTAGAAAATGTAAAGAAAATTGAAAAAATGTTACGGGTGATGCAGCAGAATTATTTCATGGACTTTGAAGATTAAGATTTGTTCCGTTGCAACGCACGGGCCCTTTTGCTAGTACTAGTATCATGGTACTAGTATATGATACTTTCTTCATAGTGCACAGTATTATAGGGCAGTATTATAGATAATCATATTTATTGCCATACATGACACAAAGTAGCGTAACATTTAACATGATATGGTATCTACCAATGTTATTGTAACCCCCTCTCTCTTCTTTAATTATCTGCCACATAAGCATATTTGTTATTCCCGAGTGCATGATATCGGCTAAGATACCACCACTATGGCCACCTTAAATTGTACTCCCTCCGTTCCAAAATAGATAACTCAACTTTGTACTAATTTTAGTACAAAGTTGGGTCATCTATTTTGGAATGGAGGGAGTATTTGATATTTCATTATGGTGAACAAGGGGTTAGGCGCGTCCCCTAAGAGTTAGAGCCAACTGCAAACCAACATGTGGTTGGATGGATACTTAGGGCATCTCCAGACGATCCATAAAAAACTATAGAGAAGTCAAAATTTGATTTTACTTCTAAACCATACCTAGCCGAAGTACTGAATCAGTTAGAGGAGTAGTTACCTTGTGCCGAAAAATTGGCTCACGACGCTTAAAAATACTAACCCCTGGCCCAATAAACTTCCCCTCACCTCTTTATCCTGCCCGCGCAAGTCATCCTTCCCGTCGCCGCCTTCCCACGTGTCACCATTGCCGCTGATGACCGCAGCTCCGGTCGGAATGGGTAGCCAAGATCTTTCTGCCACTCCCTCCGCGTGTCGCCATCGGAAACCACCTCCGCGCCACCGCTCGCACCAAAGAAATGGTTGGGGGTAAAAAAATCCCATCTGGTTCACCACACTGGTTGTCACCACCGATAGCAAGGTCAGCGGGTTGGCCACTGTCTCTCCAGCGACGATCGGCCCCCTCCCGTTGTCGGCGTTCTAGGAACGGGGGTACCCAGACTTGCCTGTCTGCGGCCCACGGTGTGGCTTCATCGACGGGCCGTTACGGCCCAGCTTCAGCATCAACAACTCAAGACCCTCGCGAGGGGCCAAGCCTCTCGAGATGGATGACATCAAGACCTACACGAGGAGCGGCCTCCTCAGGCCGGCTCCTGAGGAGCAGAGATTTCTATGCAAGCCTCACCTCGCGAGGTCCGGAGATCATGATCCATGACGACCAAGGCCAGGTGGGCGCCAACGGGTGTAGTGTGCCGGTTTTCTCATTGGTGCTAAGGAGGGAATTGCGGGCGCGGAGTCCCGAGGAATCAGCCAAAGGTTTCCATTCTGGTGCAACGAGACCAAGACCGTCAGGACGGCAAGATGGAGGTCATCGCCGAGCCCACCACAGCGTCACGACCAGAGGCTTTTGCAGGCGAAGACTGCTTTTGTCAGGATAGCATGTACTAGTTATCTCCCTTCGAATTTGGCCGTTGTGGGATCCCTTCTCGCCTTACATTTGGGAAGAGGACTAAGGCCACTATAAATAGGACCTAGCCACCACCATAGGCAGGGGATCCATTCCATTCTCACACTCACCGGCTCACTCGAGCACAAGAACACACCTTCTCCTGAGGTTGTTCTCCCCCTGTACTAGTTCATCCTCGGCCTCTCGAGACCAATCCACCACAAAGCAGGAGTAGAGTTTTACACCGCAAGGTGGCCTGAACCTGGGTAAACTGTTGTGTCCCGTTTCCTTCCAGTTCATCGAGCTAGGCCGTGAGATTGACGAGTAGGCAGACTAGGGATGTCGAGTTCTTAGCATGCACCCCAGAGTTCGAACCTCTCAAGGGTTTGCGGAACCCGTAATCCGACATTTGGCGCGCCAGGTAGGGGTGCGTCGGAGCTTCTCTTCCTCCAGTCGATCCGCCGCCACCCCGCAGTGCTCATGGTTGACGCCCCGGGGGCTCACGTTGGACACTGGGTTGTTCGGCCTACCCGAGTCGTCCCATCTGCACCGGAAGATCTCCACTCCATGCTTCTCGTGGCCCGCACGCTGCCCAATGCCATTGGTCACGGGCAGCGCGGGCGGTCGCCAGCCGCCCTCGCGCCGCGCCATAACCGTGCCACCATGCTCCCCTCAAGCTATGCCGCGGCGACGGTGCCACACACTCGCCGGGAGCAGGCGAACGTGCGGACCGCGCTCATCGTGGCACGGGAGTTGCTGTGTTGCAGGTTGGTGGAGAGCGGCTGCGACGCCCTACTAGAGCGGGTCGCCGAGCTGCTTGATGCCGCCTGCAGGGGCACGGCACCTTTCTGCACCCTGCCCACGTCGCAAACTGTGGCAGGAGCACGCGCCGGCCCTCGCCACGCCCGCACGCCCCCTCCATGGAGCACCTGGGGGACCCGACGGCACCAACCCGGTCCGCAGCATCGCTCGTCCTACCTCAACTATGCCACCCGCGGGTGAGGCAAGCTCGGGTGGTACCTCTAGGGCCGCGCCAAGACGCCACCTAGCGGCCGTTAGAGGCTGGCGCCGAGCCTGGTGGCAAACAATGCGGGGCACCCATGCAACGGCCCCGACGCGGCAATTTCAGACGCCCACTTACCTCGCATGGTGGACCTACAGTACACGTCAAGAGAAGGCCCCGACGGGTTCTCCTCACCAGGCTGAGCGTCAGCGGCACATGAAGCCGACACCTTCACCGACACCTTCAACGACAACAACCACTAGGTACAACCGATATCTCAGGAGCACGATTACACTAACCATGGACCGCAGGTGAACTAAGCCGATGCAGCGGCCAAGGACCCCAGGGTGATGGCCCCACCGCAGGCGGGCGAAATGCACTGGGGGCTGCGCGGGGGGAGCCCGGGGCCAGGGCCTCCCCCACGCCGCATGGAGCAAGGCGCCGCATGAAGGTAGGTCCTCCGCCGGGAAAGGCGGCGAGCCCTTCCCCCGGTGGAGGGACTGCGGTCGCCGAGGGCACCGCTAGCGTCCCCTTGCCCCTTGGTCTCGTCCTGGCTTTCGGACGCCCAACGGTGGTCGAGGGAGGCACGGGGCGGGGCCCTCATCAGGCGACATCAAGCAAGGCCCCATGCCTGTGAAGGTATCCACTTGTGACACTCTCACGTAATAATGAGTGGGGTTGTACACACCCCGGAGTCTCTCTGAGTGCCACCCTAGGGCCTCATGGGGGCTCCTGCCCACATCCAAAGTGGAAGCACCATGCTCCGCGCTGGCCGTTGACACTGTCCCCCAATGACTATGCCCACACCCAGTGAAAGTACTTAGCTCCGCGATGGTGAGAAGACAAGAAGACTAGCTAGGTGCTGGACGCGGCCATTTGATTTCACCTTTCTTTCTATAACTCAACTTGCCGCCTTTTGGAATGAGATTTGGAATTTCGCGTGTTTAGCAAGAGAAAAGAGGGGGGATGTTTCTTGTCTCATGGCGGTTTCCTGCTTTCTGGCTTCGTGTTTTAAGAGTGAGGCTCGCGCCTGCTACCCCTCCCGCGAGCGGGGGCTGGGCGTGGTATCAATACAAAAAAAGACACATCTATGAGATTTTGGGCCGAACGAATTTTTTTCCTGTCATGCTTATGACACTTCTATGATGATAATTGTGACAAAACCCGGTATCATCATAGATGTGGTGGGCTCCTACTTCTATGACAAAAAATCATGACAGAAAATGGGCTTTCGTCCTGGGCGGGCCGGAGACGCAGCTGCATGACATTCTTTGGGCCGTCTATGACAGAGAAAACCATGGTAGAAGCAAGGGCAAGGAAAATATCGGGGTGTTCCCAGTTACAGTGGGTGGTCGGGGCCGAGCGATGCACGAAGGTTTGCACATTTCTCTCGTACATGCACATGCGGCGTTAGGCTCTAACTGAACCTGAGTGAGCCATTCGCCTACTGAACCCGAGCGATTGCCAGCTGCGAACTCTGGCGTTCTTGAACTGGCGGTCGATCGATGGTACATTAATCTGAATTCGATCGGCGATTCGCCGCTCTCTGCTAACTGAAGCTGATCGATGCTGCCTCTAGATGAACAGTGAGAGTTGTTGGGGGGTGTTGGATGAATAGTTCCCGGTGGGGGGGTTGGATGAACAGGGCCCCATGGTGTTGCCGCTGGATGAACAGGACCCGATCGGTCGAGCCGGTTGGGCGTGGATGAACAGGACCACGTGGAGGGCTGGATGAACAGGACCCCATTGAGGGAAGGTTGAACAGTAGCCGGTGGAGGGCTGAATGAATAGTGGAGGGGTGGTTGAATAGGACCCCGTGGAGAGAGGGCTGGTTGAACAGTAGCCCATGGAGGAGCGCGCGGTGGAGGCTGGATGAACAGGAGCCCGTGGATGAGCGATCCATGTGGAGGTGGAGGAGGTCGACGGTGGATGAGCAGTGGCAGTGGAGGCTGGAGGAGGTCGATGGTGGAGATGAGCAGTATCCCGTGGAGTCCCGTTTTGCGGTACTCCACACCCCTCCCGATGAACAGGACCCTCGTTTCAACTGTAGCACTCCAATACAAGTCCGTTTCCTCTGTTTTGCAGTACGCCACACCCCTCCCGATCAACAGGACCCCATTTCGACCGTAGGAGGTCCAACAGAAGTCCGTTTCCTCCATTTTGCGGTACGCCAGACCCCTCCTGATGAACAGGACCCCGTTTCGACCGTGGTCGGTCAAACACAAGGTCGTTTCCTCCGTTCTGCGGTATGCCATGCCTCGTTTCCATCATCTGTTTCGTCCAAGCCGGTTGGCTCCCGATGAACAACACGCATTCCGTTGCCTCCCGATGAACACGACACATTCCGTTGCCTCCCCATGAACACGAAGACGACGCAGTTTCTCCGTTCCGACCCAGACATGTACACGAACCCTGGCCGTACGTATGCATGAGTAGGCATTTGAGACCCCGCCCGTATGTATGTACGTGGCCATATTTTCTTTCTTGCACCCTGGCCGTTGTACGTACGTGTACAAGCTATGTGCATGCCTCTACTACGACATGTGCGCCCCTCTACTATGACACATGCGTGCCTCTACATCGACCAGTATGTACATGCACGTTCGTGACCAGAATGACAACGCTACGTACGCTTTGACCAGGTGGGTCCCGACTGTCAGGCACTTCCTTGCGTGCAAAGATGTAGCTGGTGGGTCCCAGCAGTCAGGGGGTGAATCGTTGTTTTTCCGTAATATGGACGCACTTCCTTGCGTGTGAAGATGTAGCTGGTGGGTCCTAACAGTCAGGGGGAAAGGTTTTTTTTCGTGAAATACGGTGGCCCGTCCGATGGGTCCCTACTGTCAGGTGGAGGAATCATTATTTTGCGCGTAATAAGGAGGCACTTCCTTGCTGCTACCGTGGACCTAGCTGCCAGCCTCTCCACGTACAGTACTCTTCTGATGGAAGTCGTTTCTTGACCATGTTGACCACACCGCGCCGAGAGCACTAGGGCGGTGGACGACGAGGCCTAGGAAGGGGAGGACGCGGAGCTGGGGAAGACGCGGCAGTGGAAGCCCACGCGGAGAGGAGTACGAGGGTTCACTGGCTCGGCTGCAATGTGAGGCTTCCGTCACCGCAGAATAACAGGGGGTGTGGGTGAGTGGATTGTCTGGCCAGCGGTGGGAGTAGTACGGGGCGGTGAGACCTCCGCGGCATCACAACCGGCCACGGGAGGCAGGAGCACGCGACACGACCAGTGCTGGTTTTGGCGGCTGGAGCAAGAAGACCAGATGTTGAAGAAGCACTACGGTCGTTGGATGGACATTGTACGATCACTAGAGCTAGAATCGTTCATATCGACTAAGTTGACAAAGCCCTCCGTCCCCGTCAACTTAGTAGGCCCACAAGTCAGCCTCCCACTATGGTAGGTCCCAGCTAGCAGGGGGTATTCATTTTTTGTGTGTAATAAGGAGGCATTTCCTTGCCTGCGAAGATATAGCTGGTGGGTCCAACCTGTCAGCGGGGGGAACGTTTTTTCGCGAAATATAGAGGCCCTTCCGGTGGGTCCTAGCTGTCAGGTGGATGAATCATTATTTTGCATGTAATAAGGAGGCATTTCCTTACGTGCGGCCATGGACCCAGCTGTCAGCCTCTCCACGTACAGTCCACTTCCGATGGATGTCTTTCGTTGACCACGTTGGCCACGCCGCGCCGAGAGCACCAGGGCGGTGGACAAGGCGAGGCCTAGGAAGGGAATGACACGGAGCCAGGGAAGACTCAGCAGTTGTTTCCCACGGAGAATCTGAGGGTTCTTGGTTAAATGCGCCATAGCGGAGAATAACGGCGGTGTGGGTGAGTAGAGGGATGACTAGGCCAATGATGGGAATCGGTAGAGGCGGTGAGGCTGCTGGCGGCAGATAACTGTCGCGGGAGGAGGAAGCAGCGATCCGTGGCGCTTGTTTGGCGGTTGGAAGCGATGAAGCGAGAGATTGAAGGCCGTTGGATGGACATCCAACAGTCACTGCTCTCGTGTGTTGACTAAGTTGACACGGCGTTGCGTGCGCATCAACCTTTTTTTAGGAAAGCATACGCGTCAACCTGCAGTAGGCGCACAAGTCAGCCTCAAATATGTGGAAAACAGCATACAACCCATCTGCCATTATTTCTAATATTTTACAGCTCATTTGCTAATTCTTAAGAATTTTTTTGGAGCCCATCTTCTTTTTGTTAGCATTACACCCCATATTGTGGTCACGGTTAAAAATTATACGAAATTTTGCATATTTCGGTGCGGTCAACTGTTTTTAATCCCGAAATATCGAGTCACACTCAAACCATTTTGAAAAAATAATTTATGTAAATATAAAATCCAAATAATTGTCCACGCATAAAAATCAATGGAATTTAAAATCTTATAATGAAAAAAATGAAACTAATTCCCGGTTTGATGTGTTTTAAAAATGTACAACCCATTTCTGGGCAAACCAAATGAAACTCTCCTCGTCTTGAAAGATTTGTAGCCCAGCAGGGCTAATAAAGCAAGTAGGCCTCGTTTGGGTATTTCTTAAAAAAAATAGAACTAGGCTAGCCACTTTCAGCAAGAAAAAAACACAACTGGGCTCATGATGTGGTAAACATAAATAAAAACCTGGCTAGACGGGCCACAACCCCCGCACAACCCCGTTGTTACCCTGATCCGTCGCTAAAACTAGTATAAATAACATCTACTTGTTCCTCAAAAGAAAATAACAACTGTGCGACCTGCTGGGTACCTGGTGTCAGCCGCTCGTAGTGTAATTCTCTCGTTTATTGACTACGTTGACAATGGCGTGAGCCCCAGATGTCCAACCATTAGGAGAACCATTTTTTGGGCTTGTAATAATGAGGCACTTGCTTGCGTACTGCCATGACGCTGGTGGGTCCCTACTGTCATCCTCTCCACGTACAATCATCTCCTTGTTCCTCTCGGTTGTTGACGATGTTGACAACGCAAGAGGGCGGCGCACCACGCATGGCGAGCGAACCAAGGCAGAGGACGACGGTGAGGCCTCGGACGGAATGAGCGAGGCCGTGGAAGATCGTCGGTCTAATCGCAGAGCGGAGTGTAATCTGAGGTTGGTGGTTTGGAGTGCGGAGTGCGTGTTGGGGCTGGCGTCGCGGAGAATAACGGGGCGTGTGGGGAATAGAGGTGGGGCCGCCAGCGTTGGAGGTTACGGTAGGGTGGCGGAGGCGCAGCCAGCCATGGGAGGCGGGAGTAGGCGGAGCCGACGGGGTGGTTTGGTTTGGGCGGCTGGAGGAAGAAGACAAGAGATAGAAGATACACGACAGATGTTGGATGTCAATCCAATGGCTGGTAGGTAGAATCATTTGTTGACTGGCTAGTAAGTCGACACCACCTTGGATAGGCTATTTCCTCGTGGGTCCCAAATGTCACAATCCAAATCTATCACAGTCATGCAGCCTTTCCTATGAAAATTTACAGCCCATTTGATGTGCTGGTTCGAAATAAGTTTGTGGGTGCTGGTGGGGGCTAATCACTTGGCTTCTATAATGCACAGTGAGCTCAAGCAACCGGCTAGAGTGATGTTATTTCCCTTGGTTTGGATTTGTTACAATATTTCACTCTAAATTAAACGAATGGCAAGCCATTTGACTTGTTTCAAAGAAAATATGACAGTCACAACCGAGTTGAAAAGGGCAAGAACATCTAACTCCAGCTTACAAACTGTACAAAATCACAAGGGTTAATTGTCCATCAGGTTTAGACAAAACCCAGATTGAAAAGGGCAACAACATCTAACTCCAGCACAGTTTTCGGCAGTCACAGTCAAATGGATCGGTCAGGTCCATAGAATGAACATCGGTCATAAAATTTACTGGATTATGACCACAATATGTTGTAAATAGAAGCGACATGTTCGAAGCTCTTTTGCCCACAAAACTCCTTTTTGCTATTCGACATACCCATCCGTCAAAACCATGCTACTGATAAACTTAAGCCTGATGGACAATAGTAACCTCGCATTCAGCAGGAAGAATGTGACAAATCTAGTGTTTGCACGGTTGGCTGCATATCGTTCTAGCGTTATGGTCTTCAATCTAGAAGTGAGAAAATCCCGGTGCTTACGAATCCACCGATTGGCTATAGCTTTCTTACCCCGTCCTGTTGCCTAAATAGACATGGAGATTGAAAACAGTTAAGGTCTAAAAAAAGAGTGTCGAAAGAGCAACAACTGAACGATTAATTCTAGTACACTATATGCGGGCTTCCAATGTGCGTGAAGTTATCACCATTATATACAACTTCTCCAAACATGGTAAGCATTGCAGCAAGCCAATAATCTTGTTCAGATCAAAACTATTCATTTGGGTATATAAGATCTTGATAGAATCCAGCACCATTGATAGACCATCCATGGAGAAACTCTTCATTGAGAATAGAACATAATATTAGTACAAAATGTGTACTCCAAGATGATATATAACTTATGCGCAGAAATTTAAAATGCAACTTATGGTTACAAGTGTAGATGTTAATATAAAGTACCTGAAGAACTGTGGAGCCAAACACCATATTGAAATGAGCACAAAAATCATGTATTACACCCAAGGTCTCTAGTTTAGGCGCAGAGAGGACAATTATTTGCAACGGTGAATAACTAGAATCAAGGATCAACCTTTGAAGTGAAGGGGTATCTTGGATGATGAGCTGCCTTCCGTCAAAAGAAATTCCAATTCTTACAAGGTTAGGCGCCTTTATTTGGAGACAACCGATTCTAACTGTGAAAACAAGCACCAAGCACTCTAGGGCGAGGCAACTGGAGTGGATGATCTTTGTGCAATGAAGACCTCCGATATCTGAACCCGCACAAGTGAAAGTTCCTTGAGAAATGGGAGTTGAAGGTTTAGTACAGTTATGCAGTAGGTAGCCTGACACAAAGGTGGCGGTGTGGAGAGAGGAGGAAAACTACGAGATGGACATCGGTGCTGAGGGCACAAGTACATGGCATTCGGTATCTGGTAGGTGATTTCCAGGGGAATAGTAGAACTCAAGCAGCTGTAGTTCTGTGAATTCAGGGGATTTCAGCCAGGCGTCCACCGTGCAGGGCATGGTATGCTTGCTTAGGTAGCATGACAGGATGTAGAGGCTTTGAACGGAGCCCTAGTAGGAGGAGATGATGGCTCTAGGGATTTCAAAATCATCGATAGCTGATGATAGTCGAGATTAAGGGGCGTGGCGCGCCATAGAGGGCGCCACCAAATTGAGAGGACTTGGGTGCAGCAGCAATCCTTGGTGGGGAGAAGCGAGATGATCTCCTCAAGGACGGTGTCCGGGAGATCGTGATCACGATCCACCGAGATTCTCTGAGTTCCTTGGATCCGGTGGGGCGGGTCGCCGCTTCTCCCAGCTGCCAGTCTTGGTCTACAACGTCGCCATCGGCGGGAGCCTCATCTTCTTGGCGCTGGGGTCAGCCGACTCCATTTTCCTCGAGGGCGTCGCGTCGCTCTCATGGATTTGAGTAGAGTAACGAATGACGAGCCTAGTTGTAGTGCCAGTGAAGAAGAAGGGGAGCTGGGTTTTTTTTTGTAGTAGTGAGGAAGGAGGGGAGCTGGGGTTTTCTGTAGGAGTGAGGTGAGGAATTTGGGGGTACGAGTGGAGCGAGCTAACGTGAAGTGGGTGGGAGTGAGGAGGAAGAATAGCACCCACGTTTTTTGGGGGGCGGTGTGCTGGGTGTGGGTAGCGCCTCTCATTAAGTAAATATATGGGCTTTTGAATTGATTTTACTATTTACTAGGGTGGATGGGTTGTTTTGTCTTGGGCCCGGAGAAACAATTACTACTAATCTTGTGGAGACACTCTCTGACTACCCAAAAACAATTACTACTAGTGCAGTGGATACACTACAACTTGTCTCCTCCTAGGTCATCAAACGTCTCCCTCTCTTGAATGTCGTTATACTTTTGTTCACCGACATGCGGGCCATGCAGATCTTGTGAGCCCAAATGCCATCCACCAAATTAGAAGGCGTATCTGGTGAGAGTCACCCGGTTGTAGCCTTGGCGATGTGAGCCGTCGTATCACAAAACCCCACCTCCCATGATCTAAGTTTGTGGACGAAGCAACCATCATTTCACTCTTCGCTTAATCCCCTTCTCCCTCACCGTCTTAAAGAAAGCTAACACTCGCATCTACCACTGTTCTTCTCTCCCAACAAAGGGAAGGTAAGCGGATCCGTGATGTTGGTATATTTTCCTTCAGAGAGAAAAAAGAACTTTTGCAAAGCAGTAACCGATCTTCACTCTCTTTTTTGTTTCATTGTCATTGCGATTGTGTTTTCCTTTCAGTGGTTTCATAGTATTTGTCAGTTTCATGATGGACCAAGGAGAACCAGGCAAAGATCTGCCGATATTGGAGCAGACGTGGGAGGCTGATCCCCATGAGACAGAGAGCTCCAAGAAGATGGAGGCAGCCACCTAGCCGACCCCAGATACGCTCATGGCCACTACTGATATGGTCACCGCCCAATTTGAGGTTACAGCCCCCATGGCACTACAGGAGCAGTTTTCCCCCTTTGAGGATGTGTCCCCCCTCCCGCTGAGCTGCCCAAGGTGACTTTCTTCTTTGCCGATCTCGATTGTGGTTTTTCATCTAAGTATGTGGTGATGAATAATGCAAAATTTTATTAGCTTCGATGACATGCTATACATAGTGGTTTAAATAACTTGTGTTTCTTATACTTTGGAAAGTAATTCAGTATTTGTTTACATTTCAATTAGAGCCACGATGCGACAAGGATTGTGTGGTTGTACATGTTACTCGCTATGAGGCGGATGACCTGAATATACGCACTGGGAAAACAGAGTTCTTAGGCTGTTGGATCCTAGAAGCCATTTGCTCTTATACCAATGTCGAGTTGTATTCCAGCCTCACTATTGTCAGGCGTGTTGTCCAGGCTGTACTGAAGCACAAGAAGTTCAAAGCTGCTCCTTCATTTGTGAGGCATAATGTTCTTGTCAAGCTTACGCAAGAAGATGACATGCATGCCTCCATAAGCAAGTTTATGAGTGGCAACGCCACAAGGTTATCTTCATGAAGGTTCACAGCATTGAGCTGCTGCCGGACGTCCTCAATGATGTTCATGGCAAGGTCCGTCTTGTGTCCAACCCAAATTAGATCGAGGCATGAAATAGTTGCCCGAGCTAGTGTTTAATAGTAGTTTGGATTGTGTCTAATTATTCAAACCTTACCTGTTATGGAGCCCTCTGGGGCTAGTACTCTATTTGAATCCGTCTATGGGAACTGCTGCTACTTTTGTGTGCACGTGAATCATGTGAGAACCATCGTAATTATTGCCGAAACAGATGCGTCCTAACTAGTTTTTTCATGAATATGGCATGTTAAGACATAAGTTGCCACGGTTTATCATACGAGCAGTGTGTGCTGGATGAAATAGAGTACTCGTTCGAGAACTGTGCACCGACGTATACATAAGTACATGTAAACACTGTTGGTGCTATCCCACTTGTAAGCAGTTGTGCAAAACACGGCACATTGGCTCAGCTCGCTTCAACACTAGTGATGCGGAGCATCCCTCGACTACTCGCACCGACACTCCATCACCACCGCAAGCTCCAAGTGGACCAATGACACGAGCACGTGCACGCGCCATCGAGAACGAGGTTGACTCTCTCCTCTTGAGTTTATTCGGTTTCACATGAGAATTGGATTCTACCATCATCGGAAACATTGTGCATGCTTAGGTACCAAGAAGGCGATGGTGAGAAGGAGAGGACGGAGACTCAAGTGACCTCGAAGCAAGGGAAGGAAGATAAGGAAGGAGAGAACGAGAAGGATGAAGAAGGAGGAGAAGGGTAAACCCTGGGCGCCCGGTGCTGGGCCCTGACCACCTCTGTCAGCCCCGGGTGCCGGGCCTTGGCTGGCAGGTGCCCGCCCCTCTGTCCCAGCCATTGGGCTCTGCCCAGTGCAGGGCTTGAGGCCGGGTGCCGGGCCTCCACCCGCCATCTCAGGCGCCTCCCGGGTGCCCGACCGCCCTTGAGCCTTCTCAGCGCCACCCGGGTGCCCGGGACTTGGGCCCCCGGGTGCCCGGCCATATGCCAGCCGGCCCCTGAGCAGTCCGGGTGCCCGGCCCAAGTTACCCGGGTGCCCGGCCCCTTCGTCCAGCCGCACGTTGATGGCCTTTTTGGCCTTGTAGCCCTCTCTTCTTGACTTGTGTCGCCCCTAGACTATATAAGGACACCTCCTAGGTCATTTGTAGGGTTAGCAAAGATTAGATTAAACCTTATGAGCCTTTGCTCCTTGCATCCCCTCCTCTTAGGAGATCAAGCCCCCGCCTAGGGAAGAATCCATTGGATTATCAAGGCCTCCTCTTGGAGAAGATCACCAAGACCTCACATAGTGGGAAGAATTTACCAAGTGCTACTCTCCTTGTATTGATCTTGTAATCTTGTGGATCTCATGTATGCTACTCTAGTGGATGTGATATTTGGGTTTGTTTGAGAGTTTTGTTCTTGGTGTTCTTGAGAGTTTTCCTCCTTTCCCCCCTCCAAGTGTGAAAAGATCCTTCCTACGGTTTGACCCTACAACATCTTGGTATCAGAGCAAGGTTTATTCACATCTTGGAGTCCCACCCCCCCATTTGCTAGCTTGATTTTGTTGTTTTTCGTCCAAATCCAAAAATCCCCACAAAAATAGCCCCAAAAAATTTTCTTGCAATTTGTTGGATATTGTGAGATTTGGTTGTTTTGGTCCATGGATTTGATGTTTGGCAAGTGGATCTAGCCCCTCCCCAACAATCCCCACCCTTCCCACCACGAAATTCGCGGAATTTTGCGTTTTCCCCAATTTTTCCGCCCATCCCGAAGAACACTGGGTGCCCGCACCTCGAACCCCCGGGCACCCGCACCGCGCCCAGCCACCCCCGGGCACCCGCACCTCACACCCTCGGGTGCCGCACCCCCCCAAGTCTGCCCACTACCAACACCATTTTGGCCATAACTTCCACCTCCCAAGCCCGTTTTTCGTGTTCTTTAGCTCGTTTAGAAGCTCTTGACATCCCCCATCCACTCATCCCACTACCACCACCATTAACCCCATCCAAAAAATCATCACAAAAACACCAACCTTCTGCATTTGACCGATTTTGTGTTGACATTTGCGTTTCCTAAGGTGTTTCGGCTACTTAGAAGCGTGTAACATCTTCGTCACCATCATCGACTCGGAGTCATCTTCATCGCTAACCGTAAGAAAGGACGGTAACCTCGACGACACTTACTCCTTACCTTGCTTTTGCATTGATAGCCCGAGCCACTTTGCGTCGCTTACCCATTGAGACTAGCAAGTTGAGAATTGCCGGGCCACGCTTTTTGTGCACCGTAGTGATCGTGTTATCATCTTAGTGCCATAAGTCTCTCCCGTGCATATCATACATACTTGTCTCATATCATACTCGGCTCGAGCATCAAGCATAGAGAAAAAAAGGAAGAAAAGCTTTTAAGCAAAAGAGGAGAAACAAAGAGCTTGTAAGCAATAGAGTTGAGCCACTTGCATACCTATATCATCTTGGTCATCGCATATATACCATAGTTGGGATTGAAGACGACACGGTTCTCTCATAGGTAGGTGCACAAGCGTATCTTACCCATTTGAGCAATCGAGCTAGTGTCTCTCGAGCATTCGCACAACAAGAGCATTTTCCGTGGTTGCACATTTTGAGCTCACTCCTTTGTTGTGCGGATCCCATCTATCTTCCGTGCGTGTGTACCTAGTGATACCTTTGGGTTTGATCTATTTGCTTTACTTGCATTTTTGTGAACCTTCTCAACCTTATCGATATCTTGACTAACATTTGCTTGAAATTTTTGCCACCATCCTAACCGAGCTACTCCATAAGCCTCTTACTTGTAGGTGTGAGAAACAAACCCGGTTCCAATTCTCCTATTGTGGCATTACATTGAGTGACACTTGTTACATCTTCAATCCTCGGAGAAGGTAACTTTGGTATTGTTCTCTCACTTTCCTACTCACACCACTTGGTTATGATGGATAGGCCAAGCGCGTCTTCGAACCCACTTTTCGAGGAGCAAGGTGATGATTCTGGATATGTCTCCAAGAACCACTTCTTCATCGCGCAACGAGCGCTTCATCAAGAAAACGTCGCTTTGGGTGAACGCTTCGAACAACTCGCCTCCGACCTTCGCTAAAACATCGACGACAAATTCAATACACAAATGGAAGAGCTCCACAACATGATCGTTCGACGCCCGTCTTCCTCATCGGCTTCTTCAAGACGGCGCCACTCAAGTCACCGTACAAGTCGGCAATCTTCGGACTACTCTTATTATGATGCAAGTCCACCACGAGCTCCCCCTCCTCGATGTGATCATCATCAAGCTCACCAAGCTCAAGAAAATCCATTCCATGGCAATGGATTACAAGACCGAGTTCGAGCACGTGAATGGATGCGACACCAAGTCCCTCATGGAGCAATGGAGCAAGAGCAAATACCTCCACAAGTACCACCTCAAGCCCCTCAAGACGGTGATGCACTTAGACAAGCACAAGAGCAACGTGAAGCACAAGCCCTCGACCGTGAAGCTCAAGCACTTGAAGCACAACAAGCTCTACGAGAGGCCACTAGAGCCGTTGAAGTCTGCAACCGCCAAGTGCGAGAACAAGAGGAAGCTCTTCGACGCGAGATACAAGAAGAAGCCGCCCGACAGGAAGAACAACAAGAAAGGCGCAACCAAGCGCACATTCCTCGCCCTCCTCCAAGACAAGAGCGACACCAAGTGGAACAAGTGATTCAAGACCCTCCTCCACGCCAAGAGCGACATCATGAGGAACGAGCATTTGAGGACTTTCCAAAGGCAAGAGCGATATCACAACCGCTATCAAGATGAAGAACTCCGCTACGGCAAGCTCAAGTTCACCATGCCAAAGTTCTCCGGAAGCAAGATCCCGAAGAATATCTCTCTTGGGCATTGAAGGTGGACAAGATTTTTCGCCTCCACAACTACGATGAAGAAAAGAAGATAGCCATGGCCTCCCTCGAGTTCCAAGACTACGTCCTCATTTGGTGGGAACAAGTGATCGAGCGACGACATACAAGAGGCGAACCACCAATCACAACTTGGGAAGCCATGAAGGAAGTCATGAGAGCCCGCTTTGTGCCTACTCACTACACTCGAGATCTTTTCAAGAAGTTGCAACTCCTCAAGCAAGGCACCAAGACGGTGGAATAATACTACCAAGAAATGGAGTTTGCCATGATACGAGCCAATGTCAAGGAAGATGATGAGCAAACAATGGCACACTTCTTGAATGGCCTCAACCACCCAATCAAGCGAATCACCGACTTCCAACCATACTCCAACCTTCTTGAGCTAGTTCATCAAGTGACCAAGGCCGAGCGATAAGTACAAGATGACTTCAAATACACCAAGTACTCGTCCAAGACCTACTGCTCCTACTCTCAAGCTCCCGCGACTTCGGCACCTCCTACATCACCTCGAGCATCACCAAGTACCGGCGACAAGTCAAGTTCCAAGCAAGTGGCACCTTCCTCGACTTGTCCTCCGGCAAGCACCTACAAATCCAGGACTCCTTCATCTTCGGCGCCTCCCGATGATCCCGTCAAGACAAGTTCAATCAGGTGCTTCACATGTGGCGGCCGAGCTCACAAGTCCTTCCAATGCACCAACAAGCGAACAATGATCTTCAACGATGACGGCACATATGACTCAATGAGTGAAGAAGAAATGGAAGCCATTGAGCACGTGGCCATGCACCGGCGTGTGAACGAAGATGAAGATGACCAAGTCTTTTGTGACAATGATTCAAGTCCCTCTCTTGTGGTCTCCAAGGTCTTTACACTTCAACACCACCAAGAAGAAGACCAATGGTGCCACATCTTCCACACCAAGGCCGGCATCAATGGAAGGTCCGTCAAGGTCATCATCGATGGAGGTAGTTGCCACAATTTGGCAAGTGAAGAACTATGCTCCAAGCTTCAATTGGTCAAGAGGAAGTATCCGCACCCTTACAAGGTTCAATGGCTAAGTGACTCCGATACTATCCGAGTTGAGCATACGATCTAAGTCTCCTTCAAAATCGGTGCATATGAGGACACTTTGGAGTGTGATGTGGTCCCAATGACCGTTTGTCACCTCCTTCTTGGTCGACCATGGCAATTCGATCGTGGTGTTATCCACAATGGGCGTACCAATCACTATAGCTTCAAGATGAAAGGGAAGGAATATGTGCTACGACCTATGTCTCCTAGTCAAGTGATAGCCAACAAGCAAGCCACCCATCATGGAGAGAAGAGTGAGAAAATGAGCCACCCAATTGTGAGTGAGAGCCACAAGCCAAACTTGAGCGCCTCTTCGCCTAGAGAGAAAAACCTCATACTA
The DNA here is from genome assembly GCA_021437245.1 of Aegilops speltoides. Classification (NCBI taxonomy): domain Eukaryota; kingdom Viridiplantae; phylum Streptophyta; class Magnoliopsida; order Poales; family Poaceae; genus Aegilops; species Aegilops speltoides. Next base: position 104,011,477 of record CM038145.1, read on the forward strand.
TTTGCCACAAAAAGTGAGATGAGAGAAGTGTGTGAGAACCCATCGAGTGTGATGCACTTTGTCCTTGTGTGCAAGGATGGAGAACCAAAAACTAACACCGCTCACGAGCTACCTTTGGTGGTTCAATCTCTTTTGCAGGAATTTCAAGATGTTTTCCCCGATGAGCTGCCTCCGGGTCTCCCTCCTCTTCGAGGCATTGAGCATCGAATCAACCTCATCCCCAGCGGTCCTCTTCCAAACAAGGCTCCCTACCGCGTCAACCCCGAAGAGACAAAGGAGATTCGATGGCAAGTACAACAACTCATCGACAACGGTCATGTACGTGAGAGCTTAAGCCCTTGTGCCATTCCTGTTATACTTGTGCCCAAGCAAGACGGTACCTTTCGCTTGTGTTCCGATTGTAGACCCATAAATGCTATTACCGTTCGATATAGGCATCCCATTCCTCGCTTAGATGATATGCTTGATGAACTCAGTGGAGCCAACTTTTTCTCAAAAATTGATCTTAAAAGTGGCTATTATCAAATCTGCATACAAGAGAGTGATGAATGGAAAACCGCTTTCAAAACCAAATTTGGCTTATATGAATGGTTAGTCATGCCTATGGGTTTATCGGAGGCTCCCGGTACTTTCGTGCGTCTCATGCATCATGTACTTCGCCCTTATATTGGAGTCTTTGTTGTGGTTCACTTCGATGATATTCTTGTGTTTAGCAAAACCATGAAAGAGCATCTTAATCATGTTAGGGCTGTTTTGCAAACACTTCGCAAGGAAAGTCTTTATGCCAACATGAAAAAGTGCACATTTGGTGTTGACAAAGTGGTTTTCTTGGGTTTCGTTGTATCTTCAAGGGTGTCCATGTTGATGAATCTAAAATTGAAGCAATTAAAATTGGCTAACCCACAATTTGCAACAAGTCGAAGTTTTCTTGGCCTTCTTGGGTTTTTATAAATAAGCTTTGTGAAAGATTTTAGCACTATTGCCGCTCCTTTGCATGCTTTGAGCAAGAAGAATGCTCCTTTTGTTTGGGTACCTTTGCAATCAACCGCTTTTGATGAGCTCAAATCTTTGCTTACACATGCTCCGATTCTTGCTTTACCCAACTTTGACAAAACTTTTGAGGTTCACTGCGATGCAAGTGGTACCGGAATTGGTGGAGTTTTGATGCAAGAAAAACGAGCTATTGCTTATTTTAGTGAAAAACTTTCCGGTGCTCAACTTAACTATCCCATCTATGAAAAAGAATTGTTTGCTTTAGTGCGTGTGTTACATGTGTGGGAGCATTACCTTAGACCGCATGAGTTTGTCATACATACCGACCATGAAACACTTAAATACCTCAAAGGTCAAACCAAGTTGAATAAACGGCATGCTAAATGGAGTGAATTCATTGAATCTTTTCCCTATGTGATCAAGTACATTAAGGGCAAAGAAAACGTGGTGGCGGATGCCCTTTCCCGCAAATGCTTGTTACTTACTCAACTTGAATTGCATGTCATAGGATTTGATCATATCAAAGATTTGTATGAGGGTGATGTGACTTTTGCTACTCCTTACGCTAAGTGTGTCACGCATACTTCTTGGGAACGATATTATAACAAAGATGGTTATCTTATGAGAGCTAACACACTATGCATTCCCAAGTCTTCTCTTCGTTTGCTCCTTTTGCAAGAGGCTCATGGAGGTGGACTCATGGGACACTTTGGACGTGACAAGACTTTCACCACGCTCTCCAAGAACGATTATTGGCCCAAGATGTTTCGCGATGTTGCCCGCTTCACCAACCGGTGCTCTACATGTTGCAAAGCTAAGTCACACTCTCAATCCCATGGTTTACATATGCCTTTACCTATTCCACATCAACCTTGGGAAGACATTAGCATGGATTTTGTGCTTGGATTACCTAGAACTCAAAATGGCAAGGATTCAGTTTTTGTTGATGTGGACCGTTTCTCTAAAATGGCTCATTTTATCCCATGCAATAAGATAGATGATGCTTCACATGTTGCCAATCTCCTTTGTAGGGAAATCTTGAGGTTGCACGGCGTGCCAAAGACAATTGTGTCGGATTGAGATGTCAAGTTCAAGCTACTTTTGGAAGACACTACGCACCAAGCTCGGGATCAAGCTACTATTCTCCACGGCATATCATCCTCAAACCGATGGACAAACGAAAGTCACCAACCGGACGCTTGCGACTCTCCTACGTGTGTTGATCAAGAAGAACATCAAGGAGTGGGAGGAGTTCCTACCCATCGCCGAGTACGCCTTCAATCGTGCAAGACACTCTACAACCGGCTAGCCCCCCTTCGAGGTCGTCTACGGTTTCAACCCTTTGTCTCCATTGGACATCCTTCCTCTACCGCTTCAAGAACGAGCAAACATGGACGCAACTGAAAGAGCCGCCTACCTCAAGAAGATGCATGAAGAAACACGTTCCATGATCGAGCACCAAGTGCAACGCCTCTCCGCCAAGATCAACATCAACAAGTCTCCGATGGTGTTCCAACCGGGTGATCAAGTATGGATACATCTCCGCAGAGACCGCTTCCCCAAGGAACACAAGTCCAAGCTCCTACCACGAGACGACGGACCATTCAAGGTGATCGCACGCTACAACGACAATGCCTACAAGGTCGACATCCCACGCGACAAGTACAACGTTAGCAACATCTTCAACGTCAAAGACTTGGCCAAGTACCATGGTGATGAAGAGCATGATCCATGGACGGATCTCTCCCAAGGGGGGGGGAAGATGATGCGGAGCATCCCTCGACTACTTGCATCGACACTCCATCACCACCGCAAGCTCCAAGTGGACCAATGACACGAGCACGTGCACGCGCCATCGAGAACGAGGTTGACTTTCTCCTCTTCGAGTTTCACTCGGTTTCACATGAGAATTGGATTCAACCATCATCGGAAACATTGTGCATGCTTAGGTACCAAGAAGAAGATGGTGAGAAGGAGAGGACGGAGACTCAAGTGACCTCGAAGCAAGGGAAGGAAGAGAAGGAAGGAGAGAACGAGAAGGATGAAGAAGGAGGAGAAGGGGCAAACCCCCTGGACGCCCCGGGTGCCCGGCACCTGTAACCCCCGGGTGCCCGGTGAAGGAAATATGCCCTAGAGGCAATAATAAAGTTATTATTTATTTCCTTATTTCATGATAAATGTTTATTATTCATGCTATAATTGTATTAACCGGAAACATAATACATGTGTGAGTACATAGACAAACATAGTGTCACTAGTATGCCTCTACTTGACTAGCTCGTGAATCAAAGATGGTTAAGTTTCCTCGCCATAGACATGAGTTGTCATTTGATTAACGGGATCACATCATTAGGAGAATAATGTGATTGACTTGACCCATTCCGTTAGCTTAGCACTTGATCGTTTAGTATGTTGCCATTGCTTTCTTCATGACTTATACATGTTCCTATGACTATGAGATTATGCAACTCCCGTTTACCAGAGGAACACTTTGTGTGCTACCAAATGTCACAACGTTACTGGGTGATTATAAAGAAGCTCTACAGGTGTCTCCGAAGGTACATGTTGAGTTGGCGTATTTTGAGATTAGGATTTGTCACTCCGATTGTCGGAGAGGTATCTCTGGGCCCACTCGGTAATGCACATCACTATAAGCCTTGCGAGCAATGTGACTAATGAGTTACTTGCGGGATGATGCATTACGGAACGAGTAAAGAGACGTGCCGGTAATGAGATTGAACTAGGTATTGAGATACCGACGATCGAATCTCGGGCAAGTAACATGCCGATGACAAAGGGAACAACGTATGTTGTTATGCGGTTTGACCGATAAAGATCTTCGTAGTATATGTGGGAGCCAATATGAGCATCCAGGTTCCACTATTGTTTATTGACTGGAGACGTGTCTTGGTCATGTCTACATAGTTCTCGAACCCGTAGGGTCCGCACGCTTAAGGTTTCGATGACAGTTTTATTATGAGTTTATGAGTTTTGATGTACGAAGGAGTTAGTCCGGATGAGATTGGAGACATGACGAGAGTCTTGAAATGGTCGAGCGTAAAGATCGATATATTGGACGACTATATTCAGACTTCGGAAAGGTTTGAGTGATTCGGTATTTTTCGAGTCTGGGAGAGTTCGAGAATTCACGGGAGAAGTATTGGGCCTTATTGGGCCATACGGGAAAGAGAGAGGGCTGCCTAGGGCAGGCCGCACCCTCAAGGCCTAGTCCGATTGGACTAGGGGAGGCTCGCCCCTCCTTCCTTCCTTCTCTCTTCCTTTCCTTCTCTCGTACTCCTACTACATTGAAGGGCTCCTAGTTCTACTAGGAAAGGGGGAATCCTACTCCCGATGGGAGTAGGACTCCCCTAGGGCGCGCCATAGAGAGGGCCGGCCGCACCTCCCCCCTCCCTCCTTTATATACGGGGGCAGGGGGCACCCTAGACAACACAAGTTGATCTTCGTGATCGTTCCTTAGCCGTGTGCGGTGCCCCCCTCCACCATATTCCACCTCGGTCATATCGTTGCGGTGCTTAAGCGAAGCCTGCGTCGATAGAACATCATCATCGTCCTGCCACGCCGTCGTCTTGTGGAACTCATCCCGACACCTTCTTTGGATCGGTCAGGGATCGTCATCGAGGTGAGCGTGTGCTGAACTCGGAGGTGCCGTATGTTTGGTACTTGGATCGGTCGGATCGTGAAGACGTACGACTACATCAACCGCGTTGTCATAACGCTTCCGTTTACGGTCTCACGAGGGCGTGGAAAACACTCTCCTCTCGTTGCTATGCATCACCATGATCTTGCGTGTGCGTAGGAATTTTTTGAAATTACTCGTTCCCCAGCATGGCATCGAGCCTAGGTTTTATCGTTGATGTTATATGCACGAGTAGAACACAAGTGAGTTGTGGGTGATACAAGTCATCTTGCTTACCGGCATGTCATACTTTGGTTCAGCGCTATTGTTGGATGAAGCGGCCGGACCGACATTACAGCGTGCGCTTCGCGAGACTGGTTTCTTGCCATGCTTTACACACGGTGACTAGCGGGTGTCTGTTTCTCCAACTTTAGTTGAACCGAGTGTGGCTCGCCCGGTCCTTGCGAAGGTTAAAACAACACTAACTTGCGAACTATCGTTGTGGTTTTGATGCGTAGGTAAGGACGGTTCTTGCTCAGCCCGTAGCAGCCACGTAAAATTTGCAACAACAAAGTAGAGGACGTCTAACATGTTTTTGCAGGGCATGTTGTGATGTGATATGGTCAAGATGTGATGCTATATTTTATTGTATGAGATGATCATGTTTTGTAACGAAGTTATCGGCAACTAGCGAGGAGCCATATGGTTGTCGCTTTATTGTATGAAATGCAAGCATACATAATTGCTTTACTTTATCACTAAGCGGTAGCGATAGTCGTAGAAGCAATAGATGGCGTAACGACAACGATGCTACGATGGAGATCAAGGTGTCGCGCGGTGTCGATGGTGATCACGGCGGTGCTTGGAGATGGAGATCACAAGCACAAGATGATGATGGCCATATCATATCACTTATATTCATTGCATGTGATGTTTATCCTTTATGCATCTTATCTTGCTTTGATTGACGGTAGCATTTTAAGATGATCTCTCACTAAAAATTATCAAGAAGTGTTCTCCCTGAGTATGCACCGTTGCGAAAGTTCTTCGTGCTGAGACACCACGTGATGATCGGGTGTGATAGGCTCTACGTTCAAATACAACGGGTGCAAAATAGTTGGACATGCGGAATACTCAGGTTAAACTTGATGAGCCTAGCATATAACAGATATGGCCTCGGAACACGGAGACCGAAAGGTCGAACATGAATCATATAGTAGATATGATTAACATAGTGATGTTCACCATTGAAACTACTCCATCTCACGTGATGATCGGACATGGTTTAGTTGATTTGGATCACGTGATCACTTGGATGACTAGAGAGATGTCTGTCTAAGTGGGAGTTCTTAAGTAATATGATTAATTGAACTTAAATTTATCATGAACTTAGTCCTGGTAGTATTTTGCAAATTATGATGTAGATCAATAGCTCGCATTGTCGCTTTCATATGTTTATTTTGATATGTTCCTAGAGAAAATTGCGTTGAAAGATGTTAGTAGCAATGATGCGGATTGGATCCGTGATCGAGGTTTATCCTCATTCTTTGCCTGAAGAATTATGTCCTTGATGCATCGCTAGGTGACAAACCTATTGCAGGAGCAGATGCAGACATTATGAACGTTTGGCTAGCTCAAAATGATGACTACTTGATAGTTTAGTGCAACATGCTTAAATGGTTTAGAATCGGGACTTCAAAGATGTTTTGAATGTCATGGACCATATGAGATGTTCGAGGAATTGAAGTTAATATTTCAAGCAAATACCCGAGTTGAGAGATATGAAGTCTCCAACAAGTTCTATAGCTAAAAGATGGAGGAGAATCACTCAACTAGTGAGCATGTGCTCAGATTATGCAGGTACTTCAATCGCTTGAATCAAGTGGGAGTTAATCTTCCGAGATAAGATAGTGATTGACAAAATTCTCTAGTCACCATCACTAAGTTACTAGAACTTCGTGATGAACTATAGTATGCAAGGGATGACGAAAACGATTCCCGAGCTCTTCATGATGTTGAAATCGACGAAGGTAGAAATCAAGAAAGAGCATCAAGTGTTGATGATTGACAAGACCACTAGTTTCAAGAGAAGGGCAAAGGGAAAGAAAGGGAACTTCAAGTAGAATGACAAGCAAGTTGTCACTCCCGTGAGGAAGACCAAAGCTAGACCAAAGCCTGGCCGAGTGCTTACTTTGCAAAGAAAATGGTCCTTTGGAGCGGAAATGCCACGAATATTTGGTGGATAAGAAGGATGGCAAAGTGAACAAGGGTATATTTGATATACAGGTTATTGATGTGTGCCTTACTAGTGTTTATAGTAGCCCCTGAGTATTTGATACTTGTTCAGTTGCTAAGATTAGTAGCTAGAAACAGGAGTTACATAATAAACAGAGACTAGTTGAGGGGAAGTGACGATGAGTGTTGGAAAGAGTTCCCAGATTGATATGATCATCATCACACACTCCCTATACTTTCGGGATTAGTGTTAAACCTAAATAAATGTTATTTGGCATTAGCGTTGAGCATGAATATGATTTGATCATGTTTATTGCAATACGGTTATTCATTTAAAGTCAGAGAATAATTGTTGTTCTATTTACATGAATAAAACCTTCAATGGTCATACACCCAATGAAAATAGTTTGTTGGATCTCGATCATAGTGATACACATATTCATAATATTGATGCCAAAAGATGCAAAGTTAATAATGATAGTGCAACTTATTTGTGGCACTGTCGTTTGGGTCATATCGGTGTAAAGCGCATGAAGAAACTCCATAAAAGATGGGTTTTCGGAATCACTTGGTTATGAATTATTTGATGCTTGCGAACCGTGCCTTTTGGGCAAGATGACTGAAACTATGTTCTACAGAACAATGGAACGAGCTACTGACTTATTGGAAATAATACATACTAATATATGCAGACCAATGAGTATTAAGGCTCGTGGCGGGTATCATTATTTTCTGACCTTCACAGATGATTTGAGCAGATATGGGTATATCTACTTGATGAAACATAAGTCTGAAACAGTTGAAAGGTTCAAAGAATTTCAGAGTGAAGAGTAAAATCATCGTAACAAGAAAATAAAGTTTCTGTGATCTGATCGTGGAGATAAATATTTGAGTTACGAGTTTGGCCTTCAGTTAAAACAATGTGGAATAGTTTCACAAGCTCATGCCACCTGGAACACCACAATGTAATGGTGTGTCCGAACGTCGTAATCGTACTTTACTAGATATGGTGCGATCTATGATGTCTCTTATCAGTTTACCACTATCATTTTGGGGTTATGCATTAGAGACAGCTGCATACACGTTTAATAGGGCACCATCTAAATCCGATGAGACGACACCGTATGAACTATGGTTTAGCAGTAAACCAAAGCTATAGTTTCTTAAAGTTTGGAGTTGCGATGCTTATGTGAAAAAGGTTTCAACCTCATAAGATCGAACCCAAATCGGAGAAGTGCGTCTTCAAAGAATACCCAAAGGAAACTGTTGGGTACACCTTCTATCACAGATCCAAAGGCAAAACATTTGTTGCTAAGAATGGATCCTTTCTAGAGAAGGAGTTTCTCTCGAAAGAAGTGAGTGGGATGAAAGTAGAGCTTGATAAGGTAATTTGTACCTTCTCCCGAATTGGCAAGTAGTTCATCACGGAAATCAGTTCCAGTGATTCCTACACCAATTAGTGAGGAAGCTAATGATGATGATCATGAAACTTCAGATCAAGTTACTACAAAACCTCGTAGGTCTTCCAAAGTACAGTCCGCACTAGAGTGGTACGGTAATCCTATTCTGGAAGTCATGTTACTAGACCATGACGAACCTACGAACTATGAGGAAGCGATGATGAGCCCAGATTCCGCAAAATGGTTGGAGGCCATGAAATCTGAGATGGGATCCATGTATGAGAACAAAGTGTGTCTTTGGTGGAGTTTCCCGATGATCGGCAAGCCATATTGTATGAATGGATCTTCAAGAGGAAGACAGATGCTGATAGTAGTGTTACTATCTACAAAGCTCGACTTGTCGCAAAAAGGTTTTCGACAAGTTCAAGGTGTTGACTACAATGAGATTTTCTCAACTGTAGCGATGCTTAAGTCTGTCCGAATCATGTTAGCAATTACCACATTTTATGAAATCTGGTACATGGATGTCAAAACTGCATTCCTTAATGGTTTTCTTAAAGAAGAGTTGTATATGATGCAACCAGAAGGTTTTGACAATCCTAAAGGTGCTAACAAAATGTGCAAGCTCCAGCGATCCATCTATGGACTGGTGCAAGCATCTCGGAGTTGGAATATATGCTTTGATAAGTTGATCAAAGCATATAGTTTTATACGGACTTAAGGTGAAGCCTGTATTTACAATAAAGTGAGTGGGAGCACTACAACCTTTCTGGTTAGTATATGTGAGTGACATATTGTCGATCACAAATGATGTAGAATTTTTCTGGAAAGCATAAAGGAGTATTTGAAAGGAGTTCTTTAAAAGAAAGACCTCAGTAAAGCTACTTACATATTGAGCATCAAGATCTATTGAGATAGATCAAGACGCTTGATAAGATTTTCAATGAGTACATACCTTGTCAAGATTTTGAAATAGTTCAAAATGGAACAGTCAAAGAAAGAGTTCTTGCCTGTGTTGCAAAGGTGTGAAATTGAGTAAGACTTAAATCCCGACCACGGCAGAAAATAAAAAAGAGAATGAAAGTCATTCCCTATGCCCCAGTCATAGGTTCTATAAAGTATGCTATGCTATGTACCAGACCTATTGTATACCTTGCTCTGAATTTGGCAAGAGAGTACAATAGTGATCTAGGAGTAGTTCCTTGTACATTGGTCAAGAATATCCTGAGTAAGGACTACGGAAATATTTCTCGATTATGGAGGTGATAAAAGAGCCTGTCGTAAAGAGTTACATCGGTGCAAGCTTTTACACTGATCCAAATGACTCTAAGTCTCAATCTGGATACATATTGAAAGTGGGAGCAATTAGCTAGAGTAGCTCCGTGCAGAGCATTGTAGACATAGAATATTTGCAAAATATATATGGCTCTGAATGTGACAGACCCGTTGACTAAGCTTCTCTCACGAACAAAACATGATCACACCTTAGTACTCTTTGGGTGTTAATCACATAGCGATGTGAACTACATTATTGACTCTAGTAAACCTTTTGGGTGTTGGTCACATGGCGATGTGAACTATGGGTGTTAATCACATGCAGATGTGAATATTGGTGTTAAATCACATGGCGATGTGAACTAGATTATTGACTCTAGTGCAAGTGGGAGACTGAAGGAAATATGCCCTAGAGACAATAATAAAGTTATTATTTATTTCCTTATTTCATGATAAATGTTTATTATTCATGCTAGAATTGTATTAATCGGAAACATAATACATGTGTGAATACATAGACAAACATAGTGTCACTAGTATGCCTCTACTTGACTAGCTCGTGAATCAAAGATGGTTAAGTTTCCTTGCCATAGACATGAGTTGTCATTTGATTAACGGGATCACATAATTAGGAGAATAATGTGATTGACTTGACCCATTCCGTTAGCTTAGCACTTGATCGTTTAGTATGTTGCTATTGCTTTCTTCATGACTTATACATGTTCCTATGACTATGAGATTATGCAACTCCCGTTTACCGAAGGAACACTTTGTGTGCTACCAAACGTCACAACATAACTGGGTGATTATAAAGTAGCTCTACAGGTGTCTCCGAAGGTACATGTTGAGTTGGCGTATTTCGAGATTAGGATTTGTCACTCCGATTGTCGGAGAGGTATCTCTGGGCCCACTCGGTAATGCACATCACTATAAGCCTTGCAAGCAATGTGACTAATGAGTTAGTTACGGGATGATGTATTACGGAACGAGTAAAGAGACTTGTCGGTAACGAGATTGAACTAGGTATTGAGATACCGACGATCGAATCTCGGGCAAGTAACATGCCGATGACAAAGGGAACAACGTATGTTGTTATGTGGTTTGACCGATAAAGATCTTCGTAGAATATGTGGGAGCCAATATGAGTTCCGCTATTGGTTATTGACTGGAGACGTGTCTCGGTCATGTCTACATAGTTCTCGAACCCGTAGGGTCTGCACGCTTAAGGTTTCGATGACAATTTTATTATGAGTTTATGAGTTTTGATGTACCGAAGGAGTTCGGAGTCCCGGATGAGATCGGGGACATGACGAGGAGTCTCGAAATGGTCGAGACGTAAAGATCGATATATTGGACGACTATATTCGGACTTGGAAAGGTTCCGAGTGATTTGGGTATTTTTCGAGTGGGAGAGTTACGGAATTTGTCGGGAGAAGTATTGGGCCTTATTGGGCCATACGGGGAAAGAGGGGGGCTGCCTAGGGCAGGCCACGCCCCAAGGCCTAGTCCGATTGGACTAGGGGAGGCTCGCCCCCCTCCTTCCTTCCCTTCTCTCTTCCCTTTCCTTCTCTCCTACTCCTACTACATGGAAGGGCTCCTAGTTCTACTAGGAAAGGGGAATCCTACTCCCGGTGGGAGTAGGACTCCCGTAGGGCGCGCAATAGAGAGGACCGGCCGCACCTCCCCCCTCCCTCCTTTATATACGGGGGCAGGGGGGCACCCTAGACCACACAAGTTGATCTTCGTGATTGTTCTTTAGCCGTGTGCGGTGCCCCCTCCACCATATTCCACCTCGGTCATATCATTGCGGTGCTTAGGCAAAGCCCCGCGTCGGTAGAACATCATCATCGTCACCGCGCCCGTCGTCTTGTGGAACTCATCCCGACACCTGCTAGATCGGTCAGGGATCATCATCGAGCTGAACGTGTGCTGAACTCGGAGGTGCCGTACGTTCGGTACTTGGATCTTTCGGATCGTGAAGACGTACGACTACATCAACCGCGTTGTCATAACGCTTCCATTTACGATCTACGAGGGTACGTGGGCAACACTTTCCCCTCTCGTTGCTATGCATCACCATGATCTTGTGTGTGCGTAGGAATTTTTTTGAAATTATTACGTTCCCCAACACCCGGGCCCGTGGCCACCTAAAGCCGCGCCCGGTGCAGACCCTGGCTGGCGGGTGCCCGCCCCTCTGCCTCACCATGGGCTCTGCCGGGTGCCGGGCTTGAGGCCCCGGTGCCGACGCTCCACCCGGCCATCTCCAGCGCCGCCCGGTGCCCGGCCGCCCTTGGCCTTCTCGGCGCCACCCAGTGCGGGACTTGGGCCCCTGGTGCCCGGCCACATGCCAGCCGGCCCCTGAGCAGTACGGGTGCCCGGCCCCCTTCGTCCAGCCGCACGTTGATGGCCTTTTTGGCCTTGTACCCTTCTCTTCTTGCCTTGTGTCCCCCTAGACTATATAAGGACACCTCCTAGGTCATTTGTAGGGTTAGCGAAGATTAGATTAAACCTTGGGAGCCTTTTTGCTCCTTGTATCCCCTCCTCTTAGGAGATCAAGCCCCCACCTAGGGAAGAATCCATTGGATTATCAAGGCCTCCTCTTGGAGAAGATCATCAAGACCTCACATAGTGGGAAGAATTTACGAAGTGCTATTCTCCTTGTATTGATCTTATAATCTTGTGGATCTCATGTATGCTACTCTAGTGGATGTGATATTTGGGTTTGTTTGAGAGCTTTGTTCTTGGTGTTCTTGAGAGTTTTCCTCCTTTTCCCCCTCCAAGTGTGAAAAGATCCTTCCTAGGGTTTGACCCTACAACAACTAGGCTATCGACCAGCTCACAATCAACAATCTACTGTCTGACATATAAGCAACTATGTATCTTGTTACGTTGGTTCATGTAGTTAACTAAGGCCACAATGTAAATTCCAAACGTTCACACGCTAGTCCAGCGTTCATATGGAACACTCACATTAAACTCGGCTTCATAAAAAACTTGAAAAATCATAAGTTAAGAAATTTTATACATCTCAATGATTCATAGAACATAACAAACATATACTAGTTCACAACAAAACACAAAGTTGTGAGAAGCTTTACAAATCAGGAAAAAATAAGCATGGCTTCTCTGAGCAAAGGGCCTCCCGGCAGGCTTAAATTTCCTGGAGTTCACAATGGTTTTTTCTTGTTGCCACCATCCAGGGTTAGGTTCTCTCATTCCAAAATAACCAATTATAATTGTGTTCTCACCGGAATCTGAATCGAACCATGCGATGGTCTTGACCAGCTGAAATTCTTGTGCATTCCACTAAATTTAAGCACCACTATTTGCAGAAATTAGCAGACCACAATGCCTCTTGTCGACGCACCTGTCCCAAAAACCGCCGTGCAGCCGTGCCAGCTAGTCCTCGGTCCATGGATGAACTAGTAGAGAGTGCATTCTACACTAGGATGCAGTTGTTTTCACTCGTCCCTGCACTACAATCAGGAAGTAAAACGTACGAATCAACTTCTTTTAGATCGCGTTGGTCATTCTACCTAGTTACTACCAATGTAGGAATACCTAGAACACTGGTCGTTAGAGGACGACAGCTAGGAATAGCTATCTCATTTTGTGCAGTTGTACTAAAACTGAGGTGTGTACTTTTGATTGCGCAGATAGAAACGATATGGAGACAGACATCCCTGTTTGCACAAATACGAAATGCGGTTATTTAAACAATGACAGATATTTGCAGTGGCGTATGATTAACAGTAGCATCTATTGTGTTATAATTGGCACTAGATTCACAATATGAAAGTGCCCTTAAGTAAGTAGCATCACATCACATCAACACCGCCACTAGATTAACATGCAGAACAATAGCATTAGTATTACTGTCATGAGAGTAGCACATGGTCAGTAAATGTGCAATCAAATTTGTGCAGTTCCACTGGGATGAAGCAATGTTAGCGGTGTGAGATATAAGTGTAACTACAAAAACACAATTCATGGGAAATAAAGCAAGGCGGAAGCACTTCATAAAATGGTGGTGGCATTGCCTCAATTTATGGACGGCACTAGACCATTACTTATAGTGACATTAGGTGGCATTGCTTAATGCTTCATGTGATTTTACATTAACGGTAGCGATTTGGGCATAGGGACAACAGAGGCATAAAGTGGCGAGGCAGATGTGGTTGTCGAGAGAAGCAAACACTCAGGCAGCATGTCTGCATTTGTCCCATTTTTTATCTCCTTGGCGACATTTTCCTATGTGAGCACAGGAAATCTAGACCTGCTCATTCTCATTTGCATTGTCCCCCAACACCCCTCACTTTCTTTCCTTTTTGAACCAAGAGACAAGTCCACTTCCCCCACCCTTCGCCATCCACCATGCTTTCTTCGCCTTTTCAACCAAGAGACCGGTTGGGTAGCCAGTATCTACTACTTTCCCCCATTTCCTCTTAGAACCAAGTCCTAGATTCATGCTATAGCTTTCCCACTTTCTTCCCTGTTTGAACCAACTCTTATAGTCGACTATATGAACTAGCTTTACCTCTAATAATAGTAAAAGTCTAGGTGGCTTTGGAACAGCCGACAAAAGTAGAAAAAGATCCACACGCAGCCAAGTGGGGAGCTGGGGCAGTAGAGCAAGGCAGATTTTGAAGGAATATATACCTGAGGGTCATCGGCATGTGGCAAAGACGGCATCGGGAGGCCGCATATTGGCCACAATATCGCAGGGAGGAAGAAGGGGTCGGAGGCCCTCCCGAGCCAGCGCTCTCTCGGAGAGAACATCACGGCCGCCGATCAGGATGCCCGTGCAACCGTTGGTCTCCTCCCTCGCCGCCGACTACAACGTGAACTATGCACCTACACCCCTGCCCCGGTCGAGGTGGTCCGGCCGGATTCGTGACCAGCCGTGAGCAGAGACAGAGTGTGGCCACTTCTGTCCTGCTTAGATCTGGAGAGCATGAGAGAGTGAAAGAGAGGAACCCTAGTAAAGCAAGCGCTAAGGCTCCTGCTTATATATAGTGGAGTGATTTTGTTGTACTGGCTTCAAAAAAATGCGCTCCTACGTGTACCCGCGAGTGGGTGTGAGAGAACTAGTGCGTGCGTGCACCGCTTCTCTCTGTGAGAGTACAATATACTATGCCCAAAGAACGTTCGCTACAAGAGTAATAGTATAAGTGTATGACGTGTGAGCTAAAATAAAATGTGTGCGACGTCTTTTGTTTTTTAGAAGTTCTGAGGGTAGGGTGTGAAGAGCACATATGCGTGTGACATCTACCTGCAGATAGACGATGGGTGCGAGAGGACTCGGGAGAGTCGTGACTTGTGTGGGTGCGTGTGTGCGTGAGAGAGAGGGGGCACATATCAATGCAATGCATGTGTCCGTAAATCATTATCCGACAAACGTTCGCCACAAGCCTTTTCTTGACGAACGCCGTAAGAACCGTTAGATCGGCATCCGACAGTGTCAGTTTTGCCATGTCATTTAACAGAACAGTCACTCCTCCTACACACAAATCTTCCATGTGAGTGTTAGCAACTGCCGTATGCTCCTCCCTCCGTTCCAAAATGCAGTGCATATAGCTTTATTGAAAATTCGAACCTCACAAACTTTTACTGAGTTTTCGTGTACCAACATGCACATATAGAATACCCAGTATATATCATTTCATTCATCTTCGAGAGGTAACTATAAAGATGGGGGAGGAGTCTACAAAGAAAGACCATCGTATCACCTGCAACAATTTCAACCATCCTTTGGTGTGGAGGAATATCATAGGAACTCCATATGATATGATTTTTATAGGATTTTTTCCTTTAGAGCCAATTGGTTCATAGGAATAGATTCATATACTCCACATTTCAAAGGAAATAAACATGATATCATTTTTATAGCTTTAGAGCCACTTGGTTCATATGAATGGAATCCTATACTCCCATAATTTCAAAGGAAAATTAACATTAGCGTATATTCAATAGAAAAGTTCCTATGATGTGAACCAAATGACATCTCTTTTCTAATCCCTCCTCATAGGAATTGAGATACATGCCATCTCTAGATTCAATAGAAAAGTTTCTATGATGTGAACCAAATGACATCTCTTTTCCAATCCCTACTCATAGGAATTGAGATACTCCATGTCATCTCTTTTCCTACAACTTCCTTGTATACATCTTCTATTCCTAAATAGCTAGTACAACCCAATAGTAGCTTTTTTCCAAGACATGCAACTATGGCACAAGAACACGTCATGCATGTAAGTCATAAATCACATTGTTTTTGTACTCTATGCATGCAAGCACCACATCATCAATTCGTGCATGTTACTCATAAGTTATTTTTTGCATTAAATTTTGTATTGACAATGTATGTGTTGGTCACGTGCACACATATGTAGTTCACATTCACATTTTTGTTAGAAATGTCATTCTTTTAACTGCAATTCATTTTTTCTCTTTAGTTATAGACGTTTTTGGGGGAACTTTTATGCATTATCTATACCCCTATATAGTGTGCGAATAACTTTGAAAGATGGTCGCTGGATGAAACTAATCCGATAGTGCAGAGATGGCAAATCCAAGCACTACTGGCTATTGGATATCATCAACATTCCACCAGATTCTGCCACATGTACAATTTAGAAGACTCCATGGTTGAACTTAAGCATAATGCACAAACCTCAAAACACAAGCACTTCTCCTTTGTTCTAGAATCTTCCGTATCATAAGTGCCCACACTTTTTTTTCTAAATGAATTGCCATTATTTTTTTACTTTATGCTTTACAATGCACAACCCCATGAATCTTAACATTTTTATAAAACTAATTGATTTTGAATGAGATGAACTATAAGAACTAAACGAACATCTACATCATGCATATATGACTCAAAGCTTTACATGCTATAGTGTGTATTTATTCGTAATTTGGTTTCCAAATATCATGCATTCAATGGCTGCACGGGAGGGAACAAAATAAAATTTATCAAATTGTTTCGGACAGCATGACTTAATAAACGCTAAATCAAAAGTGGTCTTTTTAGTCTCTTGCAGACAGATAACCGAACAACCACTAGATCGAACCACATTATTCAGAGCAAGTTGCTTATCATCCGAGTTCAGACCACGGATGTTCCAGCAAAGTACATTCCAGTTGATCAGCGGGGGCATGCAGGAAGTAAGAAATTAAGCCCTGGGAGCAGCGGACGTATCCTCAGGCCCCGGAGAAACGCATAATCGGTTTTCTTCAAGAGGACAAGGGAGAAGCGGATTTGTAGTGGAGGCACTTTCAAAAAAAAAGGATTTGTAGTGGAAGCCCCTACCCTAGGGTGCCCTAGGTAGCTGCCGCACGCATCATTGGTTTTCTCTTTTCTTTATGCTCTTGCGCCCTAGAGTGAAATGATGGTTGCTTCGTCCGTCCAGCTTAATGCAGGAAAGGTGGGGCTTTGTGATTTCACACCTCATCGCTCATTTACTACTACTGCGGTACTACGACCGGGGTGCCTCCAAGTCCAACCGCTGCTCCGAACTGTAATTTGGTGCATCGCACGTGTGACAAGACGGTGGATGAGCCATATGTCAGCCAAAGGGGTCATGTTAAGTGTGTCGCCATTTCGTGTGCGGACTGATCCTGCTTGAGTTGCTACGCCAACACGACACGAGCAGCCTACCACTTGGTTTTGCTCCTTGGTGAATCCCGACTATATTGATCTAAAAAGATATGTACTGTACTACCCTCTCCGTCTCGGTTTATAGGAAGTGCACGTAGTTCTAGGTCATCCATTTGACTAACTAAATATGAGTTACTATGTCACAAAAAGTATATCATTGGAAGCGGACATAGTTTCTAAACATATACTGTTCATCACATATATAGCCAGTTAAATTCTCAACCTAGAACAGTGTGCATGCCGTGTAAACCGATACGGAGGAAGTAGTAAAAATGAGGTGATTTTACCGAGCGATGGGCGGGGGAGCATGGCCTGTCATGCGGTCCCACGTGTCATGATGTACCAAGGCGATGCGCGTCTTCCTCTTGAAGGAGAACAATGGCCCTGTTTGGATACTCTAACTCGGTTAGAGGTTAGAGTTAGATTCTAACACTGAACTAACCCTGAACTAACTCTAACCAAAGAGGTGTTTGGATGACAGGGTTAGATTGATAATTAATGCTCTTTCTCAATCATTTGGCTACTTTGGGCGAGCCTGGCGAGACTGCTTGTTGGCATGACGGGACGCACTTGCCGGCAAGGAGCCGACTGCTTATCACGCAGCCGTTGACCGAATCCATGACCCCTCGCATGAGGCTGCGCTGGCCGAGGCCGATGGGCACGGGCCACACAAGGAGCCGCGACTGCTTACCGGCGGGCGGACGGGCCGCGGGGAGACGAGGGGGTTGGAACGGGAGGATAGGACGGGGCTGCTTACCGGCGGCGGACGGGACCGCGGATACGGCGAGGCACCTTCACGGGCGGTGCGAGAGGGAGGGAGGGAGAGGACTAGAAGCTTCGAGTAAGTAGGGAGGGATCTGCCACCGGGAGAGCGGCAGAAAAAAAATGTTTTTAGTGGTCCCGAGGAGAACTAACCCAAATAAGCATCTCTTGGGTGGGTTAGTTTTTTTGGGTGGTTTAGATGCAATTAACCCAAACTAACCCTCTTGTTTGGATATTTTTGGGTTAGTTGAGTCCAAACTAACCCAAACTAACTCTAACTCAGGGATCCAAACAGGGCCAATGGCAGAAGCAATACTACGTGGTTTTCTTGAAATAATGGTTGCTTCGTTCGTTTGAGAAGGTGCGGCATTGTTATTTTGACGTCTCATTGGTCATTACTACTACTAGGGTAGTACGACTGGGGTGCGTCCCCCCTGCTATTCTGCACTATTATTTGGTGCATGACACGTCGACCCGGTTGCTATATGTCCCACATGTTGGTGATAGGAAGTACATAATTCATGAAAGCGAGCGTCGACGGAGGAGTACAAGACACGGCTTGGTTTTTGCTGCTTCGCGATCCATCGATACAAACCCGGACTAAAAAAGGCGAGGGCGGGTCTTTCCCCGCGTGGCACGCAAGGGAGTTTGGCATAGTCTGTTCGAGGAAAGGAGGCAGGAAGGGAAACAAGCAAATAAAGGTTGAGCGACTTAGTTTTGGGAAAATCTGATTTTACGGAGTAGATACCCACTATGGAGGTAGTACTACTTATAGGACTCATCTAAAAAAACATTTTTCTGTTTTATAAGTCTCAATTCTACTACTACTAGTAGTAGTAGTACCATCACATGTTGGATTTCGAGGTGCGTTAAATCACCCGATGCAAGCAGTGTCGAGAGAAAACTCACCAATGCATGTAGAAGTTCATGGAAATTTAGTGGTCATGCATGCATTCGTTCTAATTAATGCCTCATTAATCATAACTTCTTGAGAAAAACGAGCGTACTAATTACTTGTGCAAACTACGAAATTAATTCCACCACTCACCGTCTACCTTGGTTGGAGAGATTTTGAATTGAGCTATAAACTGGAAAGGAGGGAGTAATAACTTTTGTCTCGATTACTAGTATTTGTGGCCTTGTATAGATGCAAAATGTATTTTTTATAGTGACCTTGTATAAGTAAATGGAGGGAGTACTAAAGGACATATATTCCAAACAATATGATAATCTCTCTAACCAAGGTAGGGACGAGGAGTAAACGGAGGGAGTAGTAAAATTTTCTCCTCGTCCTGCGAGCCACCACGTGCGTGGGAGAGGGAGTGAGCGTAAGGCATACTAGTAAGCAAGCTTCACCTCATCCTACAAGCGACCGCGCCTGTGGGCGGGGGAGACGGCGTACTAAGCAAGCTTCTCCTAGTTCTGCGAGTTGACAGGACACATCAAAAGTACTCCAGTGTATAGAACCTTGCCTCTAAGGTAGGCCCCACATGGTTTGCCTCTTTTTTAACATAACGCGTCAAGTCACAATTTGTTTGTTCACCCGTGTAGATGAGCTCCATCAAGTGGACAACCAGTACACATCTCAAATTACCAAGTGGGATGCCTTTTCATACAGAAATGAGCTCCACTGTGTACACACGCGGGTGTGGTTGGGAAAGAGACGGGAGTACGTGCACCGTGCGTGCACCTCTTCTCTTCGTGCACGTCCCCCACCTACGTGTGTGTGTGTGTGAGAGATATACAAACCTAGACATAATGCGCCGTCCATCCCCATGCCTCCACCCAGTCCGACCACCACTCACCACCACGCTCCACTCCTCCTCACCTTATCTCTCATCTTTCTCGAGATACCATTTTTCTGATAAAATTCTCGAGATATCATTAGTTTTTACACATGGGATTACTCTTGCATGGGTCAATCACAACATGTGTTTTTTTAAAAAATACATCTTGATGTTCCTTGCAATGCACGGGCATCTTGCTAGTCCATGAAAACAACACATGGCAAAATTTCACGTCGAATGAGGGATTTGAATCTGCTGGGAGGGGCTGTTTGGATCTTGCCCGGGGTAGCCAAAATATGGGCGACCCTTTTGTCCACCGGTGTCTTTGCCACCGATGAATGAGGAATGGCTCGGGTGCTCATGCATCCTCCAGCGCGCATGTTGGAGACGAGCTCGCATGAGCTGTGCTTTTTTTGTCCCACCATGCTGCCCGAGCCGGCCGTAGACCGATCTGCGACCCGCAAATTACGCCATCCAACCGTAGCCGCACACATTATGACACCAACTCAACCAACCAGACAAAATTCATGCAAACACGACGATATTTCATTTAAACAATGATAGAAATCATATAAAATACCGGATTTTCATACAAACATGACGGATTTCATTACATTCAAATGAACTACGCGGTGCTAGTTCTAGACACAGACAGTATATAATACTGGCCTAAATGGTCGCCGCCGATCCACTTGTGTTCCTCATGTCCGTGACATGATCACGGACTGCCGGAGCCCCGGAGGTATATGCTTGGCGCAAGGGCGACTCGCTTCCCCCTTTCGCCTAACCGATATCGTTGGTGATGCCCAAGATGATGGTGGAAGGGGCTTCTCGCTTCAAATGGAGCCCACGCTGGGTCGATTTAATGTCCTCGCAACAAAAGGATCCGTCAAGACAACTGCTGTGTATGCCGGTGTCGCCTCCGCGGTGGCCTTCACGGGACCCAAGTGGCGGCGGCCTCCCATTTTCTACTTCTCCTCGATGATGGCGGCGGACGCAGAGGCACTGGCCACCGACTCATCGCTCTCCGCGCACCCGACTTCTGTCGCTACTTACATGGCACGACCACCGGCATGGGAGTCTCGGCCATAGAAACGGGAGACGCGGTTGCAGACACGGGAGGCACGGTACAAGGCGGCGTCGTGGACGGCAGCGACGATGCCCGTGCGCTACTCCTTGTCGAGCTGGCCTAGAGCGACGAGTTGTTGAATCACGCGCCGGCTTGGGGCGGCAACTGGCTCCATCGGGCGAGGGGAGGCAGGTGGATCAGCGAGCTGCATAGCTCGTATCCGGCGGGCTCGGCGGGACACCCAGCCGGCTTGGATGCGGGATAACTACTCTTCGTAAGCCATTGTAAGAGTGGACAAAATGGTGAAGGAGGAGACAGGGGAGCGGCGGAGGTGTGCGATTCTTGGCCAGCATTTGACCTCGTTTAAATAGGAGATTAAATAGACGACGGATGGGAGGAGCTCGGCCGGCGTTGCATTTAATGTCGGCCCAGTCATGAACGGATGTGTGTCCAGAGTGGGTTTCTGGGCTTCCACACGGGCGGGTTTCATGGAGGCGTTTGAATGCGGCAAGGAGGCGTGTTCAGCCGGGCATGCAGCAAGTGGCGCCCTCGACTCTGACTTACGACACCGCGCCGTTCTTCCACTGACGTGTGGGCTCTTTGGGTACATGGCCTGCATGTCAGTGATCCAACGCAGGCAGCGCACAACAGAGGAACCTTTGGTGGGCCAGGGCGGTCAGAAGTGGGCATTTCATAAACCGATGATTGTTCATTGAGTGTGACGCCATTTATTTCATGTAGATAAGCCTACTATATAATTTAAGAGAATTTTAAAATTTTCATATATACGTTGATAGCCCGTTCGATACATTGTGATTCATAAAGACTGCTGCAAACATCAATGTTCTGCTTATCACAGATAAGATTGATTAATACCCGTAACAATCCATGTCCTTAACAAAGGGTGCATGCACATATAGGTTGAGCGTGTGTCTTGCGTTGTGTGCTATGTGCATGCAGGCGTGCGTGTGTTGTGTGCGTGCATGTGTATGTTTCAGTGTTGCATGCATGTGTGTGTACGTGCGTGTGTTCATGAGTGCATGTGTATGTGTCAGTGTTGCACGCCTGCATGCGTCCATGTGTTCGTTATGTGTACGTGTCAGTGTTGCATGCCTGCATGCGTGCGTGTGTTCGTGCGAGTGTTGCGTGCGTGCATGTGTACGTGCGGGGTGAGGCTACACGTCAGTCGACTGACTTTTTCATCTCTAGTCAGTATATTTTCCAAGCGTTGGATACGAAATCAAGGGCCTGCAGTTTATCTTCAACCTCCACCCCCCTGAGCCGTCAGCCACCACCGACTGAACCGCCGGCCCTTGCTGCCCGCGGCTGGCCCACGCCGCCACGCCGCCCTGCCCGCCTCGAAACCACTCCCCACCGCCGATCCGCCGCCGTCCCGGCCATCCCTCTAGGCCCCAACACGCCGAGCTTTTTCTCCGGCGATCCCCACGCCAGCGCCCAATCACCACGCCCCCACCGCCGATGACTGCCAACCAGAGGTCTCACGACTTCGAATCCCCACCGACCACTAATTTATTACCATTTATGTCCTTCATATACGCGCTGGCGGGTGGGCCCTATGGTAATATGCGCTGCTGAATGTGGACCGTTTGACTGGTCAATAGATCGTGTCATCAACAAATTACAGAGATGTATGATGAGCCAGTGACGGTATGATCACCCTAAAATGTATTTTATTACCCTACAAAAAAAGACACATTCGTGACATTTTGGGCCAAACGAAAAAGAAATTCTGTCATACTTATGACACTTCTATGACGATAATTGTGACAAAACCCGGTATCATCATAGATGTGGTGGGCTCCTACTTCTATGACAAAAAATCATGACAGAAAATGGGCTTTTCATCCTGGGCAGGCCGGAGATGCAGCCGCATGACATTCTTTGGGCCGTCCATGACGGAAAAAACCATGGTAGAAGCGAGGGCGAGGAAAATATCGGGGTGTTCCCGGTTATGGTGGGTGGTCGGGGCCGAGCGATGCACGGAGGTTTGCGTTTCTCGTCACACACGCAGCGTGGAGTGCGGCGTTGGGCTCTAATCGAACCCGGCGGGCGTTCGCCATCTTGAACCCGGCGATTGCACTACTGACTACGCGTTCTTCGAACCCGGCGATCGATCGATGGTCGTTAATCGAACCCGATCGAGAGCGATCGCGCTCTCTGCTGCTAATTGAAGCCGATCGATGCTGCCTCTGGATGAGCAATGGCGTTCTTTGGGGAGGGGTTGGATGAACAGTTCCCGGTGGGGGTGGATGAACAGGACCCCGTCATGTTGCCTCTGGATGAACAGGACCCCGATCGATTGAGCCGGTTGGGGCTGGATGAATAGGACCCTGTGGAGGGCTGGATGAACAGGACGACCCCGTGGAGGGCTGGATGAACAGTAGATGATGGAGGGCTGGATGAACAGTAGCCCTTGGAGGGGTGGTTGAATAGGAGCCCATGGAGAGGGCTGGTTGAACAGTAGCCGGTGGAGTAGCGCGCGGTGGAGGCTGGATGAACAGGAGCCCGTGGATGAACAGTCGCAGGTGGAGGCTGGAGGAGGTCGACGGTGGATGAACAGTAGCCCATGGAGGCTGGAGGAGGTCGACCGTGGAGATGAACAGTATCCCCGCAGAGTCCCGTTTTGCGGTACGCCACACCCCTCCCGATGAACATGACTCCCGTTTCGGCCGTACCACTCCAACACAAGTCCGTTTCCTTTGTTTTGCGGTACGCCACACCCCTCCCGATCAACAGGACCCTCTTTCGACCGTAGGAAATCTAACACAGGTCCGTTTCCTCCGCTTTGCGGTACGCCAGACCCCTCCCGATGAACAGGATCCTGTTTCGAACGTGGCCGGTCGAACACACGGCCCTTTCCTCTGTTCTGCGGTATGCCAGGCCTCGTTTCCATCGGCTGTTCTGTCCAAGCCCTCCCGATGAACACGACGACACATTCCATTCCGACCTAGCCGGTTGGCTCCCCATGAACACGACGACGATGTCGTTTCTCCGTTCCGACCCAGCCATGTACACGAGCCCTGGCCGTACGTATGCACGAGTAGGCGTTGGAGACCCCACCGGTATGTACACACGTCGCTGTATTTTCTTTCTTGCACACTGGCCGCTGTACGTACGTGTACATGCTACATGCGCGCCTCTACTACGACACGTGCACGCCTCTACATCGACAAGTATGTACGTACACGTTCGCGACCAGAATGACAATGCCACGTACGCTTCGACCAGGTGGGTCTCGATTGTCAGACACTTCCTTGCGTGCGAAGATGTAGATGGTGGGTCCCAGCAGTCAGGGGGGTGAATCGTTTTTTTGCCCGAACGCACTTCCTTGCGTGCGAAGATGTAGCTGCTGAAGGAAATATGCCCTAGAGGCAATAATAAAGTTATTATTTATTTCCTTATTTCATGATAAATGTTTATCATTCATGCTAGAATTGTATTAACCGGAAACATGATACATGTGTGAATGCATAGACAAAACAACATGTCACTAGTATGCCTCTACTAGACTAGCTTGTTAATCAAAGATGGTTATGTTTCCTAACCATGAACAAAGGAGTTGTTATTTGATTAATGAGGTCACATCATTAGTAGAATGATCGATTGACATGACCCATTCCCTTAGCTTAGCACACGATCGTTTAGTATGTTGCTCTGCTTTTATCCATGACATATACATGTTCTGTAACTATGAGATTATGCAACTCCGTTTACGGAGGAACACTTTGGGTGCTACCAAACGTCACAACGTGAATCGGGTGATTATAAAGGAGTACTACAGTGTCTCCAAAGGCAAATGTTGGGTTGGCGTATTTGAGATTAGGTTTTGTCACTCCGATTGTCGGAGAGGTATCTCTGGGCCCTCTCGGTAATGCACATCACTTAAGCCTTGCAAGCACTACAACTAATGAGCTAGTTGTGAGATGATGTATTACGGAACGAGTAAAGAGACTTGCCGTAACGAGATTGAACTAGGTATTGGATACCGACGATCGAATCTCGGGCAAGTAACATACCGATGACAAAGGAACAACGTATGTTGTTATGCGGTCGACCGACAAAGATCTTCGTAGAATATGTAGGAACCAATATGGGCATCCAGGTCCCGCTGTTGGTTATTGACCATGAATAGTTCTAGGTCATGTCTACATTGTTCTCGAACCGTAGGGTCCGCACGCTTAAGGTTTCGATGGCGGTTGTTATGAGTTTATGTATTTTGATGTACCAAGGAGTTCGAGTCCCGATGTGATCACGGACATGACGAGGAGTCTCGGAATGGTCGAGACATAAAGATTGATATATTGGAAGCCTATGTTTGGAGTTCGAATGGTTCGGCGGCGGAATTTACTGAGTACCGGAGGTTACCGGAACCCCGGGAGGTAAATGGGCCTCGATGGGCCTTGGTGGAAAGGAGAAGGGCAGCCCAAGGTGGCGCGGCCTCCCCTTCCCTAGTCCTACTAGGACTAGGAGAAGGGGCCGACCCCTCTCTCTTTCCCCTCCGGGAATCCTAGTCCAACTAGGATTGGGGGAATCCTACTCCCGGAGGAGTAGGACTCCAGCCGCGCCTCCTTGGCCGCCCCCCTCCCCTTGCTCCTTTATATCTGGGGCAGGGGCACCTTGGAACACACAAGTTGATCGTGAGATCGTTCCTTAGCCGTGTGCGGTGCCCCCTCCACCATATTCCACCTCGGTTATTCCGTCGCAAGCTTAAGCGAAGCCTCGCGCCGTGAAACATCAAGATCGTCACCACGCCGTCGTCTTGACGGAACTCTCCTCGACACTCGGCTGGATCGAGTCGAGGGACGTCATCGAGCTGTCGTGTGTCAAGAACTCGGGCGTCGAAGTAACGGCGCGGATCGGTCGGATCGCGAGGAGAACGTCGACTACTTCCTCTACGTTGTGATCGCTTCGCCGGGTCTACAAGGGTATGTAGACAACACTCTCCCCTCTCGTTCTTGTACATCACCATGATCTTGCGTGTGCGTAGGAAAATTTTTGAAATTACTACGTTACCCAACAAAGGCATCCGAGCCTAGGTTTTTCTATGGTTTGATGTTTTGCACGAGTAGAACACAAGTGAGTTGTGGGCGATACAAGTCATACTACCTACCAAATGTCATACTTTGGTTCAGCGGTATTGTGAGATGAAGCGGCCCGGACCGACATTACGCGACGCTTACGCGAGACTGGTTTCACCGCTCACGAGCACTCGTTGCTTAAAGGTGACCGGTGGGTGCTGTCTCTCTCACTTTAGTTGAACCGAGTGTGGCTCGCCGGTCCTTGAGAAGGTTAAACGGAGTCTATTTGACGAAATATCGTTGTGGTTTTGATCGTAGGTGAGACTGGTTCTTGCTTAAGCCCGTAGCAGCCACGTAAAATTTGCAACAACAAAGTAGAGGACGTCTAACTTGTTTTTGCAGGCATGTTGTGATGTGATATGGTCAAGGCGTGATGCTATATTTTATTGTATGAGATGATCATGTTTTGTAACCGGTTATCGGCAATGGCAGGGAGCCATATGGTTGTCGCTTTATTGTATGCAATGCAATCGCTACTGTAATGCTTTACTTTATCACTAAGCGGTAGCGATAGTCGTAGAAGCATAAGTTTGGCGAGGCGACAACGATGCTACGATGGAGATCAAGGTGTCGCGCCGATGGCGATGGTGATCATGGTGGTGCCGCAAGATGGAGATCATGAAGCACAAGATGATGATGACCATATCATATCACTTATATTGATTTGCATGTGATGTTTATCCTTTTATGCATCTTATCTTGCTTTGATTGACGGTAGCATTATAAGATGATCTCTCACTAAATTATCAAGAAGTGTTCTCCCGGTATGCACCGTTGCCAAAGTTAAATCGTGCCCGGACACCACGTGATGATCGGGTGTGATAAGCTCTCGTCCATCTACAACGGGTGCAAGCCAGTTTTGCACCGCAGAATACTCGGGTTATACTTGACGAGCCTAGCATATGCAGATATGGCCTCGGAACACGGAGACCGAAAGGTCGGCGTGAATCATATAGTAGATATGATCAACATAAGATGTTCACCATTGAAAACTACTCCATCTCACGTGATGATCGGTTATGGTTTAGTTGATTTGGATCACGTGATCACTTAGAGGACTAGAGAGATGTCTATCTAAGTGGGAGTTCTTAAGTAATATGATTAATTGAACTTAAATTTATCATGAACTTAGTCTGGTAGTATTTTGCAAATTATGTTGTAAGATCAATAGCTTGCGTTGTTGTTTTCATATGTTTATTTTGATATGTTCCTAGAAAAATTGTGTTGAAAAATGTTAGTAGCAATGATGCGGATTTGATCCGTGATCGAGGTTTATCCTCATTGCTTGCACGTAAGAATTATGTCCTTAATGCACCGCTAGGTGACAGACCTATTGCGAGGAGCGGATCGCACGTTATGAGCGTTTGGCTAGCTCAATATGATGACTACTTGATAGTTTTGTGCACCATGCTTTATGGCTTAGAATCGGGACTTCAAAGATGTTTTGAACATCATGGACCATATGAGATGTTCCAGAATTGAAGTTAATATTTCAAGCAAATACCGAGTTGAGAGATATGAAAGTCTCCAACAAGTTCTATAGCTAAAAGATGGAGGAGAATCGCTCAACTAGTGAGCATGTACTCAGATTATGCAGGTACTTCAATCGCTTGAATCAAGTGGGAGTTAATCTTCCGATAAGATAGTGATTGATGAATTCTCTAGTCACCATCACCAAGTTAGTAGAACTTCGTGATGAACTATAGTATGCAAGGGATGACGAAAATGATTCCCGAGCTCTTCGTGATGTTGAAATCGATGAAGGTAGAAATCAAGAAAGAGCATCAAGTGTTGATGGTTGACAAGATCACTAGTTTCAAGAAAAGGGCAAAGGAAAGAAAGGGAACTTCAAGTAGATTGACAAGCAAGTTGTCACTCCCACGAAGAAACCCAAAGCTGAACCAAAGCACTGAAACCGAGTGCTTACACTTTGCAAAGGAAATGGTCCTTTGAAGCGAACGCCCTAAATATTTGGTGGATAAGAAGGATGGCAAAGTGAAAAAGGGTATATTTGATATACTGGTGTTTTATGTGTGCTTTACTAGTGTTTATAGCAACCCCTCGGTATTTGGTACTGGTTCGGTTGCTAAGAGTAGTAACTCAAACGCAGGGTTGCGTATCAAATAAGCGAAACTAGTTAAGGGTGAAGTGACGATGTGTGTTGAAAGTAGTTTCAAGATTGATATGATCATCATCGCACACTCCCTATACTTTCGGGATTAGTGTTGAACCTAAAATGTTATTTGGTGTTTGCGTTGAGCATGAATATGATTTGATCATGTTTATTGCAATACGGTTATTCATTTAAGTAAGAGAATAAACTGTTGTTACATTTACATGAATAAAACCTTATATGGTTACACACCCAATGAAAATGGTTCATTGGATCTCGATCGTAGTGATACACATATTCATAATATTGAAACCAAAAGATGCAAAGTTAATAATGATAGTGCAATTTATTTGTGGCACTGCCGTTTAGGTCATATTGGTGTAAAGCGCATGAAGAAACTCCATACTGATGGACTTTTGGAGTCACTTGATTATGAATCATTTGGCACTTGCGAACCGTGCCTCATGGGCAAGATGACTAAAACTCCGTTCTCGGAACAATGGAACAAGCTCTTGACTTATTGGAAATAATACATACCGATGTATGCGATCCAATGAGTGTTGATGCTCGTGGCAAGTATCGTTATTTTCGACCTTCACAAGATGATTTGAGCAGATATGGGTATATCTACTTGATGAAACATAAGTCTGAAATAGTTGAAATGTTCAAAGAATTTCAGAGTGAAGTGGAAAATCATCGTAACAAGAAAATAAAGTTTCTGCGATCGATCGTGGAGATGAATATTTGAGTTCTGAGTTTGGTCTTCAATTAAAACAATGTGGAATAGTTTCACAAATTCATGCCACCGAACACCACATCATAATGGTGTGTCCGAACGTCATAACCGTACTTTATTGGATATAGTACAATCTATGATGTTTCTTACCGATTTACCAATATCGTTTTGGGATCATGCATTAGAGACAATTGCATTCACGTTAAATAGGGCACCATCTAAATCCGTTGAGGCGACACTATATGAACTGTGGTTTAGCAAGAAACCAAAGTTGTCGTTTCTTAAAGTTTGGGGCTGCGATGCTTATGTGAAAAAGTTTCATCTGATAAGCTCGAACCCAAATCGGAGAAGTGCGTCTTCATAGAATACCCAAAGGAAATTGTTGGGTACACCTTCTATCACAGATCCGAAGGCAAGATATTCGTTGCTTAAGATGGATCCTTTCTAGAGAAGGAGTTTCTCTCGAAAGAAGTGAGTGGGAGGAAAGTAGAACTTGATGAGGTAATAGTACTAGCTCCCTTATTGGAAAGTAGTTCATCACGAAATTGGTTCCTGTGACACCTACACCAATTAGTGAGGAAGTTAATGATGATGATCATAAAACTTCAGATCAAGTTACTACCGAACCTCGTAGGTAAAACAGAGTGAGATCCGCACCAGAGTGGTACGGTAATCCTGTTCTAGAGGTCGTGTTACTTGACCATGACAAACCTACGAACTATGAGGAAACGATGATGAGCCCAGATTCCGCGAAATGGCTTGAGGCCATGAAATCTGAGATGAGATCCATGTATGAGAACAAAGTGTGGACTTTGGTGGCGTTGCCCGATGATAGGCAAGCAATAGAAAACAAGTGGATCTTCAAGAAGAAGACTGACGCTGACGGTAATGTTACTGTCTATAAAGCTCGACTTGTCGCAAAAGGTTTTCGACAAGTTCAAGGGATTGACTACGATGAGACCTTCTCACCCGTAGCGATGCTTAAGTCCGTCCGAATCATGTTAGCAATTGCCGCATTTTATGATTATGAAATTTGGCAAATGGATGTAAAGACTGCATTCTGAATGGATTTACGGAAGAAGAGTTGTATATGATGCAACCGAAGGTTTTATCGATCCAAAGGAGCTAACAAAGTGTGCAAGCTCCAATGATCCATATATGGACTGGTGCAAGCATCTCGGAGTTGGAATAAACGTTTTGATAGTGTGATCAAAGCATTTGGGTTTGTCTGCACTTTTGGAGAGGCCCAGATTTACTAAAAAGTGAGTGGGAGCACTACAAGACATTTCGATAAGTATATGTGAATGACATATTGTAGATCGGAAATAATGTAGAATTATTCGCAAAGCATAAAGAAGTGTTTTGAAAGGAGTTTCTCAAAAAAGACCTCGGTGAAGCTGCTTACATATTGAGCATCAAGATCTATAAAGATAGATCAAGATGCTTGATAAGTTTTTCAATGAGTACATACCTTGACAAGATTTTGAAGTAGTTCAAAATGGAGCAGTCAAAGAAAGAGTTCTTGCACGTGTTACAAGGTGTGAAATTGAGTAAGACTCAAAACCCGACCACGGCAAAAGATAGAAAGAGAATGAAAGTCATTCCCTATGCCTTGGCCATAGGTTCTATAAAGTATGCCATCTTGTGTACCAGATCTATTGTATACCTGCCTTTGAGTTAGGCAAGGAGTACAATAGTGATCTAGGAGTAGATCATCGACAATGGTCAAAATTATCCTTAGTGGAATAAGGATATGTTTCTCGATTATGGAAGTGACAAAGGTTAGTAAGTAAAGGGTTACGTCGATGCAAGTTTTGACACCGATCCGATGACTCTAAGTCTCGATCTAGATACATATTGAAAGTGGGAGCAATTAGCTAGAGTAGCTTCGTGCGAGCATTGTAGACATAGAAAATTGCAAAATACATAACGGATCTGAATGTGAAAGACCCGTTGACTAAGACTCTCTCACAAGCAAAACATGATCACACCTTAGTACTCTTTGGGTGTTAATCACATAGCGATGTGAACTAGATTACTGAATCTAGTAAACCCTTTGGGTGTTAGTCACATGGCGATGTGAACTATGGGTGTTAATCACATGATGATGTGAACTATCGATGTTAATCACATGGTGATGTGATCTAGATTATTGACTCTAGTGCAAGTGGGAGATCAAGGAAATATGCCCTAGAGGCAATAATAAAGTTATTATTTATTTCCTTATTTCATGATAAATGTTTATCATTCATGCTAGAATTGTATTAACCGAAACATGATACATGTGTGAATGCATAGACAAAACAACATGTCACTAGTATGCCTCTACTAGACTAGCTTGTTAATCAAAGATGGTTATGTTTCCTAACCATGAACAAAGGAGTTGTTATTTGATTAATGAGGTCACATCATTAGTAGAATGATCTGATTGACATGACCCATTCCCTTAGCTTAGCACACGATCGTTTAGTATGTTGCTCTTGCTTTTATCCATGACATATACATGTTCCTGTAACTATGAGATTATGCAACTCCGTTTACGGAGGAACACTTTGGTGCTACCAAACGTCACAACGTAATCGGGTGATTATAAAGGAGTACTACAGGTGTCTCCAAAGGCAAATGTTGGGTTGGCGTATTTGAGATTAGGTTTTGTCACTCCGATTGTGGAGAGGTATCTCTGGGCCCTCTCGGTAATGCACATCACTTAAGCCTTGCAAGCACTACAACTAATGAGCTAGTTGTGAGATGATGTATTACTGAGCGAGTAAAGAGACTTGCCGTAACGAGATTGAACTAGGTATTGGATACCGACGATCGAATCTCGGGCAAGTAACATACCGATGACAAAGGAACAACGTATGTTGTTATGCGGTCCGACCGACAAAGATCTTCAGTAGAATATGTAGGAACCAATATGGGCATCCAGGTCCGCTGTTGGTTATTGACCATGAATAGTTCTAGGTCATGTCTACATTGTTCTCGAACCGTAGGGTCCGCACGCTTAAGGTTTCGATGATGGTTGTTATGAGTTTATGTATTTTGATGTACCGAAGGAGTTCGAGTCCGGATGTGATCACGGACATGACGAGGAGTCTCGAATGGTCGAGACATAAAGATTGATATATTGGAAGCCTATGTTTGGAGTTCGAATGGTTCCGGTAAAACGGAATTTACTGAGTATCGGAGGTTACGGAACCCCGGGAGGTAAATGGGCCTCGATGGGCCTTGGTGGAAAGGAGAAGGGCAGCCCAAGGTGGCACAGCCTCCCCCTTCCCTAGTCCTACTAGGACTAGGAGAAGGGGCCGCCCCTCTCTCTCTTTCCCCTCCGGAATCCTAGTCCAACTAGGATTGGGGGGAATCCTACTCCCGGAGGAGTAGGACTCCCAGCCGCCTCCCCCTTGGCCGCCCCCTCCCCCCTTGCTCCTTTATATCTGAGGCAGGGGGCACCTTGGAACACACAAGTTGATCGTGAGATCGTTCCTTAGCCGTGTCGGTGCCCCCTCCACCATATTCCACCTCGGTTATACCGTCATGAAGCTTAGGCGAAGCCTGCGCCGTGAAACATCAAGATCGTCCTGCCGTCGTCGTCTTGTGGAACTCTCCCTCGACACTCGGCTGGATCGAGTACGAGGGACGTCATCGAGCTGTCGTGTGTCAAGAACTCGGGGCGTCGAGTAACGGCGCCGGATCGGTCGGATCGCGAGGAGAACGTCGACTACTTCCTCTACGTTGTGATCGCTTCGCCGGGTCTACAAGGGTATGTAGACAACACTCTCCCCTCTCGTTCTTGTACATCACCATGATCTTGCGTGTGCGTAGGAAATTTTTGAAATTACTCGTTACCCAACAGCTCTTTGGTCTCGGCGGTCGGGAAACTTTTTTCACGAAATCTGATGGCCCGTCCGTGGGTCCCTCTTGTCGGTGGGGAATAATTATTTTGCGCGTAATAAGGAGGCACTTCCTTGCGGCCGCCGTGGACCCAGCTGTCAGCCTCTCAACGTACAGTACTCTTCCGATGGAAGTCGTTCCTTGACCACGTTGACCACGCCGCGCCGAGAGCACCAGGGCGGTGGACGACGGCGAGGCCTAGGAAGGGGACGACGTGGAGCCGGGGAAGACGCGGCAGTGGAAGCCCGCACGGAGAGGAGTACGAGGGTTCACTGGTTCGGCTGCGGTGTGAGGCTGCCATTGCCGCAAGGCCTGGCCAGCGGTGGGAATAGTAGGGGCGGTGAGGCCTCATGGCAAAGACAGCCCGCCACGGGAGGCAGGAGCATGCGGCACGACCGGCGCTGGTTTGGGCGGCTGGAGCAAGAAGACCAGAGGTTGAAGAAGCACTACGGCCGTTGGATGGACATCATACGGTCACTGGATCTATAATCTTTCATATTGACTAAGTCGACAAAGCCCTCTGTCCCCGTCAACTTAGTAGGCCCACAAGTCAGCCTCCCACCAAGCTGACAGCGGGGGTCCCAGCTAGCAGGGGGAGTATTCATTTTTTTGTGCATAATAAGGAGGCACTTCCGGTGGGTCCGAGCTGACAGCGGGGGGAACATTTTTTTCACAAAATACGATGGCCCGTACGGTGGGTCCCAGCAGTCAGGGGGGAAACATTTTTTCGTGAAATACAGTGGCCCGTCCGGTGGATCCCTGCTGTCAGGTGAAGGAATAATTATTTTGCACGTAATAAGGAGGCACTTCCTTACGGCTGCCGTGGACCCAGCTGTCAACATCTCCACGTATAGTACTCTTCCGATGGAAGTCGGTTGTTGACCACATTGACCACGCCGCGCTGAGAGCACCACGGCGGTGGACGATGGCGAGGCCTAGGAAGGGGACGACACGGAGCCGGGGAAGACGCAACAGTGGATGCCCACATGGAGAGGAGTACGAGGGTTCACTGCTTCGGCTGCGGTGTGAGGCTGCCGTCGCCGCAGAATAACAGGGGGTGTGGGTGAGTGGAGGGATGGCCTGGTCGGCGGTGGGAGTAGTAGGGGGCGGTAAGGCCTCCCCGGCAGCACAGCCGTCCATGGGAGGCAGGAGCAGGCGGCACGGCCGGCGCTGCTTTGGGAGGCTAGAGCAAGAAGACCAGAGGTTGAAGAAGCACTACGGCCGTTGGATGGACATTGTACGTTCATTGGAGCTAGAATCGTTCATATATTGACTAAGTTGACAAAGCCCTCTATCCCCATCAACTTAGTAGGTCCACAAGTCAGCCTCCCACTATGGTGGGTCCCAGCTAGCAGGGGGTATTCATTTTTTTTGTGCGCAATAAGAAGGCACTTCCTTGCGTGCGAAGATATAGTTGGTGGGTCCGACCTGTTAGCGGAGGGAACTTTTTTTTTGTGAAATACAGAGGCCCTTTCAGCGGGTCCCAGATGTCAGGTGGAGGAATCATTATTTTGTGCATAATAGGGATGCATTTCCTTGTGTGCGGCCGTGGACCCAGCTGTCAGCCTCTCCACGTACAGTCCACTTCCGATGGATGTCGTTCGTTGACCACGTTGACCACGCCACGCCGAGAGCACCAGGGCGGTGGACGATGGCGAGGCCTATGAAGGCAACGACACAGAGCCGGGGAAGACATGGCAGTGGCTGCCCACGCAATGGAGAGTGCGAGGGTTGACTAGTTCGGTAGCCGTCACCAGAAAATAACAAGAGGCGTGGGTGAGTAGAGGGATAGACATGCCAGGGATGCGAGTATGATGGGGCTGTGAGGCCTGCCCGGTAGCACAGCTGGCCATGGGAGGCGGGAGCAGGCGGTTCCAACGGCGCTGGTTTGGGCGGCTGGGGCAGGAAGATCAGAGACTGAAGAAGCACGATTACCGTTAGATTGACATCTAACGATCTGACGCTAGTAGAGTCGATTGTTGACTAAGTTTCTTTTTTGAGAAACCTTGTGTATGCATGAACTTAGTAGGCCCACAAGTCATCCTCCAAACCTGTGGCAGACAACATAGAGCCCATTTGCTAATTCTTAAGTAATTTATTACATCCCATTTTCTGCCCAGGACCATGGTCAAAAAGTTCAACCTTATTTTCCATATTTCGGTGGAGTCCGAACTGTTGTAATCCCAAAATGATAAACATTTTTTAAGAACTTATTGATTTGCCAAAAAAATCGTTTTGTTTTTGTAAGCAAATAAGACATGGGACAATTGAGTTGGTTTAAGGGAAAACCAGTGGTAAAAAGATCAGCGCTGGGAGGGAAAACAACAACAAAAATAAGGATGTAAATATGAAAAGGGAATTTTATGTATTTTCGATATAATGATACCTGTATATGAACTATTAAAACTATAGGTAGAGATTAGAAAACGGATGTAGGACATGTGTTTCAAGAGGAAAATAGAACTGGGTTGTGTGTTTGATTCAGTAAAAACTGCCTGTGGATGTTGTAAGACAAAACATAACTAACGCTGGCGGGCCAGAGGCCAGTAGATACCTGCTAGATCTTTGTGCCCCCTTGTCGTCATGGGCTGGGCCTGTTAAAAACAAAACCAAGCCTGGGCAGTCTACAACCCAGTTGAAACTTGCTCGACCTGAAAAAACAATATACGTGCTCAATAAACGAGAGAATTCGCAAGTCTGGTCGATAAGCGGGATGCAGGAGGGATATTGTTTTTCATCGTGATAATAAGTGCATGCACTTGTTTCGAAAAATTTGGAGAACTAGGAATTCAAACGGCAGGTGCTTATGCTACCCATCAACTAAAAATCAGGTGCCTGAAAATTCGTTTCGAAACAAATGATTCAGCTTTATATCCACTTCGACCCTCGGCATGATGGTTGGAAGCAAATGCAAGTTCATACGAAAAGATCATCAACAACAATACCAACTTGCGGACGACAAGGTAGTACAAGTACCAATACCAAACTAACTTATAATTTTTTACTCCTGGCCCTAGTGTTCGTCTAGTAGAAAATCTTGCAGAGGACCAGCTCTCGCTCCTTCTCTTGCTCCAGGTCCCCGAGGTGGTACTGGTGCATCACCCAGTTGGTCCTCTGTTGGTCGAAGTTCTTGTTGGTGTGCAGTGCCAGAACCTTTTTGCTGCCCGTCTGCCGGCCATTGACCATCACCGGCAAGGTATTGCCGGTCTTGTGCCACATCACGTGCATGCTGCACTCCGACTGTATCTTGCGACACGTCCACGTGCCCCTTTTGAACACCCTGGAATTGTGCTGGAAGAAATGCTTGCTTAGGCCACTCAGTGTGATACCTGCAGTACTGTCGAATACAGGTTTTAGTGTATGTAGTTGGCATTTTCATAACATCTTTTGCATCTCCATCATCATTATCAGTACATCCTACGCGGGTGAGTTAGGATGCACTTGATCCCAGAAAGGTATCTATCCTTCAAACCAGAGGAGTGCTTGAAACTAATAACATTACATAATATCCAACAAAAGAGGGTCGTGCTACAGCAGCAGAATATATGGCTCAGTCTAGATATCAGTACGAATCAAGTTGTGCATATTTGCTGTTGGCATGAACCACATCGCCGCATGTCGGGTTTGCAAAAGCCATCCATCGCATGGAAGCTTGATGCCTTTCACACTCTGAAGATTATCTGGCAACAAGCTGTGTCGATGAATCTCTGGATATGGTGATTCATGAAACCCATGGTATGATGTGTAAACACAGTTCCCCCTGGTGAATGGAAGTTGCATAGCACGGTAATCATCGTCGGTGATATGATCGATGATTGGTTGGATGATCGGATAATGGAGCCCGAGGAACATGGAGTGGTTGCCGAGGCTGTAAACCCGCCTCTAGTTGAATACGCCTGGCCCAATGGAGCTGGGATCTTTCTCGAACACGAAACAGCCATAGCCATCAATGGCACAAATGCCCCAGGCATTGTACTGCATGTGGTTTGATGTAATGGTTTAGTCAATTTGGTATGTGCGAATGAGCATCAAATGACCGCCGTTAGCTGAACGAGCGATAAACCACCACCCATCGGCTAGTATGATTCCAGGTCCTGGAATCATGAAGGCCAGCGCATTTGCGTCTGCTGCAACAATTCAAATTGGAGATCAAAAGGACAAAAAAAACAATCATGTTCAGAGTATGTGTGGAATTAAGATTATTATAACAGTGACACATATCACAGACAGAGAATTGCAATGCCGTGGTCATAATCATACCCCAAGTTAAAAAAAGCCAATGGCTTTCATATTCTAGCAATATGTCATGGTTCAAACATAATGTAACAATGAGAGGAAAACAGCTATGACAGAGCCTACTCATATTCTGCCATAGCACTTACTACTACTGTTCTCATATCAACTCTAAGCAATAACATGCGTTGTTATAAAAATCTTGGAAATGAGAGTAACATATAACAATCATGATGTTATGCTCATAATATCTATTTTAACAATCATTAGATGCCAATTGTTCTCATATCAACTCTAACAATAACATGTGTGGTCATAAAAATCTAGGAAATGGGAGGAACATATAGCAATGATGTGGTTATAGACATACTATCTATTCTAAATTTGTAACAATGAGCAGCAAATGATTCATAAGGTAAAGATGAGATGAGATAGAACAATTACACGACGATAGATTCCACCAGTATAGGCAGCCAATCTGTGCGTCGACCGCGTAAACGATGCCATCGTGCACTATAGCATCAGACAGAAATGTTGGATTGACGATGAGCCATAGCCATGTATGGCGACCGGATTCCAGATAGACCAATCCCATGTTGAACAAGGCAATGAGCTTGTAATCCATGTAGTCTTCTGATGGTGTGGGCACTTCGCAAATTACAACTTTCAGCAAACAGAGGTCGAGCCAAAAGCTTGACGCGTCTCGTGCGTAGTAGGCAGGAGTGTCCGGCGGGCCGCGAGGCTCGATGGCGGCGGTATCCAACGATGGAAGGGCGATCTCTCGCTGGGTGTAGATATCCACGAGACGCCACGGACTACCGTATTGGTGGATGAGGATGATCCAGTTGGCCTTCATGCCCGCCCAATAGTGGCCGCGCATGAAGGACAGGTGGACGGGTAGTGGTAGCATGTCGAGGGGCACCACGACAACCTCCATAGGATCGTCAAGTCGGTGTCTGGGCCACCTGCGAGGATCGGGCATCAGCAAGTAGGGTGTCTTAAAAAGAGTCGGCCGGTTGCATGCGAGTAGATGGTACAAAGACACCGAGCATGTGGCCAGATGGACGGTGCTGAGTAGGTCCATACGATTACAGATATGCTCCAAGAGAACATCGGGGAGGGAATTCGAATCGCGGCTCTGTGTGTTAGTCGGTTTCGCCATTGGGGTTTTCGGTGCATGCGAGCCAGCGGGGAAGTGGATTCGGGCGGGCGAGCGCAGAAGCTTCTCCTCGTGTGGTCGAGCAGTGAGTGGGGGGATATGGTACGCGCGAGCTACCAAGGAAGATGGCGCGG
The DNA here is from genome assembly GCA_021437245.1 of Aegilops speltoides. Classification (NCBI taxonomy): domain Eukaryota; kingdom Viridiplantae; phylum Streptophyta; class Magnoliopsida; order Poales; family Poaceae; genus Aegilops; species Aegilops speltoides. The sequence continues at coordinate 104,049,663 of CM038145.1, forward strand.
GTGGGCGAGCAGTGAGCGGGGGTAAATGGTGTGCGGCCAACGATGGGGAAGAGAGAAGGAAGAAGAAGAGAGGAGGAAGAAGAGTGAAGACGGGGAAGAAAGTGCATTAAATCTCAATTCTACTAGTACTACTACCAGGATATACCGTCCTTTGGAGTGTAAATAGTTACACCGATGACATGTGGGTCTACCACAAGAGGGCCCATATGTCAGTTAATGGAGGATAAAGGTGCGTAGGCGTATTTGCGGAAGCGTGGTCTACTGGCGAACATGATGGCAGTACTGGGTAAGGCTGATTTAGTAACACCAACACGCTGGTTCAGCTTATTAATTAAGTGTCCCATTTGCTACAGCGTGTATTGTCACTTCACTACGAAGACTAGTTGAATAGTTCTCTCTGACCGAGATGGGGAATAATGGTTCGTGAAGACTTCCTTTCTACAATATCCCTATGCCACTACGCTCACTTCACTCATTTTGCTCCGTACGTAGTCACTTGTTGAAATCTCTAGAAAGACAAATACTCCATATGGGAACAGAGGGAGGCTTTTACTTCGTATTTGGGAACAAAGGGAGGCTTTTACTCCGCATTTGGGAACAGAGGGAGTATCACCATATGGAGGGAACAGAGGAAGCTTGAAATATGAAAATGTCAATGGGAGGGAGTAAGCCCTATGCATGCATGCATGCAACATGCAACACTCACACGTACACATACACGCATGCAACACCGACGCACCCATGCGGCACACAACACACGACGCAACACACACGCTCACGCTCAAGTGCTCAACCTACTCCCTATGTCCATGAAAGACTGTACATTTAGAGATTTACACATTGACCAGGGCATAATTAACTCCCCAAAGTAGCAGACTTATGTGTGCATGCGACCATTGAGAGAAGAAGATTAAATGAAGCCCGTTGCATGATGTAATTAAGGATAGACATGTAGCCTATACCTAGAGCACAAGTTGGTGCATTAGTCAATCAATATCAATTTAGATTAAAGGCTAAATGCATTGGAAGTGTAGATGTACTACACTCTTTGTTTTTTAGCCGATGTACACTCTTTGTTGGAAGACCGAGGGAGTACACGTGCATGCACTCACATACACAGCCAGGGTGGTTCGTGCGCAAGGGTTGGACTCCTGTTGCGCCTGCGTAAAGTTTTGTTTAACTGATTTCTTTGCTCTGCCAACTGACCGGTGGGACCCAGAAACCATGTGACAATTTAACCAGTCAACAAAGTGCAAGGTTGACTATGTGGCCAGTCAGTAGGGTGCAATACGGTGCTCTAAGATGAGCTATTGATCGTATAATCACCGCAAAACTATATATAGTGACCGTAAAGAGCGTATTGTTACATACTTTGACCGCTAGTGTATTTTTCTCATTTCAAATTAAGCCATATTAACCGGAAAGGACGCAATATGGACTAGTACTAGTACTGCTTTGATGTGTCCCGTCAACTCGCCGAACAAGGAGAAGCTTGCTTACTATGCCTCTCCCCACGCCACAGCTGTGGTTCGCAGAGACGAGGAGAGGGTTTTGACTACTGCGCCCTCTCCTCTCCCTCGCCCTCGCCCTCGCGATGGGCGTGCAGCAGCTTCAATCGGTGTCAGTTGCGAAAGCATATTGTCTTGTAGTATCATCATTGTTGGACCTTCTGAAGAGGCGAAGAGCCAAGTGCAAGGTTCACACGAGTATGAACTATTGAACCTCCCGAAGAGGCAAAGAGCCAAGCACAAGGTTTTATAGGAGTTGTCGTCCTAGTAGGAGTGTACTACAACTATAGCAAATGATGCTACTATATGATGCCGCCACGTCACGTATATCCAAAGCTGTGCCACCTTTTTTTTCTCAAAGAGCGTGTTGGAGCCCGTGCAACACCACACAAGTTGCACGTACACATAACACATTTACTAGTAATAAATTCTAAAGGACAAATGCCAGTATGCCACACAAGTTCATCTCAATTTCATGTGATAAATTTGTGCATGACTAGTCTACATATATTCATAGCGCTACTGTTCACAATTTACCGTACTCCACTTACACGTTATAGATGGGCTACATGTCCTCCTCCAGGTTCCAGTCCCAGGTGTTCTTCATGGATGGCACGATCCATAGCGGTGGGCAACGGGAATCATTGTCGCAGCTTTTTAGTCCGGTTCCACATGATGGAGACTCATCCAAACTGAAGCGGCATAAATCAGGGATAGCGTGTCCCAGCATGTCGTTCATCCGGCGGTGCACACTGAAGACACAACTATGCTTCATGAACAGAGGCCTTTCGTGTCGTGCACGGAAGGTGGCATCCGCTTCAAAATGGGGTAGCTATCCCTAATGAAAAGCGAGTACTCTCCAAGAGTGTTCCTCGGCACCCACGTAGCATCACGGGGGTCGAACTCAGCGCCGTTCATCTGGTACACGCAGCATCTCAGATCTGGACACATGGTGACGTACATAGTCAAGGTCCATGCATAATAATGTTGTGCTCAAATATGGTGGTCGATGTCTTGTGCGACAAATAGTACTACTCGGTATAGAGGAAGTAAAATAACCGGCTTATTATATATAGCCACTCTTGGCTACATGGATGAGATAGTAAGACATGGAAAAACAAAAATGGTGGCAGCTAGTGGGTTCAAGTCTTCAATGGCCAGGTAAAAAGTACTCCTACTAGTACTAGTAGGTACTAGTACAACAATGAAAGAGAAGGCGAGAGGGTTAAAATGGAATACTGGGTAGATGGTGACTCGGCGATCTTATTTTGATCGGGACCTTGAAGTATGTCTAGAGGGGGGTGATTAGACTACTTGACCAATTAAAAACTTAACCTTTTCCCAATTTTAGACTTTGGCAGTTTTAGCTATCTTTGGACAAGTCAAGCAATCTTCACACAATTCAAGCAAGCATGCAAAGAGTATATGAGCAGCGGAAATTAAAGCATGCAACTTGCAAGAATGTAAAGGGAAGGGTTTGGAGGATTCAAGCGCAATTGGAGACATGGATGTTTTTGTCGTGGTTCCGATAGGTGGTGCTATCGTACATCACGTTGATGGAGACTTCAACCCACGAAGGGTAGCAGTTCTTGCGAGTCCACGGAGGCTCCACCCACGAAGGGTCCATGAAGAAGCAACCTTGTCTATCCCACCATGGCCGTCGCCCACGAAGGACTTGCCTCACTAGCGGTAGATCTTCACGAAGTAGGCGATCTCCTTGCCCTTACAAACTCCTTGGTTCAACTCCACAATCTTGTCGGAGGCTCCCAAGTGACACCTAGCCAATCTAGGAGACACCACTCTCCAAGAAGTAACAAATGGTGCGTTGATGATGAACTCCTTGCTCTTGTGCTTCAAATGATAGTCTCCCCAACACTCAACTCTCTCTCATGGGATTTGGATCTGGTGGAAAGAAGATTTGAGTGGAAAGCAACTTGGGAAGGCTAGAGATCAAGATTCATATGGTAGGAATGGAATATCTTGGCCTCAACACATGAGTAGGTGGTTCTCTCTCAGAAATGGTAAGTTGGAAGTGTAGGTTTGTTCTGATGGCTCTCTCCACGAATGAAGAGGAGGTGGAGGGGTATATATAGCCTCCACACAAAATCTAACCGTTACACACAATTTACCAAACTCGGTGGGACCGAATCAACAAACTCGGTCGGACCGATTTAGTAAACCTAGTGACCGTTAGGATTTTCAGTGGGACCGACATGCAACTCGGTAGGACCGATATGGTTAGGGTTAGGGCATAACGTAATCTCGGTGAGACCGATTACACAAACTTCGGTGAGACCGATTTTGGTAATAAGCTAACGGAGAGTTGGTCGAGTAAACTTCGGTGGGACCGATTAAGCTCATTTCGGTGAGACCGAAATGTTATGAAAAGGAAACAAGGAGTTTACATTGCAATCTCGGTGGGACCGATCGCTCACTTGGTTAGACCAAAAGCGTTCTGAAGGAAATAGAGAGGTTACAATCCCATCTCGGTGAGACCGAGATCCCTATCGGTAAGGCTGATTTGCCTAGGGTTTGTGGCAGTGGCTATGACATTTGAACTCAGTGGCGCCGGATAGAAAGAATCGGTATGGCCGAGTTTGACTTCGGGTTTAGGTCATATGTGGATGTGAGAAAGTAGTTGAGAGTTTTTGGAGCATATCACTAAGCACTTGAAGCAAGAGGCTCATTAAGTAACACCTCATCCCTCCTTGATAGTATTGGCTTTTCCTATAGACTCAATGTGATCTTGGATCACTAAAATGTAAAATGAAGAGTCTTGAGCTTTTGAGCTTGAGCCAATCCTTTGTCCTTGATATTTTGAGGGGTCCACTTTCATCATCCATGGCATGCCATTCATTGAGCTTTCTGAAATATTTGTCTTGGAATAGCATTAGCTCAATGAGCTATATGTTGTTATGAATTACCAAAACCACCTAGGGATAGTTGCACTTTCAATCTCCCCCTTTTTGGTAATTGATGACAACATATAGACCAAAGCTTCGACAAATGATAATAAGATTGAAAAACATCGTCACTTTGAGAAGTATGTGATAAGCAAGAGCTCCCCCTAAATTTGTGCATAGTTTAAGATTTGCTTTGGACTGCAAATGCACGAGGAATTAGGCTCATGGGTTACTCTTCCATGTCACATACATCTTGGTGGAGCGCTCAAAATAATAAAGATTGAATACATGCACTCATCACCAAGCAGAGTGAATGATCATATAAGGATAGGTAAGATAATATCATCTAACAAGCATAAGTGTAGCTCATGATCAAACACATGATCATCAATGTCTCACAGATAATAGCATAGTATCTCAAGCAATCAAAAGCAAACAAAGTTTAACCACCAAAGCAAGAGAGAACAAAAGGCAACACTCTCTCTCGAAGCCTATGATCTATACATTTTCTCCCCTTTGGCAACAAGTTACCAAAAGTTCATAGAAAATGCATAGTACTAGATCGACTCTCGGGCTTGATCTTGGTGGTGGTGTAGAGATGGCTCCTTGGGCGAAGGCTTGATTGATGTGGATGGAGCTGGAGGAGTTGGTCTTTGGAGCTGGTTGCCTTTGGAGCTGTAGGAGCTGTGGTGGTGCAGATGAAGTGGCTCTAGTGTCTATCACAGGCATTGCAGCTGATCTCTGAGCTCTAGGCACTCTGGCAAATGTATCAGTGGTTGTCTTGCCCTTCCTCTCCTGCATGTCATCCTATAGCTGCTCCAGAACTAACTGAATCTCAGTTACTTTGACATCTAGATCATAGAATTTTTGTTCCATGTTCTTTCTAGGCTCTCCTGGTTTTGAGTTAGGGTGGCCAACCCCTTCTCAATCCTCAGAGTTGATGCTATCAAGTAACCAAGCTGCTCCTGCTTGTTCTTCAAAAAGTACTCAGATGCCTCCTCTTGAGTTGGCATCTTGGCAGCCTTCTCTTTCTTTGCTTTCTCCTTCTTCTCTTGAGCTTGTACTGATGATGGTTCATTCTCATTCATCACAACTTGATTGTCCTCAAATTCTGGATAGATAGCAAAATGTTCCGTGTCCGACAAGTATGTGCATGTGCCCATCTTTGAGTTAATCAACTCCTGAATTTGTGGGGCATATCCACAACTTCTCTTTTGGTCTGCTGCTGTCCTCTTGATAGTCTCAACCATGAGACTCATGACCTTGAATTTCTGTGGCACATCAAACAAGTGTAGCAAGTTTATAGCATGGCCTCTGATCATGTTGTGGTCACCTAACTTGGGCAATAGAGTGTGCCTTAGGATCCAGTTGATCGTTGGCAGCCCTGACAGAAGAAAATGAACTGACCCAAACTTATGTGTCTCAACTACAACATCTGGGATTTCCTTGTACATATGAGCCATGGTATTGTGATCCATCTTCTTCTTGGCATAGAGATCCAAGTCATCTTCACTCTCCTTGGGTGCATTGACCAGATTGGCCCATTCCTCAATGGTTGATTGGTACCTTGTACCTTCAGACATCCAAACTATCCTGCCATCTGGATAGAAATGTGCTGTGGAGTAGAATTGCATAATGAGCTCATCATTCCACTTTGTGAGCTTTTGCCCAACAAAGTCTGCAACTCCACAAGCAATGAAACTGTCTTGCACTCCAGGATAGTGTTCTTCATTCTCCTTTATGTAGGTCCAGTCGACCCACCTCATATCACACACTATAGGCTTCTTGTCCAACAACATTGTCTCATAGAAATCCTGCTGTTCCTTTGTGTGGAACCTGTAATCAACAGCAGTCCTTCTCCTGATAGCATATGGATCTGACAACCTCCACAGTTTGAGTCCTGCATCCTTTCTTAACTTCATGTTCTCAGCCACAAGATGAGCATCATTGTGGTCTGGAATCTTTGGCTTTGGCTTTCTCAGGACTTGTCCTTCATCATCTTCCTCATCGACAACTTGAGCCTTTGGGGCCTTGTTCTTCTCAACAGCTGGAATATTCCTGGTATTCCTCTTTGGTGCAATCTTGGGCTTGGGGGCAGCTTTGGGTGCTTCTTTGGGCTTTGATGTTGCAGCCCCTGACTTTATAGCATCACCCATCAGCTTTTGTGCCTTGGGTGCTGGTGCAGCAACCTCTTCTTCCTCTTCTTCAGAGTCTCTCCTCATAGAGGGGTTGCCAAGAACCTTGGCAGTAGTGGTTCTGGCTCTCTTCTTTTTCTTATCTTGACCAGCAGCTTCATCTTCTGACTCAATAGTAAACTTCATGGTTTCTCAAGTGGGCACCTTCTTGGGTTTGGAAGTGGCAATTCTTCTTGCAGGTGCCTCTTTTGGATTAGGTTTTTCAGGTACTTGTGTTGATCCTCTGACCTTCAGCATAGGTGTCCTCTTGGCAGGAACCTTCCTATTGAGTCCAGGCTTTGTGTTCTTTGCTGAGCCATACTCCTTTTGAGCACTACCTTCTTGGAAGTAGCCTCATCTTCTTCGCCATATAGTCCTCATCCTCGAGTCGAGGTTCTCTTCCTTCCTGGTTCTTGTGGCTGCTTTAGGCAAATTGCTAGGAGTGCTCCTGCTGCCATCATCTGAAGAACTTGAGGGACTAGTGCCCTCACTCATGTGAATCTGCTCTTCTTCCTGTTACGACTATCACTTTGGTGCGACATCTTGAAAACTCCATTGCTGACCACAGTGAATAGTTATAGATGAGATAGAATGGATGAGCATCACAAAATGCAGAGATTTTGCAAAGAATGATTCAAAAACTTAGTTTTAGTTTTCCACGAAAGCATTTCGGATCAACCGATTTTCAAACTCGGTGATACCGAAGCAGTTTTGGAACCTAAACTAGTGAACTCGGTCGGACCGAGTCATAGTTGATGGCACCAAGGCGCTAGGGTTTCACAAAGTTCTAAAATCGGTCACACCGATTAGCAATTCTCGGTCGGACCGAGAGTTACTAGTGCAATGGCGTTAGCGAATCGGTGGGACCGAATTTTTCAACTCGGTGGGTCGAGATGGTTTCGTGAAACCTAACCATAAATTTTCAAATCGCATCTATTCTAAGGATTGTTTTGATGGATAGGAGTGTTTCAATCGTGGCAAGAATCATAATGAACACAATGTCTTTGAGAATCGGATGAGGATAGCATTGTGATCGAGTTCATACCCTAGTTTGGCGATGAACTCGCTATGGCGGCAACGGCGGAGAAGAAATCCGTTGGCGGCGGAGACCAGCGATAGGAGGCGGTGGCAGCGAAGTCGACGATCCGGAGACCTAGTAAGCGAGCAAGCTATGCTTGTGGCGAAGAGATTTGGAGAAAGTTTTCCAAATTTTGCCCGTGTGTATATATAGCCCGACATTGTCGGTGTGACCGAGTGGAACGACTCGGTGGCACCGAGATGCATAACTGTTGACAGTTACAGCAACTCGGTGTGACCGAAAAGTTCAAATCGGTTGCACCGAGATTGAAAACCTAGATCGACTTAGTGATCTCGGTAGGACCGAAATGGAGGAATCGGTCGGACCGAGAATCACAAAGAAGTTTTGGAAGTTTAAGTCTATGATGAATCGGGGACTCTGAGTGCTCCTCACACAGGGTGGTTCAAATCTGACTTGATCAAATTTTGTGATGTAGCATGAATAGAGTTTGAGACGAGAAAAGCATAGATAGCTAGAGAAGGTTCTTAGGCATTCTTGTCCATCCACTTGGCCAAAGAAAAAGAAGCCAATCAATCAAAGCAACAAGTGGATGTCCTTGAATGAGTAAAATATGCATCCAACATGCTCACACAATAAAATGGCAAATGAAATATGTGGCAAAGCATGCACAACCAATTCTAGCATCTATCAAACAATTGGCGATGACTAGGTCATCTATATATGAGTATATTGACTTAGGAGTCAAATGAGAACATTTGATCATAGGTCATACTCATCGTTTAAGCTCAAGTGGGGTTACCACTTTTACATAATGCATTGATGTGTTCACATCATTAGAGTTGCTTTGACTCAATTCTTAGAGTTAAGCTCCCCCTAGATGTGAGATCCCCCTTAGAGGGATGAACTAACCTTGGGTTTTGTCGATGATGACTTCATGTAGGTGTTGAAGATGTGGATGCTCAATGTTGATGTAGATCATTTGGAGCAATCCTTTGGAGTGAGTTGCACTTTCAATACCTACATGGGTTAGTCCCACAAGGAACAAACAAGAATATCCATAGACATAGAGTGATGCACACACAAGTGATGTCCATGAAATCATTAGGTTACCTTGTCCCTTGCCTTACCAACATGAGGGTTTGTGACTCCTTGAACTAGTGCAAGATGTGGAAGTTGATTGCACTTGTCCTTGCCATAATGATATGAGTGAAGAATGTTGGCGGAGTCACCTCAAGAACTCTCTAGTTCTTCTTCTTCGGGATCCACATCATCTTGATGGGAATCCTCGGAGTTATAGTTGTACTTGATGAAGTAGAACTTGACGTAGTCTTGGGAACCCACTTGACCAAGGCCTTAGGTGCTTCTTCAAATGCATCAATCTCCTCTTGAAGCTTGTCCTTGCCTTTGTTCTTGTGGTCTTGTGGTGGAAGATCATCTTGTGCTAGTGTTCCCTTGAAGGAAGTAGGATCATACTTCTCTTGTTGAGGAACAAACTTCGTCTTGGGGTATTGATCTTCTTCCCTCAACTCCATTGGCATTGAACTTTCGTTCAAAACCAACACCTTGATTCTTCGGTGCCTTCCTTGCTTGCGTACAATTTCCTCGAATTGCTTACTCCGGCAAGGCTCTTGTATACACCTTTCTCTATAATTCCCTTCAATAAGCTATTTTCTTGCTCAAGTGTAACTTGGCTAAGAGAATCATTAGTGGAATCAAGAGAACTACTAGAAGCAACAATATTGGATTTGGCATTATTATTGTTACTACTAGAGGAAGGATCTTTCTTGTACTTGTTACTAGACTTGACTTGAGGCATGTAAGTAGATAAGAGTAAACGCTTGGCAATGTAAGAAGAACTTTTCTTACGGAGATCATCATTGATTGCCTTTAAGAACTCATGCTCTTGCTCAAGATTGAGCTTTTCAAAGCGTAACTTCTCATGAGCCCTTAAAAGTTCTCGATGATCTTCGAAGATAGTTTCATGAGCTAACTTAAGAGTGTTTAGTTCTTTAGTTAGAAGCTCAATCTTCTCCTTATAATTTTCATTCATTTTATCTTGATTAGCATGATTAATTGACGTTTCATCATAGTATTCATCACTAGAGTTGTCAACAAGTAAATCATTATCACCTAGCAAGTCATCTTCATCACTATTGAAATCAACATACTCGGGGTGTGTTACCTTAGGACCTTTGGCCATGAAGCATCTTCTAATTCCTTCATTTGGTGAATCAAATATGTCGTAGGAGTTGGTTGACACAAGTGCTAGACCGGCAACACCTTCATCTTGAGTATATTCGGAGTCGGAGTGATAGCTTCTCTCGGAGTGATTGTCGGAGTCGGGCGGATACCCATTCACCAACATGAGCTTGATGTCTTCGTTTTGTGTAGCTCCTTGATGACTTGTCCTTCCTTTCCGAATCCTTGCTTCTCCGTGAGGTCTTCGTTCATAACGATCATCTCTACTCCTCCTCTCTCTTGGTGGTGAATCTTCTCTTTTACTTCTTCTTTTTGGAGAATCTTCTCTTCTTTTGTAGGGTGCCGTACACTCATTGGAATAGTGTCCGGGTCTCCCACAATTGTAACAATTGCGCTCTCGACTAGAAGATCTTTTGTCATTGTAGGACCTTGACTTAGAGCTTCTTTCTTTGCTTCTACTCTTGTAGAATTTGTTGAAGTTCTTCACCATTAAGCTCAATTCTTCATTGAAGGTTTGTTTCTCACTTGATGATGTGGGGGCTTCACATGAGGCTTTGTAAGCACCACTTGACTTGTTGTGAAGTTCCTCCTTATCCTTGAGTGACATCTCATGAGCAACAATTCTTCCAATGACTTCCTTTGGCTTGAGATCTTTGTAATTTGGCATCATTTGGATCAATGTGCTGCGGTATCATACTTTCCATCCAATGCTCTTAGGATCTTCTTGATGATGAATCTATCGGTCATCTCTTCACTCCCTAAGCCGGCAATCTCATTTGTGATAAGAGCAAGCCTAGAGTACATTTCAGCGACACCTTCACCATCCTTCATTTTGAACTTGTCAAGCTGACTTTGGAGCACATCCAACTTGGATTCCTTGACGGGTCGGTACCTTCATGCATATCAATCAAAGTATCCCAAATTTCCTTTGCATTCTCAAGGCGGCTGATTTTGTTGAATTCTTGAGGCACAAGCCATTGAAGAGGATATCACAAGCTTGAGCGTTGTATTGCAGCATCTTCAATTCTTCGCTCTAGCTTCACGGTTCGGCTCTCTCCCATCAAAGAATTCACCTTGCAAGCCAATACACACAATAGCCCAAGCAGGCGGGGTTATGTCCGAGAATATGCATTTTCATCTTATGCTTCCAACTAGCAAAATTAGTACCATCAAAGTAAGGACCTCTACGGTGATAATTTCCCTCGCTAGACGCCATACTCTCCTAGGTTGTGAAACCAAGGCTATGACCACCAAAAGCTATGGAAATCAAAGCAAATGGAGACCAAAGCTCTGATACCACTTGTAGGACCTTGAAGTATGTCTAGAGGGGGGTTGATTAGACTACTTAACCAATTAAAAACTTAACCTTTTCCCAATTTTAGACTTTGGTAGATTTTAGCTATCTTTGGACAAGTCAAGCAATCTTCACACAATTCAAGCAAGCATGCAAAGAGTATATGAGCAGCGGAAATTAAAGCATGCAACTTGCAAGAATGTAAAGGGAAGGGTTTGGAGGATTCAAACGCAATTGGAGACACGGATATTTTTGTCGTGGTTCCGATAGGTGGTGCTATCGTACATCCACGTTGATGGAGACTTCAACCCACGAAGGGTAACGGTTGGGCGAGTCCACGGAGGGCTCCACCCACGAAGGGTCCACGAAGAAGCAACCTTGTCTATCCCACCATGGCCGTCGCCCACGAAGGACTTGCCTCACTAGCGATAGATCTTCACGAAGTAAACGATCTCCTTGCCCTTACAAACTCCTTGGTTCAACTCCACAATCTTGTCGGAGGCTCCCAAGTGACACCTAGCCAATCTAGGAGACACCACTCTCCAAGAAGTAACAAATGGTGCGTTGATGATGAACTCCTTGCTCTTGTGCTTCAAATGATAGTCTCCCCAACACTCAACTCTCTCTCATGGGATTTGGATCTGGTGGAAAGAAGATTTGAGTGGAAAGCAACTTGGGGAAGGCTAGAGATCAAGATTCATATGGTAGGAATGGAATATCTTGGCCTCAACACATGAGTAGGTGGTTCTCTCTCAGAAATGGTAAGTTGGAAGTGTAGGTTTGTTCTGATGGATCTCTCCACGAATGAAGAGGAGGTGGAGGGGTATATATAGCCTCCACACAAAATCTAACCGTTACACACAATTTACCAAACTCGGTGGGATCGAATCAACAAACTCGGTCAGACCGATTTAGTAAACCTAGTGACCGTTAGGATTTTCGATGGGACCGACATGCAACTCGGTAGGACCGATATGGTTAGGGTTAGGGCATAACATAATCTCGGTGAGACCGATTACACAAACTCGGTGAGACCGATTTTGGTAATAAGCTAACCAGAGAGTTGGTCAGGTAAACTCGGTGGGACCGATTCGCTCATTTCGGTGAGACCGAAATGTTACAAAAAGGAAACAGGGAGTTTACATTGCAATCTTGGTGGGACCGATCGCTCACTTTGGTTAGACCGAAACGTTACGAAGGGAAACAGAGAGATTACAATCCCATCTCGGTGAGACCGAGATCCCTATCGATAAGACCGATTTGCCTAGGGTTTATGGCAGTGGCTATGACATTTGAACTCGGTGGCGCCGGATAGAAAGAATCGGTATGGCCGAGTTTGACTTTGGGATTAGGTCATATGAGGATGTGAGAAAGTAGTTGAGGGTTTTTGGATCATATCACTAAGCACTTGAAGCAAGAGGCTCATTAAGCAACACCTCATCCCTCCTTGATAGTATTGGCTTTTCCTATAGACTCAATGTGATCTTGGATCACTAAAATGTAAAATAAAGAGTCTTGAGCTTTTGAGCTTGAGCCAATCCTTTGTCCTTGATATTTTGAGGATCCACTTTCATCATCCATGCCATGCCATTCATTGAGCTTTCCTGAAATATTTGTCTTGGAATAGCATTAGCTCAATGAGCTATATGTTGTTATGAATTACCAAAACCACCTAGGGATAGTTGCACTTTCAGCAGCGACGAACTGCCTTCTCTTGAGGAGGGGACTGGCGAGGAGGAGATAAGAGCGTAATGTCGCGAGGCCTCGTCCTTCCAAGCTGTAGAACGTTCCTTAGCAAAGGGGTGAGGCTATTATTTACTACTAGTACTAGCATTATGGGATGTTATGGGATTGCATACTGTAAATAATAGCACTAGTAAGAAATTTTTGGCACTAGGTAGTAGTTTTTGGCGTGGATTAAGAAATTTTGGGTATGTTTTTGCTATTTTTTGTACACGCCAACTAGTGTCAAAAAACGTCTTACATTATGTGATAGAGGAGTATGTACTCGTACTGTAGCAGTACTAGTACTAATTTTTCTCAACTAGTAGTGCGATGTACTGTACTTCTAGTCTAGTCTAGTATAGTGCACCAGTTTTGAACTCTTGAATCTCAGGGCCAAGGAGCTACAGTTGGAAGTGGAGGGTACTACTATTTTCTAGAACCATTGCTGTACTATCAATGCAGGGAAAGTACACCTGCATAGTGTCCTAGTGGGTACTCTCGGCCTACTCAGCCGCTCCTCTTACGTAGCTGGCCTACTCAGCCGCTCCTCTCACGCACACACTAGCAGCCTGTTTATCAGCGATGGTTCTCATGAGGCGAGAACATTTGAGTTATTTGATACAGCGAGACTAGGCTTTTCGCTTCCATTTGTGGAGGTGTAATGGATCTCGTCGAACTTTGTTAGTAGTTCCTTCTTTATGAATGAGATGAAGCAAAGCTTTTGCCTCCATTTCAGAAAAACACGTCAAGAGGAATTTCTTTTATAGTAGAGCTGATAATGGAGTGAAGTCCATGCGTGCAACGCCACAAGCTATAGAATAGTAGTAGAGCACTTTACGTACAGACCCATATTGCATAGTTCCCAATGCCCCGCCAGGCTTTTCCGGCTCCTCGGGCTTAATTGGGAGGCACTAGTTTAAATATGCTACTAGCTGATGAGGAAGCTGCAAGCGAGGTGCGGCTAGGACGAGCACATGAGCCACGAGATGCTGGGAAGGAAAACCCGTTCACGTGGCTAGGCTATCCAGTGCACCCAGATTGTGGTGCGGCACGTCTGTTTGACTTCAAAACTCAAACAACCCATGTAAAATATTGGCTCACAGCAAAGTTACTATTTACAAACAAGGCCGCCGTGCGTTCGGCCAGGATCAAACCCACAAAATGAGGTATACACTCCCGCGACCACTAGTAGTACTCGTTGGAGTACAACGCAACCTAGAATCGCCTTTTGTCGCTAGTAGTACATTGTTCCTTACAAGAAACCCCTAGTAATTCAAGAAACCACTAATAATGCCAAGAAACTACTACCACTTGCATATGTGGCAGACTTAAGATAAGACTACCTTATGAACCATTGTACATGCTCTTACCAACCAGCCCTACTAAGAAACGACTACTCTACAAAGTGCCGTTATAGGCACGTTTCAACCCATGGCCCTGTTTGGATACATTTGTTGTCAATCTAACCCTGCCATCCAAACACCACTTTGGTTAGAGTTAGTTCAGGGTTAGAATCTAACTCTAACCTCTGACAGGGTCCATGTCACCCATTAAGTCAACGCCTTCTATTCGACCGGGCATTATGACTTGTGGGGCCTACATGTCAGTTTGCACAAAAATCCCCGAGTGACCTCCTACCTCCGGCCCGTCCACCTAGTCATCCTTGGCCATGGGACGCAGCTACCGCTGCCGACAGAAGGCGAGGTCAAAACCGCCGGCTGTGCGGAGCCCATCTTGCGGCAGCCCGGATGCCAGCTCCGTCTGGCGCTCGCAGCTGCTAGCTAGCCAAGATAGGTTCGTCCAGCTGCTTGTCTGCAAGATTTGCTAGCTAGATTAGCACGGCGGCTTGCTCGCGCGTGCCGCGCTAAGGCCAGCCATCTGGCTCGAGCGAAGGCCAGCGCGGCGGCTTGCTCGCTCGTGAGTCACGCTCGGGCCAGCCTGCCAACCCATGCGGAGGCCAGCGCAGTGTCTGGCCCATCCGGTGGAGCGGCGGCCAACTCGCTCATCACCGGCGCCACCGACGAACATGCATCAATACTGTTTGAAGTAATGTTCAGGAAAAATAATGATTTGAGGGGGAATAATAGGATAGAAGGTCAGATGTGGGTCCCTCGTGTCAACGGTCAAACAAAATGTGTTAGTTTAAGCTGCCTCGCCAGCACGGGCGTGTAGGCCAACCCTATCATAAATGGTTTAAACGAACCTAACCGGTACTCCCTCTGTCCCATAATATAAGATGTTTTTGCAAGCTAAACTAGCTTGCTAAAACGTCTTACATTGTGGGACGGAGGGAGTACTAGGTAGTAGTTTTTGGCGTGGATTAAGAAATTTGGGTATGTTTTGCTATTTTTTGTACAATAGATTCTTCCTAGGGCTGGTTGAAAGTGGTAGTTTTTTGTTAAATACTCTACATATTGTAAGTAGGAGTGAAAGCTAAGCTTTGGAAGCCAATAAGCAAGGCTAGTTACATAGTGCATATGTGTACATGATTGAAAGTAAATATAAACCATGAATGTCTAATATCTTGATGGAAAACTCGAAACTATGGAATACTAGGAAAAAAATTGCATGGTTGGAAATACTAGCAATGTTCATGTGCGTTGCAATGAATCATAATTAGAATAATACTTAATTCACGAACTTGATACAAAACACTCTAATTTTGATATACATATACCACTAGAGATATATCATGTTTCAATTAGAATATATTACTTGGGCTATTTTGGTGAGGTCAGGGAGGGATGTGGTTGGTTTTAAGATACTAATTATGGTTTTTCTGTAAATTGGTAGACAAGTGGGATGTTGGTGAGAAAAGGCAACAACTTACCTCACAATCGTTAGATGTAGATCTAATGGTCAGAAATGATGGATGGCAACACACCATCATCACCAACTTAGTCTTCTGTAGGAGTACTAGCAAGATCCGTGCATTGCACGAAACATCAAGATGCATTTTTTTATAAAACACTTGTTGTGATTGACCCAGGCGAGAGTAATCCCATGTGTAAAAGCTAATGATATCTCGAGAAATATGAGATAAGGTGAAGAGGAGTGGGGCGTGGTGGTGATTGGTGGTCGGACTGAGCGGAGGCATGGGGATTGACGATGCTGGCAGCGACCACCAGGCCAGTTTGTTCCAGAGGCTTCCTTTCTTAATAGCTCAACAATGAGGTTGTTGGAGATAAGGATGAACGAGGGAAGGCCTTGTCTGCAAATGTGGAGAGGGGTGCGGGTATATTTTAGTTTGATTTCCATCTGTCAGGTATAGATCGGACGGTCTATATTGCAAGATGGCACGCATACCATCATCACCAACTCGATTTTTTATAAGAGAAGAAATATAAGTATGGAGATACAAACATATTATCAATACTTGTTTCCGTAAACTAGCATCTACATTCTATTCAATGCCTCAGCATATGGGGCCTTAGCACAATGACTTCTCGACTGTGTAAAACAAAGTTTTCCCGTCGCCGATAAGGAGGGGGTGACGGCGGCGCGCTTTTTGGCTTGCTCTAGTCCTAGTAGTCATACTAGGTGGTCTAAGCACGTGCAGATTTATTCTTTTTCACGTCTCGTGTTTGCCATACTGCCACGACTGTTGATGAATAGACGGTAAGTTATTCACGGGGAAACCCTTGTTGAGCGTGTTTGCGAGAGAGAGAAAGGGAGTGCACGTGTGTGATATGTCTAGAGACTGAGGCAATGATAACATATTCTTTGTGTCTATGTGTGTGGAGGATAGAGAGAGACATGTACATGGGCGCTTTGTGTTGTGTAACGTGGAGACACATATACATAATTAGAGAGTGAGTGTGTGAGATACACACGCGGACATGGGGAGAGATGAGGATCCAGATAAATGGGTGTTTGTGCGTGTCTGTGTTTTTTCGTGCACGCGTTTGTGTGTGAGAGGGAGTGTGTGTATGTGGAGTAGAGAGACCACTAATGATGTAAACCTAGTATAAGGGAAGGGGGAATGGTGTTACATGTGTATTAGCGGGATAGCATGGGTGCGGGCGGGGGGAGCAGACTATTTTGAAGAGACATCGAGTGTGTGTGGGAGAAGGCTGTGAGAGCAAGAGCGAGAGAGAGCTAGCGACGGAGAGAGAGAGGAAGAGAGGGGGCGAGAGGGGTCGTTTGTGTCCATAAATGGTGTATAGATAGGGAGAGAATGTTGATGTTGTTTGAAATTGGCCTATGTACGGAGACACAAGGGAAGCGAGTCATCGTGTGTGTGATAGGGACTTCATGAGAGATCTAGAATAGATGGTGTAGAGAACAATGTGCGAGATTGAGAAAGATGATACATTAGGGAGCTATGGAAAGAGTCACGACATATGTGTATACAGGGAAGGAGCTAGGGCGGGTCCGCATGTGGGAGAGATAGAAAGAGGAGAGTGGTGCACAAGGAGACAAAGTGTGCTTGTTTGTAGTGGGGGTGGTGTGTGAGGTGAGTGTGCGAGAACCACATAACTAGGAAGATAGACGTTTGGGGCCGACGTTTTGTGTGTATAGGAAAGATACACTCTACATAGTGCGTGTGCTTGGGAAAGAGAGATGCCGGGAGACCTAGAGAGTGGGGGAAGAGATGTGTGCATGCCCGAGAGACAAAGTGATAGAGACCTATATTGGGGTCCGGACTTTAGAAGAGAGAGGGGTGTTAAGGTGCTCATGTGTTGGTGTTTGGGGGAGAGAACGACTTCTCTGTGTGTGTGTGTGGGGGGGGGGTTGGCTTCAGATAAAGAGTGAGGTGTATATATTTGAGGGACTTTAGTGTAATTGAGATATACATGGTCAATAGTGTGTGCACTCAGGGTTGATCAATTTGTTTCATAGTTTGGACTATGAGATAACGATACTTTTGAACATGTGTGATATACCTTGATGTACCAGAATTACAGACCTAAGATTGGAATTTTGGAATTTGACTCCATCATTAGCTTTTGTAATTCATTTAAACAAAGGTACATTTTTTAAGCCGGGATTTCGTGATTTCAAATTCATATATCAAACCTAGAGATATACACATACGTGCATGTTCAAACTTTATAATCATCCACTTTATTCATACACATACACATTTTTGCTTTTGTCATCATATTTAGGATAAACACATTTGGAATTTCATTTGAATTGGACCGTATGATGGTATTTGCTTGTAGTAGCTCAATGATCCATCTTTGAATTGAATGGACAATCTAAGTTTCGAGTTGGAGACATCGATTTTCAAAACTTGCACCTTTTTTGCGTGCAAATTCTCGGCCATGATATCATAGTCGACCGTACAAGAGCAGGATATAATTTCAGGCGCCAAAAGCTTTCGAACTTCCCGCTCACATCGAAATATCTCGCGCCCGAAATTTTAGCGTTGTGATATTCCTGTTTTACCCCTGCCACATGAACGGAAAAGGGCTGCTTTGGTAACTCCATTGTTTTCCCCTCTTTGCCCCCAACATTCTTCCCCAGAGCCCCTCCCCTTCCCCTCCCAACCCCCCAACCATGGCAAGCCGCCGAATCTAGTCCTTCGCCGCAGTGGTGGACCTCACACCCTGCCGGATCTACCTTCTGCACCTTGGAACCCCCAACTGCCAACTCACCACTTCACCGGAGCCGCTTCAGTGACTGGATTGTCCACCACTCCAGATCTCCTTGACCGCCATCATGGTCCACCACACCGGATCTGCTTAACCAGCGCCCTCGTCCACCACAGTGTAGGCTCTTCACTGACTCCCACGTCCGCCCCTTCGCTGGCCCTTCATACAAGCCCCCGTCCGCCGCAACAGATCCGCCTCACCGAAAGCACTGTACAACGCGCCCGCTGAAGCCTTCGTCCACTGCACCAGACCCACTCCACGGACGCCATATTCAACTCCACTGGCCCTGCTTTACCGACGCCGCGGCCTAATCAGGTTATTTTGATTTGTACTCCTTCGGTTTTTCTCTTTATCGTGCAACTGTTCACTTACCACAGATGAGCTTTCTTGTATGTCGACAGGCGCCGCAACCGTAGCACCGGAGCCGCTTCAGCGACAGGGACAACCGGGCCAAACTTAGCCGCAACACGAGCACCATCGATGATCCTTAGCTATCAAGTATGACAACGATACCCATACGCCGCCGAGAATCAGGTACTATTATCCAACGGCCGGCGCCTACGTTCACTTTCTTAGCATAAGCACCGCACCTTTGAATTTCTTCAGGGCATCACTCAGTTTTTCATGAGACGCGTTATTTTGCTTGCACCTGCAGGGCCATACTTCTGGCAGTGAACATGTTACATGTGCTAAATTACATACCAGTGCACATATAGTTAATATGCTTTAGTTTTGTCCTAAGTATTACTTTACTTCCTAGATATCACTGCCTATTATTTTACTTCTTGAATGCTATATTTATGATAATGGTGTTGTTCTGATGCCACCTGTTGGTTCCATCAGACTGCTTAATGTTCTCTATGCTTAATTACACATCAGCAAACTAGCATGTGGTTCCGCCGCTTTTTGTACGTTTTACCCTACATTTTCTGATGCTAGCTATTACATCACTGCTCTGAGTCTCTGTTCATTACTTGTTTGTGTGTTCTTGATCTTCCCAAGTTGCATGACTAATTTGATGCTTCTATTAATTATGGAGCTGTCAACCCCATCAAGCAAAATATTTGTTCTTTTGGGGCTGGCACCTCGAACAAGCATAAAAATAGAGGAAAGCAGATATGTTGTCGTGTATGCACACACCCTTCTTTCATTAGTTTAGATGAACCATTGACGATCAATTCGGACCAGTGCATGTGATTAAAATTAATTTTACCTAAATAGAGGGTGCAGAATAAACTACAACTAGATTTGCAACCACGGGATGCTGACGATATCTTCAAAGAACATTGCAACAGCAGTGAGGCTCCACATCAACATATGGTAAGCCAGTCGGTTTTAGTACATGTGAAATGTAATGCGAGTGGGCTGCTTTCTTTGCTTGTGCCCTCAACCTGTAATCCTACAGAATTCCAAATAGTTCAGTTGTCTGCTTTGCTGTATTGCTTGATTCAAATGCTTGTTTGTTGTTACGCTATACCTGAGTTGGACAATATGTCAGCAGTGCCTGCTGTACTATCGTAATGAAATGCATGCCTAGTTCATTTGAGTCCTTAACTTTTCCTCTCAACTTTATCACAAGACTGTCTTCGTAGTTTATATGAGGCCACACTGTTAAGTGCTTTCTCAAATTATTTCAACTGCTTAGATGCCTTGGCAACTTAAATATAGTGTGGTACACTCCCTTTCAACTAGGGATGTCAACTGGGTCTAGTTTAATCCCGATTAAAGTCCACTAGTGGTATGATAGTTCAAAAGAGTTTTTGCTTTTTTGAGGAAAATGAACTAGGGAGCTAGCAAAAACTAACTAGATGGGACTGGCGGATGTCGTTTATTTGCCACTTACATCCCTAGTTTCATCGTACCATTTTAATTTCTTTTCGTCTGATGCTGCTTTGAACCATTTAAAAATAGCTTGCCATGCTCGGCAATAATTCGTATGTTGTTTACCATGTAAGCTTACTGCCTGGATCATGCGATAACTATCTCTTACTTATGTCCAAATGAAACCTTTCAGATGCCGTTCAAGCTACGACACAATGTACAACCCCAGAATCTATTTGTGGAAGCAGTGCGCCATCCATGTTACCAGATGGTAGCAGTTCAGAGGCAACACCGCCGGAGAGCAGTCTGAGCATAGATATTATAGTTCTTGAGGCTCTACTAGAGGCAGAAAGATATGGTGTGGCTGCCATGAATGAGGTAATCTTTATCTTGAGGCTGGAAATTATGGAATTAGCGGCACACATTATGCAAGCAGCCCAAGAATTGGAGGAAGTAAGAATGTTGCATTTGAAGACGGAGGAGGTCCTCCTGTTTCTGCTATCTGAAGCCCAGGGTAATCCTGGTTCTTCTTTAGATACCAGTTTAAATTGTCATTAGATTATTGTACTTGCATGTTGTGTCATGTCTCTGAATGGATTATGTTGCAAGACCCCCTATGTTGTCCATGTGTTGTAATGATCCGAATTTTTTAGGAGAGGTAATCCTCAGTACTTGTATGATTGACATAAGGTGAACTATTTTTCGTGTGAGCATATTGTATTGGATGAAATAACTGTTTAACTCAAAGTGTATCCAACCCACTGAATTCGAAGATCACAGCATTTCTAAATCATAATCATATATAAAGGTGGAATAAATCTTTGTTGTGGTTTTGAAGAAATAAATAACAAAACGTAGAATTATCGGTGGATATTCGTAATCGAATACACATTGGATTTGAATTTAGTTTGCCAGGGCCCAGGGCAAACGTGAATGCTAATTCTCCCAAGTTTTGAACAAAGCGGCTAAACACCCACTATAATTTGTGGGCTGCCCGAAGCAAGTGTTTGCGAGATGGAAATAACTGTCTACCCCTGACACTTGACATCCTTATCGACCGGATTTACATTGCTGTCGATAGGGGTAGACTAGTAACTTCAATCAGACGTGACACAACGGCCTCTGAGCCCATTCAGACACGGTGGGCGCCAAACGTGGGTGGCAAAACACATTTGATTCAAGCTCGTCCGAAAGACATGTGTCTCTTCTTCCATTTCCCCATTCATAAACGGTGGGCGGCAAAACAAACTCTCCTTATCCGAAATCGATGTAGGCTAATATTTTAAATAGGGGCAGATGCGTAACTTCCCTCAGACGTGACACAACTGCGCTACCTGTTAGCCCTGTTCATACACCGCAGGCGCCAACCGAGGGCGGCAAACACCCTCTCCTCACCCGAAATAGTTACCGGCAAATATTTGGGAGATGCGAGATTACCGTCCTATCCCCAACGACGCGATGTACGAAATTTTAAACGGGGGATAAGTTCGTAACTTTCCCACATTTCAAAGAAGCGCATCCCAAAGTTTGAGATCCCCCTCCCCTGCATTTCCCCATTCACACACCGTGGGCGCCACGACAACCTCCCCACTGCGGCTAGCCTCCTCCGTCCGCCACCCCATCCTCCACCTTGCCAGAGCCGCTACCCCTACGCCGTCGTCCACTGCAAGAGATGGACGTCTCTCATCCACGACGCTGGACCAGGGTCCTTTCATCGCGTCCTCTCGCTTCATCAGCGCCGTTGTCCACCTTGTTGTTGCCGCTCCTACGACCGCCTCGTCCATGGCAACATGATTTATCCCCCAACCCGGCCGTTTGCCGTCTAAAGTCTTCTTCCCCATCGCCGACAACCATCGCACCCACAGCACCCTCAACATATCAGTAGAGGCCTACATGGCATCGCAAAAGAGGTGGTACTCTTCCATATGTGCTTAAGTTATTGATCTCACCCGGAAAATAGATCGTAATTTGTTTACTATACTTTTCTTGTCCGTACCAAATCGTAGTGGCTAGTTCAAAGCAAACATTGGTTGCGAAGTAGCTTTTTCCGATTTGCACCTTCAGATCTGCCATGGCACGGGCACTATACTCGTAAAGCTTATGGTTTCCCCCCTTTATATTCACTACCATCATCATAGGTGCTTCGTGCCGTGCTAGCACTGCTCCTCAAGACCTGAACCCAAAGCTTACGTGTTGAAATACGAATCTGATATGATGCTCATATCACTAAAACAGAGAACGTTTAATTGGTCACCTAATGTTCCTATATTTGTTTCGAAAAGCATGTGCGCCACCCATTGGTCCAACTAGTTATACTTTCCTGATTTTTCTCTTGATGCTTAGGGTTTTCCCCTTTTATCTACTCTACTATGATCTGCGTAGGTGCTTTCTGTCGTACTAGCATTACTCCACCCTTCAAGCTAAACAACACAACACTCAAAATTCAAAAGCTTAGTTGTTCAAATATGATTGTGATATGATACTGAAATTAGTTAACAAACACATTTAGTTGGTTAGCTAAAGGTCCCACTTGAGTTTCCAAATGCATGTCGCGACATATAGAGAGACAGCAGAATTGCATTTCTTTGTCACTTGTTGACTGTACTTTCTTGTCCATACCAAATCTTAGTTGTTATTTCAAAGCAAACATCGGTTGCGAACTACCCTTTGCGCGGTTTGTAGCTTCAGATCGGCCATCCCACTGCCACGGTCAACACTGTACTCATCATGCTTATGGTTTCCCCATTTTATGATGACCACAATCAGCCTATGTGGTTCGTGTCGTAATAGCACTGCTCCACCCATCGATCTAAACAAGCTTAGTTGTACAAATTCATATATCATATTATGATGATATTAGTAAAATTGAGAGATGTTTAATGGTCAGCTAAATGTTCCTACTTTAGTTTCGAAATGCATGTGAGCCACATATGGAGAGACCGGAAATAATAGTATTTCTCTGTGCGCTCTGGTTCATCATGGGTGGCCAACCGACATTGTATTGAAAGACTTGTAATATCTTCAATCTGCTTGCTCTTCTGCTCTTCTTTAAGATGATCCTCTTCTCTTGCGGTTGACTGGTCAGGTCGAGTTGTTCTCCCTTAGTATATTTTGAATCTGTCAGGTCAGGTCAACTTGTTCTTCTTTACTATATGTTGAAGCTGCCATCTGCGAAGTGTCATCACTTCTGGAGCTCTCATATTTTGAGTAGTAGGCCACATTATATTAATGCACACACCAAATTACAGCATGCATGGCATCTCTTAAAAGAATTGCAGAGATAGCACAAAGGGGTTTACAGGGAGGCAGTATTGGATTAGAATCACTTTTGCATTACAAAGATAATCTCACTTGTTTTTATGTTTTCATGCATGTCAAATATTGAACATTATAAAAATGAATATGAGAATGGGCGCACGAGAGGAATATTGCGGAACAATCCACTGGCTAACAAACTTGGCATGGTGGAGGATGGCCTATCTTATTCACCCACCAAGGTGCTTGCTCTAACTTGGCAAGGTTGTATTGGTCGCACATATTTTGCATCTGACCTCTTGCATTACTTCTACTTTGTTACACCATCTGCTTAGTTTAAGCATCATATATGAGTATATGCCATACCTATCCATTTTCTGTACCTATTCCATGTGTCGTCACACTATGTTTTTCCAGTCAAATGTTGTTCTTTTGTAATAGGTGTCCAAATGGAAGAGGGTGAGTGCAGATCCTCAAGGAGTACAAACTAGGTATTTCGAAAAGGTAGTGATACCTGTTAAATCAGATAGATCAGCAGCCATAGAAAACACATGCCCAACTGTATCACACTTTACCCCTACTCCAGTGGCCAAACCCCTATTAGAACTGCCGAGAGCCCAGCGTCAGGTAGTGTCTATGATATCAATTCAAAATTTGAACTCCTAAATTTCTGCATCTGCCTTACCTTCTCTCTTGTATGAAAACTAATTTCAGATGAATCTCCTTGCTCAAAGGTTCATACGATCTCACACCAATACTGGGCTCTGCTTTGCTCTTCTCAGTACCTCTCTCCCTTTTGCCTTGTAAGGCTGTACTTATTTAATTGCTATTTGATTATGTATCATCAGTATGCACCTGAGCTTCATTCTTCCAATATTATTTGATCTATATTTACTCTTTGCAAAATGTAGAATAATGGCAACACTTATAAAGAATTTTCTTTGGGGAATTTATTGAATTATCCTTCCATCAACATGGAGAAGGGCTTTGTCCAGCCCGTGTTAACATGTAATGTAAGTTCATCCTTCTCTAGCCTTCAAACTTTGTTCTAGTATAGATTTGGATAGGCATCATTTCCTCCATCGCTGTTTGCTTTGCTGTTTACATCGATTGGATGTTTGCAACAACTACCGCCTTCAAATTGTAGTTGTAAAAACATGTTCCTTATCTGAAACAGATCCATTTCTTTGCTTATATAATTGTGAAACCTGTTACGTGTCTCCTTGTTTCTCTTTCAGAGTCGTATCTCTTATGCCAGGCAGAACTTTAAGGGAAGATAGTGAGCCAAACCATCTTGAGGACAGCGAGATGACCCCAAGGTCCTGTCTTGATGAAGACAGTGAGTTGAAGCTACTCACCAGCAGGTGTGAGACAACCTCTGTGAAGTCGCTGCCTCAATCAGTTCGACTTCTTTAGTCTCAACTTAAAGCGGAAAGGCTTGCTTCAGCTCAGCTCCAACTTGAAGTCAAAGATGTAATGAAGATGTCAGAGGACTCCCTTGCGCACCATCATGCCATACATCTACGGGTGATGCATCTATCGTTGACACAACTGAGGTCTAATCGGCTTGTTCAACTGTTTGGGGGCCCCGACCTGGCCAGGCCTAGTGCCTTCTGAAGTGCTCTCAGTTTTGTATATTTTTTTGTCGGCGCGTTTATTTGCGCTGGTGGCGAACTTTGATGCCCAGTAGATGTAATATGTGTAATAGCCGTGATAGCCTAGCGTAAGTTTGCTGCTTATTTATTTCCTTGTTGTCTTGTTTATTTGTTTCTTGTAGTCAGTGCAGTTCTTTTTCCGCGATTTGCTAGTGGCCGCAATAACCGATTTTTTAAAACTAGGCCACAATAACCACGGGCAACATATTTACTGTAGTGACATTGGGCCTCCTACGGGCCGTAGAAACAATGGGCCTTCTACGGGCCAT
This sequence comes from Aegilops speltoides, assembly GCA_021437245.1. Lineage (NCBI taxonomy): Eukaryota > Viridiplantae > Streptophyta > Magnoliopsida > Poales > Poaceae > Aegilops > Aegilops speltoides. Next base: position 104,075,105 of record CM038145.1, read on the forward strand.
AGAAACAATGGGCCTTCCATGGGTCGTATCATCAATGGGCCTTATACGGGTCGTATGATCGATTGGCCAAACATGGGCCAATAACAGACCGCACTATGGTCGTAAACAGGCTAGAGTTGGAATCGTCCGTTCATGGGCCGCCATAACAGGCCATCGTTAATAGGCCGTATTTGATGACGCTATGAAAAAGGCCCAACGTATTAATGGGCCACAAACGGGCCGACTGTAACCACGGGCTGAATTTGGCCCACAAGCAGAAACTGGTAGTAATGGGCCCTAAGTAACTGAATGCTGGAAATGAGCCCGAGAATAAATGGGCCCTGAGAAGGCCGAAAGATAACATGGGCTACAAATGGCCCAATAGATTAACGGGCCGTTAATGGGTATAAAGTGATACACTGTTCATTACGGGCCAGTTTCACCACGGGCCGTTAATGGGCCAAGAGTTACAAAGGGCTTCATATGGGCCGAAAGACGTCATGGGCCATACATGGGCCGGAACTTAAAATGGGCTGGAATCATATTGGACGGCCCAGATGACGCTACTGGGCCTAATTTGGATAGGTCGTAACGGGCCCTGGGTTAGCGGGCTATAAATGGGCTATATGCGAATACGCCGTTAACAAGCTTTCCTTGGGCCGGCCCGCCACCTTTTAACCAAGTCAAACAGGCCGGCCTTTTCACAGGAATGGGCCTCTGTTGGGCCGTGCCACGTGTCGACGTATCATAGGCGCCTTCGGTCCAATGAGTGGATGACATCTGTCCCAACGATGAGCTGACACGTGTTTCCTCCAGCCAATGCTGATTTTACACGTGGAAAATCCCAATTGGTCGGGGCTGTTAGCGGGTTATCAGATCTATCAGATGTTGGGTTCCGGCAGACCCTTAAGGTTCGAACTCTGGGGTGTGCACGAAGATCTCTCCCCTACCGATCTACGTCCGATTGCCTCGTGAGATCTAGCTGAAAACGATGAACAACACGAGGGACACAAGATTTATACTGGTTCGGGCCACCGTTGCGGTGTAATACCCTACTCCAGTGTGTTGTGTGGTGGATTGCCTCTAGGGCTGGTGATGAATAGTACAGGGGAAGAACTGCCTCGCGAGAGGTGTTCTTGAGCTGGTGTGATGAACTGCTTGGGTGAGTTCGATCGCCTCTCTCTCTCTCTAATGAGCACTCGATCTGCCCTCTTCCTCGGTGGTGGTTAGTCCTATTTATAGAGGCCATGGTCCTCTTCCTAAATATTGAGCGGGAAGGGCGCCAACAATGGCCATTTTGAAGGGGAACATCTAGCACAAACTATCCTGACTAAAGTTGGTCTTTGGCTGCCAAAAGCACTGGTGATGACGCTGTCTTGGGCTCCACGGTGACCTCCATCCTGCCGCTCCGCTGGTCTTGGTCTCGTTGCACTGAAATGGCAACCTTTGCCTGATGCCTCAGTACTCCATGTCTGTGCTTGCCCCCTTTGCACCACAGAGGAAACAAGGACACTACGCAGGCCGGCACCCGCCTGGTCTCGATCATCATGGCTTGCATCACGAGCACCTCGCGAGGTACCCTGCCTTGATCTCTCCGCCTCCTCGCGAGCCTGCCTGGCGAGGCCGTTCCTGAGGAAGCCTAGCGTCGTCCGCCCCGCGTGGCATGGCCCCTCTGAGGGTCTTGAGCCTTGCCCTGATGAAGATGGGGCGTACTGGGCCACCACTTGAGCGACGTGGCGGGAAAAGTCTGAGGACCCCATTCCCGAAGCAGACAAGAGCCCCGGGCCCAAGGCACGCTCGGACTTGGCTTAGCGGAGAAGCGAAGGGGCAAGTGTGGAGCACCGTGGGCCCCATCAGCCTGCGGCCTTGGGCTCCGCGTGGCGGTTGATTGGACGTGGGCGCCTCCGATTCCCCACGCTTCCGCATTACGCACCTGGCTAGGTGGCCACGAGGCTTGTACACAGTTATCCTCCCTTCGCAGCCTGCACGCTCCTTGCTCCCCTTACCTCCTCGAGCCTCTGCTTCTGCCTCCAATTCATCTTGAGTTCTTCTCCCTTCCCATTGCCATGGCGCCAACGAAAAAGGATAAGGGGAAGAAGCCTGTGCCCTCGACCGGCGTGCCTTCGGCGGCTACTCCCGATGTCGACAAATCGCTCATACTCAACCTGGAAGCCCTGGAGAAGGTCTACTCCGCGCTTGCCTCTAGCTTCAATGAGTGCGGGAAGACAACGGTCTGGCCCGCGTCCCACGCCTCCTTCGACAGGATCGTCACGGAGGCCCGATTCTTTGCCGACGCCTTGTGGGCAGGCCTGGTTCCCCCCTTTTCCGCCTTCTTCAACGCGGTGCTTTCCCATTACCAGATCCACATGATGCATCTTGGCCCCCAATCCATTACTCTGCTTGCTGTCTTCGCCTTTGTCTGTGAGGCCATGGTGGGGATTCCTCCTTCCATTTCCCTTCTGCGCCACTTCTTCTCTCTGCACTTGTCCGACCCTTCCCAGTGTTCGGGATGCGTGAGCTTCCAGGCCGTGCTGGAGACGGCCGCCTCGGGGATCGATTTCAGCCTCCCACCTTCCGCGAGCGGGTTCCGGGAGCGGTGGTTGTATGTGGACGTCGGGGTGCCCAGCCCCCTGCTCGTGCACCCGACGCTACTTGCCATCCCCAATCCTGGTTGGGGCCACAAGAAGCTTACGAGCCCCCAGCTTGCCTTAACTTGGAATCGCTTCGAGAGGCTGAGGGAGCTCAGGGTGACGGCACCTCGGGTGGTGAAAGAGTTCCTCCAGCGTCGCATCGCTCCTCTCCAGCGCCATTCCCTCCCAATGTGGGCTTACTCCGGTCGTCAGGACCGCATGAGGCTCCAAGAAGGGGATCTCGCGCCTGAGACGCTGAAGAAGGTGCTGCTGGTCCTGACTGGCGACCCCTCTCCTGGCAGCGTTTGCCACAGAGGCGCCCTGTTGTATCTTTGCTCAAACAGGGTCGACTTCATGAAGCAGATGCCCCACTTCGACGAATGGGGGTTGCACCCAGCTGGCCTGTGGGGCCTCGCGAGAACCCGGTTGCTGTGGTCCTTCCCCCAGCCGTCCGCGTCATCCTTGCCCCAGGAGTCGTCGCAGGGAGGCAAGCATTGGCAGGTGCTGGGGGGCCTGATGTCGAGGTGCTGATGTCGCGTGGGACTCCCGAAGCGTCATCCTACGGAGCCCCTCGCTAGGTGATGGCTGACGAGGGGGCGCGGCCTGCCACTCCCGAGGCCGAAGCCCCTGAGGCCTCGGCAGGCCACCAAGAGGTGACACCTGATTGCTCCTCTCAGGCTGGTGCCCTTGGTGTAGGCCGTCCTGATGCTTCGGCTCCTATGCCGCGCGCCGGCCCTCACGTCGCGAGCTTGGGCCAGTTCCACATAGATTTCGAGGCCCTTCTCAAGAGGAAGGAGGCTTCCAGTGGTGATGATAGCCCGTTCCGCCCGCTGAAGCACGGGAAGTACTTTGCCAGGGATGAGTAAGTCCCTCCTTCTCGTAGTTCCTTGTCCGCATCTTCCTTTGCTGACCGTGGTCTTTTAGGATTCCTCCTGATGAGCCCGCGGAGCCAGCTGATGAGCCGCTTCCTCAGGCTTCTCCTCCCTCACCGACCTTGGTCGCCCCGAGTCTGCGTGCCGCCCTAGGTGCAAGACCGACTGGAGATGCAGGCCGGCTTGCGGTGCGCCTCAATCCTGTCGGCGCGCCGCTCTTCCCACGTGAGCTCTCCCCGGGCACCACCAGCTTGCCCCGAGCTCCTCCCCTGATCATAGGCGGCGAGTGGCTGAAGCCAAACTTCGGGTCCTCAGCGGGAGGTGGATCGACGCCTGGCTGGGTCCCCTGCGGGGTCTGCCCGACGATCACAGGGGAACCAGCCCCCAGCCCCCTGCCGAGAGGGGGCAAACCACTCCAAGGCCCTCCGCCAGTGTCAACGACGGAAGATGGTGTTGACGACGTGCTTGGGCATGCGCGGGAGCGCAGCGCTCTCCGCCAAGAGTTCCTCCAGAGGGCAGCCGATGCAGTGAGCCAGCTCAGCACAGAGCTAGTGGCTGAAGACGCGCGTCTTGAAGCTGAAGGCTTGAGGCTGGTCGAGGAGCGGCGCAAGCTGAAGGCGGCCGTTGGTCTCGCGCGCCACCAGCGTGACCTCAAAAACGCCAAGGCCGAGGCATCCCTAGCGACCTCTTTGGAGGCCTGTTCCCGGGCTCTTGAGGAAGCTCGGGAGGCACACAAGCGACGCGAAGCTGCGGAGGAGCACGCGTGGGAGCTCCAAGACTGGTGCAACTCCCTGGAGCAGCAGGTGGAGCTCCGCCGATCCGCCCTTGTGCTACTAAAGGGGGCCCACCAAGGAGGAAGAGCTCCGGAGGCGCGAGGAAGCGCTAACGCTAGAGACTGTCGAGCGCAACCTCGATCTAGAGCGGTTGGAGACGAGGGAGCGCCAGGTCGCCCGGGCGGAGGACGACGTTGGCGCGCGGGAGGCCCGGATCTAGGAGGAGATCGACCATCGTGTGGTGGAGGCTCGTGCCGGCTTTGAGCGCGAGTATGAAGAGCGGCTGGAGTTTATCAGGGCTGAAGCCGCGGGCAGGACTGCTGCCCTCAGGACCAGGTTGACTGATGCCACTCAGCGAGCTGAGGCCACCGCTGCCGCGCTAGGCTCGGTGCAGGCTGAGCTAGCCTCCTCCCACATCGAACTGCTCCTCCTTCAACGGTGGGTTGATGACGCCGAGGCCGTCACAGAGCGGAATGCAGACGAGATCCGCCAGCGGCAGACGTTGGAACACATGCACGGCCCCATGCTCCGAACGCTCAGGGAAAGGGCTAACACGGCCTTGGGCAACATCTGTGAGGCTGCTGCCGAGGAGCCGCATGTGACCAACTACGCCGGCAACCTCGAGTACTTCACCGACGTGGTGACGCATCTGGAGAACCGCTCTGAGAGGTCTCGCCAGCTGGTGGAGGAACGGAGCCGCGGCCTGCTCGCGCGGGCATTCTCCCGCGTCTTCAGCCATCTTCAGAACCTCGACCCCCTCTTCGACTTCGATGCCACCATTGCTACGGTGCCTGAGGCCGTTCGACGCGACCTAGCGCAGTGTGTGGAGGACAATGTTGATGCGCTCGTCCGGGCCTTCACTTCTGATGATGACAGGGTGATCGTTGCTGCCGATGAAGGCGTCATGGTGAACGGTGGTGGAGACGGCACCAACAACGATGATGAAGAGGCTGGCAGCGACGAGGGTGGTGCCAGCGACGCCTCCGGGGACGCCTTGGGAGATGCGGCCAGCGATTTGTCCGATTGACCCGGCGCTTCCTCCCGCTGCTTGCCCTGCGCAGGAAGAGGCTTGGGCGTGGCCCTGAAGGTTGTGAGAGCATTTTTGGGAGGGGAAGCCCCTCATGTAAGAAGATTGTTGGCTATGTGTTGTCAGGATTGGCGCCGGATGAGTGCCTGCATGATGCCGTGATTGTCACGATGAATAGGTTGTCGTGGTTTTACCTTTGTCTTGGCGAGCCTCGAGTGGGCCTGTGGTGTCCATTCGAGGGCCCCATGGGGGTCCCATTTGACCATGCGGCGAGAGCCTGGCTCGAGCGAACACCGGCCGCGGGATGGCGCGCGCACGTGCTGGGCCCTGCCCTACTCGCGAGGGGCCCGTGAAAGGGAGGAAGCTATTGTGAATTCCAACTTGAACAGAAATCAGGGCACGAGAAAGCACACAAATAAGACACGACACCCCTCCCCGCACACACAAACGCAAATTCGATTTCAACTTTAGATCCAAGACGAGAAAGCTTGTTCGCACGAAAAAGAAAGCAAGAGCAAAAGGCCGCATCCGGCACCTAGTCTAGTCTTCGACGTCCTCTCACCAGCGCGAAGCTAAGTGCTTCCACTGGGCATGGGAGGGAGCCCCCGAGGCCCAAGGGCGGCTCTCCGGAGACTCCGGGGAGTGTACAACCCCAACTCATTATTAAATGAGAGTGTCACGGGCGGCGAGCTTCACAGGCACTGGGCCTTCTTCACAGGTACTAGCCTTGCTTCATATCGCCAGATGAGGGCCCCGCCTTGCACCACCCTTGGCCCCGTCGACGGCGACCGAAAACCAGGACGACACCAACGGGGAAAAGGGGACGCCAGCGGTTCCCCCAAAAACCACGGGTCCTCTGCCGGGGGCAGGCCCTGGGGCACCTCCCCGGCAGAGGGCCTACCTCCGAAGAACTCCTTGCTCAAGACGCTGCTGGGGGGGCCTGCTCCCGACCCCTCTCCTGCTGCCCCCAGTGCCCTCCTCCCGAGGGGAAGGGGATTAGCGCACTGGGGCAGCCATCTGTTGTGGTGACCTGAACCTCCTGCGACCCAAGGTTAGCATAAGCCTGCTCCTGAGGAATTAGCGTTACCCGGTAGTTGTTGAGGCTGCCGTGAGGCTCCTGAAAGAGCTCGGCTTCTGGCACCTCTTCCTTCCAGCCTGACCCAAGGAACGAGCCATGGTCTTCCTCCAACGTGAACCCTCGATCCACCATGTGGGGCACATAGGCCTCTGGGGCCACCACCCCAAAGGCCTCGCCGTGGTGCTCCACACGCCATGCAGCTCGACTTGAAGCTCGATCTTGGGGATGGTAAGGTGGCGGCCCGCTGGGACCAAAGGCAGCGATGCGCATGCCCTCGCTTACCAGGGGCGATGCCCACGCAGCCTGCTGCTCAGCGCTGATGGCCAGGCCGGTGTTGATGAAGCCTTGAGGTGCGCCCGGGGGCGCGTGGGCGCGGATCGGCCCGCCCCATGATCCTCCCGGGGCCTGGGGTGGAAGCTGGACGCAGAATGGGGGAGCACCTGACGTAGCGGCATCCAGGAGCTCGGCAACGCGTTCCAGTAGCACGTCGCGGCCGCTTTCTTGCGGTCTACACCGCAGCAGCTCCCGCACCACCGTGAGCGCGGCCTTCATGTTTGCCTGCTCCCGTCAGGTGTGCGGCGACGTGGCCGTAGCGTGGCTTGAGGCCCTTGTTGCCGATCGTACTTGCCGTGGAATGAGGGCAAGGGACGCCTGACCGCGCCGCCCGTGTCCCGCAGCATTCTGCGAGGCGCAGGCTGCCTGAGGTGTGGGGTTGAGGTCACCTTGGGCAGGCGGCACGGCATGGGTAGGCCATGCCGCCCAGCGGTCGGAGTTGGCCGTCGGGTCGCCGGACATGGAGGCGATGACGCGGCGGAACGTAGGACGGAAGAAAGAAGATTCCGGCACACCCATACCTGGCGCGCCAAATGTCGGATGTTGGGTTCCGACAGACCCTTAAGGTTCGAACTCTGGGGTGCGCACGAAGATCTCTCCCCTGCCGATCTACGTCCGACCACCTCGTGAGATCTAAGCTGAAAACGATGAACAACATGAGGAACACAAGATTTATACTGGTTTGGGCCACCGTTGCGGTGTAATACCCTACTCCAGTGTGTGGTGTGGTGGATTGCCTCTAGGGCTGGTGATGAATAGTACAGGGGAAGAACTGCCTCGCGAGAGGTGTTCTTGAGCTGGTGCGATGAACTGCTTGGGTGAGTTCGATCGCCTCTCTCTCTCTCTCTAATGAGCACTCGATCCGCCCTCTTCCTCGGTGGTGGCTAGTCCTATTTATAGAGGCCATGGTCCTCTTCCCAAATATTGAGCGGGAAGGGCGCCAACAACGACCATTTTGAAGGGGAACATCTAGTACAAACTATCCTGACTAAAGTTGGTCTTCGGCTGCCAAAAGCACTGGTGATGACGCCGTCTAGGGACCCCCGTTCCCAGAACGCTGACAGGATCCAAAACCAGACCCGATAGCTTAACGGTGTTCCGTTATGGTGGATGCCATGTGCCGGTCACCCTTGACGAAAGAACTTCTGTGACGCGCGATTTATCGTCATGGAAGTGGACACTTCCGTGATGATAATTTTGGTAGTGTCATGGAACACTTCTCTGACAACCGACGGTATGACTATCTTGATTCTGTCATAAAATCGTCATGGATGTACATGCATGACAAAAAACGCGACCTACTGTGACAAACACGTATCATCACGGAAGTGTATTTTTTTTGTAGTGTTAACACAATACAGACTCAAACTACCATTTCTTTCTTTCATATACGCGCTAACAGGTGGGCCCCACGGTTACGCGCCCCGATGGTGCAACACTAGTTACGCCAGGTGGAACGTTTGATTGGTCAATTGATTGTGTCATCAACAAAATACGGAGTTGTACGAGTGAGCCAGTGACCGTATAATCACGACATGTATTTTTGTAACACGGTGTTGGGGATATAACTATTAGTTATGACCCGCCCAGGAGGGGCCGGGTTATACCTATGGCGATTCATAATATGAAGCCCAAGACGATATTTGAAGATGGCGGTTCAGTTAAGGGCCCAAGGCCCAAAGGCGGCTTAAGGCCCTAGAGATAAACCACCGTATATGTATGACTTGTATTGTATGGCAAGAATAGATAGTCACCGAGCCGGACACTGTTTATGAGCTGGCCGGGACTCCGTGAGCCGCTGGGCGTCGACCTCTGTATATAAAGGGACGACCCGGCGGCGGTTCAGGACAAGTAAGATTAGATTGAAAGCTAGGTCAAGCGGATTCGCTCCCTAGTAATCGAGACATAAGCAATACCACCTCAAACTGGATTAGGCCTTTCCCTTCACCGCAAGGGGCCGAACCAGTATAAACTCCCGTGTCCTTTGTCCCGTTTTAACCCCTTTAAGCTTCCTAGTTGCGATGGCTCCATGACTAAGTCCTTTTGCTAGGAGATCTGCCGTGACCTTACCACGGCAGTTGGCCCCCACCGTGGGGCCAACGCACGGTGGATTTGAGTTCTTAAAGGGGAGCTTCGAAGGGCTCAAGGGATATGTTATGGGCCGGATGACCAAGAGTTGTCGCGGCAAGCTCTACATCGACGACGCAGGCTGGGATCCTGAGGCCGGCTCAATTGAGTACGGGTACCGGGTCCCCTTCGGTAGAATCCACGTCTTCATCGGCAAGATCGACGAGCCGGGCCCTGAGCCGGACATCTGCACCGACATCATCAAGACAGCTCAGCATGCGAGACCCGCCCGAGCTCAACCAGCCATGAAGTGTGCCTTCGTGGGATGCATCCACGGAGCAGAATTTGATGAAGGATCTATATCTGGCGGTGAGACGGCCATCTACTCTGATGGTGAGTCGTCCACGGGTGAGACAGATTCGTTGTATCAACTGCAAGATGGTGGGCTTGGGGGCTATTCCGATGGCAACAGTATTCTGGACCCCTTTGAGCTGCCAAATAGAGTCGGGATCTTCATGGCTGGCACGCAACCTGGGCAGAACTCTATGGCTGCGGCAACAATGACTTTCGGGTCAACAGCGGTGACGACAGTCAGAGCAGGAGGTCCCGCGCGCCCACCGGCTCAGGTTCTGATGCCTTTAATGGATAAGTTAATGACTCTGTTAACGTCCATAGTCAACCATGCAAATCAAGCTCAACATGATGCGGAAGTGGCGCAGTTACGTGAGGAGGTAGCACAAGCCAAAGAAGACCTGGCGGCAGAGAATGTCAGGACGGCCGCGGAACGGGCGGCTTTGGATGCTTAGGCCTAGCGGATTCAGTCGGAGGCTTTCCAGCTTACGATGGATCAGAACATGTCAAATGAGATCATGAGGAGAAGGCACCAGTCCTGTCTGACTATGGTTTATGAGCCTAGAAACCTCTTCCGCACGCCCAATGCAAGGCCCAGTAACCTGCCGGAGATAAACCGGGCTGCGGCGCCCAGGGCTGGGATGCTGGTTCAACCACGTGTGACGGAACCCCCTCGTCTGAATACTGCTCCACCTTACCATGTACCAACACCAACGGGTCATTCTTCTAATCCCTTGGAGAACATGATCGCTACGGCGACACGATTGGCGGCTCTCCCGGTGGATGGCGACTCTCCGACGGCGGTTGAAACATGAAGGGTCAGAGAGCTTCTTCAGAAAGCCTTGGCGCAGCAGGAGGCATATTCTTACAGCCGAGATAGGATCCACTCGACCCCTCGCCCAGGCCGGAGCCGGAGCTATAGCAGACACATGAACTCACCAGCCATTTCAAGCAACGGCCGGCGCCGAGACCAGCCGCACGGGCATGACTCGACGTGTGATGGAGTTCCTAATTTGGTTGACCAGGACAGAGTGCGTCAAGAAGCCGAGAAGGCGGCTTACCAGCCCCTTCCAGTTTATCCAACGACCTCGGTTGAGGCAGGTGTGACCTCAAGATCTATAGGGGTGCCATGTTTGGTGCCGCTCTGTGTAATGAGCGTTTGCCCAAGGAATTCAAAGGACCTCGAAAGGTGCCTAATTAAACGACCGACTTACCCCCTGAGGCATGGATTGAAAGTTATGAGATGGCCATGGAGCTACTGGAGGTCAGTGATGCTGCGTGTGCCAAATACTTCACGATGATGCTGGATGGGACGGCCCGTACTTGGTTAAAGGGACTACCCACCAACTCCATCGGGTCATGGGGAGAGTTGAAGGCCCAGTTTATTCAGAACTTCAAAGACACATGCAAGCAGCCCATGTCGATTGTGGACTTGACTAATTGCAAGCAAGAGGAGGGTGAATCCACGACACATTGGGTGCGCCGGGTCAAAGCTATCATACATTCATCCGATAACATGAACGCCCGCTCTGCAGTCTTAATGTTGGAGAAAAATTGCCTTTTTTGCCTCTGGAACAGAAGCTGGGGTGGCTCAAGCGCGATTGTAATGACATGGGCCAGCTGATGGCGGCTCTAGTCAAATATGCCGACTCTGATAGTACCAAGGACCCCGAGTCTGACGATGAGAAGACAGGGAAGGGAAAGAAGAACGGTAACGCTAAGGGCCCGCAACATAACCCGGCGAATCAAGGGGGCAACGGTAAACGCAAGGCTGATGGTAGCTCAGAGTTTGTGGCTAACACCAATGCACAAGGCAACAATCATCGTTGTAAGGGGAGGCCGCCTCCTCGGACCGGCGGGTCAGGTCCTACTCTTGAGCAGTTGCTGAATGAGCCTTGTCCAAGGCATGGCACGCCGGAGAAACCAGCCACTCACCTTTGGAAAGATTGTACAATTATGAAGGTTTTCAAAAACTCTAACGCATTTGACGACAATCATGGACCGGGTGGCGGCTCAAGCGGCGGCGGTTTCCAGGGCCCGAGTTATGGAGGTGGTGGTTCTAATTCCAACTTCCAGGGCCCCCAAGGTAATCAGGGCGGTTTTAATCAAGGTAATCAGGGTGGTTACAATCAGCAATCCTGCCAAGGAGGTCAGCAGTAGCAGCAATCCGATTATCAAAGTAATCCAAAGCAGCTGAATAGTGGACAGTATCATGTTTTCACCACAAACTTATGCAAGCAGGACCAGAAGCTCCATAAACGGGTCGTAAACGCCGTTGAGCCGACAGTTCCTCGTTACTTGCGATGGTTTGAGCAGCCCATTCCGTGGAGTAGAGCAGATCACCCTTCCCGGGTTGACAATCCGGGTCACTTGGCCTTGGTGGTGGCGCCTCAAGTTGGTGGATATAAATTCGCTAAAGTGCTCATGGATGGAGGTAGTAGCATCAACATCCTTTATTATGAGACCTTCCGTCGCATGGGGTTAACTGATAAAAGTCTTAAGACGTCCAACACTGTTTTCCATGGAGTGGTGCCTGGTAAGTCGGCGTACCCAGTGGGCAAGATTGAGCTGGAGGTGGCCTTTAGAGATGAGCATGATTTCAGGGCTGAGAAGCTAACCTTTGAAGTGGTCAAAATCAGGAGCCCATACCACGCTCTGTTTGGACGGCCGCTTACGCCAAGTTCATGGCACGGCCGTGTTATGTTTATCTGCAGCTCAAGATGCCGGGTTATAAAGGGACCATCACGGTGCATGGGAGTCGGAAGATAGCCCTAGAATGTGAAGAAGGTGATGTTGCCTACACTGAGTCTGTTTGTGCAACAAAGGAATTGAAGTTTTACAAGGACAATGTTGACCCGGCGGATATGACGTCTTTGAAAAAGCCAACTACAGAGCATGAGCCAGTGAGTGAAGTTTAAATCGGATGATGACACCAAGCTGGTTGATTTTGTTCCTAGCGACTCATCCAAGCAATTCGGTATCGGTGCTAATTTGGATCCAAAATAGGAAAGCACGCTCATCGAGTTCATCAGCGAGAACCGGGACATCTTTGCATGGAAACCTTCTGACATGCCGGGTGTACCGAGGGAACTTGCTGAGCACACTCTTAATATTGATCCGAAATTTAAGCCGGTCAAGCAATTCCTCCGGCGGTTCAACGAGGAGAGGCGTAAGGCCATTGGTGAAGAAGTGGCCCGGCTCTTGGCGGCTGGGTTAATTGTTGAAGTTTTTCATGCAGAGTGGTTGGATAACCCGGTGCTAGTGCTTAAAAAGAATGTCACCTGGCACATGTGCATGGATTACACGGACTTAAATAAGGCTTGTCCGGCTGATCCTTTTGCTCTCCCTCGTATTGATCAAAATCATTGATGCTACAGCGGGTTGTGAGCGTTTGAGCTTTTTGGATGCTTATTCTGGTTATCATCAGATCAAGATGGCAGGGAAGGACCAGGAGAAGACGGCTTTCACTACTCCCTTTGGAGCGTTCTGCTATGTGTTTATGCCTTTTGGGCTCAAGAGTGCCTAGGCGACTTCTCAGGGATGTGTGCAGAATTGTCTTCACAATTAGATTGGACGCAATGTTAATGCTTATGTGGATGACATTGTGGTGAAATCCAGAGAGAAGGAAACTTTGATAGAGGATTTGAAAGAAACCTTCGATAACCTCCAGGTCTACAAGATGATGCTTAACCCGGCCAAATGTGTCTTTGGTGTACCAGCAGGTAAGCTTTTGGGTTTTCTGGTTTCTAACAGAGGCATTGAAGCTAACCCGAAGAAGATCAAGGCCATCACCTCCCTGGCTAAGCCGGCGTGTACCAATGATGTTCAGCGTTTGGCGGGTCGTATTGCGGCCATAAGCCGGTTCATAAGCCGGCTGGGAGAGAAGGCTATACCATTGTATCAGATGATGAAGAAAACAGATAACTTTGTCTGGAGTGATGCTGCTAACGACGGGCTTGAGAACTTGACGAGGCAGCTAGCTGAGCCGCTAGTCCTTGCTGCTCCCATTGATAAGGAGCCATTATTGTTATATGTGGCTGCTAACACCCGTGCGGTCAGTGTGGCCATTGTGGTGGAGTGCAAGGAGGCTGGCAAGGAATATCCGGTTCGACGGCCGGTTTACTACATCAGTGAAGTGCTTATTGAGTCAAAGCAGAGATATCCACATTGGCAAAAAACTCATTTATGGGGTGTTCATGGCTAGCCGGAAGCTTAAGCAGTATTTTCTGGGTCACCCCATCACTGTGGTTAGTTCTGCTCCGTTAGGAGATATTATTCAAAACAGAGAATCCACAGGACGAGTCGCCAAGTGGGCCATTGAACTTGGGCCTCATGGTTTGAAGTATGTGCCACACACTGCTATCAAGTCTCAAGCGCTGGTGGATGATGTCTACTACACAACCTTCTTCTTGTAGACGTTGTTGGGCCTCCAAGTGCAGAGGTTTGTAGGACAGTAGCAAATTTCCCTCAAGTGGATGACCTAAGGTTTATCAATCCGTGGGAGGCGTAGGATGAAGATGGTCTCTCTCAAACAACCCTGCAACCAAATAACAAAGAGTCTCTTGTGTCCCCAACACACCCAATACAATGATAAATTGTATAGGTGCACTAGTTCGGCGAAGAGATGGTGATACAAGTGCAATATGGGTAGTAGATATAGGTTTTTGTAATCTGAAAATATAAAAACAGCAAGGTAAGTAATAATAAAAGTGAGCGTAAACGGTATTGCAATGATAGGAAACAAGGCATAGGGTTCATACATTCACTAGTGCAAGTTCTCTCAACAATAATAACATAGATAGATCATATAACGATCCCTCAACATGCAACAAAGAGTCACTCCAAAGCCACTAATAGCGGAGAACAAACGTAGAGATTATGGTAGGATACGAAACCACCTCAAAGTTATCCTTTTTTATTGATCTATTAAAGAGTTCGTAGTAAAATAACATAGAGCTATTCTTTCCGCACGATCCATCATAGAGTTCATACTAGAATAACACCTTAAGACACAAATCAACCAAAACGCTAATGTCACCTAGATACTCCATTGTCACCTCAAGTATCCATGGGCATGATTATACGATATGCGTCACACAATCTCAAATTCATCCAACCAACACAAAGTACTTCAAAGACTGCCCCAAAGTTTCTACCGGAGAGTCAAGAAAACGTGTGCCAACCCCTATGCATAGGTTCGTGGGCAGAACCTGCAAGTTGGTCAACAAAACATACATCAAGTGGCACGTGATATCCCGTTGTCACCACTGATAAACACGGCAAGACATACATCAAGTGTTCTCAAATAAAAGACTCAATCCGATAGGATAACTTCAAGAGGGAAACTCAATTCATCATAAGAGAGTAGAGGGGGAGAAACATCATAAGATCCAACTATAATAGCAAAGCTCGCGATACATCAAGATCGTGCCATAGAGAGAACATGAGAGAGAGAGAGAGAGAGAGCAAACACATAGCTACTGGTACATACCCCCAGCCCCGAGGGTGAACTACTCCCTCCTCGTCATGGAAAGCGCCGAGATGATGAAGATGGCCACCGGTGAGGGATCCCCCCTCTGGCAGGGTGCTGGAACGGACTCCCGAGAGGTTTTTGGTGGCTATAGAGGCTTGCGGCGGCGAAACTCCTGATCTATCTTCATATTCGATGTTTTAGGGTACGTAGGCATATATAGGCGAAAGAAGTCGGTCGGGAGGTGCTCGAGGGGCCCACGAGACAGGGGGGCGCGCCTAGTAGTGGGGGGGGGGGGGCGCTCCTCCTCTCTCGTGGCCTCCTCGAGGATCTTCTGACGTGAACTCCAAGTCTCCCAGATCATATTCTTCCAAAAAATCACGCTGCCGAAGGTTTCATTCCGTTTGGACTCCGTTTGATATTCCTTTTCCTCGAAATACTGAAACAGGCAATAAAACAGCAATATGGGCTGGGCCTCCGGTTAATAGGTTAGTCCCAAAAGTAATATAAAAGTGTATAATAAAGCCCGTAATCATACAAAACAGATAATAAAATAGCATGAATGCTTCATAAATTATAGATACGTTGGAGACGTATCAACATCCCCAAGCTTAATTCCTACTCGTCCTCGAGTAGGTAAATGATAAAAGAAAGAATTTATGAAGTGTGAATGCTAGAAGGTGCACAAGTATGATCAATGATAATTTCAATCACCTTTTCTAGCATGATAATATGTCATAACAGTAGTTCATCTCATAAAATTTCTCACGATAAAGTAACAAGCAATTCACATGTCAAAGCATAGACCATAAACTTTCTTGAAAACTAGCAAACTTCATTCTCAGTCATCAAACAATTGCAATTCATCTTATTTTCAGGAATAACAAACTCCACATACTCAACTATCATATAGTATTCTACAATTGCTAACACTCACGCAATACTAATGGTTATGGAGTTTCAATCGAACACTGAGAAAGATAGGGGCTTATAGTGTTGCCTTCCAACGTATTCACCTTTAGGTGATGTCAACAATAATAGTTCATGCTAACTTACATCCAATTGGATATATATATATATATATATATATATATATATATATATATATATATATATATCAGCATCTTCCCAACACGAGGAGCTTGCCAAAGGATAAAATGAAAAAGGGAAAGGTGAAGATCACCTTGACTCTTGCATAAAAGTAAAAGGCATAAAGTAAAAGATAGGCCCTTCGCAGAGGGAAGCAGAGGTTGTCATGTGCTTTTAGGGTTGGATGCACAAAATCTTAATGCGAATGAACGTCACTTTATATTGCACTTGCATATGGACCTTTATTATGTAGTCCGTCGCTTTTATTGCTTCCATAACAAGATCGTCTATTTTCTTCACACCAAAATATCATACATATTTAGAGAGCAATTTTTATTGCTTGCACCGATGACAACTTACTTGAAGGATCTTACTCAATACATAGGTAGGTATGGTGGACTCTCATGGCAAAACTGGGTTTAAGGATGTTTGGAAGCACAAGTAGTATCTATACTTGGTGCAAGGAATTTTGGCTAGCATGAGGGGGAAAGGCAAGCTCAACATGTTTGAATGATCCATGACAATATACTTTAACTGAGATGTCAGAAAACATAACCCATTACGTTGTCTTCCTTGTCCAACATCAACTCTTTAGGATGTCATACTTAATGAGTGCCCCCAATTATAAAAGATGTCTACAATAGTATATTTATATGTGAAATCTCTCTTCCTTCAATATTCTTTTATGAATTGTTCAAATGACCAATACAATGCTTGCTAACCTTCAATAAATTTACAACATGTACTTCTTAGACGTGAATTCATTACTCCCCATGGGATAAGAAAATTAAACATATATAATTTCAGATTTATGACAATCAACTCATTCAACAATTTACTCATAGGATATAAGTGAAGCACACGAGTAAATGACAAACTACTCCAAAAAGATATAAGTGAAGATCAATGAGTAGCTAAATAATTATGTAACTATGCGAAGACTCTCTCTCATTAAATAACTTCAGATCTTGGTATGGTATTCAAACAGCAAGCAAAACAAAATAAAATGACATTGAAGGGATAGCACAACTCATGTGAAGAAGCAAAAACTTAGGCTCAACCGATACTAACCGATAGTTGTTGAAGAAGAATGGTGGGATGCCTACCGGGGCATCCCCAAGCTTAGACTCTCGAGACTTCTTGAAATATTATCTTGGGTGCCTTGGGCATCCCCAAGCTTGAGCTTTTATGTCTCCTTAATTCCTCTCATATCATGGTTTCTCTTCTTTTTATCAAAAGCTCCATCCACACAAAACTCAACAAGAACTCGTGAGATAGGTTAGTATAAACCTATGCAAAACCTTATCATTTTCTACTGTAACAAATCACTAAAATTATTATTCAACATTGCATAGTAAATGCCTCTGCATATTTAATACTCCTATCCATAAATAGAATCATTAAACAAGTAAACATATGCAAACATAACAGCAATCTGTCAAAACAGTGCAGTCTGTAAAGAATGCAAGAGTATCAATACTTCCCTAACTCCAAAAATTATGAAATAAAATTCCCTCTGTAGTAAATTTATCAGAGCTCATTATGAAAAAAGTTCCAACATTGTATCATGCTCTGACTTTTCTAGGGAATTTTTGCAACAGCGGTAAACTTTCTATTTTCAAACAGCAACGTGTATACTAGCAAAATAAGCATGGCAAAGGCTATCCTTGACAATTTTATTGAAAAGAAAGATGCAAAACATTAATCTAAATAACAGAAAGCAAATACTAATAAAAGAAAATGACGCTCCAAGCAAAACACATATCATGTGGTGAATAAAAATATAGCTCCAAGTAAAGTTACCGATGAACGAAGACGAAAGAGGGGATGCCTTCCGGGGCATCCCCAAGCTTAGGCTCTTGGTTGTCATTGAATATTACCTTGGGGTGCCATGGGCATCCCCAAGCTTAGGCGCTTGCCACTCCTTATTCCATAGTCCATCGAATCTCTACCCAAAACTTGAAAACTTCACAACACAAAACTCAACAGAAAACTCGTAAGCTCCGTTAGTATACGAAAATAAAACAACCACTTAGGTACTGTAATGAACTCATTCTAAATTCATATTGGTGTTATCTACTGTATTACAACTTATCTATGGTTCACACCCTCCGATACTACTCATAGATTCATCAAAATAAGCAAACAACACATAGAAAACAGAATCTATCAAAAACAGAACAGTCTGTAGTACTCTGTATCAAGCGTATACGTCTGGAACTCCAAAACTCCTACCAAATTAGGAAGACCTAAGAAATTTGTGTGCCAATCCAGAGCAAAAAGAATCATATCATAATCACGTTTATGTGAATTAACAAAACTAATTTACTGGGTGCAAAAGTTTATGATTTTCAGCAGGATCAACACAACTATCATCGTAAGCTATCCTAAAGGTCTTACTTGGCACTTTATTGAAACAAAAGCTATAAAACATGATTACTACAGTATCATAATCATGTGGACACACAAAAACAGTAAAGGTAAATATTGGGTTGTCTCCCAACAAGCGCTTTTCCTTAATGCCTTTCTAGCTAGGAATGATGATGACAATGATGCTCACATAAAAGATAAGAATTGAAACATAACGGGAGCATCATGAAGCATATGAATAGCACATTTAAGCATAACCCACTTCCTACGAATAGGGATTTTGTGAGCAAACAACTTATGGGAACAATAATCAACAAGCATAGGAAGGCAAAACAAGCATAACTTCAAAACTTTAAGCACGTAGAGAGGAAACTTGATATTATTGCAATTCCTACAAGCATATGTTCCTCCCTCATAATAATTTTCAGTAGCATCATGAATGAATTCAACAATATAACCAGCACCTAAAGCATTCTTTTCATGATCTACAAGCATAGAAAATTTACTACTCTCCACATAAGCAAATTTCTTCTCATGAATAGTAGTGGGAGCAAACTCAACAAAATAATTATCATGTGAGGCATAATCCAATTGAAAACTAAAATCATGATGACAAGTTTCATGGTTTTCATTATTCTTTATAGCATACAAGTCATCACAATAATCATCATATGTAGCAACTTTGTTCTCATAATCAATTGGAACCTCTTCCGAAATAGTGGAATCATCACTAAATAAAGTTGACACTCTTCCAAATCCACTTTCATATTCATCACAACAAGATTCAACATCCTCCAAAATAGTGGGATCACTACTTCCTAAAGTTGACACTCTTCCAAACCCACTTTCATCAATATAATCATCATAAATAGGAGGCATGCTATCATCATAATAAATTTGCTCATCAAAACTTGGGGGACAAAAAATATCATCTTCATCAAACATAGCTTCCCCAAGCTTGTGGCCTTGCATATCATTAGCATCATGGATATTCAAGGAATTCATACTAACAACATTGCAATCATGCTCATCATTCACATATTTCATGCCAAGCATTCTATGCAATTCTTCTTCTAGCACTTGAGAACAATTTTCCTTTCCATCATTCTCACGAAAGATATTAAAAAGATGAAGCGTATGAGACAAGCTTAACTCCATTTTTTGAAGTTTTCTTTTATAAACTAAACTAGTGATAAAACAAGAAACAAAAAGATTCAATTGCAAGATCTAAAGATATACCTTCAAGCACTCACCTCCCCGGCAACGGCGCCATAAAAGAGCTTAGTTGACGGGGTGTGAGTGAGTGCCGCTTACCTAGCCTCCCCGGCAACGACGCTAGAAAAGAGCTTGATGTCTACTACACAACCTTCTTCTTGTAGACGTTGTTGGGCCTCCAAGTGCAGAGGTTTGTAGGACAGTAGCAAATTTCCCTCAAGTGGACGACCTAAGGTTTATCAGTCCGTGGGAGGAGTAGGATGAAGATGGTCTCTCTCAAACAACCCTGCAACCAAATAACAAAGAGTCTCTTGTATCCCACACACCCAATACAATGGTAAATTGTATAGGTGCACTATTTCGGCGAAGAGATGGTGATACAAGTGCAATACGGATAGTAGATATAGGTTTTGTAATCTGAAAATATAAAAACAGCAAGGTAAGTAATGATAAAAGTGAGCGTAAACGGTATTGTAATGATAGGAAACAAGGCATAGGGTTCATACTTTCACTAGTGCAAGTTCTCTCAACAATAATAACATAGATAGATCATATAACAATCCCTCAACATGCAACAAAGAGTCACTCCAAAGCCACTAATAGCAGAGAACAAACGTAGAGATTATGGTAGGATACGAAACCACCTCAAAGTTATCCTTTTTGATCGATCTATTCAAGAGTTCGTAGTAAAATAACATAGAGCTATTCTTTCCACTCGATCCATCATAGAGTTCATACTAGAATAACACCTTAAGACAAAAATCAACCAAAACCCTAATGTCACCTATATACTCCATTGTCACCTCAAGTATCCGTGGGCATGATTATACGATATGTGTCACACAATCTCAAATTCATCCAACCAACACAAAGTACTTCAAAGACTGCCCCAAAGTTTCTACCGGAGAGTCAAGAAAACGTGTGCCAGCCCCTATGCATAGGTTCATGGGCGGAACCCGCAAGTTGGTCACCAAAACATACATCAAGTGGCACGTGATATCCCATTGTCACCACAGATAAACACGGCAAAACATACATCAAGTGTTCTCAAATCAAAGACTCAAACCGATAAGATAACTTCAAGAGGGAAACTCAATTCATCACAAGAGAGTAGAGGGGGAGAAACATCATAAGATCCAACTATAATAGCAAAGCTCGCGATACATCAAGATCGTGCCATAGAGAGAACACGAGAGAGAGAGATCAAACACATAGGTACTAGTACATACCCTCAGCCCCGAGGGTGAACTACTCCCTCCTCGTTATGGAGAGCGCCGGGATGATGAAGATGGCCACCGGTGAGGGATCCCCCCTCCGGCAGGGTGCCAGAACGGACTCCCGAGAGGTTTTTGGTGGCTACAAAGGGCTTGCGGCGGCGAAACTCCCGATCTATTTTGATATTCGATATTTTTAGGGTACATAGGCATATATAGGCGAAAGAAGTCGGTCGGGAGGTGCTAGAGGGGCCCACGAGATAGGGGGCGCCCATTAGGGGGGGTGCCCTCCTATCTCATGGCCTCCTCGAGGATCTTCTGACGTGAACTCCAAGTCTCCCGGATCATATTCTTCCAAAAAATCACGCTGCCGAAGGTTTCATTCCATTTGGACTCCGTTTGATATTCCTTTTCGTCGAAATACTGAAACATGCAATAAAACAGCAATATGGGCTGGGCCTCCGGTTAATAGGTTAGTCCCAAAAGTAATATAAAATTGTATAATAAAGCCCGTAATCATGCAAAACAGATAATAAAATAGCATGAATGCTTCATAAATTATAGATACGTTGAAGACGTATCAGTGGATTTCATCAACAACTAGACAGAGCTGCAGATGCCTGAAGAGAAGTCGGATAACACATATTGGACTATTCACTTTGATGGGTCCAGGCAGTTGGAAGGCTCAGGGGCTGGAGTTGTTTTAGCTTCCCCTCGAGGTGACAAATTTTGTTATGTCCTAATGTTGATGTTTCCATGTACTAACAATGCAGCTGAGTATGAGGCCTTGTTCCATGGTTTTCGGATGGCTAAAGAGATGCACTCAAGCCGTGTGAGATGTTTTGGCGACTCAGACTTGGTAGCTCAGCAAGTTTCAGGCAAGTGGGATTCCAAAGACCCGCTTATGGCGGCTTATCGCCGTGACGTGGAGGCCATTGCTGGACATTTCAAGGGTTATTAGGTGGAACACACTGATCGCGGGAAAAATGAGGCGGCTGATGCTTTAAGCCGGTCGGGATCTCAGTATAAGCCGGTGCCACCTAACACTTTCTTGGATATTCTGCATAACCCTTCTATGAAGTTGCCTACCGAGGAAGATCTCGCCATTCCTGACCCGGAAGCGCAATTGGTGGCGGCTCTTCACGTCATCCGAGATTGGAGGATACCATATTTGGCTTATATGACCCGGGGCGAGTTACGTGAGGATGAAACTTTGGCCAGGCAGATAACCCGACAGTCTAAGTCAATGACAATTGCTAACGGCAAGTTACACCATCGCAGCGTCACTGGGGCGTTTTAGCGTTGTGTCTCTCCTGAGGAGGGCCAAGAGATTCTTCGTGAGATTCATGAAGGAGATTGTGGTTATCATGTCGGGTCAAAGTCCCTTGTGGCCAAAGCTTTTCGTCATGGGTTTTATTGGCTGATGGCTCATGCTGATGTGGAAGACTTGGTCAGTAAATGTGATGGCTGCCAAACGTTTTCACGACGAGCTCATGTGATGGCTCAAGAATTGAGGATGATTCCAATTACTTGGCTGTTTGCAGTCTGGGGGCTTGACATGGTTGGGCCTTTTAAAAGGTCCAAGGATAAAAAAACACCTCTTGGTGGCGGTTGACAAATTCACAAAGTGGGTTGAAGCAGAGCTGGTCAGTAAGTGTGACGCGGCAATGGCGGTTCAATTCATTAAAAAGGTGATTTTATGTTTTGGCTTTCCCCACAGTATCATAACTGATAATGGCACTAACTTGTCCAAAGGTGCTACGAAAGAGTTTTGTCAACGTGAGCATATTCGTCTTGATGTATCATCAGTAGCTCACCTTCAATCCAATGGTCAAGTTGAAAGAGCCAATCAAGAAATTTTGAGAGGCATCAAGCCCCGACTTATGGTTCCTTTGCAACGGACGCCGGGTTGTTGGGTAGAGGAGTTACCTTCTGTCATATGGAGTATCAACACTGCCCCTAACAGGTCGATGGGTTACATGCCTTTCTTCATGGTTTAAGGAGCAAAGGCGGTTCTTCCTAGTGACATCCGTCATGACTCGCCCCATGTGGCGGCTCATGTTGAAGCTGATAATGAACAAGCACGTCAGCATGACCTTGACCTGTTGGATGAGAAGCACGATCTTGCGGCAGCTTGTTCGGCGATTTACCAACAAGACCTGCACCGTTACCATAGCCGCCGGGTTAAGTCCAGAACCTTTCAAGAAGGTGACTTGGTGCTCCGGCTCATCCAGGATCAAACTGATATGCACAAGTTGTCCCCACCTTGGGAAGGGCCCTTTGTGGTCAGCAAGAATTTGAACAATGGGTCATACTACCTTATCGATGTTTAGAGCACAAAGACTCACGTAAGTCGGAGGAGGAGACCCGCCGGCCATGGAATATCGCTCATCTTCGGCCTTACTACACTTGAGCCACCGACTCTTATGATCTACATGTGTTTGACGATGTATATATTATGATGATTATAATAAAGCGGGGTCTCTATTGTTTTATCTTCAAAAGATCATGTGTCTTCGTCATCATAAATGACCATTGGGGGCTGATCGTATTCGAATCTAGCTAAACTCCTTTGGCACAACTTCCTGATCATATTTGAATCATAGCTGTTCAAACCTCTTGATCATTTGGGGGCTGGATCGTATTCGAATCATAGCTTAACCCCTTTTGGTCCGACCCAGATCGTATTCGAATCAGAGTCATTAAATATTTAGACCACTGGGGGCTGATCGTATTCGAATCTAGCTTAACTCCTTTGGCACAGCTTCCTGATCATATTCGAATCATAGCTTCTCAAAACAACTTGATCATTTGGGGGCTAGATCGTATTCGAATCATAGCTTAACCCCTTTTGGTCCGACTCTCATTGTATTCGAATGAGAGTCGTTAAAAAAGTTTCAAGGTCACTTGGGGGCTTCCTATTCAAACATAGGTGTCTTCACCAAAGAGAACATAGCTGTCGGTACCCTCTTAATTAGCGCAATGCCAAAAACCACTTGGGGGCTGCCTGTTCAAACATAGGTGTATTCACCACAGAGAACATCGTCATTAACCCTTTTGGTCCGGCTTACTGATCGTATTCGAATCAGAAGCCTCGTGTTTTTCTCTCCTTGTTGATTTAAGTTTTTTGAAACAGTCTTTCGGGTTTTCTCTTGATACTTTTTTACATCTGAACTACATATGTGGTTTCGATTAACCCGGCTTGACTTTGAATGATAAGTCGCCAGCATATGACAATCATAAACATTTGGAAGTTTTGGCTTCTAAAGATTGGGTTATCACCCTTACTGCACAAGTCACATAAACCGGCAGTACAAATTCAATATCACAGGTATGATATTGTTATGTTTCAAGTTGTGATTCATACCAGCCCTATTTATGACTCTTTTTTACACATCAGTGGTTATATGTGAGATATTATGACCCTACGCTGCGGTAAACCGCCAAGGGTTCTTGTGATCTATTTCTGTGTGCAGGATAGTTCAAGGATTTTCTTATGCACAAGTCAAACAAATGATAAGTGTAAAGAGGGTAAATATAAGAGGGCGGCTTAAATAGTGTTGAGCACCAAAACATGCACGATGGCACGATAGAGCAAAGTCATTGCTACCCTATTACACGACTCCCCGAGTCTAAATAATCAACTGTTTTTCAAAGTCACAGATATGAACCGCCCAGCGGATCAATATTCTTGCCTCTGCTGGCCTAAGGCTTCTGGGTCAACCCTCTCCGCTTCTTTGTCCTGTTCCACGTCCTGGAAGGTTGATGACGACCAGTTAATGCCATTCAAAGCTTGAAACTCAGCTTCATCATCAATTAGCTTGGATGGGTCAACTTCAGGGGCAAAGGTCTGCTTACGGATTGGGGGGATCAGGCATGTCACTTTATAAGACGGTGTTGGCATCCTCTGATTTCCCACGTCATAAGCCGGATGGTACTTGGTGAGGTCTGTCTCATTGGCAATCAGGCTAGCCACAGGACGTATCTCCTTCACAAAAGCAGCAAAGTCCTTCTGTTCAAACGGAATGCCATCCTCCTTGAGGCTTGGATATCCAATAGAGATGTTAGCCGGGTCTAATTCCGGTAACCATGCTTTGGCCTAGCTTAAGGCAGTCATGGCTCCGACTATCGCAAATGATCGCTTTATTTCATTAAACCTCTAGGGCAGTACAGAAAGCTTCCTTAGCACATCAACCAGGAGTGTGGGGGCTTCATTGGACAGAGTAACTGTGGCCAATGCATGCTGAGCACTAGTGTAAAGCTGCTCTACGAATGTATAAACCGCCTTCAGCTTCACAACCATGTCTTGGTTGAGGTTGGTGCTCCTGGGGCCTACATACTAATAACAGATGAGTTAAAGACGGTTCATATGATCAAGAGAGAGATTCAACACTAGACACTCATAAGGCGACTTACCAAAGATAGCCGAGACCATCTGAAACACATGGCGTTTTAAGCCGGACAATTCAGTGGTCATCTCTTCAAGAGCCGCCTCTGCTTTTTCAGCTTGATGGGTCAAGGCAATCTTTTCTTTAGCCTAGGCATTTTTCTCAACTTCAAAGTCGGCCTTTTGTTTTTCTTGTTCAGATACGCTGAATTCAAATTTTGAGTTTACCCTTTGGGTCTCAGTCTCCTGCAGCTCCAAGCAATTCTTCAAATCAGACAGCTCTGGTTGAAGTTGAGCAGTGGTGGTCTGTAGATATACCGGATCAAAATCATAAATATTAGTATACAATATTAAGTCCCAAGCCTTTTGCAAGCAACAACACTTGGCACTTGGGGGCTAATGTCTGCCGAAAGCTTGTTTATGTGGCGGTTTATGTGAATAAGTCCCAAGCACTTTGCAGGCTAGAGTACTTGGCACTCTAATGTGTATTGCTGTTGAAAACTACACAAGTAAGTACTGTTTTATACACAAGTATATAAAGGACCGGCTCATTCATTCTGACTAAACCGGCCCTTGGGGACTATGGATTAAGTCGGATTTTAAAAAGGATTCTACCCAAGGATATTACGCATGCTCATAAGTTCCTCTAAAGTCTATAGCATATTCATCATAAACAGTAGACTTGGGGGCTGGCATAGTAAGGATAACTCAATAAAGGAAGAATTCATACCTCAAATTTTTGGTGCATTTGTTTCACCATGTCAACTTCAAGATCGCGGCTGCTGTGCACTTGGCTAAGATAACCAGAAAAAACTTCGCCAATGCTCAATTGGGTATAGTCAGCAACAACAAATCCGACTTTACATCATTCAATGTGCTCCTCCTTGGCAGAATGCTTGGCTAGCACAGTGGGTATCCCTGGTTCTCTAAAGCCGGTGGCAGTGATCTTCACGTCTTCATCATGAACATCAGCCGTCTTTGATGGACTAGAGACTTCAGGATTTAATGAATCATCAATGGCTCACTCCATAGGGGGGTCAGAAGTTGCTGGCGGATCATCAAGAACCGGCTCAGATGATTGGGGGATGGAGATTTCAAGCGCTAGGATCTGCTGCTCCGGCTCATTGACCTTTGGATCTTCAGCCGGCTTGTTTTTCTTTGCCCTCTTACTGGGCTTTGCTTTTCCACTGCATGAGTTAAAAAGGGCAGTTTAAACATAAACGGGTCAGAATGAGTAAAGGAGAAAGTGAATCGCCATTACCGAGGAGCAGCCTTGAAAGCCGGCAAGTTGGATTGAATTGAACCGCTGGAAGAGGAATGAGATGTATCCTGATAATTTGAGTCGGAAGAGTTGAGTGGTTGACGAGTAAGACCCGCCAAAGGATAAAAAGAGTTTAAGTTGGGGGTGACCTCATTTCGACGCTTCCTTGGTGTGTTCGGCAAGCTGGAGGGGAGTTCCGCGTCTTAGCTTGTCCGAGTTTGCCGCCGGCTCTCGTGCTGCTGGTGCTTCAAAATAAAGTGAGGATCCAGATGAGCTAAGGGGTGTGAAAATCTTACTTTCCGGGTTACTCTTCAGATTTTTTGTCTTGGCAAAGGCTTACAGTCGGAGGAAATAATAGTTACCTCTTCTTCCACTCCCTGACTCGTTCCCATGTCATCTTGATGATAATCAGTGTCAATAAGATGGTTAAAAAGGAGCCAAGAGAATCAAGAGCTACCTTTGACTCAGAGGTGTCCTCCAGTTGAAGTAATTCAGAAGCACCGGGCTTCTTTCCTCTCTTCTTGGCGGCTTTCCTGGCAACTTTCTTGGCCTTCCTAGCTCTCTTTGCAGCCTCATGGTCATATTCTTTCTTCCAAAACTCATCATCAACCTGTGAAAATCAGCAAAGGTTGAGTTAAGACAAAACATCAAAGATAAAGGTAAATTAACTAAGTTTGACATCTTACCCCTAGAGCCGGGTTAGCTTTGCAGAAAGGGCTTAGGCCCACCTTACCATAGTCTGCTAGGCTTTCATTCAAAAGCGACTTTGTCATATCATTGATAAGGTCATCAGGTAACTCATCGAGGCTGTGGCACAGAGGATCCTTTGTGTCACCAGTGTAAGTGCACATTAAGCCAGAGCGGCGGCTTAAGGGGATGATCCGCCAGGCAACCCAGCACTAGACCAAGTCAATGCCATTTAAGCCGTTCCCTAACAGAGCTTTGACTTTTACAATTTGTTGGGGTGCGGATGACTGGATTCGAGATGCGGGGCGCGAAAGCCGGGCAGAGGGTTCTCATCAGCCAGAGAAGTATCTTGGCAGTAGAACCATGTCTGATTCTAGTCCTTGGGATGGCTTGGTGGCTGCGCATAAGGAAAAATGGCGTCTCTCCGTCGTTGGATTGAGACCCCGCCAAGTTCCAAGCTAGGTCCGTTGGAGTATTCATTCTGGCGGTTCAAGTAAAAGTATTCTCTGAAAAGTTCCAAGCTGGGCTCTTCTTCAAGGTACACCTCACAGAACTTGAAAATTTCATATGTTAGACACGGAATTGGGTCTGATGTCTTGAGGATGGAGATCGAAAAAGCGCAGAACGTCTCTGAAAAATTTAGAGCTGGGCGGCGAAAAGCCCTGGTTCATGTGATCTGTAAAGACAATGACTTCCCCTTATTTGGGCTGAGGTTTTTCTTTTGTTGGCTTAGGGGCGCGGTATGACATGACATCCTTTTTGGGCAGATAGCCGGTTTTCATAAAGTCTTCCAGTGTATTATCCGTGATGATGGAGCGAACCCAGTTACAGGAAGTGGTTGTTTTGGGCGGCATTGTGAAGAAGGAAGTGAGGGAGTCCTGGACTAGGGGGTGTCCGGACAGCCGGACTATCATTATCCGCCGGACTCCAAGACTACGAAGATACAAGATTGAAGACTCCGTCCCGTGTCCGGATGGGACTTTCCTTGGCGTGGAAGGCAAGCTTGGCGATACGGATATGTAGATCTCCTACCATTGTAACCGACTCTGTAAACCCTAGCCTCCTCCGGTGTCTATATAAACCGGAGGGCTTTAGTCCGTGGGACAACATACATTACAACAATCATACCATAGGCTAGCTTCTAGGTTTAGCCTCCTTGATCTCGTGGTAGATCCACTCTTGTACTACCCATATCATCAATATTAATCAAGCGGGGCGTGGGTTTTACCTCCATCGAGAGGGCCCAACACAGGTAAAACGTTGTGTCCCTCGTCTCTGTTACCATCCGCCTAGACGCACGATTCGGGACCCCTACCCGAGATCCGCCGGTTTTGACACCGACATTGGTGCTTTCATTGAGAGTTCCTCGTATCGCCACCGATAGGCTTCATGGCATCTTCAACCAACGACGCTGTCGGGTGAGACTTTTCTCCCGGACAGATCTTAAGATTCGGCGGCCGCCGCGCGGGCAATTCACTTGGCCATCTGGAGCAGATCGAAGCTACGCCCTGGCCGTCGGTCGATTCGGAAGCTTGAACTTCACGGCCGATGTCCACGGAGACTTGATCTTGACGGACTCGAGCCACGACCAAAATCGCGCCCTTGTGGCGATGGGCATGATCTAGCTCGCCGCGAGCAGTGCCTTGGTGGCGCGACACGAATCCGCTTCGCCATTAGCGGAGCCGATCGCCCAGATCGAGGGCGGTGGATAGACGCTGCCACAGGGGCTTCAACATCCACGGCGATGGAGCGAACACCGATCTTGTCCCTGCGAACTCGTGATTCCGAGGCGCCGACTCCTCGCCGGACTCCGAACCTCCCGCCGCCTACCAATCGATCCGGATTGGGCGCCGTTATAGAATTCACTGCCATGGACATCTTTCAATACTCGCCTTTTGGCGATATCCTGAATTCACTAAAGCACCTCTCGTTATCGGAGAGTCTGGCGGACTATGGCGGGATGGCTGGGGTACGGACGACGAAGAAATTCAGAGCCCACCCACCACCCACTTTGTAGCCACTGTCGATGATCTAACCGACATGCTAGACTACGACTCCGATGACATCGACGCTATGGACGACGATGCCGGAGACGAACAGGAACCAGCGCCTACAGGGCACTGGAAGACCACCTCGTCATACAACATATATATGGTGGACACCCCAAAAGACGGGGATGGCGAAGAAGCAACGGAGGCAGACTCTCTAAAGAAGCAGCCCAAACGCCGACGTCAGTGGCGCCGCTCTAAATCCCGCCACAGCAAGAATGGAGATTCCGGCACAGGAGATAATAATACTCCAGAGAGTGCCGAAGACAATCCCTCCAAAGAAGACTCGGTAGCAGAGGATGCAGAAGCAAGCCCTCACGAGAGGGCGGCAGACGAAGAGGTTGAGGATCATAACTATATGCCTCCCTCCGAAGACGAAGTAAGCCTCAACGATGATGAACTCGTCGTACCCGAGGATCCCGTCAAACAAGAGCGCTTCAAGCGCAGGCTTATCGCCACAGCAAACAGCCTAAAGAAAAAGCAGCAACAGCTCCAAGCTGATCAGGACCTGCTGGCCGATCGATGGACTGAGGTCCTCGCGGCCGAAGAGTATAAACTCAAACGCCCCTCCAAAAGTTACCCAAGACGCAAGCTGCTCCCCCGATTAGAGGAGGAAGCATACATACCCCCACCACCAACAAGACGATATGGTGACCGACCACCCGTGGTCGTGACGAAGAGGCATCCAGCCCCCAGCCAAGACCGTACCCGGCATCGCTCCAAAAGTACGGCCAAGCCAGAGGAAACGCGCGGACTTGCGAGACATATTGGAGGACAAAGCAAGGCAATCTAGATCCATCTATGGATCACGTGGGCGCCTCGACCCACGGATTTATACCGTCGCGCGGATACAATAACCCGGCCGGGCGAACATAGCGACATAGCGCTCTCTCAAAGCTGCGTTGCGATATTGCTCAATATAGAGGCACCGCACACCCTCTATGCTTCATCGACGAAGTAATGGATCATCGATCCCGAAGGGTTTAAACCCAGAACATCGAATCTTACGATGGCACAACAGACCCAGCGGTTTGGATCAAGACTATCTTCTCCACATCCATATGGCCCGCGGCGATGATCTCCATGCCATCAAGTATCTCCCACAAGCTTAAAGGACCAGCTCGGCATTGGCTAAACAGCTTGCCCGCAGAGTCGATTGGGTCTTTGGGAAGACACGGAAGCCGCATTCTCGACAACTTCGAGGCACGTATAAGCGACCACCGACGCCGATGACCTAAGCCACATCATTCAGCAGCCAGACGAATCGGCGGACAATTACGACACGGTTCTTGACAAAGAAAACCAAATCATCGATTGTCCGGATGCAGAGGCCCTTGCAGCCTTCAAACATAACATCCGGGATGAATGGCTAGCCCGCACAGGGCAGGAAAAGCCGAATCCATGGCATCCCTCACATCGTTAATGACCCGCTTTTGCGGGAGAGGACAGCTGGCTAGCCCGTAGCAACAACCTTCGCAAAAATTCGGCAGTCCGGATACCAAGGACAACAACAAAGCAGTCACGTTGAAACAAAAACAAGCGCCGCGTTAACGGCGACGATAAGGAGGATACGACGGTCAATGCCGGATTCGAGGCTCTAAACCCGTCGTGGAAGAAGCCATTCAAAAGAACCACTCGGGTCCGTCAATCTGGACCGAATACTCGACCGCTTATGCGGATACATGGCACCTCTGAAAAACCGCCAGCCGACCACACCAATAGAGATTGCTGGGTGTTCAAGCAGGCCGCAAGTTAATTGTCAAAACAATGACAAGGGGCTAAACAATGACGACGAGGAAGAGACCCGGCGCCCGAACAACGAGAGGACGGAAGGGTTTTCCCCACAAGCACGCAGACGGTGAATATGATATACGCGACCCACATACCCAAGAGGGAGAGGAAACGCGCACTAAGGGACGTCTATGCGATGGAGCCAGTCGCCCCAAAGTTCAATCCATGGTCCTCTTGTCCGATCACTTTCGATCGAAGAGACCATCCGACCAGCATACGCCATGGCGGATTCGCCGCATTGGTTTTAGACCCAATCATTGATGGATTTCACCTCACGAGAGTCCCGATGGACGGCGGCAGTAGCCTGAACCTGCTTTATCAGGATACAGTGCGTAAAATGGGCATAGACCCATCAAGGATTAAACCTACAAAGGCAACCTTTAAAGGTGTCATACCAGAGTGGAAGCCAATCTATGCGAGCTCGGTCACACCGAAGTGGTCTTGGATCCCGGATAATTTCGGAGCGAAGAGTTAATCTTGACATAGTCCCGTTTAGCGGGCTATCACGCTCTGCTTTCACGAACCGCGGTTGCAAAATTCAATGCGGTGCCGCATTATGCATACCTAAAGGTCAAGATGCGAGCCCTCGTGGAGTCATCACGGTCAATGGGAGTACGGAACGCCCTCCGAACGGAGGAACATCTGATGGCTCTCGCGGCGGTCTGAGCAGCCTTCTAAGGCAATTCTCAAGTCCGGCCGTTAAAGGGCCGGATACAGCAAAGCGCGCCCGGAGCAATGCCAACCAAGACCACCTGGCGCGATCAGAGCACGCGTAGCAATGCGGCCCCAACCTCGCCTGCATGATCGCAAGAATAACACTCCGCGTACATCATTACGCTTTGGAGATACCATGGGCACAGGGGAGGGGGCACGATCGCAACGGACCCAGAGTGCGGTTCGACCACACCGGGGGCTCGCAAGTGTGCCCCCCTTTTTATTTTATTTTCTTCTTCTTTTATGTACACAGGACTCAGTTAACTAGAAGCCTTGTCCGTGGCGAACCCGCCAACTCATGATGCAACAGTAGGGACTAAAGAAGGCGCGATTTAACACTCGTGTGGTCTCAATTACGAGCATTAAATTCGATTATATACACCAAGTCCGCAGCTCATCCCCGGAGGGGACATGTTTACTTAGTCCAAATCCCTTGCTTATCAAGACTATTTGTATCATCGCTCCACTAGCGACTTTCTTTCATAAATAATGCAGCACCTTTTTGATCGCAATTGCATTACCTTTTATATGTATGCTCATTATATGACATCTTGCACCAGATATTTTGGTACGGCCTAATACACCGGGCCTTATGTTCCCCATCCTATGGTGTGATAAGTCCAACACTTTCACAAGTGCGGCACCCGAACTTATAGCATTATATGAATCGGCTCAATCATGTCTTGGGTCAATAGTTGGGTTTGCCCGGCTCCCACGTTTTGGTGCCTTACGCCTCCGTTCCGTCGGCTAAGGTGGCACTGGAGAACCATCGCGATTGCGCCTGTTGAGCCGGCGGCGCCTCGATGGAGAAAGCTAAAACTGACGGCATGATAAGGCGAGAGACTGGTCACTGCTCAAGAGGTTTTTCGGTCCTAAAGGCTCACGCCGCTTGAGGCGAAGTTCCGACAATGTCCGATGAAGGCGTGGATAGCGCCCGGATTCAGATCTTCCAATACCGGGGCTTCACCGAAATTTAAAATTATAGAATTCTATGGCTAAGTGAGAGTGTTCAAGCATTATAAGTCCGGTTGCCTTGTTCGTTGTGTTGAGTGCCTCCCTCGATGGACCCAACAATGGGAACAAGAGTGCTTAGTTTATCCCGAACACCCCAGCACTCGTGGCTTGGGGGATGAAGCCAATGACTTGCCATCTCTCAGATTTTATAAACGGCCGCACAGAAGGTAATATTTTAAATTAAACAAGCGTTGCTTAACGCGCACATGAACAAAGTCTCAGCGCACAGGATAATACATAGCAAATTCACTCAAAAATTACATTTCGGGGGCACTCATCCGCAATATTGTGGGCTCCCTTCAGGACAGTTTTATAATACATCTCGGGCGTGCGATACTCCTTGCCCGGCGGCGGTGGGTCCGTGAGAAGCTTCTCGCATCCAACCTGCCCCATTGCACCTTTGTGCGGGCTAGAGCCCGGCGGCGCCTTCAATACAAAGGAGCGCTTGATGACATCCACCGAGGGCATGCATCCACCAGCCGCCGACGAGGCCAAAGTAGCTCCTGTGCATGGCTCGTCCCAGCCACACCGGACTATAAGGCCCTTCATGGCCTCTTCACTACCTTGTGGAGTTCGACCACCGCTTCACCGGTCGCTTGGGGCACTGGTGTCCGCCTCAAAGATCTTGAGACCAAAGACTTTTTCCATCGAGCTCCCTCCTCGCCACAATAGAATGCGGCGGCATCGGACGACCTCTGAGGCAGATCTGCAAACGCCCTTGAGAGCTCGAATGCGGTAAGTATCGTAATTTACATTAACATGCTTGCTCGCATGAAAAATGCCTTACCCGCCGCTATTTTCTTTATATCTTCAACCTCCTGAAGGGCCTTATGGGCCTCGGCCTTGGCGGACTTGGCACTTTCGAGAGCCGAGGCAAGCTCGGACTCTCAAGTCTTGGAGTCACGCTCCAAACTCTCATGCTTTTCCATGAGAGCTTGGAGCTCTTGCCGAACTTCTGCCACCCGTGCCTCTTGCTTTTCTCGCTCATCCTGTTCCGCAGCCGCACTATGTTCGGCCGCGGACACAGCATCCTTCAGGGCTGCCACCTCGTTAGTGGCCCCTGCAATACACATATTATCCTTGTTAATTTTATTGCAACCAAAATCCTTTTACAGAAGGTACCTATTCAAAGTGGTGTTACTCACCTTCTTTGTCCTCGAGCTGCTTCTTTGCATGGCGAGCTCTCGCCGGACCGCCGAGATCCTGCTTCAAGACATCGACCTCCGCCGTTAACGCGGCAGAGGCCAGCAAGCATCTGCAAACCCATATTGACATATTTTTAGCAACCATGCGATATCTTGTTAGATCCTCAGTCCGGCTTTTCTTTCCGAACACCAAACTGAGCATCAGGGGCTATTGTCTATGCGGTATTACATTACATGATTTTAACTTCTTACCTCAAAGCCTGTTAAAAGGCTGCTGCAGGCTTCGGTCAGCCCGCTTTTGGCGAGCTGAACCTTTTGAATCACCGCACTCATGATAGTGCGGTGTTCTTCCTCGATGGAAGCGCCCTTAAGCGCCTCCAGCAAGTTATCCGGCGCCTCCGGTTGGACGGAGGCCGCCGGCGTCACGGTCTTGCCCTTCTTTCGAAGGGGCCGCTTGCCGGACTCCGGAACCACCGTGGGTCCCGATGTAGAGTCCGACGCAAAGTCCGGGAGGCTGCCTGACGGCGCCTCCGGAGCCTCCTCCTGATGGGTCCCTCTCTGGGATCCCACCTCGGCGTCCTCGTCGGCGCGTGGGGTAGAGGCAGTCGGGATTGAATTCACATCCGACGAGGCCAACGACCCACTCGATGAGTCGGGGAGATCGTCATCGGCCGGACTACGGGCAGAATGCGGTGTTAGAAGGATACTACGTGACATAGAAGATATTGCATATAAATGATCCGAATACTTACGATCTTGCCGGACGCCTAGCCCTTGGAGGCCACTCATCCTCGCCAACGCTGGTGTTGGCGAAACTGTCCGGGGGGATAGCTCTCCCCCTCTTGGACCCTTCGGCCTCCCCGATTGCGGAAGCCTTCCTCTTCTTCTCTCCCTCCTCCGGGAGAGAATACTCCTCCTCCTCGTCTTTGGGGGAGGAGTCCGCGTCGTCGTCAGATGCCTGATTGCGGGAACTCTTTCGAGTCCCCGCGGCCACCTTCTTGGCCTTCTTCTCCCAAGACCACGTGCGGTGCCGAACCAGCAGCCTCTGCTAAGCAAAGGCCCACTGGTCTTCGGCATGGGAGCCGGGCTGATAAGCAGCTTGGCTTTCTCCATCCATTCTGTCAAAGGAAGAGATGAATGAAACCTCACTAGAGTCAATTTAATTATCACAAGTGTCCAAGAATGGGGTTGAATCACTTACCTCGTCGGTTGATATCTGCGAGCTGAATCGCGATCTTCCATCGCGCGGATGTGGGGCTTCGGCGCCCTTGAACAGCACCCTCGGCGCCTTCCTATGTTGTATCAAGAGCCCGCTTAGCGCTGGTGCTGTTCCGGATTGAACTCCCACAAATTGAATGCCCGTTTGGCATGGGAGAATCCGCGGATGAGCATGACTTGGACCACGTCGACGAGCCCGAGCCTATTGCTCACCATCTTACGGATGCAGGCTCGAGTCCGTCCACCTCCATCGGATTGCCCCACCGCAAGCCCTTCTCTTTCCGTGAGGTGAGCTGCGTGGGGATGCCAGATCTAAACTTCGGGGCCGCCGCCCATGTGGGCTTGCGCGGCTCGGTGATGTAGAACCACCCCGATTGCCACCCCTTGACGGAGTCCACAAAGGCCCCTTCAAGCCAAAGGACGTTGCGCAATTTGCCCAACATGGCGCCTCCGCATTCCGCTTGCGTGCCCTTCACAACCTTCAGGTTGACGTTGAAGGTCTTGAGCCACAGGCCGAAGTGGGGCCGGATGCAGAGGAAGGCCTCGCACACGACGATAAATGCCGAGATGTTGAGGATGAAGTTCGGTGCCAGATCGTGGAAATCCAGGCCGTAGTAAAACATGAGCCCCCGGACGAATGGATGGAGCGGAAAGCCCAGTACGCGGAGGAAGTGGGGGAGGAAGACGACCCTCTCGTGAGGCCCAGGGGTAGGGATGAGCTGCCCCTCGCCGGGCAGCCAATGCGCGATATCGCTGGAAAGATATCCGGCGTTGCGCAGCTTGGTGATGTCCTCCTCCTTAGCGGTGGAGGCTAACCATTTGCCTCCCGCTCCGGACATATTCGGAGAAGGTCGGCGAGATCTTGAGCTTGGGCGCCGGAGCTTGAGTGCGCGGAGATGGATAAGCAAAGGAGGAAGAAGGCGTAGGTGAGAAGGTGAATCCTTATCCCTTATATATAGGCGGACAAAAACTATGCGTCCCCTACCGGCCTGGTAAAACTCGCTTATCTCCCAAGCGCCACCATTAATGGCGCGGTTGGGTTACTCACGTCCGTATTGATAAGAATCCCGGAATAAGGGGAACACGATCTCTGCTTCGACAAGACGTGCCAAGGAAACCGCTTCGCTAAACGTGTTGAGGTGGTATAGTAAAAAATGATTCAAACAAAGGCTTGGTGGCAGTGTGATGTCACGCCGCATAATACGTCAGCAGATTAAGCTAAAGTGTACATTTTATTCTCTCTACAGTGGAATGTGGAAATTATTTTTGCAGAGCCGGACACTATCCTGGTGTTCATGATCTTCTTTGAATTATTCGAGGAGGAACTCGCCTTGCAATGCCGAACATTATGCGCACCGGACTTATCGTCATTGAAGCCTGGTTCAGGGGCTACTGAGGGAGTCCTGGACTAGGGGGTGTCCGGACAGCCGGACTATCATTATCCGCCGGACTCCAAGACTACGAAGATACAAGATTGAAGACTCCGTCCCATGTCCGGATGGGACTTTCCTTGGCGTGCAAGGCAAGCTTGGCGATACGGATATGTAGATCTCCTACCATTGTAACCAACTCTGTGTAACCCTAGCCTCCTCCGGTGTCTATATAAACCGGAGGGCTTTAGTCCGTAGGACAACATACATTACAACAATCATACCATAGGCTAGCTTCTAGGGTTTAGCCTCCTTGATCTCGTGGTAGATCCACTCTTGTACTACCCATATCATCAATATTAATCAAGCAGGACGTAAGGTTTTACCTCCATCGAGAGGGACCGAACCTGGGTAAAACGTTGTGTCCCTCGTCTCCTGTTACCAACCGCCTAGACGCACAGTTCGGGACCCCCTACCCGAGATCCGCCGGTTTTGACACCGACAGGAAGCCTAAAAAAGAATAAGTTTGCCTGTTCAAATTTAAGCCGGAGGAAAAAAATATTATGGCGCATATTCAGAATGGCGACTTACAAAGGGGACTAATGGTATATGACTAATTACGTCAGGTTATCTAAGCCGCTATGAGCAGTTTGATGTTATCTATTGATCATTG
Source organism: Aegilops speltoides (assembly GCA_021437245.1). Taxonomy (NCBI): domain Eukaryota; kingdom Viridiplantae; phylum Streptophyta; class Magnoliopsida; order Poales; family Poaceae; genus Aegilops; species Aegilops speltoides. The sequence continues at coordinate 104,111,881 of CM038145.1, forward strand.
CAATTAAAGCCGGTGGTATGAGCCGCCATGACTAGGTGGATCTATCCTGGTGCAGTTTTTTTGCTACGTATGGTACAAACAGATTTCACAGATTGCAAGTATTATTTCAGATCAGCGATAGCTCAGGAAAAGGAAATAAATCAAGACTTAAAAAACCAGTACAGATGAGTTCATAAGCTCTAAGGGGATCTCTCTTCAAAGAAAAAGGATCCGCTGGTATGGAAGGCGGAGGCAAAACTACCACTGCATAAGTTCGGCGCCGTTTTCATATCAAAGAGGGTCACGGTGCAGGCACTAAGGATGAACTACGACGAACTACGAAGAACACGGGGAGGTTCAGAAACCCGAATAAGGATCTGGGGTACAAGAAAACAAGTACTTACAGATGCAGATCGACTGCGGAGGGGCGCCACTGTTGTCTGGTTCGTTTAGGGTGATGTAGCAGCCAAAGATGAGGACGACGGTGTGCTCTGTGGCAGCGGTGGAGCTCGAGCGTTAGAGGGTCGCGAGAGGAAGAAGACAATGGAAAAGGGGAGAATGAGAAGAAGATTGGTCGTGGCCATTTATAAGGAAAGACTAATAAGTGGGCGCGAAAAACGAGGAGGCCAAAACATGGTTGTCCAGCTGCCCAGACGCCTCGATTTTCAGAGCAGTTATTAAAGATAGAGATCCATTGAGATATGTTGTGAATTAATGACAGGTGGCATCATGGCGGTTTATCACAAGTCCAGAAGATGACATCATGGTGGGTTATGAATTCTCGCACAGATGAAGAAGAGAAGATTTTTTATAAGTATTGAAGATTGACATGAACTAGTTCAAATCAATCTGGGGCCTAATGTTGGGGATATAACTACTAGGTATGAGTGTATGACCCGCCCAGGAGGGGCCGGGTTATACCTATGGCGATTCATAATATGAAGCCCAAGACGATATTTGAAGATGGTGGTTCAGTTAAGGGCCCAAGGCCCAAAGGCGGCTTAAGGCCCGTAGAGATAAACCGTTGTATATGTATGACTTCTATTGTAAGGCAAGAATAGATAGTCACCGAGCCGGACACTGTTTATGAGCCAGCCGGGACTCCGTGAGCCGCTGGGCGTCGACCTCTGTATATAAAGGGACGACCCGGCGGCGGTTCAAGACAAGTAAGATTAGATTGAAAGCTAGGTCAAGCAGATTCGCTCCATGGTAATCGAGACATAAGCAATACCACCTCAAAATGGATTAGGCCTTTACCTTCACCGCAAGGGGCCGAACCAGTATAAACTCCCATGTCCTTTGTCCCATTTTAACCCTTTTAAGCTTCCTAGTTGCAATGGCTCCACGACTAAGTCATTTTGCTAGGACATCTGCCGTTACCTTTCCATGACACACGGTATAGATGAGAGGGCTCATATATACGCGCAAGCACTCACCGCTATAAGCGCACACACACAGACCCTACCCCTATGAGCACCTTCGATAGAGTGGGCCGGCATACGATCTTGAGATTTTACGAAGCCACCATAGGTGCCTCGTAATCGAGTGGAATGTCTGCTCCCACTGAATGCACATTGTTGGAAAATACTGAAATTAACCTAGGATAAATGCGAGCACCAGGACTTTAACCATGGTGGGCTTGAGAAACCACTGGTGTGGCACCCCGGTTCAGAGAAACCGGAACACCTCGTATTCCAGCCCAGAGATCGAGATGAAGTCTTATGGAATACGACACTGCTTGACATAGAACAAATCAGCTTTTATTTAAAAGGATAATTACATGGGTTTGATGTTACAAAGGTTCACATCAGCACGGCGACACTACGCCTGCGATACTACACTTATTCTATGCTAGCAGCAGAACAACTCGTAGCAGCGGAAATCTTCTAGCAGCGGAACAACGACGAAGGTGGTGAACTCCACTCCGCAGGGACTCTGGCTGGGACACGATCTAGCTCGCACGAACGGAAACCACGACAAGCAATCAAGCAATCACGGCATCACCTGCAATCTGGCATGACACACCAAGTCAGTACATTGAATGTACTTGCAAGCTCACAAGAACCAAAAACATCAAGGCACGACAACAACATAGCATTAAGCAGGTTAATTAAATTAACAACTACCATGATACGACAACAACTACTAAGCATGATATGAAACTACTGCAGTACTGATAAACCAACAGCTCAATCCTAACAACAATCTCACTCTTGACCAACCGGACAAGCAATATACCATCTCGACCACCTCATGATCAAAACATCCATGTGATCACCTCGTGATCAACATATCCACACGATCACCTCGTGACCACATCACAAACTGAATGATCATCCTCAAGATCATCTCAATATCATCATCAACATCTTGCCAAACTATTACTGCTCACATATATCATATAAATCATCTATAAGTCATTCCGTCATGTGCGTGTTAATTGAACGGTGTGACCTAGTACGAACTTGTGCCCATGACCGAGGACACGGCTATCAATAGATTAAAAAATACACTCTGCAGAGGTTAGCACACTGTACCCACACCACGGAACCCATGGCCTCTCGCTCCCATTCGGGTGGACCAATGACATTCCGTCAAAACCGATCAACTGCCATGACACTCTCCCGGTCACTCCGACCTACTCCCCTCTGGGATAAGTCATGGATGGCCCCATGCCTACCAAAGGCACCAACGGCCACCGTCGTGGCAAAAGGGGTCCCAAATGGAGACATGAGCTTAAAACCAAACCTGGGCACACAAGGCTTATGCCGTCCTTGACGGTGTCCTGGACTAGGGGGTACTCACCAAGTCGTCTCCCGATCAGTTGGATTGGGCCGAGGACCCCCCATGGCCATATACTCATGGGCCAGTTTGGACAACCCCTGCCGCATACAAGGAAGACTCCACAAGACTTGGCACCCAAGACAAGGACTCTCCTAAACCCTAGGCCTCCGGTGTCTTATATAAATCGAGGCCCGGCTAGTCAATAGACAATCTTATTCATTGTTATCATCTCATGGTAGACATATGTACTCTGTACTATCCCCATATGAATACAATCAAGAGCAGGACGTAGGGTTTTACCTCCATCAAGAGGGCCCGAACCTGGGTAAAATCCGTGTCCATGTTACCATCGCTCCAAGACGCCTAGCTTAGGACCCCTACTACGAGATATGCCGGATATTGAACCGACATTGGTGCTTTCATTGAGAGCCTGCTGGGTGTTCATCGCGGACCGATGGGATGATTAGGTGATATTTTTCTGTTATATTTGTTCCACGTTCTTGCGAAATTTTACTGCTATCCAGCGCAATTTTCTTCTTCCGCAGATCGGGCTGAGGAAAAGCTGTTAATTTTATCGTATGCGGTCGCGGACAATCTGTACGTGCAGTGACCGGCTTGATTCGATCTCAAGTTCAAAGACGGATGGCGGCAACTTTTGCGCCTCGGGACAGGCCTCCTAGCCGAACTTGCAAAGTGCTAAAGCATAAGCGGGGTAGACTAACAAAGGAAAGTACTACTTGTGCTAGATTCAACACGTTCTTAATATTTAATTGATGTAGCTCCTTCCTCTTGGCTGTACTAATCCGTCTTAGGATATCAATTTTTTATTCTCTTTCTTGGACATTGCTATGATCACGGGATGGTCTAGCTAGTCCGGAATTGACTGGCTTCTCGGCAAGGGCTCTGCAGCAGCAGGAGGGACGTGCGGCGTCCAACTGCTTGGTTTCACAGTTAAAGCGATGATGACAGTACGACTAGCTATCAAAGTTCTTGGCGAGGTTGGATCGATATCTACGCCACGCTGCACTGAACAAAAACATCAGGTTTTATCTTTCTAGATGCCTATACAGTATATATTAATTTCACATAATATTGTACTTCCGGTTTGCATAATTTTTTCTGTGTAGATTGTTTCTGCGGCCGGTTTACAATTTGGTCCGCTAAACTGCGACCTAAGTGGTGGTCTGGCCTGTTCTAATAGTCCGACGGACACCCCATCCACAATCCGGTCTGCCAGACAATTTTGACTGTGTCACGTGGTCAACTCGATGTGCCGAAGTGGTTGTCCCGCCTCCGACGACCAAATTGTGTCGTCACCTTGGCGCGCCACCCTGTGTCGGCATCCCCACATCAGGGAGATCCTCTAATTTTTTACTTTAAATTTAAATTATATCAAGGCTATTGGCTAGTACTTTAAATTATATCCATGTTCGTGATACAGCGGACTGTTCGGCCATGACTCGGCCGACCTGATGTACTGTGGCACGTTACAAATCCGCAGTCGCTTCGGCTGTCATCTGAATAAGTCAGACACCGCGCTCTAAGCCGCAACTCGGTCTGCCAGACGAATACGCACAACATAGTGTGGTCACCACCGTCATGTCGTCAAGCTAACTTCGGCGTTCAGGCCATGTTTCTCAAATTATTTATTTCATATAAAAAAATTGTACTATTTTCTCTGTTTGTCTTCCGCTACTTTGTGTATGCAGGATAATCAACTACGACCGTGTTATGCTGGGCAAGCCGATGCTAGTGTCGGCCAAATAGTGTCATCGCCCAATTGGGTCAACCTTTTCTCCTCGTAATCAACTTCGGTGGTGTCACACGGGACTTCGGCGTCACCCTGCCGACCTACTTTGTCTCCCCGAACAGACCGGGGGCTTCACATCTCCACAGCGGTCATGCTGTGTCGCCACTTCAGAGTACCGAGCTCTCCCCTCGGTCACTTCGGGACCAGCTTGGGGGATGGGACCTCGACCCGCCACAAGCCCGAAACGCATCATCAACACCGAGCACACTAACCAGCTAAGTCGCTTTCAAGCTCAAAAACTTTCAGTTTTAAATTTTGTTCAGTTCGACCAAGCATTATACCTTTTTGGTAAAAAGTTATTTGTGAAAAAAAACTTCCTTGTCCAAACTTTGTTTATGGCACACAAATTCAAATACCCCGTTTACTTGGGGGCTTCCTTTATGAAGTCTTTCCTCTTGCATATGATTATACTTGTACGGCTTCGTTCCTTGTTCGTGTATTACGCCACAATATGCGGCATATTGACCTAAGTGATTTGCAAGCTGGGTTGCCTTGCTCCTGTGTTTACCCCTACGTTCCCGACTGTTCGGCTAGGGAGTAAAGGGAGCACCTCTGCAATTGTCATGATCGGGTCACCCGAGCCGGACCTCAGACTGGGTGAAGCCAAAAGCTAGCGCTCTTACTGTTTTCAATAATGGTCGGCACACAACGGAACTCGTGAGTACAAAAAATATATTGCACAAGTCTCATAGTGAGCAACCGAAGAAAGGTATCCGTGGGGGTACTATTTTCTTCAAAGATGCTTCTTACACTTCGTCAGTAATATAGCATAAGTCCCCTGAGCGTGCTTTGTCTGTTACAGCCTTATGGTCTGATTGCCTGGTTATCGGAAATACCATCGATATTCTCGATAGGGGGAGTACATAACACTTTTCGGCCCTTGGCCGAAGAGGGAGAAGCCGACGATCGGTTAAGACGCGTTTAAAGTTCGGGTGAACACATATATGATATAAGTGCTTCGGTACATACAATCATTATACATAAAATTCTTTTACCCAAGTCACTCGGGGGCTCTTAAATTTATGTGAGCTGTTTTATAGTAAGTGTTCTTCTTCTTTGTCATTGCAAAGTCTTTTTTCTATCACTCCTTTTTCCGATGCGAGTGTGTGGTCAATAGCCGGGGAGCCTAATTTCTCTCTCAAAGACGCTAAAGTTTGCTAAACTGGCCTAATGAGAAGCACCCCGCCTTCGGGATAGGAGGTTGAAGCCGTAGGCTGACCCGCTTGAAGTCTTGAGATAGGATGTGTCATGTTAAAGCACGATAGAAGCACAATTCTTTTTTTTTCTAAGACCAATTTTCTGATTGGCACCGAACAATTGATCTAGTTCGGACGTCGAGTTTTTACTGGCGTTTTTGTTTTTCCAATCCTATGGCACTTTTCAACTATTTGTGTGTTTTCCGCATAAGTCTCGCAGTGCAACACCGGACACCTTTAGAGATTCGGCAAAAACTCTCGCATATTGCTATATATGCATCAGTTTCGAATTGTGCCTTCGGTTAATAGTTGGGTTTCCCGGCTCCTGTGCTTGCCTCCCACGTTCCGCTTTGTTCCGCTAGGTGTGCAAAGGGAGAACCCCTGCGGTTGTGCTTCCATCTCGCATGGTTAAGCACCTCAGTGGAGAAAGCTGAAAACTGACTATCATAATAGGCATAAACTAGTCAGCAGTCTGATGACTGTATTAAATGATGGGCCATTCATAACATTGGCCAAAGTGTTTACGGCTTGACCTCGGCTGTCGCCGAACACTAACCGGGGGGCTACTTGCTGGCCTCCCAACTTTAACCTCCTATGACTAAGTGAAAGTTATAAAGCACACATATCTGATTGCCTCGTTTCCGCTAAACACAACCGCCTTCAGGCACCGAGACGTCGGCTAAGGGTTGTTTTGTTATTTTGGAAACACCCTGCGTAGCATCTACAAGGGGGTCGAAGCCGACGATGGGCCACTTTCAGATTATAAACGGTCGCAGCGAAAGTAAAAAATTTGGGTTCATTTAGACCACGGAGTTTGGAAGCTTTCCCCGAACTAAATTCTCAGTATTTTCCTCCCATATTGATCGGAGCTGAGGTTTCAAGATCATGCTTAGCATGACAACCCAAAGAAAGGAACCGATAGCGGGATTATTTTCTTTGGACGATGTTTCTTATGTTAAACAATAATATAACATGTCTCTCTGTGTACCTTTGTTTATAAAACCGTATGGCCGGATTGCCTTGTTTGCCGTATATCTTTGCCCTCATAAAGGCTTTATAAAGTAGGACAAACACTCCTCGGCCGCTGGCCAAGGAGGTTGAAGCTGATGGTCGGTCAACAAAGGTTAGTACAATGCGGATCCGAGCATTAATGATGTAACGTACTCGGATACATAGAGTCATTACACATAATTTGTGATTTCACTATGGATATTGATCCTTAATTCGGCCTCCCATGCCCGCATTAAGGCTTGGGGGAGCCTCAGGCTTACTATTTACAAATATTAAAAGGGCACATCGATCCCTTGATCTGGTGTTGCCACCCGACCAGTGTCTCGGGGGCTACTGCATTGACAATCCAATGCAGAAAATTTAAAGCGCAATATAGTTTTCGAGGAGATTATTATCCTCAGGTTGGTCGGCCGCACCCAACCTAAGTCTCGAGGACTTTGCACACCGCGTTTCTATTCCTAAGTATGCTACCAAGCTGGGAATTGATCCTCAGGCTGATTTTATGAATCGACCTGGGTCTCAGGGGCTACTAGGGTCAGCGGTTTGATTTTTCCTTCAGGTGCATCACAGATATTAGGCCAACACACACCTTGAGGGCTACTGGCTATACATCTCGGCAGAGATTACATTGCATAATTCGGAATTAAATTCATAAAAATCAGCCCATGGCCGAGGTGGTGCACCACCTCGGATACAGTCCGGAGTTGGTGCTCGACTACAATAGACACCCCGGAAGCAGTCCGGCATAAAGCTCGAACGCTAGTTGCTGGCTCCATAGAGGGCATTTCCGGCATTAAGCTCGGCTAAACTCCTTTAACTTTTTTGAACCAAGGTGATCTATGACACCTTGGATATAGTCCGACATTGGAGCTTGGACATAGTACGGCGGTGGAGCTCGGATACATTCCGGCGGTGGAGCTTGGCGTTGGAGCTCGGAAGCAGTCCGGCGTTGGTGCTCGGCTGCAAGGATACCTCGAACGCAGTCCGGCATTGGAGCTCGGACGCAAGAGGACACTGCCGTCCGGGAACAACTCCAAACCCGAGGTGTGGCATAAAAATTACAAGGCATTGATAAAGGCTGAAAACTTAAAGGGTCTCCTCGGATACCCGACGTGTAAACTCTTCGGATGCACTTCGGCGATCCTCAAGATCGAAGATGAGAAGATTGGTTGAACCAGTTTTCAAGACCGACGACCGAAGATGAAGAACAGTTCGAAAGAATCGAGGAGCATCCCCAACTTGAAGACCGGTTCAGGGGGCTACTGACGGTGTCCTAGACTTGGGGGTACTCACCACGTCGTCTCCCGATCAGTTGGATTGGGCCGAGGACTCCTGTCGGTGTCAAAACCGGCGGATCTCGGGTAGGGGGTCCCGAACTGTGCGTCTAGGCGGGTGGTAACAGGAGACGAGGGACACGATGTTTTACCTGTGTTCGGCCCTCTCGATGGAGGTAAAACCCTCGCCCCGCTTGATTAATATTGATGATATGGGTAGTACAAGAGTAGATCTACCACGAGATCAAGGAGGCTAAACCCTAGAAGCTAGCCTATGGTATGATTGTTGTAATGTATGTTGTCCTACGGACTAAAGCCCTCCGGTTTATATAGACATCAGAGGAGGCTAGGGTTACACAGAGTCGGTTACAATGGTAGGAGATCTACATATCCGTATTGCCAAGCTTGCCTTACACGCCAAGGAAAGTCCCATCCGGACACGGGACGGAGTCTTCAATCTTGTATCTTCGTAGTCTTGGAGTCCGGCGGATAATGATAGTCCGCTGTCCGGACACCCCTAGTCCAGACTCCTCAAGAGTCCCCAAACCAAGCTTCAATGACGATAAGTCTAGCGCTTTATAGTCTTCGGCGTTGCAAGGCGGGTTCTCCTTCAAATTCCATGTACCGCTTAATGTGTCCGGCTTCATCTTGAATATCGTGTTCCTCGGCTTCTATGCCAAATAATGGCCCTCTTCCACGCTGTCGCATCTAATGTGAAAAGCCAGTATGATTTTACGCTCCACCCCTAGTTGTGCTAGTCGTCCGCCTATAAAAGAGGCAAGAATCCAGATCCAAACCACACCGCCTTCCTCCCGCGAATATCCCATCGAGCGCTTTGACCTAAAAATCCATTCCATCATGGATCGCCGACGCGACTCTTCTTCACGCGCCCCCAGCCACCGCCGGGAATTGGAGGAGGTGCTCTGTTTCGCACAACGAGCTAGTGAAGCTCCAAACGGGGGATTTCTCCTCCGGCCTTCATGGTCCCGATCCGGGCCGGACTGGTTACTTATCAAGGTGGGAGGCAGCGGAGGACACCCAAGCCCCAATAAGGGGGAGCGTATGCTTGGCCCCTATCCGATAAGGGACTCGGATTCCCAATACATCCGCTCCTCCGCGGCTCTCGGAGTTCTACTTGACTCCAGCTCCACCACCTCACGCCCGCCTCGGCACCGCATATCGCGGGCTACGAGCTCTTTGTGAGCTATTCCTGGTCATTGAGCCCCATTTTGCAATCGTGGAAGAGGCTGTTTTGCCTCGCACTCGCTCTCACGAGGGGTCCATATATCAAGTGGGCGGCGCCAAATATGGCGATTGCGGGACCGGATACCCATCCGTACTCCCAAGAAGGCGTCCAAGACCGCCCTCGAGTGGTTTTAAATAGGAGACGCCCATTGCGGACCCAGTCCGGATCGGCCTCCGAGTTTAATGCTGCTCCCTAAAGAAGCGGCTCACCGGGCGCCCACGGAGCCCCGATTGAGAGAAGACAAGAGCGTTCATTACTTGATGGGCCGAATAAGATTACTGGCCCACTCCGGGTTGACTATGATTGGAGTCATGACGACATGCATCATGCGAGGGGTGCAGCCATTGCAATATAGAGGCCACCCCATGTGGGATTTCAACGGGGAAGACGATGCCACCCGTCATGGCCGCAAAGGGCCGGACTCGACCGAGGACCTAGTGAAGATCATGTCTGGTTTGTACAAGGGGGAGAAGGAGGACTTCCTTTGAATGAACCCTTTGATTGGGCTTTCCATGACCAACCCTAGAGGATGGGTAAGTGAACACTTTGAAGGGTTCAATTCATGCTTTTGAAGTTTAAGCTTCTTATATTATGCCTTCGGCGCAGGATCTACGCCGGACTGTGGAGGACATGGTGAGTCCTACTCCGCAACTCGAGGATCCAGAAAGATCCCTGGATCCGGCCTCCGAAGAGGACCCGGACATCAAGGTGGAGCTGATCGACGGGGTGTTTCACTAGATCAGCATAGACAATGCTTTGGTCGCCATTACGGCGGACTACCCCGGACTAAGTTCGGCTTCCCAGGTGACCGCGACCGAAGTCAGGACACCATTATCTCTTCCCTGCTCATTTCTAACCTTCGCGAACGATGGTATTTTGCAGGAAGAGCCTTTACGGCAGGAAGCCGAGCCCGCGGCGGCTGACCAACAAAGGTCAGTCCGGACCAGCAGGCGGAAAAGGAGCGCGGTGCGGGTGGAAACGTCGCCGCAAAGGTATAGCTCGTATTTGAGTTTTCAGAGCCACGTTCCAAGGAAACGCCTGAGTGCTCATGATCTTTGTAGGAGAAAAAGCGCTCGCCGGACTGCAGGCGTAGAAGTTCCCGATCCGACCTACACCGGCCAGGCTCCAGCGCCCGGCCTAGAGGGGGAGGCAAGCGCAAGACGCGGGCCGGGTCCTTCTCCAACGGAGGACACCGACAGACTGTCCGCCAACAAGTCTGAGGTGGAGAGCGCCATGAACCATAGGCGCCGCCGGACAGTATTTCGTGAAGCATGCTTTTCCCCTGAGGCATTGGACGCCTTTAACGCAGGGGACGCGCATCTCCGTGCCGCTCAAGATGGTTTTACCAGAGCCACGGAGCAGTATGTGAAAGACACACGGGTAAGGGAATTTCAATGGTTGTATATACCAAGAGCCCCCGAGACTTAAAGTAGTTATGCTAACTGATTTAAGGATCATTTGAAAACGCAGCTCTTACCGAGAAGAACGCCCACTGTCTCGGGAGCTACAAGATTGCAAGGCCCAACTTGAGGTCAAGACTTGTCGCCGCAGGAGGAGACGCAAAGACCCTCCCGTAACACATTTTTATTAATAAATATAAGCGCTACGTGCGGCGTATGCTGCAAGTCTAATAATGACATGGCAGGTACCGCCGGACAAGATCCGGACAGGCAAGCATTGCTGCGCCAGCTAAAGGCCGGCGAGAGTGTGCTGAATAGGGTTCAGCAGGAAAGGAACAAGCTCTAGGATGCCAACACCAAGCTTGGAGAAGAGATGAGAGGCGTTCGGGCCGAGCTGTCCGGCTCCGTTAAGGAGAATCAGCGGCTTCGTCGCGGCATTTATAGTAAGTGCTTGAGCAGACTCTTTTGAAAAGAAGAGTTTGGCGAGGAAGTATTTTGACATGATTTGTCTTGTAGGTATACTCACGGGTCGCCCCGCAAAGGAGATGCCCATATCAACGGGTGATCAACTTCCCGAATCTGTTGCAGCTACTCGAACGAAGTTCGGCAGCAATGAGCAGCGCTGCTCAGCTTTATGGCCATCCTCACCCTACCCGAGGGCCTCGGGAGCTTATGGAGAAGCTGCAGGAGTGCGGCAGCGCCTGCTTGTGGAAGATTTCGCTTGCCATTCAAGGTGCCAGGAGGCTTGGGCCATGGTGAAGATGCGGTACAAGAAGGCGGATCCCAACCACATGGCGAAGTTGGACCGGTGGGGCCCGATGGGAAGGAGATCCTGTGAGTTTAGTGTACAACCAAGTAGAGTTGGTTGCTAAATTTTCCCAACGGGATCAGAACTAGACAGCCTGTTAGACGGGATTGAGGAGGAATATAATCAAGAATTTGACAATGTATGTTATCCTTTAAATTGACATGTGAAATGCCTTCTAGCCGGATTGTAGATTGTTTGTCTTTGCCGACCTTTTCGCTTCAACCTCGACCCTAGAGTCGAGTGTGTCCGAATACCTCTTTGGTTGAGAAACAACCGTGGTATGCATGGAGACCAAAGCGTAGGGGTCATTAGTGCTTTATTAGATAAGTGCCCAACTAGTTATGTTATATTACATGGTTAGTAAGAAACATCTTCCAGGAGAATAGTTCCGTTAAGGGTTCCTTTCTCGGGAGGCATGCCCTAAAGTGCATGTCCGACTGCGAAGAAAGCAATAAAACATCCGGGGCAGATAGATAAATAGGTAAAAGTCATCTTTTAAATCACCGAACGAATATTCCCTTAAGAATGCTAGCTTCGCTTCACCCACCGAGGAACACATTCGGTGACCCGGCAAGAATAATCGCAGAGGTGCTCCTTTACCTCCTAGCCAACAATCGGGAACGAGGGGTAAGCACAGAGCCGTGCAACCCAGCTTGGCCAAAACTTAAGTCATATCGATGCATGTGGAAGCTTGACACATGTGCCGGGTATGGAACTCAGATAATTGAGCTTCGTAAAAGAAGCCCCGTGAATAATGAGTGCGGATGGCACATCATGTGTATGCAAAAATGCTAAAATAGGCCCGTAAGGCTTTTAAATAAAAAGGATAAAAGAGAAACAAAAGACAGCCAAGTGTAAAAGTTTGACGGGGAAGGGGCGAACTCTTAGTCCGGCGCTAGGCATAGAATCGCTCGGAGGCGGGCTGCGCTCCATGGGTTCGCTCGAGTCGGTTATCCGACGATTTCAGACGGTATGCTCCGCCGGTCGACTTGATCGACAATGAAGGGCCCTCCCATTTGGGCTTGAGCTTGTCCTTTTTCTTGTCCGGCAGCGAGAACTTGTTCAAGAATGTTGTAAGTCTTGGCCCGTATTCTCTTTTGATATCTTCGCCTGCTGCCGATAAAATGCGGAACGAGCCTTCGCGACGCCACGTTCTTCCTCCAATGTGTCCATGCTGTCCCGCCGATCAAGCTCGGCCTCTCTTTCCTCATACATGCGCACTCGAGGTGAGTCATGAATAATGTCACAGGCAAGATCGCCTGCGCCAGATACCGTAAAAATGGCGTGAATCCGTAGTACGGTTAGGCGTTGTCCGCAGCCCCCGTAGTACGGAGTCGAGCTCCTCGACCCATTGTGTGTCGGATTTAGTAAGTGACCTCACTAGTCCGGGTTTAATGCCGCCATTATTAGACCATTTGCTCTTTCCACTTGACCGCTGGTTTGAGGGTGATAGATCGACGCGTAGTCGAGCTTGATGCCCATATTTTTGCACCATGACTTAACCTCGCCGGCTGTGAAGTTCGTGCCGTTGTTGGTGATGATGCCGTGGGGACTCAGAACGGTGTACCACCCCGATATAAAGTCTATCACTGGTCCGGACTCGCCGCTTTGACCGTTTGGCCTCTATCCATTTGGTGAATTTATCCACCATGACCAATAGGTACCTTTGCTTGTGGGTTCCCTTTAAGGGGTCCAACCATGTCAAGCCCCTGCATCGCGAACGCCGGGTAATGGGTATGGTTTTGAGGGCGGTGGGTGGCATATGGCTCGATTAGCAAAGAGTCGACAACCAACGATCGCCGACCAAGTCTCGCTGCTCGCCCGAGCCGTCGGCCAATAAAATCTCAGACGGAATGCCTTTCCTACAAGGGCCCGGCTGCTGCGTGGTGTCCGCCTAGTCCGCATGAATTTCAGCCAGAGGTTTCGCCTTCCTCTTCGGAAATACACCTATGAAGGACTCGGTTGTACTTTTCTTATAAAGTTCTCCTCATGGACCTTGTAGGCTTTTGATCGCGGACTATGCAATGGGCCTCGCTTTTGGTCTTCGGAAGTTCCTGCCTAAGCAAGTAGGCTAGAAAGGTTCTGCCCACGCGCGATTATCGCCATTATAACGTAATGAAGGTGTTATGTCGTCTGCTGAATCATCGATTGATGCGGTTTTTTCCGGTTTGTCGCTACCGGCTCGTCTTCCCATAGTACGGATGGCTTGAAGAGCCGCTCCAGAAGATATTTGAGGACAAAGATCACGTTTACGCAACGATGCGTACAAGACGTCGGCCGCTTGGTTATTATCTCGGCTATGTGATGGAATTCAAGTCCTTAAACCGAAGTTGACATTTTAGGACAGCATTGCGATATGCTGCCATTTTCGGATCCTGGCCTCAAAGTCTCCGCTTATTTGGGATATTGCAAGGTTTGAATCCTCGCACCTCTAGGCGTTGAATGCCCATGGAGATCGCCATCCGGAGACCATGTAACAGGCCTCAGATTCGCCTGCGTTGTTGGAGTCCGTGTACATTATTTGAAGTACATATCGACTGAATCTCCGGTTGGGGACGCTAATACGACGCCAGCCCCATCCGCCAACATTTTGGAGCCGTCGAAATGCATAGTCCAATTGAGTATGCGCCGCACTTTTAGGGAGTTCGCTTCATCCATTCGCGACGTCAGCCAAAACTTGTGACTTTATAGCTCGCCGAGGTTTATAAGTTATATCGAATGGTAAGAGCTCAATGGCCCATTTTGCAATCATGCCCGCTAAGTCGCGGTTATTTATAATGTCATTGAGTGGTACTTCAGAGGCCACCGTTATCGAACACTCTTGAAAGTAGTGCCGAGTTTCGGACGCCATGAACACCGCATATGCTATCTTCTGATAGTGCGGGTAACGGGATTTGCAGGGGGTTAACACAATGGATACATAATACACTGGTTTTTGAAGAGGGAATTTATGCCCTTCTGTCACTCGTTCGACGACGAGGACCGTGCTTACAACTTGATCCGTTGCTGCGATGTATAACAACATTGGTTCGCCCAGAGTGGGCGCAGCCAGGACCGGATTTGTTGCCAATATGGCCTTTATTTCTTCGAGTCCAGCAGTGGCGGCATCCGTCCACTCAAAGTGTTCGGTGCGCCTGAGGAGGCGATAGAGGGGCAACGCCTTTTCTCCTAAACAGGAGATAAAGCGGCTTAAGGCTGCCACGCATCCTGTTAATTTTTGTATTTGTTTGAGGTCTTTTGGAATATCCAACTGTGACAGAGCTCGGATTTTAGCACGATTTGCTTCAATTCCTCTACCGGATACAATGAAACCCAAAGAGTTTTCCGCTGGTACGCCAAAACGATTTTTCCGAATTCAGCTTGATGTCATATGCTCCGAGGTTGTCGAATGTGAGCCTCAAATCGCCTACTAGAGTTTCGACGTGTTTTGTTTTGACGACTACGTCAGATAATGTATGCCTCGACTGTTTTGCCGAGCTGGGTGGCGGACATGTTTGAATCATGCGCCGATATGTTGCGCCGCATTTTTAAGTCCAAAGGGCATCGTGTTGAAGCGTAATGGTCCATATGGAGTGATGAATGCCGCTATGCTTGGTTCGCTTCCGCCATCTTGATTTGATGATAGCCGAGTATGCGCCCGTGAAGCACAACGAATCGTGTTCGCTGTAGCATCGATAATTTGATCGATGCGGGGAGAGGAAGGGATCCTTTGGGCAAGCCTTATTGAGGTCTTTAAAATCGACCGAGGCGCCAGATTTATCCTTCTTGGTACCATCACCAGATTTGCTAGCCATCCGGATGTTTAATATCTCTAATGAATCCGCTTCAAAGAGTTTGGCTAGCTCTTCTCCCATTGCTGTCTTTTGGGTTCGGAAAATCGCCAAAGAGCCTATTTGACCGGCTTAAACTTTTTACGATGTTTAGGCTGTGTTACGCCAACTCGTGGGATTCCGGCATGTCCGAAGGATGCCAGGCGAAGATATCCCAATTTTCCCAAAGGAATTCGCGCAGTGCGGCTTCTACTTCGGGGTTCAATTGTGCCCCAATGGAGGCCGGCTTTGTTGGGTCCGTTGGATGGACCTGGAATTTTATTATTTCATCTGCTAGTTTGAAGGAGGTGGACTTGGATCTTTTATCGAGTATCACGTCGTCCCTGTTCACCGTAGAGCGCAGCGCGGTGAGTTCTTCTACCGCTAAGGCTTCGGATAGTGCCTCGAGGGCTAGTGCGGCTGTCTTGTTTTCGGCGCGGAGTGCTATGTCCGGATCACTAGCGAGAGTGATTATTTCACTGGGCCCAGGCATTTTGAGCTTCATGTACCCGTAATGAGGTACTGCTTGAAAAATTGTGAATGCCTCTCGCCCTAATATGGCGTGATACCCGCTGCTGAACGGGCCACCGAACGTGACTTCTTCGGATCTGTAATTGTCCGGAGAGCCAACACCACATCGAGTGTGATTTTTCCGGCAGCGCTTCCGCTAGGGATTATTCCTCTAAAGGTTGTGCTGCTTCGCTCAATACGGCTCCAATCGATTTCCATTTTTCGCAGAGTTTCTCGTAAATGAGGTTTAGTCCGCCGCCATCCATGATGACTTTTGTCACCAAAAGTCGCCCACTATGGGACTAAGTACCAAAGGTCACCGGTGCTCGTTGTTCGAATTTAGGCTCGTCGCTGGCATTGAAGGTAATAGCTGTGTTACTCCATGGATTTGCTGTTGCTACTTGGTAGACTTCGGCGAGTCCGCGGATTGTTCGCTTTCGCATATTGTTTGATGCGAAGGTCTCAAAGACTGTTGATACCGTGCTGATATTGTTGGAGTGGTTTCCCAGAGCTAGAAGTTCCTTGCCACTTTTGGCCACCTGCCGTAATATCCAACATGCTCGGCTATGTGTTGGGACGGCTCCTCTCAGTACTATGAAGTTTACAGGTCCATTGAGCCATCCCTCCAAAGACAGCCGCTTCCTTATTGGGTTTCTGTTTTTCGCTTTTTGCATTTGGGGCCCGAGTGTAAGGCACCCTTTATCATGGACGGGTGGGGCGGATTATCCCAAAATTGATTTTCAGTTTTTCGAAACTCTCCATCACACAAGATTTCAGTTATGGACGCCAGATCGGTGAAGCGCGTAATTCTGCGACGATCAATGGCGCTAGGATTCCTTGTCCGTGCAATTATTGCGTAAGATTGAGATTATGCTTTCCTCTCAAGCAGTCCTTTATCCTGTCCATAACCAGGAGGAATCGCCCAAGAATGATGTACTGCTTCAAGGCTCTTGCCGATTAGAGATAGATCGCATATGTCCGGGCGGGTGGGTGGACTAAAATCCGGATTCCTGCCCATCTTGGGGCTCAAGGCCGAGGGTTTCCGATTCGAAGCTTGGTTTGCTGGACACAATCCAGAGAGTCCGGGGCGATGCATGATTTTAAGTTTAATGCTCGATCAAAGTCCGTCCCTCCGCGGGAATCCGGCATGGAGGGTTCGGGAATCCGGACGCGAATAGTTCTCAAGACAGCAAAGAAATGCCGACGCTTCCTCTACCATCGCGACATGGTGGGTGGCCCGGGAGAGTTAATCTCTCTCGATCGGTTTTAAGCCCAATCTGGTTGTAGTCCGTAGCGACTCCTGAGCGGGCGATGCGATCCAAGAGCTCGTTAACACACGAGAGCTCTATTGGATCCAACTGTTCGGCAGCTTTAGGGCTGACGTGAAGATTGCTTCCGATGACTTGAGAAGTCATTGCCGAAGCGGCGGCCGGGCAGGCGGTCATGAGAAAACCACCAAGCCAGATAGTTTGGCCGGCGGCCAAGGCCCCTCCGGCGAAAATACCATCTTTGAAGACGGGTGGAGGCATCCGCTCTATCGGTGACGACACAGAGGAACTTTCAATGAAAGCACCAATGTCGGTGTCAAAACCGGCGGATCTCGGGTAGGGGGTCCCGAACTGTGCGTCTAGGCGGATGGTAACAGGAGACGAGGGACACGATGTTTTTACCTGTGTTCGGCCCTCTCGATGGAGGTAAAACCCACGCCCCGCTTGATTAATATTGATGATATGGGTAGTACAAGAGTAGATCTACCACGAGATCAAGGAGGCTAAACCCTAGAAGCTAGCCTATGGTATGATTGTTGTAATGTATGTTGTCCTACGGACTAAAGCCCTCCGGTTTATATAGACACCGGAGGAGGCTAGGGTTACACAGAGTCGGTTACAATGGTAGGAGATCTACATATCCGTATTGCCAAGCTTGCCTTCCACGCCAAGGAAAGTCCCATCCGGACACGAGACGGAGTCTTCAATCTTGTATCTTCGTAGTCTTGGAGTCCGGCGGATAATGATAGTCCGGCTGTCCGGACACCCCCTAGTCCAGACTCCTCAACTCCCATGGTCAGATACTCATGGGCCGCCGGACAACCCTCGCCAGATACAAGGAAGACTCCACAAGACTTGGCGCCCAAGACAAGGACTCTCCTAAACCCTAGGCCTCCGGTGTCTTATATAAACCGAGGCCAGGCTAGTCAATACAATCTCATATTCATTGTTATCATCTCGTGGTAGACATATGTACTCTGTACTATCCCCATATGAATACAATCAAGAGCAGGACGTAGGGTTTTACCTCCATCAAGAGGGCCCAAACCTGGGTGAAATCCGTGTCCATGTTACGAGCACTCCAAGACGCCTAGCTTAGGACCCCTACTACGAGATATGCTGGATATTGAACCGACAGTCCTACCTGATTAGGGTAGTGCCCATGCATAACATTCCCTCGTTGGAGGCACCGACGAGAGGCATGACAACAGACCCAGCTAGGGCCTTCCCATATAGGCAAATGTGGTTGCACTAGAAAAATCCCGGTTCGGTGGCACCTGACCAACTTAATGACAGAATTTGACCCCAAAAATATAACGGTGATAATTGAAACTCGGATATCAACTATCAAACTGTAATCCAAGTCATAGCAATATCCAACAAGTAATCCAAGCATAATATCATCATACCTAAAATACTCCGAGGAGAACATAACACTACTATCACGATGAATCCAAAAACAATAATCCTACTACTCCAATAACAAGAATAAAGCTATCCAGCTAAGATCCACATGTAAACATCATCTCCGAAAATAATACTACAATCAACACTAACAGAACATCAACTAGCATCATGAAAATAATCATACTAACCACTAATAATCCAAAGGCAGCATGACATCCAAAGTAATACTTCAAAAATATAATACCAGATACTTTTAATATCCAACACCATCTTTCAATATCCAATACCCGATGAGAGGATCGTTGGTCATCGGGAGGGGGTCAATCTCCATCAACATCTT
This sequence comes from Aegilops speltoides, assembly GCA_021437245.1. Lineage (NCBI taxonomy): Eukaryota > Viridiplantae > Streptophyta > Magnoliopsida > Poales > Poaceae > Aegilops > Aegilops speltoides. Next base: position 104,130,723 of record CM038145.1, read on the forward strand.
CACCAGCACCATCTCCTCTCAAAACCCTAGTTCATCTCTTGTATCCAATCTTGTATCAAAACCACAAATTGGTACCTGTGGGTTGCTAGTAGTGTTGATTACTCCTTGTAGTTGATGCTAATTGGTTTACTTGGTGGAAGATCATATGTTCAGATCCTTAATGCATATTAATACTCCTTAGATCATGAACATGAATATGCTTTGTGAGTAGTTACGTTTGTTCCTAAGGACATGGGTGAAGTCTTGCTATTAGTAGTCATGTAAATTTGGTATTCATTCAATATTTTGATGAGATGTATGTTGTCTCTCCTCTAGTGGTGTTATGTGAACGACGCCTACATAACACTTCACCATTATTTGGGCCTAGAGGAAGGCATTGGGAAGTAATAAGTAGATGATGGGTTGCTAGAGTGACAGAAGCTTAAACCCTAGCTTATGCGTTGCTTCGTAAGGGACTGATTTGGATCCACTAGTTTCAAGCTATGGTTAGGTTTAGCTTAATACTTCTTTTGTAGTTGCGGATGCTTGCAATAGGGGTTAATCATAAGTGGGATGCTTGTCCAAGAAAGGGCAGTACCCAAGCACCGATCCACCCACATATCAAATTATCAAAGTACCGAACGCGAATCATATGAGCGTGATGAAAACTAGCTTGACGATAATTCCCATGTGTCCTCGGGAGCGCTTTTCTCATTATAAGAAATTGTCCAGGCTTGTCCTTTGCTACAAAAAGTATTGTGCCACCTTGTTGCACTTTATTTACTTTCATTGCTTGTTACTAGTTACAAATTATCTTATCACAAAACTATTTGTTACCTACAATTTCAGTGCTTGCAGAGAATACCTTACTGAAAACCGCTTGTCATTTCCTTCTGCTCCTCGTTGGGTTTCACACTCTTACTTACCAAGGACTACTATAGATCCCCTATACTTGTGGATCATCACGAGGCAAGGATGATGGGGTGCTCGGGAGAGGCTCGGGTAGCCTTAAATAGCCAGCGGGGGAGGAGGTCGACCTGGTACCACCGCGGACGCGTGTCCGGCATCGCGAACGCGTGCTCACGTGCATGAGCTTGGGGTTATGCGACAGAGGATGCACATGGGATAACTCACGGGGAAGAGGAGGCCAAGGGAGCACATGGAGGAAGACGAGGGCGACGAACAGAGCCAAAACGCCATTGTACGTCCGTGGGCACGCGGCGGTTTGCGTCGGTGATGAAGCTGCCGGAGGGGGAGAGGGGTCCAAGGAACGGCGACGACGAGAGGAAGACAATGGACATGGTCACAGCTCTAAGACGACGAGGGGGAGCGGTGCCGAAGCACAAACGGCCACTAGACGCGGCCACTGTGCACAAAGCACGCAAACGTGCATGCCAGCTGCGCGGTCACCACACGACATGGCACAGGGAGGGCTATAGAGGATGGCAAACTATGTCTCAGAGATAATCCTTCCAGGGTGGAGCACTTATGAACCATTGGCTTGACCTGAGGTGCTTTGGTTGAATGGAAATCATCGCCTGAAGTTTACTGCAGCAAACTTGGTCATGCACTAGTGATCAACAGGAACTTGATTGGAGACAATGTAGTTGTCTGGGAGGTTTAACTAAGGAAGAACTACAATCCTGGAGGTTTATAGAAGAAATGGACCAATAAATAATAGGGTTGCTTTGCAACTGCATTTTTGGTCCAGAAACTTGATTTGGATGATGCACTCACATGGAGAAGCAACTTGGGCTAAGATTGGGCAAAGCTTGATTATTTGGACATATGAAGATGATGTAAAAATCTCATACCAAATGGGTTCACCAAAATGGTACTTGCTTCACAAAAATCATTTTTGTCCAGAAACTTGGAATAATTTTGGTGATCAAATGGATCATTAAAATGATGCCAAAATGATTGGATAGATGTTTTATGGGTATAATAATGATCTGGTAATTTATCAGAATTTTTGAAGCAATATAAAATACACTTGCTTCACAACCTGCAAATATTGCCAGAATCAAAGATTTGCTCCTGTGCTCAGATAGATGATTGGATGGATCTGCAAATGGATGGAGGGGGTTAATATGAGCACATTAAGGAGTGTGCAAAATTTCAACTCATTTGGATACTCCTAGATAGTACTTCCTTCACAAAGCCTTCTGTTTGACAGAAACTTTGAAAAATCACTGAGGAAGATTGGCTAGGCAAATAAAGTTGAAATTGTGCACGAGGCAATTATTTTGATATATAAGCATGCCCAAAAATCTTGGGAGCCACTAGGAAAATATAAATGACACTTCCTTCACAAAGTGCCATTCAGTATAGAAATGAAGAATAATTATTGGGGAATTATTCTTGAACTGGCCAAGGAAATGTTTGGGCATATTTGAGCTATACATAACCTAAAGGAATTATGAGATTATTTGGGGATTTTTCGATGGACATAAATATAGGTTGCTTCACAACCTAGGGCAGATAGGGTTATTCTTTAATAGAAAAAGGAATAGTTCCTAGAAAAAATTTAGGGTTTGGTCAAGGAGTGAAGTGACATGGTCTTGGCAAGGTTTTTAGAATGATGAGCCACTTGGGAGGAGGAATGAGGATGATTTCCCAGGTGGCAAGGCCACATAACCACTCCAAAAAGAAAAACAGAGCAAAAACCAGATAAATCAAAAGAAAAAGAAAAGGGCCAATAACCAGGCTGTTACAACCGTCCTCCTAACCATCCAACCACAGGTTGGTTAGCACCACAAAATGTATGTGGTGACCGTGATGAGCTTATTCTGAAGTCCAGTGACCATATCGTGCTTTCTCTTCAAATACAATGACCGTAAGTGTCCTCAACAAAATACAGAGCACGCATCAAATACAAAGTCCGCCAGTGTCATCAACAAAATACGGAGCTGTATCGTGAGCTAAATACCATATGATCACCACGAGAATGTATATGGTGACCGTAATGAGCATATTCTGAAGTCCAGTGACCGATAGTGCTTTCACTTGAAATACAGTGACCGTCATGCGTGAATGTGTCATGGGCATGCATACTTTTAGAGGGCCGAGAGATAGTTTGTGTGCGTACGTGAAAGTGGTGTAGAAAGAGGGGGTGTCCAGTGGAGACAAGGATAGATATGCCCTTCGTTTCTCTTTCCCGTGACTAATATTTTAGGAGAAAATATAAACATTCACAATGCAAAACAAATATTTTTGGATGCACCATGCAATTAACTTTCATGTATAACATTGTACTATTATATATGCTTATTTTTTTAGTGGCTAATTGTGTGGGTGGTGTGGTGGGCACATCATTTCTAGTTGGGGTGGGCACATAATTTCTAGTTGTGGTGGGTCAACATGAGGACTCATGGGTCGGTTCCATCCTACACCACATAAGTTGGACTGAGACACATTATACAAAGACCCATGTGGTGGACTCGGCCTACAACACGAAGCTACCTAAGTCGTGGAGGACTCTATCCCCACTGGTGATAAGCCGACTCTATATGATTTGTAACCCTAGGCCCCGAGTATGTTATAGAAGCCTGGGGGCTAGTTCATCGATAGTATACACACACGCACAATGCCTGGTATTCACGTGTACTTTGTACACACCCCTATCACTAATATATAGTACCAAGAGTAGGCTTTTTCCTCAACTGCAAGGGTCCGATATAGGGTAAAACTTTGCCTCGTATTACCATCTAGCCTAACAGTCAGGGATATCCTACCGAATGATCTGATGGAATCATATCTGCCAACTACTAAGAAAGTGGTGTGTCTGGGGGGGCAATGTATGCGATAGAGGCCTAAAGATAATGTGCGTGCGGGAGACACGTAGGCACATATATGTGCGTATAGAGGGCTAGTAGAGACCGTGCGTGTGTATATATGCATGTGAGAGAAATAGCGTTTTCCAACTGAGATTAGTGAAAAGAGTGGTACATAGTAGTCAGAAAGAGAGAGATATACAGAGAGCGTGTGCGTGAGACACCTCGACACCCCGGGAGAGATTGTGAGCATGCGTGAAAGAGAAATGTCGATGCATATAAAGTGTGTGCACTTATGCGTTAGATAGAGAGATATATAGCGCGTTTGTGAGAACGGGCCGAGGCATAGTGCATCTACGTGTAAAAGGCGGTTCTACGCATTAAGTTAAAATATAAATGGCATTATTATTTTTGGATGAGATCATGAATTTTGCAATTTACGTATGAACGAACATCGGTCTATCAGACACCCATACTCTATTGAATTCTAGCATGTGCATGTGATTATCGATCCATAGAGTGAGAGCGGTTTGAAATACATTGCTTTTGCAATTCATATATAAACATTAATTAGTGCACTCCATGTTGTTAATGTGAAGCACTTTATACATTTGTCACTTACATGGATACATTCCAAATTTCTAGCTACGAAATAGAATACATGTTGAATTCAACATAAAGGGGGTTTCGAAGATTCGAATTCATGCATTCATCTATTTGAACCCGAGATAATGGCATTTGTAAATCAGATCTAAAAGGGGGCATCGATCTTTGTTGTGCGTTTGAACATGCTATATATTCATACACATGTGTAACTATTTTTTTTTGCAACCAAGGAGATTTTATCTGGAACCATGCATGAACTGAGGTAAGTTGCATATTTTTGATATATACTCCTATACAATGTATATTCAAAAGTACCCCCTCCATTCCAAAATTATCGTAGCTTTAGGATTTTCAAGAGTAAAGATTTGCGAAGTTTGACAAATCCTGAAAGTTCAATTCAAGAGAAAACGTTAATGCTTCTGCTCCCAAATATTGAACGAAGCACCAAATAAGCCTCTGGTCACCCGAAACTGCGCGAGACTAATGTTTGGTGGTAGGAAATTACTGTCCTGACTCTGGCCAGTGTAGCCTATCGGCCCGATGTCCAAAGATCTAAACCGGGGTAGGTTTGTAACTTCTCCAAGATGCCAGTCTCAACCGCCTCCGAGAAGCATTCATACGCCGTGGGCGCCTAAACACCCATGCGCTCGGCCGAAATCTATCTCGCCCACCATTCGGGACACCTGAGATTACTGTCCTACCTCCAACCCGCAATATGTCCGAAATTTTAGATGGGGGCAAAGTTTGTAACTTTCCCCAAATTTCAAACAAGCGCGTCCCAAACCGAAACATTTCCCCCCTTAGTTCCCCCCTCCCGCCCCATTTACCCATTCATACTCCATGGGCGCCAAAGCGCCCTCTCGAACAGCCGCGAAACCCCAACCTCCTCCGTCCTCCACCCCATAGCACCCAATCCACTGCCGCCCTCCTCCACGCCGGAGCCGGTACCCCGACGTCGTTGTCCAACGCAACCGCAATCGCAACGCCCTCAAGGAATTAGCAGCTGAAGCCGAGGCAGAGCTGCCTCCACGACGCTGATGCCGACGTGCGCCATACCAGAACCACTTCGACCACGCCATCCCGCGCCTCACCGCTACCGCTCCACTGTCGCAACCGTCCACCGCACCGGAGCTATTCCCGCTACGCTGTTGTTCCCCGGCTCGGATCTGGTACCTCGTTGCCGACAAACGGCCACCGCACCGCACCCAACAACTTGGCCATGGGTTCATCCAAGGCTCCACCGTCCTCCACAACTTCTCGTTTCTAGCAAACCACAAGAAGATCATTGGAAAAACAGAAGGAGGACACAACACTGCCAGTAGAAAGAGGTACTCCCCTTCCCTTATTCGTGCAAATCTTACGTCTCTGCTCACATCGTATTCATCCCACGAAAGAAACTAGTTGAGCTTTTCTTACAGCATTTTCTTCGTGATACTAAATGCACAAGGTTTCCTCCCATTTAATATTTCTGTAACATCCCAAATTTTCAATTTGGAATGTTATACATAGATCATTCATGCATATTATATTTTATTGCATTTCGATTCGCGATCCTCGAAATTCTAAGCAACTCAAGGACCCACGGAGAGAGTTGGGGATTTCACGATTTTCATATTTGAGTTCTATCAAATATCGAAACGAGGATCATTTGTTTTAATTATTTTTCTCTCCGAAAATATTTCATATTTAAAATATATGAGAGGGGATAATATGACTTCCCCAAAAATAATGAAATATTGGAGGAAAAATATTAAAAACAAAATAAATATTTTTTGGGGATTTTATTGCTATTTTATTTGCATAGGAAAAATAAGCATTTTTCAAAATTGCATTATACGCCCAAATAAATGATCATCTTGTCCGGCTTATTTTTAGAGGACGGGGAAAATTTATTTCGGGATTTTTGGAGTCCGTTTAGTATTTCTTTCTGTCTTTTCCTACATGTCAGAATTATTAAAAAAAGAAAAAAAGAAGAAGAGGAAACCGACTCCGGGCCGTACCCGACCGGGACTCCGCCCGGGGGGCTTTATAAGCCGGGGCCCCCTGCCCCGCAGCCCACCGTCGCCAGCAGCCCACCCGCGCCCCCAAACCCTAGCCGCTGCCGCCGCTGCCACGCCCATCCGCCGCACGGACGCCGCCTGCCGGAGACGCCGCCCCCGGACTTGACCGCCGCCGCCGCCGTTTTTTCGGTTTATTTCGGTAAACCCTGGATCTACATCCCTTTTTTATAATTTCCGGTTTATTTTCATCAGGTCGGTTTTCCCGACGGTTTATTTATTTTGCGAACGTTCGTCCGTATGTTCATTTTAACGAATAGTGTTCACCGTTTAGCCACAGATAGCGAACGTTCGTCCGTTAGCCTGTTCGTCAGTTTTTCTTTTTCTTAGGTTTTTTCGCGATTATTTTCGATCGCGATTTCTGATCCGATTTTTGTTTTACTATAACTTTTCGCTTGTTTATCAGAATCAGACGATTCAAGCGCCTAGAGTTTCGTCTCGAAACCCTCTTCCCGTTTAACCAACCCAAACAAGTTTTTGCTACTGTAAAATTTGACCTCAGTCCAGATTAGTAAACGAAGCTTCTTTCTTTCACCATTTGAGTTTCGTTGCTTCGTTTGATTTGATTCTTTTTGCAAACCGGAGTTCTTAAGTTGAACTTTCTGGTTAGATCTCTTATTTGAGTTTTTACCCGTGCTTTAGATGAGTGCTTATTGTATGCTTGTTTGTTTGCGTTAGAGTACCCGGAGTGTGCAGCCTGCTACTACGAGTCTCTAGGTTTCACGGATCATTAGCAAGGCAAGTAACACTTTGATCATACCTCCTTACTACCCAGTTTTATTGCATTAGATCAATCCTCAAACAATTGCATGGTTATGATCTGTTTAACATGTGGGTTTTGGGAAGTAGATGAGGTAGTACCTATTGTCCTGTTTATTATCAGACCTTTGGGAGTTACTTCTACGTTTGCTTATATTGCTATGCTATGCATGTAGACGTGGATTGGGTGGGTGTATCCATGACAGATGTGAGTATTGTTAATTAATGGTTCAACTTAAGGTGGCAACTTTAATACACATCTGGGTGGATTGAGGCACCTGGGGAACCCAGTGTTGCTTGTATTTTTGGAAATCCCGGGGTACCGTGTGATTCTCCTATGGACCGCCACCCAGGCTCAAAGGGATCATAAGATTATTCATACTAGAAACTTCCGTGTGCAGCCACAAGATACTATGGGCTCTAGCATGGTTGATTAAGTCATGTGAACTCTTATAGTGGTAGACTAGCAGATGTAGGGGAACGTAGGTGTAACTGTCTACCCTTCGTAAGGTGCTAACGCTTCTGAAAGACTGTATCTCGGTCATCCGTTTCTCAAACACCATGTAGTGCGAGAAATCCAACGGAGGAGATCGGGTCTTGTGGGGAAAAGTGTGCAGAACTCTGTAGAGTATATAAACTAATGATGGTTAGCCGTGTCCCCGGTTATGGACGTTTTGAGTATCTAGTTCTTGGATTATCATGTGAATCTCATCATGTTACTTAATTAAATTTATTGGGTTTAATGATGATTCTTAATTGGGATTGAGTTGGGTGAACCTTCTCAATGTTTAACAACCACCATGATAGTTAAATAAAATTTATTCCTTTGTTGTAGGAAAAAAATTGGCTTTATGCAAAACTGTAACCATAGAGCTTTCCACCAAGCCATATATGCATGTAGCGATAGTTATATTCTGTTCATTACTCTCTATGTGTTACATTGCCAGCATATTCCATGTGCTCACCCATTTCAGGCTGCAACGTTCATGTTGCAGACTTTTCGGACGACGAGTAAGGTGCCTTAGGTCGTGATCTTTCACTCAGTGATGCCGTTGGAGTTGATGGACTCGCTTTATCTTCCAAGCCTTCCGTTGTTATCGTTATTAGATGGCTTTAAGGCATATTTATTGTAATAAGTTCTCTTTGGAGACACAGGATGTAATAAGTGTGTGATTGCTATTCTGTTATAAATCCTTCAAGTATTGTGCGTGTCAGCATTACCGATCCAGGGATGACATTGATGCACAGAGATTGGACTGTTTGAGGTCTGGTCGCTACAAGATGGTATCAGAGCACACGCTGACTGTAGGACACGACCACTAAGCTAAAGCCATAGATCACTACTCTCTTCTCATTTCTAACTCCTCTCCTTTTTCTACTCTTTAGGATGGCGGATGCAAGGAACAAGTTTACCCAACCAGATGAAGATACCCCTTTTGGACGCCACTTGAAGGAAGTCACTAGATACCTGAACATCGGAGTACCAAGTTTCATCGGGACCTACATTGCCACTTTACCAGAAGAGGAGCGTTGGATGATTCAAGTTCAAGTTCCAGGAAGGACGGTCATGCCAGTCACTGAGCCGATAGAGTTTTCCTTTGATGCACCAACCTGGAGTCTAGGAAAAAGCATGGTAGCCCACATCACCATGGGACGCATTGGAGAAGTTTACCATAAGGATCTCAAGGATACTATCTACTAGATTTGTGGGCACCGAGATGAGCAATGGGAGATGATCAGCACCAGGAAGGATAGATCAATTGCAGCTTTCATCCAGGAGTTAAACCAGCACATTCGCCGCTAGGAGAACCAGATGTGCGCAGGCATGATAGATCTGAAGAAGGTTATGACCAGGATCATGGAGCTAGAAGAAGAACTCAAGACTACACGCGATGGATATGAGGAGGAAATGATGACACTAGTGGAGAAGAATGATGACCTGAAGAAGAAGCTAAAAGTATTCATGGGATACCCCGCGCCAGGAGGAGAAGACGAAGATTCCACTTGCCCGGAGAACTACATCATCATCGACGACACCGACTCAGACCCTGATGATAGTGATGACGACTATGTTGATGAAGCTGAAGCAGATATCATGGAGTCTTCAACTGATCAATTTTTCTAGTCGACCACCATAACAGTAGTAGTATTCCCCCATGTATATAGCATAGTCCAAGCACTTTTGTAATGATAGTTAGACTGATGTATGCCCTTGTTTGAATGGATTGAAGTGATAATGATTGTGTTTGTCTCATGTGCATATGGGTAGTGTTTTCTCTCTAGACCTCATTCTATTCTACTTTTCTCATCTTTTCTAAACCCTCAGATGCCTCCGAGACGTGACAATGGATTTGCTTTCCCACCGGAGCTCACCCAGTTGATTCAGCAGCAATACATTGATGCAGATACTAGTTCAGAATCAGAATCAGGGGAAGAACAACAACAAAAACAACAAAAACAACAACAACAACCAAAACAACAACAACAACAACAACAACAACAACCCACCACCACCACCACCTGTTGATCACTTAGCCCGTTTCTTGAGGCTTAATCCACTGGTGTTCTCTAGTACCACCGAGCCGATAGTTGCAGATGATTGGCTCCGCAAGATTGGAAGGGAGTTGACCACTGCAAGATGCACAGATGCGGAGAGAGTGCATTTTGCTGCACATCAGCTTGATGGACCCGCAGCATCATGGTGGGAGAATTTCACAACCACTTACCCCATCGACAGTGTCACATGGGACCAGTTTCAGCAAGCTTTCCATACTGCCCATGTTTCAGCAGGAGCTATGGACATGAAGAAGCATGAGTTTTGCAACTTACGCCAAGGAGGATGTACTGTTGGCCAGTATGTGGATGATTTTAGTAAATTAGCACGTTATGCCCCAGATGACGTTGCTACAGATGCAGCTAAGTAGGAGAAGTTTCTGGAAGGACTGAATGATGAGCTGAGCATGCAGTTGATGGTGGCAACCTTCAACAACTACCAGGAGTTGGTAGATAGAGCTCTCATGATTGAAGGGAAGCAGCAGCAGATTGACAACCGCAAGAGGAAGTATGGACAAGGGAAGTACAATTCTGGAGCTCAGCAGAAGCCTCGCTTTACCCCGAACTCGGGAGGACCTTTTCAGCATACCCATGGAGGCCACAACCATAATGGAGGAAGTTCGCACAACCATAGTGGTCCCAGGAATGGGAATGGTAATGGAGGAAGCAACGGCTAGAACCGTTCCAACCCAGCAACCCCAGCGAAGAAGGATTTGATCCACGTCACTTGCTACAAGTGCCAGAAGACTGGACATTATGCCAATGAATGTCCTAAAGCTAAGAATGGAAATGGCAATGGAAGCTCTGGGAAGAAGCCGAATCCTTTCAACAGGGGACAGGTGAACCACGTTAACGTGGAGGAGGTTGAAGCCTAGCCAGATGCAGTAATAGGTAAGTTTTTGGTTAAGTCATTTACTGCAATCGTTCTTTTTGATACTGGTGCATCGCATTCATACATATCAAGGGGATTTGTGGATAAGTATAAACTGCCCACCAAAATTCTTAGAACACCTATGTTAGTAAGCTCACCAGGAGCGGAGTATATGGCAAGTCAAGGATGTTTTCAGATGCCATCGACCATAGGGAGGCATGTTTTCCCCTCAAACCTGATAATTTTGGAGTTGCAAGGTAGGTTTGGATGTTATTCTGGGTATGGATTGGCTATCGATGTATGGAGGAAACATTGATTGCGCCAGTAAGTCAATTTTGCTTACCACCCCAGAAGGAAGAAGGATTAAGTATGTATCTCGGCAGGAGCCGAAGAGGACTCAAGTGAATTCCTTATCAGGAGTTGTACAGGAGGAAGTACCGGTGGTGAAGGATTTCCCTGACGTATTTCTAGAAGAGTTGCCAGGCATGCCACCGGACAGAGACATTGAGTTTTTGACTGAGCTTTTGCCAGCCACAGGGCCAATATCAAAGAGACCATACAGGATGCCCGCAAAGGATTTGGAGGAAATTAAGAAGTAGATTAAGGAGTTACTGGATAAAGGCTATATTCACCCAAGTTCGTCACCTTGGGGATCGCCAGTGCTTCTCATAGAGAAGAAGGATGGATCATTGAGGATGGCTGTTGATTATCGAGGGTTGAATGAAGTGACAATCAAGAACAAGTACCCACTGCCGATAATCAATGATATGTTCGACCAGTTGCAAGGAGCTAAAGTATTTTCCAAGATCGACCTGCGATCAGGATACCACCAGCTGAAGATTCGAGAGCAGGATATACCTAAGACGGCTTTTACCACTAGGTACGGGCTATATGAGTATACCGTTATGTCATTTGGTCTGACTAACGCACCTGCCTATTTCATGAACATGATGAACAAGGTGTTTATGGAGCTTTTAGATAAGTTCAGCATGGTGTTCATTGATGATATTTTGGTCTACTCGAAGAATGAAGAGGAGCATAAGGTGCATTTGCGTTTGGTACTTGGAAAGCTCAGAGAACATCAGCTATATGCCAAGTTCAGCAAGTGTGAGTTTTGGTTGAAGGAAGTTGGATTCCTTGGACATGTTATATCCGGAGAAGGAATAGCAGTAGACCCCACCAAAGTTGTCACTGTGACAAATTGGGAAGCCCCCACATCAGTTGGAGAGATCCGGAGTTTTCTTGGACTCGTAGGATACTACCGGAGGTTCAGTGAGAATTTCTCGAAGATTGCAAAGCCCATGATGGAGTTGTTGAAGAAGGACACCAAGTTCAAATGGACTGAGGAATGTGAGGCCAGTTTTCAGGAGTTGAAGAAACGTTTGGTTACATCACCGGTGTTGATTCTGCCAGATCAGTGCAAAGATTATGAAGTATATTGCGATGCTTCTTGTCGAGGACTTGGAGCAGTGCTTATGCAGGAAGGAAGAGTTGTTTCTTACGCCTCACGACAGCTTAAACCCCATGAGTTGAATTATGCTACACATGATTTGGAGTTAGCAGCCGTAGTGCATGCGTTGAAGAGATGGAGACATTTTCTCATCGGAAACCACTGTGAGGTGTACACGGATCACAAGAGTTTTAAATATATCTTCATGCAAAAGGAGTTAAATCTTAGGCAAAGGAGATGGTTGGAACTCATTAAGGATTATGATATGATGTTGCATTATCATCCAGGAAAGGCTAACGTAGTAGCCGATGCATTGAGCCGCAAGAGCCATGTCAACACCCTCATGACCGGAGAGTTACCAAAGGAGTTAGCCGAGGATCTTCGCGAGCTATGTTTGGAGATAGTTCCGAGAGGCTATATAGCAGCATTGGAGATTCAGTCTACTTTGATGGATAAGATAAGAGAAGCTCAGAAGACAGACAAGGAGATTGCCGAGATAAAGGAGAAGATGAGCAAATGAAAAAGCTAAGGGATTTCGTGAGGATGAGCACAATACCTTATGGTTTGAGGACTGCGTTTATGTGCCTAATGATCCGGAGATCAGGAAGTTGATTCTGCAAGAGGCCCATGATTCACCATATTCGATTCACCCAGGAAATACCAAGATGTATCTGGATTTGAAGGACACTTTCTGGTGGACCGGAATGAAGAAGGATATTGCGTAGTATGTAGCAGTTTGTGATGTATGTCAGAGAGTAAAGGCAGAGCATCAGAAGCCAGCAGGATTGCTACAGCCATTGCCGATACCCGAATGGAAGTGGGATAAGCTAGGCATGGATTTTATCACGTGATTGCCCAGGACTCGTTCAGGCTATGACTCAATATGGGTTGTAGTCGATCGTTTGACGAAGGTAGCTCATTTCATCCCAGTGAAGACCACTTATACCAGCGCTAAGTTGGCAAAGATATACATGACCAGGATTGTATGTCTGCATGGAGTTCCGAGGACCATTGTATCAGATAGAGGAACCCAGTTTACCTCAAGGTTCTGGAATCAGTTGCACGAAACTTTGGGTACCAGGCTAGAGTTCAGTACAGCCTTTCATCCACAGACAGACGGACAGACCGAGAGAGTCAATCAGATTTTGGAGGACATGTTGAGAGCTTGTGCACTAGACTATGGATCTACTTGGGACGACAATTTGCCCTATGCAGAGTTCTCTGACAACAACAATTACCAATCCATTTTGAAGATGGCCCCTTTCGAAGCTTTGTACGGAAGGAGGTGCAGGACACCGTTGTTGTGGGATGAAGTTGGAGACCGTTAGTTGTTTGGACCACATTTGATTAAAGAATCTGAAGAGAAGGTTAAGCTGATTCGCGATAGACTCAAGGTAGCCCAGTCCAGGCAAAAGAGCTATGCGGATTCTAAACGCAAGGAGACAGTTTACGAAGTCGGAGACAGATATCTTCGAGTGTCCCCACTTCGAGGGGCTAAGTGTTTTGGAGTTAAGGGAAAGTTAGCACCACGTTTTGTGGGACCATACAAAGTTTTGGAGCGTATGGGAGAAGTTGCTTACAAGCTGGAATTACCTGAAGGGTTGTCAGGAGTTCATGATGTGTTCCATGTTTCCCAGTTGAAGAAGTGCCACGCAGAGATGACCGATATACCTCTAAGAGATATAGTGCCACTGGAAGCAATTCAGTTGGACAGCGATTTAACCTATGAGGAGAAACCAGTGAAGATTCTCGAGTTTGCCAGCCGAGTCACGCACAGCAAGGTTACCAAGTTTTGCAAAGTTCAGTGGAGTCACCATACCGAAGATGAAGCCACCTAGGAGCGAGAGGAAGACCTACGAAAGGACCAGCCTCACCTATTTTCTAGCCAACCCGAATCTCGAGGGCGAGATTCATCTTAAGGGGGGTAGGTTTGTAACATCCCAAATTTCCAATTTGGAATGTTGTACATAGATCATTCATGTATATCATATTTTATTGCATTTCGATTCGCGATCCTCGAAATTGTAAGCAACTCAAGGACCCACGGAGAGAGTTGGGGATTTCACGATTTTCATATTTGAGTTCTATCAAATATCGAAATGAGGATCATTTGTTTTACTTATTTTTCTCCATGAAAATATTTCATATTTAAAATATATGAGAGGGGATAATATGACTTTCCCAAAAATAATGAAATATTGGAGGAAAATATTAAAAACAAATAAATTTTTTATTTGGGATTGTATTGCTATTTTATTTGCATAGGAAAAATATGCGTTTCCAAAATTGCATTATAGGCCTAAATAAATGTTCATCTTGTCCGGTTTATTTTTAGAGGACGGGGAAAATTTATTTCGGGATTTTTGCAGTCTGTTTAGTAATTCTTTTCTTTCTTTTTCTGCACGTCGGAATTATTATTTATTTATTTTTTTAAAAAAAAAGAGGAAACCGACTCCGGGCCATACCCGACCGGGACTCCGCCTGGGGGGCTTTATAAGCTGGGGCACCCCTGCCCCGCAGCCCACCCGCGCTCCCAAACCCTAGCTACCGCTGCTGCCGTGCCCAGCCACCGCCGGAGTTGACCACCGTCGCCGCCGTTTTTTTTTCCGGTTTTATTTCGGTAAACCCTAGATCTTGACCCTTTTTTTTATAATTTTCGGTTTATTTTCGTTAGCTCGGTTTTTCCGACGGTTTATTAATTTTGCGGACGTTCGTCCGTATGTTCGTTTTAACGAACGGTGTTCACCATTTAGCCGCAGATAGCAAACGTTTATTCGTTAGCCCGTTCATCAGTTTTTCTTTCTCTCGGGTTTTTTCGCGATTATTTTCGATCGCGATTTCTGATTCGATTTTCGTTTTAGTATAACTTTTTGATCGTTTATCAGAATCAGGCGATTCAAGCGTCTAGAGTTTGATCTCGAAACCCTCTTTCCGTTTAACCAACTCAAACAAGTTTTTGCTATTGTAAAATTTGACCTTAGTCCAGATTAGTAAACGAAGCTTGTTTCTTTCGTCGTTTGAGTTTCGTTGCTTTGTTTGATTTGATTATTTTTGCAAATCGGAGTTCTTAAGTTGAACTTTCTGGTTAGATATCTTATTTGAGTTTTTACCCGTGATTTAGATGAGTGCTTATTGTTTGCTTGTTTGTTTGCGTTAGAGTACCCGGAGTGCGCAGCGTGCTACTACGAGTCTCTAGGTTTCACGGATCATCAGCAAGACAAGTAACACTTTGATCATACATCCTTACTACCCAGTTTTATTGCATTAGATCAATCCTCAAACAATTGCATGGTTAGGATCTGTTTAACATGTGGGTTTTGGAAAGTAGATGAGGTAGTACCTATTGTCCTGTTTATTATCAAACCTTTGGGAGTTACTTCTACGTTTGCTTATATTGCTATGCTATGCATGTAGACGTGGATTGGGCAAGTGTATCCATGACAGATGTGAGTATTGTTAATTAATGGTTCAACTTAAGGTGGCAACTTTAATACACATCTAGGTGGATTGAGGCACCTGGAGAACCCTGTGTTGCCTGTATTTTTTGAAATCCCGGGGTACCGTTGTAACGCCCCGAGACCGACGCTCCAGAAGACTTCCAGTTTTTCCGAGATTCATCGTGTGATTTGTTTTGTTCGTTGCATTCATCCTTGCATCATGTGCATTGCATCATGTCATCATGTGCATGATTTCTCATACATATTATGTTGTTGCATGTTCCATGCATGAATCTCGCATCACCCACCTTCTCCTCCCCTCTACTTCCTTCTTTTGACAAGTGCCATTTTTCCCTTTCTCCTTTAATGTTCACTTTCTCCCAAATAGTCAAACTTATTGCCCTAAACCCCACCGCCAAATTTCACCTCTTTTGGAAATGTTTTGGTTAGGTTTTAAAATGGCTCAAGTTTGAATTTAATTCAAACTTGAATTATTTTTCAACCTCTAAAATCCCCCAAATCATTTTCTTAAATAGGGCATAATTCCGAGGTCCCGAGGATATTTTCATATCTCTCACCACCCCTCCAATCACTCCGTACTTTTGTCCTTTTATTTCATGCGAAGAAATAGATAAGAAAAACAGCAGTGGGCAGCCAGTAGCAGCTGCAAGCAGCCCAACATCATCCGTAGCTCGGCCCAGGCCACCGTGGCCTCCCTAAGCCTGGCAGCACCAGGCCGACCCATTTGCTTCTTGGCCCAGCCGGCCCCAGCACCTAACCCTAGCCTTCCCCGACCCATCTCCTCCCTCTCGTCCCTCTCAGGCGCCACAAGACACACACACCAAGACGCAGCTCGACCCCTCTCGCTCGATCCCCTCGTTCTCACACAGCGCTCGAGCTCCCTGCGCCCGGTCCACCTCGCCCTTCTTTCTCCCTCGCGCGACCAGCGCCGCCGCGCCTCCTGCCTCTCCCCCTCGACCCCCGCAGCCCGCGCCTCCATCTCCCTCCTCCGCGACCACCACCTCCGTCCCCTGCGGCCGTCTCCCTCCTCGCCGTCGTCCATGGCCACCACCACCTCCGCCGGCCTTCGCCTCTGTCGCCTCCGCCCACGCTGCCGTTCACCCGTTCCCGGCCGGATCCTGCCGGCAGGAGCCCGTCGCCACCACCATCTCCAGCGCCCAAGCCTCCTCCTCTGCTTCGATCTCCTCGTTGATGTTTCCACCATGGCGCCGCGCCCTGCTTCCCCTCCCGCGCCGACGCCCTCCTTTGGATGCTCGTGCCTGCAGCTCCGTCCACGAGCTCGTGCATCCATGGCGCCACAGGAGCCTCGAACCCGACCCCCGCCGAGGCCATGGTCGCCGCCGCGCCTTCTTGCCTCTGCATCTTGCAACCAGGCCGGAGCCCCGTCGCGCCCCTTCCATCGCAGCCGGGGTCCTCCCTGCCTCGCTTGCCCCTTCCGGAGCTCCTCGCCCGTCCGCATGCAGGGCTGGAGCTCCTTGTCGCCTCGCTCCTGCAACCCGTCCTCGCCGGATCTCCGTCACAGCCCGGCCTCCTGTACCCGTGCTGCACTCTGTTGCCCGCTATCATCATGCACCTTCGCTGCTGTTGCTTTTGACGCCAAGTACCACGACCTCTTTGGGAGACCCGTGAACATCAAGTTCCTCTGCCATGAACGGTTACATTGTTGTGGATCCGGCAAGTACCCTCCCCGATCGCCAAGACCAAGTACACGAAGTGACACCAAGTACCACTACGACCGGAGTTCGACTACACGATGACACGTCAAGTACCTCTACCGCGTCTACGGGATCGCCAAGAACGCGTACCTCGACGACCCGCCAAGTACCCCTTCGGATGCGTCAAGTTCGACTACAAAACGTCAAACGTGTACCACTACCGCCGCCCGAACATCTACGAACGGTGTACCACGACGATCATGTACGGCAACACGACGACCCGCCAAGACCCTGAACAACTACCGCCGCCGCCGTGTACAACTACTTCCACGACGACCCGTGAACAACGACTTCCACTATGCCGTGTACGACTACTTCCCTCGACGATCATCGCGAGAACGACTACTTCCCCCTACGAAACGCGTTCCGCCCGAGATGCACGCTTCGAAGGTATAACCCCGAGATGACCGCCCGTGAACGAATGCTCATGTTCGAACCGTGTCCGAATTGTCTTTGCATGTTCCTCGTTTGCCATGCCACCGTCCCGTGGGAACCCGGTATCCGGGATCACCCCACCATCCGTGCACGCATCCGCACACTTGCTCTTTTGCACCGGTATCTCAATGAGTTATCAGATCATCGGAATGTTGCCGTGGCACCATTTTCGTTATCGTTGCCGTGGCACCATTTTCGTTATCGTTGCCGTGGCACCATTTTCATTATCATTGCCGTGGCACCATTTTCGTTATCGTTGCCGTGGCACCCCTTTCATTCCCGCCACGATGACAAATGCTTCATAACATGCTCTTGTCTACTTTTTCATAAAAACTGCATAATACTTGCATATGTCATCCGCATCATGATAACAACAATTAAAATGTTTAAACTTGTTGTTGCATTAAATTGCTAAATGCATATGGGGATTTACCGGATTTGTTGTTTTATATCCGGCCCCATTTAAATTGTTTAGATGGTGTAGTTTAATTATGCTTCACCTCTCGCCATGTTAACCAACATTTAATCTTGTCTTGTTCATAACCGAGAGAGAACTAAATAATTAATGTGGTGTTTCGTCAATATGCAACTCGTTGCATATTGAGCTCCACTTAATTTGTAGGATTGTTTGTGCACTTTGCCATGCCATGCATATTTAAACCGGACATGCATCATCCTTGGTTGTGCATCATGCCATGGTTATGTGATGGTTGTTTACTATGTTGTTTGCTTCTTTCTGGTTTGCTTCTCTCGTTAGCTTCGGTTTCGTTCCGGAGTTGTGAGGATTCGTTCGACCACGTCCGTTTGTCTTCTTCATGGACTCGTTCTTCTTCCTAGCAGGATTTCAGGCAAGATGATCATACCCTCGAAATCACTTCTATCTTTGCTTGCTAGTTTGCTCGCTCTTTTGCTATGCCAATGCCACGATGCCTACCATTTGCTTGTCAGCCTCCCAAATTGCCATGTCAAACCCCTAACCTTTGACACCATTCCTAGCAAACCGTTGTTTGGCTATGTTACCGCTTTGCTCAGCCCCTCTTATAGCGTTGTTAGTTGCAGGTGAAGATTGAAGATTGTTCCTTGTTGGAACATGGAGATGTTGTTCCTTGTTGGAACATGTTTACTTGTTGGAATATCACAATATATCTTATTTAATTAATGCATCTATATACTTGGTAAAGGGTGGAAGGCTCGGCCTTATGCCCGTGTTTTGTTCCACTCTTGCCGCCTAGTTTCCGTCATATCGGTGTTATGTTCCCGGATTTTGCGTCCCTTACGGTTGGGCTATTATGGGAACCCCTTGACGATTCGCCTTAAGTAAAGCTTCTCCAAAGAATGCCCAACATTGGTTTTTCCATTTGCTCTAACAACCTACCACCTTCCCTTGGGTTCTGCAGACTCAAGGGTCATCTTTATTCTAACCCCGGGCGGTGCTCCTCGAGTGTTGGTCGAACCGAGCTACTGCATGGGCCACCTCGGGAAACTTGAGGGTTGGTTTTACTCGTAGCTAGACTCATCCGAGTGTGCCACGAGAAAGAGATATGTAGCTCCTATCGGGATTTGTTGGCACATTCGGGCGGTGTTGTTGGTTTAGTTTTACCTGTCGAAATGTCTTGTTGTACGGGATACCGAGTCTGATCGGAGTGTCTCGGGTGGAGGTCTATTCCTCCGCTGACCGTGAGAGCTTGTCATGGGCTAAGTTGGGACACCCCGCAGGATTTGAACTTTCAAAGCCGTGCCCGCGGTTATGTGGCAGATGGGAATTTGTTAACGTCCGGTTGTAGAAGACCAAGTTGACCTTAATTAAAATACATCAACCGCGTGTAATCGTGATGGTCTCTTTCCGTGGAGTCCGGAAGTGAACACGTGTGGGAGTTATGCTTGACGTAGGTTGCTATAGGATCACTTCTTGATCATACTTTTATCAACCGTGCTTTGCCTTCTCTTCTCGCTCTCTTTTGCGATTGTAGCCACCATATATGCTAGTCGCTTGCTGCAGCTCCACCTCATGCCTTTACCTTACCCATAAGCTTAAATAGTCTTGATCTCGCGGGTGCGAGATTGCTGAGTCGTCGTGGCTCACCAGATACTTCCAAAACCAGTTTGCAGGTGCTTATGTTACCGAGCAGGGGACGCTTCCGAGCTCAAGGAGGAGCTCGATGAAGATCTTGCCCTTTGTGTTGTTTCGTTCTAGTTGATCAGTAGTGGAGCCCAGTTGGGGTCGATCGGGGACCCTTTGTCGCATTTGGGGTTCTTCTTTTATTTTGGTTCCGTAGTCGGACCTTGATTGTATCTGGATGATGTAATGCTTTATTCATGTATTTGTGTGAAGTGGCGATTGTAAGCCAACTATGTATCTCTTTCCCCTCATTTATTACATGGGTTGTGTGAAGATTACCTCACTTGCGACATTGCTTTCAATGCGGTTATGCCTCTAAGTCGTGCTTCGACACGTGGGAGATATAGCCGCATCGAGGGCGTGACAACCGTGTGATTTTCCTATGGACCGCCACCCAGGCTCAAAGGGATCATAAGATTATTCATACTAGAAACTTCCGTGTGCAGCCACAAGCTACTATGGGCTCTAGCATAGTTGATTAAGTCGTGTGAACTCTTACAGTGGTAGACTAGCAGATGTAGGGGAAAGTAGGTGTAACTGTCTACCCATCGTAAGGGGCTAACGCTTCTGAAAGACCGTATCTCGGTCATCCGTTTCTCAAACACCATGTAGTGCGAGAAATCCAACGAAGGAGATCGGGTCTTGTAGGGAAAAGTGTGCAGACCTCTGTAGAGTGTATAAACTAATCATGGTTAGCCGTGTCCCCGGTTATGGACGTTTTGAGTATCTAGTTCTTGGATTATCATGTGAATCTCATCATGTTACTTAATTAAATTTATTGGGTTTAATGATAATTCTTAATTGGGATTGAGTTGGGTGAACCTTCTCAATGTTTAACAACCACCATGATAGTTAAATAAAATTTATTCCTTTGTTATGCAAAACTGTAACCATAGAGCTTTCCACCAAGCCATATATGCATGTAGTGACAGTTATATTCTGTTCATTACTCTCTATGTGTTAAATTGCCAGCATATTCCATGTGCTGACCCGTTTCGGGCTGCAACGTTCATGTTGCAGACTTTTCAGATGACGAGTAAGGTGCCTTAGGTCGTGATCTTTCACTCAGTGATGCCGTTGGAGTTGATGGACTCGCTTTATCTTCCAAGCCTTCCGCTGTTATCGTTATTAGACGGCTTTAAGCCATATTTATTGTAATAAGTTCTCTTTGGAGACATACGATGTAATAAGTGTGTGATTGCTACTCTGTTATAAATCCTTCAAGTATGCGTGCGTGTCGAGATTACCGATCCAGGATGACAACGATGCACGAGATCGATGTTTGAGGTCCGTTGCTACAATTTCACCTTTTCTAGAGGTCATAGTCGCCTGGATTTCAAATCGTGGTCGATTATTAAAAGAAGCAAGACCTCTTAGGCGCGGAGCACCTAGTCCGCTTTGTTCAAGGGAAGCGGCGCATCGGTGTCTATCATAGGGGTGTGGGGTGTAGGAGCTGCTTGCGCCCGATCTGGAGGTTGGCGGGGCTTGAAGGGATGGCCGGGGCGATGCCTAGCATTGCGGTACAGTGAGGTCGAGGGGAGGGCGGAGGTAGGGGACTGGCCCGATGGTCGCTGGCATTTCGAGGAAGATCGTAACACTGACTGGCTGGAGGTAGATGAAGGCGATCTGCCCGTTCTTTGTACATCGGATGGTGCAGAAAAAATGTACCAACCTATTTGTTTTCAGTCGACTGTTATTTTCATATAATCCTGTAGTAATTTCATGTGCCATGCATGTTGTAGAGCTATCATATGTCTCCCGTCATTTATTGCTCACCGACCTGCTATCTGCTACCTTTACATTGTACTACTTGTGTACACACTTCACCCATACTCACATTATTGTTTTTTATGCATGGGTATTTCAGACTCTAATGTAGTGTTGATGAATACAAAAAAGAAAAGACAAAAGTTGCTCCAGTGTAATTCGAAGATAAGCACTAAGTGTTTCAGCGCTCTAAAGGGTGTAGTGTCAGCACATGGAGACAGTAAACGTAGCTCTGCAGTTCATGATCTCAATTGCCACACACAACCATCCCAGGTGCTTGCTTTAACTTCGCACTGTCAAATGTGGTTGCATGTTGCATATGGTGTCTAGCTTGTATTGCTTCCAATTTGGTTAAATTGCATCTGCTTACTTTACACATTATACCTTTGATAATGACATGCCTTCCTATCTTTGATACATACTACATATGTCTATTAACCATGTTTGTACATCAAACCAATGCTCTTTTGTATCCCTCATCAATCACTTATGATGAGACAGTCACCCGAGTGGGTTACTGTGAGATGTGCTACTCGTTTAAAGAGTGTAGTGTTATCCTCCCCACATGATTCTGAAGAAACTGCAAGGCTAAATGAAGATAGTCAACGTAGCTCTCTAATTAATGACCGCAATTCCCCCACACCACCATCGCAGGTGCTTGCTCTTACTTGGCAGTGTGATATGTGGTTGCATGTTGCATATGGTGTCTACCTTGTAATGCTTCTAATTAGGGTAAATTGCATCTGCTTAGTTAACACATTATACCTGTGAATATGACATGCCTTCCTGTTTTTGGTACATACTACGTCTTTCTATTAACCATGTTCTTACATCAAACTACTTTTCTTGTGTATCCCTCATCAATCACTTCTGACGATACACCTTCAAGTTGATAGTGTAGTATTGGTTGCATCTCGCATATCATTTCAAACATGTATTGCCTCTAATTTGTTGAAGTGCCACTTATAATGAGACACATCTAACTTGGTAGAGTGATTTTGGTTGGATCTTTCATATGGTGTCTAGATTGCATTGCTTCCAATTTGTTGAAATGCCTTCTGCTTAGGGTTTTTCATACATATTCCATCCTCCTACAATGTGGTTGCCATACATAAAAGTTGTGTTTGTCAGTATCATGCATCAACGAATTTGGAAGTGCAAATTTCATTCATTTTTCTTGTGTGTTTACTTGACAAGGAAAAATCTAAAAGGACGAAGGCACAGAATGATGGTGGTCCTCTGGAGAAACAAATGATCTCTGCAGATTCTCCTGCTACTCCTACTGCAGTGCAAGTCCCAAATCTCATCTGCCCTACTCCACAACCCCAAGTGCTTGCTCTAACATGGCAGTGTGATATCTGTTTGCATGTTGCACATGATGCCTAGCTTGTATTGCTCCTAATTTGTTATATTGCATCTCCTAAGCTTACACATTATACATGTGAAT
Organism: Aegilops speltoides; assembly: GCA_021437245.1. NCBI lineage: Eukaryota > Viridiplantae > Streptophyta > Magnoliopsida > Poales > Poaceae > Aegilops > Aegilops speltoides. Next base: position 104,153,712 of record CM038145.1, read on the forward strand.
ATGAGACGCCTTCCTGTTTTTGGTACATAACACATCTGCCTATCACACCATGTTCTTACATCAAACTACTATTCTTGTGTATCCTGCATCTATCACTTATGATGAGACAGTCACGCCCGTGGGTTAGTATGAGACGCGTTACTCTTATAAAGAGTGCACTTTCATCCTCTCCACATGATTCTCAAGAAACAGCAAGCCTAAATGAAGATATTGAACATAGCTCTGTACTTGAAGGACGCACTTCCCCTACACCACCATCACAGGTACTTGCTCTAACTTCGCAGTGTGATATGTGGTTGCATGTTGCGTACGATGTCTAGTTTGTAATGCTTCTAATCAGGGTAAATTGCATCTGCTTAGTTTACACATTATACCTGTGAATATGACATGCCTTCCTATTTTGGTACACACTACATCTATGTGTTAACCATGTTCTTACATGAAACTACCTCTCTTCTGTATCCTGCATCAATCACTTACGATGAGACACCTTTATTAATTGCATATTGCATATTATTTCTAGCTTGTTGCCATGTATTGCTTCTAATTTAGTCACATACATTTGTTAGGCCACCCTTTTAATTTGGTAGAGTGATATTGGTTTCATCTTTCATATGGTTTCTAGTTTGCATTGCTTCTAACAAGTTCAAACACCTTGTGCTTAGTTTACACTTTATACATCATACATGTCAATATGTCACGTCGTCCTGTTTTTCATACATATTCCATCCTCCTATCATGCGCCTGCCTTACATGAAAGTAGTGTTCGTTAGTATCATGCATCAATGAGTTCTGAAGAGCAAATTTTATTCCTTTTTCTTGTGGGTTTGACTTGACAAGGCAAAATCAAGAAAGAGGAAGGAAAAGAGTAAGGAAGGCGATGATGGTGGTCCTCTGCAGCAATGTAAACGGAGCATCTGTATGGATTCTCCTTGTACTGTTAGTGTATTATAAGGTCCAAGTCTCCGCTCCCCTACTCCACCATCCAAGGTGCTTGCTCTAACTTGGCAGTGTGATATCGGGTTGCATGTTGCATATGGTGTCTAGCTTGTATTGCTCCTAATTAGTGTAAACTGCATCTGCTTAGCTTACACATGATATGTGTGAATATGACACGCTTTCCTGTTTTTGGTACATACTATATCTGCCTATCACACCATGTTCTTACATGAAACTACTCTTCTTGTGTATCCTGCATCAGTCACTTATGATGGGACACCTTTAAGTTGGAAGTGTGATATTGGTCTGCGTCTTGAATATGATTTCTAGCATGTAGTGCTTCTAGTTTGATGAACGCCACCTATGACGAGATAGTCTTAACTTGGCAGAGTGATATTGATTGCACCTCCCATATGGTGTCTAGCTTGCAGTGCTTCTAATTTTTTGAAGTGCCTTCTTCTTAGTTACCACATCATAGGTGTGAATGCCTTTCATCAGAGTAGTGTTCGTCAGTGTCATGCATGAATGAGTTCTGAAGAGCGAATTATATTCCTTTTTCTTGTCGGTTTGACCTCACAATGCAAAATCAATAAAGCGGGAGGAAATTGGTAAGGCAGTGGATGATGGTGGTCCTTCCGAGATACTGAAACGGAGGGTCTCTACGAATTCTACTCTGCCATCCTCCCAACAAGATTCGCAAGACAACGCAAGGCTAGACAGTCAATGTAGCTATGTAGATGATGAACACATCTCCCCTACCCCACCACCACAGGTGCTTGATCTAACTTGGCACTATTATATGTGGTTGCATGTTGCGTATGATGTCTAGCTTGTATTGCTTCTAACTTTGTTGAATTGCATCTGCTTACTTTACACATAATGCCTGTGAATATGACATGTGTTCCTGTTTCTAGAACATACTATATCTGATCACACCATGTTCTTACATCAGACTACTGTTCTTGCATATCCCGCATCAGTCACTTATGATAAGGCACCTTTAAGTCGCCACTGTGATATTGGTTGTGTCTTGCATATGATTTCTAGCATGTACTGCTTCTAATTTGTTGAAACGCCATACAGTTTGAACTTGGCAGAGTGATATTGGTTGCATCTTTCATATGGTGTCTAGCTTGCAGTGCTTCTAATTTGTTGAAATGCCTTCTGCTTAGTTACCACATCATAGGTGTGAATATGTCACGCCATCCTGTTTTTCGTACATATTCCATCCTCGCATCATGTGTTTGCCTTTCATCCGAGTAGTGTTCGTCAGTGTCATGCATGAATGAGTTCTGAAGAACGAATTTTATTCCTTTTTCTTATCGGTTTGACTTCACAATGAAAAATCATTACAACTGAAGGAAATTAGTCCGGCAGTGGATGATGGTGGTCCTTCGGAGCAACTCAAATAGGGGGTCTCTACAGATTCTACTCCGCCATCCTCCCAACAAGATTCGCAAGACAACAATAGGCTGGACAGTCAACGTAGCTGTGTAGATGATGAGAACATCTCCCCTACTCCACCATCATAGGTGCTTGCTCTAACTTGGCACTATTATATGTGGTTGCATGTCGTGTATGATGCCTAGCTTGTATTGCTTCTAACTTTGTTGAATTCCATATGCTTACTTTACACAATGCCTGTGAATATGACATGTGTTCCTGTTTCTAGAACAAACGTGTACAGGTCACGGATCCGGCCATGGAGGAGCGACCTGTCATGGTGCCGTGGGCTCCCTCACTCCGGCTGCCATTGTCGCTCGCTCGCCCGTGATGGCTGCCTCCAGTGGTAGGAGGCGGGTTAGGTTAGGGGTGGGTCGGCGACTTTCTGTGCATCGCGCCCTTATAGGACCGAGGGGTAACAGAATAATTCTGTTACTAGTAACAGAATAGTCCAGCCCTATATAGTATGTGTGTGTAAAAGAAAAAACTCGTCGTCCCAGAATTGACCTCCCGCAACCCCCGCATCGCAGGCACCCGCCTCCATCTACCATCGTTGTCGTCGTCGTGCAGCATGGACTCCTCACCGGTCAGTCTCCTTCCCCTACTCCTCCCTACCACATCGTCTATGCACCGATCTACTACGGTGCTAATTCTCCATGAGACTCATAGTCGTGATCTGTTAAGGTGATAATTCTCCATGACACCACGACCGTGATCTGCCAAGGCCGATGAGAGCGAGCACCAACGACCGTGAGCGAGAAGTTTGATGGCCGATCCCTTGGCATAGTGAGCGCGGTCACGTTTCGGTCACGTTTTTTTAAACTCATTGTGATGTGACCGCGCTCACTATGCCAAGGGAAAAAACGTGACCGCACTCACTATGCCAAGGGATCGGCCATCAAACTTCTTGCTCACAGTTGTTGGTGCTTGCTCTCATCGGCCTTGGAAGATCACGGTCATGGTGTCATGGAGAATTATCACCTCGGCAGATCACGTCATAATGAGTTGATTCCAATGTGTGTTCCTCACTGAATTTGCTGGTCACATCACAATGATTTAATTCTCTGATGCCTGATTGTTATTTGCTTCATTATTAGGTGGCCGTGATGCCCATTCCAGCAGGGAGGATGGATAGGCATCGGGCAATCACCAAGCTACAGGAGAATGCTCGTTTTGCCTTGAGTTTTTTTAGAAAAGGAGGAGTACCCCAGCCTCTGCATTTGGATGATGCATACGGCCATATTATTAATTATTAACACAAGACCTTACAAAGTCGTACAACAATAAGACCAAAGCCACCATCTAAGCAACATCTGTCGCTACTCCTATCCAGTTGATGAAGGGGCGCTGATAGTCTGTGCCTAATACCAAACAGACCTTGCAGCCAAACCTAACATCTAAGACCTGAGGTCCCAACCAGGACGCCTGCCGGGTATGGGCACCCACCAGTCCGGCGTGCTCCTCAACCAGGATGTCTGCCGGGTATGAGGCCGCCGCAGCCACCTGCCACCAATCCATCTTCAGAGTTGTACTGCTGCATCAACCTTGCCCAGTCTAGCTGCTGCCGACACCACCACGACGCCAGACAAGGTCAACCTCCTGCGCATGTCCATCACCACACATCTGACGCCAAGCCTCCGCTGCTCCATGCCGTCAAGAGCCGCCGCCATGAATATGTAGAAAGAAACACCGCTCCACCAAAGAAGCCATCCGCTGGTCCCTCGAGCCCGAGTGCATCTCCAAGAATGCCGCCCCCAAGGGGGTAACGACACATGAATGCCGCCGTCATCCGATCAACTGATTTAGGGTTTCCCCCGGAGGTATTGGGTGGGTTTGGGATTTGTACCTCGATGATGCCTTCATGAAGGAAACGATGATAAGGGCATCGTCATCACCGGCTACGGCCAACGACTGAAGACCAAGTTTTCACTCGGATCCGTCCGAAGACATCCACCTGACAACCTGTGCACTGTCTCGACCTCCTTCAAAGCCCGAGATCTAGCCGCCTAGATCCGGCGACCAACTGCAACAGCAATGCCACCGTAGGAGCCCTGGCACACCGGCCACTGCTTGAATGCGCCACCACTGGAGCCTGGGAGGAGGACTCCCACTCCACCTCGCCAAACCGCGAGAGCCTCCGAGATCGATCCCGCATGCTCATCACCATCTCTGATCTGAACCAATCCGCGGCAAAATCACGAGATCGGCAATGCAGATCCGCCTTGGATAGGGACAGCACCACGCCATGTCGTCGCGTGAAGCCCGAGCTTCACCCGCCGCCACCTTCCAGGTCCGCCGCCCCGGGATCCAGCCGCCGACAACAGGTTGAGCCGCCGGCCACCGCGACCAAGGCCTCCATGCCCGCGAGCCCATCGAATGGCCGGCGCCACCAGATCTTCCTCGGAGCCGCAGCTCAGCCTCCCCGCCCAGCACCACGCCGCCGCCTTGCGTCATTGCCTAATGCGCCACCGCGACGCGGATCAGGGGAGAGTGCCCTGGTGCCATGGGTAACCCGCCTCACCTAATCTGACGTGGGAGGGAAGAGAGCCTTCGCCGCTGCCATCAGCCGGCTGGGGCTTTGCCCGACGACCTCCTCTAGCGGCGGCGGAGGGGAGGGGGAGGATGGACGTGCCCGGCGACGGCGGCTAGGGTTTTTACCCGAGCCGCCCTAGCGGGAGGGCGACGCGGGGCGAGTCTGTTCGCGACCCATTTCGACAGCGATCGGAGCATGCCCGGCCGTTGCACGTAATGATGCCTAGTGTCCTCAGTTGACCTAGTATTAATTTGATATTCAGTTGTCCTACTTTGCAGTAAAGGAGGACTTGGCTAATGGTTCAGCGTTGTTGCAGGGCAGCTCCGTCCATCCATGCCAATCCTTCTTAGTGCCGCTAACCATGGCGATAGAAGTAAAGCATACCTACCATGCATGGTCAGCATTGGAAGGACGCACTTCCGCCATCAAATAGAAGCACTATTACATTTGCACGGAAGCACGACCATCTTTGAAACGAAGCATGGTGACCATCGGCCCAGTGGTGTTTGAACTGTGCCTAGATGCCCTGTTTAATTTATGGAAGCAAATTATATTTTTTGGATGCACATCCTAGTTTCTTTGGAAGCAATAGTTCAGTTTTGTTTCAAACCGATGTAGCGTTTAAATGGTAAATAAATATTCATTTGTTCACAATTCCATTCCTCCAAATGACACTTATTCTGTTCCTTGAGCTCTCCTTTCATTTCTCTTTTTCATTGAGCTATGTTTCTTTGGGCTAGAAAATATTTTTTTCATTTTCGATGCTCTATTTTTTTGCAAAAACATTTTCAATGCTCTATGATTCCAATTAAGATGAATCATATGTATATATAGCATAGTTTCATGGTTCCTACAAAATTATACTTCTGAATCACCCCTCAAGTGCTTCAACCAATATTAGTTTGTGCTACAACCACGACAATTGGCTTCTTTTAATAAATTATTGTTCATACATTTTTCTTCTTACAACAATTTTTTTATTTGAACCACTACCAATGTATGCTTAGTTGTTTCTCATTGATGTTTCCATGAAAAGCATACAAGATGCTTCTAAAGTTTTTTTTATAGATGTTACCATGGTAGTGAATCCCGGCTTCAAGCATTGCCAACATGTGCTTCTATTGTTGTCCACACATATATTGGTTCTCGACCAAGTGAGTGATTTAACTAATACCGATGAGTCTTCTTTCAGTGATATTATTGTACATGTGTTTTGCTTCTTGTAGCAATATTTTTGTTTCAACCACTACTGATGTTAGCTTCATTGTTTCTTTTGTTTCCATGTACTGTTATTTTCCCACCCAATTCAGTGGAGCATCTTCATTTCCAAAACAATGCTAATAGTGTTGAGTGTGTTGGACCAGACATCATTTCTAATCGGACGCTACCTTGTCGAGGAAGAACTCGTGACATGTGCGGAGCTCTCCTATGATTGGTTAATTGAAAACACACATGTAGAGATATAAGTGAAATTAGTGTTGTTGTTGTAAGCAGAATTGTATATTACTTTTCTCAGATGAATTTTGAGGCAGTGTATATTCTTTCCAGACGGTTCCTTTGGCGAAGCATATGTTTTTATCAAATTTGAATATTATTTTTGGTGCACTAAATTATGTTTCCAAAGCAATTGAAAAATGCTTCTGTATCATAGAAATAATGCTTCCGTGGATACAAAATAAAAATATTTCTGTCACATGATTGGATACTATTTTTCCATCACAATATGAAAAGGATGCTTCCATCGATAATAAGTAATGCTTCTCTGATTGGATAATATATCCATCGCAACGTGAAAGGGTGCTTCCATTAATAAAAAGTAATGTGTTTATGAAAACTCGCAATGAAAAACAGCATCTACGAAAATAATTAGTTTTTGTGTTGTTTGTTGGAGGCAGAAGCACATCACAATTAAAAAACATGTTTCCTTGCACAAAAATGCATTTGTAGAAATAAAATTATATTTGTTTGTTGGAAGCAAATCACGAGTGGTTAATAGGAAACTCATTAGACGCCATTAGTGCAAAAATCCTGTAATGAATGGGAATCAACCTTTAATTAACCAATCCAACACACCAAGCGTGGGGTTTCTACTACCAAATCTAACGGTCATCCTACTTCTCATCCGACGGACATGCACTACACATGCACTGGTCTGATGGGAAGTAAGGGAATAGTAGTCTGATCCCTAGTGTCTCCCGAAAGTAAAATAAATGAAAGAGCAGCGAGAAAGGGGCACTTCGCTTTCTCCAATGACTAGAAGCAACATGCGATTTAGTACGGGGTAACTTATTTTGCTAAGCTAGTGTATTTTTAGCTATGTCCAAAATCATCTTTGTGAGCCTCGAGGTACGACGCCTCAAGATAGGCAAAGGACGTGAGGTAAATTTATAGGTGGGATAAATAGATCGTGGAACAAATAAATTGCAGCAAGGTATTTTTGTATTTTTTTGGTTTAATAGATCTGAAAATAAACGCAAGGAAAAAGTAGATCGCAAGGCAAATATATGAGAAAGAAGACTCGGGGGCCGTACGTTTCACTAGTGGCTTCTCTCGAAAAAAAATAGCAAACGGTGGGTGAAATACTGTTGGGCAATTGATAGAACTTCAAATAATTATGAAGATATCCATGCAATGATCATTACATAGGCCTCACGTACAAGATTAGTAGACCGACTCCTGCCTGCATCTACTATTATTACTTCACACATCGACCGCTATCCAGCATGCATCTAGTGTATTAAGTTCATGGAAAAACAGAGTAATGCAATAAGAACGATGACGTGATGTAGACAAGATCAGTTTATCTATTGCGGCAGATATGGATCCCATCTTTTTATCCTTAGTAGCAACGATACATACGTGTCGGTTCCCTTTCTGTCACTGGGATCAAGCACCGTAAGATCAAACCCACTACCAGGCACCTCTTCCCATTGCAAGATAAATAGATCAAGTTAGCCAAACAAAACCCAAATATCGGATAAGAAAAACAAGGCTTTAAGTAATCACGCATAAAAGAGATCAAAGAAACTTAAATAACTTTCATGGATATAAAAAGATATAACTGATCTTAAACTCGAAGTTCATCAGATCCCAACAAGCACACCGCCAAAAGACTTACATCAGATGGATCTCCAAGAGACCATTGTATTGATAATCAAGAGAGAGAGAGAGAGGAAGCCATCTAGCTACTAACTACGGACCCAGAGGTCTACAAAGAACTACTCACGCATCATCGGAGAGGCACCAATGGAAGTGGTGAACCCCTCTGTGATGGTGTCTAGATTGGATCTGATGGTTCTGGACTCTACAGCGACTTGATGAATATTTTGTCGATTCCCCTAGGGTTTCTGGAGTATTGGGGTATTTATAGAGCAAAGAGGTGGTCCAGGGGGCACCCGAGGTGGGCACAACCCAACAGGGCGAGCCCGGGCCTCCTGGCGCGCCCTGGTGGGTTGTCCCCTCCTCGGGACTCCCCCCAGGTGCAACCAGGGCCCAACTTCTTCCTTCTGGTCCATAAAAAATCATCGTAAATTGGCGTGGCATTTGGACTCTGTCTGATATTGATTTCCTGTGATGTAAAAAACATGCAGAAAACAGCAACTGACACTTGGCACTGTGTCAATAGGTTACTACCAAAAAATGATATAAAATGACTATATAATGATTATAAAACATACAAGATTGATAATAAAATGACATGGAATAATAAAAAATTATAGATACGTTGGAGACGTATTAGCATCCCCAAGCTTAACTCCTGCTTGTCCTCGAGCAGGTAAGTGACAAAAATAGAATTTTTGATGTGGAGTGTTGTTTATCATGTCATATCATATTGTTTTCTTTATAGCATGGACATTTGGACTTTTGTGTGATTCAAAGCAATAGTCTAGTTTTGACATAATGATTTAGATACTCAAGCATATCAACAAGCAACCATGTCTTTCAAAATATCAATGCTAAAACAAGTTATCCCTAGCCCATCATGCTCAAACGTTGATCCATTCATGAAACACACTCGAATATTAGCTACACCGGATACTTAAGTACGATCATATTGTCCCCTAGTTGGTGCTTTTATAAGAGAGGATGGAGATTCAATTTCAAAAATAAAAATTGTATAAAGTAAAAGAAAGGCCCTTCGCAGAGGGAAGTAGGGATTTGTAGAGGTGCGAGAGCTCAAAGCGAAAAAATAGAGATAAAAACATTTTGGGAGGTGTATCCATCCCACCAACGAAAACGACTCAAAGTTCCCAACACTTTCCATGCTAGATATGCCAAAGGTGGTTCCCAAACAGAAAATAAAGTTTATTCCTTTTTCCACCATAACTTTCACTGTCCATGGCTAGCCGTATCCACGGGTGCCTTCCATACCAGCACTTTCCAAGGAATTTATTATTTGACAACATAAAGTAAATTCATTTTTTCATTTTGGGACTGGGCATCCCTAGTACCTTTCCCTTACTCTCGTGCAATGACAAGTGAATAAACACTCATCGTGAGAATAACACATCCAGCATGGAAAATATTAGCCACCCGCTACCGTTCCACGAGCAAAACAAACACACAAAAGAGAAGTTTATTTTGAAAATTAGAGATGACACATGCAAATTTGCTTAGAACGGCAAAAGAATACTGCATATAGGTAGATATAGTGGACTCATGTGGAAAAAGTGGTTTAAAGGATTTTGGATGCACAAGTAGAGGTCATACTTGGTGCAAAATGAAGGCTAGCAAAAAGATTGAGAAGTGCCCAACCAAGAAACGAATAATATCATAAGCAAGCATTAATCATAATTAATACCGAATAATGCACCACAAGTAGGATATAATTTTCACTGCATGATTATTGACTTTCGTGCATGCATAGGGAATCACAAACCTTAACACCAATATTCTTACTAGAGCACAATTACTCATCAACATAACTCACATATCACATCATCATATCTCAAAACTATTACTAAGAATCAAGTTTATTTTTTCCAATGATCTTCATGACATATATATATTTTTCTTTATCCTTCTTGTATATCTATCACTTTGGGACTAATTTTCATGTGTTGCTTTTCATAAGCTCAAACAAATATAAGTGAAGATCATGAGCATAACATATTTTCTTTCTCTTAAAACAATTTAAGTGAAGCAAGAGAGAACTTGTTCAAAATTTTACTAACTCTCAAATAAATCTAAGTGAAGCAAGAGAGCATTTCTTTAAAAATACTAAGCACACCGTGCTCAAAAAGATATAAGTGAAGCACTAGAGCAAGTCCATTGCTCATAAAAATGTAAGTGAAGCATAGAGAGCAATTCTAACAAGTTATGACATAATTTTGGCTCTCTCAAATAGGTGTGTCAACCAAGGATTGATGACTTAAAACACAAAATAAAACAATCAAAGACAAATATCATACAAGACGCTCCAAGCAAAACACATATCATGTGACGAATAAAAATATAGCCTCCAGTAAAATACTGATGGTCGTTAGAAGAAAGAGGGGATGCCACTTGGGGGCATCCCCAAGCTTAGTTGGTTCTCATTCTTGGATAATAGCTTTGGATGCTAGGGCATCCCCAAGCTTAGGCACTTCTATCCTTCTTTCATCCGTCGAAAGATAACCCAAAACTTGAAAACTTCAATCACACAAAACTCAACAAAACCCTTGTGAGATCCGTTAGTAAAAGAAAGAAAACCACTACTATAAGTGCTGTGTCAAACCAATTCTTATTTTGTCTTTGTATTATATCTACTGTATTTCAACTTTTCTCTGGCAAAAACTCATCAAAGAAAACCATAGATCCATTAAAATAAGCACACAACACAAAGAAAACAGAATCTGTCAAAACAGAACAGTCTGTAGTAATCTGGAACTTTCGAATACTTATGTAACTCCGAAAATCTAACAAATTAGGACGACCAGAATAATTTGTATATTAATCTTCTGAAAAAAGAATCAGGGCAAAAGCTCTTTTCTGTGATTTATGAGAATTATTTCGTGAGTGCAAAGTTTCTGTCTTTTTCAGCAAGATCAAACAACTATCACCCCAGAAGATCCTAAAGGCTTTACTTGGCACAAACACTAATTAAAACAAAAAAACACAATCACAGCAGTAGCATAATTGTGCTAACACACAAGAACAGCAAGCAAAAAGCAAAAATAAATTTTATTCATTGGGTTGCCTCCCAACAAGCGCTATCATTTTACGCCCCTAGCTAGGCATTGAGATTTCAATGATGCTCACATAAAAGAGAAGAATTGAAGCACAAAGAGAGCATCATAAAACACGTGAAAAACACATCTAAGTCTAACATACTTCTTATGCATAGGCATTTTATAAGCAAACAAATTATCAAGGCAAGCAAAAACTAGCATATGCAAGGAAAAAGAAAGAGACGATACCAATCTCAACATGAAGAGAAGTAACTTAGTGACATGAAGATTTCCACGACCATATTTCCCTCTCCCATAATAATTACATGTGGGATCATATTCAAATTCAACAATATAGCTATCACATAACATATTTTCTACATGATCCACATGCATGCAAAGTTGACACTCTTCCAAAATAGTGGGATTAACATTAACTAAAGTCATGACCTCTCCAAACCCAGTTTTATCAAAAATTTCATAAGAATGAACATTCTCCAAAGTAGTGGGATCTAAAGTTGATACTCTTCCAAACCCACTTTCAATATTATTGCAAACACTATTATCAATCTCATATTCATCATGGGGCTTAAATAAATTTTCAAGATCATAAGAAGAATCACCCCAATCATGATCATTCCAATAAGTAGTGGACATAGCAAAATTAGCATCCCCAAGCTTGGGGTTTTGCATATTATTAGCACAATTGACATTAATAGAATTTATAGCAAAACCATTGCAATCATGCTTCTCATTCAAAGTGCTATCATGAATCACTTCATATTCTTCATCACAATTTTTTTAGATTCACGAATCTCAAGCAAAACTTCATAAAGATAATCTAGTGTACTCAAATCACTAGCAATTTTTTCATGATAATTGGATCTCTTAAAAAGATTAGCAAGTGGACGAGGATTCATATCAAGAGATATTTAGCAAGCAAAGATGCAAGCAAATAGAAGACACATGGCACACAAGCAAAGAAGAGATCTGACGAGAAAACGGCGAACGAAAAAGAGGGCGAAAAACGGCAAATTTTTGTGAAGTGGGGGAGAGGAAAACGAGAGGCAAATGGTGAATAATGTAAATTGCAAAGAGATGAGATTTGTGATTACAACCTGGTTATGTTGAAGATCCTCCCTGGCAACAGCGCCAGAAATTGGCACGTGGCCAGGAGACTATCTTGACTTGATCCTCCCCGGCAACGGTGCGAGAAATTCCTTTTGATGTCGCTTGAAGCTACATCAGTATTTCCCCAAAGAGGAAGGGATGATGCAGCACAGCGGCGGTAGGTATTTCCCTCAGATATGAAACAAGGTTATCGAACCAGTAGGATAACCAAGCAACTCAACGTAAACAGCCTCTGCACACAAATGATAACACCTCGCAACCCGACGTGTTAAAGGGGTTGTCAATCCCTTTCGTGGTACGGCGCCTCAAGATAGGCAAAGGACGTGAGGTAAATTTGTAGATGGGATAAATTGACCGCGGAACAAATAAATTACAGCAAGGTATTTTTTTGTTTAATAGATCTAAAAATAAACGCAAGGAAAAAGTAGATCGCGAGGCAAATATATGAGAAAGAAGACCCGGGGGCCGTAGGTTTCACTAGTGGCTTCTCTCGAGAAAAATAGCAAACAGTGGGTGAACAAATCACTGTTGGGAAATTGATAGAACTTCAAATAATTATGACGATATCCAGACAATGATCATTACATACGCATCACGTCCAAGATTAGTAGACCGACTTCTGCCTGCATCTACTACTATTACTCCACACATCGACCGCTATCCAGCATGCATCTAGTGTATTAAGTTCGCGAAAAAACGGAGTAATGCAATAAGAACGATGACATGATGTAGACAAGATCCGTTTATCTATTGCGGCAGATATGGATCCCATCTTTTTATCCTTAGTAGCAACGAGACATACGTGTTGGTTCCCTTTCTATCACTGGGATCAAGCACCGTAAGATCGAACCCACTACCAGGCACCTCTTCAAATTGCAAGATAAATAGATCAAGTTGGCCAAAAAAAACCCAAATATCGAAGAAGAAATACGAGGCTATAACTATAAGTAATCACACATATAAGAGATCGAAGAAACTCAAATAACTTTCATGGATATAAAAAGATATAACTGATCATAAACTCAAAGTTCATCAGATCCCAATAAACACAACGCCAAAAGACTTACATCATATGGATCTCCAAGAGACCATTGTATTGATAATCAAGAGAGAGGGAGAGAGAGAGAGAGAGAGAGAGAGAGGAAGCCATCTAGCTACTAACTATGGACCCGAAGGTCTACAAAGAACTACTCACGCATCATCGGAGAGGCACTAATGGAAGTGGTGAACCCCTCCGTGATGGTGTCTAGATTGGATCTGGTGGTTCTGGACTCTGCGGCGGCTGGATGAATATTTCGTCGACTCCCCTAGGGTTTCTGGAATATTGGGGTATTTATAGAGCAAAGAGGTGGACCAGGGGGCACCCGAGGTGGGCACAACCCACCAGGGCGCACCTGGGCCTCCTGGCGTGCCCTGGTGGGTTGTCCCCTCCTCGGGACTCCCCCCAAGTGCAACCAGGGCCCAACTTCTTCCTTCTGGTCCGTAAAAAATCATCGTAAATTGGCGTGGCATTTGGACTCCATCTAATATTCATTTCCTACGATGTAAAAAACATGCAGAAAACAACAACTGGCACTTGGCACTATGTCAATAGGTTAGTACCAAAAAATGATATAAAATGACTATATAATGATTATAAAACATCCAAGATTGATAATAAAACAGCATGGAATAATCAAAAATTATAGATACGTTGGAGACGTATCAACATCTCACAAGGGTGCTAATCAGGTATCCTATAAATCAAATTGCTGCATTCAAGGAGAGGGCCAATATTTTAGTTACGGCGGTAGGTTTTATTAATGAAAAGGAACGAAGAGATAAATGTCATCATGTCAATTTGCTACCTTCTTTTATATCTACATCATACAAAATTTAATTTATGACATAACTTGAGTTGAAGACATAAAGCCCAATATGTACAGAGATTCAGTTCAGGAGGCATCTACTAGTTTGTAAATACACATAAGAAATTTAGTTCAGGAGGCATCTACTATTTTTTAACATAGGAGTACATAAGAAATTCAGTTCAGGAGGTTTGTTGTTTGGACAAACATGTGATTAGCATTCGACTGACAATTGTATCAGAAAAAGGTATCAGCCATGGAACCTGCAGAAACCATTACAATGGAGGAAAGGGAGCAACAGTGAAGTGCATGATAGAAAGGAATGGGAGTAGGAAAACAAAAGGAGCACCTCCGATCAAGATGAGCTCTGTAGACATAATACATAAGAAGAACACAGTGGAAGAAGACAATGAACAAACCCTCCAACACAATGATCAGAAGCGGCACCAGAGCCGTAGAAGCGCCCCCTGCAGCAACAACCACATTCATCAGAAAAATCACATGAGATGAGGTCTCTAGACATAATACAAAAAAGAATAACACAATGTATGACGACGATGAAGAAACCCTCCAACGCGATGACCAAAAGCGGCACCAGAGTCACACATCCAGCTTCCTGCTTCGTATATATCCTGCAACACACTCTCCCCTGAATCCACCCTCTACGTAGCTGCATACCAAATCCACCATCGTTATACAAGTTGGCCAACGAAAAATGAAGTTGTTATGCTAACCAATCTGAGTAACTACTGTCTTGACGTTCCAAGGAGTCAAGGACTACATCACCGGCACTAAAATGCAATGTTCCATTTAAGACCTCAAGGTAACATCATATCATAATAAACACTACGCCAGACAGTTTACTCTTAAACAAAATAACATATCATACTGCACAGTTGAAAGTGCAACTAATCCCCGGGTGGTTTTGGTAATTAATAACAACATATATATCATTGAACTAATAGTTTCTTGAGAATCATTTCAGAAAGTTCAGTGATATGGGTATGGCAATGACTGAAGATGTGGACCCCTCAAAATGCTAAGGCAAGCATTGGCAAAAGCTCGAGACTCCATTTTTGGTTTAGTGATCCAAGATCACATTGAGTCCATAGGAAAGCCAATACTATTAAAAGGGGATGAGGTTATGATAATGATCTGGTTGCTCAAAGTGCTTAGTGATCTATCTCCTAAACTATTAGCAACTCTCACTACAAATATACACTCATAAGTAATCTCGGTCCCACCGATTCCATAAACTCAGTCACACCGAGATGAACCACCTCAGCCATATACCCAAACCCTAGAAACTCGGATTTTCCGATTCTGAACTCGGTCTCACCAAAACTGGTGTTGCCAAGCTTCTGTAACCTTCTGTCATCAAATCGGTGTCACCGAGATGATGAAGTCGGTCCCACCGAGATTGGCAAACCCTAGTCTTTGGAAGAATCGGACTCACCGAGATTGTATTTTCGGTCCCACCGAAAATCCCAACGTTCACAAGATTTGAACTTTCGGTCTCACCGAGTTGTCAACTTCGGTCTGACCGAGATTGGTCAAATGTGTGTAACGGTTGGATTTTGTGTGGAGGCTATAAATACCCTCCACCTCCTCTTCATTCGTGGAGAGAGCCATCGAAAGAACTACCACTCCTACCTTACATTTACGAGAAGAAAACTACCTACCCTTGTGTTGAGATCAAGTTGCTCCACTCCCACCATATGAAGATTGATCTCTAGCCTTCCCAAGTTGCTTTCCACTCAATCCTTTCTTCCACCACAGCCAAATCGGTGAGGAGAGTTGAGTGTTGGGGAGATTATCATTTGAAGCACAAGAGCAAGGAGTTCATCATCACCAACACCATCTATTACCTTTTGGAGGGTGGTGCCTCCTAGATTGGTTAGGTGTCGCTTGGGAGCCTCCGTCAAGATGTGGAGTTGAACCAAGAAGTTTGTAAGGGCAAGGAGATCGCCTACTTCGTGAAGATCTACCCCGAGTAAGGCTAGCCCTCCGTGGGCGTATGCCATGATGGCATAGACAAGGTTGCTTCTTCGTGGACCCTTCGTGGGTGGAGCCCTCCGTGGACTCTCGCAGCCGTTACCCTCCGTGGGTTGAAGTCTCCATCAACGTGGATTGACGATAGCACCACCTATCGGAACCACGAGAAAAATCTCCGTGTCTCCAAATTGTGTTTGCTCTTCTCCACCTCTCTTTACTACATGTGCAATTTACTTTCCGCTGCCTATACTCTAGAATTGCATGTGTAGGGTGATACTTGACTTGATCATCATTGTGAACTTGCCAAAAACTTGTCTTTATCAAAAGGCTGAATTTTTATATTGTCAAGTAGTCTAATCACCCCCCCTCTAGACATACTTTCGATCCTACAAGTGGTATCAGAGCTTTGGTCTCCATTGTATTGATTTCCATTGCATTGGACTCCATAAGCTTGGTTTCACAACCTAGGAGAGTATGGCGTCTAGTGAGGGTAATTTTCGTAGAGGTCCTTACTTTGATGGTTCAAATTTTGCTAGTTGGAAGCATAACATGAAAATGCATATTCTTGGACATAACCCTGCCGCATGGGGCATTATTTGTGTTGGTTTGCAAGGTGAGTTCTTCGAGGAAGGAAAAGTTCCGGATCGTGAAGCTACAGCGGATGAATTGCGGATGTTGCAAAACAATGCTCAAGCTTGTGACATTCTCTTCAATGCTTTGTGTCCCGAGGAGTTCAACAAAATCAGCCGTCTTGAGAATGCAAAAGAGATTTGGGATACTTTGGTGAAATGCACGAAGGTACCGAGTCCGTGAAGGAATCAAAGCTAGATGTTCTTCAAGGTCAACTTGACAAGTTCAAGATGAAGGAAGGTGAAGGAGTCGCTGAAATGTACTCTAGGCTTGCTCTCATCACAAATGAGATTGCCGGCTTAGGAAGCGAAGAAATGACCGACCGATTCATCATCAAGAAGATTCTCAGAGCTTTGGATGGAAAGTATGACACCATGTGCACTTTGATCCAAATGATGCCAAACTACAAGAATCTCAAGCCAACCGAAGTCATTGGAAGAATTGTTGCTCATGAGATGACACTTAAAGATAAGGAAGAGCTTCACAACAAGTCAAGTGGTGCTTACAAAGCTACAATTGATGCTCCCACAACCTCAAGTGACAAGCTAGTTTCCAATGAAGAGATAAGCCTAATGGTGAAGAACTTCAACAAATTCTACAAGAGTAGAAGCAAGGAAAGAAGCTCAAAGTCTAGATCATATGATGAAAAGAGATCTTCAAGTCGTGATCAAAACTGCTACAATTGTGGAAGACCCGGACACTACTCAAATGAGTGTTCGGCTCCCCACAAGAGAAGAGAAGAATCTCCAAGAAGAAGAAGCTCAAGAGAAGAGTCACCTCGGAAAGAGAGAAGGAGTAGAGATGATCGTTATGAACGAAGACCCTCTCGGAGAAGCAAGGATTCGGAGAGGAAAGACAAGTCATCAAGGAGCTACACAAGAAGAAAACATCAAGCCCATGTAGGTGAATGGGTCTCCGGCTCCGACTCCGACAATCACTCCGAAAGAAGCTATCACTCCAACTCCGACTACATCAAGATGAAGGTGTTGCGGTCTTGCTCTCGTGTCCTCCAACTCCAACTCCTATGACATATTTGATTCTCCAAATGAGGGAATTGGAAGATGCTTCATGGCAAAAGGCCCCAAGGTATCACACCCTGAATTTATTGACTTTGATAGTGATGAGGATGACTTGCTTGGTGAAGATGAGCTTTTACATGATAAATCTAGTGAGCCAAGTAATGATGAACATGCTAGTAGTCTTTATAGTCGAGAAGAGTCGAATGACAATGCTATGAAGGAGATTGAGCGTCTAACTAAAGAACTAAACACTCTTAAGTTAGCTCATGAAACAACTCAAGAAGATCATAGAGAGCTCCTAAGATCTCATGAGAAGCTACGCTTCGAGAAGCTCAATCTAGAGCAAGAACATGAGTTTCTAAAAGCAATCAATGACGATCTTCGAAAGAAGAGTTCTTCATATCTTGCCAAACGACTTCTCTTGTCTAATTTCTTGCCACCTATTAAAACTAAGCATGACAAGCATAAGAAAAATTCTTCATCTAGTAGTAACAATAACCATGCTAAATCCAATATTGTTGCTCCTAGTAGTTCTCTTAATTCCACTAACAATGTTTCAAGCCAAGTTATACTTGAGCAAGAAAATAGTTTATTGAAAGGGATTATAGAGAAAGGTGTCTACAAGAGCCTTGCCGAAAGCAAGAACTTTGAGGAAATTGTTCGCAAGCAAGGAAGGCACCGGAAGAATCAAGGAATTGGTTTTGAGCGAAAATTCAACGCCGAGGGTGTTGAATGGGAAGAAGGTCAATACCCCACTCCAAAGTTTGTTTCTCAAAAGGAGAAGTATGATCCTACTTCTTCCAATGTGGAACAAGCTCAAGATGATCTTCCACCACAAGACCACAAGCTAAAAGGCAAGGACAAGCTTCAAGAGGAGATTGATGCATTTATTGAAGCACCTAAAGCCATGGTCAAGTGGGTTCCCAAGGAAACGTCAAGTTCTACTTCGTCAAGCTCAACTACAACCCCAAGGATTCCCATCAAGATGATGTGGATCCCGAAGAAGAAGAACTAGAGAGTTCTTGAGGGTGACTCCGCCAACATACTTCTCTCACATTCATTTTGGCAAGGACTTGTGCAATTAACTTCCACATTATGCACTAGTTCATGGAGTCACAAACCCTCTTGTTGGTAAGTCAAGGGACAAGGTAATCATTGCTTTCATGGACATCATCTATTGTGTACTTCAATCTATGTCCATGGATATCCTTGTTTGTTCCTTGTGGGACTAACCCATGTAGGTATTGAAAGTGCCCGAATCCAAAGGATTGCTCCCAACTCTTGATGATCTTCATCAACATTGAGCATCCACATCTTCAACATCTACATGAAGTCTTCTCGACAACCCAAGGTTAGTCGACCCTTTAAAAGGGTTCTCACATCTAGGGGAGCTTTGCTCTAAAGAATTGAGCTAAAGCATCTTCAAATGATGTGAACACATTAATGCTTTATGTAAAAGTGGTAACCCCACTTGTGCTTAAGCGATGAGTATGACCTATGATCAAATGTTCTCATTTGACTCCTAAGTCAATATACTCATATATAGATGACCTAGTCATCGACAAATTGTGTGATAGTAGCTAGAGTTTTGATTGTGCATGTTTGACACATATTTCATTTGCTATCTTATTGTGTGAGCATGTTGGATGCATGATTTTATCCATTCGAGGACATCCATTTGTTGCTTTGGTCTTTTGGATTTTTCTGACCAAATGGATGGACAAGAATGCCTAAGTACCTCCCCTAGCTATCTATGCTTTCTTGTCTCAAATTCTATTCATGCTTATATCACAAACTTTGAACAAGTCATTTTCGGACACACCGAGTGAGGAGCACTCGGAGCCACCGATCCGTCAAAGGCTTAACTTCCAAAACCTTCTAAGTGATTTCGGTCAGACCAACCCACTCAAACTCGGTCAGACCAAAAGCACTTGGATTGATCTAGGTTTTCACCTCGGTGAAACCGAATTGTAATTTTCGGCGTGACCGAAATGTGTAACTGCCCTGCAGTTATCCATCTCGGTGCCACCGAGTTTTACAACTCGGTCCCACCGACAGCTAAGGGGTATATATACTCCGTGGGTCGCGCGCATTGATTCCTACTTCAAAACGCCTCGCCCCCACACCCCTTGCTGCCATCGCCGTGGTCTCCGGATCGTCTCCGTGTCGCTTTCGCCCTCGCGCAGCAGTCTCCGTCGCCGTCAACGGACATTCTCTCCGCGCCGTTGCCGCCGTAGAGGAACTCCACCAAGTTAGGGTGAGTTTCAATCCCACTCGTGCTTCCCAGCTCCGATTCAATGCACGATTGGTTTGCCTAGCATCTTGCCACGTTTGAGATCTTCCTATCCAGCAGATTAGTTCTTTGAACGAAATTCGAGTAAAAGTTTTAGGGTTAGGTTTCCGCCGAACACATCTCGGTGAGACCGATTTTACATTCTCGGTATGACCGATTTGGCCTCTGGCCATTGCACTGCACTTTTCGGTCCAACCGAAGTTGTGCAAATCGGTGTGACCAAATGAGGATTTAGTGAAACCCTAGTGTTCTCGGCAGATCGAAACCCATTTCGTCCAACCGAAAGTGGTGTGTATGCTTCTGTTTGAACACTTGGATTCACGAATTTTAAACTCGATCGACCAAATGTCTTCTGTGAAAACCTAAAACTGAAATTTGAACTCATTTGTTTGCAAAATCTTCTGCAGTTTGTGATAACTCTTCTATTCTGCCTACACCTTATCTATTCACAGGTTGTCACCATATGTCGATGCCGGTGACAGCGAACAGTCGAGTCACCTATTGAAGAAATTCTGAGGCGGGCACTAGTCCCGAGCCCAGCAGCTCTTCAGATGATGGTGAGAGGAGCACACCAAGTGGTTTGCCTCCTGCAGCCACCGAGGGCGAAAAGAAGAAAAATTCGATGAAGAAGATTCGATTTCATTCTTTGAGGAAGAAGTTTCCTCCAAGCCAAAGAGAAAAGTTGTTGCCAAAGAGCATCAAGGGCAGCAAACCAAGAAAGGCACCAGAAAAGTGAAGAAATCCACTGTTGCCAAGAAGCTGAGTATGGAAGAGGAAACAACAAGCAAGGTGAAGAAAACTTCCAAGAGGAAGAGGATTGTGCATGATGAAGCAGCTGATGATGATGATGATGATGAGGAAGCACCCCAGCCTCCTCAAAAGCCTAAGCTCATGGGTGATGCCATCAAGGCTGGAGCCCCTTCTAAGTCCAAGCCATCTGCTCCAGCAAAGGCAGCTCAAGCGAAGCCTGCTGCCAAGCCAAAGAAGACTGTCAGGAACATCCCAGCTTCAGAGAAGAAGAAAGATGCTGTGCCACCAGCTGTGTCAGATGATGAGGCACCTGTATTGCTGAAACTTCGTCAGAAATTGCCACTCCACAATGATGCTCATCCTCAAGCTGAGAACATGAAGGAAAGAAAGGATAGAGGTCTCAGGCTATGGAGACAAGCAGATCCATATGCTGTGAGGAGAAGAACTGCTGTTGATCCAAGGTTCCACACCAGAGAGCAGCAGGACTTCTATGAGACTGTGCTGATGGACAAGAAGCCCATAGTTGCAGACACTCGCTATGTTGACTGGGCATACATTGACAGTGAAGAGCACAGAGACTTCTTTCCACATGTGCATGAGAGCTTCACTGCATGTGGTGTTGCTGAGTTTGTTGGTCAGAAGCTGACAGATTGGAATGATGAAATGATTATGCAATTCTATGCCACAGCTCATTTCTATCCAGATGGAAAGATCACATGGATGACTGAAGGCCAAAGGTTCTCTTCTACTGTAGAAGAATGGGCAGCACTTCTGAATGCTCCAGTGCCAAGAGAAGATGATGTTGATGTCTATGGCATTCCCAAGCAGAACCATGAGTCGATGAAGAACATGTACAAAGAGGTACCAGCTAAGGATGTGGAAATCTGGAAGCTCGGCTCAGTGTATCATCTCCAGGCAGGTTTACCTACCACAAACACAATTCTGAGGCATACCTTGATGCCCAAGTCTGGAGATCGTCGCATGATCAGAGGGTATTCTATCAATATGCTACATATACTAGATGAGAAGGCACCTTTCAAGGTGATGGATCTGATAGTTGAGACTATCAAGAGGACTACAGCAGACCAAAAGAGGTCGTGTGGATTTGCCCCGCACATTCAGATGCTTATCAATGCCAAGTTTGGCACGGGCACCTACTTGTTGGATAGACCACACTTGCCACTGCAGCCTGAGCATGAGGACAATGAAGTTGTGATGGATGAGGAGGACCCAATGTCAGTTGAAGGTGAAGCAAAGGTTGAAGCTGCCAAGAAAGCTAAAGCTGAGAAGGAAGCAGTAGCAGCAGCTAAACCCAAGAGTGTTGGAGAGCAGCTCCTTGAAGCTACCGAGAGGATTGAACAACGCCTGCCCAGCATTGTGCGATCTCGGGAGAGTCTTGAGAGGATTGTTGAAGACAAGATCCATGCTCGGATGTCAAGCTAATCAAGTGCAAGTCATCACAACAAGCTTGAGGCAGATATCGAGGAAGCAAAGAGGGAGAAGGAAGAGCTCATGCGTGAGATGCAGGATGACCTAGTCCAGGATGCTTATGAACAGACTGCTCCGGTTCCCACAGGACCCCGATCAGCTGCTATTCCAGTGACAGACACCAGGACTACAGCCTCAGCACCTCCCACAGCTCCATCAGTTCCAGCTCCAGCTCTAGTGACCACTCCTCCAGCTCCACAGACATCAGCAGAAGTCTTCGCAGATGCAGCCATCTCAACTCCATCAACCCAGACAGGAGCCGCCAGCAGAGTCCCCAGTGACGTTTAGCTCTATGCCTTTTCGAACTTTTTGGTAACTTGTTGCCAAAGGGGGAGAAATTGTATAGATCATAGGACTTCGAGAGAGAGAGTGCTTTGTCTTTGCGCTTTTGCTCTTTCGTTCTTTTGCGGTCTTTTTGAGATACTTTTGAGTTTTTCGTGACATTCTGTGTGTTTGATACTACGTTTGCTCTACTTTGATGAGTGCTTGGTCGTACTATGCCTTAATGTGTGCTTAATGCTTATCATATGCTATTCATATCTTGTATGACCATTTACTCATGTCTTGGTGATTGGGTGCATGCTATTCATTCTTATCATTTTGTGCGCTCCACCAAGATGTATGTGACATGGAAGAGTGACCCATGATCCTAATCGATTGTGCATTTGCATTCAAACGCAAATCTTAAATAATGCACAAATTTAGGGGGAGCTCTTGCTTATCACATACTTCTCAAAGCGACGATATTATTCATTGATTATATCCTTTGTTGAAGCTTTGATCTATATGTTGTCATCAATTACCAAAAAGGGGGAGATTGAAAGTGCAACTAATCCCCGGGTGGTTTTGGTAATTAATAACAACATATATATCATTGAACTAATAGTTTCTTGAGAATCATTTCGAAAGTTCATTGAAATGGGTATGGCAATGATGAAGATGTGGACCCTCAAAATGCTAAGGCAAGCATTGGCAAAAGCTCGAGACTCCATTTTTGGTTTAGTGATCCAAGATCACATTGAGTCCATAGGAAAGCCAATACTATTAAAAGGGGATGAGGTTATGATAATGATCTGGTTGCTCAAAGTGCTTAGTGATCTATCTCCTAAACTATCAAGCAACTCTCACTACAAATATACACTCATAAGTAATCTCGGTCCCACCGATTCCATAAACTCAGTCACACCGAGATGAACCACCTCAGCCATATACCCAAACCCTAGAAACTCGGATTTTCCGATTCTGAACTCGGTCTCACCGAAACTGGTGTTGCCAAGCTTCAGAACATACGTCATCAAATCGGTGTCACCGAGATGATGAAGTCGGTCCCACCGAGATTGGCAAACCCTAGTCTTTGGAAGAATCGGACTCACCGAGATTGTATTTTCGGTCCCACTAAAATCCCAACGCTCACAAGATTTGAACTTTCGGTCTCACCGAGTTGTCAACTTCGGTCCGACCGAGATTGGTCAAATGTGTGTAGCGGTTGGATTTTGTGTGGAGGCTATAAATACCCTCCACCTCCTCTTCATTCGTGGAGAGAGCCATCGAAAGAACTACCACTCCTACCTTACATTTCGAGAAGAAAACTACCTACCCTTGTGTTGAGATCAAGTTGCTCCACTCCCACCATATGAAGCTTGATCTCTAGCCTTCCCAAGTTGCTTTCCACTCAATCCTTTCTTCCACCACAGCCAAATCGGTGAGGAGAGTTGAGTGTTGGGGAGATTATCATTTGAAGCACAAGAGCAAGGAGTTCATCATCACCAACACCATCTATTACCTTTTGGAGGGTGGTGCCTCCTAGATTGGTTAGGTGTCGCTTGGGAGCCTCCGTCAAGATGTGGAGTTGAACCAAGAAGTTTGTAAGGGCAAGGAGATCGCCTACTTCGTGAAGATCTACCCCGAGTAAGGCTAGTCGTCCGTGGGCGTATGCCATGATGGCATAGACAAGGTTGCTTCTTCGTGGACCCTTCGTGGGTGGAGCCCTCTGTGGACTCTCGCAGCCGTTACCCTCCGTGGGTTGAAGTCTCCCTCAACGTGGATTGACGATAGCACCACCTATCAGAACCACGAGAAAAATCTCCGTGTCTCCAAGTTGCGTTTGCTCTTCTCCACCTCTCTTTACTACATGTGCAATTTACTTTCCGCTGCCTATACTCTAGAATTGCATGTGTAGGGTGATACTTGACTTGATCATCATTGTGAACTTGCCAAAAACTTGTCTTTATCAAAAGGCTGAATTTTTATATTGTCAAGTAGTCTGATCACCCCCCCTCTAGACATACTTTCGATCCTACAACAGTGATGTCTACTTTGCAACTTCATTCTTGTAGACATGTGTTGGGCCTCCAAGCATAGAGTTTTTTAGGACAGTAGCAATTTTCCCTCAAGTGGATGACCTAAGGTTTATCAATCCGTGGGAGGTGTAGGATGAAGATGGTCTCTCTCAAACAACCCTGCAATCAAATACAAGAAATCTCTTGTGTCCCCAACACACCCAATACAATGGAAATTTGTATATGTGCACTAGTTCGGCGAAGAGATGGTGATACAAGTGTAATATGGATGGTAGAAATATATTTTTATAATCTGAATAAATAAAAACAGCAAGGTAGCAAATAGTAAACGAGCACAAAAACGGTATTGCAATGCTTGAAAATGAGGCCTAGGGTTCGTACTTTCGCTAGTGCAATCTCTCAACGGTGCTAATATAATTGGATCATATAAACACCCCTCAAAGTGTGATGAAGAAACACTCCAAAGTTCCTATCTAGCGGAGAACATAAGAAGAAATCGTTTGTAGGGTACGAAACCACCTCGAAGCTATTATTTTTGATCGATCTATCCAAGACTTCATACTAAAATAACACCTAATAATTTTAGATTCATAATACTCGATCCAACACAAAGAACTTCAAAGAGTGCCCCAATATTTCTACCGAAGAAACAAAGACGAGAACATGCATCAACCCCTATGCAAAGATTACCCCAATATCACCACGGGAATCCGCGAGTTGAATGCCAAAACACATATCAAGTGAATCAATATGATACCCCATTCTCACCATGAGTATTCATATGCAAAACATATATCAAGTGCTCTCAAATCCATAAAAATATTCAATCCGATAACAACGAAATCTCAAAGGGAAAAACTCAATTCATCACAACAAGATAGAGAGGGGAAAACACCATATGATCCGACTATATTAACAAAGCCCGCGATACATCAAGATCATGTCATCTCAAG
This sequence comes from Aegilops speltoides, assembly GCA_021437245.1. Lineage (NCBI taxonomy): Eukaryota > Viridiplantae > Streptophyta > Magnoliopsida > Poales > Poaceae > Aegilops > Aegilops speltoides. The sequence goes on from CM038145.1 coordinate 104,179,182, forward strand.
AACATGAGAGAGATAGAGAGAGAGAGATTAAACACATAGCTACTGGTACAAACCCTCAGCCCCGAGGGTGGACTACTCCCTCCTCATCGTTGTGGCCGTCGGGATGATGAAGATGGCCACCGGAGATGATTCCCCCCTCCGGCGGGGTGCCGGAACGGGGTCTAGATTAGTTTTCGGTGGCTACAGAGCCTTGCAGTGGCGGAACTTCTGATCTAGGTTAAGCCCGGGGGTTTTCAAAATATTTGGGAATTTATAGGGTAAAGAGGGGGTGCGGGAGGCTATCAAGGTGCGCACAACCCACCTGGGCGCGCCTGGGCCCCCGGGCGTGTCCTAGTGGGTTGTGCCCCCTCGGGGCACCCCCCCAAGTGCTGCTCTGGCCCATCGGGAGTCTTCTGGTCCATAAAAATCCACAAAAAAGTTTTGCGGTGTTTGGACTTTGTTTGATATTGATTTACTGCGATGTAAAAAACAAGCAAAAAACTACAACTGGCACTGGGCACTGGGTCAATAGGTTAGTCCCAAAAATGATATAAAGTTGCTATAAAATGATTATAAAGCACCCAAGAATGATAATAAAAAACATGAGTACTTCATAAATTATAGATATGTTGGAGACGTATCAGCATCCCCATGCTTAATTCCTACTCGTCCTCGAGTAGGTAAATGATAAAAGAAATAATTTATGAAGTGTGAATGCTAGCAAAGTGCACAAATTTGATCAATGGTAATTTCAATCACTTTTCCTAGCATCATAATAGCAATTCTTTCTTATGAAACTTGTCATGTTATAGTAGCAACCAATTCACATGTTAAGGTTCAAACATTGGATTCTCTTGAAAATCAACAACCTATGTTCTCAATCACCAAGCAATTGTAATTCAACTTATTCAACAGAGTTTAAGTAAGAGCCCCACATACTCAACCATCATATAGTCTTCTATGATTGCTAACACTCGCCACATACACATGAGCAAAACATTTCAACCGGATACATAGAAAGATAGGGGCTTGTAATTTCGCGTCCCAACGTATTCACCTCAAGGGTGATGTCAACAATAATAACTCATGCTACCATATCCAACTGGATATATGTGCCTAGATATTTCCTCACCACATGATGCTTGCCAAAAGAGAAAAATAAAAAGGAATAGAGAGAAGAACTTTGACTCTTGCATGAAAGTAAATACATAAAAGTAAAAGATATGCCCTTCACAGAGGGAAGCAGAGGTTGCCATGCGCTTATTTGTTTGTATGCTCAACCCCTTAGTGCAAAAGAATGTCATGTTAAATTGCCCCTTATGATAGCAACCTTTATTATTCAGTCTGTCGCTTTTATTCTTTGCCATCACAAGTTCGTACAATGCTCAATTTTCTCTTACACTAAATGATCTAACACTTTTAGAAGCAATTTTTATTGCCTTATTGCACTGATGACAACATACTTGAGGGATCTTGCTCAATCCTTAGGTACACTGGTACAACTACGTGCTATACAAACAGTTTTTAACCCCTTTCCACACTGGCAAAGGATGGCGAGGAGTGTGGGTGATAGGGGGGGTCCTTCCCACACGACCCAGAAACTGCCGGGGATAGGCCCTCCTAGCACACAAGCTGGCTCGTGTGCGATCGGGCGAGGCATCGAAACCCAGTTGTTTTCGTTCGTATGTACATCCCACACGGTGAATCCCAAAAAAACATTTTCACTCATATGTATATCACACACAGTTTTTTATGTGGAAACGTTTGTGCAAGGTGGCCTAACGCAAACAGTTCTCTGCTGGAAGCCGTGTGTGATTGTTAGTTGATCGAACACGCCTACTTTCTAGAAACAGTGCATGTTATTTGAGTTCATCACCCACGGTGCCGTCTCAGTAACTGTCTGCAATAGAAAACCCCAATAAGCAGGGTAATTAGCCTATTATTGATAATCCATGTACTAATCAAATTGATATTTCTTATAAAAACACACCAAATATTTCATATCCTTATAACAGCAACCAGGATTTCATAATCGAATTACATCAGATAGCTTCGGCACTCAGTTCCGCCATTACACAACAACACCAAGTTTCACATGCAACATCAAAAACCTTTGGAAAGTAGCATCATACATGGTAAATAGCAAGATGAATCTCATCTTGGAAATTGCAGAAGCGGAAGGCAAATGGTGAGCCTTCAGTGATGTTGAATGTCCTTGCAACTTTAGGCCAGTGGCTATGGATAATTGCCCGCCCAACCTTCATCCTCTTCAGCAAGACTTCAATATTGTACCATGGGTGTTGAATGAATACCTTCCTCGCCTCTTGACCATGCAGGTGGTTTGAGAGGTAATCATTAGTGAACTACTTTGAAAAGTACTGAAAACAAAGATATGCAAATAAGGTAAAAGAGTTAGTACCATCCTATAGTTGACTGATGGCACAAGGGGTAAAAACAAGGTAAAAGAGTTAGTACCATCCTATAGTTGACCGATGTCTTCTTCATTGTCCAAACAAAGATCTTACTATTATTCTTCGCAAATTTCTTCATCCTAACAATCTTTCTGAGTTTCTTAACTTGACTGATATTCATGGACATCTCATTTCCCCATATGCAAAATGGGTCGAACAGTGGGTCTAAGCCTCTGATAGCAGGACCTACATGTGCAAGACCAAATTGTAAGAAACCTATGATTCCTGCAACTGCACAATAATGTGCTATTAGCCAAAGGACCATGCTTGAACAAACCTTGATTGTAAACTGTAGTGTCACCCATTGTTTCCCTACAACACACATAAGGAAGATTTTGATCAGGTTAACTGAGAGTTGTCATACTATCAGTAGAATATGTATTGAGTACAGCCACATTCGATTTATTTCACATGTGTAACAATACAAAATTGTACCCACAACAAATAAAAATCAAATTGCAAAACTGAACCAAACAAGTTAAATGGACAGCAGACCAAATGAACCAAAATAGTTAACTAAGCACGACATTGCAGAATAGAAACATGTACTAGAATATAACACAATTAACGGAACAAAGAATGCTTGAGAACACTACTACAAAATGTAGCAATTGTTGGACCAAATTGTTAACTGAACATTACATTTCAGAGGACCAAAGTGTTAATTGAACATTACATTTCAGAGGAGCAAACTATAAATTGAACATCAGATTGCATATTGACATTACAGAGGACAAATCACTAGAAGGCATTGGCGGTGGCCTCGAGAAAACAGCACAAACTGTATTTTAAAGTAGACAACCGTGTGGCGGTGTCGACAGTGGCCTCGAAGACGAGGTGCTCCTCCAAGATCTGGCGGCCGGCACGCATGGCAGCCATACCGACCTCATGCACGCGTGCGGCCGCGATTTCCTTCTCCGTTGCCAGATGCTACTGAGCTCCATGTTATACTACGTGCAAAATGGCTGTGGGCGGGGCTTAATTGGAGGAGGGGGACAGTGATTTTGACGGAAGGTGTCGCGCCGTTGGTCGGGGCATGTGGGACGGGAAAGGAGGAGGATGGTGTGGGTGGGGTGTGGACTACCTGACCATATCGACGAGGCCGTGGAGCAAGAAGAAGGGTCGGCGGCGAGGAGGCCGCACAGCAAGAAGAAGGGTCGCCGGCGAGGAGGCGGCGCTGCAAGAAGAAGGGTCGCCGGCGAGGAGGCGGCTGATACGTCTCCAACGTATCTATAATTTTTTATTATTCCATGTTGTTTTATTATCAATCTTGGATGTTTAATAATCATTATATAGTCATTTTATATCATTTTTGTACTAACCTATTGACATAGTGCCAAGTGCCAGTTGTTGTTTTCTGCATGTTTTTTACATTGCAGGAAATCAATATCAGACGGAGTTCAAATGCCACGCCAATTTATGATGATTTTTATGGACCAGAAGGAAGAAGTTGGGCCCTGGTTGCACAGGGGAGTCTGAGGAGGGACAACCCACGTAGGCGCGCCAGAGGCCCAGCACGCCTACGGTGGGTTGTGCCCACCTCGAGTGCCCCCTGGACCGACTCTTTGATCTATAAATACCCCAATTATCCAGAAACCCTAGGGGAGTCGATGAAATATTCATCCAGCTGCCGCGGAGTCCAGAACCACGAGATCCAATCTAGACACCATCACAGAGGGGTTCACCGCTTCCATTGGTACCTCTCCGATGATGCTTGAGTAGTTCTTTGTAGACCTTCGGGTCCGTAGTTAGTAGCTAGATGGCTTCCTCTCTCTCTTGATTATCAATACAATGGTCTCTTGGAGATCCATATGATGTAAGTCTTTTGGCGGTGTGTTTGTTGGGATCTGATGAACTTCGAGTTTATGATCAGTTATATATTTTTATATCTATGAAAGTTATTTGAGTTCTTTGATCTCTTATATGCATGATCTCTTATAGCCTCGTATTTCTTCTCTGATATTTGGGTTTTGTTTGGCCAACTTGATCTATTTATCTTGCAATGGGAAGAGGTGCCCGGTAGTGGGTTCAATCTTATGATGATTGATCCCAGTGACAGAAAGGGAACCGACACGTATGTATTGTTGCTACTAAGGATAAAAAGACGGGATCCATATCTGCCGCAATAGATAAACGAATCTTGTCTACATCATGTCATCATTCTTATTGCATTACTCCATTTTTTTGATGAATTTAATACACTAGATGCATGTTGGATAGCGGTCGATGTGTGTAGTAATAGTAGTAGATGGAGGCATGAGTCGGTCTACTAATCTTGACATGATGCCTATGTAATGATCATTGCCTGGATATCATCATGATTATTTGAAGTTCTATCAATTGCCCAACAGTAATTTGTTCACCCACCGTTTGCTATTTTTCTGGAGTGAGAAGCCCCTAGTGAAACCTACGGCCCCCGGGTCTTCTTTCTCATATATTTTCCTTGCGATCTACTTTTTCCTTGCATTTATTTTCAAATCTATTAAACCAAAAAATACAAAAATACCTTGCTGCAATTTATTTGTTCTGTGATCTATTTATCCCATCTACCAATTTACCTCACGTCCTTTGCCTATCTTGAGGCACCATACCCCGAAAGGGATTGACAACCCCTTTAACACGTCGGGTTGCGAGGTGTTGTTCTTTGTGTGCAGGGGCTGTTTATGTTGTGTTGCTTGGTTCTCCTACTGGTTCTATAACCTTGGTTTCATATCTGAGGGAAATACCTACCACCGCTGTGCTGCATCATCCCTTCCTCTTTTGGGAAATATGGACGTAGCTTCAAGCGACATCAAAAGGAATTTCTGCCGCCGTTGTCGGGGAGGATCTTCAACATAACCAGGTTCCTAATCACAAATCTCATCTCCTTGCAATTTACATTATCTGCCTCTTGTTTTCCTCTCCCCCACTTCACAAAATTTGTTGTTTTATTTGCCTCTCTTTTTCCGTTCGCCGTTTTCTTGTCGGATCTGTTTTTGAGTGCAATCTTGTTGTGTGGTCATCATGACTCAGGAGAACACAAAAATATGTGACTTCTCAAATACCAACAAAAATGATTTTATTGGCACTCCGTTTGCTCCTCCCGCCACTAGTGCGGAGACTTGTGATATTAATACTACTTTGCTGAATCTTGTTATGAAAGACCAATTTTCTGGTACTCCAAATGAGGATGTTGCGTCCCATCTTAATACATTCGTGGAATTATGCGATATGCAAAAGAAAAAAGATGTGGACAATGATGTGGTCAAGATGAAATTATTTCCGTTTTCTTTGCGTGATTCTGCAAAAATTTGGTTCTCTTTTTTGCCTCGCAATAGTATCGATTCTTGGAATAAGTGCAAAGTCGTGTTTATCACTAAGTATTTTCCTCCCACAAAAATTATTTCCCTTAGAACCCAGATCATGAATTTCAAGCAACTTGATCATGAGCATGTTGCACAATCTTGGGCAAGGATAAAAATGATGCTAAGGAATTGCCCAACTCATGAGTTAAATCTTTGGATGATCATACAAAAAATTTATGCGGGGTTGAATTTTGTTTCTCGTAATCTTTTAGATTCCGCCGCGGGTGGTACTTTTATGGAAATTACCTTCGGTGAAGCCACCAAATTGCTTGATAATATCATGGCAAATTATTCACAATGGCATATCGAAAGGGCTCCTACTAGTAAAAAAGTTAATTCAGTTAAAGAAATTTCTTCTTTGAGTGAAAAAGTTGATGCTCTTAAGAAATTGGTTGCTAGTAAAAGTGCTCCTATTGATTTTAATGATATGCCTTTGTCTACTTTGATTGAGCAAAATAGTGATGCCATAGATGTGAATTTTATTTCTCGCAATAATTTCAACAACAATGCTTATAGAGGTAATTTTAATCCTAGGCCCTTTCCTAGTAATTCCTCTAATAATTATGGTAATTCCTATGGAAATCAATCTTACAATAATAATAGGAATACCTCTGATTGTGAGAGCAATATTAAAGAATTTATCAACACACAAAAGGTTTTCAACACTTCCATAGAAGAAAAATTGAATAAGATTGATGATTTGTCTAGAAGTGTTGATAGTATTGCTCATGATGTGGAAAATCTCAAGATGAAATTTTTTGTGCCTAAAGTAGATGAATCAATTAAAGCTCTTTATGTTTCTATGGATGAAAGTAAGAAAAGAACTGCTATGCTTAGAGCTAAAAGAGAATTTTTAGAAAAAACATTTTCTAGTGATTTCTTTCGCAAAAGTGATGAAGATCTTAAAATGATTGGTGTTTCTTCTATTGATTCCTTGTTTAGTAAAATTAATATTGACGAAAAAGGTACTGGAGAAGATTCAACTTTAGGTAGAAGGCGTCCCAATATTTCGGAGGGTGAAAATCTTGTTGAGAAAATTGATAAAGGGGGGTTTGAAGAGGTCAAAACTTTAACTAGTGATGTGCCCACTCTTTTGGATTGCAAAGACTTTAATTATGATAGTTTCACTTTGATTGATTGTATTTCTTTGTTGCAATCCATGATAAATTCACCCCATGCCTATGAACAAAAAAAGCTTTTACTAAACATATTGTTGAACCCATGATGAAAGCTTTTAAAGAAAAATTGGAATTGGAAGTTTCAGTTCCTAGAAAATTGCATGATGAATGGGAGCCTACTATCAAAGTCAAGATTAAAAATTATGGGTGTTTTGCTTTGTGTGACTTGGGTGCTAGTGTTTCTACAATTCTGAAATCTTTATGCGATGTGCTTGGTCTTATCGATATTGAAGAATGCTCTTTAAATTTGCAATTAGCGGATTCTACTATTAAAAAACCTACGAGAAGGATTAAGGATGTTCTTACTCTTGCAAATAGGAATTATGAGCCCATAGATTTTATTGTTCTTGATATTGATTGCAATCCGTCTTGTCCAATTATTCTTGGTAGACCGTTTCTGTGTACTATTGGTGCCGTGATTGATATGAAAGAAGGCAATATTAAATTTCAGTTTCCACTAAGGAAGGGAATGAAACGCTTCCCTAGATCAAGAATTAGGCCACCCTATGAATCAATCATGAGGGCATCTTATGGACCTAGAACCAAAGACGACAAAACTTAGATCCTACGTGTTATGCCTAGCTAAGGGCGTAAAACTATAACGCTTGATGGGAGGCAACCCAATGAATAAAATTTATTTTTGCTTTTTTGCTTCTGTTCTTGAGTGTTAGCACAATTATGATACTGTTATGATTGTGTTTTTTGTGTTTTAATTAGTGTTTGTGCCAAGTAAAGCCCTTAGGATCTTCTGGGGTGATAGTTGTTTGATCTTGCTAAAAAGACAGAAACTTTGCGCTCATGAAAATAATTATCATAAATCACAGAAAAGATCTTTTGCCTTGATTATTTTTGCAGAAGATTAATATAAAACTTATGCTGGTCTTCCTAATTTTGTAGAATTTTTGGAGTTACATAAGTATTCGAAAGTTCCAGATTACTATGGACTGTTCTGTTTTGACAGATTCTGTTTTCGTTGTGTTGTGTGCTTATTTTGATGGCTCTATGGTTTCCTTAGATGAGTTTTTGCCATAAGAAAGTTGGAATACAGTAGATATAATACAAAAACAAAATAATAATTGGTTTGACACAACACTTATAGTAGTGGTTTTCTTTCTTTTACTAACGGATCTCACAAGGGTTTTGTTGAGTTTTGTGTGATTGAAGTTTTCAAGTTCTGGGTTATCTTACGATGGATGAAACAAGGATAGAAGAGCCTAAGCTTGGGGATGCCCCAGCATCCCAGCTATTATCCAAGAATGATCAACCAACTCAGCTTGGGGATGCCCCCGAGTGGCATCCCCTCTTTCTTCTAACGACCATCGGTATTTTACTCGAGGCTATATTTTTAATTGTCACATGATATGTGTTTTGCTTGGAGCATCTTGTATGATATGTGTATTTGCTTGTTTTATTTTGTGTTTTAAGTCATCAATCCTTGCTGGACACACCTATTTGAGAGAGCCAAAATTATGTAATGACTTGTGAGAATTGCTCTCTATGCTTCACTTCAATTTTTATGAGCAATGGACTTGCTCTAATGTTTCACTTATATCTTTTTAAGAACGGTGTGCTTAGTATTTTTGAAGAAATGCTCTCTTGATTCACTTAGATTTATTTGAGAGTTAGTAAAATTTTGAAGAAATTCTCTCTTGCTTCACTTAAATTATTTTGAGAGAAAGAAAATATGTTATGCTCATGATCTTCACTTATATTTGTTTGAGCTTATGAAAAGCAACACATGAAAATTAGTCCCAAAGTGATGGATATCCAAGAAGGATAAAGAAAGAAAAAAAATATATGTCATGAAGATCATTGGACAAAATAAACTTGATTCTTAGTAATAGTTTTGAGATATGATGATGTGATATGTGAGTTATGTTGATGAGTAATTGTGCTCTAGTAAGAATATTGGTGTTAAGGTTTGTGATTCCCTATGCATGCACTAAAATCAATATTCATGCAATGAAAATTATATCCTACTTATGGTGCATTATTCGGTGTTAATTATGCTTAATGCTTGCTTATGAGATTATTCATTTCTTGGTTGGTCGCTTCTCAATCTTTTTGCTAGCCTTCATTTTGCACCAAGTATCACCTCTACTTGTGCATCCAAAATCATGTAAACTAGTTTTGCCACATGAGTCCACTATATCTACCTATATGCGGTATTATTTTTGCCGTTCTAAGCAAATTTGCATGTGCCATCTCTAATTTTCAAAATGAACTTCTCTTTTGTGTGTTTGTTTCGCTCGCGGAATGGTAACGGGTAGCTAATATTTTCCATGCTAGATGTGTTATTCTCACGACGACTGTTTATTAACATGTCATTGCATGAGATTAAGGCAAAGGTTTTAGGGATGCCCAGTCCCGAAATGCAAAAATGAATTTACTTTATGTTGTCAAATAATAAATTCCTTGGAAAGTGTTGGTATGGAGGGCACCCGTGGATACGGCTAGCCATGGAAAGTGAAAGTTATGGTGGAAAAAGGAATAAACTTTATTTTCTGTTTGGGAACCGCCTATGATATATCTAGCATGGAAAGTGTTGGGATGCTCCAAGTCGTTTTCGTTGGTGGGATGGATACACCTCCCAAAATGTTTTTATCTCTAATTTTTTCGCTTTGAGCTCTGGCACCTCTACAAATCCCTACTTCCCTCTGCGAAGGGCCTTTCTTTTACCTTATGCAATTTTTATTTTTGAAATTGAGTCTCCATCCTCTCTTATAAAAGCACCAACTAGGGGGCAATATGACCGTACTTAAGTATTGGGTGTAGCTAATATTCGAGTGTGTTTCATGAATGGATCAATGTTTGAGCATGATGGGCTAGGGATAACTTGTTTTAGCATTGATATTTTAAAAGACATGGTTGCTTGTTGATATGCTTGAGTATCTAAATTATTATGTCAAAACTAGACTATTGCTTTAAATCACATAAAAGTCCAAATGTCCATGCTATAAAGAAAAGAATATGATATGACATGATAAACAACACTCCACATCAAAAAAATTGTTTTTATCACTTACCTACTCGAGGACGAGCAGGAGTTAAGCTTCGGGATGCTGATACGTCTCCTACGTATCTATAATTTTTTATTATTCCATGTTGTTTTATTATGAATCTTGGAGGCTTTATAATCATTATATAGTCATTTTATATCATTTTTTGATACTAATCTATTGACATAGTGCCAAGTGCCAGTTGCTGTTTTCTACATGTTTTTTACATCGCAGGAAATCAATATCATACGGATTCCAAATGCCACGCTAATTTACGATGATTTTTTATGGAGCAGAAGGAAGAAGTTGGGCCCTGGTTGCACCTGAGGGGAGTCCCGAGGAGGGGACAACCCACCATGGCGCGCCAGGAGGCCCAGGCACGCCTTGGTGGGCTGTGCCCACCTCGGGTGCCCCCTGGACCGACTCTTTGCTCTATAAATACCCCAATATTCCAGAAACCCTAGGGGAGTCGACGAAATATTCATCCAGCCGCCGCAAAGTCCAGAACCACGAGATCCAATCTAGACACCATCACAAAGGGGTTCACCACTTCCATCGGTGCCTCTCCGATGATGCGTGAGTAGTTCTTTGTAGACCTTCGGGTCCGTAGCTAGATGGCTTCCTCTCTCTCTCTCTCTCTCTCTCTCTCTCTCTTGATTATCAATACAATGGTCTCTTAGAGATCCATATGATGTAAGTCTTTTGGCGGTGTGTTTGTTGGGATTTGATGAACTTTGAGTTTATGATCAGTTATATCTTTTTATATCCATGAAAGTTATTTGAGTTTCTTTGATCTCTTATATGTGTGATTACTTATAGCCTCGTATTTCTTCTCCGATATTTGGGTTTTGTTTGGCCAACTTGATCTATTTATCTTGCAATTTGAAGAGGTGTCCGGTAGTGGGTTCGATCTTACGGTGCTTGATCCCAGTGACAGAAAGGAAACTGACACGTATGTATCATTGCTACTAAAGATAAAAAGATGGGATCCATATCTGTCGCAGTAGATAAACGGATCTTGTCTACATCATGTCATCGTTCTTATCATTACTCCATTTTCCCATGAACTTAATACACTAGATGCATGCTGGATAGCGGTCGATGTGTGGAGTAATAGTAGTAGATGCAGGCAGGAGTCGTTCTACTAATCTTGGATGTGATACCTATGTAATGATCATTGCCTGGATATTGTCATGATTATTTGAAGTTCTATCAATTTCCCAACAGTAATTTGTTCACCCACCGTTTGCTATTTTTCTCGAGAGAAGCCACTAGTGAAACCTACGGCCCCGGGTCTTCTTTCTCATATATTTGCCTTGCGGTCTACTTTTTCCTTGCATTTATTTTCAGATCTATTAAACCAAAAAATACAAAAATACCTGGCTGCAATTTATTTGTTCCGCGATCTATTTATCCCATCTACAAATTTACCTCACGTCCTTTGCCTATCTTGAGGCGCTGTACCCCGAAAGGGATTGACAACCCCTTTAACACGTCGGGTTGTGAGGTGTTGTTCTTTGTGTGCAGGGGATGTTTACATTGTGTTGCTTGGTTCTCCTACTGGTTTGATAACCTTGGTTTCATATCTGAGGGAAATACCTACCACCGCTGTGTTGCATCATCCCTTCCTCTTTGGGGAAATACCGACGTAGCTTCAAGCGACATCAGCAGCGCTGCAAGAAGAAGGGTCACCGGCGACATAGTAACAGCGGTGAAGGTTTGAACTTGGAAAGTAAGGAGGAATAGTGAAAATGTGGCTTTTGGTGGCAGGGAGGGGGCGGGGAGATAGATATTTCCATGCTGGTAAAAAAATTCGCTCGGTGCCGCGAGAAACTGGCGCGCAAGTGTGGTTCAAGCGGGGCGGTGGACTATAGACGACGAAGCTTCCTGCGTAAGCCCGACAAGACGGTGCGCCAAGATATTTTATATCGCATCCCACATGATTCTTTCTAGTAAACTGTTTGTGGTATACCTGATTTTTTCATTATATTTTGAAAGATGGAATGGTGTTACAGAGGGAAAGGATCGTGTTTGAATTGCTAGAACATTTATGTACAGTGAACATGCAACTACATGAGTGTCGTGTTTAAATTTGGAATTATTCTGGGTTCGTTTGGCATTTTATGGATTAATTGAGTTTCTCGGCATTTAATGTGCATAATTAAAATTTGAACTACAAGCACATGCTCCAGTGCCCCAAAGTTTGTTGGAAAAACACATGTGTGTCTTTGGGTGAATTTATAGGTCCCATGCAAGAAATGGGAATGAAATTCAAACATCTGGGCATCGTGGCTCGGTCGGGAACATTGAGAAACTTGGTTTTGAAATTCCTGAAAATTCAAAACTCATTTGAAAATCATGAAACTTGGCATGGTGTCATTTCATGGCACCAACATGTTGTGGTAAAAAAGTTGGCCACATTTGGACAAGTTTTTGGTATAAGCTTCTTGCAAACCGGAGCTTCTCCCGAGAAGACTTGTGGTTCCCGAGGGGGAACGTGTCACCTTTGTGTTTCAAATGATATACGCTGCCTCCCCCCCTTATCTTTTTACAGAGGCAACATAGAACTATATGAGTGTCGTGTCAAAATTTGGAATTATTTCGGGTTTGTTTGGACTTTCTTATACATTAATTGAATTTCTGGTCATTTAATATGCATAATTCAAATTTGAACTACAACACATGCTCCAATGCACCAAAGTTGATTAAAAAATCACATGTGTGTCCTTGGGTGAATTTCTAGGTCCCATGCAAGAAATAAGAATGAAATTCAAACATCTGGGCGTCGTGGCTCGCCCGGAAAGATTGAGAAACTTGATTTTTTAATTGATGTAAATCCAAAACACGCCTGAAAATCATGAAACTTGGCATGGTGTCATGACATGGCACCAACATGCTATGGTAATTTTTTGGCCGAATTGGGACAAGCTTTGGTATAAGCTTCTTGCAAACGGGAGCTTCTCTCAAGAAGGCTAATGGTTCCGAGAGGAACGTGTCACCTCCGTGTGTGAAACGACATACGTACACTGCCTTCTCCTGCCTTAATTTTTTTACATAGGCAGATTAGACCAAATAAAAGTACCGTGCTAATTTTTTTAATTATTCTGGGTTCGTTTTGCCTTTTTTAAACATTAATTGAATTTTCGGTCATTTAATGTGCATAATTCAATTTTGAACTACAAGCACACGCTCTACTGCACCAAAGTTGGTTGAAAAATCACATGCGTGTCCTTGGGTAAATTTCTAGGTCCCATGCAAGAAATGGGAATGAAATTCAAACATCTGGGCATCGTAGCTCGGCCGGAAAGATTGAGAAACTTGGTTTTTTAATTCATGTAAATACAAAACACACCTGAAAATCATGAAACTTGGCATGGTGTCATGACATGCCACCAACATGTTGCGGTATTTTTTTTTGGCCAAATTGGGACAAGCTTTGGTATAAGCTTCTTGGAAACCGGAGCTTCTTTCAAGAAGGCTCGTGGTTCTGAAAGGGAACGTGTCACCTCCGTGTGCGAAACGACATACGTACACTGCCTTCTCCCGCCTTAATTTGTTTACACAAGCAGATTAGACCAAGTATCGTGCTAATTTTTTAATTATTTCGGGTTCGTTTGGCCTTTTTTGTATATTAATTGAATTTTTGGGCATTTAATGTGCATAATTCAAATTTGAACTACAAGCACATGCTCCAGTGCACCAAAGTTGGTTGAAAAATCACATGTGTGTCCTTGGGTAAATTTCTATGTCCCATGTAAGAAATGGAAATGAAATTTAAACATCTGGGCGTCCTGGCTTAGCCGGAAAGATTGAGAAACTTGGTTTTTTAATTCATGTAAATCCAAAACACGCCTGAAAATCATGAAACTTGGCATGGTGTCATGACATGGCACCAACATGCTGCGATAATTTTTTTGGCCGAATTGGGACAAGCTTTGGTATAAGCTTCTTGCAATCTGGAGCTTCTCTCAAGAAGGCTTGTGGTTTCGAGAGGGAATGTGTCACCTCCGTGTGCGAAACGACATACGTACACTGCCTTCTCCCGCCTTAATTTGTTTACACAGGCAGATTAGACCAAATAAAGTATCGTGCTAAATTTTGGAATTATTCCGGGTTCGTTTGCCTTTTTATACAATAATTTAATTTCTAGGCATTTAATGTGCATAATTCAAATTTGAACTACAAGCACATGCTCTAGTGCACCAAAGTTGGTTGAAAAATCACATGTGTGTCCTTGGGTGAATTACTAGGTCCCATGCAAGAAATGAGAATGAAATTCAAACATCTGGGTGTTGTGGCTCGGCCAAAAAGATTGAGAAACTTCGTTTTTTAATTCCTGTAAATCCAAAACACGCCTGAAAATCATGAAACTTGGCATGGTGTCATGACATGGCACCAACATGTTGTGGTAATTTTTCTGTCCGATTTGCGAAGACACACACATTAAAAATCAACAAAGTCATTTTGGAACAAGTGTTGTCAGGTTGCTAATCGAAACACAACTATTATTGAAACCGTGGGCGTTCTATTTACCAATTACGTGTCGCCATGCGTCCCTTTTTTTATTGGCTAGGAGGTGTCGTGCGGGGTAGCTATACGGGAGGCGTGCGATCAGACCCCTGCGCGTGCTCATCGAGAGAAGAGCCCCTTGACCTCTATCCACCACGCACCTCCCTCCCAACGTCTCTGTTAATGGCGCCCGAGCCCCTGTTTCACGGTGTGGCTATGTCTCACTGGACTGAGATTTAAGAGAGAAAAGTGAAAATCTGAAAAGAAAGCTTTGCACGGATCTTGATGAAAGATCCGATGGACCTATATAGCATCGACTGCGACTTATAGCAAGCATGATGAATATAAGGACGACGACAGTGGATAATAATTGTCTTACATATCCATGAAGATAACTAAAAAAGCCACATGCGGCTATGCCTGAAATACACAAGGGCAAAAGAAGAAGGAAGACGCATACAACGATCTGGCTCGCTGATCTCTACTTTCTTGATGCGCTGCAGGTCGCGGAGACTAGTTCTCGCGGCGAGTGGCGATGATCTCTTTCATCAGTTTCATGTCCTTAATACGCTGCTCGGCAGCAACCATGGATTCCTCCACCAGCCTTTCGCGCTTGGTGCGGAGCATGGCATTCTCGTCCATAAGTTTCTTGACGATGATGCCCGTCCTCTTCAACAAGGCAGCGGTCTCCTCCGCCTACTTCGCCCTTTCGGCGATCTTCGCCCTCAGCAGGTCGCGCTCAGCTCGGAGTTGTTCAAACAAGGCATTCAACTCGTCCTGCAGCTTCATCCAGTCGGAGATCTGATCCATCTGACTATGGTCGATCGCATGCATGCGCCTGTAAGAGTCCTCGCCTGCCCGCGAGAGATTTTCCCAAGCCGTCGTGGCGCGGGAGGACATCTCTGCTGCATTCGCCACGCGACAGGACATCTCTGCTGCTTCCGCGGCGCGGATGGACCAGTCTGCTGCATCGGTGGCGTGGCGGGACCTCCGTGCTACTTCGGCGGCGCGACGGGACCTTCGTGCTGCTTCGGCGGCGCGGCGGGACATGTCGGTTGCTTTCGTGGCTAAGCGGTACATCTCTCGTGCTTCCGCTTCCATGCTCGCCTCTCCCTGGTGGTAATCTCTCGACCGAGAACTCAATCTGGCCATGGCAGACACAAGAGAATGGTGTTGAATGACTTGTTTGCTTTTGTGGATGAGGAGTTGATGAAGGAATGTGCAATCATCTTGGCATAGTTCAATATTTATAACCGAGTACTAATACGCTCCTAAGTGAGAAAGCATTTAGGTTTTGATCGATGTGAACAGGTTTGCAATTTGGAAGGTGACGGGATGCAGGCTCGAAATTTATTGAAGGTTCTATAATTTCTAAGTGCGGCACTATTCCCAGACGGCGTAATGTGGGCAAGCTTTATCAGTCGCGTACGTGGTGTTTGTTGCACCGCAATAGGAAATGTCAGCACACGTCTTGTTCCAACAACCGTGCACGCTTGTTATTACCATCGCACACGCTTATTTTAATTAGAATGTGTGCCCGTCTAGTGCACACATGTTGATCTGTCTAATTGTTTCTGTTTGTTGTGGCTAATCACAAACAGTTCATCTGTGTGAAGTGTATGCCATCAATCGCACATACCTTTGATCTGGCTGACCATTTCTGTTATGTTGCCTACTCGCAAACAGTTAATCCTTCTGAAGTGTATGCCCTCAATCACACACACCTTTATCTAGCTGTCCGTTTCTGTTGTCCCGCCTCGTCACAAACAGTTAATCCGATTGAACTGTATGCCGTATATCGCAGATGCCTTCATCTGGCTGCCCGTTTCCATTCTTCTTCCTCATCGCAAACAGTTCATTGAACGGAGCTGTATGCCGTGGATCGCACACGCAACTAAAATCTGAACCGTGTTTGATGCATCCATCATCGCAAATGTTTGCACCTTTTTTGACGGTTTTTTACACCACCATTTGCGATTTCTGCATCGCACACAGTTTCGTTGAAGGGTCTTTGATCGTAGTGTCGCGTTAGTGACATCCTGCAGTAGTGGTAGGTATGGTGGACTCTTGAAGATGATATTTGGCTTTAAGGTTTTTTTAATGCACAAGTAGTATCTCTACTTGGTGCGGAATTTTTGGCTAGCAAAGATAGGGGCAAACACCACATGTTGAAGGATCTATGACAATATAATTTATATGTGAATATGAACAAACATAAACCACTATGTTGTCTTCCTTGTCCGACATCAACAATTTTGGCATATAATATTTTGATGGGGGCTCACAATCACAAAAGATTTCCAATATAGTGTATTTGCATGTGAAAGTTCTCTTCCTTATACTAATTATTCGTGAATTGCTTGTATGACCAATATTGTGATTGTCAAGCCTGAAAAGGTTTCACTTTCTAAACCCAATGTGAAGCTACCACTAGGCATGATATGATTTCAACTCCATGACATTCAATTTATTCAACTTTTTACTCATAGGATATAAGTGAAGTAGAAGAGTAAATGACAAGCTACTCCAAAAATATATATGTGAAGATCAAGCGAGTAGTTATGTAAATGGGTAGCTATTTGAGGACTCTCTCTTATTAAAAACTTTCAGATCTAAGAATTTTATTAAAACAGCAAGCAAAACAAAATAAAATGACATTCTAACAATAGCACAACTCATGTGGAGAAGCAAAAACTTAGGCTCAACCGATACTAATCGATAATTGTTGATGAAGAAAGGTGGGATGCCTACCCGGACATCCCCAGGCTTAGATGCTTGAGGCTTCTTGAATATTATCTTGGTATTCCTTGGGCATCCCCAAGCTTGAGCTTTTGTGTATCCTTAATTCTTCTCATATCACAGTTTTCCTAAATCTCAAAAGCTTCATCCACACAAAATTCAACAAGAACTCGTGAGATAAGTTAGTATAAACCAATGCAATAACCTTATCATACTCTACTGTAGCAAATCATTAAAATTATTATTCAACATTGCATACAAAATGCCTCTACATATTTAATACTCCTATCCTCAAATAGGATCATTAAACAAGCAAACATATGCAAAAAAACAGCAATCTGTCAAAACAATACAGTCTGTAAAGATGCAAGAGTATCAATACTTACCTAACTCCAAAAGTTATGAAAAATTGCCACACTGTAGAAAATTTATCAGAGCTTATTTTTCAAAAAAATTCAACATTTTATCACATTCTGACTTTTCTAGGGAATTTTTGCAACATCGATAAATTTTCTGTTTTGAAACAGAAACATGTAGATTTGCAAAATAAGCATGGAAAAGGCTATACTTGATATTTTTATTGAAAAGAAAGATGCAAAACATTATTCTAAATAACATCAAGCAAATGCTAACAAAATAAAATGATGCTCCAAGCAAAACACATATCATCTGACGAATGAAAACATAGCTCCGAGTCAGGTTACCGATAATGTTGGAGACGAAAGAGGGGATGCCTTCCGGGGCATAACCAAGCTTAGTTGCTTGGATCTTCCTTGGATATTAACTTGGGGTGCCTCGGGAATCCCCAATATTAGGGTATTGTCACTCCTTATTCTCCTCATATCGATATCTCACCCAAAACTTGAAAACTTCAATCACACAAAACTTAACAGAACTTTGTGAGATAGGTTAGTATGATAAAGTGCAAAGTATTTCATTTTTGGTACTATCAAAGACAAGATTCGTAATTGTTATCACACCATTCCTACTGTACCATATCATTTCCAAAATTTATATTGAGCAATATAAGCCATGGAAACTAGAAAACAAGCAAACTATGCATTGAAAACAGAATCTGTCAAAAACAGAACAGTCTGTAGTAATCTGTACTCCAACCATACTTCTGCTACTCCCAAAATCCTGAAAAAATAGAAAAACTTGGGAAAATTGTCTATTAATCTTCTACAAAAAGAATCAGCATTTTATCAAGCTTCTGTTAAAAATGAGAATTGTTTTCCTGAGCACAAAAGTTTCTGTTTTTCAGTAAGATCAAATCAACTATCACCGTAAGCCATCCCAAAGGTCTTACTTGGCACTTTATTGAAATGAAAGCAATAAAACATGATTACTACGGTAGCCTAATCATGTGAACACACAAAAACAGTAGGTAAAAGTGTTGGGTTGTCTCCCAACAAGCGCTTTTCTTTAATGCCTTTTAGCTAGGCATGATGATTTCAATGATGCTCACATAAAAGATAAGAATTGAAACATAAAGAGAGCATCATGAATCATAAGTTCCTCTTGTTGGGGAACACAGTAATTTTAAAAAAATCCTACGAACACGCAAGGTCTATCTCTAGGTGATGCATAGCAACGAGAGGGGAGAGTGTTGTCTATGTACCCTCATAGACCGAAAGCGGAAGCGTTATGACAACGCGGTTGATGTAGTCGTACGTCTTCACGATCCGACCGATCCTAGCACCGAAGGTACAGCACCTCCGCGATCTGCAAATGTTCATCTCGGTGATGTCCCACAAACTCTAGATCCAGCTGAGGTCGAGGGAGAGTTTCGTCAGCACGACGGCGTGGTGACGGTGATGATGAAGTTACCGGCGCAGGGCTTCGCCTAAGCACTACGACGATATGACCGAGGTGGAAATCTATGGAGGGGGCACCGCACATGGATAAACAATCAACTTGTGTGTCCTAGGGTGCCCCTGCCCCCGTATATAAAGGAGCAAGGGGGAGAGGCCGGCCGACCCTCCTAGGGCGCGCCAAGAGAGGGGAAACCTACTAGGACTCCAAGTCCTAAGTAGGTTTCCACCTAAGGAAGAGGGGGAAGGAGGAAGGAAGAGGGCGGAGGGAAGGAAAGGGGGGGGGCACCGCCCCCTTCTCTTATCCTATTCGGACTCAAGGGGGGCGCGGCCAGCCCCTCCTCGCCCTTCCTCTTCTCCCACTAAGGCCCATCTAGGCCCACTAGTTCCCCCAGGGGTTCCGATAACCCTCCGGCACTCCGGTTTTATCCGAAACTTCTCCGGAACAATTCCGGTGTCCGAATATAGTCATTCAATATATCAATCTTTATGTCTCGACCATTTCGAGACTCCTCGTCATTTCCATGATCATATCCGGGACTCCAAACAATCTTCGGTACATCATATCACATGAACTCATAATATCAATCGTCATCGAACGTTAAGCGTGCGGACCCTACGGGTTCGAGAACTATGTAGACATGACCGAGACACGTCTCTGGTCAATAACCAATAACGGAAACTGGATGCTCATATTGGTTCCTACATATTCTACAAAGATCTTTATTGGTCAAACCGCATAACAACATAAATTATTCCCTTTGTCATCGGTATGTTATTTGCCGAGATTCGATCGTCGGTATCTCAATACCTAGTTCAATATCGTTACCGGCAAGTCTCTTTACTCGTTTCGTAATACTTCATCCCACAACTAACTCATTAGTCACAATGCTTGCAAGGCTTATAGTGATGAGTATTACCGAGAGGGCCCAGAGATACCTCTCTGAAACACGGAGTGACAAATCCTAATCTTGATCAATGCCAACCCAACAAACACCTTCGGAGACACCTGTAGAGCACCTTTATAATCACCCATTTATGTTGTGATGTTTGGTAGCACACAAAGTGTTCCTCCGGTATTTTGGAGTTGCATAATCTCATAGTCTGAGGTGTTGGGGAACGTAGTAATTTCAAAAAAATTCCTACGCACACGCAAGATCATGGTGATGGCATAGCAACGAGAGGAGAGAGTGTTTGTCCACGTACCCTCATAGACCGTAAGCGGAAGTGTTAGCACAACGCGGTTGATGTAGTCGTACGTCTTCACGATCCGACCGATCCAAGCACCGAACGTACGGGGCCTCCGAGTTCAGCACACGTTCAGCTCGATGACGATCTCCGGCCTTCGATCCAGCCGAGCTCCGGAGATGAGTTCCGTCAGCACGACGGCATGGTGACGATGATGATGTTCTACCGGCGCAGGGCTTCGCCTAAACTCCGCGACGATATGACCGAGGTGGAATATGGTGGAGGGGGGCACCGCACACGGCTAAGGAACGATCCGTAGATCAACTTGTGTGTCTATGGGGTGCCCCCCGCCCCCGTATATAAAGGAGCAAGGGGGGGAGGCCGGCCGGCCCCTTGGGTGCGCCAAGGGAGGAGGAATCCTCCTCCTAGTAGGAGTAGGACTCCTTTCCTACTCCTACTAGGAGGGGAAGGAAGGAGGAGAGGGTGGAAGGAAAGGGGGGCGCCCCCCCTCCTAGTCCAATTCGGACCAGAGGGGGGATGGGGCGCACGGCCCATGCTGGCCGCCCCTCTCTCCTTTCCGCTAAGGCCCATAAGGCCCAATACTCTCCCGGGGTTCCGTAACCCCCAAGACTCCGGTTTTCTCCAAATCACCCTAACAATTCCGGTGTCCGAATATAGTCGTCCAATATATGAATCTTTATGTCTCGACCATTTCGAGACTCCTCGTCAGTCCGTGATCACATCCGGACTCAACAAACTTCGTACATCAAAACTTATAAACTCATAATAAAAGCGTCATCGTGGCGTTAAGCGTGCGGACCCTACGGGTTCGAGAACTATGTAGACATGACCTAGAACCATTCTCGGTCAATAACCAATAGTGGGACCTGGATGCCCATATTGGTTCCTACATATTCTACGAAGATCTTTATCGGTCAAACCGCATAACAACATACGCTGTTCCTTTGTCATTGGTATGTTACTTGCCCGAGATTTGATCGCTCGGTATCCAATACCTAGTTCAATCTCAAGCATCGGCAAGTCTCTTTACTCGTTCCGTAATACATCATCTCATAACTAACTCATTAGTTACAATGCTTGCAAGGCTTAGGTGATGAGTATTACCGAGAGGGCCCAGAGATACCTCTCCAACAATCGGAGTGACAAAACCTAATCTCGATTTATGCCAACTCAACATGTACCTTCGGAAACACCTGTAGAGCACCTTTATAATCACCCAGTTATGTTGTGACGTTTGGTAGCACACAAAGTGTTCTTCCGGTAAACGGGAGTTGCACAATCTCATAGTTGCAAGAACTTGTATAAGTCATGTAGAAAGCAATAGCAGTATACTAAACGATCAAGTGCTAGGCTAACGGAATGGGTCATGTCAATCACGTCATTCTCCTAACGATGTGATCCCGTTAGTCAAATAACAATTCTTTTGTCCATGGCTAGGAAACATAACCATCTTTGATAAACGAGCTAGTCAAGTAGAGGCATACTAGTGACAATAGTTTTGTCTATGTATTCACACATGTATCATGTTTCCGGTTAATACAATTCTAGCATGAATAATAAACATTTATCATGATATGAGGAAATAAATAATAACTTTATTATTGCCTCTAGGGCATATTTCCTTCAGTCTCCCACTTGCACTAGAGTCAATAATCTAGATTACATAGTAATGATTCTAACACCCATGGAGTCTTGGTGCTGATCATGTTTTGCTCGTGAGAGAGGCTTAGTCAACGGGTCTGCAACATTCAGATCCGTATGTATCTTGCAAATCTCTATGTCTCCCACTTGGACTTGGTCCCGAATGGAATTGAAGCGTCTCTTGATGTGCTTGGTCCTCTTGTGAAATCTGGATTCCTTTGCCAAGGCAATTGCACTAGTATTGTCACAGAAGATCTTCATTGGTCCCGATGCACTAGGTATGACACCTAGATCGGAAATGAACTCTTTCATCCAGACTCCTTCATTTGCTGCTTCCGAAGCAGCTATGTACTCTGCTTCACATGTAGATCCCGCCACGACGCTTTGTTTAGAACTGCACCAACTTACAGCTCCACCATTTAATAAAAACACATATCCGGTCTGTGATTTAGAATCGTCCGGATCAGTGTCAAAGCTTGCATCGACGTAACCATTTACGACTAGCTCTTTGTCACCTCCATATACGAGAAACATATCCTTAGTCCTTTTCGGTATTTCAGATGTTCTTGACCGCTGTCCAATGATCCACTCTGGATTACTTTGGTACCTTCTGCCAAGCTTATTGCTAAGCATACGTCGTGTCCGGTACACAAGATTGCATACATGATAGAGCCTATGGCGAAGCATAGGAAAATTTTTCATTTTCTCTCTATCTTCTGCGTGGTCGGGCATTGAGTTTGACTCAACTTCACACCTTGTAGCACGAGCAAGAATCCTTTCTTTGCTCGATCCATTTTGAACTTTTTCAAAATTTTGTCAAGGTATGTGCTTTGTGAAAGTCCTATTAAGCGCCTTGATCTATCTCTATAGATCTTGATGCCCAATATGTAAGCAGCTTCACCAAGGTCTTTCATTGAAAAACTTTTATTCAAGTATCCCTTTATGCTATCCAGAATTCTATATCATTTCCAATTAATAATATGTCATCTACATATAAAATTAGAAATGCTACTGAGCTCCCACTCACTTTCTTGTAAATACAAGCTTCTCCAAAAGTCTCAGATAAAACCATATGCTTTGATCACACTATCAAAGCGCTTATTCCAACTTCGAGATGCTTGCACCAGTCCATAAATGGAACGCTGGAGCTTGCACACTTTGTCAAGACCTTTTGGATCGACAAAACCTTCCGGCTGCATCATATACAACTCTTCTTCTAGAAATCCATTCAAGAATGCAGTCTTGACATCCATTTGCCGTAATTCATAATCATGAAATGCAGCAATAGCTAACATGATTCGACAGACTTAAGCATCGCTACGGTGAGAAAGTCTCATCATAGTCAACCCTTGAACTTGTCGAAAACCTTTTGCAACAAGTCGAGCTTTATAGACAGTTACATTACCATCAGCGTCGGTCTTCTTCTTAAAGATCCATTTATTCTCAATGGCTTGCCGATCATCGGGCAAGTCAACCAAAGTCCATACTTTGTTTTCATACATGGATCCCATCTCAGATTTCATGGCTTCTAGCCATTTTGCGGAATCTGGGCTCATCATCGCTTCCTCATAGTTCGTAGGTTCATCATGATCAAGTAACATGACTTCCGGAATAGGATTACCGTACCACTCTGGTGCGGATCTTATTCTGGTAGACCTACGAGGTTCAGTAGAAACTTGATCTGAAGTTTCATGATCATTATCATTAGCTTCCTCACTAATTGGTGTAGTTGTCACAGGAACCGGTTCTTGTGATGAACTACTTTCCAATAAGGGAGTAGATACAGTTATCTCATCAAGTTCTACTTTCCTCCCACTCACTTCTTTCGAGAGAAACTCCTTCTCTAGAAAGGATCCATTCTTAGCAACGAATATCTTGCCTTCGGATCTGTGATAGAAGGTGTACCCAACAGTCTCTTTTGGGTATCCTATGAAGACACATTTCTCCGATTTGGGTTCAAGCTTATCTGGTTGAAGTTTCTTCACATAAGCATCGCAGCCCCAAACTTTAAGAAACGACAACTTTGGTTTCTTGCCAAACCACAGTTCATAAGGTGTCGTCTCAACGGATTTTGATGGTGCCCTATTTAACGTGAATGCGGCCGCCTCTAAAGCATAACCCCAAAACGATAGCGGTAAATCAAGAAGAGACATCATAGATCGCACCATATCAAGTAAAGTACGACATGACGTTCGGACACACCATTTCTTTGTGGTGTTCGGTGGCGTGAGTTGCGCTATTCCACATTGTTTCAAGTGTAGGACAAACTCGAACTCAAATATTCTCCTCCACGATCGAGATCGTAGAAACTTTATTTTCTTGTTACGATGATTTTCCACTTCACTCTGAAATTCTTTGAACTTTTCAAATGTTTCGACTTGTGTTTCATTAAGTAGATATACCCATATATGCTCAAATCATCTCGTGAAGGTGAGAAAATAACGATACCCGCCATGAGCCTCAACATTCATTGGACCACAAACATCAAGATGTATGATTTCCAACAAATCGCCATCGCTCCATAGTTCCGAGAACGGCGTTTTAGTCATCTTGCCCATAAGGCACGGTTCGCAAGTACCAAGTGATTCATAATCAAGTGATTCCAAAAGTCCATCAGAATGGAGTTTCTTCATGCGCTTTACACTGATATGACCCAAACGGCAGTGCCACAAATAAGTTACTCTATCGTTATCAACTCTGCATCTTTTGGTTTCAACACTATGAATATGTGTATCACTACTATCAAGATTTAATAAAAATAGACCACTCTTCAAGGGTGCATGACCATAAAAGATATTACCGTCTCGCATCAAACAAGATCCAGATATAATGTTCATGCTCAATGCTGGCACCAAATAACAATTATTTAGGTCTAATACTAATCCCAAGGTAGATGTAGAGGTAGCGTGCCGATCGCGATCACATCGACTTTGGAACCGCTTCCCACGCCAGCATCGTCACCTCGCCCTTGGCGATGCTCGCTTATTCCGTAGTCCTGCTTTGAGTTGCAAATATTAGCAATGTAACCAAGATCAAATACCCAAAAGCTACTACGAGCTCTAGTTAGGTACACATCAATAACATGTATATCACATATACCTTTGTTCACTTTGCCATCCTTCTTATCCGCCAAATACTTGGGGCAGTTCCGCTTCCAAGGACTACCGCTTGCGGAGAAGCACTTCGCCAGGCTTAGGTCCGACTTGGGTTTCTTCTCTTGAGCAGAACTTGCTTGCTGTTCTTCTTGAATTTCCTTCTTCTTCCCTTTGCCCTTTTCTTGAAACTAGTGGTCTTGTTGACCATCAACACTTGATGCTCCTTCTTGATTTCTACCTCCGCAGCTTTTAGCATTGCGAAGAGCTCGAATAGTCTTGTTCATCCCTTGCATATTATAGTTCATCACAAAGCTCTTGTAGCTTGGTGGCGTGATTGGAGAATTCATCAATGACGCTATCATCCGTAAGATTAACTTCCAGTTGAATCAAGTGATTATTATACCCGCACATTTTGAGTATATGCTCACCGATGTAACTATTCTCCTCCATCTTGCAGTTGTAGAACTTATTGGAGACTTCATATCTCTCAATCCGGGCATTTGCTTGAAATATTAACTTCAACTCTGGAACATCTCATATGCTCCATGACGCTCAAAACGTCGTTGAAGTCCCGGTTCTAAGCCGTAAATCATGGCACATCGAACTATAGAGTAGTCATCAGCTTTGCTCGCGCAGACGTTCTTAATGTCGCTCGATTGCATCGGCGAAGCAGTTCGGCACCCAGCGGTGCTTCCAGATTTAACTCTTCAGGCAAAGAATGAGGATAATCCTCGAGTTACGGACCCGATCCGTGTAATTGCTACCATCATCTTTCAACTTTGCTTTCTCAAGGAACGCATTAAAATTCAACGGAACAACAAAGACGAGCCATCTATCTACAAACAAACATAGACAAGCAAAATACTATCGGTACTAAGTTCATGATAAATTTAAGTTCAATTAATCATATTACTTAAAAACTCCCACTTAGACAGACATCTCTTTAGTCATCTGAGTGATTACGTGATCCAAATCAACTAAACCATAACCGATCATCACGTGAGATGGAGTAGTTTTCAATGGTGAACATCACTATGTTGATCATATCTACTATATGATTCACGCTCGACGTTTCGGTCTCCGTGTTCCGAGGCCATATCTGCATATGCTACGAGTTTAACCTGAGTATTCCGCGTGTGCAAAAACTGGCTTGCACCCGTTGTAGATGGACGTAGAGCTTATCACAACTGATCATCACGTGGTGTCTGGGCACGACAAACTTTGGCAACGGTGCATACTCAGGGAGAACACTTCTTGATAATTTTAGTGAGAGATCATCTTAAAATGCTACCGTCAATCAAAGCAAGATAAGATGCATAAAGGATAAACATCACATGCAATCAATATAAGTGATATGATATGGCCATCATCATCTTGTGCTTGTGATCTCCATCTTTGAAGCACCGTCGTGATCACCATCGTCACCGGCGCGACACCTTGATCTCCATCGTAGCATCGTTGTCGTTTACGCCATCTATTGCTTCTACGACTATCGCTACCGCTTAGTGATAAAGTAAAGCAATTACAGGGTGTTTGCATTTCATACAATAAAGCGACAACCATATGGCTCCTGCCAGTTGCCGATAACTTCGGTTACAAAACATGATCATCTCATACAATAAAATATAGCATCACGTCTTGGCCATATCACATCACAACATGCCCTGCAAAAACAAGTTAGACGTCCTCTACTTTGTTGTTGCAAGTTTTACGTGGCTGCTACGGGCTGAGCAAGAACCGTTCTTACTACGCATCAAAAACCACAACGATAGTTCGTCAAGTTGGTGTTGTTTTAACCTTCGCAAGGACCGGGCGTAGCCACACTCGGTTCAACTAAAGTTGGAGAAACTGACACCGCCACCACACTGTGTGCAAAGCACGTCGGTAGAACCGGTCTCGCGTAAGCGTCTGGCGTAATGTCGGTCCGGGCCGCTTCATCCAACAATACCGCCAACCAAAGTATGACATGTCGGTAAGCAAGATGACTTGTATCGCCCACAACTCACTTGTGTTCTACTCGTGCATATAACATCAACACATAAAACCTAGGCTCGGATGCCACTGTTGGGGAACGTAGTAATTTCAAAAAAATCCTACGCACACGCAAGATCATGGTGATGGCATAGCAACGAGAGGAGAGAGTGTTTGTCCACGTACCCTCGTAGACCGTAAGCGGAAGCGTTAGCACAACACGGTTGATGTAGTCGTACGTCTTCACGATCCGACCGATCCAAGCACCGAACGTACGGGGCCTCCGAGTTCAGCACACGTTCAGCTTGATGACGATCTCCGGCCTTCGATCCAGCCGAGCTCCAGAGATGAGTTCCGTCAGCACGACGGCGTGGTGACAATGATGATGTTCTACCGGCGCAGGGCTTCGCCTAAACTCCGTGACGATATGATCGAGGTGGAATATGGTGGAGGGGGGCACCGCACACAGCTAAGGAATGATCCTGTTGGGGAACGTAGTAATTTCAAAAAATTTCCTACGCACACGCAAGATCATGGTGATGTATAGCAACGAGAGGGGAGAGTGTTGTCTACGTACCCTTGTAGACCCGAAGCGGAAGCGATCACAACGTAGAGGAAGTAGTCGACGCTCTCCTCGCGATCCGACCGATCCGGCGCCGTTACTTCGGCGCCCGAGTTCTTGACACACGACAGCTCGATGACGTCCCTCAGACTCGATCCAGCCGAGTGTCGAGGAGAGTTCCACAAGACGACGGCATGGTGACGATCTTGATGTTCTATCAAGCAGAGCTTCGCCTAAGCTTCACGACGATATGACCGAGGTGGAATATGGTGGAGGGGGCACCGACACGGCTAAGGAACGATCCGTAGATCAAACTTGTGTGTTCTAGGGTGCCCCCCGCCCCGTATATAAAGGAGCAGGGGAGGGGGCGGCGGCCAAGAGGAGGCGCGCCAGGAGTCCTACTCCTCCGGAGTAGGATTCCCCTCCAATCCTAGTTGGAATAGGATTCACCGGAGGGGGAAAGAGAGAGAGGGGGCCGGCCCACCTTTCCTAGTCCTAGTAGGACTAGGGGAAGGGGGGGAGGCGCGCGGCCACCTAGGGCTAGCCCTTTCTCCTTTCCACCAAGGCCCACTATGGCCCATATAGTTCCCGGGGTTCCAGTAACCTCCGTACTCCCAGAATTTCGATTTCACCCGAACCATTCCAACTCCAAATATAGGCTTCCAATATATCAATCTTTATGTCTCGACCATTTCGAGACTCCTCGTCATGTCCGTGATCACATCCGGACTCAACTTCTTCGGTACATCAAAATACATAAACTCATAATAACCGCCATCGAAACCTTAAGCGTGCGGACCCTACGGATCGAGAACAATGTAGACATGACCGAGACACGCCTCCGGTCAATAACCAACAGCGGACCTGGATGCCCATATTGGTTCCTACATATTCTACGAAGATCTTTATCGGTCGACCGCATAACAACATACGTTGTTCCTTTGTCATCGGTATGTTACTTGCCCGAGATTCGATCGTCGGTATCCAATACCTAGTTCAATCTCATTACCGCAAGTCTCTTTACTCGCTCGTAATACATCATCTCACAGCTAACTCATTAGTTGTAATGCTTGCAAGGCTTAAGTGATGTGTATTACCGAGAGGGCCCAGAGATACCTCTCCGACAATCGGAGTGACAAAACCTAATCTCAAATACGCCAACCCAACATCGCCTTTGGAGACACCTGTAGTACTCCTTTATAATCACCCGATTGCTGTGACGCTTGGTAGCACCCAAAGTGTTCCTCCGTAAACGGAGTTGCATAATCTCATAGTTACAGGAACATGTATATGTCATGGATAGAAGCAGAGCAACATACTAAACGATCGTGTGCTAAGCTAAGGAATGGGTCATGTCAATCGATCATTCTACTAATGATGTGACCTTGTTAATCAAATAACAACTCCTTGTTCATGGTTAGGAAACATAACCATCTTTGATTAACAAGCTAGTCTAGTAGAGGCATACTAGTGACATCTTGTTTGTCTATGCATTCACACATGTATCATGTTTCCGGTTAATACAATTCTAGCATGAATGATAAACATTTATCATGAAATAAGGAAATAAATAATAACTTTATTATTGCCTCTAGGGCATATTTCCTTCATCTCCCACTTGCACTAGAGTCAATAATCTAGATTACATAGTAATGATTCTAACACCCATGGAGTCTTGGTGCCGATCATGTTTTGCTCGTGGAAGAGGCTTAGTCAACGGTCTCGCAACATTCAGATCCGTATGTATCTTGCAAATCTCTATGTCTCCCACCGACTAAGTCCCGGATGGAATTGAAGCGCCTTTTGATGTGCTTGGTCCTCTTGTGAAATCTGGATTCCTTTGCTAAGGCAATTGCTCCAAGATTGTCACGAAGATTTTCATTGGACCCGATGCACTAGGTATGACACCTAGATCGGATATGAACTCCTTCATCCGCACTCCTTCATTAGCTGCTTCCGATGCTGCTATGTACTCCGCTTCACATGTAGATCCCGCCACGACGCTTTGTTTAGAACTGCACCAACTTACAGCTCCTCCGCTTAGTGTAAATACGATCCGGTCTGCGATTTAGAATCGTCCGGATCGGTGTCAAAGCTTGCATCAACGTAACTGCCACGATGAGCTCTTTGTCACCTCCATATACGAGAAACATATCCTTAGTCCTTTTCGTATTTCAGATGTTCTTGACCGCTGTCCAAATGATCCACTCTGGATTACTTTGGTACCTCCTGCTAGGCTTATAGCAAGGCACACATCAGGTCCGGTACACAAGATTGCATACATGATAGAGCCTATGGCTGAAGCATAGGAACATCTTTCATTTTCTCTCTATCTTCTGCAGTGGTCGGCATTGAGTCTTACTCAATTTCACACCTTGTAACACGTGCAAGAACCCTTTCTTTGCTTGATCCATTTTGAACTTCTTCAAAATTTTGTCAAGGTATGTGCTTTGTGAAAGTCCAATTAAGCGCCTTGATCTATCTCTATAGATCTTAATGCCTAATATGTAAGCAGCTTCACCGAGGTCTTTCATTGAAAACTCTTATTCAAGTATCCCTTTATGCTATCCAGAATTCTATATCATTTCCGATCAGCAATATGTCATCTACATATAATATCGTAAATGCTACAGAGCTCCCACTCACTTTCTTGTAAATACAAAGCTCCAAAAGTCTCAGATGAACCCAAATGCTTTGATCACACTATCAAAGCGCTTATTCCAACTCCGAGATGCTTGCACCAGTCCATAAATGGATCGCTGGAGCTTGCACACTTTGTTAGCTCCTTTGGATCGATAAAACCTTCGGTTGCATCATATACAACTCTTCTTCCGTAAATCCATTCAGAATGCGTCTTTACATCCATTTGCCAAATTTCATAATCATAAAATGCGCAATCGCTAACATGATTCGGACAGACTTAAGCATCGCTACGGGTGAGAAGGTCTCATCGTAGTCAATCCCTTGAACTTGTCGAAACCTTTGCGACAAGTCGAGCTTTGTAGACAATAACATTACCGTCGCCGTCGGTCTTCTTCTTGAAGATCCACTTGTTTTCTATTGCTTGCCTACCCTCGGCAAGTCAACCAAAGTCCATACTTTGTTTTCATACATGGATCCTATCTCGATTTCATGGCCTCAAGCCATTTTGCGAATCTGGGCTCACCATCGCTTCTTCATAGTTCGTAGGTTCATCATGATCTAGTAGCATGATTTCCGAACAGGATTACCGCACCACTCAGTGCGGATCTTACTCGTTGATCTACGAGGTTCTCAGAGTAACTTGATCTCAAGTTTCATGATCAACATCATCAACTTCCTCACTACTGGTGTAGGTGTCTCGAAACCGGTTTCTGCGACAAACTACTTTCAAGTAAGGGAGAAGGTACAATTACCTCATCAAGTTCTACTTTCCTCCCACTCACTTCTTTCGAGAGAAACTCCTTCTCTAGAAAGGATCCATTCTTAGCAACGAATGTCTTGCCTTCGGATCTGTGATAGAAGGTGTACCCAACTGCTCCTTTGGGTATCCTATGAAGACACATTCGATTTGGGTTCGAGCTTATCAGTTGAAGCTTTTTCACATAAGCATCGCATCCCCAAACTTTAAGAAACGACAACTTTGGTTTCTTGCTAAACCATAGTTCATAAGGTGTCGTCTCAACGGATTTCGACGGTGTTCTATTCAATGTGAATGCGGCCGTCTCTAGAGCATAACCCCAAAACGATAGCGGTAAATCAGAAGAGACATCATAGATCGCACCATATCTAGTAAAGTGCGACACGACGCTCGGACACACCATTACGTGTGGTGTTCCGGTGGCGTGAGTTGCTAAACTATTCCGCATTGTTTCAAATGTAGACCAAACTCGAACTCAAATATTCACCTCCACGATCGATCGTAGAAATTTGATTTTCTTGTTACGATGATTTTCAACTTCACTCAAATTCTTTGAACTTTTCAAATGTTTCAGACTTATGTTTCATTAAGTAGATATACCCATATCTGCTTAAGTCATCTGTGAAGGTGAGAAAATAACGATATCCGCCACGAGCCTCAACATTCATCGGACCACATACATCTCATGTATGATTTCCAACAAATCTGTTGCTCTCTCCATAGTACCGAGAACGGGTTCTAGTCATCTTGCCCATGAGGCACGGTTCGCAAGTGCCAAGTGATTCATAATCAAGTGACTCCAAAAGTCCATCAAGATGGAGTTTCTTCATGCGCTTTACACCGATATGACCTAAACGGCAAGCTACAAATAAGTTGCACTATCATTATCAACTCTGCATCTTTTGGTTTCAACATTATGAATATGTGTATCACTACTATCGAGATTCATCAAAATAGACCACTCTTCAAGGGTGCATGACCATAAAAGATATTACTCATATAAATAGAACAACCATTATTCTCTCGATTTAAATGAATAACCGCCTCGCATCAAACAAGATCCAGATATAATGTTCATGCTCAACGCAGCACCAAATAACAATTATTTAGGTCTAAAACTAATCCGAAGGTAGATGTAGAGGTAGCGTGCCGACCACGATCACATCGACTTTGGAACCATTTCCCACGCGCATCGTCACCTCGCCCTTTGCCGTGTTCGCAATCCGTAGTCCTGCTTCGAGTTGCAAATATTAGCAATGTAACCAAGATCAAATACTCAAAAGCATCTGCGAGCTCTAGTAAGGTACACATCAATAACATGTATATCACATATACCTTTGTTCACCTTGCCATCCTTCTTATCCGCCAAATACTTGGGGCAGTTCCGCTTCGGTGACTACCGCTTGCGGAGAAGCACTCGGTTTCAGGCTTAGGTCCGACTTGGGTTTCTTCTCCCGAGCAAAGAACTTGCTTGCTGTTCTTCTTGAAGTTCCCTTCTTCTTCCCTTTGCCTTTCTTCTTGAAACTAGTGGTCTTATTGACCATCAACACTTGATGCTCCTTCTGATTTCTACCTCCGCAGCCTTTAGCATTGCGAAGAGCTCGGTATAGTCTTTACTAACCCTTGCATATTATAGTTCATCACGAAGCCTTTGTAGCTTGGTGGCGTGATTGAAGAATTACATCAATGACACAATCATCCGGAAGATTAACCCCAATTGTGTCAAGTGATTGTAATACCCGCACATTACGAGTATGTGCTCACTAATGTAACTATTCTCCTCCATCTTGCAGCTATAGAACTTATTGGAGACTTCATATCTCTCAATCCGGGCATTCTGTTGAAATATTAACTTCAACTCTGGAACATCTCATATGCTCCATGACGCTCAAAACGCCGTTGAAGTCCCGGTTCTAAGCCGTAAAGCATGGCACATCGAACTATAGAGTAGTCATCATCTTTGCTTTGCCGACGCTCACAACATCCGTGTGTTGCTCCAAAGAATGGGCACGCACCCAATGGTGCATCCAGACGTAACTCTTCACGGCAAAGAATGAGGATAATCCTCGAGTTACGGACCCAATCCGTAATTGCTACCATCATCTTTCAACTTTGCTTTCTCAAGGAACGCATTAAAATTCAACGGAACAACAAAGACGAGCCATCTATCTACAATCAAACATAAACAAGCAAGATACTATCAGGTACTAAGTTCATGATAAATTTAAGTTCAATTAATCATATTACTTAAGAACTCCCACTTAGACAGACATCTCTCTAGTCATCTAAGTGATCACGTGATCCAAATCAACTAAACCATAACCGATCATCACGTGAAATGGAGTAGTTTTCAATGGTGAACATCTTATGTTGATCATATCTACTATATGATTCACGCTTGACCTTTCGGTCTCCGTGTTCCGAGGCCATATCTGCATATGCTAGGCTCGCCAAGTATAACCCGAGTATTCTGCGGTGCAAAACTGGCTTGCACCCGTTGTAGATGGACGAGAGCTTATCACACCCGATCATCACGTGGTGTCTGGGCACGACGAACTTTGGCAACGGTGCATACTCGGGGAGAACACTTCTTGATAATTTAGTGAGAAATCATCTTATAATGCTACCGTCAATCAAAGCAAGATAAGATGCATAAAGGATAAACATCACATGCAAATCAATATAAGTGATATGATATGGTCATCATCATCTTGTGCTTCGTGATCTTCATCTCCGCAGCACCACCATGATCACCATTGTCACCGGCGCGACACCTTGATCTCCATCGTAGCATCGTTGTCGTCTCGCCAAACTTATGCTTCTACGACTATCGCTACCGCTTAGTGATAAAGTAAAGCATTACAGTATGCATTGCATTGCATACAATAAAGCGACAACCATATGGCTCCTGCCATTGCCGATAACTTCGTTACAAAACATGATCATCTCATACAATAAAATATAGCATCACGTCTTGACCATATCACATCACAACATGCCCTGCAAAAACAAGTTAGACGTCCTCTACTTTGTTGTTGCAAATTTTACGTGGCTGCTACGAGCTTAAGCAAGAACCAATCTCACCTACGCATCAAAACCACAACGATACTTCGTCAAATAGACTCCGTTTTAACCTTCTCAAGGACCGGGCGTAGCCACACTCGGTTCAACTAAAGTGAGAGAGACAGATACCCACCAGTCACCTTTAAGCAACGAGTGCTCGTGGCGGTGAAACCAGTCTCGCGTAAGCGTCTGGCGTAATGTCGGTCCGGGCCGCTTCATCTCACAATACCGCTGAACCAAAGTATGACATGCTGGTAGGTAGTATGACTTGTATCGCCCACAACTCACTTGTGTTCTACTCGTGCAAAACATCAAACCATAAAACCTAGGCTCGGATGCCATTTGTTGGGGAACGAGTAATTTCAAAAATTTCCTACGCACACGCAAGATCATGGTGATGTATAGCAACGAGGGGAGAGTGTTGTCTACGCACCCTCGTGAGACCAAGCGAAGCGATCACAACGTAGAGGAAGTAGTCGATGTTCTCCTCGCGATCCGACCGATCCGGCGCCAAGTTACTCCGGCGCCCGAGTTCTTGACACACGACAGCTCGATGACGCCCCTCGTACTCGATCCAGCCGAGTGTCGAGGAGAGTTCCACAAGACGACGGCGTGGACGATCTTGATGTTCTATCGGCGCAGAGCTTCGCCTAAGCTTCATGACGATATGACCGAGGTGGAATATGGTGGAGGGGGCACCGACACGGCTAAGGAACGATCCGTAGATCAAACTTGTGTGTTCTAGGGTGCCCCCTGCCCCGTATATAAAGGAGCAGGGGAGGGGCCGGCCGGCCAAGAGGAGGCGCGCCAGGAGTCCTACTCCTCCGGGAGTAGGATTCCCCTCCAATCCTAGTTGGAATAGGATTCACCGGAGGGGAAAGAGAGAGAGGGGCGGCCCACCTTTCCTAGTCCTAGTAGGACTAGGGAAGGGGGAGGCCCATGCCACCTAGGGCTAGCCCTTTCTCCTTTCCACCAAGGCCCACTATGGCCCATATAGTTCCCGGGGTTCCAGTAACCTCCCTAGACTCGAGAATTCCGATTTCACCAGAACCATTCAACTCCAAATATAGGCTTCCAATATATCAATCTTTATGTCTCAACCATTTCGAGACTCCTCGTCATGTCCGTGATCACATCCGGACTCAACTTCTTCGGTACATCAAAATACATAAACTCATAATAACCGCCATCGAAACCTTAAGCGTGCGGACCCTACGGTTCGAGAACAATGTAGACATGACCGAGACACGCCTCCGGTCAATAACCAACAGCGGACCTGGATGCCCATATTGGTTCCTACATATTCTACGAAGATCTTTATCGGTCGACCGCATAACAACATACGTTGTTCCTTTGTCATCGGTATGTTACTTGCCCGAGATTCGATCGTCGGTATCCAATACCTAGTTCAATCTCGCACGGCAAGTCTCTTTACTCGCTCAGAATACATCATCTCACAGCTAACTCATTAGTTGTAATGCTTGCAAGGCTTAAGTGATGTGTATTACCGAGAGGGCCCAGAGATACCTCTCCGACAATCGGAGTGACAAAACCTAATCTCAAATACGCCAACCCAACATCTCCTTTGGAGACACCTGTAGTACTCCTTTATAATCACCCGATTCGCTGTGACGCTTTGGTAGCACCCAAAGTGTTCCTCCGTAAATGGGAGTTGCATAATCTCATAGTTACAGGAACATTTATATGTCATGGATAGAAGCAGTAGCAACATACTAAACGATCGTGTGCTAAGCTAAGGAATGGGTCATGTCAATCGATCATTCTACTAATGATGTGACCTTGTTAATCAAATAACAACTCCTTGTTCATGGTTAGGAAACATAACCATCTTTGATTAACAAGCTAGTCTAGTAGAGGCATACTAGTGACATCTTGTTTGTCTATGCATTCACACATGTATCATGTTTCCGGTTAATACAATTCTAGCATGAATGATAAACATTTATCATGAAATAAGGAAATAAATAATAACTTTATTATTGCCTCTAGGGCATATTTCCTTCAGAGCCGTAGATCAACTTGTGTGTCTATGGGGTGCCCCCCCGCCCCCGTATATAAAGGAGCAAGGGGGGAGGCCGGCCGGCCCCTTGGGCGCGCCAAGGGAGGAGGAATCCTCCTCCTAGTAGGAGCAGGACTCCTCCTTTCCTACTCCTACTAGGAGGGGGAAGGAAGGAGGAGAGGAGGGAAGGAAAGGGGGCCCCCCCTCCTAGTCCAATTCGGATCATAGGGGGGAGGGGGCGCGCGGCCCATGCTGGCCGCCCCTCTCTCCTTTCCCCTAAGGCCCAATACTCTCTTGGGGGGTTCCGGTAACCCCCCCGGCACTCCGGTTTTCTCCGAAATCACCCGGAACAATTCTGGTGTCCGAATATAGTCGTCCAATATATGAATCTTTATGTCTCGACCATTTCGAGAGTCCTCGTCATGTCCGTGATCACATACGGGACTCTGAACAAACTTCGGTACATCAAAACTTATAAACTCATAATAAAACTGTCATCGTAACGTTAAGCGTGCGGACCCTACGGGTTCGAGAACTATGTAGACATGACCTAGAACCATTCTCGGTCAATAACCAATAGCGGGACCTGGATGCCCATATTGGTCCCTACATATTCTACTTAAGATCTTTATCGGTCAAACCGCATAACAACATACGTTGTTCCTTTTGTCATCGGTATACACTTGCCCGAGATTTGATCGCCGGTATCCAATACCTAGTTCAATCTCGTTCTCGGCAAGTCTCTTTACTCGTTCCGTAATACATCATCTCATAACTAACTCATTAGTTACAATGCTTGCAAGGCTTAGGTGATGAGTATTACCGAGAGGGCCCGAGATACCTCTCCGACAATCGGAGTGACAAAACCTAATCTCAATTTATGCCAACTCAACATGTACCTTCGAAACACCAGAGAGCACCTTTATAATCACCCATTACGCTAGACGCTTTGGTAGCACACAAAGTGTTCTTCCGTAAACGGAGTTGCACAATCTCATAGTTGCGTGAACTTGTATAAGTCATGAAGAAAGCAATAGCAGTATACTAAACGATCAAGTGCTAGGCTAACGGAATGGGTCATGTCAATCACATCATTCTCCTAATGATGTGATCCCGTTAATCAAATAACAACTCTTTTGTCCATGGCTAGGAAACATAACCATCTTTGATAAACGAGCTAGTCAAGTAGAGGCATACTAGTGACAATAGTTTTGTCTATGTATTCATACATGTATCATGTTTCCGGTTAATACAATTCTAGCATGAATAATAAACATTTATCATGATATGAGGAAATAAATAATAACTTTATTATTGCCTCTAGGGCATATTTCCTTCATGAGGAACTTGAATAAGTCATGAAGAAAGCAGTAGCAATGAAACTGACATGATCATAATGCTAAGCTAACGGATGGGTCATGTCCATCACATCATTCTCCTAATGATGTGATCCCATTCATCAAATGACAACACATGTCTATGGTTAGGAAACATAACCATCTTTGATTAACGAGCTAGTCAAGTAGAGGCATACTAGGGACTATATGTTTCGTCTATGTATTCACAGATGTACTAAGTTTCCGGTTAATACAATTATAGCATGAATAATAAACATTTATCACGAATTAAGGAAATAAATAATAACTTTATTATTGCCTCTAGGGCATATTTCCTTCAGTCTCCCACTTGCACTAGATTACATAGTAATGATTCTAACATCCATGGAGCTTTGGTGTTCATCATGTTTTGCTCGTGGAAGAGGCTTAGTCAACGGGTCTGCAACATTTAGATTCGTGTGTATCTTGCAAATCTATATGTCCCCCTCCGACACTTGATGATGGATGGAATTGAAGAGTCTCTTGATGTGCTTGGTTCTCTTGTGAAATCTGGATTCCTTTGCCAAGGCAATTGCACCAGTATTGTCACAAAAGATTTTCATTGGACCCGATGCACTAGGTATGACACCTGGATCGGATATGAATTCCTTCATCCAAACTCCTTCATTTGCTACTTCCAAAGCAGCAATGTACTCCGCTTCACATGTAGATCCCGCCACGACGCTCTGCTTGGAACTGCACCAAGTGACAGCTCCTCCATTCAATAAAAATACGTATCTGTTTTGAGACTTAGAGTCATCCGGATCAGTGTCAAAGCTTGCATCGATGTAACCGTTTATGATGAGCTCTTTTTCACCTCCATAAACGAGAAACATATCCTTAGTCCTTTTCAGGTATTTTAGCATGTTCTTGACCGCTGTCCAGTGCTCCACTCCGGGATTACTTTGGTACCTCCCTGCTATGCTTATAGAAAGACATACATCAGATGTGGTACACAGCATTGCATACATGTTAGAACATATGGCTGAAGCATAGGGAATGACTTTCATTTTCTCTCTATCTTCTGCAGTGGTTGGGCATTGAGTCTCACTCAACTTCACACCTTGTAACACAGGCAAGAACCCTTTCTTTGACTGATCCATTTTGAACTTCTTCAAAACTTTATCAAGGTATGTGCTTTGTGAAAGTCCAATTAAGCGTCTTGATCTATCTCTATAGATCTTGATGCCCAATATGTAAGAAGCTTCTCAGAGGTCTTTCATAGAAAAACTCTTATCCAGGTATCCCTCTATGCTATCCAGAAATTCTATATCATTTCCAATCAACAATATGTCATCTACATATAAGATTAGAAATGCTACAGATCTCCCACTCAAATACCATGCTGTTCTAAAAGACTCAAAATAATATAAGTGAAGCATGAGAGACTAGCAATTTCTACAAAATTAAGCCACCGCTGTGCTCTAAAAGATATAAGTGAAGCACTAGAGCAAAAACTATCTAGCTCAAAAGATATAAGTGAAGCGCATAGAGTATTCTAATAAATTCTAATCAAGTAGGCTTCTCCCAAAAGGTGTGTACAGCAAGGATGATTGTCTAAAACTAAAAAGCAAAGACTAATATCATACAAGACGCTCCAAGCAAAACACATATCATGTGGCGAATAAAAATATAGCTCCAAGTAAAGTTACAATGAACGAAGACGAAAGAGGGGATGCCTTCCCGGGGCATCCCCAAGCTTAGGATTTTGGCTATTCTTGAATATCTTGGGGTTCCATGGGCATCCCCAAGCTTAGGCTTTTGCCACTCCTTATTCCATAGTCCATCAAATCTTTACCCAAAACTTGAAAACATCACAACACAAAACTCAACAGGAAATCTCATAAGCTCCGTTAGTGAAAGAAAACAAAACTACCACATAAGGTACAGTAATGAACTCATTCTTTATTTATTTTGGTGTTAAACCTACTGTATTCCAACTTCTCTATGGTTTATAAACTATTTTACTAGCCATAGATGCATCAAAATAAGCAAACAACACAAGAAAAACAGAATCATCAAAAATGTAATAGTCTCAGAGTAATCAGAACTTAACGCAAACTTTTGGAACTCTAAAAATCCTACCAAAATAGGAAGTCCTGGAAATTTTTCTATTGATCAGAAGCAAAAATAATCAATGCAAAATCACATTTCTGCGATTTAACAAAACTAATTTCATGCGCGCAAAGTTTCTGTTTTTCAGCAGAATCAAATTAACTATCACCATAGGTTATCCTATAGGTTCTACTTGGCACAAACACTAATTAAAACATAAAAACACATCTAAATAGAAGGTATATGCAAAACTTATTGAATAACAGCAAGGAAAAATATTGGGTTGTCTCCCAACAAGCGCTTTTCTTTAAAGCCTTTTAGCTAGGCATTGATAATTTTAATGATGCTCACATTAAAGACAAGAATTGAAGCGCAGAGAGAGCATCATGAAACATGTGACAAACACATCTAAGTATAACATACTTCCTATGCATAGGCATATTATAAGCAAACAAATTTGCAAGGCAAACTAAAACTAGCATATGCAAGGAACAAGAAAGAGACGATAGCAATCTCAACATGACGAGAGGTAATTTAGTAAGATACAAATTTCTACGACCATATTTTCCTCTCTCATAATAATTACATGTAGGAGCATAGGAAAATTCAACAAAATAGCTATCACATAACATATTCTTAACATGATCCACATGCATGCAAAGTTGACACTCTTCCAAGATAGTGGGATTAACATCAACTAAAGTCATGACCTCTCCGAACCCACTTTTATCAAAAATATTATAAGATTGAACATACTCCAAATATGTGGGATCTAAAGTTGACACTCTTCCAAACCCACTTTCAATATTATTGCAAACACTATTATCAATCTCATATTCATCATAGGGCTTAAATAAATTTTCAAGATAAGAAGAATCAGCCCAATCATGATCATTGCAACAAGTAATAGGCATAGCAAAAGTAGCATCCCCAAGCTTAGGGTTTTGCATATTATTAGCATAATTGACATCAAGAGAATTTATAGTAAAATCATTGCAATCATGATTTTTATTCAAAGAGTTATCGTGAATCTCTTCATAAATTTCTTCATCATAATTTTCAGATTCACGAATTTTAAACAAAGCTTCATAAATATAATCTAGTGCACAAAACTCACTAGCAATTGGTTCATCATAATTGGATCTCTTAAAAAGATTAGCAAGGGGATGAGGATCCATATATCTTAGCTCCTCTGTTTAGCAATAAATAAACAACTATTCCAACCAAACAAGAAAACGGAAAGACGAACATAAGAAGGGCGAATAAAACGGCAAGGGTGAAGTGGGGAAGAGGAAAACGAGAGACAAATGGCAAATAATGTAAATGCGAGGGAGATGAGTTTGTGATGGGTACTTGGTATGTCTTGACTTGAGCGAAAACCTCCCCGGCAACGGCGCCAGAAGTCCTTCTTGCTACGTCTTGAGCTTGCGTTGGTTTTCCTTGAAGAGGAAAGGGTGATGCAGCAATAGTAGCGTAAGTATTTCCCTTAGTTTTTGAGAACCAAGGTATCAATCTAGTAGGAGGCTCCTGAAAAGTCCCACGCACCTACACAAACAAACAAAGAACTCGCAACCAACGCAATAAAGGGGTTGTCAATCCCTTCACGGCCACTTGCAAAAGTGAGATCTGATAGAGATAGTAAGATAAGATAAATATACTTTTGGTATTTTATAATATAGATGCGAAATGTAAAGATGCAAATAAAAGTAGGTTGAAAGCTTATATGATAAAAGATAGACCCGGGGGTGCTACCTCTTGAGCATTGCGTTGGATTTCCCCGAAGAGGAGAGGATGATGCAGCAAAGTAGCGTAAGTATTTCCCTCAGTTTTTGAGAACCAAGGTATCAATCCAGTAGGAGACCACGCACAAGTCCCTCGTACCTACACAAAACGATAGCTCCTCGCAACCAACGCGATTAGGGGTTGTCAATCCCTTCACGGTCACTTACGAGAGTGAGATCTGACAGAGATGATAAATAATATTTTTGGTATTTTTGGTATATAGATGCAAAGTGAAAAGTAAAAGGCAAAGTAAAAACAAAGCAAGTAATAAAGTAATGGAGATTGATATGATGAGAATAGACCCGGGGGCCATAGGTTTCACTAGTGGCTTCTCTCAAGAGCATAGATATTCTACGGTGGGTGAACAAATTACTGTTGAGCAATTGATAGAAGTGAGCATAATTATGAGTATATCTAGGTATGATCATGTATATAGGCATCACGTCCGAGACAAAGTAGATCGAAATGATTCTGCATCTACTACTATTACTCCACTCATCGACCACTATCCAGCATGCATCTAGAGTATTAAGTTAAAAACAGAGTAACGCCCTAAGCAAGATGACATGATGTAGAGGGATAAATTCATGCAATATGATAAAAAAAACCATCTTGTTATCCTCGATGGCAACAATACAATACATGCCTTGTTGCCCTTCATCCTTTGGGAAAGGACAACGCAAGATTGAACCCAAAGCTAAGCACTTCTCCCATTGCAAGAACTACCAATCTAGTTGGCCAAACCAAAAGGATAATTCGAAGAGACTTTCAAAGATAACTCAATCATACATAAAAGAATTCAGAGAAGATTCAAATATTGTTCATACATAAGCTGGATCATAAACCCACAATTCATCGGTCTCAACAAACACAACGCAAAAATAAGATTACATCAAATAGATCTCCACGAGAGAGGGGGAGAACATTGTATTGAGATCCAAAAAGAGAGAAGAAGCCATCTAGCTACTAGCTATGGACCCGAAGGTCTGAAGTAAACTACTCACACTTCATCGGAGGGGCTATGGTGTTGATGTAGAAGCCCTCCGTGGTGGATGCCCCTTCAAGGAGCTCCTAACAGCCCCAAGATGGGATCTCGTGGATACAGAAGGTTGTGGCGGTGGAATTAGGTTTTTGGCTCCTCATCTGATCGTTTGGGGGTACGTAGGTATATATAGGAGGAAGGAGTACCTCGGTGGAGCAACAGGGGGGCCACGAGGCAGGGGGCGTGCCCTAGGGGGGGCGTGCTCCCACCCTCGTGATCGCCTCTGTTACTTCTTGGAGTAGGGTCCAAGTCTCCTGGATCACATTCGGTGAGAAAATCACGTTCCCGAAGGTTTCATTCCGTTTGGACTCCGTTTGATATTCCGTTTCTTCGAAACACTGAAATAGGCAAAAAAATAGCAATTCTGGGCTGGGTCTCCGGTTAATAGGTTAGTCCCAAAAATAATATAAAATTGGAAAATAAAGCCCAATATAGTCCAAAACAGTAGATCAAGTAGCATGGAGAAATCAAAAATTATAGATACGCTGGAGACGTATCAGGGGGGCCATAGGTTTCACTAGTGGCTTCTCTCAAGATAGCATAAGTATTATGGTGGGTGAACAAATTACTGTCGGGCAATTGATAGAAAAGCGAATAATTATGAGATTATCTAGGCATGATCATGTATATAGGCATCACGTCCGTGACAAGTAGACCGACTCCTGCCTACATCTACTACTATTACTCCACACATCGACCACTATCCAGCATGCATCTAGAGTATTAAGTTCATAAGAACAGAGTAACGCATTAAGAAAGATAACATGATGTAGAGGGATAAACTCAAGCAATATGATATAAACCCCATCTTTTTATCCTCGATGGCAACAATACAATACGTGCCTTGCAACCCCTAACATCCTTTGGTAAGGACACCGCAAGATTGAACCCAAAGCTAAGCACTTCTCCCATGGCAAGAAAGATCAATCTAGTAGGCCAAACCAAACTGATAATTCGAAGAGACTTGCAAAGATAACTCAATCATACATAAAAGAATTCAGAGGAGATTCAAATATTTCTCATAGATGAACTTGATCATAAACCCACAATTCATCGGATCTCGACAAACACACCGCAAAAAGAGTTACATCAAATAGATCTCCACAAGAGAGGGGGAGAACATGGTATTGAGATCCAAAAAGAGAGAAGAAGCCATCTAGCTAATAACTATGGACCCGAAGGTCTGTGGTAAACTACTCACAACTCATCAGAGGGGCTATGGTGTTGATGTAAAAGCCCTCCGTGGTCGATTCCCCCTCCGGCGGAGTGCCGACGAAGGCTCCAAGATGGGATCTCGCGGATACAGAAGGTTACGGCAGTGGAAATTGTTTTTCATTGGCTCCATGGATGTTTTTGGGGTACGTGGGTATATATAGGAGGAAGAAGTAGGTCGGTGGCCGCCCGAGGGCCCACGAGACAGGGGGCGCACCCGGAGTGGGTAGACGCGCCCTCCTATCTCCTGGCCGCCTCGATCGCTTCTTGATTTGCACTCCAAGTCCTCTGGATCACGTTCGTTCCAAAAATCACGCTCCCGAAGGTTTCATTCTGTTTGGACTCCATTTGATATTCCTTTTCTTCAACTACTGAAATAGGCAAAAAAAAACAATACGGGTTGGGCCTCCGGTTAGTAGGTTAGTCCCAAAAATGATATAAATGTGTAAAATAAAGCCCATAAATATCCAAAAGGGGTAATATAATAGCATGGAACAA
Source organism: Aegilops speltoides (assembly GCA_021437245.1). Classification (NCBI taxonomy): domain Eukaryota; kingdom Viridiplantae; phylum Streptophyta; class Magnoliopsida; order Poales; family Poaceae; genus Aegilops; species Aegilops speltoides. Next base: position 104,223,141 of record CM038145.1, read on the forward strand.
TCAAAAATTATAGATACGTTGGAGACGTATCACACAGCATTGCATACATGATAGAACCTATGGCTGAAGCATAGGGAATGACTTTCATTTTCTCTCTATCTTCTGAAGTGGTCGGGCATTGAGTCTGACTCAACTTCACACCTTGTAACACAGGCAAGAACCCTTTCTTTGACTAATCCATTTTGAACTTCTTCAAAACTTTATCAAGGTATGTGCTTTGTGAAAGTCCAATTAACCGTCTTGATCTATCTCTATAGATCTTGATGCCCAATATGTAAGAAGCTTCTCTGAGGTCTTTCATAGAAAAATTCTTATCCGGGTATCCCTTTATGCTATCCAGAAATTCTATATCATTTCCAATCAACAATATGTCATCTACATATAAGATTAGAAATGCTACAAAGCTCCCACTCACTTTCTTGTAAATACAGGTTTCTCCAAAATTCTGTATAAAACCAGATGCTTTGATCACACTTTCAAAGCGTTTATTCCAACTCCGAGAGGCTTGCACCAGTCCATAAATGGATCGCTAGAGCTTGCACACTTTGTTAGCACCCTTTGGATCAACAAAACCTTCCGGTTGCATCATATACAACTCGTCTTCCAGAAATCCATTTAGGAATGCAGTTTTGACATCCATTTGCCAAATTTCATAATCATAAAATGTAGCAATTGCTAACATGATTCAGACAGACTTAAGCATCGCTATGGGTGAGAAAGTCTCATCGTAGTTGAAAGATCGAGGATGTCGCCTAGAGTGGGGGTGAATAGGCGCTTTAAAATAATTACGGTAGAGGCTTGAACAAATGCGGAATAAACCTAATGGTTAATTTGTCAAGCACAAAACCTACAACAACTAGGCTCACCTATGTGCACCAACAACTTATGCTAAGCAAGATAAGTAACTATGTGATAGCAAGATATATAACAAAGAACAATATGACTATCACAAAGTAAAGTGCATAAGTAAAGGGCTCAGGTAAGAGATAACCGAGGCACGCAGAGACGATGATGTATCCGAAGTTCACACCCTCGCGGATGCTAATCTCTGTTTGGAGCGGTGTGGAGGCACAATGCTCCCCAAGAAGCCACTAGGGCCACTGTAATCTCCTCACACCCTCGCACAATGCAAGATGCCGTGATTCCACTAAGGGACCCTTGAGGGCGGTCACCGAACCCGCATAAATGGCGACCCTTGGGAGCGGTCACCAAACCCAGTACACTTTGGCAACCCTTGGGGCGGTCACGTGCCGTCAAATTGCTCGGGCGATCTCCACAACCTAATTGGAGACCCCGTCTGTTCAAGCTTTACACCACAATGATTGAGCTCCGAACAACACCAACCATCTAGGGCGCCAAGGCACCCAAGAGGAACAAGCTCTAGGGTGTCCAAAACACACAAGATTAACAAGCTCAAGGGTACCAAGCACCCAAGAGTAATAAGCTTCTCAACTTGTAACTTCCACGTATCACGTGGAGAACTCAAACCGATGCACCAAATGCAATGGCAAGGGCACACAGAGTGCCCAAGTCCTTCTCTCTCAAATCCCACCGAAGCAACTAATGCTACGGAGGAAGATGAGAGGAAGAACAAGAAGGAGAACACCAAGAACTCCAAGATCTAGATCCAATGGGTTCCCCTCACATAGAGAAGAAAGTGATTGGTGGAAATGTGGATCTAGATCTCCTCTCTCTTTCCCTTAAAAACTAGCAAGAATCCATGGAGGGATTGAGAGTTAGCAAGCTCAAAGAAGATCAACAATGGGGGAAGAACACGAGCTCAAAGGATAAGGTTCATTAGGGAAGAAGACCCCCTTTTATAGGAGGGGGAAAATCCAACCGTTATGTGCTTAGCCCGCACACGAGCGGTACTACCGCTCGGGCGGAAGAAGCAGGGGAAAAAGGAGCAACAAGACATGAACCTTGGGGCGGTAGTACTGCTTATAAGTGGTACTACCGCTCACCCCAGCGGTACTACTGCTGGAGGAGCAGAACACGGGACCAAATGAGGCAGGGCAGAGCAGAGAACGGTGGCAGCAATGCAGTAGCGATACTACCGACCGACCGGAGCGGTACTACCGCCCAATCGGGGCGGTACTATCGCTCATAGGCGGAACTGCCATGCCTTACTGCCGTGCAACTACCGCTAAACCCAACACGAAAAGAGCAGACCCAAAATCGAGGTGGTAGTAGAGCGGTAGTGGAGCGGTACTACCGCTTGACGCTACAAGCGGTACTACCGCTGCCACCGCGGTACTACCGCAGGGAGAAAAAATAGAACTGCCATAACTTCTTCATATGAGCTCCGAATTGAGCAAACTCAAGCTTGTTGGATAGAGGAAGACGAGTAGCATCAAAACAGCAGGAGAGGCAGGGGAGGTATGCCTAACAAAAAGAGGAGAGAAACCTTCAAGAGAGAAGAACCGGCAGAACCTCCAACATCGAAAACATCATAGAAGATGCAAGTGAACTCGGTTTTTGATGAACTCGAGCTTGTCAAGAAAATGACCATACGCTCCAAAAATCACAAGGAGAAGAACCAAACAAGAACCAATAAAGGTGATGCAAGGATGCAATGGTTTGAGCTCTCTATGAATGATATGATCAAGTTACTCATCGAGAGCCCCCCTTGATAGTACGGCAATCAATCCTAAAACCCGGTCTCCCAACTACCATCATGAGACCGGTAAAATAGAAAACCTATCAAGGGCAAACCTTTGCCTTGCACATGGTCCACTTGAGCTAGATGATGACGATCTTGACTCCCTCAAGTTGGACCACCTTTCTTGATTGCGTTGGCTCGATGAAGACTAGTTGATTGTTCCCCATACTCCACTATGGGTGAGCCACTCTTCCGCACATCTTCACAAGTCCATTGTCACCACAATGGACGGCAAGCTTCAAGCATTTGATCTCTTCATGATGCTTCACTTGAACTTGCACACCACAACCTAACCCCACAAAGAACTCTCACGAAGATCATGGGTTAGTACACAAAGCGTAATTGACAATGCTCACCATACCATGGGATCGCTTGATCCCTCTCGGTACATCTTCTATGCTTTGTGTGTTGATCAACTTGATTCACTCTTTGACTTAGTCTTGATCAACCTCTCACATGACCAATCTTTAGGTAATTCCTTGAATGGCACCTTGGTCATCACAAACTCTCCTTGAACCAACAAATGGACTCCAAGAAAAGCCTATGGACAAATCCTTCAAATAAAACTCAAGGCAACCATTAGTCCATAGAGATTATCATCAATTACCAAAACCAAACATGGGGGCACCGCATGTTCTTTCAGTAGTCAACTCCTTGAACTTGTCGAAAACCTTTCGCAACAAGTCGAGCTTTGTAAATAGTAACATTACCGTCTACATCGGTCTTCTTCTTAAAGATCCATTTATTTTCTATGGCTTGCCGATCATCGGGCAAGTCCACCAAAGTCCACACTTTGTTCTCATACATGGATCCCATCTTAGATTTCATGGCTTCAAGCCATTTCCCAGAATCTGGGCTCACCATCGCTTCCTCATAGTTCGTAGGTTTATCATGGTCTAGTAACATGACTTCAAGAACAAGATTACCGTACCACTCTGGTGCGGATCTTACTCTGGAAGACCTACGAGGTTCAGCAATAACTTGATCTGAAGCTTCATGATCATCATCATTAGCTTCCTCGCTAATTTATGTAGGAATCATGAGAACTAATTTCTATGATGAACTACTTTCCAATAAGGGAGAAGGTACAATTACCTCATCAAATCTACTTTCCTCCCACTAACTTCTTTCGAGATAAACTCCTTCTCTAGAAAGGATCCCTTAGCAACAAAGATTTTGCCTTCAGATCTGTGACAGAAGGTGTACCCAACAGTCTCCTTTGGGTATCCTATGAAGACGCACTTATCCGATTTGGGTTCAAGCTTATCAGGTTGAAGCTTTTCACATAAGCATCGCAGCCCCAAACTTTAAGAAACGACAACTTTGGTTTCTTGCCAAACCACAGTTCATAAGGCGTCGTCTCAACGGATTTTGATGGTGCCCTATTTAAAGTGAATGCAGCCGTCTCTAAAGCATAACCCCAAAACGATAGTGGTAAATCAGTAAGAGACATCATAGATCGCACCATATCCAATAAAGTACGGTTATGACGTTCGGACACACCATTTCATTGTGGTGTTCCAGGTGGCGTTAGTTGTGAAACTATCCCATGTTATTTCAAATGAAGACCAAACTCGTAACTCAAATATTCTCCTCCACGATCAGATCGTAGAAACTTTATTTTCTTGTTACGATGATTTTCCACTTCACTCTGAAATTCTTTGAACTTTTCAAATGTTTCATACTTATGCTTCATTAAGTAGATATAACCATATCTGCTCAAATCATCTATGGAGGTAAGAAAATAACGATACCCACCACGAGCCTCAATACTCATTGGACCGCATACATCGGTATGTAACAAGTCAGTAGCTCATTCCATTGTTCCAGAGAACAGATTTTTAGTCATCTTGCCCATAAGGCACGGTTCACAAGCACCAAGTGATTCATAATCAAGTGATTCAAAAAGTCCATCAGTATGGAGTTTTTTCATGCGCTTTACACCGATATGACCCAAATAGCAGTGCCACAAATAAGTTGCACTATCATTATTAAACTTAAATCTTTTGCCTTCAACATTATGAATATGTGTATCACTACTATCGAGATTCAATAAAAATAGACCACTCAGCAGGGGTGCATGACCATAAAAGATATTACTCATGTAAATAGAACAACCATTATTCTCTGATTTAAATGAATAACCGTCTCGCATTAAACAAGATCCAGATATAATGTTCATGCTCAACGCCGGCACCAAATAACAATTATTCGGGTCTAAAACTAATCCCAATGATAGATGTAGAGTTAGCATGCCGACCGCGATCAGATCGACTTTGGAACCATTTCCCACGCGCATCGTCACCTCGTCCTTAGCCAATCTTCGCTTAATTCGTAGCCCCTGTTTTGAGTTGTAAATATGAGCAACAGAACCAGTATTAAATACCCAGGCGCTACTGTGAGCATTAGTTAAGTAGACATCAATAACATGTATATCAAATATACCTTTCACTTTGCCATCCTTCTTATCTGCCAAATACTTGGGGCAGTTCCGCTTCCAGTGACCAGTCCCTTTGCAGTAGAAGCACTCAGTTTCAGGATTAGGTCCAGACTTGGGTTTGTTCTCTTGAGCAGCAACCTTTTTGCCGTTCTTCTTGAAGTTCCCCTTCTTCCCTTTGCCCTTTTTCTTGAACTAGTGGTCTTGTTGACCATCAACACTTGATGCTCCTTTTTGATTTCTACCTCCGCAGCCTTTAGCATCGCGAAGAGCTCGGGAATAGTCTTGTTCATCCCTTGCATATTATAGTTCATCACGAAGCCTTTATAGCTTGGTGGCAGTGATTGAAGAACTCTATCAATGACACAATCAACTGGAAGATCAACTCCCAGTTGAGTCAAGTGGTTATGGTACCCAGACATTACGAGTATGTGTTCACCGACGTAACTATTCTCCTCCATTTTGCAACAGTAGAACTTGTTGGAGACTTCATATCTCTCAACTCGGGCATTTGCTTGAAATATTAACTTCAACTCTTGGAACATCTGATATGCTCCATGACATTCAAAACGTCTTTGAAGTCCCGATTGTAAGCCGTAAAGCATGGCACACTGAACTATCGAGTAGTCATCAGCTTTGCTCTGCCAGACGTTCTTAACATCATCAGTAGCATCTGCAGCAGGCCTGCCACCCAATGGTGCTTCCAGGACGTAATTCTTCTGTGCAGCAATGAGGATAATCCTCAAGTTATGGACCCAGTCCGTGTAGTTGCTGCCATCATCTTTCAACTTAGCTTTCTCTAGGAACGCATTAAAATTCAAAGAAACGGTTGCACGAGCCATTGATCTACAACAACATAGACATGCAAACTACTATCAGGTACTAAGTTCATGATAAATTAGAGTTCAATTAGTCATATTACTTAAGAACTCCCACTTAGATAGACATCCCTCTAATCATCTAAGTGATTACGTGATCGAAATCAACTAAACCATGTCCGATCATCATGTGAGATGGAGTAGTTTTCAATGGTGAACATCACTATGTTGATCATATCTACTATATGATTCACGCTCGACCTTTCGGTCTCAGTGTTCCAAGGCCATATCTGCATATGCTAGGCTCGTCAAGTTTAACACGAGTATTCTGCGTGTGCAAAACTGGCTTGCACCCGTTCTATGTGAACGTAGAGCTTATGACACCCGATTATCACGTGGTGTCTCGGCACGACCAACTATAGCAACGGTGAATACTCAGGGAGAACACTTGTACCTTGAAACTTAGTAATGGATCATCTTATAATGCTACCGATGTTCTAAGCAAAATAAGATGCATAAAGGATAAACATAACATGCAATCAAAATATGTGACATGATATGGCCATCATCATCTTGTGCTCATGATCTCCATCACCGAAGCATTGTCATGATCTCCAAAGTCACCGGCGCGACACCTTGATCTACATCGTAGCATCATTGTTGTCTCGCCAACTATTGTTACTACGACTATCGCTACCGCTTAGTGATAAAGTAAAACAATTACATGGCGATTGCATTGCATACAATAACGCGATAACCATATGGCTCCTGCCAGTTGCCGATAACTTTGTTACAAAACATGATCATCTCATACAACAAATTATATCACATCATGCCTTGACCATATCACATCACAGCAAGCCCTGCAAAAACAAGTTAGACGTCATCTACTTTGTTGTTGCAAGTTTTACGTGGCTGCTATAGGCTTCTAGCAAGGACCGTTCTTACCTACGCATCAAAACCACAACGATTGTTTGTCAAGTGTGTTGTTTTAACCTTCAACAAGGACCGGGCGTAGCCACACTCGATTCAACTAAAGTTGGAGAAACAGACACTCACCAGCCACCTATGTGCGAAGCACGTCGGTAGAACCAGTCTCGCGTAAGCGTACGCGTAATGTCGGTCTGAGCCGCTTCATCCAACAATACGGCCGAATCAAAGTATGACATACTGGTAAGCAGTATGACTATTATCGCCCACAACTCTTTGTGTTCTACTCGTGCATATAACATCTACGCATAGACCTGGCTCTGATGCCACTGTTGGGGAACACAGTAATTTTAAAAAATTTCCTACGAACATTCAAGATCTATCTCTAGGTGATGCATAGCAATAAATGGAATCTTGATTTAAGATCGATCAAGATCGAGGCATCCTTCTCTTCTCCACAAGCCTAGCCGCCAGTGTCCTCCTCTTCTCCACAAGCCCAGCCGCTAGTGTCTTCCTCCTCTCCACACAGACGCGGGATATGTGGCGTTAGCTCCTCCACACACCCCACCTTGAGCGCCACCACAGGCCACAACGATGCATAGCGGCTTGGCGTCAGTAGCCATCAGACTGAGCACACGGACGACATGCTCTGCACCGTGCTCGCCATAGGCGCCAACCGCCAAGGCACCAACCGCATCGTCCACGACCTCGACCCCGCGTGGCTGCACCTCTCGCTCACCTGTTAACTGCTCCGCCCTGACCGAGCTCTCCGGTGGCAGGATCCGGCATGTAGAGGCGAGGCGGCTGCTGGATCTAGCAATGGATGAGCAGTGGCGGCTGCCCCCTCAACTCCCTCGTAGAGCTGTACTCGACCCTCTCTCTCATAAGTGTCAAAAATGCGTACCTCAGACGGACCGGCCGAAGCTCGAGCCGCCAAAACATCCATCGACGTAATGTCGAAGGCGTCTAACAGCAGCAGTGCACAAGCAGACGGAGAACCTTCAAGCATAGAGCGCTCGCATCGCGCAACCTCCTCCGACAATGGCAATGCACAACGCAACCCACCCCAGCCCAGCGACGGCCACACAAATCCCTCCCCTAGCCCGCCTCTCCTCTGTACACAGCCAGGCGAATGCGGCCGTTCAACACATTTTGCGAGGCATTCCTAGCCGCCACGCCGCCAGGCTACCAGAAAGATCAGGCTCCCTCGCCGACATACCGTACCCACACCTGCCAACCGCTGACTATCAAGACCCACCAATTCGCCAACCCTCCCAGCGGGCGACCTGGTCAAAATCAGGGGCAGCAATGGAATCGATTGATGCAATTGACTCCCAGGGCTCCCACCCCCTAGGAGCTTAGTGATATAGGAGATGTGTGAGGTGAGACCGTGAGAGGAGCAATGGTAGACTTACGTAAAGCTAGCTACGTAATCTACGTATTAACTGACGTGTATAATTAGGATTGGCCTTTGGGTGAGGCTGGGGCCCACCCCCGGAAAATCAGGGGGGGATGTTTAGATTAGAGAGAAGGTTTCGTAACCTTGCGTATGTTCTCTTCGTAGGTGTAGGATTTTCGCCATGAGAGACACTACAGTCGTCATTTTGCCTTCTCCGCCAGCCGCCTCCTCTGCAGCACGCACCACCCCCACCACGACCTCACCCCGTCTCCTCCTATCGCCACCACGGCCTCGCCCTGCCAGCCGTTATCCCCACCACGGCCTCGCCCCTCTTCCCCCTATTACCACCGCGGCCTTGCTTGCCGCCAATCCCGCGGATCTTCCCTAGATCGACTCTGCCGCTGCCATCCTACTGCCCAGAGTAGATCGAGATGCAAGCTGCTGGACACGATGCGGGAGGAGGCATCTCGAATTGGACCGTGCGTCGATGTGCCCGCCGTAATCATCGCCCCCGTGCTTGGCTCACACAGTCTCTCCGGGAAGGAGTTCGCAGGTCACGTACGTGCTCGGTTATCAGGGTGCTAAAAAAAACTCTGTTTGAGCTCGAGTCAAACCCAACAAAACGTGGGCCCCGCCACTGCCATTGATTGAATTGGCTATTGGATGCCCGGAAAATACGTGCGCCCCACCAACTTTTGCTCTTTCCGACCGAGCCGCACGTTCCTTTCGGACCGATCGGACCGCCTAACCCCAAGCCCCCCAAGCCCTCCGCCGCCGGCCGGCCGGCAACCCCAGCCCTTCCTTTCTGGCCCTCCGCCGTAGCGGCTTTCTAGATTGCCACCGACCCGGGCCTCACCTCTCTCTGCGCATCTACTGGTTCGTTTCGGCCTGACATTTCTTTTTTGTTCCTGCTATGCCCTAGAATTGGTTGTCTGGATTGATTTCCTTATTTTCTGTTCACTTTTCAAGCTCGGTGAAACCCTTTTGTCCTTTGAGAGACGCTAGGCCCGTTGTGATGTGCTTATGTGAATATTCAAGGGAATTTTGGGGCATATTTGTGGCCTCTTGTAGGCCTCGTTTGACGGAAGGGGGGTTGGAAGGGTTTGCAGGGGAGAATGAATTAGAAATGCGGAATGTACATCTGTGTCCCCTTGGGTCTGGAAAACCTCCCTTGTCAAACCTCAGCCCCCTTGGGTCTGGAAAACCTCCCTTGTCCAACGAAGCCTTAGGGTTTGCAGTGGGAGAATGAATTAGAAATGCGGAATGTACATCTGTGCTGTGACTCTGCAAGATAAATTTTGGAGCAGCAGGGCTTTACCATGTTCTTTTTTACAAAAAATTACAGTGTCATGCATGCATTTGTAACAGTTTACAAACAACCATATGGGACATCAATATTACCTGTGTAGTGTTTTCTAATACTACGATCCCATGAATCTTCAATGTGTGTTTTTCCCCTGAAAAAGGTTGCTGGAACATAATTACTGTTGTTTCATGTCCTATAACCACATCCTAGTAGTTTCCTTAATCAAACTGATCATTCAACTCCCTCCGTCCCTAAATATGAGTCTTTCTGGAGATTCCAGTATAGACTACATACGGAGCAAAATGAGTGAATCTACACTCTAAAATATGTCTGTATACATCCGTATGTAGTTCATATTGAAATGATGAAATCTCTGAAAGATTTATATTTAGGAACGGAGGGAGTAGTATATATTGCAGAAAGTGGTGTACCATTAGCTTTCCTGCAAATGCTTTTCTGTAACTCCTTGTTTTTCTATTGCAGCTTGCATATAATATAGTAGTACAGTAAATATGGCTACAAAAGTTCGCCCACCTTCTACTGACGCAGAAAAATTGGAGGTTGGAGAAATAGATACAAGAGCTCCTTTTGAATCTGTCAAAGCTGCAGTGAGCTTATTTGGTGAAGTAAGGTTTTCATCTGACAAATCAGCTGCGAGAAAGCCAAAGGCTCCTCAAGCAGAGGTAGTTACTTTGCAAGTTCAAATACTTAACATGCGCACATGCATGTTTGCCATGATTCACTCGCATAGCATGAATACTGAGGACACCTGCTCTAACCCTTGACATCCTTATACAAGTATAATTTTGAAAAAGAAACGCATCGTGTGTTGTGAAAACTGCTAGCTCGAAATGTTGTGTCATAAATTTCATCACTGAGAAGTTCTAGATGTTTCTAATCTGTTGAAAGTATACGTGATTATTTTGGTACTGATCTTGCTTGTTTATCTCCTCTGAAATGTCTAATTATTTCCCATGCAGCATTTTGTTGTTGAGAAATTTACCCGCTTTCTAGTCAATTTAGTTTACAGCATGTTCCAGTGAGTAAAATATGCTGTAATTTGGTACCCACTCAATGTTGTCACTTACATATGTTTTCCATTTATTTGTTTTAATTCATGGTGAGGGCGAGTGTGTTCTCCCATTTCGAATTGTCAGCCTTTACCTTATAGAAATAATGATTTTTTTTAAGAATGTGGATTGTTTTTAAATTTACATCCTCGTGTTATGAGTCTTATGATGATCCCTATGAATTGTAATCCATGTCATGTTTTTCTATCTAGGCTACTTAATATTGATTGTAATTCGTAGGATCCCTTTGCACTGTTCCATGCAAAAATTCCCATTCGTACAAATGTCTTGTAAGAACTCTGCGTTCTCCCTATGGTGTATCAGACACCCTTTGGTGCAAACCCTAGGATTTCCAATCCTTTATGGCCCAGGAAGACATGCCATTGCAATTATGGTTTTCATATTCCTCTATGGATTCTTTGAAATCAAAGATACCCTTAAATTTGCAATTTCCCTATCAGATCAATCTGCCTACACATATGTACAACAGCAAAGCCTTTCAGTCCCAAACAAGTTGGGGTAAGCTACAGTTGAAACCCATAAGATATCGAAATCAAGTCATGGTTCTGGCACGTGGATAGTTAAGTTCCACAAACCCTGCCCATGGCTAAATCTTTGGTGATATTCCAGTCCTTCAGACATGACATGCAGATATTTCAGCCAACCAAAATACAATACCGCATTTCAGTCCCAAACAAGTTGGGGTAAGCTAGAGTTGAAAGCCATAAGATATCGAAACCAAGTAGCTAACTTCCACGCACCCCTGTCCATGGCTAAATCTTTGGTGATGTTCAAGTCCTTCAGACTTGGACATGCAGATATTTCAACCAATCAACATACCATACCCACCTTGCCGTGCAATGCAGCGGCCACACATGATAACATCTTTGTTTTGTTCCTGGTAGAATATCAAGTAGCCTAATATTCATGGTAGATAACTTTCTCTTTGGCCAGAGAATTGTGTCATTTTATGTAATTAGTACCAGTGGGAGCTGGAGTTACTGGACTAATATTTTAAATTGGTCTGGTTTTTCCATTATTTTGTTTTGTTTAATCTTTGGGAATGGAGGAAAAAAGACAACTTGTTAGAAATTGCAATTGAAATTTTGCTCAACTGTACTAGTTTTTGCAGAAGTGACATATAGGCAGATAGTCGAACATAATTTGTATGATGGAAATTTGTATCACATTTTCAAATAATCAACCAGCTTAACCGCCCACTAGCTCTACATTTCCTGGCCTAAACTTCTTGGGTCTTCTTTCCAGTTATTTCACCTCTTCCCCTTTTTCATGACTTCTGATATTACTTGTACTGTCAGTCAGGAACAGTGTATTGTCTTTGCCCCTACATATCTGGCTTCTGCAGTTCACATATTACTGATGCAATTACATCGCATAATTGGCATATCTCTTCCTTATTATTCATGCAACACAGTTCACCGGATCTATTTGGTATCTGATTATCCGAATATACTCTGACTCTGATTTTTGAAACATACTTTCAGCAGAAGGTGTTAGCTAAGGAGACCGAACTTCATTTGGCCCAGAAAGAGTTGAATAAATACAGGGAACAACTGAGTAATGCTGAAACAGCCAGACTACAGTCCCTCTCCGAGTTGGAGAAAGCTAGAAAAACTGTTGATGAGCTAACTACTAAGCTGGATGCAATCAATAAATCCAAAGAGATGGCTATTCAAGCCACGGAAGATACAAAGACTCGAACCAAGCAGCTTGAAGGAGGCAGCCCGAAGGAAGCTGTTCGAAAAGATAGTCCCTTGAAGCAGGAACTGGACAGTGCAAGGCAACAGTATGCGGTTGCTCTGGCAGACCTCGATGCAGCCAAACAGGAGCTGAGGAAGCTCAAGAAGGATTTTGAAACCTCATTAGATATGAGGCTGTCTGCTGCCCAGAAGGAAGAGGAATCATTGCACTCGATAGAAGCCAACAAGGAAAAGGCTGCTCAACTTCGTAATGAGGCTAAAGCAATTCAAGAATCGCTTATGCACATGAAGGCAGCTACAGAACAATTACAGGAAGAAGAGTCGCAAGTCCTTGTTGAGAAGGATGTTGCTAGTAATGCATATAAACAGGCTTTGGAAGAAACTGAGAAGAAATTGTCATATTTGAGAAATGAATTTGATCCTACTGCTTATAAAACCCTTAAAGAAAAGCTAGATGAGACCAACTCTGAGATTTCATCAATGCAGAAAAAGATCGAAGATGCCCGTGCTCTAGATTTAGAAACTGTTGCTGCTATCACCACAGAATTGGATGATGCGAAGGAAATGTTGCAGAAAGTAGCTGAAGAGGATAGCACACTAAGGAACTTAGTAGAATCACTGAAGCTGGAGTTAGCAGCTGTAAAGCAGGACCACAGTCAACTCAAAGAGAAGGATACAGATACTGAATCCATTGTTGCAGATCTACATGTCAAGCTTCAGAAATGCAAATCTGAGCTTGAGGTAGCTGTTTGTGCTGAATCAGAAGCTGCAACAGCTTCTGATGACTTAATGCTAGCTCTTCAACAGCTGTCGTGTGAGTCTAAAACTGCCCTGCAGGAAGCTGAAATGATGCAGAAGAGTGCAGCAGAGTTAAGAATTGAAGCTGAAGCAGCACGTGTTGCGTTAACAGAAGCCGAGGAACGGTTGCAATCAGCTTTGAAAGAAGCAGAAGAAGCAAAAGCAGCTGAAGCGAAGGCCCTTGACCAGATTAAGCAGCTATCAGACAGAGCAAGTGCTGTTCAAGCTTCAACTTCTGAACCCGGAGGAAAGGTCACAATCTCAAAAGCGGAGTTTGAATCTCTTAGCCGTAAGGTAAAGGAGTCAGAGAAGTTGAGTGAGATGAAAGTAGCTGCTGCTATGGCGCAAGTGGGAGCTGTTAGAGCCAGTGAGAATGAGGCAATACAGAAAATGAAAACTGCCCGGAGAGAGATGGAGGACATGGAATTAGCAACAGAGGAGGCACTGAAGAGGGCGGAGATGGCTGAAGCAGCAAAGAAGGCTGTAGAAGGTGAGCTTAAGAGGTGGCGTGAAAAGGAACAGAAGAAAGCTGCAGAGTCCGTGTCTTCTGCAGAAGCGCAAGCACACGCAACCACACCTTCATCTGTACACAAGACTCCTGCTGGAAAACCCACCGAGAAGAACGATGGGCATCAAAGGAGCAACAGAATGCTGTTGAGAAAGGGCTTTGTGTTGCCAAACATCACAGGCATGTTTCATAAGAAGAAGGGCCATGCCGATGGCAGTTCTCCATAATACCTTCCTGGGGAAAAATATGTATGATACCATCGTGGCTTTTCATTCTCATTGATATTTTTGTGGTTCTCGTTCATGTTTCCACTTTGTATAATATAGATGGTTGGATGCCATACTTGATGTAATATATTTGTGGTTGCATGTAGTATGTTCCTGACATATAACTGCATCCTATGTATGAATGTTTTATCTGTTTATTTCTAACTCCTTTTTGGCCTCTGATAGGTACTACTAGTAGTTCTTCTGCTTCTCCAAAAAAGTAGTTTTTCTCCTTATATAAACACGATATAACCACGTTTGATTTCATATAATATGTGTACAAAACCATTTGATTTCACATAATGTTATTTTGAATTTGAAGTTTATTTGAGTTTGGGAAATTATTTAAAATAGTTTCCAATATCGTAATGAAAGAAAGGAGTGGACATAATATGACTTCTCCAAATAATAATGTTGGAAATGTTTTAAATAGGCTCCATTGCATTTGGGGTATTTCAAAACCATTTGCGATATCACAAGTGTGATAAGCAACTCAAAACCAGTCCACAACAACAAAAAACATTTATGGTTATTTATAAAACCCTATATACTTATTTTAGGGAAATTACAAATGCCTAAATGAGCCGTGGGCAAAACAAAAATTATTTACTAAGCTTAGTTTTGGCTGGAAATAATTTTCCTAGGTCCAGTACACTTATTTTCGTTTGTTGTGATTTTATTGGATTTATAGGAAAATGGTTGGTAATATTTTAAAAATCAAAACCTTTTTTGTTATTTAAAAAAATAAAAAATAAATCCTAGACTATATGGGCCAAATCCAGCCATAGGAATCAAGCAACCTTCATGTACGTGCATGTGTTGTTCAGGAATACTAACACCAGATTTTGTGGTTTTAAAAAAATTGTCCTCAAGTTCAAGTCTGATCCGTCTATACATGCATGTGAGATTGCGGCGAATTTGTTCATGCACAACGCATACTTGATTGATACTGCTTCTTCTCAACCCATACTTGCAGATCCTCATATGCGCTGCCAAGGCGAATTAGGCCAATCGTTGCTGCTCTTGCTGGATGATAGCAAGGCCGTGAGTGGACTGTTCGTCTGATTATCCAGATGTATTTACAAGCTGGCCACCTCCACAAATCAATGTATATTTTTTTTATCATGCAACGGTGCAAGGTCATGTTTGATTCCCTCAGCCTCATGCTATCTTATACTTCTTAATCTTTGAGTCAGAAGGAGAAAATTGGATTTAGTATTACGAGTGTATTGGACATGCTTGAAGTTGCATTAGATTCTTGCAAATAAGGATATATTCTAGATTTTACTGTCAATGCTTTAATCCGGAGAGATAAAATCTTACATGTTATTTGTATAATTGAGTAGTTAAATAATGAGCTTGAACACTGAAATAAGTAAGGGGTGCTTTCAACTATAGAAAAAGATTTTTGCGAGGACAGAGATATGATGAACTACTTGGAAGAGTGAAGGTATTTATCCATGCTGCGTCTTAGCAATTGAATGCTTGCGTCTTTGAGCACAAATCTTGGTACTGATATGACATGTTTTGTCTTTGAAAGAGTTCTTTCTTGAGCAGTACAAGTACTAAGGAGAAATAAGTAGTTCATCTAAATTCACAGCAGATTGAAATCTATATTGTTTCAGTTGGCAACAATGGACCAGACCTATTTTGTTTGAAGTTAAGATGCAACAAATTATATATTTCAATCTGCTGTGAAACTGTGGTAATAGATCGTTTTGATCACTTTTGAGAAGCATCTAATTTTTGTATTTATCATTACTTACATTATAGCAAACCAATCGTTTGTTTGTGTTGTACGCCTGCTGGTTTCAGTGCTCAAGAGTCCATAGACTTCAAAGTATAAAAGAGTACCGAAACCTTCAGTTAACGGTGTTTTGGCTGAAGGTGTGCATGAGTTTGAGCTATTTATTGTTGTGTAGCTTTAACTTTAGAACCATGGAAGCTATCCCTTTTTTATAATTAACTTCATGTGGAAAAGTATTCTTTTCGAGGGAAACAAGGTCAAGATTTGCATTAGTGGTTGGCAGTGATAATATAATAAGTTTGCATTTTATACGAGCTAGCAAGACTTCACAAAGATTTGTTTGGGGAATTGCAACGCCTTTATCAAATATTATTTTTCTTATTCCTTATTGGTTTTAGGGCTAGTTTGGTTCGCACCCTGGACTCTGTGCCTGAGAGAATCTGGTGCCTGGCAGCAGCCTGAAAAGTTGACGTTATCTGCCTGTCCAGGCTTGCCTGGCGGGAGAGTGTTTGGATTCTTTCCTCGCGTGCTAGTGTGTCACCTTGTAATTAAGACATATTTAAATATTGCCAGGCTCGCTGTAACGCCTCCAGGCGCAAGGAACTGGACGCCTGGGCCAGGCTAACAGCGCTGCCTGGGCTAACCTTACGTCCAGCAACTAAATTAACCAGGCTAATCACACTCCAGGGCGATCGAGGCCAGGCTGGCTTTTCCTCTCCCAGGACACAAACAAAACACCTACCAGGCAGACTCCATGCATTGTCCAGGCCAGGCACGTGGTGCCGTGGACTCCAACCAAACTAGCCCTTAGACAAGAACAATAGAGAATCTCAATTTTTCTACTGTCGCAGTAACTGTAGTAGAGCAACCGCTAGCTCAAACTTCAGAGAAGATGGGCATGAATGACTGTTTTGGTTATTCCTGTGACAAGTACATGATTGTGGTTTATGATCTGAAAAGTGACAAATTTATTCCAGATACTGTCCTAGATGACCGTCGGCTATGGTCGAGGATCGATTATGGTAATGTCTATGCCTCAAATTCGTTTTTCAACTCGAAGAAGGGCAGGAGGATCATATGGGGTTGGAATAACGATACTGACAGTTCTTCAGACGATGTAGCAAAAGCTTGGGCTGGAATCCATGTAAGAAAATCTGCCTCTCATTGGCTATGACTGCTTCATATTGAAATATTGATTTAGCAAATCAGTGTAGCAAATTTAACATTTTTTCCTATTAATTTTAGGCAATTCCCAGGTTAATTTGGTTAGACAACCATGACAAGTAGTTGATTCAATGGCCAATTGAAGAGGTCGAGTCCCTTTGAGGAAATGAAATCAACCATCATGGACTAGAGCTGAAGAAGGGAGGTCTATTTGAGATTAAGGGAGCTGACAGTTTTCAGGTACTTTCCTTTACACAAACAGGCTTGCATATTTACCTCAAAAAGTTTCAGTCCAGTAAAAGATGTAGGGTCTTCTGAAGTTAGTAATTATATAAAATTTAACATATTTGGTAACAAAAGGACTAGCATGCTTAGGTATTCTGTATATTTTTTAGAGCAACTGTGGCTAATCCGACACATCGTTCTCTTGAAACAGGGTGATGTCGAGATAGATTTTGAACTGACATCAATCGACAGCGTGGATCCTTTCGATCCTTCCTAACTTTTGGACGTGGAGAAGCACTGCCGGGAAGCGAGTGCATCAGTTCATGCCGGCATAGGGCCATTTGGACTTGTTGTCCTAGCCTCTAACAACATGGAGGAGCACACTACTGTTCACTTTCGGCTGTACAAGTCCGAGCAGAAGTACATGATGCTCGTGTACTCTGATCTAAGAAGGTTAATGCTTATGGTTTTTGCCTTAGTGTTTTATTTATCTCTAAAAATGTCTGAAGAGTAAAAATAATTATTTTCTTTTCTTTGCACAGTTCTTCATTGAATTTGATCTTGAAAAGGAAAAGAAGATATCTCTGAGAACTCTAGTGAGTTTGGGAAGCTATTTCATTTCTCCTGTTGTTCACTTCGCACACTTCATGAGTTTATTCCGTAGCGGCTGTCGACAGCGGGGCACACATGTATGACTTCAATAACGGCAGTACCATGATCATAGCACATAAACAGGGAAAAAAATAGCTGCTCATTTCCTTGATCTCTAGGATTCGTATATTATAGTTTACTGTCAGCGTTAGTAGGGAATTGTCAGCGTTACCCCCCCCCCCCCAAGTATTGCGTCCTCCTAAGTATTGCATATTTAGTACGTGCAAGTCTGCTAAGGGGCCTCGAGTTATGCTTACTTATGGTGCTAAGTCTCTTTTTCTCCTGTTGCAATGCACGGGCCTTTTTGCCAGTATGTATACAAAACCATTTGATTTCACATAATGTTATTTGAATTTGAAGTTTATTTGAGTTTGGGAGATTATTTAAAATAATTTCCAACATCGTAATGAAAGAAAAGAGTGGACATAATATGACTTCTCCAAATAATAGTGTTGGAAATGTTTAAATAGGCTCCATTGCATTTGGGATATTTCAAAACCATTTGCGATATCACAAGCGTGATAAGCAACTCAAAACCAATAAACAACAAAAAAAGCATTTATGGTTATTTATAAAACCCTATATACTTATTTTAGGGAAATTACAAATGTCTAAATGAGCCATGGGAAAAATAAAAATTATTTACTAAGCTTAGTTTTGGCTGGAAATAATTTTCCTAGGTCCAGTACACTTATTTTCGTTTATTGTGATTTCATTGGATTTATAGGAAAATGTTTGGTAATATTTTAAAAATAAAACCTTTTTTGTTATTTAAAAAAAGAAAAAAGAAATCCTAGACTATATGGGCCAAATCCAGTCCATGACCTTTCTCTCCATCTCATGCGCAAGAGCAACTTCGCCTAAAGAAAATAGGTTGTAGCAGGGCCAACCCAACCGACATCCTCCCTATCTCCCTTCTTTGTCTCACTGACGATTGAGCCCTACCCAAGGCCTCCTCGACGTCATCCAACGAGAAAAACGACCCACACCTCACCCCCTCTACCTCCCTGGCCCCACATGCTTTGAGAAGTCCCCCAATCCTACTCGCGACCTCTTTCATCCTTAGTAATCCATCGAGGCCACTCTACATTACGGCGAACCCAAAAAGGCTGCCACCAACGCCACCGTGGGCAACTCACCATCAACCTCCTCCCCTCTCCTATATAAACCACCCGGAGCACTGCACGCTGCTATGAAACAATCGCCCTCTCGGAGAGGAACCAATTCTTATTCAAGTATCCTTTTATGCTATCCAGAAATTCTATATTATTTCCAATCAATAATACTACGTCCGTCTCGGTAAATAAGTCATTCGCGTAGTTCTAGGTCGATGATATAACTATCTAAATATTTATATATGTGACAAAAAATATATATATTTAGAAACTACATCCACGTAGAAATATAGTGATATACTTCTCATGACATATAACACATATTTAATTCCTCAAATCGATGACCTAGAACTACGCGAATGACTTATTCACCTAGACGGAGGTAGTATGTCATCCACATATAATATCAGAAATGCTACAGAGCTCTCACTCACTTTCTTGTAAATACAGGCTTCATCACAATTCTATATAAAACCATATGTTTTGATCACCTCATCAAAGCATATATTCCAACTCCGAGATGCTTGCACCAGTCCATAGATAGATCGCTGGAGCTTGCACACTTTGTTAGCACCTTTAGGATCGACAAAACCTTTTGGTTGTATCATATACAATTCTTCTTTAAGAAATTCATTAAGGAATGCAGTTTTGACATCCATTTGCCAAATTTCATAATTATAAAATGTGGTAATTGCTAACATGATTCGGACAAACTTAAACATCGCTACGGGTGAGAAAGTCTCATCGTACTGAACTCTAGCATGGTACCCAAAGTTTCATGCAACTGATTCCAAAACTTTGAAGTAAACCGTTTTCCTCTATCTGATACAATGGTCCTCGGAACTCCATGCATACATACGATCCTGGTCATGTATATCTTCGCCAACTTAGCACTCGTATATGTTGTCTTCACAGGGATGAAATGGGCTACTTTCGTCAAGCGATCAACTACAACCCAGATAGAGTCATAGCCTGAACGAGTCATGGGTAATCCAGTGATAAAATCCATGCCAAGTTTATTCCACTTCCATTCTGGTATCGGCAATGGCTGTAGCAATCCTGCTGGTTTCTGATGCTCTGCCTTAACTCTCTGACATACATCGCATACTGCTACATACTCTGCAATATCCTTCTTCATTCTTGTCCACCAGAAACTTTCCTTCAAATCCAGATACATCTTGGTGTTGCGTGGGTGAATTGAGTAAGGCGAATCATGAGCTACCTGAAGAATCAACTTCCTGATCTTGGGGTCATTAGGCACATAAATACGGTCCTCAAACCATAAGGTGTCGTGCTCATCCTCACGAAATCCTTTAGCCTTTCCTTTACTCATCCTTTCCTTTATCTCAACAATCTCTTTGTCTATCTTCTGGGCTTCTCTGATCTTACCCAACAAAGTGGACTGAATTTCCAATGCTGCAACATAACCTCTCAGAACTATCTCCAAGCATAGCTCTTGTAGGTCATCTGCTAACTCCTTAGGCTTCTCTTGCGGCTCAATGCATCTACTCTGACATTGGCCTTTCCTGGATGATAATGCAATCTCATGTCATAGTCTTTTATGAGTTCCAACCATCTCCTTTGCCTGAGATTCAACTCCTTCTGCGTGAAGATGTACTTCAAACTCTCATGATCCGTGTAAACATCACAACGGTTACCAATGAGAAAATGTCTCCAGGTCCTAGGAGCATGCACTATGGTTGCTAACTCCAAATCATGCATAGCGTAATTCAACTCATGAGGTCGAAGCTGTCGTGAGGCATATGAAAAAACTCTTCCTTCCTGCATAAGCACTCCTCCAAGTCCTCGGCGTGAAGCGTTGCAATACACTTGGAAATCCTTGCGTTGGTCTGGGAGAATCAACACTGGGACTGTAACCAAACGTTTCTTCAACTCCTGAAAACTGGCCTCACAATCCTCAGTCCATTTAAACTTGGTGTCCTTCTTCAATAACTCCATCATGGGCTTCACAATGTTAGAAAAATTCTCAATAATCTCCGATAATAACCTGCAAGTCCAAGAAAACTTCTGATCTCTCCCACTGAGGTGGGTGCCAACCATTTAGTGACAGAAGCAACCTTGGTAGGGTCTACTGCTATTCCTTCTCCGGATATAACATGTCAGAGAAATCCAACTTCCTTCAACCAAAACTCACATTTGCTGAACTTGGCATACAACTGATGTTCCCTGAGCTTCTCGAGAACCAAACACAAATGCTCCTTATGCTCTTCTTCATTCATCGAGTAGACCAATATGTCATCAATGAACACCACGACGAACTTATCCAAAAACTCCATGAACACCTTGTTCATCATACTCATGAAATAGGCAGGGGCATTAGTCAAACCAAATGACATAACTGTATACTCATATAGCCCATACCTCATGGTAAAAGTTGTCTTAGGTATATCTTGCTCTCGGATCTTCAACTGGTGATAACATGATCGAAGATCGATCTTGGAGAAAACTTTAGCTCCTTGCAGCTGTTCAAACAAATCATTGATCATCGGCAGATGGTATTTGTTCTTGATCGTCACCTCATTCAGCGCACGATAATCAACAACCATCCTCAAAGATCCATCCTTCTTCTCCACTAGAAGCACTGGGGCTCCCCAAGGTGATGAACTTGGTCGAATGTAAACCTTTCTCAAGTAACTCCTTTATCTGTTTCTTAATTTCCTCCAGATCCTTTGTGGGCATCCGATATGGTCTCTTGGATATTGGTCCGGTGCCTGGCAATAACTCGATCAAAAATTCAATGTCTCGATCCAGTGGCATGCCTGGTAACTCCCCCAGAAATACGTGAAGATAATCCTTCACCATAGGTACTTCCTCCTGTACAAATCCTGATAAGGAATTCACCTGAGTCCTCCTCGGCGCATGCCTAGATACATACTTGATCCTCTTTCCTTTCGGGGTGGTGAGAAGAATTGATTTACTGACGCAATCGATGTTTCCCTCAAACTTGGATAGCCAATCCATTCCTAGTATCACATCCAATCCTTGTGACTCCAGGACAATCAGGTCAGTGGGGAAAACATGTCTACCTATGGTTACTGGCAACTGATAGCATCCCTGCTAGCCATATACTCTGCTTCTGGGGAACTTACTAACATAGGTGACTTAAGGGCTATTGTTGGCAACAAATCCCCTTGATATGAATGAATGAGATGCACCAGTATCCAAAAAAACAAATGCTGTAAATGCATTAATCAAAAACTTACCGACAACTGCGTTAGGTTGATCCTCAATCTCCTCACATTGACGTGCTTCACCTGACCTTTGGTGAAGGGGCTGGGCTTCTTTGCAGAACCTCCACTCCCTTTTCCATTCTTGGCTTCAGGAAATTTAGTGGCATAATGTCCGGTCTTCCCGCACTTGGAACAAGTAATGTGGCTCAGATCCCTCTTGGCTAGTGTTGCGGGCTTAGAACGGTTCTAGCTGCTGCTTCCTCCATTTCCATTGCCATTCTTGGGGCCACTGTAGTTGTGTTCCTCCATTGTGCGTATGTCCTCCATGGTTATGGCCTCCATGGTTGTTAGTATGTCCTCCCGAGTACGGGGAATAGCGGGGCTTCTGCTGAGCTCCAGAAGTGTACCTCCACTGTCCATACTTCCTCCTGCGATTATCAATCTGTTGCTGCTTGCCTTCTATCACGAGGGCCCTGTCTACCAACTCCTGGTAGTTGTTGAAGGTTTCCAGCATCAACTGCATGCTTAGCTCATCATTAAGTCCCTCAAGAAACTTTTCCTGCTTTGCGGCATCTGTGGCCACACCATCTGGGGCATAACGGGCTAACTTGCTAAACTCATCCACATACTGTCCCACTGTATGACCTCCTTGCTGCAAGTTGCGAAACTCATGCTTCTTCATGCTCATAGCTCCTGCTGAAACATGTGCGGTGCAGAATGCCTGTTGAAATTGATCCCATGTAATTGTACCAATGGGGTAAGTGGTGGTGAAGTTCTCCCACCAAGATGCTGCGGGTCCATCAAGCTGATGTGCGGCAAAGCGCACTCTCTCCACATCAATGCATCCTGTAGTGGTCAGCTCTCTTCCAATCTTGCGGAGCCAATCATCTGCAATAATCGGCTTGGTGCTACTAGAGAACATCGGTGGATTCAACCTCAGAAAACAGGCTAGGTTCTCAACAGGGGGTGGTGGTGGTGGGTGGTTGTTGTTGTTGTTGTTGTTGTTGTTGTTGTTGTTGTTGTTGTTGTTGTTGTTGTTGTTGTTGTTGTTGTTGTTGTTGTTGTTGTTGTTGTTGTTGTTGTTGTTGTTGTTGTTGTTGTTGTTGTTGTTGTTGTTGTTGTTGTTGTTGTTGTTGTTGTTGTTGTTGTTGTTGTTGTTGTTGTTCCTTGGTTCTGGTTCTGAACTAGTATCTGCATCAAGGCATTCTGCTGCTGGATCAATTGGGCAAGCTCCGGTGGGAACACAAATCCATTGTCACGTCTCGGAGGCATCTGATGGGTTAGAAGGGGTGAGAAAACAGAATAGAATAAGGTCTAAGAGAGATTCACTACCCATATGCTCATGAGACAAACACAATCAGTTCACTTCATTCAATAACAAACAAGGTTCACACAAAAGATCTAAACTATGATTACAAACTCGATCGATACTAACTACTTGGAAGAATACTACTAGTAACATGGTGGTCGTCTAGAAATTTTGATCAGAGGAAGACTCCATGATATCTGCTCCAGCTTCATCAACGTAGTCATCATCACGGTCATCATTTGCATCACTATCCGTGTCGGTGTCGTCGAAGATGATGTAGTCCTCCGAACGGATCTCCTTTGCCGGTTCTCGCTTATGATTCTCCACGGGTAGTCCTAGCTTCCTCTTCAAATCTTCATGCTTCTCCAGTAGTACAACAATTTCTTCCTCATATCCATTGCGTGTAAACTTGAATTCCTCTTCTAGCTTGATATTCTTCTTCATCAGCTTCTTGATCTTCTTCATGTTGAAGTAGTTGATTCTCTTGTCGGCGAATGTGATCACCCATCTCCTGAATGTAAGCTGCAATTGATCCATCCTTCCTGGTACGAATCATCTTCCATTCTTCGTCTCGGCGTCCGTATATTTGATATATGGTGTTTTCCAACTCCTTGTGATACACCTCACATATGCGTCCAAAAGTGATGTGGGCTGCCATGCTCTTTCCCAAACTCCATCTTGGTGCATCCTGGTAGAAATCAATAGGCTCCATTGTTGGCGCAAACGTCCTCCCAAGTACCCATACTTTGATCTTCCAGCGCTCCTCTTTCGGTAGAGTTGTAGAGAAAGTCCCAGTGAAGCTCGGTAGTCCGATGTTCAAGTATTTAGTGACTTCCTTCAAGTGTCGCCCGAAAGGGGTGTTGTCATCCGGCTGAGTGAACTTGTTCCTGGGGTCCGCCATCTATAGAGTAGAAATAGAGGAGAATTAGAAATGAGCAGAGAAGAGAAATCCTGTGGTTTATTCTAGTGGCCACGTCATACAGTCAGTCTGTGTTCTGATACCATCTTATAGCGACTACGATCCCAATGGACCGACGTCTCTGTGCTTAAGTGTCATCCCTGGATCGGTAATGTTGACACACACACAGTACTAACAGAGTTCAATCACACACTTATTACATCGAGTCCTCATAAGGAGTATGATTACACAAAAAATCATGGCTGAAGGCCATCTAAGCTAAATAACTGTGGAAGCTTCAAAGGTAAATGAGACCATCAACTCCAACGGCATAGCTGAGTGCAAAACAACGACCTATCGCGCCTTATTCGTCGTCTGAGTAGTCCGCAACATGAGACGTTGCGGCCGTGTAGGTCAGCACATTGAATATGCTGGCAGAGTTACACTGTAAAGCAATGAATGCAAGAACTATATCTACATGCAATATTTGGCTGATGGAGGCTCTAAGTTTATGATTTTGCATGAAGCTAGTTTTTCCCTACAGCAAAGAAATAAATTTTAATTAAACTACTCCCAAGTTGTACCTATATTTGAGAAGGTTCCTCCAACTCAAATCCCAATTTAACAAGTAACATCATTAAACCCAATTCAATTATTAAAGAGTGATGAGATTAACAATAATATCGAATTACAGATACTCAAGATGTCCATAACCGGGGACATGGCTAACCATGATTAGTTTATACACTCTACAGAGGTTGCACACTTTTCCCCCACAAGACTCGACCGCATCCATGATCGGAAGACCGAGACATAGTCTTTCTGAAGCATTAGCTCTCTACTCTGGGCAGACCAATACACCTACTTTACCCTACATCTACTAGTCCACCTCTTCGAGAGCTCATACAACTTACTCAACTATGCTAGAGCCCATAATGGCTTATGGCTGCACACAGAAGTTTCTAGGCATGAAATATCATATGATCCCTTTGAGCCTGGGTGGCAAACCAAGGAAAAATTACACGGGCACTCCGGGATTTCCCAAATGGACAAACATTGGATTCTCCAGGTGCCCCAACCAATCCACCCAGATGTATATTAAAGTTGCCACCTTAATGTTATCCATGATGAATAACTCTCATAACTTCCATGTGAATCACGATCCAGACCCCGTCTATGATCATGGCTAAGCAATAGTAGAGCATAATGTATATTCCCGGGGTGATCAAAGGTATTAGGTTCCTACCTCAAGTACTACAACCAAACCACATGTTCCCAATCCTACTCATGCAAATATTTGGAGCAATACTAATGCATAGTAAAAACCGGGTATGAAAGAGTATGATCAAAGTGTAACTTGCCTTCCTGACGATCTGCAAACTCTAGAGATTCGTAGTAAAAAGCTTCGCACTCCGGATAATCTAGTGTAGAGAAACAGTAGCAAACATAAGCAATCACTCAAGCGAAACAAAGAGAAATCGAGAAAAGATCCAAATAAAACTCAAAACAAGCAAATGACTGAACTAAATAGAAAACAAAACCTAACAGCATTATTTCATGTGGATTAGATCTTAATAGTAGGTACATGTGATTAGCTACGATTGCAAAAAAGAAACAACTCAAACGGAGAAACGAAACTCAAGATACGAACGGAACAAGATCATTTACTAATATGAACTAAACTCAAAATTAAAATTGTCAAAATCATGTTCAAGTTGGTTAACTAGAAAGAAGAGATCATTAGGAAGATTTAGGTGTTGGTTTCATCTAATTTGGACAAACGAGCAAAAAGTTACGCTAGTTTTAAGATCAGGGGCTAAATCGCGAGAAAACTATTCACGGATAGATCCCTGGCCGAAAATAAAACAAAAAAAATCTACCGAACAAACGTTCGTAACAGAACTAAACGAACGAAAACGTTCACTAACAAATCTAAACGAACGAATGTTCGTTAATTAAACTAATCTAATAAAAATAAACCAATCTAACCTAATAAACCTACTAAACCACGAAAAAAACCAAAAATAAAACCGAACGGTTTTAATACCGTTTTGACTGGAAAAGACCGACGGCGAGGTCAAAGGCGAGGCGGCGGGATCCGGCGTTGGCGGCATTGGGCGTTAGCGGCGAGGCGAGGAGGCAAGCACTTGCCAAAAGCAGCGACGGCAAGCGCGCGACTTCGGCTGCGGAAGGCGGTGTCTTGGCGGTGGGCGAGATGAGAGGGGCGAGGTCCCGTGGCCTTATAAAGGGGGTCGGGGGGGGGGGCTCCGACTTGGAGCCCAAGTGCTGCGGCGGCGCGGCACGGACTCCTCCGGGAGTCCGGCGCGGGCACGGCTCCGACGCGGAGGAAGGCTACGGCGCTAGCAGGCCGGCTGGGCCTTCGGCCCGGAAGAAACTTTTTTTAAATAATTTCGCCACACAACAAAATCTTAATAAAATATAAAAAGAAATTCTAAAAATTCCAGAAATAATTTCCACCGTCCAAACCTAATATTTAGGACAAGATGAACATTTTGTTGGACTAAAATGCAATTTCCAAAAATGCAAGTTTTTCTCTAATTGAAATAAAATAGCAAATAAAATAGTAATTTGATTTTAAAATTTCTTCTCCATTATTGATCTTCTATTGAAGAAGTCATTTTATCTTCTCTCATTTATTTTTATTATTGGAAAATAATTGGAGAGAAATATTAAAATCAAATTGATCCTCTTTTCAAATTCGAATAATAAATTCAAATATGAAATTTTGTGAAACCTCCAACTCTCTCCTTGGGTCCTTGGGTTGCTTAAGATTTCCAGGATCACAACTAAATGCAAATAAAATATGATATGCATATGATGATCTATGTATAACATCCAAATTGAAAAGAGGGATTTTACACAACATTTGGTCACCAAATCATATAACTCATATAATACTATATCGTCAACGAATGTTATGCGTGCGGACTCTACGGGTTCGAGAACTATGTAGACATGACCGAGACACCTGTCAGGTCAATAACCAATAGCGGAACCTGGATGCTCATATTGGCTCCTACATATTCTATGAAGATCTTTATCGATCAAACCGTTATGGCAACATACGTAATTACCTTTGTCCATCGGTATGTTACTTGCCCGAGATTCGATCGTCGGTATCTACATACCTAGTTCAATCTTATTACTGGCAAGTCTCTTTACTCGTTCCGTAATACATCACCTCGTGACTAAATCCTTAGTCGTTTTCTTGCAAGCTTATGATGTGTATTACAGAGAGGGCCCAAAGATACCTCTCCGATACTCGGAGTGACAAATCCTAATCTCGATATATGCCAACTCAACAAACACCTTCGGAGATACCTGTAGAGCATATTTACAATCACCCATTTATGTTGTGACGTTTAATAGCACATAAGGCATTCCTCCAGTATCCGCGAGTTGGATAATCTCATAGTCGAAGGAATATGTATTTGACATGAAGAAAGCAATATCAATAAAACTGAATGATTATTATGCTAACGTAACAGATGGGTCTTGTCCATCACATCATTCTCCTATGATGTGATCCCGTTATCAAATGACAACTCATGTCCATGGTTAGGAAACCTTAACCATCTTTGATCAACGAGCTAGTCTAGTAGAGGCTCACTAGGGACATGGTGTTTGTTTATGTATCCATACATGTATCAAGGTTTTTGATCAATACAATTCTATCATGAATAATAAACCTTTATCATGAATATGTAAATATAAAATAATAACTTTATTATTGCCTCTAGGGCATATTTCCTTAAGTCTCCCACTTGCACTAAAGTCAATAATCTAGTTCACATCTTCATGTGATTAACACCCATAGTTCACATCGCCATGTGACAAATACCCAAAGAGTTTACTAGAGTCAATAATCTAGTTCACATCGCTATGTGATTAACACCCAAAGAGTACTAAGGAGTGATCATGTTTTTGTCACACCCTGATTTTCATGCCACTACACTTAAGCTAACAATCATGATAAAATGTGGTTTGACAAAAACTTTTGAGTGTTTTGGACCTTGCCTTGATTGGTTTTTGTGTGCTGTTTGCAAATGCTCTAGAAATCAAATAAATCCTCCAACTTCGATACTTCATTTCCTTGCCCCAAACTTCTGCCCAATAATCATGCCATGTGTATAGAGCAATATAGTATTTTCTTACAAAATTAATTTGGCCAAAAAGTATTTTCTAAAATTAGTTTTTCAAAAACCCCTGAATTGAGGTTTGCACTGCAAGTACTTAATTAAGGGAAGTAAAAATCTTTCCAAAAATATATTTGACTCCTACTAGATATAGGATACCCAGAAACCACAAAAATATAATTTTAAAGGTTATTTTCCTATTTTATTTAAAAGCTTTTTCTTAAGGCCAGAAATGGTCTTTAATAGGGAAAAATTATTTTATTATTTTAAAAATATTTAACAAAAATCAGGAAAACACAATGGACATATATTGTCCATATATAAGAGTTTCAACACATGGTCATGTTCAAAATATTGGTCAAATCCCTCAAAAACCCTTTCTGGATAGTTCAAGCTTTTGAAATATTTACAAAGGAAATATTTTCCAAAAATTCCAAGGAAATTCTATAATGTCACATATGACATATTTGGTGATCTTGCCAAGTCTCATGTCTTGGAGAACAAGATAACATCATCAAATCCTCTCAAAACCATTTCTGTCCATTTTGAAGTTGAGCAACTTTACATTGCCAAACATTCCCAAATGTTCTCAAACCTTGTTAACATTCTCAAATGTTCTAATTATTCATCTAGACCAAATGGCACAAGTTGGAGAACAAGTTAACTTGATCAAAGTGCCCCAAAACCCTTCCTGTCCAGAACCAAAGTTGGACAACTCTACATTGCCAAGTGTGTCCTTTCGATCTGAACTTTTGTGGACATGTTCAAATCCTCAAATAATGACACTACACCAAGTGGTGCATCAAGGAGAATAGATTTGCATGACTAAATCTTGGCAAAGCCATTTCTACTGATTTCTAGGGTTTACCAAAGTTACATTGGCTACTTTGCCCAAATGAGCTCAAACTTGGTGGAACACCCTAATTCTATGTGCCATTCCATCCTGATAATTCTCATGGCAAGGGGAATTAATTTTCTTGCCCAAACCAACAACAAACACCTTCTGCCATTTTTCCAAAATCATCATTTTGAGCACTTCCACTATTCTCCATGAGCTCAACTTTTTACCACAGCCCCTCCTAGTCCCCTTGCACCTCCAGTAGCAATGGCAAATCCATAGCTCAATTATTGGAGGGGTAAAACCCCACTTTCCCTCTCTGGACAGCCCTTTTCTCTCTCTCCCTCAACCTCTCTCCTCTCCTAGTGGTTCACCAGGGCATCCAAGGCCACCTCCCCTTTGTTTACCAACCCCACAAAGCCCCAGACACTAGTGGACACGCCCACAGCACATAAACAATGCCATGGCGTGCAGAGATCGTGCTCTGGAGCACGCCATGATGCTCTCCCTTGATCAGTAGCTCACCCATGCCAAGGGCATAAGACGGCCTTGGGCGGCGGGATGGTGTCCCCCGAGGTCGCCTCGGCGTCCGAGACACGGCAAGGTGTCGGGCCCCTCCTGGACCTCTCTCCTCCCCCCTCTGCAAGGCTCACAGAGCGCGTCCGTGGACGCTGCCCACGGAGCACCAGCGCCTCCTCCATATAATCCATCCCCCGAGCTTTCTCTCGCCTCGGTTGGACCCCTCTCTCTCCCGTGCACCTCCTGGACAGCCTCCCCTCCCTCTTGTGCCCTCCAGCACTCCCCCCATGGCCGAAATGCCGCCGCTGGCCTCCGCTCCGATTCGGACAAGGACGAGGTCCTCCCCACCTCCTCTCCCCTCCAGAAGAACCGCCTCTCCCCGGCGACCCCTCCGGTGGCCGGAGCTTTGCCGGGGGTGGCCTGTGCCGCCGGGGGAAAGCGACGGCCGACGCTCACCCGCGACCTCGATCCCCTCTATCGCGGGCGCGGGAGGAAGGAGACGACCCTGCGGTGGGCCCCTGCAGTCAGCCGACTCAGCCGGCGGGCCCAGCGTTTAAGTGGGGCGGGATCCGGTTAACCGTCTCCCCAGAGAAGCGTACTCCGCTAGTCCGCCATTGGCGTGGCCCTCCTTAGCCAGCGTGGCAGGCAATGGGCGGCCCAATCTTGTTGTGGCGCTATCTTTGCGCTTCGGTCTTGCGATATAGGTATAACCCCTTCCTTTGTCTTTTTCTTTTTCCAGAAACTTGTAAAATCTCCCAAATATTCAAATTAACTCCAAATCCAATGATTCAAATTTTTAGTAGTTTCTAAAATCATGCCCTACCACATGGTGCTATTGTAATATTTTTACAGAAGCATTTCCTTCACAAATATTTATCAAAACCCCATTTTTTCCATTTCTATGATGAACTTTAGAAAATCACAGAGAGCTCAAAATTGATCCAAGTGCCATGATTCAAATTCCTAGATGCTTCTAAGTTCATAACTTAGTTTATGAACATTTTTCTTAATACTTTCTGTACCCCACAATATAATGAGCCGTTTCTTCATATTTGTCAACTTTGCAAATTCATAGGGAATTCATTTGAACTCCAAATCCAGTGAAACCAACTCCTAGATGCTTCTAAAATCATGATTTGTTAAATGGGTGCCTTTGCTCATTTTCCAAATATATATTTCTGGACACTTCTTGCAAATCCTACAAAAATCCAACTCATGTTTTTAGAGCACATTTATTTCCTGCCTTGTTGTGTTGCTTATTATGGTTGCTTTCGACGATAGTTGACGAAGTAGACGAAATGCTCGGAGTTGGACCAGAGATATTTGAAGACCTCGAAGACTTTGTTAAAACAGGCAAGCAGCCCTTTGACCATGTCTATGAAACCCTTTTTATGCATGTCATATAGCATCATATTGTTGTTGCAACGAAATCATGGTGAGGTGGTATCCACTTTGATGGTTGCCACCGTACTTCCTCGTTGATACTTGCATTGTGCATAACCCTACCTTCTGATGAGGGTTATGACGGTGGGAGTAGATAGGATACTAAAGTAGTGCTACGCAAAAAGGGATGGGAATATGCATGGTGATGGAGACAAAGTATTTTCAAAAGACTTTTCAAAAACCCCGTCGGGTGCCACTTATGCCCGAGGGAGATGATGAGTTGGGTAACCGCTTGATGACGAAGTGGTGTACCGAGGCAAGTGTGTGTGTTGTTTTCGAAAATGGATTAGATTTAAGATTTGATGACTGTCCCAACCTTACATGCGCAACCACTCTACCCTTATATGGGAAAGGGCATTATTGATTACCTAGACCGATACTAGCTTGGAGCCCGCATTACTAGTGACGGGAGAGTTGTTGGTGCGCTCTCTCGGGGCGGGTCGTGCTGTAGGGCGGCCAAGAACATTTTATGGGGCACGGACACACCGTTGGTACCCCGTGCCAGTATGTGATGAATATGGGAGCGATGCTCCACCATTTTAAAATGTGAAATGTTGGCACGGGGGTTACTACCAATCGAGTGGACTCCATGTTAGTGTCGTCTAGGGAAAGGTAGTGATCGGGTGCTTACCCCGGGTACTTGAGGTATCGCGGGTCGTGGATGACACGGAAGTTCCCCGGATCTTGTGGGTACAGTGTGCAACCTCTGCAGAGTGTAAAACTATTCGAATAGCCGTGTCCACGGTCAAGGAAAGTTGCGCGGTGCTGCTTAAACTATGTCCAGAGTTTACAAACCAGTGTGTGTGTTTGGATAACTACTTGGGTCAAGTCAAAGGACTTGACATGATTGAGATGGGTTGGTGCCCACTCTATTTATGTTGATATCTGTAACCTGTCCTCATGGTTACTTGAATTCTCCTGATGCATGTCTTAAAAGTTGTTGAACATGTCATTGCACTCAAAACTAGCTTTCTGCAAAAATTTACCTATATCATGCGAACCAAAGCATGGGTTGCTTGCGAGTACATTCAAAGTACTCATTGGCTTGCCACTGGTTATTTTATTGGCCAGGCATGAAAGAACAGGATATGATGATGAATACTTCAGCGACGAACATGCGAGCAAGGACGTTTCCCAGTCAGAATGCCTGTAGGGTTAAGGCAGATGACATGGGTCCAAGTTATCGACGAAGATTTCCGCTGCGATGATACACTCAAGACTTGACCATAATGGTCCTACTTGTGTAATACGGTATGTATGGATGTAACACTCTTGTTATTCAGCTTCTGTGTGTTCAGTGAGCATTGATCTCTGGGATCACTGTACACGTG
The DNA here is from genome assembly GCA_021437245.1 of Aegilops speltoides. NCBI lineage: Eukaryota > Viridiplantae > Streptophyta > Magnoliopsida > Poales > Poaceae > Aegilops > Aegilops speltoides. The sequence goes on from CM038145.1 coordinate 104,255,644, forward strand.
CATTCGGTGATCACGACTTATGAGTTGGGGTCCCCACAGTTTTGCTTGTGAGAGAGGTTTTAGTCAACGGGTCTGCACATTCAGATCCGTATGTATTTCGTAAATTTATATGTCTACAATGCTCTACATGGAGCTACTCTAGCTAATTGCTCCCAGTTTCAATATGTATCCAGATTGAGACTCAGATTCATCTAGATCAGTGTAAAAGCTTGCATTAACGTAACTCTTTACGACGAACTCTTTATCACCTCCATAACCGAGAAATATTTCCTTAGTTCTCTAAGGATAATTTTGACTGCTGTCTAGTGATCTACTCCTGGATCACTATTGTACCCCCTTGCCAAACTCATGGCAAGGTATACAACAGGTTTGGCACACATCATGACATATTTTATAGAACCTATGGCTGAGGAATATGGAATGACTTTCATTCTCTCTCTATCTTCTTCCATGGTCGGGCTTTGAGTCTTACTCAACTTCACACCTGACAATACAGGCTAGAACTCCTTCTTTGACCAATCCATTTTGAACTCCTTCAAAATCTTGTCAAGGTATGTACTCATTGAAAATCTTATCAAGCGTCTTGATCTATCTCTATAGATCTTGATGCCCAATATGTAACCAGCTTCACCGAGGTCTTTCATTGAAAAATTCTTATTCAAGTATCCTTTTATGCTATCCAGAAATTCTATATCATTTCCAATCAATAATATGTCATCCACATATAATATCAAAAATGCAGTTTTGACTTCCATTTGCCAAATTTCATAATTACAAAATGCGACAATTGCTAACATGATTCGGACAGACTTAAGCAGTGCTACGGGTGAGAAAGTCTCATCATAGTCAACCCCTTGAACTTGTAAAAAACCTTTTGCAACAAGTCAAGCTTTGTAGACAGTAAAATTACCATCAGCGTCAGTCTTCTTCTTGAAGATCCATTTATTCTCTATGGCTTGCCGATCATCGAGCAAGTCCACCAAAGTCCATACTTTGTTCTCATACATGGATCCTATCTCAGATTTCATGGCCTCAAGCCATCTATCGGAATCTGGGCTCATCATAGCTTCTTCATAGTTTGTAGGTTCGCCATGGTCTAGTAACATGACTTCCAGGACTGGATTACCGTACCACCCTGGTGCAGGACGTGCTCCGTTTGACCTACTAGGTCTAGTAGTAACTTGATCCGAAGTTTCATGATCATCATCATTAGCTTCCTCTCTAGTTGGTGTAGGCATCACGGGAACATATTTCTTTGATGTGCTACTTTCCAAATTGAGAGAAGGTACTATTACCTCATCAAGTTCTACATTCCTCCCACTCACTTTTTTCGAGAGAAACTCCTTCTCTAGAAATGTTCCATTCTTGGCAACAAAGATCTTGCCTTCAGATCTATGGTAGAAGGTGTACCCAATTGTTTCCTTAGGGTATCCTATTAAGATGCATTTCTCCGATTTGGGTTCGAGCTTATCAAGCTGAAGCCTTTTGACATAAGTGTCACAACCCCAAACTTTAAGAAACGACAGCTTAGGTTTCTTGCCAAAACCATAGTTCATACGGTGTCGTCTCAACAGATTTAGACAGTGCCCTATTTAACGTGAATGCAGTTGTCTCTAATGCATAACCCCAAAACAATAGTGGTAAATCGGTAAGAGACATCATAGACTGCACTATATCTAATAAAGTACGATTACAACGTTCAGACACACCATACGCTGTGGTGTTCCAGGTGGCGTGAGTTGTAGAACTATTCCACATTGTTTTAAATGAAGGCCAAACTCGTAACTCAAATATTAGCCTCCGCGATCACATCGTAGAAACTTTATTTTCTTATTATGATGATTCTCTACTTCACTATAAAATTCTTTGAACTTTTCAAATGTTTCGGACTTGTGTTTCATTAAGTAAATATAAACATACCTACTTAAATCATCTGTGAGGGTCAGCAATTAACGATACCCGCCGCGTGCCTCAACACTCATCGGACCGCATACATCGGTATGTATTATTTCCAATAAGTCATTGGCTCGCCCCATTGTTCCGGAGAACGGAGTTTTAGTCATCTTGCCCATGAGGCATGGCTCGCAAGTATCAAATTATTAATAATCAAGTGATTCCAAAAGCCCATATGCATGGAGTTTCTTCATGCGCTTTACACCAATATGACCTAAACGGAAGTGCCACAAATATGTTGCACTATCATTATCAACTTTGCATCTTTTGGCATCAATATTATGAATATGTGTATCCCCATGATGGAGATTCAATAAACCATTTACATTGGGTGTATGACCATAGAAGGTTTTATTCATGTAAACAGAACAACAATTATTCTCTGACTTCAATTAATAACCATATCACAATAAACATAATGCAATCATATTCATGCTCAACGCAAACACCAAATAACATTTATTTAGGTCCAACACTAATCCTGAACGTAGAGGGAGTGTGCGATGGTGATCTTATCAACCTTGGAATCACTTCCAATACACATCGTCACCTCGCCCTTAACTAGTCTCTGTTCATTTTGCAACTTCTATTTCATATTACTAATCTTAGCAACTGAACCGATTTCAAAACCCAGGGGTTACTATGAACACTAGTAAAGTACACATCAATAACATGTATATCAAATATACCTTTGTTCACTTTGCCATCCTCCTTATCCGTCAAGTATTTGGGGCAGTTTCCCTTCCAGTGACCAGCCCCTTTGTAGTAGAAGCACTCAGTCTCAGGCTTGGGTTCAACTTTGGGCTTCTTCCCGGGAGTGGCAACTTTCTTGCCATTCTTCTTGGAGTTCCCTTTCTTTCCCTTGCCCTTTTTCTTGAAACTAGTGGTCTTGTTTAACCATCAACACTTGATGCTCTTTCTTTATTTCTACCTTCGCCGATATCAGAATTGCGGAGAGCTCGATAATCGTTTTTCGTCATCCCTTGCATATTATAGTTCATCACGAAGTTCTAGTAGCTTTGGTGATAGTGACTAGAGAACTCTGTCAATCACTATCTTATCTGGAAAATTAACTCCCACTTGATTCAAGCGATTGGAGTACCCAGACAATCTGAACACGTGCTCACTAGGAGAGCTATTCTCCTCCATTTTGTAGGCAAAGTAGTTGTTAGAGGTCCCATACCTCTCAACACGGGCATGAGCCTGAAATACCAATTTCAGCTCTTGGAACATCTCATATGCTCCATGGCGTTCAATTTTTTTGAAGTTCCAGTTCTAAGCCGTAAAGCATGATGCACTAAACTATCAAGTAGTCATTATATCGAGCTTGCAAAATGTTCATAACGTGTGCATCTGCTCCTGCAACAGGTTTGTCAACTAGTGGTGCATCAATGACATAATTCTTCTGTGCAGCAATGAGGATAATCCTTAGATCACGGACCCAGTCCGCATCATTGGTACTATCATCTTTCAACTTAGTTTTCTCTAGGAACATATTAAAAATAAACGGGGAGCTACATCCGGAGCTATTGATCTATAACATAATTTGCAAATACTATCACTACAAAAAAAAGACACATCCGTGACATTTTGGGCCGAATGAATTTTTTTCCTGTCATACATATGACACTTCTATGACGATAATTGTGACAAAACCCGGTATCATCATAGATGTGGTGGGCTCCTACTTCTATGACAAAAAATCATGACAGAAAATGGGCTTTTCGTCCTGGGCGGGACAGAGACGCAGCCGCATGACATTCTTTGGGCCGTCCATGACGGAAAAAACCATGATAGAAGCGAGGGGGAGGAAAATTTCGGGGAGTTGCCGGTTACGATGGGAGGTCGGGGGCCGAGCGATGCGCGTTTCTCTCGTACACGTACGCGCGTGTGTGCGAGGCGTTGGCTCTAACTGAACCCGAACGAGGCGTTGGGCTCTAACTGAACCCGGGCGATTGCATTGTAGGCTACGCGTTACTGAACCCGAGCGATCGATCGATGGTCGTTAATCGAACTCGATGGGCGATTCGCCGCTGCTGCTAATCAAGTCGATCGATTGGATGAGCGATGGCGTTGCGGGGGTGGGGTTTGGATGAGCGATGGCGGTGGCGTTGCCTCTGGATGAATAGGACCCGTGGTGTGGAGGGCTAGATGAGCGATGAGACGGCGGAGGGTGGCCGTGGAGGGTGGTTGAACAAGACCCGTGGTGTGGAGGGTGGATGAATAGTAGATGGTGGAGGGTGCCCGTGGAGGGTGGTTGAGCGATGGCGGTGGAGTAGCGCGCGGTGGAGGCTTGATGAATAGGAGCCCGTGGAGGCTGGAGGAGGTCGACGGTGGAGATGAACAATATCCCGTGGAGTCCCGTTTTGCGGTACGCCACACCCCTCCCGATGAACAGGACCCCCGTTTCGACCGTAGCGCTCCAACGCAAGTCCTTTTTGTCCGTTTTGCGGTACGCCACACCCCTCCCGATCAACAGGACCCCCGTTTCGATCGTAGGAGGTCCGTTTCCTCCGTTTTGCGGTACGCCACACCCCTCCCGATCAACAGGACCACCGTTTCGACTGTAGGAGGTCCGTTTCCTCTGTTTTGCGGTACGCCAGACCCCTCCCGATGAACAGGATCCCGTTTCGACCGTAGGAGGTCCGTTTCATCCGTTTTGCGGTACGCCAGACCTCGTTTCCATCGCCTGTTCCGTCCAAGCCGGTTGGCTCCCACGCGTTCCATTGCCTCCCGATGAACACGATGCATTCCATTGCCTCCCGATGAACACGACGCATTCCGTTGCCCCCCCATGAACACGACGCATTCCGTTGCCTCCCGATGAACACGACGCATTCCGTTGCCTCCCCATGAACACGACGACGAAGTTGTTTCTCCGTTCCGACCCAGCCATGTACACGAGCCCTCACCATACGTATGCGTGAGTAGGCGTTCGAGACCCCGCCCGTATGTACACATACGTGGCCGTATTTTCTTTCTTGCACCCTGGCCGCTGTACGTACGTGTACATGCTACGTGCGCGCCTCTACTACGACACGTGCGGGCGTCTACAACGACCAGTATGTACGTACACGTTCGCAACCAGAATGACAACGCTACGTATGCTTTGACCAGGTGGGTCCCGACTGTCCGGCACTTCCTTGCATGCAAAAATGTAGCTGGTGGGTCCCAGCAGTTAGAGGGGCGAATCGTTTTTTTGCCCGGACACACTTCCTTTGCGTGCAAAGATGTAGCTAGTGGGTCCCGGCAGTCAGGGGGGCGAATCGTTTTTTTGCCCGGACGCACTTCCTTGCGTGCGAAGATGTAGGTGGTGGGTCCCAGCAGTCAGGGGGCGAATCATTTTTTTGCCCGGGTGCACTTCCTTGCGTGCGAAGATGTACCTGGTGGGTCCCAGCAGTCAGGGGGAAACTTTTTTTCACGAAATACGGTGGCCCGTCCAGTGGGTCCCCGCTGTCAGGTGGAGGAATCATAATTTTGCGCGTAATAAGGAGGCACTTCCTTGCTGCGGCCGTGGACCCAGTTGTCAGCCTCTCCATGTACAGTCTATGTCGGATGGAAGTCGTTCCTTGACCACGTTGACCACGCCGCACCGAGAGCACCACGACGGTGGACGACGGCGAGGTCTAGGAAGGGGACGACTCGGAGCCGGGGAAGACATAGCAGTGGATGCCCACGCGAAGAGGAGTAGGAGGGTTCACTGGTTCGGCTGCGGTGTGAGGCTGCTGTCGCCGCAGAATAACATGGGGTGTGGGTGAGTAGAGAGATGGCCTGGCTAGCGGTGGGAGTAGTAGGGGGCGGTGAGGCCTTCGCTGCATCACAGCCGGCCACGGGAGGCAGGAGCACGCGACACGACCGACGCTGGTTTGGGCGGCTAGAGCAAGAAGACCAGAGGTTGAAGAAGCACTACAACCGTTGGATGAACATCGTACGATAACAGGAGCTAGAATCGTTCATATTGACTAAGTTGATAAAGCCTCCGTCCCCGTCAACTTGCTAGACCCACAAGTCAGCCTCCCAGTATGCTGGGTTCCAGCTGGCAGGGGGAGTATTCATTTTTTTGTGCGTAATAAGGACGCACTTCCTTGCGTGCGAATATAGCTGGTGGGTCCGATAAGTCAGCGGGGGGTACGCTTTTTTCGTGAAATACAAAGGCCCTTCCGGTGGGTCCTAGATGTCAGGTGGAGGAATCATTATTTTGCGTGTAATAAGGAGGCATTTCCTTGTGTGCGGCCGTGGACCCAGCTGTCAGCCTCTCCACGCACAGTCTACTTCCGATGGTGTCGTTCGTTGACCATGTTGACCACGCCACGCCGAGCGCATCCAAGGTGGTGGACGACGAGCGAGGCCCCGGATAGCAACAAGCCGGAGATGAGAAGACACAGGAGTAGAGTCGCAGACAGAGAGGTGTATGAGGGTTAACTGGTTCTAGTGCGGTGTGCTTCGGCAGTCGGTGGAGAAGAACAGGAGGTGTGGAGGGGTGTAGGGATGGCCTGGCCAACGGTGGAGTAGCGCTTCATAGCGAAGCGTGCTAAGAAGAGCTGCTAGCGATGAGAGGCGGAGGTGGTCAATGGCGCTGGAGGAAGAAGACGAGAGATTGAAGATGGATGCCGGTTGTTGGATGTAAATCCAACGGCTAACATGTCAGAATCATTTGTTAACTAAATTGACAACAACTTGCGTTGGCTTCGACCTATTGGCCCACATTTCAGCCTCCAAAAATGTGGCATGTATTCAACCCATTTTTTCAGAATTTACAGTCCTTTTTTTTGCGCGGTAGAATTTACAGTCAATTTGATTTTTTTGAATTACAACCATTAGCTGGGCTGGGTGAACAATTAATATAGCATCCATGCGGCCCATTTATTTTAGTTCCTACAAAATTACAGGCCATTTGCACTTTCTCGAAATACACGATTTTGCTGGGCCGATTCTAATTATAATGTTGGGTTGGGCCAGCAATGTTATCAAAAAATAAAAAGGGGCTAAGCATTTTGTTATAAATATATTTAAATAATAAGTGATATTATTACATTCGTCCTTAAATCTTACCAAGCTTTTGTACACAATCACTAGGATTTTCGTGCCAAAACAATCCAGGATTTTATTTGTTAAGAAATTATTTTTATAAGTTAATAAGATGTGGGATATTGTTTTCTTACATATGTAAGTATCTGTTAAATATATGATGACAATAAAAATAATATATAATAACATATAAAATAATTTAAATATATATGATATAGTTAGAAGGGAAACATAAGTTGTACCTGGCATTCCTATTCTTATATAGAAAAATAGAACAGACCTCTGCGTTTTCTTCAAAAAAAAATACATAAATTAGGCTGCCAAAAATAAAACCTCGGATGGGAGGTCCATAGGCCTATCGATACATGACGGCCCTAAGAAAATACAAACAGGCCCTCCCATCCGAGGTCGTGGGCTACTCATGTTAAAAATGAAAGCCTAGACGGGGCAGCCCAAAATCACGTCCAACACTTGCCAAAACTTCGTCCCTCGTTTTCTCGTGTTTACTTTTCTCGACATTGTGTGGGCATTTTGACTGCATCATATGAAGATGTCCTATGCATGAATGTTGATCAGCATGATGTTAAGCGGCTGGTAGTTCCATTTTCGACCATGAATAAAACTTCCAACATGATGTTAACCCTGTTTGAAAAGGCCGTGTTAATATAAATGCTCGCCTCGAAAGTTGCGCTTATCTGAAACTGAAACTTGCGCTTTCTTCTCGTCTGCACTTTTATACTCCTATGAAACTACATTTTTTAAGTGCTAAAAATAGATCTCTAGAATTCATAAAGTTCTTCATATGCTCAATACTGCAAATCTGAAATTCAAAAGACATTCATATCTGAAAGTACTCTCAAAATACACAACACAAAACACAATTCACAACCTGCAAATACTGACACCCTAAGCTCCCCCTGACAATTCACAACCTGCCCGACTATTGAGCTGGAGGGGGCAGCCCCGTCCTATTCCTCAGTGGCAGACAACCGCCCCGTGAGACGATGTGAACGTCGACGGAGACGATGGCGGGGAAGCGTCGTCGGGCCAACTGCTTTTCTCCTCTTGTAGTTGGGTTCGGTCGACAAAGACTCCACCAGCTCGCTCTGGCAGGACACCCTCACAAACGACACCCTGTAGATGCTCGATCCTTCAATCTCTGGTGGATGCTCCATCTGGGATCAATACTCCCACCACCGCTCCCTCATGATCGGATTCGGTGAATCTGTTTACTCCATGGCCCAGAGGAGCAGCTCTATGTACTCCGGCGCGACTCCCTCCGGGAGTATCACCGCCTTTTCGTTCTGTTGCAGATATTTGGCCATGGATGTCGCCGCCGCTGCTAGTTGATCCTTGTTGTCAAACCAAGACTGTATCTCCAACATCCTAGCTAGCTTCACAGGGTCGCCGTCTGCGATCCTCATGTATCGGTTGTACTCCTCCATCGATCTACTTCTCCACAGCACCTTCACTCGCCGGCGGTGGTTTTTGAATGGAAGAGGAGAGGAGCAGCGCTGGTTTTGGATTAGAACGGGAGAGGAGCGACGCTGGTTTTGGACTATAACTGGAAAGGAGGGGCGGTGGTTTTGAAATGGAAGAGGAGAGGAGCGGCGCTGGATTTAGATTGGAACAAGAGAGGAGCGGCGGTGGTTTAAGAGGTGAAGAGCAGAAGAGCGACGCTGGTCTTGGAAGTATTTTTTTGTTGTTTTGCGTATTTTGGGTCAAAGTTTGACCACGTACTGTATTTGACAAGCAAAATGTGAATGCATGTCACCAAAAATTGTATCGTTTGGTTCGTATCTGAATGTACTTTCAGATTATATTATTTTTGCAACGTATAACATATATTTTATGTGCAAAAATCATGGTCAATTATGACCCAGAATAAAAGGGAGACTAGTTAATGTGGGGTCGCTTTCTTAATTGAAGGGTAAACTGATTTTGATTTTGATCCAGTCACAGCGCGCCGGCCCTCTCGCCCAATCTTAAATCGCTGCCGCACACTCCTCTCCCTCTTCTCCATTGCAAAACCAACTCCTCTCCTCTACATCATCTCCATTCCAAAACCACCGTCTCGCCTCTCCCTCTTCTGATCTTCTCCATTGCAAAACCACCTCCTCTCCTCTCCATCATCTCGATTCCAAAACCACCTCCTCTCCTCTCCATCATCTCCATTCCAAAACCACCGTCTCGCCTCTCCCTCTTCTGATCTTCTCCATTGCAAAACCACCTTCTCTCCTCTCCATCATCTCCATTCCAAAACCACCGTCTCACCTCTCCCTCTTCTCTATTGCAAGACAACCGTCTCTCCTCCCATCTTCCAAAGCTAGCACCGGACCACTCAGAAGGACATCTATGGAGAGGATGCAAGCGGCGAATCGAGCGGATCGCCGGGCGCGACTGAGCAAAGTTAGCAGTTGAAGGAGATCCTTAGTTGGTTTGACAATGAGTGGGCGATTTCGAGGATGGTGCGGGCCATGTGGCAATGTATGCGAAAGAGCAAGACGGCGGTGATGTACATGTACTCCTCGGCGGCAGTCACGCCGCAGTCCTCCGAGTTCATCGAGTATCTCCTATGGGCGATGGATCAGACAGATTCGCCCGAGGCGACAGTCAGGCGGAGGTGGTGGGCGCATAGGTCGAAGGTCGAGCACCCAGAGGATAACGAATCGATCGAGTATGGTGTGCCGTTCGTGAGGGTGCAGAGCCAGCCGGAGCCACATGAGTATTCATTCTCCCACCACAAGAGGAGGCCGGATGGCGCGACATCGCTTCCCCGCCATTCTCCATGGTTCCCTCGACGCTCGCCTCATTTCAACAGCGGCGGTAGGGTTTAAGGTAAGCTTCACACTAACCTAATCTTCCACCTGCTCATGCTTACAATCAGTGTGACAGCTAATGAAAATCATGCTTACAATCAGTCTCCGAGTACTACGCCAATCACCCTAAAATAGCTCTGGACCTTTGGGTCAAAGTTGTGACACAGTGTACAAATAAAGAAAAATAGATTGGTGCTTCTTTCAGAAAAGAGTACTCCCTAGAGAACTGCCAATATAAGCTACTAGTATTTGGTTAGAGAATTTGCTGCCGAGAAAGATCCGTCCACAGAGAGCGCCACACATCCCACTGGTGGTAGTGGATGCCAATGCGTGCATGCAGCATGGTTGGTGTCGGTAATTTTTACTTGGCACACCTTGCAGTCTGCATATATGTCGGTTCCATACGTACATTTGTGCAGTTCCACCAAAATGCAGCTGAATAACCCAGTCTGCACAGATAATGAAAAAGCGTGATTACATTATAGTGGCACTAGTTGATGAAACACACAAAATAAATAGAAGATAATATTGCGATAGTATCATAGTATGCCATGCTGCGAGGGCGAGATGGGCCCTGCGATGCCTCATACGGTACACCTCATATTGGACATCGTCCCAAGTCTCCCAGATACACCTTCTGCCAGTGATGAACATCAGTGTACAGCGGTAGTACAAGGATGCGCCTTGAGACATTCAAATCTCTATTTTTTTACATATCAACTAAAATTAAGCACCCCAATTTACAGAAACGCTTAAACATTAACAATGGGACTAGTTGATGAAACATACTTTAACAAAGAGAAGCACTTTCTTTATCTACATTGGAAATGAAATGATAGAGATGAGACTCGCTCTATTTTAACTGTATTATTACTTCATTTTATCAGTGACACTAGGGTCGAGTAGGTGGGAAACGAGGTGTACCGTGCGTCGCAAGGATGGAGGCCGGGGGTGCTTAGACTGGGATGCTGAAGCTGGCTCTTTCAGTCACCAACATGGATGATTCAGTTCATGGGACCTTTTGGTGCAGTTCACCTAAAATGAAGCAATGTCCCGTGAGCTAGCAGCTTCTTCTTCATTTTTTTAAGAAAAGGGCTCCAGCCCTGGTTCCATTTCCATTAGAAAATGAAACCCACAGAGCTTCTTCTTCATTAGTTGCAATAAAATTGAGCAACATCAAGGTTGGTTGTGAAGCTCCTGGAATGCTCAACTATAATTTGGATATTATTTGTGCAGTTCAACTAAGATCGAGTGTGAAATGTATATCTCTGTTTGCACAAAAAAGGTGGAAAGGAGGGTGACTAACAAGTGATGAAACATGCATCAAATGAAAAGAAGCATGTTCCTTATCTGAATGGCAATCCTACAAGGACAATAGCAATTTTTAAAGTAGTGGCATTGCTAGATATTAGTGTGGGCATTAGTATTAACTATGACAACCGTTAAATACGACATTACTTTGGGCACGGGAGAGTAGGCGGACCAGGACAGTTGCATTTCTAACGAAAGGACCAACTTATCTTAATGGGAAATTTTAGCAGGACATGTAAAGAAGTGCCATTGATTCATATTACTGGAGGCATTACATTGAAAACAACATTGGTTTAACGTGTCCTTACTTTTAACAGTGCGACTGCTACATTTTACCAGTGGCATTACATAAGAGTGGCTCGGGGCAACAAACATCAGAACAAGATATCGGGTTGGTCCCATTTTTGTTCGGTATAGCCACCTTATACTGTGTGAGGCTAGCAAATCTAGTGCTGGACTTACTCTGTTGACTTGTCCCCCAGTCCCCACTTTCTTTCCTTTTTCAACCAATAGATTGGGATTATATTGAGTTTGTACCGCGTTTCTCTTTATTTCCCTATTAGACCTAGAGATCAGTTGGATAGCCAGTCTCTGCTACTTTTCGCCCCCATTATTTCCTCTTTCGACCAAGTCCTAGATTCAGGTAACAAATCCTCCCCCACCCCCACACCCTTTCTTCCTTGTTTGAACCAAGTAGTACTCCCTCCGTCCCATAATGTAAGACGCTTTTTGACACTAGTGTAGTGTTAAGAAATGTCTTACATTATGGGACGGAGGGAGTACTAGATTCGAGTGCATGAACTAGTTTTACCTCTTAAACGTAAAAAAATTAGGTGATTTTCGAACAAGCGATTGATCCTATCAACGAGGGGGCCTGAGAAATAGTAAAAGATACAAATGCAGCGACGTCAGGAGCTCGGGAAGTAGAGGAAGGCCAGTTTCGAAGGAAGTTATACCTGATGGTCGCCGGGATGTCGCTAGGTGGGCGGCGGGAGGCTTGATCTGCCCACACTATGGCAGCGAGGAAGAAGGGGTCGGAGGCCCTCCCTCGCCAGCGGTGCTGGGGAGAGAACGACAAGGCAGGCTGATCGGGACGCGCCCAGCAGTGGGTAAGAGCTGTCGCCGAGGACGACCGCGTGAATGTTGCACCTTCTCACCTTCCCCGGCGGAGAGGATCCGGCTGGATCTGTGACCAGCGGTGAGCAGAAAGAGAGAGAGAGTGTGGCCACCACTGTCGTGTTTAGATCTGGAGAGGCCGAGACAGTGTAAAGAGAGCAACACTAGCAAGCAAGCGCGGAGGCTCCTGCCTATATAGTGGAGTAGTACTTAGTTTTCTTTTGTCTACCGAAGCCGGCTTGACCTCCTCAATGACTGTCGAGAAGTCTTCATGCACGTGGCCTGGAGGCGCAGTTGTCGTCATTTTGATCTGAAGCGCCGGATTATAACGTATAACACGAAAAAATGCCACATGACAAGAAATCATAACCTCACTGCCCAAAGGGGACAACATGAATCCCGACGGACAAACTAGATGAGGAACAAAGCTCAAATTAAAGATAAACTCGTAGAAAAGGGGTCCTTCGATAGATGTCCTAGTTAACATAGCCGGCTTGACCTAGATGGCAGCCGAGTAGTCACTGTTCGTGCATGTGCCCCCAATGACTAGCCCAACTCAGTTGTCGCTGTTTAACCCTCGCAGTGATCCGAAGCACATGACGCCTAATTTTGCGAGATGACAAGAAACCTTTTTTTAGATTTCTCACCACAACTACAGCCATGTACAACACAGCCTGCACGATATGTAGACGATAGCCAATCCAGACGTGTCTGCTGGAGTCTGGTCACATGCATGGACGAACTGATCTTCCGTATCTTGCAGGGATCGTCCAGGCACCAACTGTTGGGGAACGTAGCAGAAATTCAAAAATTTTCCTACGTGTCACCAAGATCTATCTATGGAGAGACCAGCAACGAGTAGAAAGAGAGTGCATCTACATACCCTTGTAGATCGCTAAGCGGAAGCGTTCAAGTGAACGGGGTTGATGGAGTCGTACTCGTCGTGATTCAAATCACCGATGATCAAGTGCCGAACGCACGGCACCTCCGCGCTCAACACACGTACAGCCGGTGGCGTCTCCCACACCTTGATCCAGCAAGGAGAGAGGAGAGGTTGAGGAAGACTCCCTCCAGCAGCAGCACAACGGCGTGGTGGTGATGGAGGAGTGTGGCAATCCAGCAGGGCTTCGCTAAGCACCACGGGAGAGGAGGAGTACTTGGGAGAGAGGAGAGGGCTGCAACCAAAGGCAGAAATCGAATCACGTGTATTCTGTGTGTCTCTGGGCAGCCCCTAGGCCTCACTATTTATAGGGGGAGAGGGGGCTGCGCCCCCTTTAGGGTTTCCCACCCCCAAGGGGTGCGGCCAGCCCTAGATGGGATCTAGGGTGGCGGCCAGGAGGGGGAGGAGAGGGAGGCGCAGGGAGCATGGGCCTTAGGGCCCATCTGCCCTAGGGTTTGCCCCCTCCCACCCTCCCCTGCGCCTTGGGCCTTGGTGGGGGGCGCCCCAGCCCACCTAGGGGCTGGTCCCCTCCCACACTTGGCCCACGCAGCCTTCTGGGGCAGGTGGCCCCACTTGGTGGACCCCCGGGACCCTCCCGGTGGTCCCAGACGCGTCTCGATAAACCCCAAACTTTTCCGGTGACCAAAACAGGACTTCCCATATATAAATCTTTACCTCCGGACCATTCCGAACTCCTCGTGACGTCCGGGATCTCATCCGGGACTCCAAACAACATTCGGTAACCACATACAAGCTTCCTTTATAACCCTAGCGTCATCGAACCTTAAGTGTGTAGACCCTACGGGTTCGGGAGACATGTAGACATGACCGAGACGTTCTCCGGTCAATAACCAACAGCGGGATCTGGATACCCATGTTGGCTCCCACATGTTCCACGATGATCTCATCGGATGAACCACGATGTCAAGGACTCAGTCGATCCCGTATACAATTCCCTTTGTCTAGCGGTATTTTACTTGCCCGAGATTCGATCGTCGGTATACCGATACCTTGTTCAATCTCGTTACCGGCAAGTCTCTTTACTCGTTCCGTAACACATCATCCCGTGATCAACCCCTTGGTCACATTGTGCACATTATGATGATGTCCTACCGAGTGGGCCCAGAGATACCTCTCCGTTTACGGAGTGACAAATCCATCTCGATCCGTGTCAACCCAATGACACTTTCGGAGATACCGTAGTGCATCTTTATAGTCACCCGATTCGTTGTGACGTTTGATACACCCAAAGCACTCCTACGGTATCCGGAGTTACACGATCTCATGGTCTAAGGAAGAGATACTTGACATTGGAAAAGCTCTAGCAAACGAACTACACGATCTTTGTGCTATGCTTAGCATTGGGTCTTGTCCATCACATCATTCTCCTAATGATGTGATCCCGTTATCAACGACATCCAATGTCCATAGCGAGAAACCATGACTATCTGCTGATCACAACGAGCTAGTCAACTAGAGGCTTACTAGGGACATATTGTGGTCTATGTATTCACACGTGTATTACGATTTCCGGATAATACAGTTATAGCATGAATAAAAGACAATTATCATGAACGAGGAAATATATAATAATACTTTTATTATTGCCTCTAGGGCATATTTCCAACACCAACGTAGTACAACACTTCTCTAGTACTATCGCTCGTCCCCCTCTTCTATTAATTCACCTAATGTTTACTACACAACCTTCTTCTTGTAGACGTTATTGGGCCTGCAAGTGCACAGGTTTGTAGGACAGTAGCAAACTTCCCTCAAGTGGATGACCTAAGGTTTATCAATCCGTAGGAGGCGTATGATGAAGATGGTCTCTCTCAAACAACCCTGCAACCAAATAACAAAAAGTCTCTTGTGTCCCCAACACACCCAATACAATGGTAAATTGTATAGGTGCACTAGTTCGGCGAAGAGATTGTAACGCCCTCGATGCGGCTATATCTCCAACGTGTCGAAGCACGACTTAGAGGCATAACCGCATTGAAAGCAATGTTGCAAGTGAGGTAATCTTCACACAACCCATGTAATACATAAGGGAAAGAGATACATAGTTGGCTTACAATCGCCACTTCACACAATTACATGAATAAAGCATTACATCATTCAGATACAATCAAGGTCCGACTACGGAACCAAAATAAAAGAAGAACCCCAAATGCGACAAAGCTCCCCGATCGACCCCAACTGGGCTCCTCTACTGATCAACTAGAACGAAACAACACAAAGGGCAAGATCTTCATCGAGCTCCTCCTTGAGCTTGGTTGCGCCACCGCTTTCGTAACATAGGCACCGCAAACTGGTTTTGGAAGTATCCGTGAGCCACGAGGACTCAAAGAATCCCATTACCATGGGTATCAAGACTAGCAAAGCTTAATGGGAAAGGAAGGGGTAAAGTGGTGAGGTTGCAGCAGCGGCTAAGCATGATATGGTGGCTAACATACGCAAATGAGAGCGAGAAGAGAAACAAGCGGAACGGTCGTCATCTAGCATTGATCAAGAGGTGATCCTGAACACCTACTTACGTCAAGCATAACACAGAAACCGTGTTCACTTCCTGGACTCCGCCGAGAAGAGACCATCACGGCTACACACGCGGTTGATGCGTTTTAATTCGGATCTGGTGTCAAGTTATCTACAACCGGACATTAACAAATTCCCATCTGCCACATAACCGCGGGGGTGTCCCAACTTAGCCCATGACAAGCTCTCGCGATCAACGAAGAATAGACCTTCTCCCGGGAAGACCCGATCGCCTCGAATCCGGTTTACAAGACATTTCGACAATGGTAAAACAAGACCAGCAAAGCCGCCCGATCGCCGACAATCCCGATAGGAGCTGCACATATCTCGTTCTCGTGGCAACACCGGATGAACACTACGTCGACGGCAACCGACGATACCCCAAGTTGCCTAGGGGCGCACCGCAAGTGGCTCTGGTTTCACCAACACTTAGACAAGCATTGGCCGGGGGACTATAATAAAGATGACCCTTGGGTTAATTACTCCCAAGGGAAAAGTAGGTGGTGGTGAGGCAAATGGTAAAACCAAGGTTGGGCCTTCTTTGGACAAGTTTTATTCAAAGCGAACTGTCGGGGGTCCCATAAATCACCCGACCGCGTTAGGAACGCAAAATCCGGGAACATAACACCGGTATGACGGAAACTAGGGCGGCAAGTGGAACAAAACACCGGGCATAAGGCCGAGCCTTCCACCCTTTACCAAGTATATAGATGCATTAATAATATAAGAGATATTGTGATATCCCAACCAAAATCCTGTCCACCATGGAGAAATCTTCAACTTCACCTGCAACTAGCAACGCTATAAGAAGGGCTGAGCAAAGCGGTAACATAGCCAAACAACGGTTTGCTAGGAATGGTGTCAAAGGTTAGAGGTTCATGGCAATATGGGATAGCTTGATAAACAGGTAATAGGTAGCGCAGCATAGCGATAGAACGAAGCAACTAGCATAGCAATGATAGTAGTGAGATCCAGGGTGACGGTCATCTTGCCTGAAATCCCGCTAGGAAGAAGAACGAGTCCATGAAGAAGATGAAGCCACGAAGACGAACCACACGTAGACGAACGAAACCTCACGATCGCAACGAAATAGGAACTAACAAGAAGAAGCACGCAACATAGGTAAACACACCACACATGAACAAGACATGATGCACAACAAGCATGATGCATGACAAAGCTAGATGAGGCTACTCATGGCAAGAGATGATGCAAACAAGAGCAACACATCAAGGCAAGTTTAAATGAGGCCGGGAACAATATATAACAATTCCGGTAAGTCCTCATATGCAAATTTCGAAATGGGTCCAGAACTGAATAAACCTTATGTTCAAGTTGTTAAACAGAAAGTTAAAGATGCACCAAGATGATCTACACGAAATTCTAGTCAAGTTACATATAAAGTTCATTAGATTCGGAGCTACGGCCTAGAAGATATGAGCAAAACAAGTTAAGCATGGCTTTGATGCAAAATGCACCCAAACATCAAGCAAACACACCAAAACAAGGATGCAACATGGTAATATGAAGCTACAAGCAAAATCAAGCAAGTTTCATATAGAGCACACTCAAAACGGAGCAACGGTTCAACACACGCACATGAAACAAGTCATGGCAACAATCTGTCCATAACAGCAACTAGGCATATTGCAAGCATCAAAATAATATGCTACAACACCCCAACATAATAACAAAAGGCATGGGCATGAAGTACACGTAAAGCATAACAAAACATGAACACTGAGCTATCTCCAGAAATCACTAGAACATGCTCAAAATGACATGGAGATATTGCAAATAATAACAGTTTCAGACTTTAGCAGAAATAACATCAGGTTGCAATGTTTAGAGCAAGCAAACGACATGTTACAGGAACTTATCATGGCAAACAAAGGCATGGCATTAATCTACTAATCCCATAGATCAAAAGACCCTTACTGACCATGAGCCAAAAAGGCACGGAAAATATGATGGCACCCATGTAAACATGGCAAGTTATATTACAGATTCAAACATGGCAGGAACAACAATAAGTAGGCATGTTCGTGAGCTTGAATCACTCACCACAGAGCAATACATGGCATGGCAAGGCAACCAACAATAAGAAGGCATGTTTATGAAGCTAAGCATGGCAAGAGCAAGTTCATAGGGTACATGGATCACTAGGAAAACACATGGGAACAAGTGAACTTAATGTAAACAAGCTGACAACAACATTTTCAAGAAACTTTAGAGCAAGATATGAACATGTTCCAGCAGGCTATAATTGCAACAAAGGGCATGAATGGATAGAGCATGACATGTAGATCAAAACATGTTTATAGGACATCTCCAGATTATGCATAGAATGATTAGTAGAAGCATGTTAACATAGCAACAAAATGTAACAGAATCTGTCAGGAAAACAGCAACAGCAACTACCCTACTTAACAAGCTTGATGCACTCAGCACACAACTCACAAAAATACATGGTTTGCACCCCTGGAAAGATGGCATGGCATAGATCAACATTCATGTAGACATCAACCTCATAGGATGCACACATCAATCATGGCAAAAATGATAAATGAACAAGTTATAAGAGCAAGTTATAACAGTTTCAGCAGATTAACATCAACATGCACTCTTCCAACAGCATTTCGGGCATCAAGATGAGCTCAAATGAAAATGATGCAATGGAATGAAATGATCTACTCGTCGAGATGAACAATTTGACATATTATATGCACGAAACGGAGCTACTGATGCAGAGATGTGACACGATGAACATGGCATGAAAATATTACAGAAAACCGGGGACTTACGCAATTTTCTGGAAAAAAAACATATGAACGCAGTATGACTAAATGTCGCACGAGGCGGGGAATAGGCTAGCTCACCTAGCAGGCCGAAGCCCAGGACGGGGAAGCAGGCTGGGGGAAGCTGGACTGGGCCAGCGGCTGCTGGGCTGGGCCGAGTCGCGGCTGGGCCGGGGCACCGGGGCCCACGGGGGAGCGCACACGCGAGCGGCACGCTCGTCGTCGTCCTCCTGATCCCGCCTGGATCAGGGCAAGGATGGCGGCGGCGGGGTAGGGCTCCGGCGAGCCGGCGAGGACGGAGGAGGCCAAGGGGCGGCGGTGAGCGGGCGGATCCGGTGCGGAAGCACCCATTCCGGCCGGATCTGGGCACGGCGGGTCGAGGGGCGGCCGGAGCGGGCTTCCCCGAGTGGCGGCGGCGGTGGGGTGACCGGGCGGCGCGATTCTTTAACAAGGCCGCGGGAGATCGGCGGCGGCGGCCTTTCGGATCCGGGCGGCGGCGCGAGATGGAGCACGGGCGGCGGGAGGCTGCGGACAGGGGCGAGGGAGGCGGCGAACGGGCGGCGACCGGCGGCGGGGGGTTTGCTGCCGGCGGCGGCGGCGAGTCCGGCGGATCGGCGGCGCGGGCGAAGCTGGCGGGCGACGGAGGCGGAGGCGGACGGCTTGGGCTCTGGGGCTGGCGGGCCGGGCGGCGGCGCAAGGCGCTGGGGCCACGTGGCGGCTCCGAATAGGCTGGGGCGCGGCGGCGGACATGTCCGGGCAGCCGGGGAGATGCGTCCGGCGGCGCACAGGGGAAGAGGCTAGGGTTTGCACCGCGAAAAATTCGGGGAGGGTCACATATTTATAGGTAGAGGGAGCTAGGAGAGTCCAAATGAGGAGGTTTTGCCACGCGATCGTGATCGAACGACCGAGAGCATGGAGGGAGTTTGGTGGGTTTTGGGCCACTTTGGAAGGGTGTTGGGCTGCAACTCAAAGAGGCTTGCGGTTACCGGTTAACCGTTGAGTACCAAACGACCTCCAAATGGCACGAAACTTGACAGCGGTTCTACGGTGCTATACCAAGGCCGCTTGGCAAACCTCGGCCATTCCGAGAAAGTTTAACACCCGCCACAACAGAAGAGAAGAAGGGGCCGCCGGGGACATAGGAGCGCGGATTGCAAAAAGCAGCATAACGGGAAAATGCTCGGATGCATGAGACGAACACGTATGCAAAATGAAATGCACATGATGACATGATAAAATGCAAATGATGACATGGCAAAGTGCAACACACAAGCAAATGACATGGCAACGACGACGAATAACTGGTGAACACCTGGCGCATCGGATCCGGGGCATTACAACACTCCACCACTACGAGAGGATCTCGTCCCGAGATCTAGGATGGCACCGGAGGGAAAAGGAAGAGGAAGAGGAGAGGTAAAACTAAGTTGCTTATTTGACGAACGAGTGAAACCATGAACCTTGAGAGGTTGAGCAATTTAATAGAAAGAGTACAACAGAGATGAACGAGATTGCAAACAATCCGGTAGAAAAGAGGAACAAGGAGTATTACGAGAATTTGAAGGTTGAAAGACATGGAAATAAGAGCTTCACGAACGAAAAGAATATGACCACATCAGTATAATGAGATAGCCAAGGAACAAGAATGGCTGAATTTGGACAGCTCTCCGGTAGAAAAGAGAAGAAAACTTGATGAGGTGAAAAGATATTGAAGAGATGATACAACACTCCGGTTAAATGGATAATCACGAAAAGAACACGATCCTAACAATTCGAGATGATGAGTGAAGAGAGCAACATCACGATGTCTTCGGAAGAAAGAATAGAAGATAAATCATTGGAATAAAAGAATGGAGAAGAAAATGCCAACTTCTACCACAATTAAATTTGGAAAACATCCTTGCAAAGAAGAATCGAACGGAGTTGTTGGAAAATCAACAACGAGAAGCACAAGCTTGTTGTGGGCTTATGGCAAACATCTCAAAATGATGAGGTGACAACCGGCCACAAATGGAAACCATTGATTTGATTGAGAGCACCAAAGAGATGAACAACTTCTTCACCGAGAGGATAGGAGAAAACTCGGATCATTGATATGCACCACAAATAGCAACATCCCTTAAGGAAAGGCTTTAGGTGAAATATGACACAAGATAACTCCAACGAAGAAGTTGATGGTTGAAAAGATCTCTTGAACAAAGAGAAAAAGATGGATTAAGAATACCTCATTCTTGACAACATGTGAAACACGAAACATGAATGGAAATTTTCACGAATGACATAACACCACCTCAAAAGATAAGGTAGAAGGAATTGCACTCCGGATTACCATATGAAGAAAGGTTGAGCTCCTTAGGAAAGAATCTCGATGAAAACTTTGAGAAGGGAATTAAATCCTTGATGAACCATCATGAAGAAACTCCGGTATTAAAATGATGGTGGAAAGAAGGAGAAGTAGAAAACACAAGGTGTACCTTGCAATGATTTAGATGGAGCTTCGCGACGATAATGCGGAAAACTTGGAACTCCGGAAAAGAAGGATGAGCAATTGAAACCAAGAATTTTTGATGAACCTCCGGAATAAGGAATTGAATTTACTCGATGAAACAAGAATAAGAATTACATTATGCTTATCCCTCATCAATTAAATTGATGACCCACAATGGATTTGGCATGCCACTTATTCTCGTAGAAGGATTAAGAGATATAGCGCGAACTTGAGAAGGTCTTCATGAACCACCGGTAGGATAGGAAAGAACGAATGAATTGATATGATAACAAAGGTAAAGAATCTAAAGGAACCACCGATGGGATTTGGAAACAACGAGTGAATTAATATGATAACAAAGGAAGTGAAATCTTGCACGAACCACCGTAAGAATTGAAAATGAAAGTAGCAAAGGCACCATTCACCGGGAAGAGTTGGAAAATGAATGAAGATACTTGAGGGGATTTAGATACCTGAGAACGAAGAGATCATGAACTGATTAGAGGGTATTTGAACGATGCACCAGTAAGATTTGGAGAATGATAGCTACACGCTGAGAATGAAGAATTATGACATGATGGCCTTCGGAAGAAAGAAATGGAAACAACTCATGAAATGCCCCGGATGGTAAGAAAAGAATTGTCACAATCAAAACAATTATGAGGATGGCATGAAACTAGAACCATGAATATTCAAGAGAATGGACCAAGATTTAAGAGAAATTCGTCTTCGGTCTTCAAATGTTGAGAATGATGATGAGAACCACCATGAATTGTTGAGACACTCCGGAAGGATTAAAAGAGGAAATGTTGAGCCAAAGATGAAAAGAATTTGAAAGCGACCTTGGAGAAGACATGTGACTGATGGAATCCATTCTTACGTCACACTTTGAAAAGAATTTGGGAATAGCTCCGGAATAATTATAAGAGTCAGGTAAGATCCTGGGAAAAGACATGTGGGTTAGGGCCCACTGAAAAGGAACACCGTTGAAATGATTTTAAAAAGAGATGTTGCACCGGTTGAATTAAATGACTTGAATGAGATACCAATCTCGAAAGAGCTTGAACGAATGCAGAGTGGAAACACGAATCTTCAAGATATCTTGAGCACTCCGGAATAACAAATAGCGAGAAGAAGAATGATAATGAGGTGCACCGGTATTAAAAAGCATTTGAAACAAGGAAAGGGATATGATGAATATCAAAAGCTTGATATGGATCCACCGGACAATTAAAAAAACGAAGGATGATGAACTTGAAGCTCGTGAGCATCTTCATGGGAAATCACCGGATAAAAACATTGAAAGAAAAGAATGAAGATACTTCACATGAATAAATGGATACTTGGTAATGAAATCTTAGTCCTTGAGGAAAAAGGGTGGGTGGGCGGGAAAACAAAGGCAACTTGGGGGCGGATGAAACGAATACCGTTGAGAAAACTTAGAATTGATCTTGCGGATGTTGAAATGATCGGATCCATTTGAAGAGAAGCACACCGGTTGGAAAGAATTGACATGACAATCTCGATGATCAAAAGGATTAGTACTCCCATAGAAATATGAGAACACCGTTTAGGAAAGGTATGGAATCAACACTTGACATTGAAGCAACTCGAATACCACAACTCAAAACAAAAACAAAGGACTGGCTTGCAGAATAAGCCGGAACAAACACATATGATAGAGATTTACCCAATCCCATATCATGCACCTATCGGAAAGATATTCTAGGAGCTACCTGAATTCCCACCTATAAACTCCCGAAACTTTCTGGTTATGCAATCTGGTGTTGGGGATACAGGGGAAGCAATATATCTCACCCAAACTAACAATCCCTACATCCAAACAGATCCATCCGTCAACACATAACCAAGAAACCTTCGAAATCGTGTACCTCAACCTTCAAAAGCATCCGTTATACGAGTCATGGCAATACTCCCAGACTCACCTCAAGATCTTTGCGTTATCGGGTTATCTCACCAACAACTGCATAAAAGAGATTTTCGATGTCGGCGTACTAAACTCGGTATTCCGAATTGCAACGATAAAATTATGACGACAACACCTCGAGCTCAACTCCCCGACACTTCCACTAAACCCCCGACAGAGGCACCAAGACAATGTTCTCATCATAAAACCATCGGAACGATTCCAAGATACCCGTGTGATCCTAAAATTTTTTTAGTGAAATTTGAGAAGAGAAGAGTCAAAACTCTACGTCAGGATGCCTTACCAGAGCGATGAAGAGACTGGGGAGTAAAAAGAATTCCTAACTCTCCGATATATATAATCCTAAATGACTCAAAACATTTTTCTAGACACAACTCGGCCGCTAAAAACGATCAAGCAGTGGGGCTCCTAAGGTCGGGGAAGGCTCTGATTACCAACTTGTAACGCCCTCGATGCGGCTATATCTCCCACGTGTCAAAGCACGACTTAGAGGCATAACCGCATTGAAAGCAATGTTGCAAGTGAGGTAA
Organism: Aegilops speltoides; assembly: GCA_021437245.1. Taxonomy (NCBI): domain Eukaryota; kingdom Viridiplantae; phylum Streptophyta; class Magnoliopsida; order Poales; family Poaceae; genus Aegilops; species Aegilops speltoides. The sequence goes on from CM038145.1 coordinate 104,279,110, forward strand.
TCTTCACACAACCCATGTAATACATAAGGGAAAGAGATACATAGTTGGCTTACAATCGCCACTTCACACAATTACATGAATAAAGCATTACATCATTCAGATACAATCAAGGTCCGACTACGGAACCAAAATAAAAGAAGAACCCCAAATGCGACAAAGGTCCCCGATCGACCCCAACTGGGCTCCTCTACTGATCAACTAGCACGAAACAACACAAAGGGCAAGATCTTCATCGAGCTCCTCCTTGAGCTTGGTTGCGTCACCTGCTCGGTAACATAGGCACCTGCAAATTGGTTTTGGAAGTATCTGGTGAGCCACAAGGACTCAGCAATCCCATTACCATGGGTATCAAGACTAGCAAAGCTTAATGCGAAAGTAAGGGGTAAAGTATAACGCCCTCGATGCGGCTATATCTCCCACGTGTCGAAGCACGACTTAGAGGCATAACCGCATTGAAAGCAATGTCGCAAGTGAGGTAATCTTCGCACAATCCATGTAATACATAAGGGAAAAGGTACATAGTTGGCTTACAGTCGCCACTTCACACAATTACATGAATAAAGCATTACATCATCCAGATACAGTCAAGGTCCGACTACGGAACCAAAATAAAGAGAAGAAAACCCCACATGCAACACAAATCCCCGATCGCCCCAACTGGGCTCCACTACTAATCGTCCGGAAAGGAAACATAGTATCGACCAAGGGCCTCATCATATTCCCACTTCAACTCGGTTCGCCATCTCACCTTGGCATCACCGTACCGATCTGTTTTGGTAGAATCTGTGAGCCACAGGGACTCAGCAATCTCACACCCGCGAGATCAAGACTATTTAAGCTTAAGGGAAAGGCTGGTGTCAAAAAGGAGGAGCTGCTGCAAGCGACTAGCATATATGGTGGCTATTATCGCAAAAGAGAGCGAGAAGAGAAGCAAAGCACGGTCGTGAAACTTGTAGCGATCAAGAAGTGATCCTGACTACTTACGTCAAGCATAACTCCAACACCGTGTTCACTTCCCGGACTCCGCCGAGAAGAGACCATCACGGTTACATACACGGTTGATGTATTTTAATTAAGGTCAACTTCGGGTTTTCTACAACCGACATTAACAAATTCCCATCTGCCTCATAACATGGGCACGGCTTTCAAAAGATTATACCCTGCAGGGGTGTCCCAACTTAGCCCATAACAAGCTCTCACGGTCAACGAAGGAATAAACCTTCACCCAAGACACTCCGATCAGACTCGGTATCCCGGTACATCAAGACATTTCGACAATGGTAAAACTAAACCAGCAAAGCCGCCCAATGTGCCGACAAATCCCGATAGGAGTTGCACATATCTCGTTCTCAGGGCGCACCAGATGAGCAAGACGACGGGTTGGCATAGACCACAATTTGCCCAGGGGCGCCGGACATCGCTTCGACTTGGACCAACACTCGAAGGAGCACTGGCCGGGGGCTAAAATAAAGATGACCCTCGGGCTCGCGAAAACCCAAGGGAAAAAGGGTATAGGTGGCAAATGGTAAAACCAAGGTTGGGCCTTGCTGGAGGAGTTTTATTCAAAGCGAACTGTCAAGGGGGTCCCATAAATCACCCGACCGCGTAAGGAACGCAAAATCAAGGAACATAACACCGGTATGATGGAAACTAGGGTGGCAAGAGTGGAACAAAACACCGGGCATAAGGCCGAGCCTTCCACCCTTTACCAAGTATATAGATGCATTAATTAAAACAATAGATATTGTGATATCCCAAAATAACCATGTTCCAACAAGGAACAAACTTCATCTTCACCTGCAACTAGCAACGCTATAAGAGGGGCTGAGCAAAGCGGTAACATAGCCAATCAACGGTTTGCTAGGACATGGATGGTTAGAGGTTGACATGGCAATATGGGTGACAAGATATAGCAAGTGGTAGGTATCGCAGCATAGGCATAGCAAAAGAGCGAGCATCTAGCAAGCAAAGATAGAAGTGATATCGAAGGTATGGTCATCTTGCCTGTAAGGTTCTCAGAGTTGTCGAAGGCTTGATCTTCGTGAGGCGTTCTCAACAGGCTCCTCGCTCACGCACTCGTCTCCGGCTCTACCCAAAGCAAGAACACAAGCAACGGAACCACAATCAAACAAGGAACATATGCACAAGCAATATGATGCAAAACATGACATGCTATGCGAGATGTGACATGCTATGCATATGTATGCTCGGAAGGAAAATGATGAACTGGCATCAACTTGGCAAACCAAGTATGCCGCTGAAAGATGGAGTGATTTCGGTTGAAATCGATATAAAGATCACCGAATCGGATGCACGGTTTGCAAATGACAAGCAAAACAAGAATGACGAAAATCTGCGTTTAACAGCCCGATGCTACTTAGCACGCAACACGAAACTATGCTACAGCACCCCAACATAAAAACAAAGCATATGGCAACGAACTACAGGAGATGCTTAACAAAAGAGGAACACTGAGCTACGGCTAAATCACATCATAACATGTTCAAACAAGCATGGTGAAAGTGCTCAAAATATCAGGTTCACAGACTTAGTGAAAATACTAACATGCCAGGAATTAACATCAGGAAAGCATGTTTAGAGCAAGCAAACAACATGCTATAGGAACTTATAATAGCAAAGCAAGGCATGACATGATTCTACTCAAAGCATATTTCAATAGTCCCTTACTGACCATAAGCCAAAAAGGACTCTAAGAAATGATGGCACCCATGTAAACATTGCAAGTTTTATTACAGATTTCAGACTTAGTGAAATATCAGGACATGGCAAAAACAGATTCAACATGGCATGTTCGTGAGCTCGATGCACTCACTACAGGCATCTCAAGATAAACTAAGCATACACCCATCAAGAAGACATGGCATATGAGCTATACATGGCAAGAGCAACATCATAGCATGCACGGATCAACTACAACGACCTCGTGAAAATTGAATCTCACGCAAACAGTCTGCCAGGAAACATTTTCAAGCAAAAGTAGAGCACAAAAATGACATGCTAGACTACTCCATAAATACCAACAAAGGCATGGATGGATAGAGCATATCCATATGTTCAAAACACCCTTACTGATCATGCTCAAAAAGGGCATAGATCTCTCTGTAACAACATGAACATATGGCATAAAATTATCAGCAGGACAAGACTTAGTGAAATCACTAAGTTCCTGAAATCAGCAACATCATCATCCCTACTTTGCATGCTTGTTCTAGTCAACACATAGCTCACAAAAATACATGGAAAACACCCCTGGAAAGATGGCATGGCAATGTTCAACTCACATGTAGGACTCAAGTTCATAGGGTGCACACATAATTCATGGCAAAAATGACAAAAGAGCTCGAACTGATAAGATTCTGAAACTAACGATCTGAAGCCTTCTTCCAACAGCATTTCGGGCACCAAGCTGAGCTCAAATGCAAATGATGCAATGGAATGAAATGATGTACTCTTCGAGACGAACAATTTGACATATTATACGCCCAAAACGGAGCCACGGTTGCAGAGATGTGATGCTATGAAAACTGCACGAAATTTATGACAGAAAAAGACTTAGAGAAATTTTGGGGGGGGAAGAAGTCAACCGTGGGATTCCAGATCTGGATCGGCCGGCGCGGCGTCCGAGGTTCGCCGGAGCGGGAGCGGAGCTCGGGGAGGAGGTCGCCGGCGGGCGGCGGCCGGGCGCGGGCGGGCGGGCGGCGACGACAGGCGGCACGGCTGGCGCAGCAGGCCAAGGGCGGCGGCAGTAGTATGTGGCGTGAGGCGCTGCCCGGTCGTCGTGGCGGGAGGGCTCATGTGGGCTTCAGCGGGCCGGGCGGGAGGGACGCGCGCGGCGACATCGTGGCGGCTCGCGGTTCGTCCGGTGCTGGCGGCGGACGCGTCCGGTCCGATCCGGACGTGTCCGTGCACGAGAGGAAAGTTTTTAGGGTTTGCGGATTTTGGGGAGGGTCTTTAAATAGAGGTAGAGGGAGCTAGGAGACTCCAAATGGGGTGTAGTTTTCGCCCACGATCGTGATCGAACGACCAAGGGCATGGATGGGAGTTAGATGGGTTATTGGGCTGTTTTGGAGGGTTGTTGGGCTGCAACTCAAAAGAGGCCTTTTGAGGGTGCGGTTAACCGTTGAGTACCGAACGAACTCCAAATGACCCGAAACTTGACAGTGGTCTACCGGTGCTATACCAGGCCACTTGGCAAGGCTCGGTCCATTCCGAGAATGTTCAACACCCGCACACGGAAAAAGAACAAGAGGGTGCGCCGGGAACATAGGAGTGCGGATTGCAAAAGCAGACAACGGGAATATGCTCGGAATCATGAGGCGAACACGTATGCAAATGAGATGCACATGATGACATGATATGAGATGCATGACACGAACAAAATGCAAAATGAAAACAAAACCCAACCGCGGAGGGAAAAATCATATCACATATCCGAAAATGGCAAGAGTTGGAGTTACAAATATGGAAAGATACATCCGGGGTGTTACAACACTCCACCACTACAAGAGGATCTCGTCCCAAGATCTAGGACTGAAAGAACTCCGGATATTCGGAACGGAGGTGATCCTCGCGCTCCCAGGTGGCTTCTCGGTCGGAATGGTGTGACCACTTTACTTTCAGGAATTTGATTGACTTTTTGCGAGTCTTGCGCTCGGTTTCTTCAAGAATAGCAACGGGTGCTCATGATAAGAAAGATCTTCTTGGAGGTCAATTTCTTCAAAGTTGATAGTGCGCCAGAATCTTGAAGCACTTGCGAGCTGTGACACGTGAAACACATCGTGCACGCTTTGCAAAGTTGGATGGAAGCTCAAGTTGATAGGCAAGATCGCCTCTTTTGCCAATGATCTTGAAAGGACCCACGTATCTAGGGGCAAGCTTCCTTTGATACCGGGTTTACGAGTGCCTTTCATTGGAGAGACGCGGAGGTAGACATGGTCTCCAATTTCAAAAGCCACATCACGGTGCTTGTCATCATAATAGCCCTTCTGGCGCGATTGCGCGGCTTTGAGATTCTCACGAATGACTTTGCACATTTCTTCGGCTTCTGTGATCAAGTTGTTGCCAAGAAGTTGGCGTTCACCTGTCTCGGACCAATTGAGAGGAGTACGACACTTTCTGCCATAGAGAATTTCGAATGGGGCCTTGCCCGAACTTGCTTGGAAGCTGTTGTTGTAAGAGAACTCGGCATATGGAAGACACTCTTCCCATTTCATGCCAAAGGAGATGACACAAGCCCTGAGCATATCTTCAAGGATTTGATTGACTCGCTCGACTTGGCCACTAGTTTGAGGATGAAAAGCTGTGCTGAAACGAATGTTGGTGCCCATGGCCTTCAAAAGAATCCTTAACTTAGAAGTGAAGATGCTTCCACGGTCCAAGAGATCAATTGTGGAATACCGTGCAAGGAGACAATTCGAGGTGTATAGCTCTGCCACCGAGCTGCTGTGATAGATTCTTTGACAGAAGAAAATGAGCCACTTTAGTAAGCTTGTCAATGACAACAAAGATAGCATCATTTCCACGCTTGGACTTAGGAAAACCAGTCACGAAGTCCATCTCGATATGACCAAACTTCCACTCCGGAATAGCAAGAGGTTGGAGGAGACCAGCTGGTCTTTGGTGTTCTGCTTTCACCCTTCTGCAGACATCACATTCATTCACGAATTGAGCAATTTCTCGCTTCATTCGAGTCCACCAATACGACTGCTTGAGGTCATGGTACATCTTCGTACTTCCAGGATGAATGGATAGAAGAGAATTGTGTGCCTCATTCATGATGACTCTTCTCAAATCGCCTTTGGGAACCACAATCCGGTCCTCGAAGAAAAGAGTATCTTTGTCATCCAAGCGATAGCACTTGTATTTGGAAATGCCCTTGTCAATACCACGTTTCACCTTCTTCACCATGGTATCCGGAAGTTGAGCCTCACGAATCTGATCTTCCAAAGTAGGAGAGACTATGAGGTTGGCAAGAAATCCTTGAGGAACAACTTGAAGATTCAGCTTGCGAAAGCTTCACAAAGATCCGGTTGGAAGGGCTTGAGAATTAAGTCTGTTGTAATAAGCCTTTCTGCTCAAAGCATCTGCAATCACATTCGCCTTGCCAGAGTATATTCAATACTTGGATTGTACTCTTGAATCATTTCGACCCATCGAGTTTGCTCGAGGTTGAGGTTTGGTTGAGTGAAGATATACTTGAGACTCTTGTGATCGGTGAAAATGTCCACTTTCCTTCCCAACAAGAGATGTCTCCATGTTATCAATGCATGGACAATCGCCGCCAACTCGAGATCGTGAGTGGGGTAGTTCTTTTCGTTGGGCTTCAACCGACGAGAGGTATATGCCACAACTTTCTTCTCTTGCATTAACACAGACCGAGACCTTGCAAGGAAGCATCACGTAAAACTTCAATGGCTTGGATTCATCAGAGGAGTCAAGACAGAGCTGTGACTAGCTTCTCTTTGAGGGTATTGAAAGCGACATCACACTCAAAGGCCCGGACATACTTGACATGCTTCGAGGAGGTTGGAAAGAGGCTTTGCAATCTTGGAGAAATTCTCAACGAATCTTCGACAATAGCTTGCAAGACCGAGAAAATCATGGAGTCTGCTTGACATTCGAGGAGGTTCCCAATTCACAATTGAAGACACCTTCTCGGATTAACAGCGATGCCCTTGGCGGAGATGATATGACCAAGATAAAGAACTTCATCAAGCCAGAACTCACATTTGGAAAACTTCGCATAGAATTGATGCTCTCTGAGCTTGTCGAGCACCAATCGCAAATGTTTGGCATGATCCTGCTTGTTCTTGGAGAAGACCAAAATATCATCGAGATACACCAAGACGAAATCATTTGTGTAGGGGTTGAAGATAAAGTTCATCATGCGAGAGAAAGTTGGAGGAGCATTGACAAGGCCGAAAGACATGACAGTATATTCATAAGAACCATAGCTTGTTCGAATGTTTGTCTTGGGAATATCTTGTTCACGAATGCGAATCGATGATAACCCATACGGAGGTCAAGCTTGGAGAATACTTTAGCACCTTTGAGTTGCTCGAATAGCTCATTGATGTTGGGAAGTGGATACTTGTTCTTGATTGTCTTCTTGTTCAATGGACGATAATCAACGCAAAGTCGGTCCGTGCCATCCTTCTTCGGACAAAAGAACTCCACATCCCCATGGAGATGAACTCGGTCGATCAAACCAGACGCTCTTGTTCATCGAGCTGCTTCTTCAATTCTTTCAGCTCCTTGGGTCCAAGCTTGTAAGGACGCTTGCAAATGGGTTCGATGCGGTGCTCAAGATCAATAATGAATTCGACCGCCGATGAGGAGGCATACCCGAAGCTCTTCCGAAAGACATCTTGGTACTCACAAACGATCGAATTTGAGAGATAGCATCCAACTCGCCCTTCTCATTGAGAGAAAACAACCAATGGTTTCATCACGAAGCGCATAGATGATAACATCCTCGTAAGGGTGTGTCAATTGAATTTCCTGGCAGCACAATCAAGTCGAGCCTTGTCTTTGAGAAAGCCATCCATCCCAAGAATTAGATCAATATCCGAGTCACCAAGAACCATTGGAGAAGATAGAAATCTATAGTCGCCCATCTTGATAGAAACATCCGGAGCCATCATCTTGGTGTTCATGAATAAACCCGGAGATGAAACCGCTATCGGCTTAGGCAGATCAATAGTATGCAAATCATGCATGGATGCAAAAGGCTTTGATATGAATGAAATAGAAGCACCCGTATCAAATAAAACTTTTGCAGGAATATCATTAACTGGAAGATTACCCATTATCACATCAGAAGAATCCTCTGCTTGAGCTGCATTCATCATATTCACCTTTGCAGACTTGGGATTATGCTTGACCACTGCATTGCTTGAAGACCTCACAGGGGGAGGAGGAGGAAGGCGCCTTTGGTTATGGCATTTGTTCGCATAGTGACCCTTCTGCTGGCACTTGTTGCAAGTCACCTCTGAGAGCGGACGGTGATAAGGAGCATTTGACCTTGGAGCTTGAGGTGAGACTTGTTCTCGTAGCTTGGGTTGGGTGGGTGGGAAGATCCACGACCACCGAGTTCTTCTCACGATAAGGCCGACGGAACGGAGGAGGAGGAAGGTAGAACTTTTGCTGCTTTGCTGCCACTTGAGAGGAAGAAGAAGACCGAATCGCATCCCCGATTCTCTTCTTTGAAGCCTCACATTTGAGCTGAGCACCTTCTAGCTTGAGTGCCATATTATAGAATTGATCAAACTGAGTAGGCTCGGAAAGAACAAGAGATAACTGCAGATCCTCTCTAAGGCCACCTCCGAATCGATAGATCATACTTTTCTCATCAGAACGCCTTGTTTAGCTTAATCGAGCAAGTTTCAAATCAGTATGTTGTATTCGCACAATCGACATATTTCCTTGCTTGAGATTGCGGAACTCCTCACGCTTGCTCTCAACAACACCGAAGGAATGTGGTGAGCTTTAAAGTCCCGACAAAATCAGTCCAAGTAATCACTCGACCACCTCTAGAATCCTTGTATTGTGGGAACCAATCAGCCGCTGATCCTTGAGCTGAAAAGACGCGAACTTGACGTAGTCCTCGTGTCCGACATTGCTGCATTCAAGTGCTTGTTGATATCCACGAGCCAATCGTCAAGATCTGTGGCCTCGCACAAGAGGTGAAAGACTTTGGCTGGTTTGCAAGGAACTGGTTGAGTGTAGGAAATCGTGGCTGATGATAGAACTGCCCTTGACCTTGATTCCCTTGGTTGCCTTGGCCTTGGTTACGCTCTTGCATCACTGGATCAACAAGCGGCGTTGGCGTTAGTGGTTGCCATCAAAGTTTGCCATGCCTCCGGAGGCGGAGGTGGAGGTGGAGGGTTCGCTGACTCCCATCACTGCGTTCCGGATTACGACGCCAGGGCGGAGCCATCTCAAGAGGGTGACATCCGTTAGCATCTTGATAGATGATAGACAAGTTGAATCAACGGATAGAAATTGCAACATATAGTCTTCACAATAAACATTCGAACAGGATGAACGAATGAATTCCAAAGTAAACATCATGTCCATAAAGGTGAGAAGCCACTTGATAAGAGATTGATGAATAAAAATAAAAACAAGGTATGAATGGAACAAATAAGTGGTAAGGATTACCCAATCACAAACCAAATATCTGCGGAAGAAATGCTAGAGCTACTTGAATCCCACCTATAAACTCCCAAACTTTCCTGTTATGCAATCAGGTGTTGGGGATACAGGAGCAATATATATCTCACCCAAGCTAACAATCCCTACATCCAATTGTATCCATCCTTCAACACATAACCAAGAAACCTTCGAAATCGTGTACCTCAACCTTCAAAAGCATCCGTTATACGAGTCATGGCAATACTCCCGCACTCACCACAAGATCTTGGGTTAGCGGGTTATCTCACCAACAACTGCATAAAAGAGATTTTCGATGTCGGCGCACTAAACTCGTGTATTCCGAATTGCAACGATAAAATTATGACGACAACACCTCGGAGCTCAACTCCCGGGACACCGCCACAACCCCTAAATGTCGAGGCAACCAAGACAATGTTCTCGCATAAGAATATCGAACGATCCCAAGATACCAGCGTGATCCTAAATTTTTTTTAGTGAAATTTGAGAAGAGAAGAGTCAAAACTCTACGTCAGATACCTCACCGTAAGGTCGAAGGGACTGGGAGTAAAAAGAATTCTAAACTCTCCGATATATATAATCCTAAATGACTCAAAACATTTTTCTAGACACAACTCGCCACTAAAAGCGATCAAGCGGTGGGGCTCCTAAGGTCGGGATGGCTCGATTACCAACTTATAACGCCCTCGATGCGGCTATATCTCCCACGTGTCGAAGCACGACTTAGAGGCATAACCGCATTGAAAGCAATGTCGCAAGTGAGGTAATCTTCGCACAATCCATGTAATACATAAGGAAAAGGTACATAGTTGGCTTACAATCGCCACTTCACACAATTACATGAATAAAGCATTACATCATCCAGATATACCAAGGTCCGACTACGGAACCAAAATAAAGAGAAGAAAACCCCACATGCAACACAAATCCTCGATCGCCTAACTGGCTCCACTACTAATCGTCCGGAAAGGAAACATAGTATCGACCAAGGGCCTCATCATATTCCCACTTCAACTCGGGCGCCATCTGCTACCGGCATCACCGTACCTGCATCTGCTTTTGGTAGAATCATGAGCCACAGGGACTCAAAGAATCTCACACCCGAGATCAAGACTATTTAAGCTTAAGGAAAGGCTGGTGTCAAAAGGAGGAGCTGCTGCAGTTTACTTAGCATATATGGTGGCTATTATCGCAAAAGAGAGCGAGAAGAGAAGCAAAGCACGGTCGTGAAACTTGTAGCGATCAAGAAGTGATCCCGACTACTTACGTCAAGCATAACTCCAACATCGTGTTCACTTCCGGACTCACGAGAAGAGACCATCACGGTTACATACACGGTTGATGTATTTTAATTAAGGTCAACTTCGGTTTTCTACAACCGACATTAACAAATTCCCATCTGCCTCATAACCATGGGCACGACTTTGAAAGATTATACCTGCAGGGTGTCCCAACTTAGCCCATAACAAGCTCTCACGGTCAACGAAGGAATAAACCTTCACCCAAGACACTCCGATCAGACTCGGTATCCCGGTACATCAAGACATTTCGACAATGGTAAAACTAAACCAGCAAAGCCGCCCGATGTGCCGACAAATCCCGATAGGAGCTGCACATATCTCGTTCTCGTGGCACACCGGATGAGCAAGACGACGGGTTGGCATAGACCACAGTTGCCCAGGGCGCCGGACATCGCCAAAGTTGGACCAACACTCGAAGGAGCACCGCCCGGGGGCTAAAATAAAGATGACCCTCGGGCTCGCGAAACCCAAGGGAAAAAGGGTATAGGTGGCAAATGGTAAAACCAAGGTTGGGCCTTGCTGGAGGAGTTTTATTCAAAGCGAACTGTCAAGGGGGTCCCATAAATCACCCGACCGCGTAAGGAACGCAAAATCAAGGAACATAACACCGGTATGACGGAAACTAGGGTGGCAAGAGTGGAACAAAACACCGGCATAAGGCCGAGCCTTCCACCCTTTACCGAGTATATAGATGCATTAATTAAAACAATAGATATTGTGATATCCCAAAATAACCATGTTCCAACAAGGAACAAACTTCATCTTCACCTGCAACTAGCAACGCTATAAGAGGGCCGAGCAAAGCGGTAACATAGCCAATCAACGGTTTGCTAGGACATGGATGGTTAGAGGTTGACATGGCAATATGGGTGACAAGATATAGCAAGTGGTAGGTATCGCAGCATAGGCATAGCAAAAGAGCGAGCATCTAGCAAGCAAAGATAGAAGTGATATCGAAGGTATGGTCATCTTGCCTGTAAGGTTCTCAGAGTTGTCGAAGGCTTGATCTTCGTAGGCGTTCTCAACAGGCTCCTCGCTCACGCACTCGCCTCCGGCTCTACCCAAAGCAAGAACACAAGCAACGGAACCACAATCAAACAAGGAACATATGCACAAGCAATATGATGCAAAACATGACATGCTATGCGAGATGTGACATGCTATGCATATGTATGCTCCGGAAGGAAAATGATGAACTGGCATCAACTTGGCAAACCAAGTATGCCGCTGGAAAGATGGAGTGATTTCGGTTGAAATCGATATAAAGATCACCGAATCGGATGCACGGTTTGCAAATGACAAGCAAAACAAGAATGACGAAAAAGCTGCGTTTAACAGCCCGATGCTACTTAGCACGCAACACGAAACTATGCTACAGCACCCCAACATAAAAACAAAGCATATGGCAACGAACTACAGGAGATGCTTAACAAAAGAGGAACACTGAGCTACGGCTAAATCACATCATAACATGTTCAAACAAGCATGGTGAAAGTGCTCAAAATATCAGGTTCACAGACGGTGAAAATACTAACATGCCAGAATTAACATCAGAAGGCATGTTTAGAGCAAGCAAACAACATGCTATAGGAACTTATAATAGCAAAGCAAGGCATGACATGATTCTACTCAAAGCATATTTCAATAGTCCCTTACTGACCATAAGCCAAAAAGGACTCTAAGAAATGATGGCACCCATGTAAACATTGCAAGTTTTATTACAGATTTCAGACTTAGTGAAATATCAGGACATGGCAAAAACAGATTCAACATGGCATGTTCGTGAGCTCGATGCACTCACTACAGGCATCTCAAGATAAACTAAGCATGCACCCATCAAGAAGACATGGCATATGAGCTATACATGGCAATAGCAACATCATAGCATGCACGGATCAACTACAATGACCTCGTGAAAATTGAATCTCACGCAAACAGTCTGCCAGGAAACATTTTCAAGCAAAAGTAGAGCACGAAAATGACATGCTAGACTACTCCATAAATACCAACAAAGGCATGGATGGATAGAGCACATCCATATGTTCAAAACACCCTTACTGATCATGCTCAAAAAGGGCATAGATCTCTCTGTAACAACATGAACATATGGCATAAAATTATCAGCAGGACAAGACTTAGTGAAATCACTAAGTTCCTGAAATCAGCAACATCATCATCCCTACTTTGCATGCTTGTTCTAGTCAACACATAGCTCACAAAAATACATGGAAAACACCCCTGGAAAGATGGCATGGCAATGTTCAACTCACATGTAGGACTCAAGTTCATAGGGTGCACACATAATTCATGGCAAAAATGACAAAAGAGCTCGAACTGATAAGATTCTGAAACTAACGATCTGAAGCCTTCTTCCAACAGCATTTCGGGCATCAAGCTGAGCTCAAATGCAAATGATGCAATGGAATGAAATGATGTACTCTTCGAGTCGAACAATTTGACATATTATACACCCAAAACGGAGCCACGGTTGCAGAGATGTGATGCTATGAAAACTGCACGAAATTTATGACAGAAAAAGACTTAGAGAAATTTTGGGGGGGAAGAAGTCAACCGTGGGATTCCAGATCTGGATCGGCCGGCGCGGCATCCGAGGTTCGCCGGAGCGGGAGCGGAGCTCGGGGAGGAGGTCGCCGGCGGGGCGGCGGCCGGGCGCTGGCGGTGTGGCGGCGAAGCGCGATCGCAGGCGGCTTGTGCGGCGCGCGGCGGGGCGGGCGGCGGCGGCGGCGCGGCGGCGGCGAAGTGATGGCGACGGTGGTGGCGCGGCGGCGGGGCGGCGGTAGGGCGCGGCGCGATGGCGGTGGCGGAGGCGCTGGCCGGGCGGCGGGGCTTGTCGTCAGCGGGAGGGCTCAGCAAGGGCTTCAGGGCCGGGCGGCGGGACGCGCGGCGGCGACAGTGTGGCGGCTCGCGGTTCGTCCGGCGCGGCGGCGGACGCGTCCGGTCCGATCCGGACGTGTCCGGCGGCGCGGAGGGAAAGTTTTTAGGGTTTGCCCGGATTTTCGGGGGAGGGGTCTTTAAATAGAGGTAGAGGGAGCTAGGAGACTCCAAATGGGGTGTAGTTTTCGCCCACACGATCGTGATCGAACGACCGAGGGCATGGAAGGGAGTTAGATGGGTTATTGGGCTGTTTTGGAGGGTTGTTGGGCTGCAACTCAAAAGAGGCCTTTGCGAGGGTGCGGTTAACCGTTGGAGTACCGAACGAACTCCAAATGACCCGAAACTTGACAGGTGGTCTACCGGTGCTATACCAGGGCCACTTGGCAAGGCTCGGTCCATTCCGAGAATGTCCAACACCCGCACACGGAAAAAAAACAAGAGGGGTGCGCCGGGGAACATAGGAGTGCCGGATTGCAAAACGGACAACGGGGAATATGCTCGGAATCATGAGACGAACACGTATGCAAATGAGATGCACATGATGACATGATATGAGATGCATGACACGAACAAAATGAAAAATGAAAACAAAACCCAACCACGGAGGGAAAAATCATATCACATATCCGAAAATGGCAAGAGTTGGAGTTACAAATATGGAAAGATACATCCGGGGTGTTACATAAAGTGGTGAGGTTGCAGCAGCGGCTAAGCATGATATGGTGGCTAACATACGCAAATGAGAGCGAGAAGAGAAACAAGCGGAACGGTCGTCATCTAGCAACGATCAAGAGGTGATCCTGAACACCTACTTACGTCAAGCATAACACAGAAACCGTGTTCACTTCCCGGACTCCGCCGAGAAGAGACCATCATGGCTACACACGCGGTTGATGCGTTTTAATTCGGATCTGGTGTCAAGTTATCCACAACCGGACATTAACAAATTCCCATCTGCCACATAACCGCGGGCACGGCTCTCGAAAGTTTATACCCTGCAGGGGTGTCCCAACTTAGCCCATGACAAGCTCTCGCGATCAACGAAGAATAGACCTTCTCCGGAAGACCCGATCGCCTCGAATCCCGGTTTACAAGACATTTCGACAATGGTAAAACAAGACCAGCAAAGCCGCCCGATCGCCGACAATCCCGATAGGAGCTGCACATATCTCGCTCTCGTGGCAACACCGGATGAACACTACGTCGACAACCGACGATACCCCAAGTTGCCTAGGGCGGCACCGCAGTGGCTCTGGTTTGGACCAACACTTAGACAAGCATTGGCCCGGGGACTATAATAAAGATGACCCTTGGGTTAATTACTCCCAAGGAAAAAGTAGGTGGTGGTGAGGCAAATGGTAAAACCAAGGTTGGGCCTTGCTGGACAAGTTTTATTCAAAGCGAACTATTCAGGGGGTCCCATAAATCACCCGACCGCGTTAGGAACGCAAAATCCGGGAACATAACACCGGTATGACGGAAACTAGGGCGGCAAGAGTGGAACAAAACACCAGGCATAAGGCCTAGCCTTCCACCCTTTACCAAGTATATAGATGCATTAATAATATAAGAGATATTGTGATATCCCAACCAAAATCCTGTCCACCATGGAGAAATCTTCAACTTCACCTGCAACTAGCAACGCTATAAGAAGGGTTGAGCAAAGCGGTAACATAGCCAAACAACGGTTTGCTAGGAATGGTGTCAAAGGTTAGAGGTTCATGGCAATATGGGATGGCTTGATAAACAGGTAATAGGTAGCGCAGCATAGCGATAGAACGAAGCAACTAGCATAGCAATGATAGTAGTGAGATCCAGGGTGACAATCATCTTGCCTGAAATCCCGCTAGGAAGAAGAACGAGTCCATGAAGAAGATGAAGCCACGAAGACAAACCACACGTAGACGAACGAAACCTCACGATCGCAACGAAACAGGAACTAACAAGAAGAAGCACACAACATAGGTAAACACACCACACATGAACAAGACATGATGCACAACAAGCATGATGCATGACAAAGCTAGATGAGGCTACTCATGGCAAGAGATGATGCAAACAAGAACAACACATCAAGGCAAGTTTAAATGAGGCCGGGAACAACATATAACAATTCCGGTAAGTCCTCATATGCAAATTTCGAAATGGGTCCAGAACTGAATAAACCTTATGTTCAAGTTGTTAAACAGCAATTTAAAGATGCACCAAGATGATCTACACGAAATTCTAGTCAAGTTACATATAAAGTTCATTAGATTCGGAGCTACGGCCTAGAAGATATGAGCAAAACAAGTTAAGCATGGCATTGATGCAAAATGCACCCAAACATCAAGCAAACACACCAAAACAAGGATGCAACATGGTAATATGAAGCTACAAGCAAAATCAATGGTTCAACACACGCACATGAAACAAGTCATAGCAACAATCTGTCCATAACAGCAACTAGGCATATTGCAAGCATCAAAACAATATGCTACAGCACCCCAACATAATAACAAAAGGCATGGGCATGAAGTACACGTAAAGCATAACAAAACATGAACACTGAGCTATCTCCAGAAATCACTAGAACATGCTCAAAATGACATGGAGATATTGCAAATAATAACAGTTTCAGACTTTAGCAGAAATAACATCAGGTTGCAATGTTAGAGCAAGCAAACGACATGTTACAGGAACTTATCATGGCAAACAAAGGCATGGCATGAATCTACTAATCCCATAGATCAAAAGACCCTTACTGACCATGAGCCAAAAAGGCACGGAAAATATGATGGCACCCATGTAAACATGGCAAGTTATATTACAGATTCAAACATGGCAGGAACAACAATAAGTAGGCATGTTCGTGAGCTTGAATCACTCACCACAGAGCAATACATGGCATGGCAAGGCAACCAACAATAAGAAGGCATGTTTATGAAGCTAAGCATGGCAAGAGCAAGTTCATAGGGTACATGGATCACTAGGAAAACACATGGGAACAAGTGAACTTAATGTAAACAAGCTGACAACAACATTTTCAAGAAACTTTAGAGCAAGATATGAACATGTTCCAAAGAGGCTATAATTGCAACAAAGGGCATGAATGGATAGAGCATGACATGT
Organism: Aegilops speltoides; assembly: GCA_021437245.1. NCBI lineage: Eukaryota > Viridiplantae > Streptophyta > Magnoliopsida > Poales > Poaceae > Aegilops > Aegilops speltoides. The sequence goes on from CM038145.1 coordinate 104,295,612, forward strand.
AGATCAAAACATGTTTATAGGACATCTCCAGATTATGCATAGAATGATTAGTAGAAGCATGTTAACATAGCAACAAAATGTAACAAAATCTGTCAGAAAACAAAGAACAAAGAACTACCCTACTTAACAAGCTTGATGCACTCAAAGACACAACTCACAAAAATACATGGTTGGCACCCCGAAAGATGGCACGGCATAGATCAACATTCATGTAGACATCAACCTCATAGGATGCACACATCAATCATGGCAAAATGATAAATGAGCAAGTTATAACAGTTTAAAGAGATTAACATCAACATGCACTCTTCCAACAAAGATTTCGGGCATCAAGATGAGCTCAAATGAAAATGATGCAATGGAATGAAATGATCTACTCGTCGAGGCGAACAATTTAACATATTATACGCACGAAACGGAGCAACGGATGCGGAGATGTGACACGATGAACATGGCATGAAAATATTACAGAAAACCGGGGACTTAGGCAATTTTCTGGAAAAAAAACATATGAGCGCAATATGACTAAATGTCGCACGGGGCTGGGAATAGGCTGGCTCACCTAGCAGGCCGAAGCCTGTGACGGGAAGCAGCTGGGGAAGCTGGATCGGGCCAGCCGCTTGCTGGGCCGAAGTCATGGCTGGGCGGGGCACCGGGCCCACGGGAGCGCACACGCGAAGCGGGCGCTGCTGCCGTCGTCCTCCCGATCCCGCCTGGATCGAGGCAAGGACGGCGGCGGCGGGGTAGGGCTCCGGCGAGCCGGCGAGGACGGAGGAGGCCAAGGGGTGGCGGTGAGCGGGCGGATCCGGTGCGGAAGCACCTATTCCGGCCGGATCTGGGCACGGCGGGTCGAGGGGCGGCCGGAGCGGGCTTCCCCGAGTGGCGGCGGCGGTGGGGGTGACCGGCGGCGGCGGTTGCTGGCAAGGCCGCGGGAGATCGGGCGGCAGCTCGGATCCGGGCGGCGGCGCGAGATGGAGCGCGGGCGGCGGGAGGCTGCGGGACAGGGGCGAGGGAGGCGGCGAACGGGCGGCGACCGCGGCGGGGTTTGCTGCCGGCGCGCGGCGGAGTCCGGCGGCGGGCGCGGCGGCGAAAGCGAGCCAGCGGGCGACGGAGGCGGAGGCGGATGGGCTTGGGGCCCCGCTGGCCTGGTGGGCGGCGCGCGCCGCTGTGGCGCCGTGGCACGTGGCGGCTCGGATAGGCTGGGGCGCGGCGGCGGACATGTCCGGGCAGCCGGGGAGATGCATCCGGCGGCGCGCAGGGGAAGAGGCTAGGGTTTGCACCGCGAAAAATTCGGGGAGAGTCACATATTTATAGGTAGAGGGAGCTAGGAGAGTCCAAATGAGGAGCGGTTTTCGGCCACGCGATCGTGATCGAACGACCGAGAGCATGGAGGGGAGTTTGGTGGGTTTTGGGCCACTTTGGAAGGGGTGTTGGGCTGCAACTCAAAGAGGCTTCATGTTACCCTGTTAACCGTTGAGTACCAAACGACCTCCAAATGGCACGAAACTTGACAGCGGTTCATCGGTGCTATACCAAGGCCGCTTGGCAAACCTCGGCCATTCCGAGAAAGTTTAACACCCGCCACAACAGAGAGAAGAAGGGACGCCGGGGACATAGGAGCGCGGATTGCAAAAGCGGACAACGGGAAAATGCTCGGATGCATGAGACGAACACATATGCAAAATGAAATGCACATGATGACATGATAAAATGCAAATGATGACATGGCAAAGTGCAACACGCAAGCAAATGACATGGCAACGACGGCGAATAACTAGCGAACACCTGGCGCATCGGATCCGGGGCGTTACAGAGATGGTTATACAAGTGCAATATGGATGGTAGATAAAGGTTTTTGTAATCTGAAAATATAAAAACAGCAAGGTAACTAATGATAAAAGTGAGCGTAAACGGTATTGCGATGATAGGAAACAAGGCCTAGGGTTCATACTTTCACTAGTGCAAGTTCTCTCAACAATAATAACATAGATAGATCATATAACAAGCCCTCAACATGCAACAAAGAGTCACTCCAAAGCCACTAGCAGCGGAGAACAAACATAGAGATTATGGTAGGGTACGAAACCACCTCAAAGTTATTCTTTCGGATCGATCTATAAAAGAGTTCGTACTAGAATAACACCTTAAGACACAAATAAACCAAAACCCTAATGTCACCTAGATACTCCATTGTCACCTCAAGTATCCGTGGGCATGATTATACGATATGCATCACACAATCTCAGATTCATCCAACCAACACAAAGTACTTCAAAGAGTGCCGCAAAGTTTCTACCGGAGAGTCAAGATCGTGTGCCAACCCCTATGCATAGGTTCATGAGCGGAACCCACAAGTTGGTCACCAAAACATACATCAAGTGGCACGTGATATCCCATTGTCACCACAGATAAACACGACAACATATACATCAAGTGTTCTCAAAGTAAAGACTCAATCTGATAAAATAACTTCAAGAGGGGAAACTCAATTCATTACAAGAGAGTAGAGAGGGGGAGAAACATCATAAGATCCAATTATAATAGCAAAGCTCGCGATACATCAAGATTGTGTGAAGTCGAGAACACGAGAGAGAGAGAGAGAGAGAGAGATCAAACACATAGCTACTGGTACATACCCTCAGCCCCGAGGGTGAACTACTCCCTCCTTGTCATGGAGAGCGCCGGGATGATGAAGATGGCCACCGGTGATGGATTCCCCCTCCAGCAAGGTGCCGGAACGGGCTCCCGAGAGGTTGTTGGTGGCGGAACTCCCGATCTATCTAGATATTCGATGGTTTTAGGGTACGTAGGGTTATATTGGTGAAAGAAGTCGGTCGGGAGGTGCTCGAGGGGCCCACGAGACAGGGGGCGCGCCCTGTAGGCGCGTGGGGGGGGGGGGCGCCCTCCTATCTCGTGGAGTCCTCGAGGATCTTTTGACTTGATCTCCAAGCCTCCAGGATTGGTTCTGTTCCAAAAATAACTTTTCCGAAGGTTTCATTCCGTTTGGACTTCTTTTGATATTCCTTTTCCTCGAAATACTGAAACAGGCAGTAAAACAACAATATGGGCTGGGCCTCCGGTTAGTAGGTTAGTCCCAAAAATGATATAAATGTGTAAAATAAAGCCCATAAACATCCAAAAGTGGTAATATAATAGCATGGAACAATCAAAAATTATAGATACATTGGAGACGTATCATCACCAGACTTGTGGGGCCGGGGAGTGTGCCTATGGTTGGTTCTCAATTGCCATCCCTCATGTGTGTGCGAACACAATATGACGCACGTTCCATTCAGAGAGCAGCGTGCCAGACCGACCGACCGTCTGGGGTGCGACGCGAACGCGACAGGCGTGCTGTATACTCCGTACATGTGTACCGCCGTTTTCTAGATGCTTTGCTCCATGGCGCGGGCGCAATCCATGGATACAAAATTAGTACTATTTAAAAGTCGAGGGCGGGGATTTTCCTGCGCGGTAGGTGGCGGGGTAGTTCCGCCTAGCCGGTTCGACAGAGACGCGAGAAGACGAGGGAGTAGGCTACTGCAAACGTAGGGCTGTGTGATTTGACAATGAAGTTATCACTGGACAGGTGGGGCCCGTGATTTGACTTGCCATTATCATTTTAACTGCGGCGCTACGACCGGTGTGAGTCTCCCGATTCCTGATCACCTCCATACAGGTGCCTCTCTCAATGCTCCACCATGTAGTAGAGGCTGGCTCTTGCATGAGAGCCCACTTCTCCACTTTTTCCTTGCCTCTCTTTCCTCCACATATGCAAAATGCCATGTAAAGCGACTCTTGTACTTACTTGTTCCTACAAAGTTAAGCTTGCCACATAGGCATAAAGTCCGATGTGGCAAGTTAATCAAGAAGAGAGAGACTAGTTTGGTGACCCAAGGAAGAAATGGTGTTAAGCGCATGTACCTAGGTGAAAAGACAATTTTGAGTCTATAGCTAATTAAATGAAGCAAACTTAGCAACACCATTTCATTGGAAGAGGTCACTCCTTGGCAAATGCAATAAATACTAGTACTCCATGTGTCCCATAATATAAGAACATTTTTGGCACTACACTAGTGTCAAAAACATTCTTATATTATGGGACAGAGGGAGTACGAAGAAATAGATAGAGAGGAGTAAAAAAAAAATACACTTATAGCCAACCTTGTTGTAGTATGAGTGACTAAGTGATGACATGCCAACATCAGATAGCCTAACACACCGTGTTAAATCTCCAAGGGCGCGAGCGACGCGATGGTCGTGGTAGGCACGACCATGATACGGGCTGCTGGCAGCCCTTGGATCTGAGATCAAACGGTCGCATGCTAAGTTGCTAAAAATTTGCAGAATAACCCTCCAAGATAGGATATACACCCATAGGTCTAGAATCACGCCATGCAACCGTTTGATCTCAGATCCAAGGGCTCTCGGAAGCCCGTATCATGGGAGAATGGAAAGCCACTACCTCGCTGTTCGCGACGCCGGCAGTTCGCTCCTACTGCCCCCTTACGCCCTTTAATACTATGGCGGTTCGCTCCTAGTCGTCCCGTCCATTCACATTAAGGTAGTTCCACTAATCCTAACCCTCCTCCCAAATCCATGGCGTCCCAAATCTCCCCGATCGGTAGTGAGTACAAGGTTAGAACCATCACCGGCAATGAGTTCGACGTCATCTGCACCCGTACATCCACGACGGTGAAAGGATGCCTTTCGCCTTGACGCGCGTGTTCAAAACTCGATGATGAGTGGGTCACTGGGCTAGATGTTGAGTACACCACGACCGTGGAACAAGAGAAGGATCTAAAGGACGAAGAGAGGAAGAAGCCCGCCGTGATCCGGTTTGCGACATAACGCTTGCTTGGTCTACCACATATGCCATGCCGACGCTTGAGTGCCGGATTTTAAGAACTTCCTCAAGGACAAAACAAAGTGAAATTCGCATCAGAGACTTTAAGAATGACAAAGAAGTCCTCGATCGGATAGGCCTCGTTGTAGGCAACCCTTCGACCTCCGTAAGAATCGGCCGGTGCCTCTCGTCAGCCCTCACGCCGACCAAGGGAGCCATGGTTCATCCTTCGCATCAGTAAACCGGAGAAACCTCATTACACGCTTTCATCGCTCATGCATGGCAGCGAATGTACTAGATATAGACCACATCCACTACGCTGCAATGGATGGCTACCTTTGTTTCAATATCTACAAGGGTTGGATGAAGAGCAACAGCCAAGTTGGCGGTTCAAGCAAAGAAGTATCGGCCAAGAGGAAGAGGGACAAGGACGAAGTCGAGGACGTGGACGAGGACTCCGAGTAAGGTGGCATTGTCGTTGCTCATGGTGGTTCTAAACTTCTAATGTAGTGTCTACCAGATTAGTTGCATAGTTTAATTTCAGGTGTGCTTAGTTTAATTTGAGGGGTGTGTTGTGCTGAGCCCCCAGCAAAACTATGTTATGTTTCTTCTCGTTACTTTAACTCTTCGGTATGTACATACTACTAGTATTTCTTTAATAGAATTTAGCACCCCAATTAAGCACGTACTAGCTTTTTTAATAGTACTATATGCATAATTTGGCAACGAGCGCTCTCTATATGTACCACCTTTTTTTAAATTTCAATTTTTGCTCCATGGCGCAATCCATCGATAGTACTACTATACAAAAGTATATATTTTTAAAAGGCTAGCATACTGTTCATCACATATATATAGCCACGACGTGCATGCCATGTAGTAAACCGATACGGAGGAAGTATAGTAAAAATGAGGTGATTTTACCAAGCGATCGACGGGGGAGCATGGCCTGTCATGCGGTCCCACGTGTCATGATGTACCAAGGCAATGCGCGTGTCCCTCTTGAGGCAGAAGCAATACTAGTACGTGGTTTGAGATGATGTCGAACCGAAGTGTGAAATAATGGTTGCTTCGTCCGTCTGGGAAGGTGCGGCATTGTGATTTGACGTCTCATTGCTCATTACTACTACTAGGCTGGTACGAGTGGAGTGCGTCCCCCTGCTGTTCTGCACTGTTATTTGGTGCTTGACACATCGACCCGGTTGCTATATGTCCCACATGTCGGCGACAGGAAGTACAGAATTCATGAAAGGGAGCGTCGACGGAGGAGTATACTACAGAATTCATGAAAGGGAGCGACTTAGTTTTGGAAAAAGTCTGTTTTTACGGAGTACGTACCCACTAGGGTTTATAGGGCTCATCTAAAAAACATTCGTTTTTCCGTTTGATAAGTCTCAATTCTACTATACTAGTAGTACCATTACATGTTGGATTTCGAGGTGCGTTAGATCACCTGACGCAAGCAGTGTCAAGAGGAAACTAACCAATGCATGTACAAGTTCATGGAAATTTAGTGGTCATTCATGCATTCGTTCTAATTAATGCCTCGGTAAACATAACTTCTAGAGAAAAACAAGCGTCTCTGCAAACTACGAAATTAATTCGACCACTCACCGTCTACCTTTGTTGGAGAGATTTTGAAATTGAGCCATAAACTGGAAAGGAGGGAGTAGTAACTTTTGTCTTGATTACTATTTGTGGCCTTGTATAGATGCAAAATGGATTTTTTTATAGTGGCCTTGTATAAGTAAATGGAGGGAGTACTAACCAAAGTACGTACGTAGTAGGGACGAGGAGTAAAGGGACGGAGTAGTAAAATTTTCTCCTAAGTGATGACTAACCTTATAGCTAACCTTGTTGTAGTATGAGTGACTAAGTGATGACTATGTATGACATGCCAACATCAGATAGCCTAACGCACCATGTTAAATCTCCAAGGGTGCGACCACGCGTGCGACGCGACGGTCATGATAGGTGCGACCATGATACGGGGTGCTGGCAACCCTTGGATCTGAGATCAAACGGTCGCATGCTAAGTTGCTGAAAATTTCCAGAATAACCCTCCAAGATAGGATATTCACCCATAGGTCTAGAATCACGCCATGCGACCGTTCGATCTCAGATCCAAGGGCTCTCGGAAGCCCGTATCATGAGAGAATGGAAAGCCACTACCCTGCCGTTCGCACGCTGGCAGTTCGCTCCTACTCGTCCCCGCACGTCCTTTAATACTATGACGCTTCCCTCCTAGTCGTCCCGTCCATTCACATTACGGCAGTTCCACTAATCCTAACCCTCCTCCCAAATCCATAGCGTCCCAAATCTCCCCGATCGGCGGTGAGTACAAGGTTAGAACCATCACCGACGATGAGTTCAATGTCATCTACACCCGTTCTTCCGCGACGGTGAAAGGATGCCTTTCTCGCTTCAGACGCATGTTCGAAGACTCAGATGATGAGTGGGTCACTGGGCTAGATGTTGAGTACACCACAGTCGTGGGACGAGAGAAGGATCTAAAGGACGAAGAGAGGAAGAAGCCTGCCGTGATCCAGGTTTGCGTACATAACGTTTGCTTGGTCTACCACATATGCCATGCCGACGTTGAGTGCCAGGATTTTAAGGACTTCCTCGAGAGCAACCTAGTCAAATTCGTTACTATAGACTTTGGTAACGACAAAGAAGTCCTGCGTTGGATAGGCCTCGTTGTAGGCAACACCTTCGACCTCCAAAAGAATCGGCTGGTGTCCTCTCGTCAGTCTTCAATGCTGACCCTGGCAGGAGCCATGGTTCATCCTTCATACGGTAAACTAGAGAAACCTCCATACACGTTTCATCGTTATGCATGGCAGCAGAATGTACTAGATATAGACCACATCCACTATGCTGCAATGGATGGCTACCTTTGTTTCAATATCTACAAGGGTTGGATGAAGAGCAACAGCTAAGTTGGCAGTTCAAGCAAAGAAGTATCGGCCAAGAGGAAGAGGGACAAGGACGAAGTCGAGGACGTGGACAAGGACTCCGAGTAAGGTGGCAGTGTCGTTGCTCATGGTGGTTCTAATGCAGTGTCTACCAGAATAGTTGCAAAGTTTAATTTCAGGTGTGCTTAATTTAATTTGAGGGGTGTGTTGCACTGAGCCCCCAGCAGAACTATGTTATGTTTCTTCTTGTTACTTTAACTCTTTAGTACGTACATATTAGTATTTCTTACATTTCATCTTTTAGTTGGTATAGTACTACCACTTGTTTCTTCACATTATATACGTACAATATATATGCCAACATCATATAGCCAGCAGTTTAGTTGTCAAAGAATTTCAGGGTGCTTAGTTTTGTCAAAGAATTCCAGGGTGCTTAGTTTTATTTGAGGGGTGGGTTGTGCTGGACACCATTATTGTGACTAGCCTTTTTAATAGTACTATATGCATAATTTGGTGACGAGCGTTGTCTATATGTACCACCTTTTTTTAATTTCAAGTTTTGCTCCATGGCGCAATCCATCGATACTACTACTGTACAAAAGTATACATTTTTTAAAAGGCTAGAGGGCAGGGCAGTCTAGCTTGGTCGGTTTCACTAGAGGCGAGGGCCTTTGTGATTTGACGGCTCATTACTGCTGGAAGGTGGGGCCTTGTGATTTGACTGCTCGTATAAATGCATCGACGACCTGATCGAGGAGGAGCAAAGAACCGTCGCGGTATACTCAAGTTTTCCATCGAGTAGTATCTGCGACGGAGGAGCACTAAACACGGCAGCCCAAAGGCCATATGGCGATAAAAATGATCTAATTTGCTAGTCATCTCATTGTTAGCATTGTTCTATTCATTCCTCAAAAACAAAAACCATTGTTCTATTCATGCCTCGCAGAGAACGTGGCACGCGGCGTAAACACCAAGCAAAAGATGAAACACATCAGCAAAAGAAGAAGGAAGATTATCACCCCAAATGATCTAATTCGCCATGAGTCGTGAATCGCTTCTTCATCGCCTCCATGACCTCCATCTCCTTGCGCGTCTCCTCTGCCATCTTCTTCATTCTGTCCATGACGCGGGATTTCTCGACGCGAGCCTTCATCATCTGTTCCATGGCCGCATTTCGTACCTTGACAGCAGCCGGGTGCTCGATGCGGAGCTTCGCCAACTCCTCCTTCTGTTCCATGAAGAGGGCCCGCAACATCTTCATCGAGGAACTACTATTATCATGCAGCTTCTTCCAGCCGGCGTTCTTCTCCTTCAACAGGTCGATCTCGTGGCAGAGCTTCACCTTGTCCTCTTGAAGTCGCGGGATTTCACCGGTCGCCTTCTTCTCCGAGGCAATGCTCTTCTTCAGCATCATCACCAAGCCGGAGGTCAACTCCCCCTGCTGATTGAGCTCAGCGGGCATGTCGTCGAGGCTCTCCTTCAGCAACTCCATCAAGCCTTGGATGAACTCCTTCTGCTTATTGAGGTGCTTATTGAGCTGATCAGGCATGCCATCGAGGGATAACGACTCTAGCTCCGCCGGCTCGGCATGTTCGCCTCCGCGGCTAGGGCGCTCCTGGGAGCCATCGCCTGCCCGTGAGAGATCTTTCGAGGTCTCTGCGTGGCGGCGAGCCCTCTCTTTTTTTCGCAGCCTTGGTTGCCGCTCCCTTGTTACGAGTAGTTCTCGACCTAGAGCTCGCCACCGCCATGGCATCGATTTTACGAAGAAGAAGCACTTATGAGGAGGAAAGGTAGAGTAATTTTCGTTAGGTAGTTCCCTTTTATAACCTAAGTACTAGCACTAGTACTAATACCTGCATAGTGGGAACACATTCAGGTTTGGTACGTACTAGTAGGTGTGAGCAGGCTTTCGAATGTGATGGGAACAAGGTAATGATTAATTGATGGTTTTGGTTTCGAGGCACGAAACGGCTCCCGATGAGTTTAGCGGAACATAAATTTCAAGTACTACACTGCTCAAATGTGTAAATATTATGTTACTGTCAAAAATTGGCACAAAATACGAAGGAGACCAATGGAAGTACTACTAGCAACCCATGATTTAACTACTCGCATGAGCACAGTGGAGTAATAATGTCTTTCTTCCGCCCTCACGTCCACTCAATTTGCATGCGCTGTATTAATTGACCATCAATGAAGTGAACGACTTTAAACGCGTCAAATTATCACATGGGGTGGATCTTGGTACAAAATTGCGTCCCCCGTGTACCCGCGTGTGCGTGCGAGAGAATGCGTGCGTGCGTGGCGTGCGTGCACATCTTCGCTTCGTGCATGTACCGCTAGTATGGCTCAGGGAGGACGAGTACATTCTTTTGGAACCAGCAACATGTCACTATGATCAATCCATGCAAGGAGGTCGCGATAACGCCTCCACATGTGCCACGTGGCTTCATGAACTGTAAGAGAGACAGTGTGTAGCGTTCCATTGGTATTCTAATTTACGTGTTTTGCACATACTCGAAGTACTAGTAAGGTACACGTGCATTGCACGCATCAGATTTTGTAACCAAATTATGAATAAATACCACACTATAGCATGTAAGCTCTGAGCCATATATGCGTGATGTAGCCCTTCGTTTAATTCTTATAGTTCATCTCATTCAAAATCAATTAGTTTTTATAAAAAAGCTAAGAACGCGGGAATAGGAAAAACATGGGATTATAGTGGAATGTCGTCTTGAATCCTACATGATTGTACGAGTGTTTGACTGTGCATAGAAAAAACGCAGAATTCTTTCAAAGAGGTTTGAGTGGATGGGATGTTTCCTATGAAATCTAGTGCAAATGAATCATATGGAACAATTCCTATGGTTTACAATCCTACGAATCAAACAACCAAGATAGGAAAAATTCCTAATGATTAGAATCCTCCAAAATTCCTTTGAGAATCCTTTGAATCAAAGAAGCCCTTAATCTATTTTATGATTCATGGAATTGTGCATTGTAAAGAATAAAGTAAAAAACAAATAATGGCAATTCAACTAGAAAAAAAGTTTGGGCAGTTATGATATGGAAGATTCTAGAACAAAAGAGAACCACTGTTGTTTTGAGGTTTGTGCATTATGCTTAAGTTCAACCATGGAGTCTGCTAGATTGTACATGTGGCAAAATCTGGTGGGGGGCTAGAAGATAGTGCGAGGGCCGAGTGGAGGAGACTATGAAGGAATGCACAAGTGCGAGATCAATATTTAGAGAGAGGGGCTAACACGCAAGCTGTTGTTGCGATGGCGAGCCATGAAAAATAAATGAGCTAGGGGGCCAAGCATTGCTAATCCTTTACGAGGAGGGTCAATTCATGAAATTAAACCTTTTTTACCAGCAATTGTCTAATTATCACATTCATATTAGCCTCGATATATAGTGATGTTAGGGGGGGGGGCAGGGCCTTTACTGCCCCTGTCTTCGCCATTGTGCACGCGTCTGACAGATGAAGCGGAAGGCATGGATGATGAGAGGGGGACTTTGGATATATAGTTAATGTGGGTGTATTAGCTATATATGTTAATCCTATATAGAATAGTATAGATTGATCATTGTGGACGTGGGAAAGAGGGTGAGACCTCACTGGATATATAGATTGATTGGTTTGTGTGGAAAACTATGAAAGACCTAGCTATATACACACATACATAGAGGAACATTGAGCATTGCGCATGCACGCGTGAGAGATAAAGAATGCCCGATATGATGGAGAGGGGGATGTGTGTGGGTGTGTGCCTTCATGGGAGACCGACCTGAATAAAAAGATTGCATGCGTGCGATGGATAATGCCGACTGGTAGTGTGTGTGCATGCATGCACGAGAGAAAGTTAGTGGTACAATTATAAAGAGAAGACTACTGTGTGGGTGTAAAAGAATAGGTGAGGTCATAATCAATGTAAAGTTGAATTCAAATATTTGAATAAGAGATCCTGATGTTTGAAACCCATGCATGCATGAATATAACGGAGATCTGCACGGTGTGGTTTGGAAACGAGCATGTTGTAATGTATACACATTGAACAAGGTCAGACTGATTTGAATTTGAGATACCGATGGCAGACATCATTTGCCCATGTCGCATCCGTGCATGGACACACTATTCTAATTGGAGATGATGGATGGCTTTCGCATCACATATCTATATTTATACCCCTATATATATATATTTTATATTGTGTGTGGGTAACTTTAACTTTGAAAGATGGTCGTTGGATGAGGTGAATCCGATGGTCCAAAGATGGCAAATTTGAGCACTATTGGCCATTGGATATCATCTAGATTCCACCAGATTTCGCCACATGTATAATCTAGAAGACTCCATGGTTGAACTTAAGCATAATGCACAAACATCAAAACACAAGCACTTCTTATTTGTTCTAGAATCTTCCGTATCAGAATTGCCCAAATGTTTTTCTACATGATTTGCCATTATTTGTTTTTTACTTTATGAACGCACAATTCCATGAATCTTAAAATAGATTAGCTTTCTTATAAAACCTAGATGATTTTGAATGAAATGAACTATAAGAATTAAACGAACATCTACATCATGCATATATGACTCAAAGCTTGCATGCTATAATGTGGTATTTATTCATAATTTGGTTGCCAAATCTCATGCGTGCAATGCACGTGTACCTTACTCTAGTCTAAATGGTGTTTGTGTGTGTTGTGCATGTTGAGGTGCAAATTTTCTTTTTTGGGGTACACGTTAAGCTTGTTCTTCCGAAATTTCAAGCCGTGCCTTGTTATGCCAAAAATTGAAGCTAGCATCTCACCATCGTCTTTCTAAACTCCCGCTCTTCAACCCGCGCTTTGTTAGCCCGAAATATTTAAGATATATCTTTGTCTCGTTGTGCTTCGACAACTCCCTCCATCTCAACCCGCGCCTTGCTATTCTGAAATTACAACGCGAAAACTCCCACCTCCTATGAAATCCCGACACGCCGAAATGCCCGTGGTACCCTGAACCAAAGAACCACCTCAAATCGGTGGGGAGGGCGACTGAACTTACCCCACATTTCGGACAAGCGCGTCTCTAAGCCATGGTTCCCCACTGCCATCCCATCCGCCCACCCATTCGTACACCGAGGCCACGAAAACCCGCGATGAAACCCCACACCCTGCTCTGTCCACCACCCATCCGGAGCCTCTTCCCCGACGATGTCGTCCACAGCAACACCTCGATGTCCCTCATCCACCGTACCGGATGAGGATCCGTCTTCGATCTCATCGTCCCGCCGGTTCAGCCACCCCGTCCTCCACCTCCAAGGAGCTGCCCCGACGTTCCCCTCGTCTTTCGCGCCACCTCCATTCCCACACCGCCATCTTCACCTGCACCACCGGAAGAGCATCATCATCACTGTTTCCTCGGATGAAGCTGTGGCCTAATTGGCCCCACCAAAGAGGTTGTACACTAATCGCCGCTTTATCTTCTTGAGTCGATCTGACGGTGCTGCCGGCGCTCGCTCCCGAGCCGACACGGTGTGGCTCCATCCACAGCGGTGTCGCCAGCCACTTCCTCCACGGCGTCGCTCCCTTGGCGGCGACGCCCACATCAGTAGGAGCTGCAGCTACTTTAGCTCTCGCTCTCCCTGCTGCTCTGCTCTTGCTCTCGGTCCCCTGCCTGGTCTGCTCTTGCTATTGCTCTTGCTCGCGCTGCTGCTCTTGCTCTTGCTCTTGCTGGCAATGCTGCTCCGATTTGGCTACACTTGATCGATGAATCGACTTTTGGGTCACCGATTTTCAAGGGTGGGCTCGCCGGGTGAAGGAAGAACCAGCCGCAGCGGGAGGGGGGGCTCCTGAGAGGTACCCCACTATCTATCTTAGGGTTCGGGATGGGGCGGTGGTCATTGGCGGTGGCGGGCGTTGGCGGGCGGTGGCGTGGGGATCGCGGAGAAAAAGCTCGGCACGGAGGGGGCCTAGAGGATGGCAGGCGGCGGACCGGCGGTGGGGAGTGTTTTTGGGGCAGGCGGGGCGGCGCACCGCCGGCCGCGGGCCGCGGGGGGCTGTTGTTTTGCCGGTGGTGGCTGGCGGCTCAGGGGGGTGGAGGTTGAAGATGAACCGTAGGCCCTTGATTTCGTATCCAACGGTGGCAAAATTAACTGACGAGAGATGAAAAAGTCAGTCGACCGATGTGTAGCCTCACCTTGCTAGTGTGTTCAGTTTCGACAGCAAAATTCAGTTTTGACAGTTAGGTTCAGTTTCGACAGTTAAGTTCAATTTCGACAGTTAAGTTCAGTTTGACAGTTAAGTTCAGTTTCGACAGTTAAGTTCAGAGATGAGCGGCTGATGTATTTTACATCTAGCACTTTGTGGTTATGTATTTTACGTCATGTATTGGATATGCTATTAGAATTCCACTCAGGTTAACGTTGTTCGTTGTCTCTCTTGTCCTGCTTTAGCCTCGGCGTCGTACAACTCACCGGAGCTGCTCCAACGACAAAACCCTCCATCACAGCGGAGTAGTACCTCGGGCTCCATCTCCAGACACCTAAGTTCTTCTTCCCCTCCTTCGACAGCAAAGTTAGCCGGAGCATCCTCACCGGCCAACCCAATCACGCTGAGATCGACATGGCTTCGCCAAAGAGGTTGTACACTTGTTGCATCTCTTTATTACTCTACATGCTATATACATTGTCCACTGAGCAATCGTAGTAACGGGAAATACGATTATTTTATCCTACTATATGACAAGTAGTGAGGTACCAGGCAACTTAGCTATCCGTGATGGACTCTCTTGAACGCCATCATTATTTATCTCTGCGCTTTGAGTGCATTTGTCAATGGGCCCGGGAGTTGAGCTAGTATGGCAAAGGGCTCGGGTCCAAAGTAATAGAAGTAGCACAAAAACATTTTTTAGTGTAGAATTTTCCTTGCTCAAGCCTGCCTACTAGAATCGCCAGTGCTTGAAAGGAAAAGTGAATGAAAAACATAGGAATTGGAAAGTTTCCTATGGTACTACTTTTCATGAATTTGGTGCAAAGGAATGGAGCAAAGGAAAACTGTAGGATTTGTTCCTTTAGTGTCTCCTTGAAAGAAAAAACGTAAGAGTTCTAATTTCCACTTCTCCTCCTTTTCATATTCCTATTCATCAAGCACAAGACTAAGAGATAGTATCATAATAGCATTATAACCGTACATTTTCTTGTGGTTTGACTTAATCTCACCATGCTTTTTTGCATCCTGTGATCTTCCAATTGTTGTGAATCAAACACCCAGATTGGTAGAAATCCTGTGTTTTTAAATTCTCTGTTTTGCACGTGCATTCCTATCCTATTCCTGTCTATTTCCTATCCCTGCATTGTTAGAATCCTCAAATTCAAATAAGCCCTTACTCAATTACTTCTGTTACAGATATGTGTCAAAGAAAACCTTGTGTGGTTTGTCCTGCTCCTGCGGCGGTGTGTTCCACCCTAGCTCAGCTACTCCAACGATGGAAGGGTTCACCACAGCAGGGATCCGCTCTCCATACTATCTTTCGCCGCCTCAGATCTTCTTCCCCGCCACCGGCAGCCACGACAACTGCATTACCATCATCAACTGAGCGGATGACCTTGACGACTACACGGGTCCGCAAGAGAGGTCGCACTCTTCCGTGTCTGCTTACGTTATGCGTCTCTTAATATGATGACATGCTACATTATCGTCGTGTTCACCTATTAGACTCCGAGTCAGGTCCAAACTAATGTTGAAACTTGAGTTTTTTTGAAAGATCCAGCATCGCTGGCATTCATTGATAATAGCAGAGAGCAGCGGAAAACAACAAGATGGTGAAGGTCCTAGGACCAGAAGATCCGAAGATCAAAGAAAAAAAACAGCCCTAACAGCTGCACCACAACACTCCATACAATCCACACTAGACAACGCAGCTCTGGCTCTGACGATGAACCACGAAGAAACTAGGCAAGGTTGGCGTCATGAAGGATCACCGAACGAACTACCTGACACGCGTCAACGTATACCACCGGCCCCCCACCGCGGCTTCGACTTCATAGCATCAGACAGTCGAGGCATTTCCACGAACACACCGGAGAAGAAGAGCCGACTACCACGACCAAAGCCAAGCCTCCGACAATGCTCACCGCCATCATCGTTGCCACAGAAGCCACCGTGCACGTCGAGTCGTAGGAAGCACCAAAGGGATCAAAGTCTTCAAAGACGGCGCCCTAAAGAGGGGAACAACGCTGAAGACGACGCCACCGTCCGACCCTGCAACAGGATCTGGGCTTTCACCCGAAGGACTTGATCCGGGAGTAGAGGCTGTGAAGATTCCCGATGACGCCTCCAAGGAGGATAGCGACGCCCACAGGCGTCGTTGCCGCCGGCCGGCTAGGGCCGGCCAGGATTTCACCCGGTGCAGCCACTCCCACGCAGTAGGTCGAGGTTGACCCGTACCTCCATTGAACCACGCACCCCCCACATAGCGAGCACGCCAGCACTGTGCAGGGCCACCAGCAGACCTTCCCGACGACGGGCCTGCAGAGACCATACCAGAATGGGTCCTGCATCCCACATCCAACCGCGGCCGGAGCCTCCCTGCTCCATCAAGTGGCATCTGGGCACTGCCGGCAGCCGGTAGTGCCCCTCCAGGCCGCCAGCTACGGACCTCCGATTAGCAGCCGCCTCCTCCGGACCGCCTGGACTCCAGAGAAGCAGATCGGGGCAAAGAGACTGCCCATCTTATGCTGCCAAGGCCAGATCCATGGCGTCCATGTCTTCCCGCTGGGCCGCCGTGCCAAGACCACCGCCCGCCGCCTAGCAGATCCGCGTGCCTCCCGCGCCCCCCGCGCACCAGATCTGCACAGCCTGCAGACCTCCCGCCCCTCACGCCTCATACGTGCCAGATCCGCGCGTCCCGAAGCTCCACGCTCCCATGCCCGTACTTGACCAGAGTGGTCAAGGCAGCACGGGTCACCATGCCACGAGGGCCGCCGCCGCAGTCCGACGGCCGCCGCCCACCAGATCCGGGCGCAAGGGCCCCGGATCCGCCGCTCCACCGGAGGAGAGGTGCTCCAGGCAGCAGGCTCAAACCGCACGACGACCAACGCAGCGGCACTCGCACGCGTGGGCCACGAGGACGACTGCGCCCAGAGGAAGAAGCCCCGCCACCGCCGCTGCCACACGGGCTTTGCCCGGCGGCGCGCCCTGGCGGCGGCGAGGAAGGAAGACGGCGAGACAGCGGCTGTCGGCGGTGGCTAGTTCGCCACCCTGTCGCTCGTGCGGGGGCGACGCGGGGGCCTTTTCGTGGCTCAGTGTTGCTCTCGTTTGCGTCACTCCCCAAACTTGAGTTTTTAAATGGTTGTGGGGTACATACTGGGGCAGCAATCAGTACTATCTATCTACTATCTGGTTAATCTCCGATGTCTACTATGAGTTTCATGTTGGGTGCAAACAAACATTAAAGGAGCCATTATCTGTATTTTTTAACTAAAGCTATTATCTGCCTGCTATCATTGGTTTTGGGTCTATCCACGCTTTGCTACCATCACTCTGGATTTGTGCATGCACTCCTTACATATACTCTCACTATGTTTTATTCCTATGCATGCCGCTTATTGTACACAATGGAACTGATCATGTAGTGCAAAAGAGACCCTTTGCGTGGCAATAAAATTTCATGCAAACGCTGCTCCATGGTGGGCGCAAAGGCAGCCCCTCCACCCATTTTGGATCGTAATCAAGAGGAAGATAACTGCTCGAGGGGATTCGTATGAGAAGACCACTCCTATTTACCCCATGAGGTCTTCGCCAGTAACTTGGCATGCCGATGTTGGTAATATCATGCATATGGTGCCTTGCATTGCTTATCAGATACATTAAAGATGTCATCCGCTTAGTTTAGACATGCTTTGTGTCAATGCCATCTGCTTAGTTTCTTTATCGTATATGTGAATCATGCAATGCCATCTTGTCTAGCCGCATAACATATATGTGAATTTTAATGCCACCTGGTTAGCCACCATCTTATATGTGAATTATATCATGCCATCATTTTTGTTATTATGTGTTAAATTTGTCAACAATTTTAGTACATTCAATTACTCTTCTGTGCATCAGCCATTCGCACGGTCATGGAAAAATCTGGAGTGGAAACAAGGTCAGAGCGCATAAATGCTATCGTGACGCATGTCTGTCTTGTGGTTACCGATAGCTCCTCGTGAGGATGATTCAGAGACAGATGACCACCATATCCCCGAGGTGCATGCCCTAACTTGGCAGGTTATGTTACTCATATCGTGCGTATGGTATCTTGCATTGCTATGTCATTTGCTTAATTTAGACATGCTTTGTGTGAATGCCACTGCTTAGTGTCTAATTACCATATATGTGAATTATGCAATGCCATCTTGTTGCAAGACATTATATATGTGAATTATGCAATGTTATCTTGTTGCAAGGCATTATGTATGTGAATTATGCAATGCCATGCTGTTTAGGCAAGCGTCATATATGTGAATTATATCATGCCGTCCTTTTTTTGTATTTCTCATTGCTTTTGTCGACAATGTTTGTATATTCAACTGCTCTTCCTGTGCATCAGCCATTTGAATTGGTGACGGAGAAATCTGGAGTGAAAACAAGGTCTTCAGATCAGACAATGCTACCTGCCGAAGCAGATATCTTGCTGGTTACAGATAGCTCTTGAGAGGAGGATTCAGAGGCAGATGACCAGTCCTATTGTCCCCCTGAGGTGTATGCTCAAACTTGGCAGGGTTATATTACTCATATAATGCATATGTTCTATTGCAATGCTTAGTTTTTACATCATATACAAAATATTGAATGCCATCTCCTTAGTTGACACATCAATATGCGATTGCCCTCTGCTCACTTCCTTAGTATATAAATCATATATTTGAATTATGTCATGCTATGATGTTTCCATAGACAAAGATGTATCTCAATTATGGCATGCCAATTCATTTTCTAAAGACATAATATAGTTATATCATCTCATCCTGCTTACATAGTCATCATATTCTAAATTATGTCATTCTATCCGTGAATTATATCATGCCATCATGTTTCCATCGACGGCATGTTTGTGATTTATGGCATGCCAACCACTTTAATAGACACATCGTATAGTTATATCATGTCATCCTGTTTACATAGTCATCATATTTTGAAGTATGTCATTCTATCCTGTTTAGTTAGCCATCATACATGTGAAATTGTGTCATGCTATCCTGTTTAATTAGCCATCATACATGTGAAATTATGTCCTGCTATTCTGTTTGCTTAGACAACATAAATGTGAATTATTTCATGCCCTATTTTCATCCCTACTATCCATTGCACCTGTCTATCTTACAATGTCTGTACATTCAATTACTTTTCTTGTTTATCAGCCATTTCAATTGGAGGGAGTGATGTTAGTATCTGTGGGAGTAAAAACACGGTCTTCAGAAAAGATCATGCTACCTGTCGATGCAGATAGAACCACGGTTGTACTTGCCCAAGAACCAGCCCCACCACACATATCCCACACTCATGCAGATTGTACCCCTACCCAGTTGGATAGAGAACCAGCTACACCCCTTATAACCCCAACCCCAGCATATAGACACCCAGTTCCTGTTGACATAGCACCGTCTCCACCAGAGAGCACCCAAACACGAGCAGTTAGTAAGGCAACTGCAGTGCCCAAATCACGAGGACCACCACTCCGAACCCGAAGTCAACGCTTAAAGCAGAAGAAGAATTGTTCTCAGGTCAGGTTCCGTAGCTATGGTTCATACTACTTTGCTCTTGCATCATCAGATTCTTCGATACCAACCAATTTCAAATTTGAAGGATGCAATTGAAACTCCAATGGCGCAACATGTATGTTTTAAACCTATTTCTTCAACATGTTTGGCTGTTTGCTGTTGTAACTTGCTCTATGTTGATTTCAGTTTCAATTTAATAAACAATTATGTTCTCATTCCATGCACATTACAAGTGTTTTTATTGCTATGTAGTTTCCCACACTTATATTCTGTCTATGCTGCTTTGTCTTAAATAGATATGATTCGAACTGTACCTATCTTGATTTGGCAACATAAACTAGAATGATATAGACCATACAGTGACCATACTACATAGATATATGTTTGTTTCATGCTGCTATCATGTCCACCTTACTACTGAACTGGTTTACCAAAATGAGTTTCATATACTACATTGTAAACCTGAGATGTGTTTGTTTGTTTCTCTTTTAGAACGGGGATAAAATATTGGAGAAGAGTACCCTGTTATGCAATTGTAAAGGAAGTAATGCAGATAAGGTTCAAGATAGTGAGACATCCCTGTTGGTCTCCAAGAATGCTGATAAAAACTATATTGAGGACACTGAGACAACCCCAAAGTCCTGTCTTGATGTAGTGTTTGAGTTACTGGCTACCGCTGCTGGCACTAGCTCTTCGAACTTGTTGCTTGAATCAGTTCGGCTTCTTGAGTCTCAACTTAAAGTTGAAAGACATCGATCAGATGTTATGCGACAGGAAGCCGAAGGACTGAGGAAGTCCATGCAGAATTCAGATGCATACTTTCTGGTGTGATAGCAAGCGCTGGAGGACTTAAGCGCCAAACAAGAGAAAGTTAATAAGCTTGCTAAGCATCTTGCCAGCATTATGGGTACCCAGGATATTGTTTCTTGAGCTCTTATGAAGTGGTTTCAGCTTCGGACTTGTTTTGTCTGCCGCTTATATGTCATTGTGTTCCCTATATTTGCACTGGTGGTGAACTTTGATGCCCAGTGGATGTAATATGTGTAATAGCCGTGATAGCCAAGTGTAAGTTGCTTGCTTATTTATTTCCTTGTTGTCTTGTTTATTTGTTTGCTTGTAGTCAGTGCAGTTCTTTTTCTGCGGTTTGCTAGTGGTTGCAATAACCTATTTTTAAAACTAGGCCACAATAACCATGGGCTAATATTTACTATAGTGACACTTTGACCCACGGGTCAGAGAAACGATGGGCCTTCGTGGGCAGATAAACAAGTGGGCCTTCTACGGGTCATAGAAACAATGGGCCTTCTACGGGCCATAGAAACAATGGGCCTTCTACGGGCAGATCATCAATGAGCCTTATACGGGCAGTATGATCGACACAAACATGGGCCAAACAGACCGCGATTCGCCGTAAACGGGCTAGAGTTGGAATCGTCCGCTCATGGGCGACCATAATGGGCCATCGTTAATAGGCCGATTTGATGGCGCTATGAAAATGGCTCAACGCTTAACGGACCACAAATGGGCCGATCAGAACCATGGGCTGAATTTGGCCCACAAGCGTAAAATGACAAAGAACGGGCCGTAAGTAAACGAATCGCCGGAAATGAGCCCAAGAATAAATGGGCTCGAGAAGGCCGAAGATAACATATCGAAACGCCTAACGGGCCGTTAATGGGTATAAAGTGATACATCGTTTATACGGGCCGCCACCATCGCCGTTAATGGGTGTAAAGTGATACATTTGTTCATTACGAGCCGCCACCACGGCCGCCAATAGGCCAAGAGTTACATAGGGCCTCATATGGGCCTAAAGACGCCATGGGCCATACATGGGCCGGCGAAAACGGGTCGAATCATATTGATGGCCCAAATGACGCCATCGGGCCTAATTCAATAGGGCGTAACGGGCCTTGGGTTAGCGGGCTGTAAATGGGCTATATGCGAACATGCTGTTAACAGGCTTTCCATGGGCTGGCCCGCCACCTTTTGACCAAGTCAAACGGGCCGACCTTTTCACAGCAATGGGCCTCTGTTGGGCCGTGCCACGTGTTGACGTATCATAGGCGCCTTCTGTCCAATGAGTGGATGACATCTGTCCCAGCGATGAGCCGACACGTGTTTCCTCCAACCAGTGATGATTTTACACGTGGAAAATCCCCATTGGTCGGGGCTGTTAACGGGTTATCGGATCCAAAACCCGACCCGATAGCTTAACGGCGTTTCGTTATGGTGGATGCCACGTGTCGGTCATCCTTGAGGAAAGCACTTCTGTGACGCGCGATTTATCGTCATGGAAGTGGACACTTCTGTGATGATAGTTTTGGTAATGTCATGGAACACTTCTCGACAAAGACATGTATGACTATCTTGATTCTCGCTATAAATTTGTCATGGATGTACATGCATGACAAAAAACGCGACCTACTGTGACAAACACGTATCATCACGGAAGTGTATTTTTTTGTAGTGTATCAGGACTAAGTTCATGATAAATTAAGTTCAATTAATCAAATTACTTAAGAACTCCCACTTAAATAGACATCCCTCAAGTCCTCTAAGTGATACGTGATCCAAATCAACTAACCCATGTCCGATCATCACGTGAGATGGGGTAGTCATCAATGGTGAACATCTCTATGTTGATCATATCTACTATATGATTCACGTTCGACCTTTTGGTCTCCAGTGTCCCGAGGCCATGTCTGTACATGCTAGGCTCGTCAAGTTTAACCCAAGTATTCCTCATGTTCAAAACTGTCTTGCACCCGTTGTATGTGAACTAAGAGTCTATCACACCCGATCATCACGTGGTGTCTCAACACGATGAACTATAGCAATGGTGCATACTCAGGGAGAACACTTTTACCTTCAATTTAATGAAGGGATCATCTTATAATGCTACCATCGTACTAAGCAAAATAAGATGCATAAAAGATAAACATCACATGCAATCAAAATATGTGACATGATATGGCCATCATCATCTCGTGCTTTTGATCTCCATCTCCAAAGCATCGTCATGATCTCCATCGTCACGGGCTCGACACCTTGATCTCCATCGTTGCGTCGTGGTCGTCTCGCCAACTATTACTTCTACAACTATCGCTAATTCATCGTGATAAAGTAAAGCAATTTTCCATGCACATGCTGCCACTGTTGGGAATCATTGCATGGAAAACACGCACATGCAATGATCTATCCATGGAGATGCATAGCAACGAGGGGGAGAGTGTGTCTATGTACCCTCATAGACCGTAAGCGGAAGCGTTTGACAATGCGGTTGATGTAGTCGAACTTCTTCTAGCTCCGATCGATCAAGTACCGAACGTATGGCACCTTTGAATTCTGCACATGTTCAGCTTGATGACGTCCAGCGCCTTCTTGATCCAGCAAGACGTCGAGGTAGTAGATGAGTTTCGTCAGCACGACGGCGTGGTGACGGTGATGGTGAAGTGATCTTCGTAGGGCTTCGCCTAAGCACTACGAAAAAATGACCGGATGCGTAAACGGTGGAGGGAGGCGCCGCACATGGCTAGGCAATTGTCTAGGGTGTGCTAGGGGCGCTCCCCATATATATATAGGTGGGAGGGAGAGGGGAGGTAGCCGGGGTGCGCCCCAAGTAGGATCCGAATCCTACTTGGGGTTTCCCTGAGTGGCGCCCCCTTCCGTAAAACACCGGAGAGAAAAAGGGAAGGGGAAGAGAGAAGGAAGGGGGCACTTCCGCTTTTCCTTCTCCAATCGGCCACCAGCATAGGGGGTGCGCCACCCCTTGTGGACTAGTGTGGTCCCCACTCATGGTCCATATGGCCCATATATTTCCCCGAGGGTGTCCGGTAACCCCTCCGGTACTCCGATAAATACCCGATACATTCTGGAACGCTTCCGGTGTCCGAATACCATCGTCCTATATATCAATCTTTACCTATTGACCATTTCGAGACTCCTCGTCATGTCCGTGATCTCATTCGGGACTCCGAACAATATTCAGTAACTGATATGTCTTTGTCGTATCTACTTTACCTAACGCTTTTCCTCTTGCTTTTGGACTCTAATTTGCATGATTTGAATGAAACTAACCTGGACTGACACTGTTTTCAGCAGAACAACCGTGGTGTTGTTTTTGTGCAGAAATAAAAGTTATCGGAATGGAACGGAACTTTGTGGGTTTTTTTTAAACAATAAAAGAGAATTTCTGGAGCCAAGAACCACCGGAGGGGGCACCTGGGTGGGCACAACCCACCAGGATGCGCCACCCCATCCAAGCGCGCCCAGGTAGGTTGTCCCCACCCGGTGGCCCCACAGACCCTGAAACTGACGCTATAAAATCCTGTTTTTCCAGAAAATAATCAGGGAGAAAGAATTATCACGTTCCTTGATCGGGAGACTAGATCTGGAGTCTGTTTGGGGCTCCGGAGAGGGGGATCTTCGATCTTCGTCATCACCAACCCTTCTCCATCGCCAATTCCATGATGCTCCCCACCGGGAGTGAGTAATTACTTTGTAGGTTCACTGGTTGGTGAGGAGTTGGATGAGATTCATCATGTAATCGAGTTAGTTTTGTTAGGGCCTGATCCCTAGTATCCATTATGTTCTGAAATTGATGTTGATATGACTTTGCCATGCTTAATGCTTGTCACTTTGGGCCCGGTTGCCATGATTTCAGATCTGAACTATTTATGTTATCACCATTATATTCATGTTCTAGATCCGATCTTGCAAGTTATAGTCACCTACTACGTGTTATGATCTGGCAACCCCGAAGTGACAATAGCCGGGACCACTCCCGGTGATGACCGTAGTTTGAGGAGTTCATGTATTCATCGTGTGTTAATGCTTTGTTCCGGTTCTCTATTAAAAGGAGGCCTTAATATCCCTTAGTTTCCAATAGGACCCCGCTGCCACGGGAGGGTAGGACAAAAGATGTCATGCAAGTTCTTTCCATAAGCACGTATGACTATTTACGGAATACATGCCTACATTATATTTATGAACTGGAGCTAGTGCCATATTGCCCTAGGTTATGATTGTCTCATGATGAGTATCATCCAATGAATCGCCGATCCAATGCCTATGATTTACCTACATATTGTTCTTGCTAAGTTACTACTGCTGCAGTCACTATTGTTACTGCTACAGAACCATTGCTATCATTATTACCGTTACTTTTGCTATTGCTATCACTATCAAGACTATCATACTACTTTGCTACTGATCACTTTGCTGCAGATAATTAATCTCCAGGTGTGGTTGAATTGACAACTCAGCTGCTAATACTTGCAAATATTCTTTGGCTCCCCTTGCGTCGAATCTATAAATTTGGGTTGAATACTCTACCCTCAAAAACTGTTGAGATCCCATATATTTGTGGGTTATCTAGACTTTTTTCCGGAGCCGTGCCGAGGAGCATAGCTATATTTGTTGACTCACTTGGGATTGTTATCAAACTATCACTATGAATGTCGTGGTTGGGGGAGACGAGCACCTATGGGGCAGGGGCCCCTTCTCGGTCCGGCAGGGAGCGGAGGGCGCATGAAGAGCAGATCGAGGTCGAGCGCGCGGGGGATTTTACCCAGCTTCGGAGCTCTCCGGAGAGATAAAACTCCTACTGCTGCTTTGTGTTTGTATTTGTTCTTGCTTGAGAGCGTGGGTATGCTGTAGTCTCGAATGAGTCGAACCGAACCCCTTCTACGTGCGCACGGGCCTTCCTTTTATAGTCTAAAGGGGTCACCGACAGGTGGCAACGCAGAGAGAGGGGTAGAAAGGTAAAAACGCGGGTTGGTACAACCACTATCAACAGTGTCCCCTACCGAACTCTGACGGCAGGGGACAAGGGCATTTAATGCCCGTCCGGTCGCTCCAACAAAGGCAGAAACGACCGTTAGGGGCGCCACCGACGCCAGATGGCCTCCTAGTCACCTTCACTTGCCACCTCGCCGCTAGGCTGCACAGCCTACACGCCACGTGCTCCGTGAATGATCCCGTGGCGACACGCCGTCGGGTGAGCCGGAGCGGGCGCAGAGTGGTGGCCGCCACGCAAGCGCCTTTGCCGCGTCTCGTCTTTGTCGCACCCGCAAGCTTGCCGCTCGTCGGGTCTTGCCGGACGCGCGGTGCATCGCGGCAAGTCTTCTAAAGTGCCTTGGTTGGCCTTCCCGGCAAGCTCCTCTTGCCGGGGTCTTGTCCTTCCCGGCAAGCTCCTCTTGCCGGGGTCTTGTCCTTCCCGGCAAGCTCCTCTTACCCGGGCCTTGTCTTCAAAGTTTACACTTTGTTCTTGAATGGCAGTAAATGGGAATGACGAAGGGTCTTGGCGGGCGTCTGGCAAGCCTTGCCGCGGGACGCTGCGACTGCCCGTGCACAAGTTCGGGGTACTAAGGTACCCCTACTTTAGTACACCGACAGGAGCCCCCGGGCCTGGGCCATACACGGTGCCGAGCGCTGTTGGGCCAGGCCCAAAACAGGGCACGGGCACGCGTGGCCTGGGTCCAAACCAAATCCGCTCCGTATCCACCACGGCCTCCCGTAACGGCACTCGTCAATCGCAGCGTCGTGGGAGACGTGGGTGGCGTGCACGATTTTCGAGGCGTCCACCCCCCGTGATCACGGGGCGGGGCGAGGTCACCTCATCCGTCGCCTCGGTTCTGCATCCCCGCCACGCGGCTCCCATGCGCTTGGGGTCGTGGGCGGTGGAAGTGGAAATCGGGCCATCGCGAAGGGGCAGCGGGTCGGCCCCACTCCCTGCTCTTCCTTTGCCTTGATTCGCTGAGCGGGCGGCCGAGCCCCCACCTCGCTCCTTAAAAAGAGCGGAAGGGGAGCGCAGAAGCCCGCACTCTCTCATCTCCTCCTTTCTTCAGCTTCCGCTCTCCTTTCTCTCATTCGCCATGGAGAAAAGGAACCCTGGCCCTTCATCGGTGGCGGCGAGGGTCGCCGCCAGACAGCGCATCCCTCCCTATCCCGCGCCTGTGGTGGCAGAGCCAGCCACAAGGGGAAGAGGGAGGGGGCGAGGTCGAGGACAAGGTCGAGGACGAGGTCGAGGCGCTCGGGGAAGAGGCGGGCGGGGCGGCGCACCATCTCCGCCTCCGCCGGCGGTTATTCTCCCCGCGGCGGTCCATACAGGGGACGACCCTTGCGAGTTCTTCGTCAAGCTGCGCCAGGCGCCTCATCATCGCCTCCGGCTTCCAGCTCCGTTTGCGAGCGCGATGGAGTCGGATCCGCCCGAGACGCTGAGACTGCACATGAGGGGCTGTGGGATCAGCGGCACGCGAGTCCGCGTTGTATTCCCAGCCCCTAATGCGATGTATCTTGATCGTGGGTGGAAGACGTTCGCCCGTATCCACAGCCTGATGGCGGGGTTTACCCTCCATTTTAAGTTAATGGAGGGCGACCTCCTCTCCGTCAAGGTCTTCAGGGACTCCAGCACTCGGGCGAAGTGCTGCGTGGACAGCTCCTCCGACAGCAAAGACTCCCCCTCGAGCAAGAGTGACAAGGAGGAGAGCGACAGCGACGACGAGGGTAGCGGGCGGCGGGATGGCGGGCCCGACTAGGTGTCGGGCGTCGCCTCATGCGTCACCGGCGACCCCATCATCCGTGTTGCCGGCTCCTCGAACTCCCCGGGGTCGTCTCCTTGGGCGGCTAGCGTAGGGAGGCTGCGGAAGGGGAAGAGGGCTGGCGACAAGGCCGTCAAGTCGGAGTACGAGGGCGTAGTGCCCTCGACAGCGGCCGACGCCCCGCCGCCTGCCTTGAGCCCCGCTTCCGGCGCCGCCATCACCGTCCAGCCTTCGGACGGCCCCCGGGATGTTCTCTTGGTGTCTTCTGGCACCTGTAGCTCGCCTAGGTGCCTCTTTTGCCCTTTTCGCCTCCTTGACCTACCTCCTGAAAAGAGAGACAGGAAAGGGATTACGGGCATCTTATCTTTTTAATTTGTAAGCCTTCGGGCCTTAGCCGCATCAAAACCTGGTAATCCTCTCTTTCATGTTTTTCATCCTCTATGGACTGTACCTGTCTGGGATGTTTTTTAATGAAAAGGGGATGCTTGCCGGGTTTTTTGTCTTGCGGGTTGAACCCACGTCAAGGAGCTAATCCTTGGTATCTCTCGGACAGACATTTCATCTTCCGGCAACAGGCCCTGCTGCCTCCCCACGTTACTCGACCTTTCTCACGCCTTTGACGGAGGCGGGAACGAGGTGGGTGCGGCCTCCCCGTCTCATCCCTTGTATGTTTTTACCCTACGCTTTTAGGGAACTTGCCGGCGCTAACACGCTTGCCGCGAAGCGCCGAAAAGCGAACATCGCCAGCCTCTTTGGCAGTGTTGCCTCCGGCAAGAAACCTCGTCGGGGCTAGTTGCAGCACGCTTTTATTGTTGAGCGGACTCGAAACAAAGTAAGGGCGCAACTTAGCCACGAGCCGGTTCCTCTGCGCACAGGTTTTCCATACAAGGCACGGCAGTTTTCGGGAATAAACGCGGTTTCGCATTCCCCAGTCCATAAGAGGATGCATGATGAGGGATGAAAGACTTATCTGATATCGCAGCCCCCGGCAACTCTGGCTTGCCGCGTATGAATCTTGGTACTCGCAGCCCCCAGCAACACTGGCTTCCCGGGGCCCAGGTGCCGGCGCGTCCTTCTTCTCCTTCCTTGTCACTGTTATTTTAGTTATGAGAACAACTTAGTCAGTGCCGTAACAAGTTACTTTCGTAATATAACTTTGTCCTGGGCAATGCTGGCTATGTTATCTCCTTTATTCAGTTCCATTTCTTGTATGTCTTTACCCTACGCTTTTAGGGAACTTGCCGGCGCTAACACGCTTGCCGCGAGCGCTGAGTGCGGAACATCAGCAGCCTGCTAGCGGTGTTGCCTCCGGCAAGAAACCTCATCGGGGCTAGTTGCAGCACACTTTTATTGTTGAGCGGACTCGAAACAAAGTAAGGGCGCAACTTAGCCACGAGTTGATTCCTCCGTGCACAGGTTTTCCATACAAGGCATGGTCGTTCAAGGAGTATAACTTAAAAATTTAAAGACTGACTGTGCTCAAACTTTGGCAACTTAGCTTTTCTGTCTTCTGCGTTCCGGCAAGGCTGTGCTTCTTTGAATGACACCTAGTCCACATCGTTATCAAGCTCCGACAACGAGGACTAAAGGCGCAAATACTGCTGCGGGAACATCCGCTTCTACGGCAAGAATCTGGGATCCTGCCGGAGCGTGATGCTCCCCGGCAAGCGTGTCTGGACACAGCTTGTCGGGAGCGTCTGCTTCAACGAAACAAACCCTAGGGCTTGTCAGAGCAGACTGCTCCTCAGCACTTTTTGTGTTGATCCTGGGGACCTTCTTGGCGGCGGCTTTGGGGAGCTCTGCCGGAAAGTAGTCGCCAGTAACCAACTTTCTCTTCTTGTGGCTGCACAGATTTATCCTTGCCGGAATTAGAACTTGTCGGGGAAGCCCCCTGCTTGTCGCTGGACTCGCTTGCCGCGGCTGTTGGCTCGTCATCTGCCTCCCTTTCCGCTACTAACGCAGCACTAACCACTTGATTGGTTGCCGCTAGATACAGCAGCAACTTCTCTTGTGGCTTAGGTGCGACAAGTACTGGAGTGGAGGATAGGTATCTCTTCAAGTCTTGTGGCGCGGCCTCCGCTTCTGGAGTCCATTTCATTGGACCTGCCTTTTTCAAAATTTTGAAAAACGGCAGGGCGCGCTCAGCAGACTTAGAGATGAACCTACTGAGAGCAGCAACGCAGCAGGCAAGCCTTCGCACATCCTTGACGCTCTTCGGGGCTTCGATCTGCTCAATGGCTTTGACCTTGTCGGGGTTGGCTTCAATCCCCCTCTGAGACACAAAGAATCCAAGAAGCTTGCCAGAAGGGACTCCAAACACGCATTTCTCGGGATTCAACTTGAGATTGATCTTGCGCAGATTTGCAAAAGTCTCGTCCAAATCTTGGATCAAAGTTGCCCTGTCTCTGCTCTTGACCACTATGTCATCCATGTAAGCTTCTACATTTCTGTGTAGCTGTGGCTCGAAAGCATGACTGACTACTCTTGCAAACGTTGAACCGGCATTCTTTAGTCCGAAAGGCATTCGTACAAAGCAGTACGTGCCACATGGAGTAATGAATGCGGTTTTCTCTTCATCCTCTTCTGCCATGAAGATCTGATGATATCCTAAGTATGCATCCAAAAATGAAAGCAGATCACATCCTGCCGTGGAGTCGACAATCTGGTCAATGCGCGGCAAGGGAAATGGATCTTTGGGACAAGCTTTATTAACATCAGTGAAGTCAATACAAAGCCTCCACTTCCCGCTTGCTTTGCGCACGATTACTGGATTGGCTAACCACGTTGGATGGAGTACTCCTCGGACCAAGCATGCTGCTTCCAATTTCTTGATCTCTTCGGCAATGAACTCTTGACGCTCTACTGCTTGCTTCCTGACTCTCTGCTTGACGGGCTGTGCGTGAGGGCAGACGGCAAGGTGGTGCTCAATTAGTTTCCTGGGAACACCGGGGATGTTAGATGGTTGCCATGCAAACACATCGACATTTGCCCGCAGGAAAGCAACGAGTGCGCTTTCCTATTTAGGGTCAAGCGTGGCACTGATGGTGAAGGTACCACCGGTGCCGTCCTCCTTGGCGGCCACTTTCTTGGTCTCAGGTGTCGCTGTCTTTGCCTTCTTGTACTTGCCGGTGGAGCTCAATGGTGCGTCCTCGACGGTAGCGCAAAGACTCAAGAGGTGCGCTTGCGGAGTGGGCATCGAGCTACTCTTGCGGACTTGGTCTTCTTCTTCTTTACCCCGGGAGCTTCAGCGGCAAGTGGTTTGCGCTCTGCTGTGGCTGCTGCTTCCCGGTAGATCTTGTTGGTACAGATAAGTGCATCTTTCTTGTCACCATGGACAGAAATAACACTTATCGGACCAGGCATCTTGAGCACATTGTATGCGTAGTGAGAGGCTGCCATGACCTTGGCGAGCGCTGGACGGCCGAGTATCCCATTGTAGGGCAATGGGAAATCAGCAACATCAAATGTGACTCTCTACATCACGAAGTTCAGCTCGCTGCCAAAAGTTACTAGCAAGCAGATCTTCCCCTCGCTTGCTCCTTCCCGGTTTATTCCTTGAAAGGTACCGGTCTCTTGAGCTCATTGTCGGGGATCTGGAGCTTCTTGAGCACCGCGGGAGAGATCAGATTCAGGCCGGCCCCGCCGTCAACCAACATCTTCGTGACCTTGAGGTTGCGGATGGTTGGCGAAACCAGCATCGGCAAGCACCCAACCGCAGTGATGCGATTAGGGTGATCCTCAACGTCAAAAACGATGGGCGTGCTGGACCACTTCAGGGGCTTGCACGATTTGACTGATGGTTCCGCTGCATTCACTTCCCGCACCCACTGCTTGAGTTGACGGTGTGAGGTGTGCAGAGAAGCACCGCCGTCTACGCACAAAACCTCCGTTGCCTTCTGAAACTCTTGGTCGTCGGTCTCATCCTCATCCATCTCATCATCCTCATCTTCGTCTTCGTCCTTGTCGCGGCCACGGGGAGGCATGTCTCCTTGCCGCTGCTTGGCCTTGCTGCGGTGCCCTCCCCGGACGGGACGCTTCTTGCCGGATCCTCTGCCACCTTCCTGGGCCTTCTCCTTGTCGCGACGCTCATATTCAGCTTTCTGTAGCTCTGCCATCTACTCAACCTTCTTGCATGCTTGGAGATCATGGCCCTTGGTGCGATGGATCTTGCAATACTGCTTGCCGGAGCCGTCCTGCTTGTCGGCGGCCACCACAGCCTCGCTGGAGTCACCAGCTTTGGCTTTGTCGACGCCGCCTCCGTTGCCAGACTGCTCAACAACTAGCACATCCTTAGCTTTCCTCTTTCTGTTATTCCGCCTCCGGTTCCTCTTCGCTGGAGGGGCGTCCTCACTGTCAGATCCCTCCGCTCCTACATTCTCTCCGGGGAGTTTCCTCCCCTCTTCAGCCCGTGCACACTTGTTGGCCAGAGCATATAGCTCGCTGACATCTCTGATTTTGCACATCACCATCTCCTCCCTCATCCTGCGGTTACGCATGTTCTGATGGAACGCGCTGATAACCGCGGCAGGGTGGACGTCTGGGATGTTGCGCTGCACCTGGCTGAATCTCTGTATGTACTTGCGCAGGGGTTCCCCTTCCTTCTAGGCAAGCAAATGAAGATCGCTTTCCTGGCCATGGGGCTTGTGGCCGCCTGTAAAGGC
This sequence comes from Aegilops speltoides, assembly GCA_021437245.1. NCBI lineage: Eukaryota > Viridiplantae > Streptophyta > Magnoliopsida > Poales > Poaceae > Aegilops > Aegilops speltoides. The sequence goes on from CM038145.1 coordinate 104,327,337, forward strand.
GCCGACAAACTGATGGCACAGGTCCGCCCACGAAGAAATGGAGTTGTCCGACAAGTGCATGAGCCAAGATCTGACGTTGGGCTTGAGCACCAGCGGGAAGTAGTTGGCGAGGATCTTGTCGTCACGCCCCCGGCAGCCTGCACCGCTATGGTGTAGATGCTGAGGAAATCTGACGGATGGATCCTGCCATCGTACTTCTCGGGCACGTCTGGTTTGAAGTTCTTGGTTACGGGCCCGGACTGCCGCGGACACGGGTGAGCGCAGGGCAACCTACACAGTCTGACAAGTCGCTGGTTCCCCGGGCGCATGCATATCGACAGTGGGCCCAGCTAGGCTGGTCGACCGACGTCGCGCTTCTCTCGGCGCCGATCGCGAGTGCGGCGCGATTCTTGTCGTCATTCTTGGAGAACTTGGCATTGATCGCGGCGAGCTCGCCGGTCCGACGATGCAGTGGAGTCGGTGTCGAGGTAGGCCCGGCGAGTCGGCGATCTTGGCCTTCGGGGCGGGGAGTGCATGGTGGTGGCACCCCCGCCGGTCTTATCGGCGTCGGCTTGCGCCTGGGCGTCTTGCCGGGGCTTCGATGTGCTCGGTTGCTGGGGCTTGTCGGCGTTGGCGAAGCCGACGAGGCTCTGAATGGTCATCCTCCAGTCGTCAATTTTGTGTGGCGCTGGAGGGTAATCTAGAAGCAGCTGGGCTCGGGCTAGCGCTTCCTCTGGGGTCTTCAGCGGCGGCGGCGAGCGGCGCGAGGAGCGGGATACGCTCGGACTCCCAACTGGGTTGGAAGGAGCAGTACCCCATCCAGGCGACAGCACCTCACTCATGCCAGCATGCTGGCATGCATGCTGGTCTTGAACGTCCCGCGATCCGCCGGCTTGGCCTTGTTCCAATGCGAGCACGGTGCTGGGAGCACCGTGGCGTTGTCGATCTTGCCCCTCCTGGGAGGGGTGCGATGTATGTACAGACGCTGAAGCTTGCGGGGCCTTGTCCTTGGACCTGGTGACGACGTGAGTCCCACCGTCGGCGCCCGCTCCTCCGCCGGCGTCTACCCTACCGTCCGTTTGCTCCGGCGGCGGTAGAATCGACGTAGACGGAGCGGCCACCTCCGAAGTCTTCTTCGGTGGCATGTCGATGAAGATGTTGATGTAGCGCGCGCGGAGACCGGATCAGGTTCGCACAACCTCGACGTCCCCCTACCTGGCGCGCCAAAGATGTCGTGGGTGGGGGAGACGAGCACCTATGGGGCAGGGGCCCCTTCTCGGTCCGGCAAGGGAGCGGAGGGCGCACGAAGAGCAGATCGAGGTCGAGCGCGCGGGGGATTTTACCCAGCTTCGGAGCTCTCCGGAGAGATAAAACTCCTACTGCTGCTTTGTGTTTGTATTTGTTCTTGCTTGAGAGCGTGGGTATGCTGTAGTCTCGAATGAGTTGAACCGAACCCCTTCTACGTGCGCACGGGCCTCCCTTTTATAGTCTAAAGGGGTCACCGACAGGTGGCAACACAGAGAGAGGGGTAGAAAGGTAAAAATGCGGGTTGGTACAACCACTATCAACAGTGTCCCCTACCTAACTCTGATGGCAGGGGACAAGGGCATTTAATGCCCGTCCGGTCCCTCCAACAGTGCAGGAAACGACCGTTAGGGGCGCCACCGATCGCCACGATGGCCTCCTAGTCACCTTCACTTGCCACCTCGCACCGCTAGGCTGCACAGCTACACGCCACGTGCTCCAGGAATGATCCTGTGGCGACACGTCGTCGGGTGAGCTGGAGCGTGGGCGCAGAGTGGTGGCTTCGCCGTGGCAAGCGCCTTGCCGCGGTCTCTGTCTTGTCACACCCGCAAGCTTGCCGCTCGTCGGGTCTTGCCGGGACGCGCGGTGTGTCGCGGCAAGTCTTCTGAAGTGCCTTGGTTGGCCTTCCCGGCAAGCTCCTCTTGCCGGGGTCTTGTCCTTCCCGGCAAGCTCCTCTCGCCGGGCCTTGTTCTTCCCGGCAAGCTCCTCTTGCCGGGGTCTTGTCCTTCCCGGCAAGCTCCTCTTGCCGGGGCCTTGTCTTCAAAGTTTACACTTTGTTCTTGAATGGCAGTAAATGGGAATGACGAAGGGTCTTGGCGGGCGTCTGGCAAGCCTTGCCGCGGGACGCTGCGACTGCCCGTGCACAAGTTCGGGGTACTAAGGTACCCCTACTTTAGTACACCGACAATGAAGAATCTGAAGGATGCTAAGACTAAGGTTTTTCCCTCTAAGACGAGGGGAGGTAAGGAACTGCCATCCAGCTCCGCTTTATATTCACCCTCTGTTATAAGTAAACTTGCAACCCGACCACATGCTATTAATTATGATGTGTCGCAAGTTATTGATGATGCTACTTCTGCTATGAATGCTACTCACGATGATGCTAGTAACTTGCTTGATGATGATGTGCCACTAGGTGAATTTCTCGATGAACAAATTGCTAGAGTAAGACAACATGATATTGTTGAAACTGATGATGAGCATGAAACTGAAAATCTTGAAACACCTACATAGAACTAGCCCTCCTAGATATGAATTGCCAAAGGTACCGGAAGGTTATGCTATGAGTGAGGAGGCAACTAGAGATATTATTGCTTGTAAGGATATAGATGATCTAGAAAAATTATTATGCAAGTATAAAGAAATATCTTTGAATGCTAGATTGAAATGTGATCCTAAGTTTTCTACTTCACCTATGTTTATCGATGATAAGGATTATGAATTCTCTATCGACCCGGAGTTAATTACTTTGGTTGAATCTGATCCTTTCCATGGTTATGAAACTGAAACTGTTGTGGCACATCTTACTAAGTTGAATGACATAGCCACCCTTTTTGCTCATGATGAGAAGATTCGCTATTACTATATCCTCAAATTATTTCCGTTCTCATCAAAGGGTGATGCTAAAGCTTTGTAAAATACTCTTGCTCCTGGTTGTGTGCATAGTCTGCAGGACATGATTTATTACTTCTCTGAAAAATATTTCCCTGCTCATAAGAAACTAGCTGCCTTGCAGGAAATATTTAACTTTGGGCAAATTGATGAAGAGAGTCTACCACAAGCTTGGGGGAGGCTTCTCCAATTGCTTAATGCTTTGCCTGATCATCCTCTTAAGAAAAATGAAATACATGATATCTTCTATAATGGACTAACCGATGCTTCTAGGGACTTCCTAGATAGTTGTGTTGGTTGTGTTTTCAGGGAACGAACTATTGAGCAAGATAAATAATTATTGAATAACATATTTAAAAATTATGATGATTGGACTCCTCCTGAAACACCGCCTAAACCCACTCCGAAGAAGAGGGGTATCTTATATCTCAGTCTTGAAGATATGCAAGAGGCAAAGAAATATATGAAGGAAAAAGTTATTAAAGCAGAGGATGTTAAAAATTTACCACCTATTGAAGAAATACATGGGCTTGATACACCACCACCACCTAAGGTGGTAGAGGTAAATTATTTAATGAAATTCAATGATAGTAATGATCCTCATAATAAACATCCTAGTCAATGCCTTTATGAGTTTGATAATTACATTAGAAAGCAAGATCACTTCAATGCAAATGTTATGAAACAATTGAAATACAACTCTGATATGATTTCTCACTTAAGTGACTTGTTATTTAGAATCTCAAATGATGTTAGAGGTGTAGGAAAGCATGCCTCTATGGTTCAAACTCAGTTAGAACAAGTTGCTAAATCTCAAAGAGAGTTGCTTGATGGAATGAACAATAATATAAGTGACTTTGCTGTTAGAGTAGCAACTAGAGGAGGTAAAATGACTCAGGAACCACTTTATCCTGAGGGACACCCAAAGAGAGTTGAACAAGACTCTCAAAGAATTAACACTGATGCACCTAGTCCTCCTAAAAAGAAAAAGAAGAAGAAAAATAATAGGACTTTGCCTGCCCCTAGTGAACATGAAGTTGAAAAACCTCTTGATAATGATAATGAAGTTTCTTTCTCTGATGCTGAAACTCAATCTGGTAGTGAACACTCACCTTCTGATAATGAAAAAGATAATGATGAGGTTCATGAAGACACTCAAACTAATAATAAAGAACCAGACAATGATGTTGAGATAGAACCTGCTGTTGATCTTGATAACCCACAACCAAAGAATAAAGATATGATAAAAGAGACTTTGTTGCTAGAAAATAGTGTAAGGAAAGAGAACTATGGGTTCAAAAACCTATGCCCTTTACATCTAAGTAAACTAAAAAGAAAGATGATGAAGAATTTGAACGCTTTGCTGAAATGTTGAGGCTGCGTACTCGCTTGACTTATATCTTAAAAATGCCTCATTACGCAAAGTACATGAAAGACATCATCACCAATAAGAGGAAAACACCAGAAGCTGAAATCTCCACCATGCTTGCTAATTGTACTTTTAAAGATGGAGTACCTAAAAACTTGGAGATCCGGGAATACCAACTATACCTTGTTCCATTAAAAGAAATTATGTGAAAACTACTTTATGTGATATGGGAGCTGGTGTTAGTGTTATGCCTTTCTCTTTATATAAAAGACTTGATTTGAATAAACTCCCACCTACTGAAATATCTTTGCAAATGGCTGACAAATCAACTGCCATACCTATTGGTATTTGTGAGGATGTGCCCATTGTTGTTGCTAATGTTACTATTCTGACTGACTTTGTTATACTTGAGATGCCCGAGGACGACAACATGTCGATTATCCTTGGTAGACCCTTCTTGAATACTGCAGGGGCTGTTCTTGATTGCAATAAAAGCCAGGTCACTTTTCATATAAATGGCAATGAGCACATGATACACTTTCCGAAGAAACAATTCCAAGTGAATGGTATAAATGGTATTGAAAAATCTCCGACAATCACTATTGGAAGTTTTCAGCTACCTCTAGCTACGGTTAAAAAGAAATATGAATGCTTATTGTTGGGGACATTCATATCCCCGTTGAGGTAACTTAGTGACTTACGAAAGTTCTTCAGTTTCATGCTAATTGAAAGTTGTTGTTAATAACACTTGATCAACCTTATTAATGGATCATTTTTGAGAGGTATGAAGTTGATGAATTTAGTGAGCACTAACTTTTGTCCCTACCTTTTGTTTTCTGTTTTTGTTAGTTAAGAAAAATAAAATGCCATGCTTAGCCTGTTTTCTGAGTTTTCCGTGCAATAAAAAATGACCAAAAAATAAAAGTTCTCAGAATGCTCTAAAAATTTAATACATTTTTTTGAATATTTAAGAATTTTTGGTGCAAATAATACCAGAGGGAGGTGCACCAGGTGGGCACAACCCACTTGGGCGCGCCAGGACCCCCAGGCGTGCCCTGGTGGGTTGTGGTCCCCACGTGGCCCCCCTCACTTATCTCTTGTTCCCACATCACCACATTCCTCTAGAAAAAATTCACCATTGCTCTCTCTCTCTCTCTCTCTCTCTCTCTCGTGTCCTTGCTCCCAAAACCACGGAACTCGATCTCTTTGCTCGAAGCTCCGTTTCCGAAACTGTTTCGGGGAATTGTTGCTTGGTATGTGACTCCTCCATGTGTCCAATTAGTTTTTGCTTTAGTGGTTTATATTTTGAATAATTAGCTACTCTTGGTGCTGCTATAGATGAGCTTGCATGTTGAATTCTTAGAGTTCTAAGTAGTTTGAATGCTTGTTATGGCCTCTATACATCCTTATGAATAGTTGCTATCATTCTTGTAAAGTTTGCTTGATAAAAATTTGTGACCCAAAATTTTCAGAAATTGTACGCGAATATGATGAACCTGTTTGGAAGGAGTTCTTCGAGAAGAACATCCTCGGAGGCATCTTCTCGTAGTAGCTCCGCTCGTCAGTCTTAAGTTGAACCGAGTGAAAGTTCCATACGAGATGCCGCCACCAAAACATGCTTGTGGCCATGCAATGATTATATGATGAGTGTGGGCATTAAGGAGGAATTTGAACAATATGTTCACAATGCCGATCTCGGTCTCTACATTTCAGATACATGCAACCAACACCTTACTCTCAATGAATCATTTGTGAAAGGATTTAGATTCCATCCCTGTGAGTCTAGGGTATCTTTTAAATTGTATGAAAATCCATTTACCATATCCCTAGAGAGATTCATTCACCACTGCAAAATCCCATTCTGGGGTTCGCTCGATGAACCGCCAAGGTCTGAGTTCGAGATATTCTTGACTAGTCTTTGCTATGGTGAGACTAGGGGAGTGACACAAGGTAGAATAAAGAGCATTCATTTTCCCATGATTCAGTACTTTGCATTATTTAATGGAAAATGTATTGTAGGCAAACAAGATTGTAGTACACTTTGTGCTCCAGACTTGATCCTCATACGCACCGCTCTCACCAGTGAAAAAAGCTATAATCTTAGAGCGATTGTTGCACGTAGGTTGCTTAGTGGATATTTTTATGGTGGAATTTATGCCACACGTTTAGCAAGAGAGATGGGTGTTTCACCTTTTCCCTATGATTCTATTTTACCCATGCAGTACCTAGACTTTGATGCTATGAAATGTCATAAGATCCTTAGAGGTGATCCCCATAATTTCACTTATAAACTGTTGTTTAATAAGGACTCCGTGGTGGACACATATTTGCCTACACATGCTCTCTTTAATGTTCACAACACGGGAAGATATTATGTTCTTGAGAGCGAGACCCGAGCTCATAATGCAGCAGTTGTGGCTGCACGGCGGGCTGAGACATCCGCACCGAGAGCCTCTGTGAGCTACCACTCCGACCATTATGCAGGCTACTGACTGATTACCAAGTTAGGCCAAAAGCCTAAGCTTGGGGGAGTACGTATTCCCACCGACATTACATTCACGTTCACACATTTCATTCCAGTTGTCTGTGTTCATACTTTTTCATTGTATTATCCATGTTAAATTTACTTTCTCGCTTTCTTCTTGTGTGTTTGAAAAACTTTGAGAAAATCCAAAAACATATTTCTTGCTTCTTTTTGTTTTTTCTTCCTAGTTTAAATTGTTGTAGCACTAAAAATAAAACCCAAAAAGATTTCCTTGTTGTTCTTTTACTTGTTGGGAGCTTTCCCATGTAAATAGTTTTTCTCGTCTTTGCTCTTCCCTTTTTATTTGCTTGTTTACGAAAAACCAAAAACTCCAAAAATATTTCAGTGTGTTCCTCTGAATTTATTTTCTTTTTATCGAGTCTTATCGAGGAGAAGACCACAATGAAAATGTTGAGTGGCTCTCAATTGCATTATTGTTGATCTAAGAAAGAGCCCATATTACCTTGTTTTTTTTTGAATAAAATGTTTGCAGATTCTAGCTTAGTCCAGGACACTCTTGCACTATTATTATTTTTCAAATTGTTTGGACGTGCGAGTGAAAGGCAATAATGATGATATTTGATGAACTGGTCGTGGCAGAGAGAAACGGGTATGAACTCGACTTGTTCTATTTTTGTAAATATGTTTAACCTAGTATCCATGATTCAGCCTATTATGATTAAACATGTTTGCAATGACAATTAGAGACTATAGTTTCTCATGCCATGAATAAGTAGCTAGGAGTGTATAATTATTTATCTTGGATGTCAACATTGCGTTAAAATGATTGTGATGTAGTATGATGATATGGTAACCTCCTCTGAATGTTCGAGTGGTTTGACTTGGCACATGTTCATGCATGTAGTTGAATCAAAACCAACATAGCCTCTATGATATTTATGTTCATGGTGTTCATATCCTACTCATGATAGTATCCAATGTTACTTATGCATAATGCATGTTCATGACCGTTGTTGCTCTCTAGCTGGCCGTTTCTCAACCTATTTGCTAGCTTTCACGTGTACTAAGTTGGAATTCTGCTTGTATATAAAAAAACCTGAAACCCAAGTTATTCTAGATGAGCCCATCATACCTACCTATATGCGGTATTACCCTACCGTCCTAAGTAAATTTGCATGTGTCACCTCTAAAAACTTAAAATAAATATCCTCTTTGTATGCCTGGATTGTTCATAGAGCGACAGGAGGTGGTTGGTATCTTCCATGCTAAGCGGGTATTCTCAGGATGGGTGTTTATTCACTCACCATTGCATGAGAAAAGGGGCGGTAATAGGGATTCCCAGTCCCAAATTGCAAAAAGAACTTATCAATAATCAAACAAAAACTCCTATGGACCAATAACCTTTACTTTATTGCTTGGGGACTGCTACTAATGTGTTTAGCATGGAAGATATTGATAACTGATGGTCGCGAAGTTAACAAGAAGGGTGCATGTCTCAAAATTTCATTTAGCTCAGTTTTAAAAACTTGAGCTCTGGAACCTCTACAAATTCATTGCTTCCCTCAGCGAAGGGACTATCTATTTACTTTTATGTTGTGGTATCACCTTCTCAAATAAGCGCCAGAACTTAAGAACAATGTTTTCATGCTGATGCATTGCGTGTAGCTAATGTTGGGTGCATCATGACTGGATCTTTTCTACCATGACTCGCAATGTTTAGTCGCTGCTTGAACTTTGGAGGTGCTCTGCATTTATGTTTTGTAGTCTCGGAAAGGGCTAGCGAGATACCACTATTTTCATATTGTATCATGGTTGTTTTAACAACGTGTTCCTGTTTGAGATGTCTTATTATTGCTCGCTAGTTGATTATGTCATTGATATGAGTTAATATAATTTTTAAGAGTTATTGTCGACACGGTTAGTTATAATCCTTGCTGAAAACATGGGTACTGTTTAAGCTTATTTATGGAAACAACAGCAAAAGAGTTCGTAAAAGTTTTTCTTTTTCACTTTCAGTTTATCTACTGAATTGCTTGATGGCAAGCAAAGGTTTAAGCTTGGGAGAGTTGATATGTCTCCATCGCATCTACTTTTCCTAATGCTTTTCCTCTTGTTTTGGACTCTAATTTGCATGATTTGAATGAAACTAATCCGGACTGACGTTGTTTTCAGCAGAACTACCATGGTGTTGTTTTTCTGCAGAAATAAAAGTTCTTGGAATGGAAGGAAACTTTGCAAGGATTTTTATACAATAAAAGAGAATTTCTGGAGCCAAGAACCACCGGAGGGGGGCACTTGGGTGGGCACAACCCACCAGGGCACGCCACCCCCTCCAGGCACACCCAGGTGGGTTGTCCCCACCTGGTGGCCCCGTAGACCATGAAACCGACGCTATAAAATCCTATTTTTCCAAAAAATAATCAGGGAGAAAGAATTATCACGTTCTTCAATCGGGAGGCTAGTGAAGGAAATATGCCCTAGAGGCAATAATAAAGTTATTATTTATTTCCTTATTTCATGATAAATGTTTATCATTCATGCTAGAATTGTATTAACCGGAAACTTGATACATGTGTGAATGAATAAACAAACAACATGTCACTAGTATGCCTCTACTAGACTAGCTTGTTAATCAAAGATGGTTATGTTTCCTGACCATGAACAAGGAGTTGTTATTTGATTAACGAGGTCACATCATTAGTAGAATGATCGATTGACATGACCCATTCCTTAGCTTAGCACACGATCGTTTAGTATGTTGCTCTGCTTTTATCCATGACATATACATGTTCCTGTAACTATGAGATTATGCAACTCCGTTTACGGAGGAACACTTTGGTGCTACCAAACGTCACAACGTGAATCGGGTGATTATAAAGGAGTACTACAGGTGTCTCCAAAGGTAGATGTTGGGTTGGCGTATTTGAGATTAGGTTTTGTCACTCCGATTGTCGGAGAGGTATCTCTGGCCCTCTCGGTAATGCACATCATCAAGCCTTGCAAGCACTACAACTAATGAGTTAGTTGTGAGATGATGTATTACGGAACGAGTAAAGAGACTTGCGTAACGAGATTGAACTAGGTATTGGATACCGACGATCGAATCTCGGGCAAGTAACATACCGATGACAAAGGGAACAACGTATGTTGTTATGCGGTCCGACCGACAAAGATCTTCGTAGAATATGTAGGAACCAATATGGGCATCCAGGTCCGCTGTTGGTTATTGACCGTGAATAGTTCTAGGTCATGTCTACATTGTTCTCGAACCGTAGGGTCCGCACGCTTAAGGTTTCGATGGCGATGTTATTATGAGTTTATGTATTTTGATGTACGAAGGAGTTCGAGTCCCGGATGTGATCACGGACATGACGAGGAGTCTCGGAATGGTCGAGACATAAAGATTGATATATTGGAAGCCTATGTTTGGAGTTGAATGGTTCCGCGGCGGAATTCTGGAGTACCGGAGGTTACTGGAACCCCGGGAGGTAAATGGGCCTCGATGGGCCCTAGTGGAAAGGAGGAGCGGCAGCCCAAGCCTGGCAGCGCCTCCCCCTTCCCTAGTCCTACTAGGACTAGGAGAAGGGGCCGCCCCTCTCTCTTTTCCCCCCAGGAATCCTAGTCCAACTAGGATTGGGGAATCCTACTCCCAGAGGGAGTAGGACTCCAGTGCGCCCTCCTTGGCCGCCCCCCTTCCCCTGCTCCTTTATATACGGGCAGGGGGCACCTGGAACACACAAGTTGATCGTGAGATCGTTCCTTAGCCGTGTCGGTGCCCCCTCCACCATATTCCACCTCGGTTATACTGTCGCGAAGCTTAGGCGAAGCCTGCGCCGGTGAAACATCAAGATCGTCACCACGCCGTCAGTCTTGTGGAACTCTCCTCGACACTCGGCTGGATCGGATCGAGGGACGTCATCGAGCTGTCGTGTGTCAAGAACTCGGGCGCCGGAGTAACGGCGCCGGGATCGGTCGGATCGCGAGGAGAACGTCGACTACTTCCTCTACGTTGTGATCGCTTCGCCGGGTCTACAAGGGTATGTAGACAACACTCTCCCCTCTCGTTGCTATACATCACCATGATCTTGCGTGTGCGTGGGAAAATTTTGAAATTACTATGTTCCCCAACAAGGGCATCCGAGCCTAGGTTTTTCTATGGTTTGATGTTTTGCACGAGTAGAACACAAGTGAGTTGTGGGCGATACAAGTCATACTACCTACCAGCATGTCATACTTTGGTTCAGCGGTATTGTGAGATGAAGCGGCCTGACCGACATTACGCGTGCGCTTCTGCGAGACTGGTTTCACCGCTGCGAGCACTCGTTGCTTAAAGGTGACTGGTGGGTGCTGTCTCTCTCACTTTAGTTGAACTGAGTGTGGCTACGCCCGGTCCTTGAGAAGGTTAAAGCGGAGTCTATTTGACGAAATATCGTTGTGGTTTTGATGCGTGGGTGAGACTGGTTCTTGCTTAAACCCGTAGCAGCCACGTAAAATTTGCAACAACAAAGTAGAGGACGTCTAACTTGTTTTTGCAGGGTATGTTGTGATGTGATATGGTCAAGACGTGATGCTATATTTTATTGTATGAGATGATCATGTTTTGTAACGAAGTTATCGGCAATGGCGGGAGCCATATGGTTGTCGCTTTATTGTATGCAATGCAATCGCCTGTAATGCTTTACTTTATCACTAAGCGGTAGCGATAGTCGTAGTAGCATAAGTTTGGCGAGGCGACAACGATGCTGCGATGGAGATCAAGGTGTCGCGCCGGTGGCGATGGTGATCAAGGTGGTGCTGCAAGATGGAGATCGTGAAGCACAAGATGATGATGACCATATCATATCACTTATATTGATTTGCATGTGATGTTTATCCTTTTATGCATCTTATCTTGCTTTGATTGACGGTAGCATTATAAGATGATCTCTCACTAAATAATCAAGAAGTGTTCTCCCGGTATGCACCGTTGCCAAAGTTAAATCGTGCCCGGACACCACGTGATGATCGGGTGTGATAAGCTCTCGTCCATCTACAACGGGTGCAAGCCAGTTTTGCACACGCAGAATACTCGGGTTATACTTGACGAGCCTAGCATATGCAGATATGGCCTCGGAACACGGAGACCGAAAGGTCGAGCATGAATCATATAGTAGATATGATCAACATAAGATGTTCACCATTGAAAACTACTCCATTTCACGTGATGATCGGTTATGGTTTAGTTGATTTGGATCACGTGATCACTTAGATGACTAGAGAGATGTTTTTCTAAGTGGGAGTTCTTAAGTAATATGATTAATTGAACTTAAATTTATCATGAACTTAGTACCTGATAGTATCTTGCTTGTCTATGTTTGATTGTAGATAGATGGCTCGTGCTGTTGTTCCGTTGAATTTTAATGCGTTCCTTGAGAAAGCAAAGTTGAAAGATGATGGTAGCAATTACACGGATCGGGTCCGTAACGAGATCATCCTCATTGCTGCACGTAAGAGCTACGTCTGGATGCACCGCTAGGTGACAGCTTCTTCTTTGAGCAACACGGATGTTATGAGCGTCTGGCGAGCAAAGTCGATGACTACTCTATAGTTCGATGTGCCATGCTTTACGGCTTAGAACCGGGACTTCAACGGCGTTTTGAGCGTCATGGAGCATATGAGATGTTCGAGAGTTGAAGTTAATATTCAACAGAATGCCCGGATTGAGAGATATGAAGTCTCCAATAAGTTCTATAGCTGCAAGATGGAGGAGAACAGTTACATTAGTGAGCATATACTCGTAATGTCCGGTACTACAATCACTTGACACAATTGGGAGTTAATCTTCCGGATGATTGTGTCATTGATGAATTCTCAATCACCGCCACCAAGCTACAAAGGCTTCGTGATGAACTATAATATGCAAGGGTTAGTAAAGACTATACCTGAGCTCTTCGCAATGCTAAAGGCTGCGGAGGTAGAAATCAAAAAGGAGCATCAAGTGTTGATGGTCAACAAGACCACTAGTTTCAAGAAGAAAGGCAAAGGGAAGAAGAAGGGGAATCTCAAGAAGAACAGCAAGCAAGTTGTCGCTCAGAGAAGAAACCCAAGTCGGCCCTAAACCTGAAACGAGTGCTTCTACCGCAAGCGACTCGTCACTTGAAGCGGAACTGCCCCAAGTATTTGGCGGATAAGAAGGATGGCAAGGTGAACAAAGGTATATGTGATATACATGTTATTGATGTGTACCTTACTAGAGCTCGTAGTAGCACTGGTATTTGATACTGGTTACTGCTGCTAATATTTGCAACTCAAAGCAGGGACTACTGATTGCTTAACTCGGCAAAGGGCGAGGTGACGATCGCGTGGGAAATTGTTCCAAAGTCGATGTGATCGCGGTCGGCACGCTACCTCTACATCTACCTTCGGGATTAGTTTTAGACCTAAATAATTGTTATTTGGTGCTGCGTTGAGCATGAACATTATATCTGGATCTTGTTTGATGCGAGACGGTTATTCATTTAAATCGAGAGAATAATGGTTGTTCTATTTATATGAGTAATATCTTTTATGGTCATGCACCCTTGAGGAATGGTCTATTTTGATGAATCTCGATAGTAGTGATACACATATTCATAATGTTGAAACCAAAAGATGCAGAGTTGATAATGAAAGTGCAACTTATTTGTGGCACTTGCCGTTTAGGTCATATCGATTATAAAGCGCATGAAGAAACTCCATCTTGATGGACTTTTGGAGTCACTTGATTATGAATCACTTGGCACTTCGAACCGTGCCTCATGGGCAAGATGACTAGAACACCGTTCTCGGTACTATGGAGAGAGCAACAGATTTGTTGGAAATCATACATCTGAGATGTATGTGGTCCGATGAATGTTGAGGCTCGTGGCGGATATCGTTATTTTCTCACCTTCACAGATGACTTAAGCGAGATATGGGTATATCTACTTAATGAAACATAAGTCCAAACGTTTGAAAAGTTCAAAGAATTTCAGAGTGAAGTTGAAAATCATCGTAACAAGAAAATTAAGTTTCTACGATCTGATCGTGGAGGTGAATATTTGAGTTACGAGTTTGGTCTACATTTGAAACAATGCGGAATAGTTTCGCAACTCACGCCACCCGGAACACCACAACGTAATGGTGTGTCCGAACGTCAGAATGTCGTGCTTTACTAGATATGGTACGATCTATGATGTCTCTTACAGATTTACCGCTATCGTTTTGGGGTTATGCTCTAGAGACAGCCGCATTCACACTGAATAGAACACCGTCAAAATCCGTTGAGACGACACCTTATGAACTATGGTTTGGCAAGAAACCAAAGTTGTCGTTTCTTAAAGTTTGGGGATGCGATGCTTATGTGAAAAAGCTTCAACCTGATAAGCTCGAACCCAAATCGAGAAATGTGTCTTCATAGGATACCCAAAGGAAACAGTTGGGTACACCTTCTATCACAGATCCGAAGGCAAGACATTCGTTGCTAAGAATGGATCCTTTCTAGAGAAGGAGTTTCTCTCGAAAGAAGTGAGTGGGAGGAAAGTGGAACTTGATGAGGTAATAGTACCTTCTCCCTTACTTGAAAGTAGTTAAATCGCGAAACCAGTTTACGAGACATCCGCACCAAGTAGCGAGGAAGTTGATGATGTTGATCATGAAACTTGAGATCAAGTTACTACGTAACCTCGTAGATCAACGAGTAAGATCCGCACTTGAGTGGTACGGTAATCCTGTTCGAAGTCATGCTACTAGATCATGATGAACCTCACGAACTATGAAGAAGCGATGGTGAGCCCAGATTCATAAAATGGCTTGAGGCCATGAAATCGAGATGGGATCCATGTATGAAAACAAAGTGTGGACTTTGGTTGACTTGCCCGAGGATAGGCAAGCAATAGAAAACAAGTGGATCTTCAAGAAGAAGACCGACGGCGACGGTAATGTTACCGTCTATAAAGCTCGACTTATGCAAAAGGTTTTCGACAAGTTCAAGGGATTGACTACGATGAGACCTTCTCACCCGTGGCGATGCTTAAGTCCGTCCGAATCATGTTAGCGATTGCGCATTTTATGATTATGAAATTTGGCAAATGGATGTAAAGACTGCATTCTGAATGGATTTACGGAAGAAGAGTTGTATATGATGCAACGAGAAGGTTTTGTCGATCCAAAGGAGCTAACAAAGTGTGCAAGCTCCAGCGATCCATCTATGGACTGGTGCAAGCATCTCGGAGTTGGAATAAACGCTTTGATAGTGTGATCAAAGCATTTGGGTTTGTACTGCACTTTTGGAGAAGCTGTCAGATTTACAAGAAAGTGAGTGGGAGCTCTGTAGCATTTCTGATATTATATGTGGATGACATATTGTTGATCGGAAATGATATAGAATTTCTGGATAGCATAAAGGGATACTTGAATAAGAGTTTTTCAATGAAAGACCTCGGTGAAGCTGCTTACATATTGGGCATTAAGATCTATAGAGATAGATCAAGACGCCTAATTGGACTTTCACAAAGCACATACCTTGACAAAGTTTTGAAGAAGTTCAAAATGGATCAAGCAAAGAAAGGGTTCTTGCCTGTGTTACAAGGTGTGAAGTTGAGTCAGACTCAATGCCCGACCACTGCAGAAGATAGAGAGAAAATGAAAGATGTTCCTATGCTTCAGCCATAGGCTCTATCATGTATGCAATCTTGTACCAGACTGATGTATGCCTTGCTATAAGCCTAGCAGGAGGTACCAAAGTAATCCAGAGTGGATCATCGACAGCGGTCAAGAACATCTGAAATACGAAAAGGACTAAGGATATGTTTCTCGTATATGGAGGTGACAAAAGCTCATCGTAAACAGTTACGTTGATGCAAGCTTTGACACCGATCCGGACGATTCTAAATCGCAAACCGGATCGTATTTACACTAAGCGGAGGAGCTGTCGGTTGGTGCAGTTCTAAACAAAGCGTCGTGGCGGGATCTACATGTGAAGCGGAATACATAGCAGCTTCGAAGCAGCTAATGAAGGAGTGCGGATGAAGGAGTTCATATCCGATCTAGGTGTCATACCTAGTGCATCGGGTCCAATGAAAATCTTCGTGACAATCTTCGAGCAATTGCCTTAGCAAAGGAATCCAGATTTCACAAGAGGACCAAGCACATCAAGAGACGCTTCAATTCCATCGGGACTTAGTCGGACCGGAGACATAGAGATTTGCAAGATACATACGGATCTGAATGTTGCGACCCGTTGACTAAGCCTCTTCCACGAGCAAAACATGATCAGCACCAAGACTCCATGGGTGTTAGAATCATTACTATGTAATCTAGATTATTGACTCTAGTGCAAGTGGGAGACTGAAGGAAATATGCCCTAGAGGCAATAATAAAGTTATTATTTATTTCCTTATTTCATGATAAATGTTTATCATTCATGCTAGAATTGTATTAACCGGAAACTTGATACATGTGTGAATGAATAAACAAACAACATGTCACTAGTATGCCTCTACTAGACTAGCTTGTTAATCAAAGATGGTTATGTTTCCTGACCATGAACAAGGAGTTGTTATTTGATTAACGAGGTCACATCATTAGTAGAATGATCGATTGACATGACCCATTCCTTAGCTTAGCACACGATCGTTTAGTATGTTGCTCTTGCTTTTATCCATGACATATACATGTTCTGTAACTATGAGATTATGCAACTCCGTTTACGGAGGAACACTTTGGTGCTACCAAGCGTCACAACGTAATCGGGTGATTATAAAGGAGTACTACAGGTGTCTCCAAAGGTAGATGTTGGGTTGGCGTATTTCGAGATTAGGTTTTGTCACTCCGATTGTCGGAGAGGTATCTCTGGGCCCTCTCGGTAATGCACATCATCAAGCCTTGCAAGCACTACAACTAATGAGTTAGTTGTGAGATGATGTATTACGGAACGAGTAAAGAGACTTGCGGTAACGAGATTGAACTAGGTATTGGATACCGACGATCGAATCTCGGGCAAGTAACATACCGATGACAAAGGAACAACGTATGTTGTTATGCGGTCCGACCGACAAAGATCTTCGTAGAATATGTAGGAACCAATATGGGCATCCAGGTCCGCTGTTGGTTATTGACCGTGAATAGTTCTAGGTCATGTCTACATTGTTCTCGAACCGTAGGGTCCGCACGCTTAAGGTTTCGATGGCGGTTATTATGAGTTTATGTATTTTGATGTACCAAGGAGTTCGAGTCCCGGATGTGATCACGGACATGACGAGGAGTCTCGGAATGGTCGAGACATAAAGATTGATATATTGGAAGCCTATGTTTGGAGTTCGAATGGTTCCGGCGAAAACGGAATTTATCGAGTACCGGAGGTTACTGGAACCCCCGGAGGTAAATGGGCCTCGATGGGCCCTAGTGGAAAGGAGGAGGGGCAGCCCAAGCCTGGCACAGCGCCTCCCCTTCCCTAGTCCTACTAGGACTAGGAGAAGGGGCCGCCCCTCTCTCTTTCCCCTCCGGAATCCTAGTCCAACTAGGATTGGGGAATCCTACTCCCAGAGGAGTAGGACTCCAGTAGCGCCCTCCTTGGCCGCCCCCCTTCCCCTGCTCCTTTATATACGGGGCAGGGGGCACCTGGAACACACAAGTTGATCGTGAGATCGTTCCTTAGCCGTGTCGGTGCCCCCTCCACCATATTCCACCTCGGTTATACTGTCGCGAAGCTTAAGCGAAGCCCTGCTACGGTGAAACATCAAGATCGTCCCACGCCGTCGTCGTGGAACTCTCCCTCGACACTCGGCTGGATCGAGTCGAGGGACGTCATCGAGCTGTACGTGTGTCAAGAACTCGGGCGTCGAGTAACGGCGCCGGATCGGTCGGATCGCGAGGAGAACGTCGACTACTTCCTCTACGTTGTGATCGCTTCGCTTGGGTCTACAAGGGTATGTAGACAACACTCTCCCTCTCGTTGCTATACATCACCATGATCTTGCGTGTGCGTAGGAAAATTTTGAAATTACTACGTTCCCCAACAGCTAGATCTGGAGTCTGTTTGGGGCTCCGGGGAGGGGGATCTTCGATCTTCGTCATCACCAACCCTTCTCCATCACCAATTCCATGATGCTCCCCACCGAGAGTGATTAATTACTTTGTAGGTTCACAGGTTGGTGAGGACTTGGATGAGATTCATCATGTAATCGAGTTAGTTTTGTTAGGGCCTGATCCCTAGTATCCATTATGTTCTGAAATTGATGTTGCTATGACTTTGCCATGCTTAATGCTTGTCACTTTGGGCCCGGTTGCCATGATTTAAGATCCGAACTGTTTATGTTATCGCCATTATATTCATGTTCTCGATCCGATCTTGCAAGTTATAGTCACCTACTACGTGTTATGATCTGGCAACCCCGAAGTGACAATAGCCGGGACCACTCCCGGTGATGATCGTAGTTTGAGGAGTTCATGTATTCATCGTGTTTAATGCTTTGTTCCGGTTCTCTATTAAAAGGAGGCCTTAATATCCCTCTGTTTCCAATAGAACTCCGCTGCGACGGGAGGGTAGGACAAAAGATGTCATGCAAGTTCTTTCCATAAGCACGTATGACTATTTACAGAATACATGCCTACATTATATTTATGAACTGGAGCTAGTGCCGTATTGACCTAGGTTATGACTGTCTCATGATGAATATCATCCAATGAATTGCCGATCCAATGCCTACGATTTACCTACATATTGTTCTTGCTAAGTTACTACTGCTGCTGTCACTATTGTTACGGCTAAAGAACCATTGCTATCATTATTACCGTTACGTTTGTTGTTGCTATCACTATCAAAACTATCATACTACTTTGTTACTGATCACTTTGCTGCAGATAATTAATCTCCAGGTGTGGTTCAATTGACAACTCAGCTGCGAATACTTGCAGATATCTTTGGCTCCCCTTGTGTCAAATCTATAAATTTGGGTTGAATACTCTACCCTCGAAAACTGTTGCGATCCCATATACTTGTGGGTTATCAGTCACCAAATCATGTAAATCATATAATACTATATCATCAACGAACGTTAAGCGTGCGGACCCTACGGGTTCGAGAACTATGTAGACATGACCGATACACCTCTCTGGTCAATAACCAATAGCAGAACTTGGATGCTCATATTGGCTCCTACATATTCTATGAAGATCTTTATCGGTCGAACCGTCATGACAACATACGTAATTCCCTTTGTCCATGGTATGTTACTTGCCCGAGATTCGATCGTTGGTATGTACATACCTAGTTCACTCTCGTTACCGACAAGTCTCTTTACTCATTCCGTAATACATCACCTCGTGACTAACTCCTTAGTCGTTTGCTTGCAAGCTTATGATGCGTATTACAGAGAGGGCCCAGAGATACCTCTCCGATACTCGGAGTGACAAATCCTAATCTCGATATATGCCAACTCAACAAACACCTTCGGAGATACCTGTAGAGCATCTTTATAATCACCCAGTTACGTTGTGACGTTTGATAGCACACAAGGCATTCGTCCAGTATCTAGGAGTTGCATAATCTCGTAGTCGAAGGAATATGTATTTGACATGAAGAAAGCAATAGCAATAAAACTGAACGATCATTATGCTAAGCTAACGGATGGGTCTTTCCATCACATCATTCTCCTAATGATGTGATCCCATTATCAAATGACAACTCATGTCCATGGTTAGGAAACCTTAACCATCTTTGATCAACGAGCTAGTCTAGTAGAGGCTCACTAGGGACATGGTGTTTGTTTATGTATTCACACATGTATCAAGCTTTCCGATCATTACAATTCTAGCATGAATAACAAGCCTTTATAATGAATAAGGAAATATAAAATAACAACTTTATTATTGCCTTTAGGGCATATTTCCTTCAAGGCTGGCCCGTTAGCACGAAGCCACGACACTAGATTGGTCTGGCCCATCACCGGCTAATCGAACCGTGCCAAGCACTCCACGGGCCATGCTTGGGCCTCTAGGCTGAGCACGCGCGGTGGCACACGACCAGTTTATCTAGTTTATCTTTTTATATTTCTTGTATATGTGGCCTATAACTAGCCCAACAGGTTAAATTGGCCCAAAAATAGCCAACAAGCCAATAACACATGAGCCTACATGTCTAGCGACTCGATGGTTTGACCCGATTAGTAAAGGGGTTGTGCTTGGGTGTGAGGGCGCACAAGTGCACAACACGCCCATTTATTAACCGTTCCCTTGTGGGTCGTGCCGTGCCGGCCCGTTTGGGCAACTTTGGTTCAATGAGACATAATATATGGAGATAACATGCAAAAAATGGGCTCTAAAATGCATAAAATATAGTACCATCGGTTTGTGACTTTCTCAGTCGTGTAGTTATCAGGGGTTTCAAACATGACAAGCAGGTTGACTCACCCAGTCATTATGGCCTGATGTCCAAGGCTATAACTATGGAAGGGTGCACTAACATGTGTCATTAAGGAGCATAGGATCCCCGTGTTGTTGAGGGTGTCCATTTAGGATACTGAAACCTCTGTTGCCGTCCATTAGCGTCCTCGTAAGCCAAACTCCAGCAACGATGCGACCAAGGACTAGGGCTGACGGTGCCATACATCAAGGTACCCGACCTCCGAGGAACAAGGTCGCTAGGCCTGCCTCGGAGCTCAGACATAGCCTAGGCCCCTCATACTAATGGCGGGCCTCCTCTAGAAGGATATACATTAATTCTACCACAATACATGTACTCTGGTACAAAACTTGGGTGCCAAGCCATGTAAGTTGACTTGGGCACTTGTAACCCTAGCCCTCACCCATGTATATAAGGGGAGGTAGGGGCCTCTCAACTTGAACCTGGGTAAATCTGTGTCTTGTGTGCAACCCCAATCTGATCTCTATGCGCACTCCCCCCATGAGGAACCCCATGTAGGGATCTGATGGGATTTTGCTCTGCCAATTGGCTCGCCATGTAGGGGTTGGTGTGCATAGGTACTATGTTAAAATGGGATTATTCATCAACATCAACTTCAACCTCAATCAAGATCATGGAGAATCTTCCATGGAGGTCAGGGGCTCAATGTGAACATGGCCTCGTGACCTACAGAATTTTCTAGACAGAATATCCGTTTTCATCGTCCCTGCCTCCTCGAGCATCAGTTTGACGTTTCCTTCAGAGAGTGTGTGTGGAATTACGTCTACAACAACCCCTCAAAATTTCAGGTCGATCCGATCTATGAGTCTCCAGCAATTTCTGAAATACTGAGACACTAACGAAATTGAATGGGAATCCATGCGAGCATGGGGTAATGAGTCCAGCTGCCAACTCTGGCATCCTTTGGAAGATCCAACCACTAATCTCATGCGGGTTCGTGTTGTCAACAACCCATCAAATTTCAGGCCGATCCAACCGTTCAGACTCCGGGACAGTCCCAAAGAGTGCATCAAGGTACGCGCAGTTTTCTGCGTGAAAATAGATCTGACTCGAGCAAGCTTTTAAATAGCGTCCGCTACCTCCGCTATTGCGGCCGCAATAGAGGTAGCGTCACCCTGCCGCTATTAGTTTAAGGTTGCGTTAGAAAATAGTGTGTTGTCATGATGCGGGTGCAATATCACCTGTTAGACCGCTATATCGTCCGCTATCCACAATATCGCCCGCTATATAAGTCCTTGTTGTTCTGTTGTGTAATTTATTTTGGTAAATGTGTCTTGCTTGCATGGTTGCATGACCAAATATTGTTCAATTATACTTTATATTCTTATATAAATGATGATTTCTCAAATTAAGTGTCATATTTTTTGTCAATGGCCTAGAAATATACACAACAATCTCAAATTTATGAGTGTTTTTTTGAAATTGGCTATGTGGAAATAGCGCCTGCAATATCGTCCGCTATCCGCATTCCGCTACGTGAACCCTAATCCGCAACCAGTCCGCTATCCGCTATTTAAAAGCTTGGACTCGAGTTCAACTTACTTCATGGACGGGCTATCAAACTACATCGCGCGCAGACCTTCACCACCCGAAGACCTCCTCAGAGGACCTCCATGTCGGGGTTCTCCATCGTGCGGACCTCCTTCACCGCGGACCTCCATGATGTGGACCTTCTCCACGGACCTCCTTCACCCCGGACCTCTCCACCGCACCAGTCCTGGCCGCGCCGGCCAAGAAGGAGCCGCTGTTGCTCTACATTGCTGCGACCTCACGGTCGGTCAGCACAATGATGGTGGTCGAGCGACCAGAGAAGGGCAAGGTCCAAGCCATCCAGCGCCCAGTCTACTACCTAAGCGAGGTGCTCTCCGCCTTCAAGCAGAACTACCCGCACTACCAGAAGATGTGTTATGGCATGTACTTCATCGCCAAGAAGTTGAAGCAGTACTTCCAAGAGCACGTTGTCACCGTGGTCAGCACGGCCGCCCTCAGCGATATCATCGGGTGCCGGGACGCTTCTGGCCGGGTCACCAAGTGAGCACTCGAGCTAGCCGGCCACACCATCCTCTACAAGCCGCACACCATGATCAAGTTCCAAGCCCTGGCCGACTTCCTCGTCGACTGGACCGAGACCCAGTACCTGCCGCCATCGCCGGACTCGACGCACTGGCGCATGCACTTCGACGGCTCCAAGATGCGTCTTGGCCTAGGGGCCGGCATTGTGCTGTCCTCCCCGAAGGGTCACCGTCTTTGCTACACACTCCAGATCCACTTCGCTGCCTCCAACAACGTCGCCGAGTATGAAGCCCTTATGCATGGCCTCCGGCTTGCCAAGGAACTTGGCATCCGACGCATCCTATGCTACGGCGACTCGGATTTGGTGGTGCAGCAGTGTTCTGGCGAGTGGGACGCCCGCGACCCCAACGTGGCAAGTCACTGCTTCCTCGTCCATAAGCTGTCCGGATTCTTCGCGGGCTGTGAGTTCCTCCACGTCTCGCCCGCGGAAAATGAGGCGACCGACACACTCGCCAAGATCGCCTCGTCCCGGCAGACCATCCCGCCCGGCGTCTCCCTCGAGCACCTGCACAAGCCGTCCGTCAAGCCGCCTCCGGACTCCGAGTCCATCTACGTTCCAGACAACCCGGCTCGAGAACTGCCGAACCCGGCCCAGGGACTGCCGAACCCGGCCCAGGGACTGCCAAACCCGGCCCGGGGGCTGAAGCCGTCGACCCGGCCGCCGTCGCCCTCAACCCGGCTGCCACCATCCCCGACCCCAGGGCTGCTCAACCTGGCTCGAGGGCTGCCGCCCTGGAACCCGCCCTGGTGGCCGTCTTCGCCGTGGTAACAGCCCCATATTGGGCCCTGCCCATCTCAGAGTTCCTGGAAAACGGGTTCCTCCCCATGGACGAGACCGAAGCCCGGCAAGTACAGCGCCGGGCGTCCTCCTACAGCATCGTCAAGAATGAGCTCGTCAAGCGCAGCTCCACCGGTGTGTTCCAACGCTGCGTCGAGCAGGACCAAGGCATTGAGATCCTGCTCGACATACACCAGGGCGAGTGCGGGCACCACTCTGCCTTGCGGTCCCTGGTGGCCAAGGCCTTCCGCCATGGTTTCTACTGGCCTACGGCCCTCCAAGACACCGAGTCGCTCGCTCTCAAGACCGCCCGAGGCGGCATGACACATTTGCTAGTGGCGGTGGACAAGTTCGTCAAGTGGATCGAAGCACGACCAATCAAGAAGCTGGACGTGCCAACGGCTATCCGGTTCATCAAAGACATCGCGGTGCGCTACGGCATGCCGAACAACAACATCACAGACAACGGCACCAACTTCGCCAAGGGCACGCTCGTGCAATACTGCTCCGTCTCCGGCATCGGCCTCGACCTGGTTTCTGTTGCACACCCGTAGTCCAACGGGAAGGTCGAGCGGGCCAACGGCCTCATCCTATCCGGCATAAAGCCGCGGCTCGTCGAGCCGCCCATCCGCTCACCCGGCAGCTGGCTTGATGTGTTGTCGGTCGTCCTCTGGAGCCTCTGCAGCATGCCAAACCGGTTGACCGGGTTCACCCCATTCTTCCTTGTTTATGGAACCTGAGCCGTCATCCCGACCGATGTCGAGTTCGACTCGCCGTGTGTCGCGATGTACACTGAAGCCGAGGCCAAGGAAGCCCGCGAATACATCGTCGACCTATTCGAAGAAGCACCCCTCCTGGCGCTCAACCGCTCAGCCATCTACTAGCAAGGCCTGAGGCACAACCACAGTGAGAAGATCAAGCCCCTTGCATTCCGCAAAGGAGACCTCGTCCTCCGACTCGTCCAAGAGCAAGCCAGCCAACACAAGTTGTCCCCTCCATGGGAGGGCCCATTCATCGTCAGCAAGGACTTGTGCGACCGCTGTTAGTGTCAAAACCGGCAGATCTTGGGTAGGGGGTCCCGAACTGTGCGTCTAAGGATCGAAGGTAACAAGGAGGCAGGGGACACGATGTTTACCCAGGTTCGGGCCCTCTTAATGGAGGTAATACCCTACTTCCTGCTTGATTGACTGTGATGAATATAGGGGTTACAAGAGTTGATCTACCTCGAGATCATAATGGCTAAACCCTAGCTATCTTGCCTGTATGATTATGATCCTGCCCTACGGACTAAACCTCCAGTTTATATAGACACGGAGGGATCTATGGTTGTACAGAGTTGGTTATAGAGGAAGGAAAATATATGACCCAAACGCCAAGCTTGCCATCCATGCAAAGGAGAGTCCCATCCAGACACGGGGAGGTTCTTCTATCTTGTATCTTCATGGCCCATCAGTCCGTCCTACATCACATAGCTCGGATGCCCGAGGACCCCTTAGTCCAGGACTCCCTCAGTAGCCCCTGAACCAGGCTCCAATGACGATATATCCGGCGCGCGGACTGTCTTCGACATTGCGAGGCGGGTTCCCCTCTCCCGAATACTTCAATCATAGTTTTCCGCACACAAGAACTATGTTCGACCTTGCTTAACACGTACAACCCCAAGCTGTAAAAAGTAACAATACTTCAAAAATCAGCCACATCCATGGGCCACTTTTTCATCGAGATGTTATGTTCTGGCCTTTATAATTGTTCTGAACTATTTTACAGCCTCGTTCTGTATTTCGAGGTACGACCAGTGATACATCTTGTTGAAGCAGAGATCATGTCCCCTTATTACAGAATTCTCATCAATAGGGGTTTTGGGTAATCCAACCATGTCGTTCGCACGGGCCCTTGGGAATAGGCGAGATTTAAGGCTTGTGAGGGGGCGCTTGATATTCGCTGCCTCTACAAGAGGACAGAAGGACCCATTTGTTCACCCCATGCCTTCTCCTTCCTCTACCTTCCAATCCCCCGAGCTCCAGCGCCCAAGTTCCAAACTTTTCCTTCCGCCCCAGCTTCTCTAGCAATGGCTGGATCTGGCTTTCAAGGAAAGTGGATGGCCTCCTTCGTAACGGAGAAGAACATCCAAGATCTACGGGAGGCAAGGTACCTGACGGCGGAGATAAAACATAGGCTTCCGACCCCAAGGCAGATCATCCCCACCCTGGAGCCCGGCGAAAGGGTGGTTTTTATCACCCACTTCCTCCGAGGGCTCGGATTCTCCCTTCACCCCTTTGTCCGAGGTCATATGTACTACTACAGGTTGGATTTCCATGATCTAGCCCCGACTTCCTTCCTCCACATCTTGGTGTTTATCATCGTGTGCGAAGCATTCCTCCGTGTCCCTTCACACTTCGGCTTATGGCTCAAAGTTTTCAATGTGAAGCCGAAGGTGGTCGAAGGCCAACACACCGAATGCGGCGGCGCCATGGTGAGCAAGCGCAACAAGGTGACGTGGCCCAAAGGAAGATTTGTAGACACCATCAAGGTGTGGCAGCAGGAGTGGTTTTATATCACCGAACCCCGCGGCACCAAGTGGACCTCCACTACAGCTCACGTCCTGGACCAACAAGGGCCTAGATTGGGGGTCCCCAATGACTTATTGACGTTGCAACAACGCGTCAAGAGCATGATAGACAAGTACATCACCCTTGCTGATGTGATCCAGGTGATGCTCATCCGCTGAGCTCTCCCCTGCCAACGATGGCATCTCAAGATGTGGGAGTTCAATCCAGAGGGGGCACGGACTCTGCATCAATTCTACAGCACGACGCACAACAAGACCTGGAAGCTGCTTTTTAAGAAGCAGAAGATGTGGCCTTCAACATCCGATGACACCGGTCTCAACTACAACAATCCGGCATCCCCGGTAAGTATCATGCTGTCAAACACTACTTAATTCGTCAGTATTAGGGAGGGACCCTTGAAGATTCCATCTCTTGAACATGACTGGATAAAGAAGGCCGAGCGGATTAAGTGTCCGGCCCCACTCCCCGAAAACCCAGCCGATCCTCTGTTAATGAAGATGTTGGTCCAAGCGCCCTATCAGGCACCGGCAAGGAAGTACAAGAAGAAGAAGAAGAAGGCCAAGGAGGCCCAAGGCGACCCCCATCCCGAAGAGACTTCGGGCGCCGTGTCTGGAGGAACCGAAGCTCCTTCCTCTGATGAGGAAGATGAAGACAAGGATGACGAGGAGGAAGAGGAGGAGGGAGGAAGCAGAGAACCCTCCTCCCAAGGGGAAAAAGAGAGCAGCCTCCGTAGATCCGGAGGATGGGGCGCCCAAGACAGCAAGGGTTTCTGATAACTCAGAGTCGGGCGCCGAAGCCATTACCAAGCACCGCTCCCGCACCAAGCCCCTTGCCGAATCATGAGTACTTTCACATGCCTCGTTTATATCTAATCCCCTTTATAGATTACGAGAATAATGTCAAATTTTATGCCGCAGTCCCGCCTGTGACATTCCTCAAGGGTCGTCCTCATTGGGGGATATTTCGCCGGATAAGATGGAGAGCGAGACGCCTCCACGGGCTTCCTCGCCTCCTAGGGCGGACGATCCTGAGGTGTCATCCCAAAGGGTTTCTTTGGCCCCCGGAGAAGTGCGGGGGACGATCAATGCGGCACCAAAGGTTGCCGAAGACATGGGGGCACAACCCCTATGGAGACCGGCCATGGGGGTCCTGAGTCATCGGACCCTCAACCGAATACCGTTCTAGAGACCCGTACAGTCCTGGAATTGGATCGGCAGCCCCCTTTGCAGGAGGGGGGAACAGTGACCTCTACCAATATAGAGGCGTCGAACAAACTAACGGATGCACTGCAAGGTGCATCCGTCTTGGAGGAGCACCGTACTTTAATGGGTATGGTGGTCGAAAGAGTTCAGTCCACTAAGAGCGGACTGGATGAAACCTTCACAAGCCTACTAACAGGCTTCGAGGTACGCAATGTAATGTCTTTTAGCCGCTTTTCATAACAAATCCATCTATATATAAGTAGTAGCCCTGAGACTCTGTTTGGCCAACGAAGGAGGGCGAACAGAGGGTCTATAGATACCCGCAGTAAATAACATTTTTAGCCCTTTTGATAACCATCAGGCTTCACTGTTAGCGGCGACCGTGCAGGCTGCTAAAGTTTCCAAACTCAAGCGGAAGCTGCAGCTAGTCGAGGAGGACAACATTCAAATTAACAAGCGGCTCGACGAAGCGCAAGGTTTGTTTCAAGTGCTCCATATTCCACCAAATTGGTTTTGCAAATGCCGGAGTGAGGCTCATGCGCTATTATACGTATAATGGTAGATGGCGCTGTGGAGGTTGAAACCCTCCGAAGTGACCTTGCCCGCGCAAAGGAGCAGGCAAGGGTGAGCATGCGGCCGTTGAGAAAGCGGCTGCCAAACTGAAGGAGGAACAGGCCACATGGAGCCAGCTCAAGGAGCGCGTATCCAAGATTGAGCAACAGCTCAAGGACGTAGCTCGCAAGTGCGAGCTCCTCGAGGAGGACAATAAAGCGAAGGTGTCTGATCTCGCCAAGGCTCTTCAAGACGCCCAAGAGGCGAGGTCCGAATCCCGCGCGGCTCGCGAGGAGCTCCGACAGGCCGGACAGATAGCGGCTGGTAAGCCCTTCCTTTTACAGTCTAAGTTTGGCAATCAGAGGTATGCCTTACTTAATGGACTATCGAGTTCTCCAGACTCTTTTGTGGATCTACCGAAGAGCGCGGCTGACGCGGCGCAATTCTACCGAGCCTAGGAGGGGCATACGATGGAGAAGTTGTTCTAGTCGCAATATGCGACTCAGGAGCGTTCGACGCTGCTGAACGACCAGATGGCACAATGGGCTGAGCTACACAAGATGTCCGAAGCGGCCATGAAGGAGGTTATACTTCGGCTGTGGCCAACTGAATCTGTTTCGAGCTCTTAATTTGGCCTAGTGCAACGGCTTGTCGATGTTGTGCCTCGCATTGATGCCATCAAACGGTCGGTGTGCATAGAGGGTGCACAGAGGGCTTTTGCCTGTGTCAAGGTGCATTGGGCCAAGATGAAGGCCGCCGTCGTCTGCTATGTCTTGAGCTTGCGTTGGTTTTCCTTGAAGAGGAAAGGGTGATGCAGCAATAGTAGCGTAAGTATTTCCCTCAGTTTTTGAGAACCAAGGTATCAATCCAGTAGGAGGCTCCTCAAAAGTCCCACGCACCTACACAAACAAACAAAGAACTCGCAACTAACGCAATAAAGGGGTTGTCAATCCCTTCACGTCCACTTGCAAAAGTGAGATCTGATAGAGATTATATGATAAGATAAATATACTTTTGGTATTTTATAATATAGATTGGAAAAGTAAAGATGCAAATAAAAGTAGATTGAATAAAAGATAGACCCGGGGGCCATAGGTTTCACTAGTGGCTTCTCTCAAGATAGCATAAGTATTACGGTGGGTGAACAAATTACTGTCGAGCAATTGATAGAAAAGCGAATAATTATGAGATTATCTAGGCATGATCATGTATATAGGCATCACGCCCGCAACAAGTAGACCGACTCCTGCCTGCATCTACTACTATTACTCCACACATCGATCGCTATCCAAAGATGCATCTAGAGTATTAAGTTCATAAGAACAGAGTAACGCATTAAGAAAGATGAGATGATGTAGAGGGATAAACTCATGCAATATGATATAAACCCCATCTTTTTATCCTCGATGGCAACAATACAATACGTGCCTTGCAACTCCTGCTGTCACTGGGTAAGGACACCGCAAGATTGAACCCAAAGCTAAGCACTTCTCCCATGGCAAGAAAGATCAATCTAGTAGACCAAACCAAACTGATAATTTGAAGAGACTTGCAAAGATAACTCAATCATACATAAAAGAATTCAGAGGAGATTCAAATATTTCTCATAGATAAACTTGATCATAAACCCACAATTCATCCGATCTCGACAAACACACCGCAAAAAGAGTTACATCAAATAGATCTCCACAAGAGAGGGGGAGAACATGGTATTGAGATCCAAAAAGAGAGAAGAAGCCATCTACCTAATAACTATGGACCCGAAGGTCTGTGGTAAACTACTCACAACTCATCGGAGGGGCTATGGTGTTGATGTAGAAGCCCTCCGTGGTCGATTCCCCTCCAATGAGCGCCAGTGAAGGCTCCAAGATGGGATCCATGGATCTGAAGGTTCTGGCGGTGGAAATTGTTTTTTGTTGGCTCCCTGGATGTTTTCGGGGTACGTGGGTATATATAGGAGGAAGAAGTAGGTCGGTGGCCGCCCGAGGGGCCCACGAGATAGGGGGGCGCGCCTAGAGGGGGTGGGTGCACCCTCCTATCTCGTGGCTGCCTCGGTTGCTTCCTGGCTTGCACTCCAAGTCCTCTGGATCACATTCGTTCCAAAAATCACGCTCCCGAAGATTTCATTCCGTTTGGACTCCGTTTGATATTCCTTTTCTTCGAAATACTGAAATAGGCAAAAAAACAGCAATACGGGCTGGGCCTCCGGTTAGTAGGTTAGTCCCAAAAATGATATAAATGTGTAAAATAAAGCCCATAAACATCCAAAAAGGGTAATATAATATCATGGAACAATCAAAAATTATAGATACGTTGGATACGTATCAAGCATCCACAAGCTTAATTCCTACTCGTCCTCGAGTAGGTAAATGATAAAAATAGAATTTTTGATGTGGAATGCTACCTAGCATAATTCTCAATGTAGTTTTCTTTATTGTGGCATGAATGTTCAGATCCAAATGATTCAAAATAAAAGTTCATACTGACACAAGAAATAGTAATACTTCAAGCATACTAATCAAAGCAATCATGTCTTCTCAAAATAACATGGCTAAAGAAAGTTCATCCCTACAAAATCATATAGTTAGGCTATGCTTCATTTTCGTCACACAAAAATGTTCCCAAATTCTACACCCCCGATGACAAGCCAAGCAATTGTTTCGTACTTAAATAATCTCAAACTTTTTCAACTTTCACGCAATACATGAGCGTGAGCCATGGATATATCACTATGGGTGGAATAGAATATGACGATGGGGATTGTGTGGAGAAGACAAAAAAGGAGAAAGTCTCACATAGACGAGGGTAATCAACGGTCTATGGAGATTCCCATCAATTGATGTCAACATGAGGAGTAGGGATTGCCATGCAACGGATGCACTAGAGCTATAAATGAGTGAAAGCTCAACAAAAGAAAACTAGTGGGTGTGCATATGAATGAATACAAGCCAAGTTCTATAATGAAAAATTCCCACTAGTATATGAAAGTGACAACATATGAGACTCCCTATATGAAGAATGGTGCTACTTTGAAGCACAATATATGAGACTCACTATATAAAGGACATGGTGCTACTTTGAAGCACAAGTGTGGAAAAAGAGATAGTAACATTGCCTCTTTTTATTTATTTTCCTTTTTTTCTTTTTCTTTTCTTTTTTTCCTTTTTCTTCTTTTTTTCTTTTTCTTCCTTTTTGCCTTTTTTTCTTTTTTCTTTTTTTTCTTTTTGGGGACAATGCTCTAATAATGATGATCATCACACTTTTATTGATTACAACATATGAATTACAACTCGAAACTAGAACAAGATATGACTCTGTATGAATGCCTCCGGCGATGTACCGGGATGGTGCAATGAATCAAGACTGACATGTATGAAAAATTATGCATGGTGGCTTTGCCACAAATACGATGTCAACTACCTGATCATGCAATGGCAATATGACAAAAGTAATGCGTGCCATGATGATAAACGGAACGATGGAAAGTTGCATGGCAATATATCTCGGAATGGCTATGGAAATGCCATAATAGGTAGGTATGGTGGTTGTTTTGAGGAAGATATAAGGAGGTTTATGTGTGATAGAGCGTATCATATCATGGTGTTTGGATGCACCGGCGAAGTTTGCACCAACTCTCAAGGTGAGGAAGGGCAATGCACGGTACCGAAGAGGCTAGCAATGGTGGAAAGGTAAAAGTGTGTATAATCCATGGACTCAACATTAGTCAAAAGAACTCATATATGTATTGCAAAAATTTATAATTCATCAAAAACCAAGCACTACACGCATGCTCCTAGAGGGATAGATTGGTAGGAAAAGACCATCACTCGTCCCCGACCGCCACTCATAAGGATGCACAATCCAAGTACACTTCATGTTTCAAATTTGTTACACAACTTTAACCATATGTGCATGCTACGGGACTTGCTAACTTCAACACAAGCATTCTTTAAATTCATAATCACCCAACTAGCATGACTTTATTATCACTACCTCCCTATCTCAAAACAATTATCAAGTATCAAATTGATCATAGCATCCAATTCACTTCCTATGATAGTTTTTATTATACCCAACTTGGATGCCTACCATTCTAGGACCAATTTTATAACCATAGCAAATACCATGCTGTTCTAAAAGACTCTCAAAATAATATAAGTGAAGCATGAGAGACTAGCAATTTCTACAAAATTAAGCCACCGCCATGCTCTAAAAGATATAAGTGAAGCACTAGAGCAAAAACTATCTAGCTCAAAAGATATAAGTGAAGCACATAGAGTATTCTAATAAATTCTAATCAAGTAGGCTTCTCCCAAAAGGTGTGTACAGCAACGATTATTGTGGTAAACTAAAAAGCAAAGACTAATATCATACACGACGCTCCAAGCAAAACACATATCATGTGGCGAATAAAAATATAGCTCCAAATAAAGTTATCAATGAACAAAGACGAAAGAGGGGATGCCTTCCGGGGGCATCCCCAAGCTTAGGATTTTGCCTACTCTTGAATATCTTGGGGTTCCATGGGCGTCCCCAAGCTTAGGCTTTTGCCACTCCTTATTCCATAGTCCATCAAATCTTTACCCAAAACTTGAAAACTTCACAACACAAAACTCAACAGGAAATCTCATAAGCTCCGTTAGTGAAAGAAAACAAAACCACCACATAAGGTACTGTAATGAACTCATTCTTTATTTATAATGGTGTTAAACCTACTGTATTCCAATTTCTCTATGGTTCATACCACTTAATACTAGCCATAGATGCATCAAAATAAGCAAACAACACACGAAAAACAGAATCTGTCAAAAACAGAACAGTCTGTAGTAATCTGTAACTAATGCAAACTTCTGGAACTCTAAGAATCCTACCAAAATAGGATGTCCTGGAAAATTTGCCTATTGATCAGGAGCAAAAAGAATCAACGCAAAAACACGTTTCTGTGATTTAACCAAACTAATTTCGTGCGTGCAAAGTTTCTGTTTTTCAGCAGAATCAAATCAACTATCACCATAGGTTATCCTATAGGTTCTACTTGCCACAAAAACTAATTAAAACATAAAAACACATCTAAACAGAAGGTAGATGCAAAATTTATTACTAAACAGAAACAAAAAAAACACAAAAAAAATTGGGTTGCCTCCCAACTAAAGCTATCGTTTAACGCCCCTAGCTAGGCATAAAAGTGAAGATAGATCTAAGTAGTGCCATCTATGATTTTCAGTTTTTTAGCAGAGTCATGCTCGAATCCGGGAGGTTCCTTACATTTCCCTTCATACTCGGAAATTTTTAGATCTAAAGAATCCAACCGCTTATTGCAAAGAGTAATCAACATATTCATGCGGTGAAGATTTCCGCTAACACTTTTAAGAGGCTCAAGAGACTTTTGTCATATTTTTGTTACTTCGCAAATCTTTCCAAACACTTGTGTTTCTTCTTGGGTAGGACGTGGTCCTCCCTTTTGAGGTAGTGTTCCCACTATTCCCTCTATAATTTCATGCGCAATACTAGGATCAATTTCAATAAAATTTCCCTTGGCAATGCTCCAAGAGTTGTCTATGCGTCATGTTTAGCCCAACATAAAAATTGCAAAGAAGAATTCTAAAATTCACCTCTAGGGTGCAATTGCGATAAGATTCCATCAACCTATACCAAGCAGCTTTTAAGTTTTCTCCTTGGCTTGGCTTGAAGTGAAGAACTTCAAACTCGGGAGACATAGGAGCGGATAAGGAACTAGCCATAATGACAAGGTAAACGATCTAACACACGAGCAAACGAAAAAGAGAGGAGAAGACTGGGAAAGAGAGGGCAAATACAACGACAAGGGTGAACTGGGGGAGAGGAAAATGAGAGGCAAATGGCAAATAATGTAAATGCGAGGGAGATGAGTTTGTGATGGGTACTTGGTATGTCTTGACTTGAGCGAAGACCTCCCCGACAATGGCACCAGAAATCCTTCTTGCTACGTCTTGAGCTTGCGTTGGTTTCCTTGAAGAGGAAAGGGTGATGTAGCAATAGTAGCGTAAGTATTTGCCTCAGTTTTGAGAACCAAGGTATCAATCCAGTGGGAGGCTCCTCAAAAGTCCCACGCACCTACACAAACAAACAAAGGACTCGCAACCAACGCAATAAAGGGGTTGTTAATCCCTTCACGACCACTTGCGAAAGTGAGATCTGATAGAGATAATATGATGAGATAAATATATTTTTGGTATTTTATAATATAGATTGGAAAAGTAAAGATGCAAATAAAACTAGATTGAAAGCTTATATGATAAAAGATGGACCCGGGGGCCATAGGTTTCACTAGTGGCTTCTCTCAAGATAGCATAAGTATTACAGTGGGTGAACAAATTACCGTCGAGAAATTGATAGAAAAGCGAATAATTATGAGATTATCTAGGCATGATCATGTATATAGGCATCACGTCTGCAACAAGTAGACCGACTCCTGCTTGCATCTACTACTATTACTCCACACATCGACCGCTATCCAAAGATGCATCTAGAGTATTAAGTTCATAAGAACAGAGTAACACATTAAGAAAGATGACATGATGTAGAGGATAAACTCATGCAATATGATATAAACCCCATCTTTTATCCTCGATGGCAACAATACAATATGTGCCTTGCAACCCTAACATCACCGGGTAAGGACACCGCAAGATTGAACCCAAAGCTAAGCACTTCTCCCATGGCAAGAAAGATCAATCTAGTAGGCCAAACCAAACTGATAATTCAAAGAGACTTGCAAAGATAACTCAATCATACATAAAAGAATTCAGAGGAGATTCAAATATTTCTCATAGATAAACTTGATCATAAACCCACAATTCATCGGATCTCGACAAACACACTGCAAAAAGAGTTACATCAAATAGATCTCCACAAGAGAGGGGGAGAACATGATATTGAGACCCAAAGAGAGAGAAGAAGCCATCTAGCTAATAACTATGTGTTGGAAATATGCCCTAGAGGCAATAATAAAATGGTTATTATTATATTTCCTTGTTCATGATAATTGTCTATTGTTCATGCTATAATTGTGTTATCCAGAAATCGTAATACATGTGTGAATACATAGACCACAACATGTCCCTAGTGAGCCTCTAGTTGACTAGCTCGTTTATCAATGGATGGTTACGGTTTCCTGACCATGGACATTGGATGTCATTGATAACAGGATCACATCATTTGGAGAATGATGGGATGGACAAGACCCAATCCTAAGCATAGCACAAGATCGTGTAGTTCGTTTGCTAGAGCTTTTCTAATGTCAAGTATCATTTCCTTAGACCATGAGATCGTGTAACTCCCGGATACCTTAAGAGTGCCTTGGGTGTACCAAACATCACAACGTAACTGGGTGGCTATAAAGGTATACTACAGGTGTCTCCGAAAGCGTATGTTGGGTTGACACGAATCGAGACTGGGATTTGTCACTCCGTATGACGGAGAGGTATCTCTGGGCCCACTCGGTAATGCATCATCATAATGAGCTCAATGTGACCAAGTGGTTGGTCACGGGATCATGCATTACGGTATGAGTAAAGTGACTTGCCGGTAACGAGATTGAACAAGGTATTGGGATATCAATGATCGAATCTCGGGCAAGTAACATACCGATTGACAAAGGGAATTGTATACGGGATTACTTGAATCCTCGACATCGTGGTTCATCCGATGATATCATCGAGAAGCATGTAGGATCCAACATGGGTATCCAGATCCCGCTGTTGGTTATTGACTGGAGAGTCGTCTCGGTCATGCCTGCATGTCTCCCGAACCTGTAGGGTCTACACACTTAAGGTTCGATGATGCTAGGGTTGTAGAGATATTAGTATGCGGTAACCCGAAAGTTGTTCGGAGTCTCGAATGAGATCCCGGACGTCACGAGGAGTTACGGAATGGTCCGGAGGTGAAGATTTGTATATAGGAAGTCCAGTTTCAGCCATCGGGAAAGTTTCGGGGGTCACCGGTATTGTACCGGGACCACCGGAAGGGTCCTGGGGGTCCATCGGGTGGGCCACCTATCCCGGAGGGCCCCATGGGCTGAAGTGGGAAGGGAACCAGCCCCTGGTGGGCTGGTGCACCCCCCTCGGGCCTCCCCCTGCGCCTAGGGTTGGAAACCCGGGGGGGGGCCCCACCGACTTGGGGGCAGGTCCCCCTTGGCCGCCCTCCTTGAGATTGGATCAGCAGGGGCGGCGCCCCCCTAGGGCCCCTATATAAAAAGGCGGGGAGGGCTGCGCACCCCAGCCCCTGGCGCCTCCCTCTTCCCCGCCGTAACACCTCTCCCTCTCGCTGAGCTTGGCGAAGCCCTGCCGAGATCACCGCTGCTTCCACCACCACGCCGTCGTGCTGCTGGATCTCCATCAACCTCTCCTTCCTCCCTTGCTGGATCAAGAAGGAGGAGACGTCTTCCCCAACCATATGTGTGTTGAACGCGGAGGTGCCGTCCGTTTGGCACTAGGATCATCGGTGATTTGGATCACAACGAGTACGACTCCATCAACCCCGTTCTCTTGAACGCTTCCGCTCGCGATCTACAAGGGTATGTAGATGCACTCCTCTCTCTCGTTTCTAGATGACTCCATAGATTGATCTTGGTGATGCGTAGAAATTTTTTATTTTCTGCAACGTTCCCCAAGAGTGGCATCATGAGCTAGGTCTATGCGTAGTTTCTATGGACGAGTAGAACACAAGATTGTTGTGGGCGTCGATTTTGTCAATTTACTTGCCACTACTAGTATTATCTTGTTTCGGCGGCATCGTGGGATGAAGCGGCCTGGACCGACCTTACACGTACGCTTATGTGAGATAGGTTCCATCGACTGACATGCACTAGTTGCATAAGGTGGCTAGCGGGTGTCTGTCTCTCCCACTTTAGTCGGATCAGATTCGATGAAAAGGGTCCTTATGAAGGGTAAATAGAAATTGGCATGTCACGTTGTGGTTTTCGTGTAGGTAAGAAATGTTCTTGCTAGTAACCTATAGCAGCCACGTAAAGAACATGCAACAACAATTAGAGGACGTCTAACTTGTTTTTGCAGCATATGCCTTGTGATGTGATATGGCCAAAAGGATGTGATGAATGAAATATATGTGATGTATGAGATTGATCATGTTCCTGTAATAGGAATCATGACTTGCATGTCGATGAGAATGACAACCGGTAGGAGCCATAGGAGTTGTCTTTATTTTTTTATGACATGCGTGTCATTCAATAACGCCATGTAATTACTTTACTTTATTGCTAAACACGTTAGCCATAGAAGTAGAAGTAATCGTTGGCATGACAACTTCATGAAGACACGATGATGGAGATCATGATGATGGAGATCATGGTGTCATGCCAGTGACAATGATGATCATGGCGCCCCGAAGATGGAGATCAAAAGGAGCAAAATGATATTGGCCATATCATGTCACTATTTGATTGCATGTGATGTTTATCATGTTTTTGCATCTTATTTGCTTAGAATGACGATAGTAAATAAGATGATCCCTCATAATAATTTCAAGAAAGTGTTCCCCCTAACTGTGAGCCGTTGCGAAAGTTTGTTGTCTTGAAGCACCACGTGATGATTGGGTGTAATAGATTCTAACATTCACATACAACGAGTGTAAGCCAGATTTACACATGCAAAACACTTAGGTTGACTTGACGAGCCTAGCATGTACAGACATGGCCTTGGAACACAAGAGACTGAAAGGTCGAACATGAGTCGTATAGAAGATATGATCAACATGAAGATGTTCACCGATGATGACTAGTCCGTCTCACGTGATGATCGGACACGGCCTAGTTGACTCGGATCATGGATCACTTAGATGACTAGAGGGATGTCTATCTGAGTAGGAGTTCATTATATAATTTGATTAGATGAACTTAATTATCATGAACTTAGTCTGAAATCTTTGCAATATGTCTTGTAGATCAAATGGCCCACGCTAATGTTGCCCTCAACTGCAACGTGTTCCTAGAGAAAACCAAGCTGAAAGACGATGGCAGCAACTATACGGACTGGGTCCGGAACTTGAGGATCATCCTCATAGCTGCCAAGAAAGCATATGTCCTAGATGCACCGCTAGGTGAAGCACCGTTTTCCCAAAGAAACTCAAGGCGTTATGAGCGCTGGCGATCGCGTAGTGATGATTACTCCCTGGTTCAGTGCGGCATGCTTTACAACTTAGAACCGGAGCTCCAAAAGCGGTTTGAGAAGCACGGAGCATATGAGATGTTCCAAGAGCTGAAAATGGTTTTCCAAGCTCACGCCCGGGTCCAGAGATATGAAGTCTCCGACAAGTTCTATAGTTGTAAGATGGAGGAGAATGGTTCTGTCAGCGAGCACATAATCAAAATGTTTGGGTTGCACAACCGCTTATCTCAACTGGGAGTTAATCTCCCGGATGACGCGGTGGTCGACAGAATCCTCTAGTCGCTCCCACCTAGCTACAAGAGCTTTATGATGAACTTCAATATGCAGGGGATGGTGAAAACCATTCCTGAGGTATATTCAATGCTGAAATCAGCGGAGGTGGAGATCAAAAAGGAACATCAAGTGTTGATGGTCAATAAAACCACTGGTTTCAAGAAAGGCAAGGGTAAGAAGAACTTCAAAAGGGACGACAAGGGAGTTGCCGCGCCCGGTAAGCCAGTTGCCGGGAAGAAGGCAAAGCATGGACCCAAACCTGAGACTGAGTGCTTTTATTGCAAGGGAAGCGGACACTGGAAGCGGAACTGCCCCAAGTACTTAGCGGACAAGAAGGCCGGCAACACCAAAGGAGCTGCGGAATAAGCGGAGACTGGCGAAGGACGAGGTGACGATGCGTGTCAGGAATGGTTCCAAGGTCGATGTGATCGCCGTCGGCACGCTACCTCTACATTTACCTACGGGATTAGTTTTAAACCTCAGTAATTGTTATTTAGTGCCAGCTTTGAGCATGAACATTGTATTTGGATCTCGTCTAATACGAGATGGCTACTCATTTAAATCCGAGAATAATGGTTGTTCTATTTATATGAGAGGTATGTTTTATGGTCATGCCCCGCTGGTCAATGGTTTATTCTTAATGAATCTCGAACGTGATGTTACACATATTCATAGTGTGAATACCAAAAGATGTAAGGTTGATAACGATAGTCCCACATACTTGTGGCACTGCCGCCTGTGTCACATTGGTGTCAAACACATGAAGAAGCTCCATGCTGATGGACTTTTGGAGTCTCTTGATTACGAATCATTTGACACATGCGAACCATGCCTCATGGCAAAATGACCAAGACTCTGTTCTCCGGTACAACAGAGCGAGCAACCAACTTATTGGAAATCATACATACTGATGTGTCTGGTCCGATGAGCGTTGAGGCTCGCGGAGGCTATCATTATGTTCTCACTCTCACTGACGACTTGACTAGATATGGGTATGTCTACTTGATGAAACACAAGTCTGAGACCTTTGAAAAGTTCAAGGAATTTCAGAATGAGGTAGAGAATCAGCGTGACCGAAAAATAAAGTTCTTACGATCAGATCGTGGGGGAGAATATTTAAGTCACGAATTTGGTACGCACTTAAGGAAATGTGGAATCGTTTCACAACTCACGCCTCCTGGAACACCTCAGCGTAACGGTGTGTCTGAACGTCGTAATCGCACTCTACTGGATATGGTGCGATCTATGATGTCACCACCGATTTACCGCTATCATTTTGGGGATACACTCTAGAGACAGCTACATTCACTTTAAATAGGGCACCGTCTAAATCTGTTGAGACGACACTGTATGAATTATGGTTTGGGAAGAAACCTAAGCTGTCGTTTCTAAAAGTTTGGGGATGCGATGCTTATGTCAAGAAACTTCAACCTGAAAAGCTCGAACCCAAGTCGGAAAAATGCGTCTTCATAGGATACCCTAAGGAAACCATTGATTATACCTTCTACCTCAGATCCAAAGGCAAGATCTTTGTTGCCAAGAATGGGTCCTTTCTGGAGAAAGAGTTTCTCTCGAAAGAAGTAAGTGGGAGGAAAGTAGAACTTGATGAAGTATTGCCTCTTGAACCGGAAAGCAGCGCAGCTCAAGAAAATGTTTCTGTGGTGCCTGCACCGGATAGAGAGGAAGTTAATGATGATGATCAAGGTACTTCGGATCAAGTTGCTACTGAACTTCGCAGGGTCCACAAGGACACGTTCCACACTAGAATGGTATGGCAACCCTGTCCTAGAAATCATGTTGTTAGACAATGGTGAACCTTCGAACTATGAAGAAGCGATGGCGGGCCCAGATTCCAACAAATGGCTTGAAGCCATGCAATCCGAGATAGGATCCATGTATGAAAACAAAGTATGGACTTTGATAGACTTGCCCGTTGATCGGCGAGCAATAGAAAATAAATGGATCTTTAAGAAGAAGACAGACGCGGATGGTAGTGTTACCATCTTTAAACCTTGACTTGTCGCTAAGGGTTATCGACAAGTTCAAGGGGTTGACTACGATGAGACCTTCTCACCCGTAGCGAAGCTTAAGTCCGTCCGAATCATGTTAGCAATTGCCGCATTCTACGGTTATGAGATATGGCAAATGGACGTCAAAACGACATTCCTTAACGGCTTTCTTAAGGAAGAATTGTATATGATACAGCCGGAAGGTTTTGTCGATCCTAAGAATGCTAACAAGGTATGCAAGCTCCAGCACTCCATCTATGGGCTGGTGCAAGCATCTCGGAGTTGGAACATTCGCATTGATGAAATGATCAAAGCATTTGGGTTTATGCAGACTTATGGAGAAGCCTGCGTTTACAAGAAAGTGAGTGGGAGCTCTTTAGCATTTCTCATATTATATGTGGATGACATACTTTTGATGGGAAATGATATAGAACTTTTGGACAGCATTAAGGCCTACTTGAATAATTGTTTTTCAATGAAGGACCTTGGAGAAGCTGCTTACATATTAGGCATCAAGATCTATAGAGATACATCAAGACGCCTCATAGGTCTTTCACAAAGCACATACCTTGATAAGATATTGAAGAAGTTCAATATGGATGAGTCCAAGAAGGGGTTCTTGCCTGTGTTGCAAGGTGTGAAATTGAGCTTGGCTCAATGTCCGACCACGGCAGAAGATAGAGAAAAGATGAGTGTCGTCCCCTATGCCTCGTCCATAGGGTCTATCATGTATGCCATGTTGTGTACCAAACCTGATGTAAACCTTGCCGTAAGTTTGGTAGGAAGGTACCAAAGTAATCCCGGCATGGAACACTAGACAGCGGTCAAGAATATCCTGAAGTACCTGAAAAGGACTAAGGATATGTTTCTCGTATATGGAGGTGACAAAGAGCTCGTCGTAAAGGGTTACGTCGACGCTAGCTTCGACACAGATCTGGATGACTCTAAGTCCCAAACCGGATCGTGTATATTTTTTGAATGGTGGGGCGATGGTAGGTGCGATTGCAAGCAAAGCGTCGTGTCGGGATCTACATGTGAAGCGGAGTACATGGCAGCCTTGGAGGCAGTACATGAAGCAATCTGGATGAAGGAGTTCATTACCAACCTAGGAGTTATTCCCAATGCGTCGGGGCCGATGAATCTCTTCTGTGACAACACTGGAGCCATTGCCCTTGCCAAGGAGCCTAGGTTTCACAAGAAGACCAGGCACATCAAGCGTCGCTTCAACAACATTCATGAAAATGTTCAAGATGGAGACATAGATATTTGTAAAGTGCACACAGATCTGAATGTCGCAGATCTGTTGACTGAACCTCTTCCGCGAGCAAAACATGATCAACACCAGAACTCTATGGGTGTTCGATTCATCACAATGTAACTAGATTATTGACTCTAGTGCAAGTGGGAGACTGTTGGGAATATGCCCTAGAGGCAATAATAAAATGGTTATTATTATATTTCCTTGTTCATGATAATTGTCTATTGTTCATGCTATAATTGTGTTATCCGGAAATCGTAATACATGTGTGAATACATAGACCACAACATGTCCCTAGTGAGCCTCTAGTTAACTAGCTCGTTTATCAATGGATGGTTATGATTTCCTGACCATGGACATTGGATGTCATTGATAACGGGATCACATCATTGGGAGAATGATGTGATGGACAAGACCCAATCCTAAGCATAGCACAAGATCGTGTAGTTCGTTTGCTAGAGCTTTCCTAATGTCAAGTATCATTTCCTTAGACCATGAGATCGTGTAACTCCTAGATACCGTAAGAGTGCTTTGGGTGTACCAAACGTCACAACGTAACTGGGTGGCTATACTACAGGTGTCTCCGAAAGTGTCTGTTGGGCTGACACGAATCGAGACTGGGATTTGTCACTCCGTATGACGGAGAGGTATCTCTGGGCCCACTCGGTAAAGCATCATCATAATGAGCTCAATGTGACCAAAGGTTGGTCACGGGATCATGCATTACGGTACGAGTAAAGTGACTTGCCGGTAACGAGATTAAACGAGGTATTGGGATACCGACGATCGAATCTCGAGCAAGTAACGTATCGATTGACAAAGGGAATTGTATACGGGATTACTTGAATCCTCAACATTGTGGTTCATCCGATGAGATCATCGAGGAGCATGTAGCAGCCCATATGGGTATCCAGATCCAGCTGTTGGTTATTGACCAAAGAGTCGTCTCGGTCATGTCTGCATGTCTCCCGAATCCGTAGGGTCTACACACTAAAGGTTCAGTGACGCTAGGGTTGTAGAGATATTAGTATGCGGTAACCCGAAAGTTTTTTGGAGTCCCGGATGAGATCCCGGACGTCACGAGGAGTTCCGGAATGGTCCGGAGGTGAAGATTTGTATATAGGAAGTCCAGTTTCGGCCATCGGGAAAGTTTCGGGGGTCACCGGTATTGTACCGGGACCACCGGAAGGGTCCTGGGGGTCCATCGTGTGGGGCCACCTATCCCGAAGGGCCTCATGGGCTTAAGTGGGAAGGGAACCAGCCCTTGGTGGGCTGGTGCACCCCCCTTGGGTCTCCCCCTGCGCCTAGGGTTGGTAACCCTAGGGGTGGGGGGCGCCCCACCTGACTTGGGGGGCAAGTCCCCCCT
The DNA here is from genome assembly GCA_021437245.1 of Aegilops speltoides. Lineage (NCBI taxonomy): Eukaryota > Viridiplantae > Streptophyta > Magnoliopsida > Poales > Poaceae > Aegilops > Aegilops speltoides. Next base: position 104,369,750 of record CM038145.1, read on the forward strand.
TGGCCCCCCCCTTGAGATTGGATCTCTAGGGGGCCGGCGCCCCCCCCCCCAGGGCCCCTATATAAAGAGGGGGGAGGGAGGTCTGCGCACCCCAGCCCCTAGCGCCTCCCTCTTCCCCCCGTAACACCTCTCCCTCTCGCTGAGCTTGGCGAAGCCCTGCCGAGATCACCGCTGCTTCCACCACCACGCCATCGTGCTGCTGGATCTCCATCAACCTCTCCTTCCCCCTTGCTGGATCAAGAACGAGGAGACATCTTCCCCAACCATACGTGTGTTGAACACGGAGGTGCCGTCCGTTTGGCGCTAGGATCAATAGTGATTTGGATCACGACGAGTACGACTCCATCAACCCCGTTCTCTTGAACGCTTCCGCTCGCGATCTACAAGGGTATGTAGATGCACTCCTCTCTCTCGTTGCTAGATGACTCCATAGATTGATCTTGGTGATGCGTAGAAATTTTTTATTTTCTACAACGTTCCCTAACACTATGGACCCAAAGGTCTGTGGTAAACTACTCACAACTCATCGGATGGGCTATGGTGTTGATGTAGAAGCCCTCCATGGTCGATTCCCCCTCCGGCGGAGCGCCGGCGAAGGCTCCGAGATGGGATCTCGCGGATACAGAAGGTTATGGCGGTGGAAATTGTTTTTGGTTGGCTCCCTGGATGTTTTCGGGGTACGTGGGTATATATAGGAGGAAGAAGTAGGTCGGTGGCCGCCCGAGGGGCCCACGAGACATGGGGGCATGCCCAGAAGGGGTGGGCACGCCCTCCTATCTCGTGGCCACCTCGGCTGCTTCTTGGCTTGCACTCCAAGTCCTCTGGTTCATGTTCGTTCCAAAAATCACGCTCCCGAAGGTTTCATTCCGTTTGGACTCCGTTTGATATTTCTTTTCTTCGAAATACTGAAATAGGCAAAAAAACCAGCAATACGGGCTGGGCCTCCGGCTAGTAGGTTAGTCCCAAAAATGATATAAATGTGTAAAATAAATCCCATAAACATCCAAAAAAGGGTAATATAATAGCATGGAACAATCAAAAATTATAGATACGTTGGAGACGTATCATCGTCGCAGTGGGGGTCCTCCTGAAGGCAAAGAGCACCGCACACTAGAACTTTATTTAAACGACGTCCTAGAGGGTGCTCGTTTGATAGAGGGTCTATGCTCAAAGGATATCATGTTCGAATAAATGTATCAGAACGACCCGACCGTGTGTATTATAGACACTAAGTCTTTGTAATATATTGGCATCATTATGTAAAATTGCTTTCCCCCTGTGCGGCCATTTTTTTGAATGCCTAAGAGTTTTCCAGTCGTCGGCTTCGGTCCCTGCATAGATGCTACGGGGGTGTTCGGAATGGCACATTAACAATCTTGACCCAACGTCCTGGTCCGTGACGGAGGTGTCAATGTGTCGAACTAGGCAATCAGACTATACGGCTTTACCGCTCTCACTTAGCCATAGGAGTTTGACGATGGGACTATATAATAGCCCCTGGTACGTATTTGACTATCCGAATGCGGATGTGTTACGCTTAAGACTGGAAAAATAGTCCTTCGTTTGAAACGGAAAAAATCGTTCAAGATTTAGTAAGTCACTGAATGGCTGACCAGCTCTCGCCCTTCATGATAGTCAGTTTTCGGCTTTCTCTACTGAGGTGCTTGACTGAAAAAATCCAGAAACACAATTGCAGTAGTTCTCCCTTTACTACCCTAGCCGAACAAACGAAATGTAAGGTAGCAAACACAGGAGTCGGGCAACCCAACTATTGACCAAAGACGTGATTCAGAGCCGATGCATATAATGCCAAGCTCGGGACGCCGAAGTGTGATACAAAGTTGTTCGGACTTTCATTTAGTGGCTCATAAGTGGCCGTATAGAGTCCCTGGCAATGGGTGTCAAGGTATGTGTGACAACTGGAGAGATGGACTACAGTCTTATAAATGAAGTAGATACCGGAAATTTGTCGCTGCTAAAATATGATTGACACGTCAAGACGTGATCTTGCAGGGGATACCCTAAACACCAAAATCATTTTACATGCCGACGGGCTAATAACAAGGAGAAAAGCTCAGTACAGGTCCTTTTTAAATAAGGTTTAGTCCGAAGAGTCCTTTGGACGTCCTGCCGGACGTCTGCGCTGCTTTTGTCCTGTACAGAGAGGTTCCTTGAAGGAAACGGTCTCTGTTTGTTGGACAGAACCGGGCTATGAGTGACCCCTTGTAAGTCCGTAGGATACATGGGCTTGAATGCACCTGTGGTAAAAAGGTAAGAAGAAAAAAGGTGGAAGATTATATAGGGTCGAGCTGCACTATAGGTCTTCCCGTATTGTGCCTCCGCCAATGCCCAAGGTATCTTGAGCGCGTAATGGTGCATGCATGGTACCAATTCTGCTATTGCGCGTGGCGATTGGCGGAGGCAAAACTGCTAGTCTAACTCTAGATGTACCAAGCTGCTAGCTTGCGGGATGCTCCAGACTCTTTTAAGAGGGTCCGGCAGTTTGGTGACCGACGAGGTGTGTGGCTTAGAATGGCCGCTCTGTACCTCGGCTGCAAGAGCTGCAGAGTGCTCCTCTATGCGGAGGGAGCGTTCTGTGTTTCCATTGACTGTTATAATGCCACGTGGACCCAACACTTTTAGCTTTAAGTAAGCATAGTGCAGCACTGCATTGAATCGAGCAAAAGCGGTCCGTCCGAGTAGTGCGTGGTAGCCGCTTCGGAAGGGTACGATATCGAAGATCAAGTCTTCACTGCAGAAGTTGTCGGGCCAGCCGAAGACAACTTCCAACGTTATGGAGTCCGAGCAGCAGGCCTCTACGCCATGTATTACTCCTTTAAAGGTAGTTTTTGTGGGTTTGATTCTTGACGGATCGATACCCATTTTGCGGATAGTGTCCTGATAGAGCAGGTTAAGGCTGCTACCACCGTCCATGAGGACTCGCGTGAGATGGAATCCGTCGATGATTGGATCGAGGACCAAAGCTATCGATCCTCCATGATGGATACTGGTCGGGTGGTCCTTTCGATCGAATGTGATCGGGCAAGCCGACCACGGGTTGAATTTTTTTTGGGGCGACCGGCTCTATGGCGTAGATGTCCCTTAATCCGCACTTGCGTTCCTGTTTGTGGATGTGCGTGACATAGATCATATTCATCATTTTGAACTCAGGGGGAAATTGCTTCTGCCCCCCTGTGTTCGGTGGGCGAGGCTCTTCATCGTCGTCCTTGTTGGGCGGCTTTTCCCCTTGTGTTCGGTGCTGAGCTTGCCGGCCTGTTTAAACACCCAACAATTTCTGTTGGTGTGATTGGCAGGTTTGTCAGGGGTGCCATGAATCTGGCAAGACCGATCAAGTATTCTGTTGAAACTAGATGGACCATCTTTATTTCCTTTGAATTGCTTCTTCCGTTGACCGGATTTGGAGCCACTGAATCCGGCGTTCACCGCCATGTCTTCTGCATGGTTTCAACTCTTGTTCTTGCCGCGTCGCGGTTTGCCATTGCCGTCTCTCACTTCAGAAGTGCTTGGGTCCCTGGTGCTATTGCTTCTACGAGTGAGCCAGCTGTCTTCTCCCAAAGCAGGTCGTAAGTGCGGTAAGGGCTGCCATGGACTTCGGTTTCTCTTGGCCGAGTTGTCAGGCAAGCCACTCATCTCAGACGCTTTGTTTGAAGGCTGCGAGGGCTTCGGCGTCCAGACAATCCACAATCTGGTTCTTTTTTTATTAAGAACCAGGTCAAAAGCTTCCGGGCTGACTCACCGGGTTGCTGGATGATGTGACTAAGGTCATCGGCATCCGGGGGCCGAACATATGTACCTTGAGAGTTGTCTCTAAAGGCATCTTCCAAGTCTTCCCAGCTTCCAATAGAGTTTTCTGGGAGGCTATTCAGCCAATGCCGTGTTGGTCCCTTGTGTTTTAGGGGGAGGTACTTGATGGCATGTAGGTCATCACCGCGGGCCATGTGGATATGGAGAAGAAAGTCTTCAATCCGTACTGCGGGATCTGTGGTGCCATTGTATGATTCAATGTTTACGGGTTTAAACCCTTCTGGGAACTGGTGCTCCATTACTTCATCGATGAAGCATAGAGGGTGTGTGGCTCCTCTGTATCCGGCGATGTCTCGACGCAGTTCGGATGAGGTCCGTATGCGGTTTTCAGCCCGTGTGAGGTTGTGTGTGCCGCGCCAGGCTTGATGTCCATCTTCCCGCGCTGGTGCACGCCTTCGCGATCCATAAATTGACCTTGTGTGACCGGCTCTAGTGTCCAGGTCCTGTTGCAGGTCGTGCATACGTCATGCGGTCGTTGTTTCTCTGCCTCTAGGGCGAGGTGGCGCAGGTTGGTGTTCGGCTTGGGTTGCCGCTCTGTCCCAGCCACGAGGTGGCCGGTCAGGTTTGTTAGCCGCGTTACATGCTGTCGGTATGGGCTTTGGGGCCTCTTCGTTGAATTGGGAGAATAACCTGCACTTTGGGTAAATTTTGGTTGGGCGCTTGAGGCCGTATTATTCGGCTGCCAGGACATTTGTCCACCTGTCGTTGAGTAAATCCCGATCGGCTTGAAGTTGCTACCGCTTCTTTTTAGGCTTCTTGCTGTGGCTATTAGTCATCGCTTGAAGCGCTCTTGTTCGAGGGGGTCCTCTGGTACGATGAATTCTTTGTTGCCCAGGCTCTCATCCTCTTCAAAGGTCGGTAGGTAATTACTATCTTCCGAGCCCTCGCCCCCGATAGGGTCATCAGGGTTGACTTGCCCCTCTTGCCATTCTTCCTGCTCTGATGTTGGCTCGACAGGGGCTTCGTGATCTTTGGTGTTATCCGGGAGGTTACTGTCTCTAGTGCCGGTATTATTACCTTTTTCGCGACGTGATTTTGATCGACGTCGCTGACATCGACGCTTCGTAGGTAACTCAGCTGGTTCATCCTCTAGGATCTTTTCGTCATCGACGTCTCTTTGGGTGTGTCCACCATGTATACGTATACTTAGAAGTGGCCGTCCAGCGTTCGGTAAACAGCGGGTTCTGGCCTTGCTATTCTCCGGCATCTTCGTCCATGCCGACAATGTCTTCGGAGGCGTAGTGAAGCATGTTGGTTAAATCCTCGACAGTGGCTATGAAGTGGGTGGACGGTAGGAAGTGAAATTCCCTGCTCTCAGCCCCTAGTGCGGGCTGAGCATAGTTCAGCAGCGATCCTTCTGTAATGGCGAGGGATTGCATTAAGTCCAGAGCCTCGTTTAAGAGTGGGGTATGGATAGGAAAGCGAGAATCCGTGGAGCGGGGCGGGACAGGAGTTCCTTGGCCGAGCTTGCATAACCTGGACCTCGACAGTTTGGAGTTGGTGTACGGAGATGAGTCCGACTTGATGAGGATAAGGGGAGTCCAAAGCGACTTCGGGTCGGGCGGTGAAACGACCCCCTCCGTGTCTTCGGTGTTGCGCTCTATGGCTACGGAGAGTCCGGCGGGTTCCAGACCCCTGTCTTCTGACTTGATGAGGTGCTCCGGATCTGATGACCAGGGGCGTAGCTGTCAATCTGCTCCAGATGACCAATCGAATTGGCCTGCAGTGCAAAGCCATTGAATATGAAGATTTGACCGGGGAGAAAGTCTCCCTTAGGGAGGTGTTGTTGCGGATGGTTGATGGAGCCATCGAGCCTTTTGATGACAACACAGTGGAACTCTCAATGAAAGCACCAATGTCGGTGTCAAAACCGGAGATCTCGGGTAGGGGGTCCCGAACTTTGCGTCTAAGGATCGAAGGTAACAAGGAGGCAGGGGACACGACGTTTACACAGGTTCGGGCCCTCTTAATGGAGGTAATATCCTACTTCCTGCTTGATTGACTATGATGAATATAGGGGTTACAAGAGTTGATCTACCTCGAAATCCTAATGGCTAAACCCTAGCGGTCTAGCCTCTATGATTATCATCCTGCCCTACGGACTAAATCTCCGGTTTATATAGAGACCGGAGGGATCTAGGGTTGTACAGAGTTGGTTACAGAGGAAGGAAAATATATGATCTGAACGCCAAGCTTGCCATCCACGCAAAGGAGAGTCCCATCCGGACACGGGGAGGTTCTTCTATCTTGTATCTTCATGGCCCATCAGTCCGGCCCACATCACATAGCCCGGACGCCCGAGGACCCCTTAGTCCAGGACTCCCTCAACCACAACGCCTACTAACTCATCGACGCCCGCAAGTAAAACAAGCATAAGAGAGACACCGCCGGTGAAGAAACAACTCGTCCATGGAACGCGAAACTCCTCCGCCCATTTTACAGTTAGCTATATGCACGTATGTATCACTGCCGTTTGCAATCGCATGGAAACTATGGAGTCCCCGAACCACGCTCGGGGGCTGCCCATTTCTGACCAAGCTATTGTATCTCCAACATTTGTGCATCACTTTCCTCTTAAAACCCAACCACTAGCCCGACTCGCTTGACCCGGGGGCTGGCCGGCATGGTCGCCACCCGCCGCCTTCCTTGGTGGTTCCTGACGCGTTAAGGATGCCGCGACCCCCTACTTCGCCCTAGGCCACAGAACCGGCTTCGACTGTCGGCCGGCAAGCACCACAGGCCAAAGCACCAGCACGCCTCAAACACTAAGTCAAGGACAGCCGGGGCCCCCAACCCGACCCGCCAATTTAAGTGGCCGCACAACTGGCTGCTGGGCAACCGGCTTCGCTGGATAGCCGCCAGCCGGCCCAGTGGTTGTTTCGCTCGCGCTCAACATTTTTGAAAGCCTAAGTACCGCATGCTCCTCTCAAAGACCGAACTCCTTGTCATGGACAGGAGCCTCGTCCATCAGACTTGCAGGGGGGTCCAAGAGGGGAAGGTCGCAAGAAAACAGCTCAAAAAACGAAAAGCAAAAGCACATGCATCCATGAAATATACACATCACAAATTTTAAAAAGACAAGCACAAGGCCAGAGTTCATTACACCCGAATACCCCCAATGGGTGGGTGGACCTGCTACCTAACAACAAGTTCTACTAAGATATAGCAGGGCAGCTTCAGGCATCTCCAGCACCGGGTCGCGCAGCTGACGACTCCCCCTCGGTGGCCTCCGGGGGCGCCGGTGTCTTCCTCCTCGGCACCCACATCGCGGTAGATGTCCGTCTCCTCGAAGCTACCCTCCGGGTCATACAGAAGCAGGCCATAGTCGCCGCTAGGCACGACTCCGCCATCCTCCGCCCGCTCCGAATGGAACTCGTCATGAAACGTGAACCCGGCGATGTAGCTGGCTCGGGCAGCGATCCACCCGGCCTGCGCACGCAGCTGGTCCTCCGAGCCGGCTTGCTGGCCCATCAACGCCTCCAGCTGCAGGTCCGGATGCCAGGGCACCGCAAACCTGAGCGCCATCTCGACGCCGGCATGAGCGGCGAAAACGCGCCACTCGTGGAGCCGGTCCGGCCCCATCTCCAACCACCGCGCCAACCGCGTGATGGTGTTTGGCGCGATGGAGCCCGGCCACATGGACGCCGTCATCGTCGTGCCGGCCTCAGAGAGCCGCCCCATCTGCTCGCCTAAGATACGTAGACGAGCCTCGGCGGCGGTCATGAGCTCCAGGAAGGTCCAAGCCGCCTGTGGGTCGGTCCCGGAGCCAACGACTCCCAGCGGGTCGCGCTGAAAGCGGACGGCTTCCTCCGCCAGCTGGCGCATCTCCGGGAAGGCCTCTGCCAGGAAGCAAAGCAAGTCAGAAAAAATCACCAAGGACAAGAAGCCAGGATCACAACCCGGCAGAACCCAAGGATAGCACCTACTGGAGAAGGACTCTTCCTGGTGCTGCGCTTCAAGCAACGTACCGTGCCGCTCCCGAGCAATGGTGCGGTCACACTCCTGGATCGTCCTCTCCTAGTCGGCCAGCTTGGCAAGGGCCACGTTCAGCTCGGCATCCTGGGCCTCGGGCGCCTTCTCGGACACCTCACGGCGACGGGTCTCCCCTTGTCGGTGTACTAAAGTAGGGGGCACCTTAGTACCCCGAACTCGTGCACGGGCAGTCGCAGCACCCCACGGCAAGGCTTGCCGGACGCCCGGCAAGGCTCTCCACCACTCCTTATTACTGCCATTCAAGAACAAAGTACTAGCCAAGAACATGAAGGCCCCGGCAAGAGAAGCTTGCCGGGAAGGCCAACCAGGGCATCACCAGAAGACTTGCCGCGCGCCAGCGCCCGGCAAAGCCCAGCGGCAACAAGCTTGCCGGCGCAACAAGAGGCCCGCGGCAAAGCACTTGCCGCGGCAAGGCTGCCACCCAACTCCAGCGCACCCAGTGACGCGTCATCACGAGGCCATCCCAAGGGCACGTGGTGTGGCACTATGCAGCCATATGGAGCGAGGTGGCAAACGGAGCTGACAGAGGCGCCATCGTGGCAACCGGAGGCGCACTTAACGGTCACTCCTCCTGCACTGTTGGGGCGATCGGACGGGCATTTAATGCCCTTGTCCCCTACCGTCAGAGTTGCGCCTACCTGCAATTTTACCTTTCTACCCCCTCTTCCTACGCTGCCACCTGTGGATTCCCCCCTTCAGAGTATAAAAGGGAGGCCCATGCGCACGTAGAAGGGGTTCGGTCCATTCGACACCCACAGCACCACTATACGCTCGTACGCTCGAGCAAGATCAAATAACAAACACGAAGCAGCAGTAGGGGCGTTATCTCTCCGGAGAGCCCCGAAGCTGGGTAAAGATTGCCCGTCTCCCCGCGCGCGCCCGACCTCGATCTACTCTGCGCACGATCCCCGCTCCCTTGCCGAACCAGAAAGGGGCCCCCAGTGCCCCATAGGTGCTCAAGGCCGCAGAGACAAGCCCCGACATCCCTTGACGGGTCTCCTCCGCCGCGCCCACCAGCCCCTTCAGGCGCTCCACCTCGGCCTAGAGATGGCCCTTGTCATCGGCCAGCTTGCCGCGTTGCTGGTCCACCTCGGCAAGGACCCGCTGCGCCTCCACAACCTTGGCGGCTTCCGCCTTGAGGCGTTCCACCTCGGCCTCAGGACAGCTCTTGTCACCCGCCTGCTGGTCCTGCAGCCGGCTGGCTTCATCGAGCGCCTGTCGGGCTCCCGTCGCCTCTGCCTTCGCCTTCACCACCTTGGCCTCAAGACGGCCGGCGCCGGCAATGAGCCGGTCGTAGTGGAGGCCGGCTCGAAACAGCCGGGTCTTCCAAGACTGCACCTCGGCTGCAAAAACAAGACTCAAAAACAAATGACTAGTTTTAAGATTCAACCCAACCGCTACGCAGTTGGCCCAAATCTCGGGGGCTACACCCAGTGGGTGCGCTAGCGCGCCCCCACTAAAAGAGAGCGCAGGAGAAAAATACCTGCGTGACGCGGAGCTCCTCCTCCTTGGCGGCAAGCTGCTCTTTGAGCTGCCGATACTTTTCCAGGAGCCAGTTGAAGGCGCTGACCCGGTAGGTATCCAGCTACTGCAAAAAGCAACGATCAGCACAAGACAGCACCTTAAGATTCGACCCAACTACTACGTAGTTGGCCCAAATCTCGGGGGCTACACCCAGTGGGTGCACTAGCGTGCCCCTACAAAGAAGAAGCCACAGAAAATAAAAAGAAGAAGGCAAGGAAAGAACTTACAAACACGGCGTGCTCCAGCTCCCGCGTCTGCTCCACCTCGGCGTGGGTGAAGGCCCGCATCCGGTTCGTCCGCCCTCGCAGACGTCGGCTGACGGCGTCCATCGCCGCCTCCTCCTGGGTCTGGGGCCCAAAGAAGACCTTGCCGGTCCCTCCCCGTGCTGGCAGCGACCAGGCGGGCTGGCGCCCCCTAGCTTGAGTGCTAGGGCGTGCTCTCCGCTGACCGCTCCCCCAACGGTCGGCGCCTCCTCCGGCGCCACCACTGGCTCGACAGACGAAGTGGCCTGCGGTGCCACCACCTATGGTGCCTCGCTCGTCGACGCCTGGGGCACCCCCTGCGGCGCCGTCTGCGCCTCCTCCAAGGCGGCATCGCCACCACCTCCGTCAGCCCCCGCCCACTCGACCACATCGGTTCGCAGCGGGGTGTCGTCCCCAATAACCACGACCTCCCGGTCGAGGTCCATCACATCCGCACGGCCTCCTTGGTCGCGTTCCCCCTCTGACGACAGCTCGAAGACCATCGCCGCCACCACCGTCCCCGCCGGCATCTTCGGCCATGCCGGCTCCTTGCCGGCTCGCGCCCACGCTGCCGCGGCGTTGACCCAGGCCTGGGCCGACGCCGCCTCCAGCTCCGCCTCGGCCCTGTTCCGGTCCCGCTGGGCCAAGCCTACGGTATCGGCCGGGTCTAGGCCAAGATCCGGATCCACCAACTCCTCCTCCTCATCCCGATCGACGGAGCCGGAGCGGCTCCTCCGGAATGCGGCATCCGCCGCCGCCCGCGCCAGCGAGATCGGCGACCTGAAATTTAAGATGAAGTAAACACCAAGTAGGGCCGTTCGGCCACTCGAATGCAAGAAAGAGAGGAACTCACCCTGACAACACCAGAACGGCGGGCCTCATCGGCCTCTCCTGCGGAGCACCGCGCCTCCTCTTGGCAGGCAGTTTTGCGCCCCCGACCGGGTTCGCCGCGCGCTTCATGGCCCAGGTCCACGGCGCAACATTGTCCTTCCCGTGCGGTCGGCTTGCCGCCAGTGCCCCGCGCGACGATCCGGCATCGCCCGCGCCGCCGCCTCCTCCACCCAGCACCACTACATCAACAGCTCGCGTCAGCATCGCCCATGTCGCATCGCGCCCGGCAACTCAAGAACTATGGAAGACGAAGCTTACACGCATAGCGCCCTGCGCCGGTGTCGGCGGCCGCCTCCTCCCCTCCGTCGTGGGCCACGGGCTCCTCCGACTCGGCCCGCACCACCTGCAGTCGGCGCCCGGGTGTAAGGATGCCAGATGGCGTTTAGAAGCACTTCCCGCTTCGCGTCGGTACGAATAAGAAGGTGTGCAGCAGCAAAGTAAGAAGACCAGGGACTCCCCTTGGGCGTCGGCTTCGCGTGGCTGTACGGCGGCTTCCCGAACTCCCCGTCATCCCGCAACCCAGCCTTCGAAATGTCATTGACTCAGCGCGCGACCTGGTCTGCCCCCAGGCGCATGACCGACATGCGATTGGGGTCCTGGAGGCCGGTCATCTGGCCGATGAGGCAGCTGTGCCGCTGCAGCGGCAGCACCCGACGGATGATGAAGGCGGCGATAAGGTCGGTGCCAGTGAGCCTCTCCCGCGCCTTCATTTCCGACACCTGCTGGCAGAGTTTGAGCACCTCCTGCGGCGGGTGCTTGGGGTGCGTTGACGAAGGGAAGTAGGTTGATGCAATCTGCGCCAAGATTGTAGATGTAAAAGAAGGAGTTCTGCCATTTCTTGGTAGAATCCACCAGCGGCATCTTGGGGCAGTCAGCGCCCGACCTCTTTGAGATGACGGTGGCCCCGCAGTCAGACATCTCCCCGGCCCTCTGCCCTTGCTGCTTCAAGGAGAAGAAGCGCTCCCAGAGATCGATCGAGGGCTCGACCCCCAGGTACCCCTCGCAGAGGGTGACGAAGCCCAAATGGTGCATGATGGCGCCGGTGCCGAGATGATGGGGCTGGAGCCCGAAGAACTCTAGAAGGTCATGGAAGAAGGTGCTCGCGGGAAGGCCAAATCCGCGCTTGCAGTGTGGGAAGAAGACCACACACTCTGTGCCCTCGGGCCACGGCTCCCGCTCGCCTTGCAGCAGGCGCACAGGAACCACTGTCTCCCCCGGCAAGCGCCTGGTGGTGCAAAGATAGGCGATGTCGTCCAGCGTGACGATCGAGCCCATCCACGAGCCCGACGGCAACGCCAGCGACGAAAACAAAGAAGGAAGAAGAGTGACGATGAAGCTCTGCTCAAAATGGCGGGCATCGCAGCGCGTGGCGGTCGCAAGAAGTAGAGAGAGGATGAAGAGGCAGGGGAACGCGAGTGAGAATGATTTCCGCTGCCTCCTTCGCCCCAATTTATAAGTCACGGTTCGAAACATGGGGAAGTGGGATCGTTTGCGCTCGCCCTTCCCACTTCCCCGCAATAAGTACGCACGTACGCATGCAATAACTGCATGGGGAAGAGCAACCGACTTGCAGACGTCGCAATAAATCCGCGCGCGTGGGCCAAGGGTGCGCGGCAGCGGGCCCCAGCGCGGTGCCCTGTCCCGTCACGCGCATGGCCTGTTAGGCCCCTCCGGCTTCCAGGCGCCGCTTGGCGCCCGCACGAAGCCTAAGGGATTGCCTCAAGATTCGGCGGACCCTCCGGTTTCCCGCCGCTGCCGGGATGCTGCGATCCGGTTTCCGGAAACCGGCACACAGTGGGTGTTGCCGGACCTAGCGGTCACAAAATTCTTCTCCGCAGGGGGGGATTGCGAAGGCCCTCCCATCCGAAGACGGCGGACCTTCACAGCTTCGGGGACTACTGTCGGGGGGTTGAACCCCGGGCAGGCAACGGAACCCGGATCCTTTTCAAAAACATCGGGGCCAACATTGCCCCTCAAGCCGACTCGCGCTCGGCCGGGTCGCTCAACCCGGCCAAGCCACCCGGCCAAAATATCTAGCCCGGTCGTACTCCTCAAATCGACCCCAACGGCCAGCTCAAGGCGGCCGAACCCGGCACACCAAGACTTCCCCAACAAGCCAGCTCCACCCTTGGCGTGTTCCTCAACCCAGCCACGGGTCAGCTCCCGTCCCATCCAGGCTGTACGATGGGACGAGTCTCCATCTACCGATGACCGAGGCAACAGTACCTCGCCCATGCCTCCGATCAGCCAGAGCGTGGCAACAGTGCCCCTCACCTACCCGCGGACCAAGGCTGGCGTGGCAATAGTGCATCCATCGTCACTGCTGACGCTAGCAAGCGACGACCTGATGGAGCGCCACTGTACCCGACTCGACCCGGACACTCCCTGGCGATCGACAAGACGATGAACAGTGCCCCTAGGCATGCGGGGCCCACGCCCGGAGAACCCGGCAAGCCCTGGCAGCCGGCGGGTCCCAGCTCTGGGTTCCCAGTCGCTGACTACCCGGCCCTACAGCCTTGTAACATTACCATTGTACTTCTAGGGGGTTGGCCTATAAAACCCCCCAGGAGCCCTCATGCATACAAGAATCCGATTAGTAGAACACACAAACACAAACAGGGAGAAGGAGCAGCCTAAGCCCTGGACAGCCTTCTTTCTTCCTCCGAACAGCTCTAGGAGCAACTATGTATTGTTTCATATCAACCACTCTCGGCAGGACTAGGGGTGTTATCTCTCCGGAGAGCCCCGAACCTGGGTATGTCTTGCATCTCGTGCTCGCTCATGCCGAGCTTGCCTCTGGAGCTCACTAGTGCCCTCGAGCCTCCTCCTCTCTTTAGCCATCCCTTGGCATCTGCCATGCGCCCACCACGACATCATCCCCACTCCGGCGCCCGACGAAAGGGTTGTGTTCCTCCCCCTTTTCCTCAGGGGGCTTGGGTTTCCCCTCCACCCTTTCGTCCGTGGATTTATGTTCTACTATGGGCTAGATTTCCATGATCTAGCCCCGAATTCTTTCCTCCACATATTGGTGTTCATTGTCGTGTGTGAGGCTCTGCTCCGTATTCCACCACACTTCGGCATGTGGTTTAAGGTATTCAATCTGAAGCCAAAGGTGGTCGATGGACAGCATGCGGACTGCAACGGGGCCATGGTAAGCAAGTTTCCCAACGCTACATGGCCCAAAGGGGCTTTCATTGAGACCGTTAAGGTCTGGCAGCAGGAGTGGTTCTACATCACCGAACCTTGCTGCGCCAACTCACTACAAAAAAAATACACTTCCATGATGATACGTGTTTGTCATAGTAGGTCGTGTTTTTTGTCATGCATGTACATCCATGACGATTTTATGTCAGAATCAAGATAGTCATACATGTGCTGTCGTAGAAGTGTTCCATCACATTACCAAAATTATCATCACGGAAGTGTCCACTTCCATGACGATAAATCGCGCGTCACAGAAGTGCTTTCGTCAAGGGTGACCGACATGTGGCATCCACCGTAACGGAACGCCGTTAAGCTATCGGGTCGGGTTTTGGATCCGATAACCCATCAACAGCCCCGACCAATGGGAAATATCCACGTGTAAAATTCTTATTGGCCGGACGAAACACGTGTCAGCTCGTCAATGGGTCAGATAGGCGCCTATGATGTGTCGACACGTGCCACGGCCCACCACTGGCCCATTTAGCTTACAAAGCCGACCCGTTTGACTTGGTCAAAAGTTAACGGGCTGGCCCATGAAAAGCCTGTTAACGGTCTCTTTGCAAATAGCCCATTTTACGGCCCGGTAACTCATGGCCCGTTAGGCCCTAAAAAATCGCCCAACAACGTCATGTGGGCGTCGAATATAACACCAGCCCATTTCACTTTCGCCCATGTATGGCCCACGACGTCTTCGGCCCATATGAGGCCTTCGTATCTTCGGACCTTTACAGCCCACGGGACTCGGCCCATAATGAACAGTAATTTTCTTTGGACCCGTTAACGGCCGTGATTTACATGGGCGTTTCGGCCGTGTTAGCTTCGGCCTATTGACGGCCCATACGTTCTTGGGCTCCTTTTCGGCCCTCGATTACTTCCGGCCCGTTACTGGCATGTTCCCCTAATGGGCCAAATTCGGCCCATGGCAAGAGTCGGCCCGTTACTGTCCGATTCCCCTAATGGGCCAAATTCGGCCCATGGCAAGAGTCAGCCCGTTTTTGGACTGTTAACCCGTTGCGCCATTTCCAGCTGGTCCTATATTCTGGCCCATTAACGACCCATTATGCCTGTGACAAAATTAAGCCTTTGATGTCCTACGGCATGTTAACGGTTCGTTACCATACTGGGCCGATACCAATTAAGCCCGATTATGGCCCATGTAGACCCATTTATCCGACGGCCCGAGGCCCACCGATTCTACGGCCCTGTTGGAGGCCCATTTATCGACGGCCCGTAGGAGACCCATGGCTCCTACGGCCCATAGGAGACCCATGGATCCTACGGCCCGTATATGTCCCATGGTTGTTGCGGCCACTAGCAAACCAGGGAAAAAGAAGACTAGGAAATAAATAAGGCCGAAACTAACACTAGGCTATTAAGGCGATTGCACAGATTACATCCACTCGTCATCAAAGATCGCCACCAGTGCAAATATAGGGAACACCCTACACTATACAAAAATGGCTTGCTATTTTCTTCAGCCGGTGGCTGCACGTTAAGAATAAATTTTGTATCGCACCAAAACAAATTACAACTATATAACAAAAGAAAGGTTGGCATAAAACTTAATAGTCTAGCAGATAAATGCACCACCAGAAGTTCAGAAGCTCAGTTCATTTGACCTGACTGTTACGTTTTCATGTTGTATTGTCCGATGGAGCACCATAACCCTTGCCTTCATTTCCCCTAGGCTCCTGAACAACATATAAAATGTCTGTTAGTCTGGTTTCAAAACCATGCATATCTGGACGACATCGAACAATGTATCTGCTTATTTCACAAAGGGTCTTTGTTAGGGAATGGACTTGTGTCTGGAGCGCAGATACAACATTGCTTTGAACTTGCATATCTTGATCATGAGGCAGTTTGGACGATATTGCCTTAACAACCAACCTAGTATTACACAGGAACGTGCTTTTGGCACTATTAGTGGACAGGTACTCAGCCACTGCAGCAAGAGCTGACATTGTGGTTGTAGTTGCCTCACCACCTTTAGAAGGTGGCGGTTCCACCATTTTTTCCATAGCTCGCTGAAAAGTTGAGGTTTTACATTAGTAGTACCAGAACAGAAGATATTAAGGAGGCAGCAAAACCAAACAAAATAACTTTGGTATATACAGAACTTATTCTGGTGAACCCATGTAAAATATTAGTTGTATTTTATTGCAAAGTACATAATAAAACCAGGTTCCAAACATATGACCATGTACCATCGCTAATGTATTGTCTATTTCTTCACATTGTATTGAGGGCTAAGGATAAAGAGACGAAGTTTATAATACGGTAAGCATAGTATGGCATCATTCATATCACAAAACAACTGAGAACAGACAAACAGGCAATTGTAACATTGTGTGGGCAAGTCCAGCACGGAACTAGATTACAGGTCAAGATCAAAGGAACGTCACTCCTCTCTTTTAAACCTTGTAAGGTGCAATGATACTCTAAGACAATTGTGTATAAAATTGAAAAGAGTAATAGACATTGGATGCAAAACATGCAGCTCAAGGCACAAGTCAGAGTAAGCAGTAGTTAAAAGGCATGAGGATTAAGCACTTACAACAGCAGCTTTGACTGGTGTAGTCATGCCCTTCTTCTTGTTGGTGTGACAGTCCTTGAAGATTTCCACAACATTTGGTTCAGGTACTTATTGGTCCTTGCGGGCTTTCCTCTGCATTTCAAACAAGTAAATATAGATTTGATAATATGGTACAGCGAAAAGAGTGAAACAGCAGGTAATTACAAGAGCCTCGCAGTGTGCAATATAGCTACGAGATCATGTCGTCTGTTGGAATTTCACTTTCGTACAGTTGGCCTTGTTCTTTCAACAGTTCACCTACAAGAAGATAGATTTGTGTGGCACATGCGTAAATAGGACTTCAACATGTGATCTGATCACATATATATAATGTACCTGATACTTCGGATTAGACCAGTGTTTAACAAGGCCCCTCCGGTCTTCATCCGATATATTTTCCAATGGAGATGTTTGGGAAAGTTCACTGTTAGCCTTGTCTTCAAAGTGAGTTTTCCTCAAGTTATACCGGTACTTTCGTAGAGTAGACTTGAAAACATGGGTGCAAGCTTGTCTGGTTGCATCATCTTGGATATCCAACTTGAACCTCATCTGTTGAAAATTATGGGAGTCTCATTATCAGCAACCAAGAAAGTATGGGACAGAGCAAGTCGATATTACTAGTTTCCATACATAACCGTACTTACAGACAAATGGTCGAGGAAGGTGTTGAACTGGGTTTCGTCTTTGTCATTCTTGTACTGAATCCATGTTGGGAGGATACGTACATGACACCTAACGGCAACCGCTGCCTTTGATACTAACTTGGCTGACTCTGTAGCATCACGTGGCCTTTTTAAACCTGCCTCAAAACGGATCTCCATTCTTCCTCCTCTAGATTTAGTTAACCTATCGAGCATTATCCCTGATGTTTGTTTCCTCTTGCGCCTAGGTGCTAGTCCAACAACGAACATAGGAAGTGTTAGTGTACATCAAACTGTGAGACTACATATAAAGAAGCATGCAACTGCAACTTGACTCCAGCAACTACCTTCTTGCTGTTGAAGCTCACAAGGTTCATCTGATATTGCCAACTCGTCTTGTGTCAAGAGTGCTTGGGAAGTAGTGTCGGTGGCAAGGGAGTTTGGGAACGTCTTTGCTAGCTCGGTTGACGATGAGTAACTCGTGCACCGGTAATCTTGTGGTAGGTGTTGCAAAAACTAGGGCTGTCTCTGCTTGTTTGGTGGCAGCTATTTGTTTCTGTTTGGCTTTTTTGCAGCTCGTGTAGCATGGGATGCCGTGTTTGTAGAATTTTCTGCTGGACTTTGACCTTCTATTGCACCATCAGTACCAGCAGAATCTGCAGGATTCATCCGCTTCTCATTCCCTGCCATTCTGTGTTTCTTCCTCTTTCTCTGTGCCATGTTAAGACAAGCCGACAAGAAAAACGAATAACAATTTAGTTCTTCAGAACAAATTGATGCGTGATGCAGATGAACTGAACTTTGATGTTAGACAACCACATGATAGGAGGATGTAATATGTATGAAAAACAGGACGGAAGAGATAACTAGAACTATGATGTGTAACCTAAGAAGAAGACATTTCACCAAATTAGAAGCAATGCAATGGAACGTAGACACCCTATTGAAGATGCTACAAATATCGCTCTGCCAAGTTAACAGTGTCTCATCATAAATGGCGTTTAAACAATTGTGAAATAGGACAAGAAATAAATCATATGCAAGATGCAAACAACATCAGACTACCATGTTAGAGGTCTCTCATCATTAGTGCCATTGCATATCCACAACATTGCATATTCACAGCTTATGATGTGTAAACTAAGGAGAAGGCATTTCAACAAATTAGAAGCAATGAAAGCTAGACACCATATGAAAGATGCAACGAATATCACTCTACCAAGTTAAATCTGTCTCGTCATAAGCGCCATTTCCACAAATTAGTAGTACAAGCTAGAAAATAATGCAAGATGTAACCTATATCACACTCCAAAGTCAAACGTGTCTTATGATAAGTGATTGTTGCAGGTTACACAACAGTAGTAATTTGATGTAAGAACATGGTGTGATAGACAGATATTGTATGTTCTAGAAACAGGAACACATGTCTTATTCAGGTATAATGTGTAAAGTAAGTAGATGGAATTCAACAAAATTAGAAGCAATACAAGCTAGACATCACACATAACATGCAACCACATATAACAGTGCCAAGTTAGAGGGAGCACCAGTGATGGTGCACTATTGGAGACGTGCTCATCATGAACACAGCTTTGTTGAGTGTCTATGCATGTGTTGTCTTGGAAATCATCTTGGGGTGTTGAGGAGTAGAAACTGTAGAGGCCCTCCGTTCGTAAGGAGCACCTTTATCCGCTGCCTTGCTAACTTCCTTCCGCTTTATAGATTTTGAATTGTCAAGTAAAACCGACAAGAAAAAGCAATAAAATTCTCTCTTCAGAACTCATTCATGCATGATACTGACAATCACTACTTTGATGTAAGGAAAACACATGATACCAGGATGGAATATGTACGAAAAACAGGACAACATGGCATGTTCACAACTATTTGTGTAAACTAAGCAGAAACCATTCCAACATATAAGAAGCAATGCCAGCTAGACACCACATGAAAGATGCAACTAATATGACTCTGCCAAGTTAAAAGCGTCCCATCATAAATGGAATTTCAACAAATTAGAAGCAGTGCATGCTATAAATCATATGAAAGATGCAACTAATATCGCACTGCATATACTAAAGGTGTCTCGTCATATTGATTGATGCGGGATACAAAAAAACAATAGTTTTATGTAAGGACATGCTTAATAGACAGATGTACTATGTACTAAATACAGGAAGGCATGTCACATTAACAAGTATAATGTATAAGCTAAGCAGACTAGCACATGCAGTTTAACCAGATTCGAAGAATTACAATCTAGACACCATATGCAACATGCAACCACATATCATGCTGCCAAGTTAGAGAAAGCACCTGCGATGCTAGTGTAGGGGAAATGTTGTAATCAACTACAAAGCTACGTTCACTATCTTCATCTAGCATTTCTGTTTCTTGAGAATCATGTCGGGAGGCTGATGCTGCATTCTTTAAATGAGGAGTAGTCCCCTTGCCTGCTTGCCTCATCATAAGTGATTGATGAGGGATACACAAGAACATTAGTTTGATGTAAGAACATGGTTAATACACAGATGTACAAGTATGTACCAAAAATAGAAAGGCATGTCATATTCAAAGGTATAATGTGTAAGCTAAGCAGATGCAATTTAACCAAATTGGAAGCAATACAAGCTAGACATCTGGCTGGAGTGGTGAACGTGATCATCTAGGACCTGAGAGCCCGGTGGGAGGCGGGCTGCTTCGCCACCATCGCAGCTTTTTAGTTGGCTTCCAGGTGATTCCTATCTTTGCTGGGCTTGTCACTGGCTCGGCCAGTGCCCTGACTAGCTATTTGTCTTCTGGTGCTCACGGGATGGTAGTTCATGTAAAAAAATATCTTTCCTTATCTTAATAAAGGGGTTGTTGGGTTTGTGACTAACTTTGCCAAATGTTGCCACACCTAAAGCTAGGCAAGTTTGACTAACTTAGGTGAGTGTTTGGTTCAAGCCACACCTTAGGCAAGCCACACTTGGACCCCACATGGCATACACACAAAAAATGTGGCAAGATTCCCTTAGGCTTGCGAACTTGTGGCTTTCATTTTGATGAACTAACCTTAGGCAAGCTTGGCAAAAATATATGGCAAAGTGTGGCAATGCTAGGCCTAGAACCAAACAGCCCCAAAGACCGACTTTGGCCTTTCAAATACAAGATAGACACCATATGGAACATGCAACCACATATGACACCACGAAGTTAAAGCAAGCACCTAGGATGGTGGTTCATTGCGAGCGAGGTCATCAACTCTAGAGCTACGTTTACCATCTCCATCTGCTGACACTGCACCCTTTATAGCGCTGTAATGTGTCGTGCCTAACCGCGAAGAAAGCTGGGTCAACTTCTCTCTTATCTTTTTTGCTTCTCTCGAGGCAGTCTCCGAAATACCCTTTTTTTATAGAAACACAATAGTGAGAGTATGGGTGAAGTGTGTGCAGAAGTAGTGCACTGTAAAAGTAGCAGATAGCAGGTGGCTGAAAAATAAATGATAGGAGACATATGATAGCTCTACAACATTGCATGGCAAACAAAATTAGATTCTACTACGTATGATTTTGTAATACATGAGCACAGGAAATGCAGGTACTCCTCCAGCACACCACCACATGTGGCATATCTAAGATAACAGTCGACTGAAAATAATTAGGTCAGTCAATTTTTAATGAACCTTCCAATCTATAAGGAACGGGCAGATGGCCTTCGTCTACCTCCCGCCAGTCACTATTGACGATCTTTCTCGATCTGCCAGCGACCACCGACCCAGACCCCTGACTCCGCCGCGCCGCCCTCCCCTCGACCGCACACCATCGCCGTGCTTGGCAGCGTCCCCAGGCCATCCCTTAAATCCTGTCCGACCTCTAGATCGGGCGCCAGTAACTCTAGGCCACAGACGCCCCTAAGATAAACACCAAGGGGCTGCTTCCCCGGCATAATAGGCGCACTAGCGCCTGTTGCACTGGGGAATGCTTCCATTAATTGGGAATCAACTGGCCAGAAATTGAAATTTAGCGGGGCGACGGACCTCTAGCTAAGGTGAAATAGTATATGAGGAGAAACCTTGTGCATCACGAGTTACTAGGAACATCTAGTATGAAGAAGAAGCGGTCAACTAGTGTCTTCTATGGGATGAATACCGTGCAAGCGGAAACGTAAGATTTGCACGAATAAGGGAAGAGGAGTACCATTATTGGTTGCCAGTGTGGTGTCGGTATGTCGCGGCGATCTTATTGTTTTTGCCGGGAGAACCGATGTTTTGGAGAGCCGTGGATCCTTGGACAAACCGATGGCCAAATTGTTAACTGTGTTGCCGTGGCCGTATATCGGCAGAGGGGAATTAGATCTGAGGCGGCGAAGGACGGCGTGGCAGGAACAGCTTCAGTGCGGTGGACGGTGGCGAAGTTGGAGCGGCAGCGGTGAGGCGGAGGACGGCGTGGTTGAACTGGCTCGGGTACGGACGGCTCGGCCTCGGCTTCAACTACTAGTCATGGAGGGCGTTGTGGTTGAGGTTGCGGTGGACGATGACGTCGGGGTATCGGCTCCGGCGTGATGGAGGAGGGCTGCGGTTGATGGGTGGGATGGGGTGGCGGACAGAGGACGTCGGGGTTTCGTGGCTGGTGGAGAGGTAGTTTTGGCGCCCATAGATTACGAATGGGGAATTAGACGGGTGGGGGAACCATGTTTTGGTCTGGGACGTGCTTGTTTTTGGCTTTTTTGAATAGAAGATGGGACGTGCTTATTTGAAATTTGGGGAAAGTAAAAACTTTGCCCCCCTCTTAACTTTCGAACCTACTGCGGGTCGGGGGTAGGATGGTAATCCCAGGTGTCCCAAATAGTGGGCGGGAGCGATTTCGTCCGCGCGCATGTGTGCTTAGGCGGCCATTGTGTATGAATGTTTTTCGGAGGCGGTTGTGTGGCGTCCAGATGAAGCTACAAACCTACCCCGGTTTAGCCTTTGGACGTCGGGCCGGTAGGTTTCACGGGTCGGAGTTATTAGAAAAGTAATTTCCTTGTACTACCAAACATTGGTCTCACGCGGTTTCGGGCGAGTAGAGGCTCTTTTGATGCTTCGTTTGAAATTTTGAAACACAAGCATTCACGTTTAGAGTACTCTTGAACTATGAGGATTGACCTAAATAGAGAATGTTATATTTGACCTTGTATGTTTGAAAACCTCATTAAATTATACACTTCTTTTTGAAATTTTGACACTTGAAAAACCTATAACTACGATTATTTTGGAATGGAGGAGCTAAATTTGAATCTATTTTGTACACAACTACATATGCTATTGTGTACAAAATCAGAGCAAATATTGGTGCCCCCATAATTTAGGTATGATTTACAAATGCCATGATATCAAATTCAAATAATTGAATGGACTTCTTGTTGAATTCGATTTTTTAAACCAACTTATGTTGAATTCAAATGTATGCTAGTTCATAGGTAGCTATTTATAATGCTCATTATGTAACTTTCGTATGTATAATGTTCTTTACGCACACAACATGAACTATACTCACGTTTATATTCGATTGCTAAAGTGATGCATTGTCTGGAGTTCAAAATACTAACTATGTGGATAAATTGTGTCGAATAATAATATAGGCATGCTCAAATTCGATAGAATCTAGATGTCTGATGGATCAATGACCGCTCCTTACGCGAATTGCAAATATCATGATCCCATCCTAATATTTGATACAATCTATATCTTTAATCAATGTGTACAATAGTCTTTTACGTGTAGTTTCACTCTCCATCGGTGGTCTCTCCCACATGCTCACACACTCTCTCCCGAGGCGTCTTTCTCGCACATATGCTCTAGATATAACCCTCCCTCCCTCTCATAACCATTTACAACTGTTTTCACTAACCTTTATCACAAGCACTCTTCCTCTCGCAAGCATACACACGCACAATCCCCATCGACCCTTTCTATATACATGGACCTGCCTACGTGTCTCATGTACGCACATTATCTTTAGGCATGTCTCTCACACATTGTCTCACACCTCTCTTCCTAATCGACGAGTATGATTCTAGCAGAGCATTCTGTAGGATGCCCCTTAAAGTTAGGTTGGATGAATAGTAATATCATAGATAAAGGGGTTACCTTAGTCCGAGAACCTAGGGTTACAAATCCTAGCCGGCTTTGTCAGTGGACATAGAGTACTTCACAATTCTGCTATCTTTGTCTTGTACAACTAGTCATCCATGGGTCTTCCTAAATGCGTCACGGTCTGACCAATGTGGCG
Organism: Aegilops speltoides; assembly: GCA_021437245.1. Taxonomy (NCBI): domain Eukaryota; kingdom Viridiplantae; phylum Streptophyta; class Magnoliopsida; order Poales; family Poaceae; genus Aegilops; species Aegilops speltoides. The sequence goes on from CM038145.1 coordinate 104,392,896, forward strand.
CTGGATGGAACCGAACGAAGGGCCTCACCTCAACCCACCGGACCTCACGCGTTGACACACCCTCTGCCCCCACGTCTCATTATCTTCTCACAACCACACATACCAACACAAACACCACACACACACACACACAAATTCTCCTGGTGCCTCTATTCCCTCCCCCTTGAATATACACACTCAAGGGAATGGAATCTCTCGTCATGCCATCATATTCGTCTCTCTCTAGACCACTCTCATTTCTCGTGCTATCTCTCCGATGCCCCCCCGTCGGCCCCTCTATCCATGCCTCTCTCGAATACGTAATACACACACATACCTCTCTAGGCCCCGCCAAATGCATCAACTACACATTCACACATGTTACATCACGTACCCCATTGATCTAAAAACCCCTCTCTTCATGTTTATTTCACATACAATATTCCTTTTGAAAGTGTTGCCAAAAAATTATTTTAGAGTTTCTACATATATACAACATTACAAAGTTATATGGAGGAGTACGAACGCTAATTTGCATTGCATGGTGCACACAATGATATTTATTCCACACTGTGAATTTGTATATTTTTATACTATATACAAAGTTAGTCATAATAAAGAGAAACGAAGAGCATATCTCTCTCCATCGCATACCCCCCACGTACGCCCCTTTCACGTATGCACACAAAACTATCTCCAGGTCCTCTAAAAGTAAGCCCCCAGAAAATTCACGCATGTTTCATCTTTCTCTCGCGATATATGCAATGACAATCATTGTATTTGAAGCGAAAGCACGATACGTACATTGGACTTGAGAATCCACTCATTACGGTCACCATTTACGTTAAGTGGTTATTATACAGCCATGGGCTCACCGTACAACTCTGTATTTGCTCATGACATGACTAGTTGACCAGTTAAACGCTCCACGTGGAACCTCTAGTGTTTCATCATATTATCTCACTACCATCGTGCCCACCTGTCGGCTTGTATCTACTCTACATCTACACTATTATAAAATACATAAAATACACTCTTATAAAAAACAGAGTTGGTGATGATGGTGTGCCTGCCATCCTGCAATATAGGCCGTCCGATTTATATCTTACGGATAGGAAAGAAACTATGGAAATTTTGCAAAAAGGTACCCGCACACCTCTCCACATTTGCAAATAAGGCCTTCCCTCGTTCATCCTTTTCTCGCACAAGATAAACTATTCATACAAATGCATCATGATTTTACGTGCAACGCATGGGCATCTTGCTAGTAAGAATGAAAATAAACAACAAAAAAATATTTGGACGGTGGTTCGAAGTCATGACTGCGAGCACAGAGGACAAAGTGGCCTTGTATTGGTATGCTGAGCCGTCTGTTTTAACACACAGGAGCTGGTGTGGTGATTATACACACACGCACACATGCACACAAACTGCATGCGCGCAACACTCACAATCACACATGCACCCACGCACGCACGCAACACTCACATGTACACACACACAGCCACGCACGCATGCAACACTCAGACGTTGGAGGGACAAAGTAATAATGCTAAAAAAGAAGTTGGAGGGACGAAGCAACCATCATTTCACTCGTTGCTGAATCCGCTTCTCCCTCATCTTCTTCAACTTAACCACGTGTTGCTTCTGCCGTTGTTCTACCTCATGTGGGACGCGGATCGGCTTGGTAAATCGCTGACACGTGGGATCGCATGTAAGCAAATCGCCAGGACAACGTCCTATGAAAATAAAAAACCTCCCCCGCCATCTGCGCGACAAAATCACCTCCTTTTTACTAATCTTGATTCTATAATTTTTAGATCAGTATAATTGAGATTTGTATAGATAGCACACAGGAGCAAAACAAAGTGGTACGGTTAAGGGCATCCACAATGTGTAGCCAAATGTGAGAATAGCTTTTGGCATCGTGGGAACCATTGTGGACAGTGTTGTCAAAGCCAAAAAGATGGAACCGAAGCTCCCTGATTGGTTGATTGAAGGAATAGAAAAATGCAATGTCTCTCCTCTTTCTCCCATGCTTGGACGCATGTAGTACAGTATAGAGCACAGAGTCTACTCCCCTGTCCCTTCTATCAGAAATCACAAAGCAGTGAGGCGTCAAATCACAAAAGCACGGACGAAGCAACCATCATTTCACTCTTTGCTGACCCCGCTTCTCCATCGTCTTCTTCAAGAAACCATCTCACCGCACTAAGCTGGACGGACGACGCTAAATTGTACTCCTTTGGTTCAACGGACTTCGTGGATGCAAATAAGGCGGCTGTCTCAGCTTGCAGGCGGCACTTGCGAATGACTTACCGTGGTCTCCCTCAATGGTGTTCTCCGTCGAACGCACTTCGCCAAACCACAAAAAAAAGATATCGTCGACGTCACCGCAATGGGGAAGGAAGTCAAATATAGTTACTACCTCCATTTTTTTGTACACAAGGCCAGTATATCAAAATTACAATTTGCAAAAGGGCACTAACACTAATCGAGGCAAAATTGATGGGGTTTGCCTCGTACTAGCAATCAAGGACATTAATATCCCCTGCATGCATGCGGAAGTGAGAAGGTTGGTTTGCATGGCGCTGCATTAATCAAGCGATGAGGAGTGAGATGGTTAGCTCTTTGGTCTTTGGAGAAAAAAAGTACGCATTAATTGACACGTGAAACGAGGATTTGTATCGATTAAATCGCGCGAAGGAAAACCCCGCTTTTCTTTTTTAACACTAGTACTCCTAGTATGTACGTACTTATCCTGTTTGGGTCTAGGCCTTGCATTGCAAACTTTGCCACACATTTTTGCCAAGCTTGCCTAAAGTTTTCAAAATGAGAAGGAGGTACACTTGCGCACGGCTGTCGCGGTCGCACCGCACCCTCACACGGTCGCTCCTACACGCCGTGGTCGCACCGCACCCTCACACAGTCGCTCATGCACGTCGCAAACCCAACCAAGGGAACGCACCCTCACTGACACGTGCTGTCGCATGTGAACAAACCAAACTCAGCCATCCTATCACTGACACGTGTTGTCGCATGTGAACAAACCAAACTCAGCTATCCTATCACTGACACATAATTTTCGTTCATAGAGTATGTTTATCCAACTGCATGTTAGGGAGTATCCGTACGGCCCGTGCGGTAGTCTATTGGGGAAGAAGAAGAGGTGAGGAAGAAGGAAAGAAGGGTTAGGAGACGTAGGATATTCATCCAACCGCCTGAAATGGTAGACTGACCCAAGTCAGGCAACTTGCATAACAAATATATGTTTTTACACAGCAAAAGATCCCTAAAAACAACAACATAAAGAAAAACTATCACTACTCGCGGAAAGAGACGGCCTCATCATCTTTGGCTACCGGCGCGAACCAGCCGTAGTTGCCGACGTGTGTCTCCGCACCGTGGTTGTCCTCGGCCTCCAGCTACTCGTTCACGTGGAGCATGCGGGTGCTCTGCACAGACGAGAGCACATCCCGGTTCAAGTCGAGGACATCCGGTTCCGTCTGCAGGAGGGCCTCGATGGCAGCGGCATCCGCGCGCTCCGCGTCGAGTCGAGCCTCCGCCTCCCGGTTCAAGTCCAGGACGTCCGGTTCCGCCTGTAGGAGGGCGTCGATGAGAGCGGCATCTGCGCGCTCTGCGTCGAGTCGAGCCTCTGCCGCCCGGTTCAAGTCCAGGACGTCCGGTTCCGCCTGTAGGAGGACCTCGATGGCAGTGGCATCCGTGCACTCCACCTCAAGTTGAGCCTCCGCTGCCTGGTTCACATCCACGACATCCAGTTCCGCCTGCAGGAGAGCCTCGATGGCAGCGGCATGCACGCGCCACGTCGAGTTGAGCCTCTGCCTCCCGGTCCTCCTTTAGTATCGCCATGTTGAACCGCTGGTCCGCCTGCACCATTGGGGACTCGGACGCCGGCACGAAGTCGACGTCCATCGTCTCATACCCATCGGGGGCCTTCTGCGCCGCGACCTCTACCATGAACATTGGATCGGCTTCCTTCTCCTCGTAGCTTGGCTCCAGAGAACTCGGGGATTGGCCCGCCGCAAAGCGAGCTTGGGAACGGAGGTCTATGGCGCCGACCGTCGCCGCGATTTCTGCGCGGCGCTCCGGCGTGAGCATCTTGTAGTAAGTGATCTTGCGGTGCACCATGGCTTTCCGGCGAATTAGGGGACGCTTGATGCGGGCTAGGGGATCAAAAGGTGGGGGGATTGGTTGGAGATTAGCTGGGGTTTTAGGGCAGTGGCTGGCGTAGTCTGAGCCGCGAAGGTTCTGGTGTGAATAGTGGTTCCGGTGATGACCGGTCAATCGGTTTTGACTGTACATCGCTCTTGCCGCGTTCGCGTTGCAGCCCGACACGCTGGACCCTCCACGTCGCTCAGCGAATGGAACACACTTCATCTTGTGTTTTCGCTCGCTTGTGGGACCGCAGTTGAGAGCAAACCAACGTCCCTCCCCCTCCCCTGCCCGCGTCTTTTATTATACTACCACTCCCTCCGTTTTATGCAGAGTAAATAGAAACAGAGGGAGTATACTACGGATGAGGATCCCCTGACGTGGCCGAACCCATTGAGTAACTGACATGCGGGGCCTAGCAAGCATGGGGTCCGCCAGTAAGTGACCGAAAGGGAGGGTAAGGCAGGGATACCTACGTCAGAGGATCCACATCCACTACTACTCCCTCCTTCCATTTACTATACAGGGCCTAATGTGTTTTTCGAGGCTAACTTTGACCAAATGTTAGAGTAATAATATATGACATGCAACTTACACAAAGCATATGGTCAAATTCGTATGTGAAAGGAGTTTCCAATGATATAATTTTCACATTATACATCTCATGTACTATTAATATTGTCAATAGTCAAACGCGGTTTTAAAAACGCATTAGAGCATGGTTAATAATATAGCCAGTCGATGGCTATGAGGGACTGCCATGTCATCTATAGCCATCATCTATTATATGCACTAATACGGTAGTGTGGGCTATAAGGTTGGCTATTTCCCGCAAAAAATATATAAGGTTGGCTATTGTATTAGTACTTTTTCCATCTCCTCTCTATCTCTTTCTTCATATTTATTGTACTATTTAACTAGGAATGCGTATATAGCTAAGGCTCTTGCATGAGAGCTCACTCCCCTTACTTTTTCACATCTCTCTCCTCTACATAGGCCCTATATAAATAGAAGGAGGGAGTACAGATGTTGTCAGTACTCCACGTGTACTATTGGACAGGGATCTTAAAAAAGTTACTATTGGACTGGCTATACGTGGCGAAATCCTAGTAGGAAGAGCATGCACGAGAACAAGCACATTCACGTGGTTGAAAACAAATTGGAAACCATCTCGAGTATATGTACGAATCTAACAAAATTGATTGGGCGTTGTTGAATGTTGATACCTTTTTTTTATCAAAGTAGAGATACTTTGACTACACATAAAACTTATATGTAAACTAGAAAGGATATGAGGGAGTATATTGTACGTTCAAAAACGAAACGAACATTGAATACCCTTTATATATGATTTGCGGATGCTATGATCACCGATTCAAAATTTGAATCCGCCTTAGGTATCACGTGCCCCCACTCGTTCTCTCTCGATTTCATCTCGGGGTCCGGAGATCGATTGAAAGAGGACTGGGGTGGGTTGATACGTCTCCAATGTATCTATAATTTTTTATTGTTCCATGCTATTATATTACCCCTTTTGGATGTTTATTGGCTTTATTTTACACATTTATTTCATTTTTGGGACTAACCTACTAACCGGACGCCCAGCCCATATTGCTGTTTTTTTGCCTATTTCAATATTTCGGAGAAAAGGAATATGAAACGGAGTCCAAACGGAATGAAACCTTCGGGAGCGTTATTTTTGGAACAAATCTGATCCGGAGAGCTTGGAATGCAAGTCAACAAGCCTCCAAGGGCCCCACAAGATAGGAGGGCGTGCCCTGGGCCCCACAAGATAGGAGGGCGCGCCCTTGTAGGGCGCGCCCCGTGTCTCATGGGCCCCTCAGGCGGCCACCGACGTACTTCTTCCTCCTATATATGCCTACGTTCCCCGAAAACATCCAGGAGCACCACGAAACACAATTTCCACCACCGTAACCTTCTGTATCCGCGAGATCCCATCTTGGACCCTTGCCGGCACTCTGCCGGAGGGGGAAGCAACCACGGAGGGCCTCTACATCAACATCCTTGCCCCTCCGATGAGTTGTGAGTAGTTTACCACAGACCTACGGGTCCATAGTTATTAGCTAGATGGCTTCTTCTCTCTTTTTGGATCTCAATACAATGTTCTCCCCCTCTCTTGTGGAGATCTATTCGATGTGATCTCTTTTTGCGGTGTGTTTGTCGAGATCCGATGAATTGTGGGTTTATGATCAAGTTTATCTATGAATAATATTTGAATATTCTCTGAATTCTTTTATGTATGATTGAGTTAGCTTTGCAAGTCTCTTCAAATTATCAGTTTGGTTTGACCTACTAGATAGATCTTTCTTGCCATGGGAGAAGTGCTTAGCTTTGGGTTCAATCTTGCGGTGTTCTTACCCAGTGACAGAAAGGGTTGCAAGACACGTATTGTATTGTTGCCATCGAGGATAACAAGATGGGGTTTATATCATATTGCATGTGTTTATCCCTCTACATCATGTCATGTTTCTTAATGCATTACACTGTTCTTATGAACTTAACACTCTCGATGTAGGCAGGAGTCGGTCGATGTGTGGAGTAATAGTAGTAGATGCAGGCAGGAGTCGGTCTACTTGTTATGGACGTGATGCCTATATACATGATCATGCCTAGATAATCTCATAACTATGCGCTATTCTATCAATTGCTCGATAGTAATTTGTTCACCCACCGTAATACTTATGCTATCTTGAGAGAAGCCTCTAGTGAAACCTATGGCCCCCAGGTCTATCTCTTATCATATTTGCTTTCAATCTACTTTATTTGCATCTTTACTTTTTGCATCTATATCATAAAATACCAAAAATATATTTATCTTATCATACTATCTTTATTAGATCTCACTTTCGCAAGTGGCCGTGAAGGGATTGACAACCCCTTTATTGCGTTGGTTGCAAGTTCTCGCTTGTTTGTGTAGGTGCGTGGGACTTTTGAGGAGCCTCCTCTTTGGATTGATACCTTGGTTCTCAAAACTGAGGGAAATACTTACGCTACACTTTGCTGCATCACCCTCTCCTCTTCGAGGAAAACCAACACAAGCTCAAGACGTAGCATGGGTACATGCAAATGATACTCTGCGGAATGTTCAAATGAGGCATGCGGGAGGATGGACTCGACCGGAGGGTGACATGATTGATGGAGAAGAGGGTTGGAGAGGAATGCGAAATAAGCAAATGCCACATCATTATACTTGAACGGCTCAAATAAACAATAAGTTGTCTCGCTTGGCCTACATAGTGAAAGGCCTAATGCGCAACGCGGAGCACTAACGCTCGAATATGGCCGGGAAAACAGGGAAACCGACATGTGGGGCACACCCGTCGGGACGACGTAGTGCAGACTAGTCCAATGGAGGAGCTGGCCCACAACCTCCTCGCCACCGACAACCGTTCATGTGGGTCGTTGGGGCCAACAACGTGGCGCAGCTCCAGCACCACCTCTAGACACGGTGACCGCGGTGAGCGACACGCTCATATCGTCGCTAGACACGGTCGGTTTCAGTGTGCCGAGGGTGGCGTTAGTGCTATGGCATGACCAACAGTATGTTTGGTTTGTGCGCAAGGTTGCCCCATCAAAGCATTGGGTAGCCAAAATTTTGGTTGAGGTATTGGTTGCCCATGATTTGGCAGACATTGGCAAGAAAAATGAACTAGAGTTGGCTAGAGTTCATTGGCATGCCAAAAAAATGGCAACCATCCAAACAAAGACCAATCTTTGGGTCATGACCAAAATTTTGGTAAGGTGCACTTTGGCCACAATCCAAACACACCCCAACACCCAGCTCGTCGAGGATGCACGGGACGCCGTGACGCGTCCGCAGAGTGGTGTAGCGCGGCCAACTACATCCTCAGGACCTGAAACCATGCCGGGTCGTCTTGCTTTTTCAATGACATGCGGGGATCGCATGTGAGCAAAGGGCATCTCCAACGTTGCCACGACCGCAGCTGACTACCCTGGCACACCAAAACCCTCGTCCCTCGCGCCGTCGCGTGGTGCCTTCCCAGCCGGCGCCAGCTGCCCGCATTCATGTCGTCCATTCGTATGTCGTCGTTAAGAGGCTCTGTGCCCGAGGAACCAACTCCGGTGACTTAATGACGCACCCGGATGCTTGGCCTCACCGGAATGCGTTACTTAAAGCAGTGCCCAGCTAACCTCCACACCATAGCGCATTGTCCTCTTACCTGGCACCACATCCTCCATGACCGCAAGTGCAAACGTCTGCGGCAGAGCTTGTCTTCGGGGATGAAGCTCGAGGTCGCCGCCCTCGCTCAAGTCGCCTCTCTCGACGCAATAGCGGCGTAGCCGGACGCGGACGCGACCGCACAAGCAGTGGCCACGCTAGCAGCCGATGACGTGAGCACTGTCAGCCACGCGTCCTACTTGCCGCCTGAAAGTGCAACTAATCCCCGGGTCGTTTTGGTAATTAACAACAACATATATATCATTGAACTAATAGTTTCTTGAGAATCATTTCAGAAAGTTCAGTGATATGGGTATGGCAAGGACTGAAGAAGTGGACCCCTCAAAATGCTAAGGCAAGCATTGGTAAAAGCTCAAGACTCCATTTTTGGTTTAGTGATCCAAGATCACATTGAGTCCATAGGAAAGCCAATACTATTAAAAGGGAATGAGGTTATGATGATGATCCGTTGCTCAAAGTGCTTAGTGATACATCTCCTAAACTATCAAGAACTTTCACCGCCATATACACTCATAAGTAATCTCGGTCCCACCGATATTCCAAACTCACCACACCGAGATGAACCACCTCAGCCATATAGCCAAACCCTAGAAATCTCGGATTTTCCGATTCGAACTCGGTCTCACCAAACTTGAGTTGCCAAGCTTCAGAACCTTCACATCAAATCGGTGTCACCGAGATGATGAAGTCGGTCCCACCGAGATTGGCAAGCTCTTGTCTTTGGACGAATCGGACTAACCGAGTTTGTATTTTCGGTCCCACTGAAAATCCCAACGCTCACATGATTTGAAATTTCGGTCTCACCGAGTTGTCAACTTCGGTCCGACCGAGATTGGTCAAATGTGTAACGGTTGGATTTTGTGTGGAGGCTATAAATACCCTCCACCCCTCTTCATTCGTGGAGAGAGCCATCGAAAGAACTACCACTCCTACCTTACATTTCGAGAAGAGAACTACCTACCCTTGTGTTGAGATCAAGTTGCTCCACTCCCACCATATGAAGCTTGATCTCTAGCCTTCCCAAGTTGCTTTCCACTCAATCCTTTCTTCCACCACAGCCAAATCAGTGAGGAGAGTTGAGTGTTGGTGAGATTATCATTTGAAGCACAAGAGCAAGGAGTTCATCATCATCAACACCATCTATTACCTTTTGGAGGGTGGTGCCTCCTAGATTGGTTAGGTGTCGCTTGGGAGCCTCCGTCGAGATGTGGAGTTGAACCAAGAAGTTTGTAAGGGCAAGGAGATCGCCTACTTCGTGAAGATCTACCCCGAGTAAGGCTAGCCCTCCGTGGGCGTAGGCCATGATGGCATAGACAAGGTTGCTTCTTCGTGGACCCTTCGTGGGTGGAGCCCTCCGTGGACTCTCGCAGCTGTTACCCTCCGTGGGTTGAAGTCTCCATCAACGTGGATTGACGATAGCACCACCTATCGGAACCACGAGAAAAATCACCGCGTCTCCAAAATTGCGCTTGCTCTTCTCCACCTCTCTTTACTACATGTGCAATTTACTTTCCGCTGCCTATACTCTAGAATTGCATGTGTAGGGTGATGCTTGACTTGATCATCATTGTGAATCTGCCAAAAACTTGTCTTTGTCAAAAGGCAGAATTTTTATATTGTCAAGTAGTCTAATCACCCCCCCTCTAGACATACTTTCGATCCTACAAGTGGTATCGAGCTTTGGTCTCCATTGTATTGGTTTCCATTGCATTGACTCCATAAGCTTGGTTTCACAACCTAGGAGAGTATGGCGTCTAGTGAGGGTCATTTTCAGAGAGGTCCTTACTTTGATGGTACAAACTTTGCTAGTTGGAAGCATAAAATGAAAATGCATATTCTTGGCCATAACCCAGCCGCATGGGGCATTATTTGTGTTGGTATGCAAGGTGAATTCTTCGAGGAAGGAAAAGTTCGGATCGCGGCTTACAACGGATGAATTGCGGATGTTGCAAAACAATGCTCAAGCTTGTGACATTCTCTTCAATGCCTTGTGTCCCGAGGAGTTCAACAAAATTAGTCGTCTTGAGAATGCAAAAGAGATTTGGGATACTTTGGTTGAAATGCACGAAGGTACCGTGAAGGAATCAAAGCTAGATGTTCTTCAAGGTCAACTTGACAAGTTCAAGATGAAGGAAGGTGAAGGAGTCGCTGAAATGTACTCTAGGCTTGCTCTCATCACAAATGAGATTGCCGGCTTAGGAAGCGAAGAAATGACCGACCGATTCATCATCAAGAAGATTCTCAGAGCTTTGGATGGAAAGTATGACACCGTGTGCACTTTGATCCAAATGATGCCAAACTACAAGAATCTCAAGCCAACCGAAGTCATTGGAAGAATTGTTGCTCATGAGATGACACTTAAGGACAAGGAAGAGCTTCACAACAAGTCAAGTGGTGCTTACAAAGCTACATGTGATGCTCCCACAACCTCAAGTGACAAGCTAGTTTCCAATGAAGAGATAAGCCTAATGGTGAAGAACTTCAACAAATTCTACAAGAGTAGAAGCAAAGAGAGAAGCTCAAAGTCTAGATCATATGATGAAAAGAGATCTTCTAGTCGTGATCGAATCTGCTACAATTGTGGAAGACCCGACACTACTCAAATGAGTGTTCGGCTCCCCACAAGAGAAGAGAAGAATCTCCAAGAAGAAGAAGCTCAAGAGATGAGTCACCTCGAAAGAGAGAAGGAGTAGAGATGATCGTTATGAACAAAGACCCTCTCGGAGAAGCAAGGATTCGAGAGGAAAGACAAGTCATCAAGGAGCTACACAAGAAGAAAACATCAAGCTCATGTAGGTGAATGGGTCTCCGGCCCGACTCAGCAATCAATCCGAAAGAAGCTATCACTCCAACTCCGACTACAGTCAAGATGAAGGTGTTGCGGTCTTGCTCTCGATCCTCCAACTCCAACTCCTACGACTTATTTGATTCACCAAATGAGGGAATTGGAAGATGCTTCATGGCTAAAGGCCCCAAGGTATCACACCCTGAATTCATTGACTTTGATAGTGATGAGGATGACTTGCTTGGTGAAGATGAGCTCTTACATGATAAATCTAGTGAGCCTAGTAATGATGAACATGCTAGTAGTCTTTATAGTCGAGAAGAGTCGAATGACAATGTTATGAAGGAGATTGAGCGTCTAACTAAAGAACTAAACACTCTTAAGTTAGCTCATGAAACAACTCAAGAAGATCATAGAGAGCTCCTAAGATCTCATGAGAAGCTACGCTTCGAGAAGCTCACTCTAGAGCAAGAACATGAGTTTCTAAAAGCAATCAATGACGATCTTCGAAAGAAGAGTTCTTCATATCTTGCCAAACGGCTTCTCTTGTCTAATTTCTTGCCACCTATTAAAACTAAGCATGACAAGCATAAGAAAAATTCTTCATCTAGTAGTAACAATAACCATGCTAAATCCAATATTGTTGCTTCTAGTAGTTCTCTTGATTCCACTAACAATGTTTCAAGCCAAGTTACACTTGAGCAAGAAAATAGTTTATTGAAAGGGATTATAGAAAAGGTATCTACAAGAGCCTTGCGGAAGCAAGAACTTTGAGGAAATTGTTCGCAAGCAAGGAAGGCACCGAAGAATCAAGGAATTGGTTTTGAGCGAAAGTTCAACGCCGAGGGTGTTGAATGGGAAGAAGGTCAATATCCCACTCCACAGTTTATTCCTCAAAAGGAGAAGTACAATCCTACTTCTTCCAATGTGGAACAAGCTCAAGATGATCTTCCACCACAAGACCACAAGCTAAAAGGCAAGGACAAGCTTCAAGAGGAGATTGATGCATTTATTGAAGCACCTCAAGCCATGGTCAAGTGGGTTCCCAAGGAAACGCCAAGTTCTACTTCGTCAAGCTCAACTACAACCCCAAGGATTCCCATCAAGATGATGTGGATCCCGAAGAAGAAGAACTAGAGAGTTCTTGAGGGTGACTCCGCCAACATACTTCACTCACACTCATTTTGGCAAGAACTTGTGCAATCAACTTCCACATCTTGCACTAGTTCATGGAGTCACAAACCCTCTTGTTGGTAAGTCAAGGGACAAGGTAATCATTGCTTTCATGGACATCATCTATTGTGTATCTCAATCTATGTCCATGGATATCCTTGTTTGTTCCTTGTGGGACTAACCCATGTAGGTATTGAAAGTGCCCGAATCCAAAGGATTGCTCCCAACTCTTGATGATCTTCAACAACATTGAGCATCCACATCTTCAACATCTACATGAAGTCTTCTCGACAACCCAAGGTTAGTTTGACCCTTTAAAAGGGTTCTCACATCTAGGGGAGCTTTGCTCTAAAGAATTGAGCTAAAGCATCTTCAAATGATGTGAACACATCAATACTTTATGTAAAAGTGGTAACCCCACTTGTGCTTAAACGATGAGTATGACCTATGATCAAATGTTCTCATTTGACTCCTAAGTCAATATACTCATATAAAGATGACCTAGTCATCGACAAATTGTGTGTTAGTTGCTAGAGTTTTTGATTGTGCATGTTTGACACATATTTCATTTGCTATCTTATTGTGTGAGCATGTTGGATGCATGATTTTATCCATTCAAGGACATCCATTTGTTGCTTTGGTCGTTTTGATTTTTCTGACCAAATGGATGGACAAGAATGCCTAAGTTCCTCCCCTAGCTATCCATGCTTTCTTGTCTCAAATTCTATTCATGCTTACATCACAAACTTTGAACAAGTCATTTTCGGACCCTCCGAGTGAGGAGCATTCGAGCCACCGATCCGACAAGGGCTAACTTCCAAAACCTTCTAAGTGATTTCGTCGGACCAACTCACTCAAATTCGGTCAAACCGAAAACATTTAGATTGATCTAGGTTTTCACCTCGGTGAAACCGAGTTGTGATTTTCGGCGTGACCGAAGTGCATAACTGCCCAGCAGTTATCCATCTTGGTGCCACCGAAGTTTTACAACTCGTCCCACCGACAACAAAGGGGTATAATACTCGAGGGCCGCGCTGATTTCTACTTCAAACGCTTTAGCCCCACCCCTTTGCCGCCGCGCCTTGGTCTCCGGATCGTCGCCGTAAATGCGCTCAGGCGCCCTCGCCGCAGTCTCCGTCGCCGTCAATGGACATCTTCTCCGCGCCGTTGCCGCCGAGAGAAACTCCACCAAGTTAGGGTGAGTTTGATCCCACTCGTGCTCCCATCTCGATTCAATGCACGTTTGGTTTGCCTGTAATCTTGCCACGATTGAAATCTTCCTGTACACCAGATTGGTTCTTTTGAACGAAATTCGAGTAAAAGTTTTAGGGTTAGGTTTCCGCCAAACACATCTCGGTGAGACCAATTTTAGATTTTCGGTAAGACCGATTTGGCCTATGGCCATTGCACTGCACCCTTCGGTCCAACCGAGTTGTGCAAATCGGTGTGACCGAAATGAGGATTTAGTGAAACCCTAGTGTTTTCGGCAGGACCAAAACCCACTTCGGTCCAACCGAAAGTGGTGTGAAAGCTTCTGTTAGAACACTTTGGATTCACCGAATTTTAAACTCGGTCTGATCGAAATGTCTTCTGTGAAAACCTAATACTAGAATTTGAACTCATTTGTTTGCAAAAACTTCTGCAGTTTGTGATAACTCTTCTACTCGCCTACACCTTATCTATTCACAGGTTGTCAGCCATGTCAGATGCCAGTGACAGCCAGAACAGGTCAGAGTCACCTTTTGCAGAGATTCTAGAGGCAGGCACTAGTCCTGATCCCAGCAGCTCATCAGATGATGGTGAGAGGAGTACACCAAGTGGTTTGCCTCCTGCAGCCACCAGGGCCAGAAAGAAGAGGAACTCAGATGATGAAGACTCAGATTTTGTTGTTGAGGAAGAGGTCACATCAAAGCCTAAGAGGAAAGTTGTTGCCAAAGAACCTCAGGGTCAGCAAACCAAGAAGGGCACCAGAAAAGTGAAGGAATCAACTGTTGCCAAGAAGCTGAAATTGGAAGAGGAAACTACAAGCAAAGTGAAGAAAACTTCCAAGAGGAAGAGGTTAGTGCATGATGATGCAGCAGAGGAAGATGAGGATGAGGAAGCACCCCAGCCTCCTCAGAAGCCTAAGCTCATGGGTGATGCCATCAGGGCAGGAGCCACTTCAAAGCCCAAGCATTCTGCTCCAGCAAAGCCTGCTGCCAAGCCCAAGAAGACAGTCAGGAACATTCCAACATCTGAAAAGAACAAAGATGATGTGCCACCAGCTGTGTCAGATGATGAAGGACCAGTTTTGCTGAAACTTTGTCCAAAACTGCCACTTCACAATGATGCTCATCCTCAAGCTGAGAACATGAAGGAAAGGAAAGATAGAGGTCTCAGGCTATGGAGACAAGCTGATCCATATGCTGTGAGAAGAAGAACTGCTGTTGATCCCAGATTTCACACCAGAGAGCAGCAGGACTTCTATGAGACTGTGCTGATGGACAAGAAGCCCATAGTGGCAAACACGAGATATGTTGATTGGAAATACATTGACAGCGAAGAGCACAGAGACTTCTTTCCACATGTGCATGAGAGCTTCACTGCATGTGGTGTTGCAGATTTTGTAGGTCAGAAGTTGACCAGTTGGAACGATGAAATGATTATGCAATTCTATGCCACAGCTCACTTCTTCCCAGATGGAAGGATTGTATGGATGACTGAAGGCCAAAGATTCTCTTCAACTGTTGAAGAATGGGCAGATCTTCTGAACGCTCCAGTGCAAAGAGAGGATGATGTTGATGTCTATGGTATTCCCAAGAAGAACCATGAATCTATGAAGAATATGTACAAAGGGTTCCAGCTAAAGATTTGGCAATCTGGAAGCTTGGCTCAGTGTACTATCTCCAGGCAGGTCTACCTACCACAAACACTATTACGAGGCATACCTTGATGCCCAAGTTCGAGATCATCGCATGATCGAGGATACTCTATCAACATGCTGCATATACTTGATGAGAAAGCACCTTTCAAGGTGATGGACTTAATAGTAGAAACTATTAAGAGGACTGCAGCTGACCAGAAAAGGTCGTGTGGATTTGCCCCGCATATTCAGATGCTTATCAATGCCAAGTTTGGCATGGGCACATTCCTGCTGGATAGAGAACACTTACCACTGCAGCCTGAGCATGAGGACAATGATGTTGTGATGGATGAGTAGGACCCAACTTCTGTTGAAGGTCAAGCCAAGATTGAAGCTGCCAAGAAAGCCAAAGCTGACAAGGAAGCAGCAGCAGCAGCTAAACCAATGAGTGTTGGAGAACAGCTCCTTGAAGCTACCCAAAGGATTGAGCAACGCCTGGCCAGCATTGTACAGTCTTAGGAGAGCCTAGAGAGGATTGTTGAAGACAAGATCCATGCTCTGGATGTGAAGCTGACTGAAGTGCAAGTTACTGTCAACAAGCTTGAGGTAGATATAGAGGAAGCAAAGAGGGAGAAGGAAGAGCTTATGCGTGAGATGCAGGATGACCTAGTCCAGGATGCTTATCAGCAGATCGCTCCGGTTCCCACAGACCCGATCACTGCTATTCCATGGATCGACACGGGACTACAGCTTCAACCTCCCACAGCTCCATCGGTTGCTCCAGCTCCAGCTCCAAAGAAGACTCCTCCAGCTCGGACATCACCAAGTCTTCGCCGATGCAGCCATATCAACTCCAACATCAACCTGACGAGAGCCGCCACAGAGTCCCTAGTGACGCTTAGCTCTATGCCTTTTCGAACTTTTTGGTAACTTGTTGCCAAAGGGGGAGAAATTGTATAGATCATAGGACTTCGAGAGAGAGAGTGCTGTTGCTTTTGCGCTTTCGCTCTTTCGTTCATTTGCGGTTTCTTTGAGATAATTTTGGTTTTCGAGACATTCTGTGTGTTTGATACTACGTTTGATTCTACTTTAATGAGTGCTTGGTCGTACTATGCCTTAATGTGTGCTTAATGCTTATCATATGCTATTCCTATCTTGTATGACCATTTACTCATGTCTTGGTGATTGGGTGCATGCTATTCATTCTTATAATTTTGTGCGCTCCACCAAGATGTATGTGACATGGAAGAGTGACCCATGATCCTAATCGATTGTGCATTTGCATTCAAACGCAAATCTTAAATAATGCACAAATTTAGGGGGAGCTCTTGCTTATCACATACTTCTCAAAGCGACGATATTATTCATTGATTATATCCTTTGTCGAAGTTTGATCTATATGTTGTCATCAATTACCAAAAGGGGAGATTGAAAGTGCAACTAATCCCGGGTGGTTTTGGTAATTAACAACAACATATATATCATTGAACTAATAGTTTCTTGAGAATCATTTCGAAAGTTCAGTGATATGGGTATGGCAAGGATCAAGAAGTGGACCCTCAAAATGCTAAGGCAAGCATTGGTAAAAGCTCAAGACTCCATTTTTGGTTTAGTGATCCAAGATCACATTGAGTCCATAGGAAAGCCAATACTATTAAAAGGGATGAGGTTATGATGATGATCTGGTTGCTCAAAGTGCTTAGTGGTACATCTCCTAAACTATCAAGAACTTTCACCGCCATATACACTCATAAGTAATCTCGGTCCCACCGATATTCCAAACTCACCACACCGAGATGAACCACCTCAGCCATATAGCCAAACCCTAGAAATCTCGGATTTTCCGATTCGAACTCGGTCTCACGAAACTTGAGTTGCCAAGCTTCAGAACCTTCATCATCAAATCGGTGTCACCGAGATGATGAAGTCGGTCCCACCGAGATTGGCAAGCTCTTGTCTTTGGACGAATCGGACTAACCGAGTTTATATTTTCGGTCCCACGAAAATCCCAACGCTCACATGATTTGAACTTTCGGTCTCACCGAGTTGTCAACTTCGGTCCCACCGAGATTGGTCAAATGTGTGTAACGGTTGGATTTTGTGTGGAGGCTATAAATACCCTCCACCCCTCTTCATTCGTGGAGAGAGCCATCGAAAGAACTACCACTCCTACCTTACATTTCGAGAAGAGAACTACCTACCCTTGTGTTGAGATCAAGTTGCTCCACTCCCACCATATGAAGCTTGATCTCTAGCCTTCCCAAGTTGCTTTCCACTCAATCCTTTCTTCCACCACAGCCAAATCAGTGAGGAGAGTTGAGTGTTGGGGAGATTATCATTTGAAGCACAAGAGCAAGGAGTTCATCATCATCAACACCATCTATTACCTTTTGGAGGGTGGTGCCTCCTAGATTGGTTAGGTGTCGCTTGGGAGCCTCCGTCGAGATGTGGAGTTGAACCAAGAAGTTTGTAAGGGCAAGGAGATCGCCTACTTCGTGAAGATCTACTCCGAGTAAGGCTAGCCCTCCGTGGGCGTAGGCCATGATGGCATAGACAAGGTTGCTTCTTCGTGGACCCTTCGTGGGTGGAGCCCTCCGTGGACTCTCGCAGCCGTTACCCTCCGTGGGTTGAAGTCTCCATCAACGTGGATTGATGATAGCACCACCTATCGGAACCACGAGAAAAATCACCGCGTCTTCAAAATTGTGTTTGCTCTTCTCCACCTCTCTTTACTACATGTGCAATTTACTTTCCGCTGCCTATACTCTAGAATTGCATGTGTAGGGTGATGCTTGACTTGATCATCATTGTGAATCTGCCAAAAACTTGTCTTTGTCAAAAGGCAGAATTTTTATATTGTCAAGTAGTCTAATCACCCCCCTCTAGACATACTTTCGATCCTACACCGCCGTCCAACGTCCGGCACCGCTGAGGTCGGGGACTCCTCCGAGGATGAGTAGGGCATGGGAGGCGGCAGGGCATGGTGTGCCAACTGGCCAGTCTGCATCCCGTGTTCTACTCTTCCTCGCCGGAGATCGCACCTTCACTTCACGGGTCTTGAACCCCGCCCCCATACATAGAGATCGCTGATGGAGGACGTCGGTCGCCGTCATAGAATAGGTTTAGGGTCGGGTTTCTTTTATTTTTCTATCCTATAAATGTTCAAAATGTAATGAAAATCTGCCATGTTTGCATTAATCTCGGCTGGTGTATATGAACTTTCACAATAATATAGTATATTGTAGGAGTACTAGCAAGATGCCCGTGCGTTGCATGGAAGATCAAGATCTTGTGGGAGAAAAGGATGAACGAGGGAAAGCCTTATCTGCAAATGTGGATAGGAGTGCGGGTAAATTGTCATAGTTTCCTTCCTAACCGTTAGATATAGATCGGACGGCTTATATTGCAGGATGCAGGCATGCCATCATCACCAACTCTGCTTTTTATTGAACCGAGACAAATCTAACATGCGAAGTAAAATAAACACATAGGGTGTATACATACACAATTTATCTTAGGCACTCCAATTGTACGTCCACTACACATTCACGCATTTCGCATCTTTCTACATCTACGGGAACCTATGAAAGTGTTAATGTAAATTGCCTCTCTCTCTCTCTCCTCCCCTGATTTTCATGGTGGTGGGCCCCTCCCTCCCCCCAATCTACAATCAACAGATCACACGTTTCACATTACGTTAATTACGTAACTGGGATTATGTAGGTGTAGTATTTCTCGTCCTAAAAAACCCAACTAAGCCAACCTCCCAGCATATCGCGCGGGAAAAGACCCGGCCATGTCGTTTTAGTCGGGATTACCAGATTACTAGTAGTAGTATCGACGGATCGCGCGAAGCAACAAATTTTTTTTTGGGGGGCGAAGCACCTAGTTTAAAAGGAAAAAAGACGGTACACTCACAGCACTCCTGTCGCGGTCGCATTGCACCCCACACACGTTTCATCATGCACACGGCTCACGCAAACGGAACGCACATCACCTTGCCTCTTCACTGACACGTGGGACTGCACTTGGAGAAACCGACCATGCGCCAAACTCCCCCCACCCACCGCGTGAAAATCCTCCCCCCCACCCAAAAATTCCCCCCAAATCCGATTCAACCGCCCTTTGGCCAACTAGCCAATAATATTCCCCAAACCCCTCCACCCCGTCCCCTCCACTCCATTCGCTCTGCCAAAGCCGCCCCCCCCCCCGCCGATATGTCGGCGCCGCGGTTCGTCGAGGGGACGCACGGCGATCCTCTCGCTCCCACAGTACACTCTCGTAGACTGTCATCCTCTAGCCGCGCCGCCACCACTGGCTACGTTCTTGTGGAGGCGCACGGCAGTCAGCACCGCCACAGCTGGCGATTCTCGTGTGGAGACGCACGACGGTCAGCTTCTCCCACGGTATGCGCATTCTAGACTGAGGCCCGTTCATGTCGGTGTAGCGCTAAATGTTAGCTGATAGACGCTGTTAATCTCACTGTTTGTTGAAGTAGTTTACAGTCAATATGCTCTGCTTAAGAAGCTTCCTTGCCCTGTTATGCACTCAATCTGTTTAGCTGAGATGGCATGCCAAGGCCGATTAGTTGCTAAAATATCCTGCCATATATTTATTGTGACGTAGATTGCCATGGTCTAGTAGACAATCTGTTAGGTGAGATAGATCTACATCGTTTTATACTCGATCTTTGTTGCTGCGATGGCCTTCGATAGTTCGACGGCTGTGTGCTCGGCCTCATTGACTGGTGAAACAGCCTGCCATAATTTAGCACTCAAATCTGTTTGCTGAATTAGCTTTACATATATTTCGTTACTTAGATCTGCTCGTCCAAATATCTTGCCATAGCTTTAGAGATCGACCTAGGTATTTTTTTCTGGACTTCATAAAAAATCATATAGGTTTTTCCTGTAATATCTAGTAGAAGAACTAGTTTGTATGTCTAACAGATGGACAGGACTTGGATAACTTCTGCTCGAAGATTCTCCGCTGCATATGTCGAGGGGGTTGAAAACTTCATGAACTTTATGAGAGCTGAGTACGGTGGCCCGAAATCAGATGTGCTCTGCCTGTGTAACAGTTGTATGAATTCAGTTACAAGACCCCAGTCAACTATGCAAAATCATCTACACTTGTATGGGATGTCGGTCACATATACTAGGTGGGTTCATCATGGTGAAACTGTGAACGTCAATGTTATTGACTACGTGGAAGCAGCAGATCACCATCTTGATCTGCCTGATGCTCAGGTGGAAGAGGAGGAGGAGGTGGTGGTGGCCGAGCCAGTGAGTTTGACCAACATTGAAACAATCCTACGAAATGCTCGTGCATTCCGCGGACTTTCACCTGCAGAAGAAAAACGGTGGGCCCGCATGTTGGAACAATGCAACGTGTCTATCACCCCAGGAAATAAGCTGTCAGTATTCTCAGCTATGGTCACCTTTCTTCAGGTGAAGACATCTGAGCGGAGGACCAACAAATCATCCAATGCGATGTTGGCTGCTTTCCGCAAATCTTTCCCAGATGCGTCTAAGCTGCCACACACCTACAGTAAAATGAAGAATTTCCTTCGTGCTGTTGGAATTGGATATGATATGATCCATGTTTGTAAGTATAATTGTGTTCTGTTCCGGAAGGGTTATGCCAATCTAAGTGAATGCCCGAAATGCAAATCATCAAGATGGAAAGATGGTGATGCTGTGAAGAGGATTCCTCATGATGTTCTGAGACATTTTCCAACTACACAAGATTGCAGAGGTTGTTTCATGATGCTGAAGCAAGAGAGGATGTACTGTGGCATTCTAGGAACCAGGAGTCCAGAGATCAGAATGTAATGAGCCATCCATCTCATGGTAGTGAGTGGAAAAGCTTCAATGATAAACACAAAAAGTTTGCTGCTGACCCGAGAAACATTAGACTTGGCTTAGCTTAAGATGGATTTAACCCATTTGGCCACCAGAGCACCACATATAGCATGTGGCCAGTGCTTGTTATCCCTTACAACATGCCTCCAAATGTCTGCACCAAAGAATCAAACTACATGATGGCCTTGCTCATCCCAGGTCCAAAAAGTCCTTGAAAGGATTTTGATTTGTTCATGGAGCCTCTTGTGGAGGAACTTCAACAGCTATGGAGGGGTGTTCTCACTCGAGACCTATATAGCAGCCCACCAGCTGATTTCTTTCTGCGTGTTGTTATAATTTGGTGCATCCATGATTATCCGAATTTGGGCACTATGTCAGGGTGAACGACACATGGTTACAATGCATGTGTTATTTGTGACAGAATCATTGTCATCGCAATACTTAGCAAGATCTGTTACATTGGACACCGCCGTTTCCTTGCCAAGGACAAGCCGCATCCTAGAAAATACCAAAGACATGTGTTCAATGCAAAGCATGAAAACCGTGATGCACCAAAGAGGCTCACCGCCGATGAGTTGCAAGTGCAATTAGAGAAGGTCAGGCATATTACACCAGGAAACCATCCTGGTAATGGTAGCGGGAAAAGGAAGCGTGGCAAAGCAGAAGAGAGATTATTGTTTACCCGCAGCTCCACTTTGTGGGACTTGGAGTATTGGAAAGATTTGGATCTGCGGCATAATCTTGATGTGATGCACATCAAGAAAAATATATGTGACAACATTATCAGCACACTTCTTAATACTGAAGGCAAGACGAAAGATACCTTAAAATCTAGGATTGATTTGACACACCTAGGTATCAGAAAGGATTTGCAAGTGCAAGATGAAGGTAAACCACGGGATATGGCACCAGTAGTGTACGTCTTGGACAAGGTAAAAAAGAAAAGAATTCTGCGGGGTCCTGTCACGTGTGAGATTCCCACATGGATTTGCTTCTAACCCTGAAAGGAGAGTCAGTGCAGATGGAAACAAGGTACAAGGGTTGAAAACTCATGACTGCCACGCCCTACATCAAAGGGTTTTACCTCTTATCCTTAGAGGATTGGGCATACGACTTATACTGAGCGATTGCGAGTTGGGACAATTCTTGAGGGAACTCTGCAGTAGAAATATCAGGATACATGCTTTGGAGCGTCTTAGAGACAAGATACCAACTATCCTATGCGACCTTGAGAAGATATATCCTCTAGCCTTCTTTGATGTGATGGTGCATTTGGCTGTTCATCTACCTGATGAGGCACTACTTAGAGGTCCAGTACAGTATGGCTGGATGTACCCTATTGAAAGGCGGCTAGGCGCTTTCAAGGGCTATGTTAGGAATAGAGCTAGACCCGAGGGTTCCATTACAGAGGCCCACATTGCTACAGAAGCGTTGACATTCTGCTCAAAATACATTGAAACAGCTGATCAGCTTAGCAAAGAGGTGGGTGAAGACAATCCCGGGCTCAAAGTTTTCGATTATTCTGTTCGAGTTATAGGGAAGAGTCGACAAGAGGACAAACCTAAAGATTTTTACAAAATGGTTTGGTATGTGTTGAATAACTGTCATGAGATACTACCTTATATCAAGTAAGTGCAGTACTGCAGCTTATACATCGTAATCTACTAAACTTGCAGCACATTCTTATATATTTAGATGTTTGACGTGATCACTATGTTGTGCAGCATCTACAAAAAGGAGTTACTACCACAAAATCCAAGAAACATTGACGAACAGGTTATGGCAGGATTTGCGAAATGGTTCAAGAGCCATGTAAGCTTTTGAATTGCACTGTCAGTTTTTTTAATATATTGAGTACATAAGATGATCAGCTTGTCTATTTTCTAACCATAGGTTAAGAAGATGCGGGAGGATGGGTAGGCAGTTGATGATGCCCTTTACTCACTAGCTGTGGGTCCTGATACTCGGGTAAGACATTATGAATCTTGCATTGTTGGAGATGTGCGCTACAACACCCTTGCACGAGACGAAGGCAGGAAGACACAAAACAGTGCCATCATGAGCACGGATACGTATGACAAAGAGACAACTGAAATCTATGCTAACATAACAGACATTGTTCAGTCGAAGTATATCTCGGCCGAGGATCATCGGTGTGTGGTTCATTGTCTTTGTCATTGGTATAACCTATTTTCCAGGATCGCAAAACCCAGAGCTGATGATTATTTCAAATCCATCAATGTCAAGGCAGCGTACCAGACCAACGAGCCTTTTATTTTGGCAAATCAAGCAACACAGATATTTTTCTTGGAAGACACATTTGCACGTAGCGATGGCTGAAGAGTATTGCAAAGGTTTGAGCAGAGGAATTCGTTTAATGAAGTTGCACAACAAGATGATGCTTACACTGCTCCTGATGTACATGATAACACAGATGTTCCTAATATCTTTGAGAACCATCATGTTAATGACACCGGCGAAAAGATTGACTGTCGTGCTGTGGACATACAAGAGTTGATCAAGAAGAAGCCAACGTTCGAGGACGTTGAGGACGAAGAAGAAGATGACACCGTGGGGAATTACGATTCAGACTGATACACATGGCGAAGATGTTGACGCTGCTGCTGCGGATGATGATTACATTGCTTTTGTCGATTTGCTGTCGAAGAGACGTTTTTATCTACTATGTGAAATTGTGTTTGCTATGACAACTGTTACCTGATGAACATGTTGTTTAGTATTTTGCTGTGAGAACATCACTTGTTATGTATGCTGATTTGTGTTTGGTGATTGTATGACAACTAAAACATGATGACATTGTTGTTTAGTTGTACTCATATTTGGCTGTGAAACTTGAATTTGATGACATAGTTTGCAGTTAGACTGCAATTTGCTCGACGTCTTCGGATGAGAACAACGCTCACCCGACATGGCCTTTGCTATTTATTTATTTATGAGCAAAAGGGGATACCCCCTAATTTCTGTTAATAGAAATCATTAGATGTTCACAATACTACGCCCAGCCTGCTACATAGGTTTCATTCATTACTAGTTTTAGCAAAGTGCTCATGTCATAGCCACTGAATACATCACGAGTGTTACATACACTGCAAATAAAGAGACAATCATCCTACAGAGCACAACATTTTGCCCATTATCTTCACAAGCTCTTTCATCTCCTCATTGCTGTCAAGGACGTTCAACAGCTGTTGCTTGGCCATGATCAGAGGAACTGCATCTTTAACCTTCTGCTCTGTATCTTCCTCTTCTGCCGTTCCTTCAGTTAGTTGTCCAACACCCCAACCTGCTGGTATTGGGATTCCTCAGCTAACCAAATAATTAGCGTAGTTGCATTCCCCCACATCAGCAACTTCCCAGAAATACAAATCACACGAATCTTCTCTTTTCTGCACGAATCAAATTGGAAGATCATCAACCAAACTATTAAAAAATCAGCAACTGAAAGCAGCAGAACAACACTTAAACATATTATTACCCCACGATTTGGGCATTTGTAGAAGACTCAGCCAGGGTTGAGGATTGTGGTTGAGACGCAACGGATGACTCTGTGTGATTTGCAGCAGTGGCACCACACCAACGGCAGCAGATTGCAATGAGCAATCGGCTGTGGTGCGCGTGCCGACGGGGGTGTGATGAGACCCACAGGCGACGGTATGGGTGGCGACTTGGCGCATATCTGGTTGTTGCCTGCTGAAGAGCAGGTGGACGAGCAACCAGCGGACATGGTTGCGGTGGCCAAAGCTTCTGATGCTAGGCAGAGTAAGTAGAGAAGAGGAGAAGTGAATGTTGGATATCTCAGTCTCATTACTTGCAGAGTAGAATAGCACCATATACATTCATAGTCTAGGTTTGGATTCGAACCAGCTACAGGAGCATGTCTCTCTTTTTTCTAAAACTCAGCAACGTCTCTTTACTGGTACACTAGCTTGTTCTGTACGCCTTCCCAAGTCTTTGATTTTCTTTCCTTTTTTGCGAGGAAGGAAGGAGGACAAAATTGAGAGTTCCTGGGACTCGAACCCAAGACCTCTCGGTTGAAAACCAAGGGTGCTAGTCACTTATGTGGTGAACATTCCCTGTGAGGAGGACGGCAGACGAACGCATTTTCCTCGCAATTTTAGTTGCGACACAAGATCAAACGGTCGTAGTTTCGGGAATGTTATCAGGCCAACGAGCCCAGTTTTTCTTTTCTCCCTATATATATAAAGTATGCTACTTGGTGTCTGCTTAGTCAATAAACGATTGTGCCAACCTTGACCGTTGGATTGACATTCAACGTCTGTCGTGTTTCTTCAGTCTCTTCTTCCTCGAGCCGCCAAAGCCAAACCAGCGCCAAGGGACCGCTACTACCGCCTCCCACGGTGGTTGTCTTTGCCAAGACGCATCATGGTCACATCGCACCCTAAAACTCTGCGCATCTTCCCCGACTCCTGTTTGTTCCCGTCCGAGGCCTCACCATCGTCCTCCGCCTTGGTTCGCTCGTCGCGGCACCGCCCTCCAGTGTTGTCAACATGGTCAACAACCAAGAGGAATAAGGAGATGACTATACATGGTGAGGATGACAGTAGGGACCTAGCAGCGCGCGCAGTAATTTTGTTTTTTCGGGTTGGAGAAGGATATCAACTGGGTTGTGCGGGACCCATGGACCGTCTAGCCTAGGCTTTTATTTCATATATTTAGCACGTGACCAGCCCAGTTTGTTTTTTCCTTTCTTAAAATGGCTAGCCATCTATTTTGTTTTTTGCAGAATAACCAACGTAGGCCTACTTGCTTTTCTACGCCCTGCTGGGCCGGAAATCTTTCAAGACGAGGAGGGATGCATTTTGCCCAGAAAATGGGCTAGAAGTAATAAGAAATGGGCTATAAGTAATAATAAATGGGCTATAAAATGAAAAAATACAGCAAACAGGCAATTAGTTCCAAAATACTGTTTTCTTTCAGATTTTGATATTCTAAATTTCATTGTTTTTGTGCGGGTAAAATTTCATTGAATTTAAATTAAGGTATATTTAGATTTAAAATTAATTTGAATCTGGCTAGAAATTTTGGGTTGTATGCTGTTTGGGACAGATTTGGAGGCTAACTTGTGGGTCTACTAGGTTGACGTGTACTTTGGCTTTGTCAACTTAGTCCACAAACGATTCTAGAAGCAGTGACCATTGGATGTTAATCCAACGGCCGTGCTGCTTCTTCAATATCTTATCTTCTTGCTCCGGCCACCCAAACTAGCTCTGGTGGGACTGCTGCTCCGCCTCCGTGGTGGCCGTCTTTGCCGCCAGCCGCACCGCCCACCCTACTTCATTCTTTGGCGTGCCATTCCTCTACTCACCCACACCTCGTGTTATTTTCCGGCGACGGTAGCCGGACCAGTAAACCCTCGTACTCCCCATCGCGTGGGCAGCCATTGCCGAGTCTTCCCCGTCTCCGTGTCATTCCCTTCCTAGGCCTCGCCATCGTCCACCGCCATGGTGCTCTTGGCGCGGCCTGGTCAACGTGGTCAACGAACGAAATCCATCGGACGTGGACTGTACGTGGAGAGGCTGACAGCTAGGTCCATGGCCGCACACAAGGAAATGCCTCCTTATTACGCGCAAAATAATGATTCCTCCACCTGACAGCTGGGACCCATCGGAAGGGCCTCTGTATTTCGCGAAAAAAACGTTCCCCCCGCTGACATGTCGGACCCACCAGCTATATCTTCGCACGCAAGGAAGTGCCTCCTTATTACGCACAAAAAAAATGAATACCCCCTGCTAGCTGGGACCCACCATAGTGGGAGGATGACTTGTGGGCCAACTAAGTTGATGGGGACGGAGGGCTTTGTCAACTTAGTCAATATGAACGATTCTAGCTCCATTGAACGTATGATGTCCATCCAGCGGCCGTAGTGCTTCTTCAACATCTGGTCTTCTTGCTTCAGCCGCCCAAATCAGCGCCGGTCGTGCCGCGTGCTCCTGCCTCCCGTGGCCGGCTGTGCTGCCGCGGAAGCCTCATCGCCCCCTACTATTCCCACCGCTGGCCAGGCCCTGCGGTGACGGCAGCCTCACACCGTAGCTGAACCAGTGAACCCTTGTACTCCTCTCCGCGCGGGCTTCCACTGCCGCGTCTTCCCCGGCTCCGTGTCGTCCCCTTCCTAGGCCTCGCCGTCATCCACCGCCCTGGTGCTCTCGGCGCGGCGTGGTCAACATGGTCAAGGAACAACTTCCATCGGACGTGGGTATCAGACGTGGAGAGGCCGACAGTGGGTCCACGGCCGCAGAGAAGGAAGTGCCTCCTTATTACGCGGAAAATAATGATACCTCCACCGACAAATAGGACCCACCGACGGGCCACCGATTTCATGAAAAAATGTTCCCTGCATCGCTGGGACCCACCAGCTACATCTTCGCACGCAAGGAAGTGCGTCCTGGCAAAAAAAATTGATTCGCTCCCCTGACTGCTGGGACCCACTAGCTACATCTTCGCACGCAAGGAAGTGCGTCCGAAAAAAAACCATTCGCCCCCCTGACTGCTGGGACCCACCAGCTACATCTTCGCACGCAAAGAAGTGCCTGATAGTCGGGACCCACCTGGTCAAAGCGTATATAGCATTGTCATTCTGGTCGCGAACGTGTACGTACATATATACTGGTCGATGTAGAGGCGCGCACGTGTCATAGTAGAGGCGCGCATGTGTCATAGTAGAGGCGCGTACGTGTCGTAGTAGAGGCGCGCACGTAGCATGTACACGTACGTACAGCGGCCTGTGTGCAAGAAAGAAAATACGGCCACGTATGTGTACATACGGGCGGGGTCTCGAACGCCTACTCACGCATACGTACGGCCAGGGCTCGTGTACATGGCTAGGTCGGAATGGAGAAACAGCATCGTCATCGTGTTCATGGGGAGCCAACCGGCTGGGTCGGAACGGAATGCACCATCGTGTTCATCGGGAGGGCTTGGACGGAACAGGCGATGGAAACGAGGCCTATCGTACCGCAGAACGGAGGAAACGGCCTTGTGTTCGACCGGCCACGTTTGAAACGGGATCCTGTTCATCGGGAGGGGTCGCGTACTGCAAAACGGAGGAAACGGACCTCCTACGATCAAAACGGGGGTCCTATTGATCGGGAGGGGTGTGGCGTACCGCAAAACGGACGAAACGGACTTGTGTTGGAGCGCTACGGTCGAAACGGCGGTCCTGTTCATCGGGAGGGTTGTGGCGTACCGCAAAATGGGACTCCACGGGATACTGTTTATCTCCACCGTCGACCTCCTCCAGCCTCCACGGGCTACCATCGACCTCCTCCAGCTTCCACGGGCTCCTGTTCATCCAGC
Organism: Aegilops speltoides; assembly: GCA_021437245.1. NCBI lineage: Eukaryota > Viridiplantae > Streptophyta > Magnoliopsida > Poales > Poaceae > Aegilops > Aegilops speltoides. Next base: position 104,421,269 of record CM038145.1, read on the forward strand.
CTCTACCGCGTGCTACTCCACCAGCTACTATTCAACCACCCCTCCACGGGCAGCCCTCCATTGTCTACTGTTCATCCAACCCTCCACGGGGCCGTCCTATACATCCAGCCCTACACGGGGTCCTGTTCATCCAGCCCCAACCGGCTCGATCGAGGCAACGCCATGGGGTCCTGTTCATCCACCCCCACCGCTCACTGTTCATCCAACCCCCCCCCCACAACGCTCATTGTTCATCCAATCGATCGGCATTAGTTAGCAGCAGTAGCAAAGGAATCGCTTGATCGGGTTCAGTTAACAGCCATCGATCGATCACTCGGGTTCAGTAACGCGTAGCCTGCAGTGCAATCGCTCGGGTTCAGTTAGAGCCCAACGCCTCGCTTCGGGTTGATTAACGCCGCCTACACACGCCACAGACGTACGAGAAACGCCATCGCTCGGCCCCCGACCACCCACCGTAACCGGGAACTCCCCGAAATTTTCCTCGCCCTCGCTTCTACCATGGTTTTTTCCGTCATGGACGACCCAAAGAATGTCATGCAGCTACGTCTCTGGCCCGCCCAGGACGGAAAGCCCATTTTCTGTCATGATTTTCTGTCGTAGAAGTAGGAGCCCATCACATCTATGATGATATCGGGTTTTGTCACAATTATCGTCATAGAAGTGTCATATGTATGACAGAAAAAAAACCGCTCGGCCCAAAATGTCACGGATGTGTCTTTTTTTTGTAGTGACTGGGTGGCAATTCCGGAGTTTAGATCCGGACCCCCCACGAGGCTCACCTTGTGGACCACTAAGGGCCTCGATTGGGGGTCCCAGACGGAGGTGCAAATGCTGCAGAAGCACATCACCAACATGCTGGGCAAAAACATCGGCCTCACCAGTGTGGTGCAGATCACGCTCTTCCGCTGCGTCCTCCCCTGCCAACGCCGGGCCTCCCCCATGTGGGAGTTCAATCCGAAGGAGCCGCAGACCCTGAAGCGCTTCTTCGGCACTACGCACGAATAGATATGGAAGCTGCTTTGCAAGGCCCAAAAGAGCTGGCCCATGAAGACCGAGGACACTGGGCTCGACATCGAGAATCTAGACTTAGAGGTAATTATTAGCTTTTCCGAAGACCTATTTCGTGAATGCTTTAATCAATAGAAATCTTATCAGCTCCCTTCCTTACAGGGCTGGACAGCAAAAATGGAGCGGATCGACAGTCCGGCTCCGCTTCCAGAGGGCCCAGCCACTCCCAAGCTGACGGAGATGCTGGTCCCGATGCTCTATCAGGCACTAGAGAAGAAGGGCAAAAAGAAGAGCCCAAGGGCAGCCCCCGCCACAGAGGCCCTCCGTACGCTGTGTCTGGAGAGACCGAGATCGTCTCCTCTCATGAGGGAGACGAGGAAGAAGAGGAGGAGGAGGTGAAAGCGATTCCCCCCGCAAGGGGAGGAGGTAGAAGAGGGCGGCCTCCAAATACCCGGAGGTGGTGGCGCCGAAGAGGGGGGAGATAACCCTTTCAGACAGTTCAGACTCAGAGTCCAAACACATCCCCAAAAGACCTCCCAGGGTGAAGCCCCTGGCCGAATCGTAAGTATTAGCAATCTTGTTGTTCGGTTTCCGCTTACCTGCCTGTGTTATGTAAGTTATATTTTTATTTCCTTTTCAGCCCTCCCCGCGAGATTTCGAAAAACCCCCCCTTTTGGAGGGGAACTCCCTACCGCCTAAGCAGGAGGAGAGCGACGTGCCATCGCGGCCCCCCTCACCTACTGCCATGGAGGACATCAAGGTGTTGTCCCGAAGGACTTCTCCTGGCCGAGGAGGGGCGGACGAGGCCGTCGAGAAGGCGCCTGAGGTTGACACCTCGGTCGCTGAAGAAGTGGGGGAGGCGACCCCCATGACAACCAACAATGGGGAGCCCCATCAGTCCGGGCCACCGCCGCACACCATTCCGGAGGCCAATGCGGCTTCAGGAAGGGATGTGCAGCCCCCTTCGAGAGAGGGGGGAGGAGCAGCAGCTCCATCAGCTGCCTCCGTTAATTCGGAGGCTACTCATGCTTTGGAGGAAGCGCTACAACGTGCTTACGTTGTGTAGGGGCACCACACCATGATGGGTGCGGTTATGGAAAAGGTTCAGTATGCAAAAAGCGGACTGAACAAAGCCTTCAATAGCCTACTAACGTGCTTTGAGGTATGCGACATAATCCTCTAAAACACTTTTCATATGAAAGGATGAACCCGTGTATAGGCAGTAGCCCCTGAGACTCTATCCAGATTAGAACAATCCAGACAGAGGATCACATGACAATTTGGACATTAATATATCGTGCTAGTGTGTGTAACATGCATCCATGTTGGCGGCTACCACCCAGGCCGCATAGGTTTTCGAGCTTAATCGGAAGCTGTGAGTGGCCGATGAGGAGCTCGACTGCATCAACAAGTGGTTCGAGGAGACACAAGGTATGTGGAAGTTATATATCAGAAGTGATATGTATAATGAGTCTTTTAACTCATTAGATTTTGTGATTATGATCACAGTTGGCGCAACCGAGGTCGAGTCCCTCAAAGGCGCGCTTGCTCAAGCCAAGAAGGAAGTGGAGGCAAATAAGGCAGCCGCTGACAAGACGGCTAAGGAGCTGGAGGCGGAGCAAACTGCCCGCCGCCAACATGAAGCTCGGGTGGCTGAAGTCAAGAAAGAGCTAAGGACGCCATCACCAAGTGTGAGTCCTTGGAGCAGAAGACTTCGGACCAAGCGTCCGAACTTGCCAAGGCTCTCCAGGAAGCCAAAGATGCCCGGGTTGAGTCCCAGAGCGCTCGTGGGGACATCCCACAAGCGAGGCAGATAGCGGATGGTAAGGCCTTTCTTCTGCAGAGTAAATTTGGAAGTAGGAGGTATATCTTGCTAACCAGAGTTTGGAGTTCTCCAGGCGCGTTTGCAGATCTTTCGAGGAGTGTCGCCAACGCTGCACAGTTCTTCTGAGCCCAGGAGGGGAGCTCGACCGAGAAGCTGTTCTGGTCGCAGTATCTCACGCCGGAGCATCCGACGCCTCTGAGCAACCAGCTAGAGCAGCTGACCGAGCCTCATAGGGTGGTCGGTTTGGACACAAGGATCTAATAGTCCAACTTTGGCCAGCCTAGCCCATGCCCATCAGCTACTTCGGCCTCGTGAAGTGGCTTGTCAACGCGCGTCCTTGAATCGACGCCATAAAGTGGTCTGGCTGCATAGAAGGTGCCCGGATGGCCTTCTCCCGCGTCAAGATGCAATGGGCGAAGATGAAGGCCACCGAAGTGGCGACCGCAGGTCCGCCCGAGGGCAAAGATCATTGGAAGCCAGAGAGGTACTTTGAAGATGTCCTAGAAGGGGCCTCTCTAGTAGAGGGCCAGTGTTTAAAGGACGTTATGTTCGAGTAGATGTACCTAGATTAAAAAACTATGTTATGAATCCGTGCTATGATTGCGCCTTTTGTGTTAATTTATCCTCATGTGCGACCATTTATTGTTTATATTTTTGAAGGTTGCCAGTCGTCGGCATCTGCCCCCTATGTAAATGTTACAGGGATGTTCATAATGCGTATCTGCACTTTATCCAACGTCTTGGTCCATAGAGGAGGCGTCTATCAGGTGAACTAGGCAATCAGACTATGCGGCTTTATTACCTTCACTTAGCCATAGGAGTCCATTGGTGAGGCTAAGTACTAGCCCCTGTTGCATTATGCGGCCATCTAGATTACGATGCCTTTGCAACACGGCTGGTCGAAGCACAGCCCCTCGTGCACTACTAGGGAAAAGCCTATACACAGAATCTTATCTGCAGCGCGCTTCAAAATACCACGCTACTGCTACTTAGCAGCAGCGCGTGTCTGCCAAATGCGCTACGGACTTGGAAGTAGCGATGCGCGTTGGGGAATACGGCGCTCGCTATAGTTGCCATGACCTTGGCCCCCGCTAGCTATAGCGATGGCGCGTTACATTTGTGAGCGCTCTCGCTATTTATGCTAGCTGTGGCGCTTTTGCGAACGCGCTACAACTATCCCTACCTTATCCCCACGGAGAGGACCGCCCTCGATCACTCTCACTCTCGCCGCTTCTAACCACTAAATAAATCTGTCGCCGCCGCCGCCGTTCGTCTCGCCGAGGTACTCCTCCTTCCGTCCCTCCTCCATCCTCCTCGCACATCCTCCCCTCCGCCTGCGGCCGCCCTCCTCCTCCGCCGCCCTCCTCCATCCGCTCATGGCCGACCCTCCTCCTCCTCCATGACAGCCCGCCTCCCACCGCCTCGACCTCGCCGCCCCTAGCTACCTCTCCGTCCGCCCCACCCCCTGCCACTAGTTAGTACTAGATTTAGTAGTAGATGTTAATTTAGGGTTAGCTAGTACTAGATGTTAATTTAGTAGTAGTAGATGTTAATTTAGCTTAGTTAGTACTAGATTTTTAGTAGTAGTAGTGGTAGTTGAACTACTTTAGTTGTAGTTGAACTAGTTTAGTAAGTTAATAAACTAGTTGAACTAGTTGAATTAACTGAACTAATCTATTTTTAGTAAGATAATTAATATAACTAGTTGAACTACTTTATGTTTAGAAAGAACTAGTTTTTTTCTATTTATAGTAAGTTTATATTTAGTAAGAACTAGTTGAATTAATAAAACTAGTTGAACATGTTTTGTTGCTAGTGATAACTTATATGGTTTCAGTGACCTCCGTCGTCCCGTCCACGACCCCCTCCGACAACCCCGCCGTCATCCCGCCACCGACGCATTCCCTCCGACATCGAGGTGAGACCAGCCAAATATCCTTGTATATTTTGTGTTGTTGCTCAAATAGGATATGTGGTTGCCCAAGTGGCCGCTCATGTTCAGTTTACATCTCCGAGTGGCCTATGTTTTGTCGGAGTGTTGATTAATTTCGCTCCGCAAATTTCAGCGCCGATATGTCCTTTTTAGCAAAGGTCATGCCGGATTTTGTCGTGAATTCGACATGACTTGTGCTAGAATATGTACAAGTTTAATCTTTGAATTATGATTGTAGGAAATGTCGTACTCGGACGACGACGGTCTCCGGGAGTGTAGCTGGTGCCACGACGATCGAGGTATGTGCTACTGTGTTCGTTCGGTTGGACGACGATCGCCGCTTCAAAGATTAAGCTCGAGGAGACCTGCGATGTTCATACGATGCATAGCAGCGACAATAGTTTTTTCTCCATTAAGCATGACTTCAACTATTTCAACGCCTAATTTTCATATTTTACAATTCGACTAGCTTATCCCATGCCATGCAAGACGCTATGTCTTGGAGAGGATGGGTTTTGAAGACCATGAAAATTTTGAAACAAAGAAAATACACCTAAGGACCCATCATGATATGGATTTTGAAGTAAATCTGTATAATGCTCAGAGCGTAACCCATTTTGGTTGCCAAAATTGGGAAGCACTTTGCAAAATGTATGGTTTTGATGAGGGTATGATTATCACCATGGATCTTGGTGATCCCGACGTGAGGAAGACAATATGGACATTTGGGTCCTTGTTGATCGCGCCGATTGTACCGCTATGTGAGTTTATCAAACATAGTTATTAACTAATTTATATTCTTTATTTCAAAATAGTTGATAGCTTATTTCCATTGACAGCTTATTTTGATTCTTCAAAGACTGTGCGGAAGATGGTAGATAAAACCCACTACAATCAAGGCACCCAATTAACATATAAGGAGAAAAATCATCGATCGCATTTTGTACTCTTCTTGAGAATTACAATGCCTATTATCGAACTCCTCCAAATTATGGTGAATACGTGCCACTAGTGCATGTGTTGAACAACGATAACTTCTCCGGAGATACCCCGGTAAGATTTTTTACTATTACGACATTCGTGCATTTTTTTCATACTTCTAAAACTAGTACATCATTGCTAACTACAAAGTTATTATTATGTTTTTCAACGTAAACTCCCGATGGATTGTGTGCCTCATCCGATGTGTCTGCATGGTCGCCTCTCGATTCGAACATACCGCCAGTAAATCTAGGGAGCTCACTGTGCATATCGGATTTCTAAAACCGTGAACATGATCATCGAGAGAATGGAAGAAATGTATGGACATTCGCAAGGAGGTTCTTGGAAGTAACATTCAGCGAAAGGCAAGAATGGGAGACAAGGCTAATCTCCATTCTCCATAATGGAGAGTCGGGGGCTATCTTGTTTTTGTTATTTTACCTTAGAAAATGTAGTAGGTCTTAATCGAATGTAATAGGTCCTATGAGGTACAATATGTTTATTATGTGGTAATGTGTTAGAGTTGATAATGATGATCTTGAGGAGGTGTTATGTGATGTTAATGATGAAAACGATGATATTGAGGAGGTGTTATATGACAATGATGTATTATGATGCTAAGTTGTTAATGATATGATGATGATGATGATGATGATATTATTATATCATTGGGTGAAAGAATCATGATTAGTTTCAAGTGGATGGACATCCACTTGAAACTAGTCCACGGTTCTTTCACCCCATGATGTAATAACTCATTATGATGTGAAAAATTGTGTAAAGGTGTATGAATACAACATGAAATAGAAAAGAAATAAAATACTAAATAGTAGTAGTAGCGGGTTAGGAGAAGCGCTACTACTAATTAACAGCAGCGATGTTCTAAAGAACCGCTGCTAGTAAGTCAAGTTAGCGATGGCGTCGTCAAGCAGCGCTATTGCTAAGCATTAGTATGAAGGCCTTATCGAGCGCTTGTGCCCGCGCTACTGATAGGCCCAAAACCCGCGCTGCTGCTAGGCTTTTCCCTAGTAGTGGTGTGACACGGCAAGAACCGCTAACGATTTGTAGTATAACACTAAGTCACCAGATCGCTGACCAGCTCTCGCTTATCATGACGGTCAGTTTTTGGCTTTCTCTACTGAGGTACTTAACCGGACGAACCAGAAATACAATCACAATAGTTCTCCCTATACTACCTTAGCCAAACTGGCGGAACATAAGGTGGTAAGCACAGGAGTCGGGCGACCCAACTATAGACCAAAGACATGATTCAGAACCGATGCATATAATGCAATATCAGGGACGCCGAAGATCTCCCTATGGGTGTTCAGACTTTAGAATGTGCAAGGCCGAATATAGCCCCCGGCATGAAGGCCGGGATAAAGCACATATGTAAATAAAAAATAAGGAGGGAATACGGATGCTAGTAGAACGTGGGTACCGAACAAAAAGTGGTGATCATCTGCTTCCTTTATATCCTTATTATTACGTCAAGACACGTTTCGACAAATGATGCCATGAATATTGAGGTCATGTTACATGCCAAAAATTTACATAAGGGAAACGTTTATACATGGCCTAAAACATAGTGGTTTGAAGATCACAGTGATGCCCTGCCGCACGTCGGTGTCATTTCTCCTTAGTAGTGAATCCTTTTAAAGGAAGATTAGATGGTTGTCTGTAAAGAAGAGAAAGAGGGGTTGAGGAGGGAGCCCTCATGCAACCATACGGCTAGTAGGTTTTTGAATGAACTTGCAGTGAAAGAAAGAAAAAAAGGTATGTGGGGTCCGAATAGGGTCAATCCGTACTATGCACCTTCTCCGCAGTGTGCCTCCGGCGTTGCCCAAGGTATTTAAGTGCGTAGTCCTGTACACGTGGTACCTATAGCGCGGCCTTATGGGGTAGTCGGCGGAGGCAAAACTGCTATTCGAGGTCCGGGTCCACCGAGTTATCTCCATGAGGTGCGGACCAGACTCTTTTGGCAATGTCATTGGTCTTGATGGCCGGTGAATTGTTTGGCTTGATGAGACCGCCTTGCACCTCGGCTGCTAGGGCCGCGGTGTGCTCTTCAGTATGGAGGGAACGCTCCATACTTCCATTAACTGTGATGATGCCACGCGGTCCGGGCATTTTAAGCTTGAAATAAGCATAGTGTGGGACCGCGTTAAAACGGGAAAAAGTGGTTCGTCCGAGCAACGCGTGATATCAAAGATTAGTTCTTCACTATGGAAGTTGTCTGAAGAGCCGAATACCACTTCGAGTGTTAATGATCCCGTACAATGAGCCTCCACGCCGGGTATGACTCCTTTAAAGGTAGTGTTACTAGTCTTGATTCTTGACGGGTTGATGCCCATTTTACGGACGGTGTCTTGATAGATCAAGTTAAGACTGTTGCCGCCGTCCATAAGGACTCTAGTGAGATGGTATCCGTCGATGATAGGATCGAGTACCAGGGCGGTCGAACCCCCGTGAAGGATACTGGTTGGATGATCCCTACGATCGAAGGTGATCGGACAAGCCGACCATGGGTTTAATTTTGGGGCGACAGGCTCTACGGCGTAGACGTCCCTTAGTGCGCGTTTGCGCTCCCTTTTGGGGATGTGAGTGACATAGATCATGTTCACTGTTTTCACTTCGAGGGGAAACTACTTCTGACCCCCGGTGTTCGGCTGAAGGGGATCATCGTCGTCCTCACTCAGAGGTCCCTTCCCCTTGTGTTCGGTGTTGAACTTACCGGCCTATTTGAAAACCCAGTAATTTCTATTGGTGTGATTGGCAGGCTTATCGGGGGTGCCATGAATCTGACAAGGCCTCTCGAGGATTTTGTACAAATTGGATGGGTCGTCCCTGTTGCCCAAAAGGTTTATTCCGCTGACTGGGTTTAGAACCACTAAATCCGGCGTTGACTAATGTCTCTTCTATGTCGTCGTTATTGTTCTGGCGCTTGTTATTTTGTGGCGTGGCCTGCCATTGTCGTCCCTGGCATTAGAGGTGTCGGGATTACTGGAACTATTGCTTCTACAAGCTAGCCAGCTATCTTTGCCAGTGCAGAAGCGGGTCATAAGTGTTGTAAGTGCTGCCATGGTTTTGGATTTTCCTACCCGAGGTGTCGGGCGAGCCATTCGTCACGGACATTGTGTTTAAAGGCGTCTGGACAGTCCAGGATTTGGTTCTTTTTAATGAGGAACCGATTCCAAAGTTTGTGAGCTGACTCTCTGGGCTGCTGGACTATGTGACTTAGGTCATCAGCGTCCGGTGGCCGGACATAGGTGCCTTAGAAGTTGGCCAGGAAAGCATCTTCTAAATATTCCCATCTCCAAATGGAGTTCTCTGGGAGGCTATTCAACCAGTGACGTGCTAGACCCTTCAACTTCAGGGGAAGGTATTTAATGGCATCGAGGTCATCTCCACGAGCCATATGAATATGGAGAAGAAAATCCTCAACCAGACGACAGGGACTGTCGTTCCGTCGTACTGCTCGATGTTGACGGGTTTAAACCCTTCCGGAAATTGGTGTTGCATTACCTCATCAGTAAAGTACATAAGGTTTGCGGCTGTCCGCGTTCTGGGAATGGGGGTCCCAAGACTTGCCTGCCTACGGCCCATGGCGTGGCTCCACCAGTGGCCTAGTACGGCCCGTCTTTGTCAACCAACGCTCCCTTCGCGAGGGGCCAAGCCCCGCGAGGCGGACGACACAAGGCCTCCTCAGGAGCGGCCTCACCAGGCAGGCTCGCGAGGGGGTGGAGAGATCAAGGCAAGGGGTACCTCGCGAGGTTCCCGTGACGCAAGCCATGACGACCAAGGCCATGCGGGCGCCGGGCGGACGCTAGCGCACGCGGTGTCCTCGTTTCCCCTTTGGTGCTAAGGGGGCGAGCGCAGGCGCGGAGTACCGACGCATCAGGCAAAGGTTTCCATATCAATGCAACAAGACCAAGACCAGCAAGATGGTAGGACGGAGGTCATCGTGGAGCCCAAGACGGCGTCACCACCAGCGCCTTTGACAGGCGAAGACAACCTTTAGTCAGGATAGCTTGTACTAGTTGTCCCCTTTCAAAATGGCCGTTGTTGGATCCCTTCCCGCTCAATATTTAGGGAGAGGGCCAGGGCCTCTATAAATAGGACTAGCTACCACAGTAGAAGGGGAGATCGATTCCTCCCCAAACACCACACCAGCTCAAGAACACCTCTCCTCAGGAGGCTGTTCTTCCCTTGTATTGTTCATCACCAGCCCAAGAGGCAATCCACCACCACCACACAGGAGTATGGTATTGCACCACAACAGTGGCCCGAACATGTATAAATCTTGTGGCTCTTGCGTTGTGAGTTCGTCGAGCTAAGCTTAGAGATTGCGGCAAGGCTGAGAGCGAGATTCGGCAGGGGAAAATCTGCGTGCGCACCCCAGTGTTCGAACCTCAAGGGTTTTGCCAGAACTCGAAATCCGACATTTGGCGCGCCAGGTAGGGGTGCACCGGAGCTTTCCTTCCGACAGTCAGCCCGTCGTCGCTCCGCGAGTCCAATGTCTGGCGAACTGGTGACCGGCATCAACCGCTGGGCAGCCGGGCCAGCCTGGGCCACTCCGCCTGCCCAAGAAGACCACAACCCCATGCCCCAGGCAGCCCGTGCACCGCAGAATGCCGCAGGGCGCGGGCGGCGTGGTCACACATCGCCCGCACTTACTCCGCAGCAGGTGCGAGCAGCCGCAAGGGCCTCAAGCCACTCCGCGGCCACGACGCCGCACACCCGACGTGAGCAAGCAAACATGAGAGCCGCGCTCATTGTGGCTCGGGAGCTGCTGCGGTGCAGGTTGATGGAGAGCGGTCCGGATGCATTGCTGGAGCGCGTTGCCGAGCTCCTAGACGCTGCAGCCTCACGGGCACTGCCCTTCTGCTTCCAGCTTGCACCCCAGGCCTCGACTGGACCACACGACGGACCTCTCCGCGCCCGCGTGCCCCCAAGCATGCCCCAATACTTCATCAACACCACCTCAACCATCGGCGCCAGACGTTGGGACGCACCCACACCACCATCGGTGAATGAGGGCATGCGCGCTGCCGCCTACTGCCCGGGCAGGCCGCTGCCCTACCATCCTCAAGACGGCGTGCTAGGCTGAGCGACTTGGAGTGTGGGGCACTACGGCGAAGTCTTCGAGGCGGCGGCTTCAGAGGCTGACGCGCCCCGCATGGCAGAACGGGAGTACGCACTGGATGACGACCCTGGCTCGTTCCTCAGGCCAGGCTGGGAGGAAGAGACGCCACAAGCCGAGCCCTTCCAGGAGCCTCAAGGGAGCCTCACCAACCGCGTCGACAGCAGCATTTACCGGGTACCACTAATTCCTCACGAGCAAGCTTATGCTAACCATGGGTCACAGGAGGGTCAGGTCACAGCAGCGGGCGGCTGCCCCAGCTCGGCAGCCTCCCTTCCACCAGGAGGCGTGCACTGGGGGCTGCAAGAGAGGGGCCGGGAGCAAGGCCCCTTCCCACGACGCACGGGGCAAGGCGTCCCCCGGAGGTAGGCCCTCTGCCGGGGAGGTGCTGCAAAGCCTACCCCCAGGAGAGGACCCATGGTCGCAGAGGGTGCCATTGGCGTCCCCTTTGCCCCTTGGGCGTCGTCCTGGTTTCCGGTCGCCGCCAATGGTGGTGGAGGGTGGCGAAAGGCGGGGCCCTCATCTGGCGATATGAAGCAAGGCCCAGTGCCTGCGAAGAAGGCCCAGTTGAAAGTGCAACTAATCCCCGGGTGGTTTTGGTAATTAATAACAACATATATATCATTGAACTAATAGTTTCTTGAGAATCATTTCAGAAAGTTCAGTGATATGGGTATGGCAATGACTGAAGATGTGTACCCCTCAAAATGCTAAGGAAAGCATTGGCAAAAGCTCAAGACTCTATTTTTTGGTTTAGTGATCCAAGATCACATTGAGTCTATAGGAAAGCCAATACTATTAAAAGGGGATGAGGTTATGATAATGATCTGGTTGCTCAAAGTGCTTAGTGATTTATTTCCCAAACCATCAGCAATCTTTCATTCCAACATACACTCATAAGTAATCTCGGTCCCACCGATTCCATAAACTCAGTCACACCGAGATGAACCACCTCAGCCATATAGCCAAACCCTAGTAATTTCGGTTTTCCGATTCCAAACTCGGTCTCACCAAACTAGTGTTGCCAAGCTTCAGAACCTTCGTCATCAAATCGGTGTCACCGAGATGATAAAGTCGGTCCCACCGAGATTGGCAAACCCTAGTCTTTGGAAGAATCGAACTCACCGAGATTGTATTTTCGGTCCCACGAAAATCCCAACGCTCACAAGATTTGAACTTTCGGTCTCACCGAGTTGTCAACTTCGGTCCGACCGAGATTGTTCAAATGTGTGTAACGGTTGGATTTTGTGTGGAGGCTATAAATACCCTCCACCTCCTCTTCATTCATGGAGAGAGCCATCGAAAGAACTACCACTCCTACCTTACATTTCGAGAAGAAAACTACCTACCCTTGTGTTGAGATCAAGTTGCTCCACTCCCACCATATGAAACTTGATTTCTAGCCTTCCCAAGTTGCTTTCCACTCAATCCTTTCTTCCACCACAGCCAAATCAGTGAGGAGAGTTGAGTGTTGGGGAGATTATCATTTGAAGCACAAGAGCAAGGAGTTCATCATCACCAACACCATCTATTACCTTTTGGAGGGTGGTGCCTCCTAGATTGGTTAGGTGTCGCTTGGGAGCCTCCGTCAAGATGTGGAGTTGAACCAAGAAGTTTGTAAGGGCAAGGAGATCGCCTACTTCGTGAAGATCTACCCGAGTAAGGCTAGTCCTCCGTGGGCGTATGCCATGATGGCATAGACAAGGTTGCTTCTTCGTGGACCCTTCGTGGGTGGAGCCTCCGTGGACTCTCGCAGCCGTTACCCTCCATGGGTTGAAGTCTCCATCAACGTGGATTGACGATAGCACCACCTATCGGAACCACGAGAAAAATCTCCGTGTCTCCAAATTGCGTTTGCTCTTCTCCACCTCTCTTTACTACATGTGGAATTTACTTTCCGCTGCAAATACTCTAGAATTGCATGTGTAGGGTGATACTTGACTTGATCATCATTGTGAACTTGCCAAAAACTTTTCTTAATCAAAAGGCTAAACTCTTAAATTGTCAAGTAGTCTAATCACCCCCCCTCTAGACATACTTTCGATCCTACAAGTGGTATCGAGCTTTGGTCTCCATTGGATTGGTTTCATTGCATTGACTCCATAAGCTTGGTTTCACAACCTAGGAGAGTATGGCGTCTAGTGAGGGTAATTTTCAGAGAGGTCCTTACTTTGATGGTTCAAATTTTGCTAGTTGGAAGCATAAAATGAAAATGCATATTCTTGGACATAACCCTGCTGCATGGGGCATTATTTGTGTTGGCTTGCAAGGTGAGTTCTTCGAGGAAGGAAAAGTTCCGGATCGTGAAGCTACAGCGGATGAATTGCGGATGTTGCAGAACAATGCTCAAGCTTGTGACATTCTCTTCAATGCTTTGTGTCCCGAGGAGTTCAACAAAATCAGCCGTCTTGAGAATGCACGAAGGTACCGAGTCTGTGAAGGAATCAAAGCTAGATGTTCTTCAAGGTCAACTTGACAACATCAAGATGAAGGAAGGTGAAGGAGTCGCTGAAATGTACTCTAGGCTTGCTCTCATCACAAATGAGATTGCCGGCTTAGGAAGCGAAGAAATGACCGACCGATTCATCATCAAGAAGATTCTCAGAGCTTTGGATGGAAAGTATGACACCGTGTGCACTTTGATCCAAATGATGCCAAACTACAAGAATCTCAAGCCTACCGAAGTCATTGGAAGAATTGTTGCTCATGAGATGACACTTAAAGATAAGGAAGAGCTTCACAACAAGTCAAGTGGTGCTTACAAAGCTACATGTGAAGCTCCCACAACCTCAAGTGACAAGCTAGTTTCCAATGAAGAGATAAGCCTAATGGTGAAGAACTTCAACAAATTCTACAAGAGTAGAAGCAAGGAAAGAAGCTCAAAGTCTAGATCATATGATGAAAAGAGATCTTCAAGTCGTGATCGAAACTGCTACAATTGTGGAAGACCCGACACTACTCAAATGAGTGTTCGACTCCCCACAAGAGAAGAGAAGAATCTCCAAGAAGAAGAAGCTCAAGAGAAGAGTCACCTCGGAAAGAGAGAAGGAGTAGAGATGATCGTTATGAACGAAGATCCTCTCGGAGAAGCAAGGATTCGGAGAGGAAAGACAAGTCATCAAGGAGCTACACAAGAAGAAAACATCAAGCTCATGTGGGTGAATGGGTCTCCGGCCCGACTCAAACAATCACTCCGAAAGAAGCTATCACTCCAACTCCGAATACAATCAAGATGAAGGTGTTGCGGTCTTGCTCTCGTATCCTCCAACTCCAACTCCTATGACTTATTTGATTCACCAAATGAGGGAATTGGAAGATGCTTCATGGCTAAAGGCCCCAAGGTATCACACCCTGAATTTATTGACTTTGATAGTGATGAGGATGACTTGCTTGGTGAAGATGAGCTTTTACATGATAAATCTAGTGAGCCTAGTAATGATGAACATGCTAGTAGTCTTTATAGTCGAGAAGAGTCGAATGACAATGCTATGAAGGAGATTGAGCGCCTAACTAAAGAACTAAACACTCTTAAGTTAGCTCATGAAACAACTCAAGAAGATCATAGAGAGCTCCTAAGATCTCATGAGAAGCTACGCTCGAGAAGCTCAATCTAGAGCAAGAACATGAGTTCCTAAAAGCAATCAATGACGATCTTCAAAGAAGAGTTCTTCATATCTTGCCAAACGACTTCTCTTGTCTAATTTCTTGCCACCTATTAAAACTAAGCATGACAAGCATAAGAAAATTCTTCATCTAGTAGTAACAATAACCATGCTAAATCCAATGTTGTTACTTCTAGTAGTTCTCTTGATTCCACTAACAATGTTTCAAGCCAAGTTACACTTGAGCAAGAAAATAGTTTATTGAAAGGGATTATAGAGAAAGGTGTCTACAAGAGCCTTGCCGGAAGCAAGAACTTTGAGGAAATTGTTCGCAAGCAAGGAAGGCACCGAAGAATCAAGGAATTGGTTTTGAGCGAAAGTTCAACGCCGAGGGTGTTGAATGGGAAGAAGGTCAATATCCCACTCCAAAGTTTGTTTCTCAAAAGGAGAAGTATGATCCTACTTCTTCCAATGTGGAACAAGCTCAAGATGACCTTCCACCACAAGACCACAAGCTAAAAGGCAAGGACAAGCTTCAAGAGGAGATTGATGCATTTATTGAAGCACCTAAGGCCATGGTCAAGTGGGTTCCCAAGGAAACGCAAGTTCTACTTCGTCAAGCTCAACTACAACCCCAAGGATTCCCATCAAGATGATGTGGATCCCAAGAAGAAGAACTAGAGAGTTCTTGAGGGTGACTCCGCCAACATACTTCACTCACATTCATTTTGGCAAGAACTTGTGCAATCAACTTCCACATCTTGCACTAGTTCATGGAGTCACAAACCCTCTTGTTGGTAAGTCAAGGGACAAGGTAATCATTGCTTTCATGGACATCATCTATTGTGTACTTCAATCTATGTCCATGGATATCTTTGTTTGTTCCTTGTGGGACTAACCCATGTAGGTATTGAAAGTGCCCAATCCAAAGGATTGCTCCCAACTCTTGATGATCTTCATCAACATTGAGCATCCACATCTTCAACATCTACATGAAGTCTTCTACGACAACCCAAGGTTAGTTTGACCCTTTAAAGGGTTCTCACATCAAGGGGAGCTTTGCTCTAAAGATTTGAGCTAAAGCATCTTCAAATGATGTGAACACATTAATGCTTTATGTAAAAGTGGTAACCCCACTTGTGCTTAAACGATGAGTATGACCTATGATCAAATGTTCTCATTTGACTCCTAAGTCAATATACTCATATATAGATGACCTAGTCATCGACAAATTGTGTGATAGTTGCTAGTGTTTTGATTGTGCATGTTTGACACATATTTCATTTGCTATCTTATTGTGTGAGCATGTTGGATGCATAATTTTATCCATTCGAGGACATCCATTTGTTGCTATGGTCTTTTGGATTTTTTCTTTTTGACCAAATGGATGGACAAGAATGCCTAAGTTCCTCCCCTAGCTATCTATGCCTTCTTGTCTCAAACTCTATTCATGCTTATATCACAAACTTTGATCAAGTCTTTTTCGGACCCACCGAGTGAGGAGCACTCGGAGCCACCGATCCGTCAAAAGCTTAACTTCCAAAACCTTCTAAGTATTTTCGGTCGACCAACCCACTCAAAATCGGACAGACCGAAAGCACTTGGATTGATCTAGGTTTTCACCTCGGTGAAACCGAAGTTAAATTTCGGCGTGATCAAGTGAGTAATCGCTTGCGATTAATCATCTCGGTGCCACCGAAGTTTACAACTCGGTCCCACCGACAACCGAAGGTATATATACCGAGGGCAGCGCGTTGATTCTTTCTTCAAAACGCCTCGCCCCAAACCCTTTCTTTGCCGTCGCCGTGGTCTCCGGATCGTCTCCATCGCCGCTCAGGCGCCCTCGCCGCAGTCTCCGTCGCCGTCAGCGGACAATCTCTCCGTGCCGTTGCCGCCAGAGAGAAACTCCACCAAGTTAGGGTGAGTTTCGATCCTCTCGTGTTCAACCTCCGATTCAATGCACGATTGGTTTGCCTAGCTTCTTGCCACGTTTGAGATCTTCCTATCCAGCAGATTAGTTCTTAGAACGAAATTGAGTAAAAGTTTTAGGGTTAGGTTTCCGCGAACACATCTCGGTGAGACCGATTCTACATTCTCGGATCGACCGATTTGGCCTCTGCCATTGACCGCACTTTTCGTCCAACCGAAGTTGTGCAAATCGGTAAACCGAAATGAGGATTTAGTGAAACCCTAGTGCTCTCGACAAGACCGAAACCCATTTCGTCCAACCAAAAGTGGTGTGAATGGTTCTGTTTAGACACTTCGGATTCACGAATTTTAGACTCGGTCCGACGAAATGCATTCTCGAAAACCTAAAACTGAAATTTGAACTTATTTTTTTTGCAAAATCTTCTACAGTTTGTGATAACTCTTCTAATCTGCCTATACCTAATCTATTCACAGGTTGTCAGCCATGTCAGATGCCAGCGACAGCCAGAACAGGTCTTAATCACCAATTGAGATTCCAGAGGCAGGCACTAGTCCTGAAGCCAGCAGCTTTTTTGATGATGGTGAGAGGAGCACACCAAGTGGTTTGCCTCCTGCTGCCACCAGGGCCAGGAAGAAGAGAAATTCTGATGAAGAAGATTCTGATTTCATAGCTGAGGAAGAGATCACATCTAAGCCTAAGAGGAAAGTTGTTGCCAAAGAGCATCAAGGGCAACAAACCAAGAAAGGCACCAGCAAAGTGAAGAAGTCCACTATTGCCAAGAAGTTGAGCATGGAAGAAGAAACCTCGAGCAAGGTGAAGAAAACTTCCAAGAGGAAGAGGATTGTGCATGATGAAGCTGATGATGATTCTGATGAGGAAGCACCCCAGCCTCCTCAGAAGCCTAAGTTGATGGGTGATGCCATCAGGGCAGGAGCACCTACAAAGTCTAAGCCTTCTGCTCCAGCAAAGGCAGCTCAAGCCAAGCCTGCTGGCAAGCCAAAGAAGACTGTCAGAAACATTCCTGCTTCAGAGAAGAAGAAAGACAATGTGCCACCAGCTGAGTCAGATGATGAGGCACCAGATTGTTGAAACTTCGTCGAGATTGCTCATCCACAATGATGCTCATCCTCGAGCTGAAAACATGAAGGAAAGAAAGGACAAAGGTCTCAGGCTATGGAGACAAGCTGATCCATATGCCATAAGGAGAAGGACTGCTGTTGATCCAAGGTTCCATACCAGAGAGCAGCAAGATTTCTATGAGACTGTGCTTATGGACAAGAAGCCCATTGTTGCTGACACTCGCTATGTTGATTGGGCTTACATTGATAGTGAAGAGCACAGAGACTACTTTCCACATGTGCATGAGAGCTTCACTGCATGTGGTGTTGCTGAGTTCGTTGGTCAGAAACTGACAGATTGGAATGATGAGATGATCATGCAATTCTATGCCACAGACTCATTTCTATCCAGATGGCGAGGATTGTATGGATGATCAAGGTCGAGATTCTCTTCTCTGTTGAAGAATGGGCAGCACTGCTGAATGCTCCAGTGTCAAGAGAAGATGATGTTGATGTCTATGGAATTCCCAAGAAAAACCATGAGTCTATGAAGAACATGTACAATGAGGTACCAGCTAAGGATGTAGAGTTCGAAGCTCGGCTCGAGTATCATCTCCGTGCAGGTCTCCCTACCACTAACACAATTTCGAGGCATACCTTGATGCCCAAGTCCGAGATCATCGCATGATAAGAGGCTATTCTATCAACATGCTGCATATACTAGATCGAAGGCACCTTTCAAGGTGATGGACCGATAGTTGAGACTATCAAGAGGACTGCAGCAGACTGTAAGAGGTCGTGTGGATTTGCCCCGCACATTCAGATGCTTATCAATGCCAAGTTTGGCACGGCACCTACTTGTTGGATAGACCCCACTTGCCACTTTGCAGCCTGAGCATGAGGACAATGAAGTTGTGATGACCGAGGATGATCCCACGTCTGTTGAAGGTCAAGCAAAGTCTGAAGCTGCCAAACAAGCTAAAGCTGAGAAGGAAGCAAGAAGCAGCAGCTAAACCCAAGAGTGTTGGAGAACAGCTCCTTGAAGCTACCCAGAGGATTGAACAACGCCTGCCAAGATTGTGCGCCTCGGGAGAGTCTTGAGAGGATAGTTGAAGACAAGTTCCATGCTCGATGTCAAGTCGATCAAGTGCAAGTCACCACAACAAGCTTGAGGCGGATATCGAGGAAGCCAAGAGGGAGAAGGAAGAGCTCATGAAGGAGATGCAGGATGACCTTGTCCAGATGATTATGAGCAGCCTGCTCCGGTTCCCACAAGACCCAGATCAGCTGCTATTCCAAAGGATGCAGACCCTGGACTACAGCCTCAAGACCTCCCACAGCCCATCGGTTCCAGCTCCAGCTCCAAAGTGAACACTCCTCCAGCTCCACAGACTTTCACCAAGCCTTTGCAGATGCAGCTATCTCAACTCCATCAACCTGCATAGAGCCGCCAGCAGAGTCCCTAGTGACGTTTAGCTCTATACCTTTCGAACTTTTTGGTAACTTGTTGCCAAAGGGGGAGAGATTGTATAGATCATAGGACTTCGAGAGAGAGAGAGTGCTCATTTTTGCTCTTTCGTTCTTTTGCGGTTTCTTTGAGATACTTTTGAGTTTTCCGAGACATTCCGTGTGTTTGATACTATGTTTGCTCTACTTTGATGAGTGCTTGATCATACTATGCCTTAATGTGTGCTTAATGCTTATCATATGCTATTCATATCTTGTATGATCATTTACTCATGTCTTGGTGATAGGGTGCATGCTATTCATTCTTATCATTTTGTGCGCTCCACCAAGATGTATGTGACATGGAAGAGTGACCCATGATCCTAATCGATTGTGCATTTGCATTCAAACGCAAATCTTAAATAATGCACAAATTTAGGGGGAGCTCTTGCTTATCACATACTTCTCAAAGCGATTTATATTATTCATTGATTATATCATTTGTCGAAGTTTGATCTATATGTTGTCATCAATTACCAAAAAGGGGGAGATTGAAAGTGCAACTAATCCCCGGGTGGTTTTGGTAATTAATAACAACATATATATCATTGAACTAATAGTTTCTTGAGAATCATTTCAGAAAGTTCAGTGATATGGGTATGGCAATGACTGAAGATGTGGACCCCTCAAAATGCTAAGGAAAGCATTGGCAAAAGCTCAAGACTCTATTTTTGGTTTAGTGATCCAAGATCACATTGAGTCTATAGGAAAGCCAATACTATTAAAAGGGGATGAGGTTATGATAATGATCTGGTTGCTCAAAGTGCTTAGTGATTTATCTCCCAAACCATCAGCAATCTTTCATTCCAACATACACTCATAAGTAATCTCGGTCCCACCGATTCCATAAACTCACCACACCGAGATGAACCACCTCAGCCATATAGCCAAACCCTAGTAATTTCGGTTTTCCGATTCCAAACTCGGTCTCACGAAACTAGTGTTGCCAAGCTTCAGAACCTTCATATCAAATCGGTGTCACCGAGATGATAAAGTCGGTCCCACCGAGATTGGCAAACCCTAGTCTTTGGAAGAATCGGACTCACCGAGATTGTATTTTCGGTCCCACTGAAAATCCCAACGCTCACAAGATTTGAACTTTCGGTCTCACCGAGTTGTCAACTTCGGTCCGACCGAGATTGGTCAAATGTGTGTAACGGTTGGATTTTGTGTGGAGGCTATAAATACCCTCCACCTCCTCTTCATTCGTGGAGAGAGCCATCGAAAGAACTACCACTCCTACCTTACATTTACGAGAAGAAAACTACCTACCCTTGTGTTGAGATCAAGTTGCTCCACTCCCACCATATGAAACTTGATTTCTAGCCTTCCCAAGTTGCTTTCCACTCAATCCTTTCTTCCACCACAGCCAAATCAATGAGGAGAGTTGAGTGTTGGGGAGATTATCATTTGAAGCACAAGAGCAAGGAGTTCATCATCACCAACACCATCTATTACCTTTTGGAGGTGGTGCCTCCTAGATTGGTTAGGTGTCGCTTGGGAGCCTCCGTCAAGATGTGGAGTTGAACCAAGAAGTTTGTAAGGGCAAGGAGATCGCCTACTTCGTGAAGATCTACCCCGAGTAAGGCTAGTCCTCCATGGGCGATGCCATGATGGCATAGACAAGGTTGCTTCTTCGTGGACCCTTCGTGGGTGGAGCCTCCGTGGACTCTCGCAGCCGTTACCCTCCGTGGGTTGAAGTCTCCATCAACGTGGATTGACGATAGCACCACCTATCGGAACCACGAGAAAAATCTCCGTGTCTCCAAATTGCGTTTGCTCTTCTCCACCTCTCTTTACTACATGTGCAATTTACTTTCCGCTGCAAATACTCTAGAATTGCATGTGTAGGGTGATACTTGACTTGATCATCATTGTGAACTTGCCAAAAACTTGTCTTAATCAAAAGGCTAAACTCTTAAATTGTCAAGTAGTCTAATCACCCCCCCTCTAGACATACTTTCGATCCTACACCAGTGCCTGTGAAGCTTGCCGCCCGTGACACTCTCACGTAATAATGAGTGGGGCTGTACACGCCTTGGAGCCTCAGGAGCGCCGCCCTCGGGCCTCTGGGGATCCCTCCCACGCCAAGTGGCAGCACTTAGCTCCGCGCTGGTGAGAAGACATGAAGACTAGACTAGGCACCGGACGCGGCCATTTGCTTTTTGACTCCCTTTTTGTAGTCGTGCTTCCTTGCTTCGGATTTAAGTTGAAGTTGAATTTTCATTTGTGTGCGCGGGAAGGGTGACTTTTCTCGTTCGTGTGATTTCTTGCGTTCTGGTTCCTGCCTAAATTTGAAGTTCGCACCGGCTGCCTCCCCGCTCAATATTTGGGAAGAGGTCTGGGGCCTTCGCCTATAAATAGGACTAGCCACCCACAAGGTAGGGGGATCGGCATCTGGAGATCAACCAGAGAGAGAGAGAGGCGACTGAACTCCCCTAGCAGTTCATCGCACTAACCAAGAACAGACCCTCGCGAGGCTGTTCTTTCCTTGTATTGTCCCTCATCAGCGCCAGAGGCAATCCACACACCAGAAACTAGAGTAGGGTATTACACCACAATGGTGGCCTGAACCAGTATAAATCTTGTGTCCCTTGTGTTTTTCTTCGAGTAGTTTAGATCCTTGTGAGGCGGTGAAGCATGGGTAGGCTGAGGGTGTGATCTCCGCGCGCACCCCAGTGTTCGAACCTCAATGGTCTGCCGGAACCCGAAATATGACATTTGGCGCGCCAGGTAGGGGGTGCGCCGGAGCTCTCCCTTCCGTCGACCCGTTCTCCATCAGCAGCACGATCTGCCCTCATGGCGGCCAATGCACCGCCCACTCTGGCTGTCGACGCTGGCGCGGGAACCAAGGGGCTTCGAGCCCTGGCCCCCGCCTTGCGGCGGGTGAAGTGGCCGAACAAGTTCAAGCCGGACATGCCACCGCGGTACGATGGCGCGGCCGATCCGCTGGCCTTCCTACTAGCGTATGAACAAGCCGTTCTCAAGGCCGGAGGCGATGACAGGGTCATGGCCAACTGGCTGCCCATGGCCCTCACCGGCGTCCCGCGCATGTGGCTGCTCCACCTGCCGGCGGCTTCTGTGGCCTCCTTGGAGGACTTGCGCAACCTCTTCCTTGCCCATCATGCTGCACCGGTACCCCCTATCGTCGCAGCCCTCCTGGGCGGATCGCAGGCACCACCTTCAGGCCACCACGTCAAGCCATTCGTCCGCCAGATCGGCGCCGCTCTTGTGCCACGCGGGGTGCCTCCGGGTTGGGCGGCACCTAAGGCCGATCTGGCCTTCAGCTCAGATGATCACCCCTGCAACTCAGCATGCTCGGGTGCGCTCCCAATGTTATGCACCCCCACCATCTGTAATGTGGTGGTCACCAAGACCCTCATCGACGGCGGCGCTGGCCTCAGCGTGCTCTCAGTGGAGGCCTTCAACCTTCTCCACGTACCGCTAGAACGGCTGCAGCCCAGCAAGCCCTTCTTGGGCATCGGGGGTAGCTACATCGGCTCCCTGGGGCAGATCCGCCTTCCGGTGACCTTTGGCACCTACGACGACTTCCACACGGAGCTAATTGACTTCGACATCGCCCCCATCGGCCTCCCATACAACGCCATCCTTGGCTACCCGGTGCTAGCCCGGTTCATGGCCGCGACTCACCCGGCATACAACCTCATGAAGATGCCCGGGAGTAGCGGCGTCCTCACCGTGTCTGGGAACACCGGGGACGCGTTGCAAGCGCTCAAGCTAGTTTTCAAGGCCGCGGCAGCGGCACAGCCCGTCGACTCAGACGCCCCAGAGCCCAAGGGGGCTGCGCCGGCCAAGAAGAAGCAGCTATTCACTCAGGACAAGGCGGAAACCAAGCAGGTACTGGTTGATGAGGACGGATCCACCAGTGCCACCTTCACCATAGGCGCCAACCTCGAGCCCGAACAGGAGGAAGCTTTGGTGAAATTCCTACGCGCGAACAAGAAGGTATTCGCGTGGGAACCTAATCAGCTAGCAGGGGTCCCGAGGGGCGTAATCGAGCATCACCTCAATGTGTGTCCCAATGTGCGCCCAGTGAAGCAGAAGGCAAGGAGGCAGTCCACTGAGAAGCAAGCTTTCATCGTCCAAGAGACACGCAAGTTGGAAGCGGCGGGGGTCATTCGCGAGGTTCGCTACCCAGACTGGCTGGCTAACCCTGTGGTCGTGCCGAAGAAGGGGGGAAAGGAACGCATGTGTGTCGACTTCACCAACCTCAACAAGGCCTGCCCGCAGGATCCGTTCCCGCTCCCTCGCATCGACCAGATTGTCGACTCCACCGCCGAGTGCGACTTGTTGTGTTTCCTGGATGCCTTCTCCGGCTACCACCAGATCAAGATGGCAGTAGAAGATGTGGAAAAGACGGCCTTCCTGACCCCGTGCGGGGTTTACTGCTATACGTGCATGCCATTCGGGTTGCGCAATGCCGGTGCGACCTTTCAACGGCTAATGCACATCGCCTTGGGACGGCAGCTCGGCAGGAATGTGGAGGCTTATGTCGATGACATTGTGGTGAAGTCTCGAGAGGCAAAAACTCTGATACAGGACTTGGAGGAATCCTTCGCGAGCATTAACGAGGTGGACCTGTGGCTCAACCCGGAGAAGTGTGTGTTTGGAGTCCCCTCGAGCAAGCTCCTGGGTTTCCTGGTATCCCCCGGGGCATCGAGGCCAACCCCGAAAAGGTAAAAGCAGTCGAGGACATGAGCCCGCCGAAGACCCTCAGAGAGATGCAGAAGCTCACCGGGCGCGTGACCGCGCTAGGGCGTTTCATCTCCAAGCTGGGGGAAGGAGCGCTGCCCTTCTTCAAGCTGATGAAGAAAAAGGGCCCCTTTGAATGGATTGAAGAGGCCGACAAGGCGTTCCAGGATCTCAAGAGGTACCTGACCAGCCCCCCGGTGATGGTGGCTCCGCGCCCTCAGGAGCCCTTGGTGCTCTACCTTGCGGCCACCCCCTACTCTGCCAGCGCAGCCATGGTGGCTGTTAGGGAGGAGCATAGGACCAAGGCCGCAGCAACCATCCGGGTTAAAGCAAAGCAGGGCCGAGAGGGCCTCACAGCGACCGCAGCTGCAGCCAAGGAGGATCAGCCACAAAAGGGAAGCACACCCGAAATAGAAGAGGCCCCTCCCCCAGGCGACTAGTCGTCGGCGGCTCTGTTGTCTCAGGAGGCGCGCCAACCTACGGAGGACGCTAGTGGCACCAACACTCCCAACCTAGTCGAGCACCCAGTATACTTCGTCAGCATGGTATTGCGGGACGCAAGGGCGCGGTACCCCATGCCCCAGAAGCTCCTCCTCGCTCTATAGGTGGCCTCGCGCAAGCTGCGGCACTATTTCCAAGGCCACCCATCAAGGTTGTCTCAGCATACCCCTTGGAAAGGGTGCTCAGGAGCGCCAACTCAGCTGGAAGAGTCGCTGAGTGGAACATCGAGCTGCAGGCATTTCAGATAGAATTCAGCACAACCAGAGTCATCAAAGGGGCAGCGCTTGCGGACTTCGTGGCGGAATGGGCAGAGGCGCCAGGCCTCGAGGCTGGCGAGGATCGATCGCTCTCCCCAGGGAGCGAGGCACCGGACGGATGGGTCATGTACTTCGACGGGGCGTTCTCCCGACACGGCGCAGGGGCTGGTGCGGTACTCATATCCCCCACTCAAGACAAGCTCTACTATGTCGTGCAACTGTTTTCAGCATGGGGAAAAGGTCTCCAACAACATAGCGAGAATCTGAGGCTCGATAGCAGGCTGAAGGCCAGATCGCCACAGGGGTGGCGCGCCTCACATCAAGGGTGATCGCAGCTCCTTGTCAACTTCTCCAACAAAGTATACGAACCAAAGGACGAGCACATGGAAGCCTACCTTGCAGAGGTTCGCGGGATGGAGAAGCAGTTTTGGGGGCTGGAGTTGCAGCATGTGCCTCGCGGCACCAATCAAGAGGCTGATGACATCGAGAAAAGGGCATCCAGGCGGCTACCTCAGGAGCCTGGCGTCTTCGAGGAACGGCTCTTTAAGCCCTCGGTGACGCCATCGCTATCAAGCACGGCGCAACCCCGAGGGGAGCTCCCCCAGCCGCCTGCCTCGGGAGCCACGGTGCGGACCCGACATCGAGGCCGCGTCGCTCTGGCGCTGGAACCTTAGGAGGGGTGCTGGATCACGGAGCTCAGGAGTTACCTGACGTGAGGCACGTTGCTAGAAAAGTAGGAGGAGGCGGAGCGTGTGGCACGGCAGGCCACAACATACTGCCTTAAGGATGGGGAGCTCTATCGAAGACGACCGAATGATGTGTCCCTGCGTTGCATTTCCAGGGAGCAGGGGAAGGAGCTACTGGCAGACATGCACGGTGGCGACTGTGGGCATCACTCGTCATCGCGAACCCTTGTCGGTAAGGCGTTCTGCAGCGGGTTCTATTGGCCCACAGCACTCAATGACGCCGCAGAACTGGTAAAAGCTTGCGAGGCCTGTCAGTTCCATGCCAAGCAGATCCATCAGCCGGCGGGAGGTCTGCAGACTATAACCCTCTCGTGGCCCTTCGCAGTCTGAGGACTGGATATCCTAGGCCCGTTCCCTCGGGCGCCAGGGGGCTACCGCTACCTCTACGTCATCGTGGACAAGTTCACCAAGTGGGCTGAGGTGGAAGCTGTCCGCACCATCCCCGCAGGCTCCACGGTCAAGCTCATCAAGGGCCTCGTGAGCCGATTCGGGGTGCCGAACCGCATCATCACCGACAACGGTTCGCAGTTCACCAATAACCTCTTCAAAACATACTGTGCTAACCTTGGAACGCAGATATGCTACGCTTCGGTGGCGCACCCGCGCAGCAACAGTCGGGCCGAGCGAGCCAACGGAGAGGCCCTGAGGGGCCTCAAGACCAGAACCTTCAAGAAGAAGCTGGAGGCCTGCGGTAGGGGCTGGTACGATGAGCTCCAGTCCATGCTATGGTCAATCCGCATGACCGCAACCAAGCCGACTAGCGAGACCCCGTTCTTTTTCGTTTATGGAGCTGAAGCCGTCCTCCCTCACGAGGTCAGACGTCATTCCGCGCGAGTCCTGGCTTTCGACGAAGCGCAGCAGGATGCCATGCGGGGGACGGATCTCTTGCTGGGGGAGGAGCATCGCCGAGAAGCCGCCCTGCGGACGGCAAGGTATCAACAAGCACTCCGGCGATACCACTGCCGCAACATCCGCCCCAGGACTCTCGAGGTAGGCGACCTCGTGCTCAGACGGGTTCTCTCCAGAGAGGGGCTGCATAAGCTCTCTCCCATGTGGGAGGGCCCGTTCAAGGTTGTTCATGTTTCCAGGCCCGGCTCTGCATGCTTGGAGACCCAGGAGGGAGTGCCCATCCAGAACGCGTGGAACATCCAACACCTCCGAAGGTTTTACCCTTGAAAGAGGCCTAGTGCCTGTGAAGAAGGCGAATGCCTGCGAAGTGGCTATGTTTTGAAAAAGGCCCTGTGCCTGTGAAGAAGGCGAATGCCTGTGAAGTTGCTGTGTTTTGAAAAAGGCCCGGTGCCTGTGAAGTTGCTGTGTTTTGAAAAAGGCCCGGTGCCTGTGAAGAAGGCGAATGCCTGTGAAGCTGCTGTGTTTTGGAAAAAGGCCCGGTGCCTGTGAAGAAGGCAAACGCCTGTGAAGCTCGCCGCCCGTGACACTCTCACGTAATAATGAGTGGGGCTGTACACGCCCCGGAGTCTCCGGAGTGCCGCCCTCGGGCCTCGGGGGCTCCCGCCCACGTCCAGTGGCAGCACTTAGCTCTGCGCTGGTAGAAGATGTCGAAGACTAGACTAGGTGCCGGACGCGGCCTCTTTCATTTGCTTTCCGCAGTTGGCATGTTTGTTCCTATTTGAAGTTTTTCCGAAGTTGTTTCCATTTCGAGCTCGCGACTCTCTCGTTTTACTTGTTCGTTTTAATTTCTCCTACGCGAAGTCTCACGAGGGGGGAGCTTGGGCACCCTTGTGAGTGTTTTCTGCTCGACAATTTGGACCTTCCCTGTTCGAGTCCGCTACGGGAGCACCCCTCCCAGTCCGTGCCCCACGGGCATCGCGACACGATCACGGGGTTTGGGTTGGTCCCCCTCACTACCAAGGTTGGGGACTACCCCTGATGACTAAACTCTGCAGGACACAAGGCGCGGGACGAGGCACTGGCCTTGGGAGGCGAGGACCGCGACGAGCGCCCCAAGATAAGTGGTTTTCACGCATAGGCACACAGAATGAAAACATAGCGCATAAGCAGAAGAAACAACGCATGAATTAAAATAGCAACTGTTCAGCACGCCCCGCGGGGCAACGGATTACATTCTTTTCACGCAGGAGAAAAAGGAAAGCAAAAGGGGGGACGACTTGCTCGGCGCCGGCTCCCAGCAAAGGTTCGTACTGCCTCCGAAGCTCAGCTGGATTCCGCCTCCCGCTTCACCGGAGCGCGGCGGCGAGCCGACACGCTGCCCTCTCCCAGACGAGGGCGACGACGAGGGGGCTGGTCGTGGCCACCACTGGAGGAGCTGCTACCCGAAGGGGAGTCGCCGGAGCTTGGTGGATCTTGGGCCCCGCTGCCCGTGCGCCCTCCGCCCCCTACACCCCGACCAACGCCGGGGCTAGACGCGCGACCGCGGTCATCGTCTTCAGGACAGCATCCGGCGTGGCGGCCGTCTTCCCCGAACACCCTCATGTACAGGGTGGCGTCGCCGTCGAACTTGAAGTGCAGAGTGCAACGTCGGCGCAGGCCGCACGCGCGGGCGAATGTTTTCCAGCCGCGGGTCAAGGCCGGCTCCCCGGCGGAGGAGACCTCCAGGGTAGCCCAAGAGGACCTACTACAGCAACCATCTGCCTGCCAAAGGCCGCCAGGGGCACCAGCCGGAAGCTCACCTATGAAGAAACGAGGAAGTTGGAGCCGGGTGCCGGTCGGGTCCGCTGACCACACGACGAACTCCGGCAGCACCTCCGCCGAGCGGAAGCGTGACCTTGGGGGGCGCGCAGCCCTAGCGTACCTCTCGATTGTAGCCGGACGCCCACTGCTGCGTAGAGGGCTATCTCCACGGCCCCGGGAAGCCGCAGCAGGGGCAGTGGGGTGCTTATGAGGGCATCCCCGGCCGCGCTTGGTCGGAGGGGAGACGTCCCCTTCCTGGCGAGCCTTCCCTTTCTCCGCGGCCGAGAACCAATTCGGCGGAGCCATGGGGAAGGCGAGCGGCAGAGAAGAAGACGAAGAGTATCGGGAAGAGATGGATTGGAGGGGCTCGCGCCATTCCGTACATATAGCCAAGGAAGGCCAACCGTCGGCCTCCACGATCACAGGTAATCATGACCCGTTTTGCATGCAGGGACTTGTCAAATTGTGCAGTTGCCGAGGCGTCGTGGGGGAGCCAGGACGCCCACGTCCAATCAACCGCCATGCGGCGCCCAAGGCCGCAGGCTATTGGGGCCCGTGGCGCTTCGCACTTGCCTCTTCGCTTCTCTACTAAGCCAAGTCCAAGCGCGCCTTGGGCCGAGGGCTATCGTCGGCTTTCTCGGGAACGGGTACCCAGACTTGCTCGCTGCGCGCCTGCGGCGTGGTTTCAAGGAGTGGCCCAAAGGCGCCCATCTACATCAACACATGCTCAAGACCCTCGCGAGGGGCCAAGCCTCGCGGGGCGGACGATAGGAGGCTTCCTCAGGCACGGCCTCGTCAGGCTGGCTCACGAAGAGGCGGAGAGATCAAGGCGGGGTACCTCATGAGGTGCCCGTGACACAAGCCATGACGACCGAGGAGCAGGCGGACGCCAGGCGGGCGCCAGCCTGTGCAGAGTCCTTGGTTCCCCTTTGGTGCAAAGGGGGCAAGCGCAGGCAAGGGTATCAAGAAAAGGCAACCATTTCGGTGCAACAAGACCAAGACCAGCAGGACGGCAGGACGGAGGTCATCGTGGAGCCCAAGCCAGCGTCATCGTCAGAGTCTGTTGGCACGCGAGGACCTACTTTAGTCAGGATAAGTGTACTAGATGTTCCCCTTCAAAATGGCCAATTGTTGGCGCCCTTCCCGCTCAATATTTGGGAAGAGGCCCGGGGCCTTCGCCTATAAATAGGATTAGCCACCCACAAGGTAGGGGGATCGGCATCTGGAGATCAACCAGAGAGAGAGGCGACTGAACTCCCCTAGCAGTTCATCGCACCAACCAAGAACAGAACCTCGCGAGGCTGTTCTTTCCTTGTATTGTCCCTCATCAGCCCCAGAGGCAATCCACACACCACAAACTGGAGTAGGGTATTACACCACAATGGTGGCCTACACCAGTATAAATCTTGTGTCCCTTGTGTTGTTCTCCGAGTAGTTTAGATCCTTGTGAGGCGATGAAGCATGGGTAGGCTGAGGGTATGATCTCCGCGCACACCCCCAGTGTTCGAACCTCAAGGGTCTGCCGGAACCCGAAATCCGACAGTACGCATGCCATACTACGGCCAGCACTTGCTCTCACGAGGCCCTCTCAGCCGGGTCGGCAGGTCCCTCAGGGGATCCATGGAAACTCACGACCTCACGACCTGTCCCAGCTAAAGGTAAATTACAACAACTAGCTCGCCACAGAGCCCGTAGGCTCATAGAAGCATATATTCAGGTTGGCCCTGAAAGCGTAGAAACAACAATCTTTTTACATGAGGGGCATCCCCTCCCAAAATGCTCTTACAACCTTTGGGGCCGTGCCTGAGCTTCTGTATGCAGGATAAACAGTCGAGAAACACGGGATCAATCAGACATGTCGCTCACCGCATCCCTCGGATCTCCTCCAGATGCATCGTTGGCGCCGCTGTCACCATCACTAGCATCGCCATCACCATCACCGGCGCCGCCGTCACCATCATCGACCACGTCGCCTTCGTCTATCGCAACTACCACCCCGTCGTCGTCGGAAGCAAAGGCCCTAACAAGCGCATCCACGTTATCCTCCACCCACCGCGCCAGGTTGCCCCGAATGGCCTCGGGCACCGGGGCGATGGCGGCGTCAAAGTCGGGATAGGTGTTCTGAAGGTGGTTGAAGACGCGGGAAAACGCGCGCCCGAGCAGGCTGCGGCTCCTCTCCTCAACAAGCTGGTGAGCTCTCTCCGAGCGGTTCTCCAGGCATGTCGCCACGTCAATAAAGAAGTGGAGATGACCGGCATAGTCAGTCGCGTGGGGATGCAGGGCGTTCTCATTATAGATGTTGCCCAGGGTCACATTGGCCCTATTCCTGAGGTCCTGGAGCATGGGGTCGTGCACGTGCTCCAACGTCCGCCGTTTAAGCACTTCCACCCTGTTCTCCTGCGTGATGGACTCAGCGTCGGCAACCCGTTGCTGAAGAGGAAGCAGCTCGGCGCGGGCGGAGGCCAGCTCGGCCTGCGCCGAGACCAGGGCGGCTATGGTGGCCTCCGTGCGCCGTTCCGCTTTGGTTAGCCTGGACCTGAGGGCGGCAGTCCTACCCGCAACCTCGGCTTCAACTAGCCTCAGCTTCAGGTCATAACTGCTCGCAAGATCCGTGCGAGCCTCGGCCACGCGACGGTCAACCTCTTCCTGGACTTGGGCCTCGCGCGCGCAAACGACGTCCTATGCTTCGGCAACCTGGTGCTCCCTCGTCTCCAACCGCTCAAGCTCAAGACTGCGCTTGGCAGCCTCCAGCGTCAACTCTTCCACACACTTCAGGACCTCCTCCTCCTCGATAGGCGTCCACCTCAGCGACGCAAGGGCGGCTTGGTGCAACTCCACCTACTGCTCCAAGGAAGCGCTCCAGGCTTAGAGCTCCAATGCGCACTTCTCTGCAATCTCGCGATGACGATCTGCTTGCTGGGCTTCCTCGAAAGCTTGGGAGCAGGCCTCACGCGAGGTCGCAAGGGACGCCTCGGCATTCGCGTTGTCAAGCTCGCACTGGTGGCGCGCGAGGTTGATGGCCACCTTCAGTTTATGCCGCTCCTCGATCAGTCGTAGGCCCTTGGCTTCAAGGCGTGCGTCTACGTCCGCAAGCTCTCCACCAAGCTGGCCCATTGCGTCCATCGCCTTTTGGAAGAACTCATGGCGGATGATGCTTTGTTCACGTGCAAACTTGAGTGCGCGGCTAATGTCGTCCCCCGCCGCGGGCACCGTCGGCAAGATCCAAAGCGGTTTGCCCCCTCTCGGTAGGGGGCTGGGGGCTGGCGCCCCCACAGTCGCTGGCCAGGCCCCGCAAGGGACCCGGACCGGTGCAGGCTCGCCCCTTGAAGAGGAGCCCAGGGTTGACGCCAACCAGCGACCTTCCACGACCAGAGGAGGAGCCCTGGGTAGGCTGGCCATGCTCCAGGCAAGGTTGCGAATGAAAGGCGACAAGGCACGGGCTCAAGGCACCCTGCGGACAGGCTTGCTTCTCCAGCTGACCCCACGCTAGGGGCAGCGTGCAGGCCTAGGGCGCTCAAGGCTAGCAATGAAGGCAGGGCCAGAGGAGATTGCTTCTTGGGAGACTCAGCGGAGTTGGCAGGAGGGATCCTAAAGAGCCACAGTTAGGAGGGGAAGCAGCGATTGGGGAATTACAAGGATAAGGTACTTACTCGTCTATGGCAATGTACTTTCTATGTTTCAACGGCCGGATGGTGCCACCACTGCAGCTCGAAGACTCCTTCCTCTTGCGAAGCGCGGCGAAGTCCACACGGAACCGGCCTACGTGTTGGACGTGGGGGCCAGCGCGGGGCACGGCTGGAGAGGCACCCAGGCGGTCGACCTCAGGAGCGCCAAGCAGGGAAGAACAATCAGGCTTCGCCTCATGCTGGCTTGCCGAGGTCTCAGGAGCTCCGGCCTCAGGAGCCGTAGACTGCATCTCCCCCTCAACGACCACCTCAGGGCGAGCCTCACGGGTTCCGGAGGACGGCATCGGGAACCTCAAGTGGCGTCGGCACCTCGACACTCGCGCCTTCAGCCTCAAGTGATGCTTGCCTCCCTGCGTCCACTCTTGGGGCAAGCTCGGTGCTGGCGGCAAAGAGGGGAGTCACGACGACAGGATTCTCACGAGGCCCTACAAGGCCGACCGGACGCAGCCCCCAATCGTCGAAGGAAGGCATCTGCCCCACAAACTCAACCCTGTTCGAGGAGAGATACAAGAGACAACCCCCTTGTGGCATATCGCTTGACGAGGGGTTGCCAGTCAAGACTTCAAGGACCATCCTCTGCACTTCGGGTGAGAGCCTCGAATCCTGAAGCCTCATGTGATCCTGGTCACCGGCCAGGGCCCACATCGGTCAAGAATGGTGCTGGAGAGGGGTAATGCGACGCCAGAGGAACTCCTTCACCACCTGGGGTGCAGTCATGCCAAGGTCTCTCAACCTCTTCAACCGGAGCCAGACGAAAGAAAGGCGAGAGCTCGCGAGCCTCTCGTGGCCCCAGCCGGAGTTGGGGATGGCGGGCGACGACGAAGGCGAGAGCAGGGTGCTGAGCACTCCAACATCCGCGTACACCCACCTCGTCCAGAACTCACTCATGGACGGCGGGAGATCAAAATCAATCCCCAAGGCGGCCGTCTCTGCCACAGCCTAGAAGCTCAGGCACCCCGAGCACTGCGAGGGGTCGGTCAGATGCAGCAAGAATAAATGGCGCAAGAGGGCAACGAAAGGAGCAATGCCCACCATGTCCTCGCAAACAAAGGCGAAGATGGCGAGAAGGGTAACGGATTGGGGATCAAGATGCAGCATGTGAATCTGGTAATGGGAAAGCACTGCGTTGAAGAAGGCAGAGAAATGGGGAACCAGGCCAGCCCACAGGGCGTCGACGAAGAATCGAACCTCAGTGGCTGTCCTATCAATGGAGGCTCGGGACGCAGGCCAAGCCACCGTCCCTCCCCACTCGTTGAAGCTGGAAGTGAGCATAGGGCAGACCTTGCCCATGGCCTCCCGGTTGAGCACCCACGATCGGCCGACGGCGGGCTCGATTGTCGGGGGCGGATTCGCTGAGGACAGAGGCTTCTTCCCTTTCTCTGTGCTAGTCGGCGCCATGGAAATGGAGGGGACAGAGCTCGAGTCAGATTGGAAGCAGAGGCAGTGGCTCGAGGAAGAAGGAAGGATAGGGAACACGCCGCCTGCAAGGGGGAAATAACTGTGTAGGGTGTCATGGCCGCCTAGCCAGGTGGATATTGGGGCAGCATGGGGAAGCAGAGACGCCCACATCCAATCAGTCACCACGCGTCGACCAAGGCCGCAGGTTGTTGGAGCCCGCGGCGCTCCGCACTTGCCCTTTGGCTTTGCCGCGAAGCCAAGTCCGAGCGCGCCTTGGGCCCGGGGGCTGCTGTCGGCGTTCTGGGAACGGGGGTCCGCAGACTTGCCTGCCTGCGGCCCACGGCGTGGCTCCACCAGTGGTCCAGTATGGCCCGTCTTCATCAACCAACACTCAACACCCTCGCGAGGGGCCAAGCCCTGCGAGGCGGACAACACAAGGCCTCCTCAGGAGCGGCCTCACTAGGCAGGCTCGCAAGGGGGCGGAGAGATCAAGGCAAGGGATACCTCGCGAGGTTCCCATGATGCAAGCCATGACGACCAAGGACAGGCGGGCGCCGGGCGGACGCCAGCGCATGTAGGGTCCTCGTTTCCCCTTTGGTGCTAAGGGGGAAAGTGCAGGCGCAGAGTACCGAGGCATCAGGAAAAGGTTTCCATATCGGTGCAACAAGACCAAGAACAGTAGGACGGCGGGAGGGAGGTCATCATGGAGCCCAAGACGTCGTCACCACCAGCGCCTTTGACAGGCGAGACCACCTTTATTCAGGATAGCTTGTACTAGCTGTCCCCTTTCAAAATGTCCAGTGTTGGATCCCTTCTCGCTCAATATATAGGGAGAAGGCCAGGGCCTCTATAAATAGGACTAGTGTCGGTGTCAAAACCGGCGGATCTCGGGTAGGGGGTCCCAAACTGTGCGTCTAGGCGGATGGTAACAGGAGACGAGGGACACGATGTTTTTACCCAGGTTCGGGCCCTCTCGATGGAGGTAAAACCCTACGTCCTGCTTGATTAATATTGATGATATGGGTAGTACAAGAGTGGATCTACCACGAGATCAAGGAGGCTAAACCCTAGAAGCTAGCCTATGGTATGATTGTTGTAATGTATGTTGTCCTATGGACTAAAGCCCTCCGGTTTATATAGACACCGGAGGAGGCTAGGGTTACACAGAGTCGATTACAATGGTAGGAGATCTACATATCCAGATTGCCAAGCTTGCCTTCCACGCCAAGGAAAGTCCCATCCGGACACGTGATGTAGTCTTCAATCTTGTATCTTCGTAGTCTTGGAGTCCGCGGATAATGATAGTCCGGCTGTCCGGACACCCCTAGTCCAGACTCCTCAAGAGCTCCCTAACCAAGTTTCAATGACGATAAGTCCGGCATGCATAATGTTCGGCATTGCAAGGCGGGTTCCTCCTTGAATAATCCAGAGAAGATCATGAACACCAGGATAGTGTCCGGCTCTGCAAAAATAATTTCCACATTCCACCGCAGTGAGAATAAAATGTACACTTAGCTTAATCTGCTGACGTATTATGCGGCATGACATCACACCACCACCAAGCCTTTGTTTGAATCGTTTTTTACTATACCACCTCAGCACGTTTAGCGAAGCGGTTTCTTTGGCACGCCTTGTCGGCGAGATCGTGTTCCCTTATTCCCGGATTCTCATCAATACGGACGTGGGTAACCCAACCGCGCCATTGATGGTGGCGCTTGGGAGATAAGCGAGTTTTACCAGGGCGGTGGGGGCGCGACGTTTCGCCTATATATAAGGGATAAGGATTTACCTTCTCACCCACGCCTTCTTCCTCCTTTGCTTCCACATCTCTGCGACTCAAGCTCCAACACCCAAGCCACAAGATCTCGCCCGACCTTCTCCGAATATGTCCGGAGGGGAGGCAAGTGGTTGGCCTCCACCGTTAAGAAGGAGCACATCACCAAGCTGCGCGCGCCGATACCTCTCCGGTGATATCGCGCATCGGCTGCCCGACGAGGGGCAGCTCGTCCCTACCCCCGGCCTCACGAGAGGTCGCCTTCCTTCCCCACTTCCTCCGCTGGATCGGGCTTTCCGCTCCATCCATTCGCCCAGGGCTCATGTTCTATTATGGCCTGGATTTCCACGATCTGGCGCCAACTTCATCCTCAACATCTCGGCGTTCATCGTCGTGTGTGAGGCCTTCCTCCGTGATCCGCCCCACTTTGGCTGTGGCTCAAGACCTTCAACGTCAAGCCAAAGGTTGTGAAGGGCACGCATAAGCGGAATGCGGAGGCGCCATGTTGGGTAAATTACCCAACGCCCTTTAACTCGAAGGGGCCTTTGTGGACTCCGCCAAGGGGTGGCAATCGGGTGGTTCTACATCGCCGAGCCGCGCAAGCCCACATGGGCGGCGGCCCCCGAGTTTAGATCTGGCGTCCCCACGCAGCTCACCTCCTGGAAAGAGAAGGGCTTGCTGTGGGGCGATCCGAAGGAGGTGACTGGACTCCGAACCTGCATCCAGAAGCTGGTGAGCAATAAGCTCAGGCTCGTCGACGTGGTCCAAGTGATGCTCATCCGCCGGATTCTCCCATGCCAAGAACGGGCATTCAATCTGTGGGAGTTCAATCCAGAACAGCACCAGGCGCTGAGCGGGCTCTTCGATACGACATAACAAGGCGCCTGGAGGGTGCTGTTAAAGGGCGCCGAAGCCCCCGCATCCGCGACGGAAGATCGCGGATTCAGCTCACAGTATCCAACTGACGAGGTAAGTGATTCAACCCCATTACGGGACACTTTGTAGTAATCGAATTGATTATAAGAGGGTTTCATCCCTTCCTTTCCTTTGACAGGAATGGATGGAGAAGGCCAGGCAGCTTATCAGCCCGGCTCCCATGCCAGAAGATCCAGTGGACGCCCGCTTAGCAGGGCTGCTGGTTCCGGCACCGCATGTGGTGCCGGAGAAGAAGGCCAAGAAGGTGGCCGCGAGGACTCGAAAGAGTTCTCAAGAATCAAAGCGCCCGACGACGACGCAGACTCCTCCCGAAGACGAGGAGGAGGAGGAGTACTCTCTCGGAGGAGAGAAGAAGAGGAAGGCTTCCCCAATAGGGGAGGCCAAGGGTCCAAGAGGGGAGAACTATGCCCTCGACAGTTTCGCCAACACCAGCGTTGGCGAGATGAGTGGCCTCAAGGGCCAAAGTCCGCAAGATCGTAAATATCCGGATCATTTATATGCAATATCTTTTATGTCACGTAGTATCCTTCTAACGCTGCATTCTGCCCGTAGTCCGCCGATGACGATCTCCCGACTCATCGAGCGGTCGTTGGCCTCGCCGGATGTGAATTCAATCCCAACCGCCTCTACCCCACGCTACCGACGAGGACGCCAAGGTGGGATCCCGAGAGGACCCATCAGAGGAGGCTCGGGGCGCCGTCGAGCAGCCTTCCGGACTTCTTGCCGACTCTACATCGGGACCCTTGATGGTTCCAGAGTCCGCAAGCGCCCCTTCGAAAGAAGGGCAAGACCGTGGACGCAGCGGCTCCATCCAACCGGGGCGCGGATAACTTGGTCGGAGGCGCTTAAAGGCGCCCATCGAGAAGAACACCGCACTATCATGAGTGCGGTGATTCAAAAGGTTCAGCTCGCCAAAAGCGGGCTGACCGAAGCTTCGCAGCAGCCTTTTTAACAGGCTTTGAGGTAAGAAGTTAAAATCATGTAATGTAATACCGCATAGACAAGAGCCTCGATGCTCGGTTCGTGTTCGGAAAGAAAAGCCGGACCGAGGATCTAACAAGATATGCAGGGGTTGCTAAAATATGTCAATATGGGTTTGCAGGCTGCTGCTGGCCTCTGCCGCGTGCGGCGGAGGTCGATGTCTGAAGCAGGATATCGAGCGGTCGGAAAGCGAGAGCTCGGCCATGCGAAGAAGCAGCTCGAGGACAAAGAAGGTGAGTAACACCACTTTGAATAGGTACCTTACAGAAAAGGATTTTGGTTGCAATAAAATTAACAAGGATAATATGTGTATTGCAGGGGCCACTAACGAGGTGGCAGCCACGAAGGATCTTTGTGTCCGCGTCGAACACAGGCGGCCGCGAACGGGCTGAGCGAGAAAAGCAAGAGGCACGGGTGGCGGAAGTTCGGCAAGAGCTCCAGGCTCTCATGGAAAAGCATGAGAGTTTGGAGCGTGACTCCAAGACTCGAGAGTCCGAGCTTGCCTCGGCTCTTGAAAGTGCCAAGTCCGCCAAGGCCGAGGCCCATAAGGCCCTTCAGGAGGTTGAAGATATAAAGAAAATAGCGGCGGGTAAGGCATTTTTCATGCAGAGCAAGCATGTTAATGTAAAATACCTGATACTTACCCGCATTCGGAGCTCTCCAGGGGCGTTTGCAGATCTGCCGTGTAGTGCGTCCGATGCCGCCGCATTCTATCGTGGCGAGGAGGGGAGCTCGACGGAAAAAGTCTTCTGGTCTCAATATGCTGAGGCCGGACACCCGGTGCCCCCAAGCGACCAACTGAAGCAGCTGGTCGAACTCCACAAGGTAGTGAAGAGGCCATGAAGGGCCTTATAGTCGTCAGGCCTAGACAGGCCATGCCTGGGAGCTACTTTGGCCTCGTCGGCGCGGCTGGTGGATGCATGCCCTGGGTGGATGTCATCAGCGCTCCGCCGCATTGAAGCGCTTCGCCGGGCCCTCGCCCGCACAAAGGTGCAATGGGGCAGGTTGGATGCGAGAAGCTTCTCACGGACCCACCGCCGCCGGGCAAGGAGTATCGCACGCCCGAAATGTATTATAAAATTGTCCTGAAGGGAGCCCGCAATATTGCGGATGAGTGCCCCAGAAATGTAATCTTTGAGTGAATTTGCTATGTATTATCCTGCGCGCTGAAGCTTTGTTCATGTGCGCGTTAAGCAACGCTTGTTTAATTTAAAATATTATCTTCTGTGCGGCCGTTTATAAAATCTGAGAGATGGCAAGTCGTTGGCTTCAGCCCCCAAGCCGCGAGTGCTGGGGTGTTCGCGATAAACTTGAGCACTCTTGTTCCCATTGTTGGGTCCATCGAGGGAGGCGCTCAACACAACGAACAAGGCAACCGGACTTATAATGCTTGAACACTCTCACTTAGCCATAGAATTCTATAATTTTAAATTTCGGCGAAGCCCCTGGTATTCGGAAGACCGAATCCGGGGCGCTATCCATGCCTTCTTCGGACATTGTCCGGAACTTCGCTCGAAGCGGCGTGAGTCATTATGGACCCGAAAAACCTCTCGAACAGCGACCAGTCTCTCGCCTTATCATGCCAGTTAGTTTTAGCTTTCTCCTCGAGGCGCCGCCCGTTCAACCGGGCGCAATCGCAGATGGTTCTCCCAAAGCACCTTAGCGACGAACGGGCGTAAGGCACCAAAATGTGGGAGCCTGGCAAACCCAACTATTGACCCAAGACATGATTCGGAGCCGATTCATATAATGCTATAAGTTCGGGGTGCCGCACTTGGGAAAGTGTTCGGACTTATCACACCATAGAGTGGGGAACGTAAGCCCCCGGTGTATTAGGCCGTACCAAAATATATCGGCGCAAGATGTCATATAATGAGCATATATATATATATATATATAAGGTAATGCAATTGCGATCAACAAGGTGCTGCATTATTTATGAAAGAAAGTCTGCTAGTAGAGTGGACTGATCCAAATAGTGCGGTAAGCAAGGGATTTGGACTAAATAAACATGTCCCCCTCCAGGGATGAGCTGCGGACTTGGTGTATATAATCGAATTTAATGCTCGTAATTGAGACCACCTGAGTGTTCGTCGCGGCCTTCTTTAGTCCCTGACTCTTGCATCATGAGTTCGATAGGTTCGTCGCCGGACAGGACTTCTGGTTAACAGAGTCCTGTGTACATAAAAGAAGAAAAAAAAGGGGGGGCACCCTTGCGAGCCCCCGGTGTGGTCGAACCGTACTCTGGGTCCGTTGCGATCGTGCCCCCTCCCCTGTGCCCATGGTATCTCCAAAGTGTAATGATGTACGCGGAGTGTTATTCTTGCGATCATGCTTGGTGAGGGTGGGGCCGCATTACTCTGGCGATGCTCGATCGCGCCAGTGGTCTTGGTTGGCATTGCTCGGCGCGTTTTTTGTATCCGCCTTTTAACGGCCGGACTCGAGAATGCCTTAGAAGGCTGCTCAGATTCGCCGCGAGAGCCGCAGATGTTCCTCCGTTCGAGGGGCGTTCAGTATTCCCATTGACCGTGATGACTCCACGAGGGCCTGGCATCTTGAGCTTTAGGTATGCATAATGCGGCATCGCGTTGAATTTTGCAAACGCGTTCGTCCGAAGCAGAGCGTGATAGCGCCGCGAAACGGGACTATGTCAAGATTAACTCTTCGCTCGAAAATTATCCGGGATCCGAAGACCACCTCGGTGTGGCGATCGAGCTGCAGTTGGCTTCCACTCTGGTATGACACCTTTAAAGGTTGTCTTTGTAGGTTTAATCCTTGATGGGTCTATGCCCATTTTGCACACTGTATCCTGATAAAGCAGGTTCAGGCTACTGCCGCCGTCCGTCAGGACTCTCGTGAGGTGAAACCCATCGATGATTGGGTCTAAAACCAATGCGGCGAATCCGCCGTGGCGTATGCTGGTCGGATGGTCTCTTCGATTGAAAGTGATCGGACAAGAGGACCATGGATTGAACTTTGGGGCGACTGGCTCCATCGCATAGACGTCCCTTAGTGCGCGTTTCCTCTCCCTCTTGGGTATGTGGGTCGCGTATATCATATTCACTGTCCACACCTATGGGGGAAAACCCTTCTGTCCTCTGTTGTTCGGTGGTCGGGTCTCTTCCTCGTCGTCGCTGTTTAGCCCCTTGTCATTGTTTTCGGCAATTAACTTGCCGGCCTGCTTGAACACCCAGCAATCTCTATTAGTGTGGTTAGCTGGCTTTTCAGAGGTGCCATGTATCTGGCATAAGCGGTCGAGTATTCGGTCCAGATTGGACGGACCCGGAGTGGTTCTTTTGAATGGCTTCTTCCGCTGACCGGGTTTAGAGCCTCGGAATCCGGCGTTGACTGTCGTATCCTCCTTATCGTCGCCGTTAATGCAGCACTTGTTTTTGTTTCGACGTGACCTGCCGTTGTTGTCCTTAGTATCCAGACTGCCAGAATTTTTACGGAGGTTGTTGTTGCGGGCTAGCCAGCTGTCCTCTCCCGCGCAAAAGCGGGTCATTAACGATGTGAGGGCTGCCATGGATTTCGGTTTTTCCTGCCAGAGGTGCGTGGCTAGCCATTCGTCCCGGATGTTATGTTTGAAGGCTGCAAGGGCCTCTGCATCCGGACAGTCGACGATTTGGTTTTTCTTTGTCAAGAACCGTGTCGAATTGTCCGGCGATTCGTCTGGCTGCTGAATAATGTGGCTTAGGTCATCGGCGTCGTGGTCGCACATACGCGTGCCACAGAAGTTGTCGAGGAATGCGGCTTCCGTGTCCTCCCAAAGACCCAATTGACTCTGCGGGCAAGCTGTTTAGCCAATGCCGAGCTGGTCCTTTAAGCTTGAGGGAGATACTTGATGGCATGGAGATCATCACCAGGGCCATATGGATGTGGAGAAGATAGTCTTGATCGAAACCGCTGGGTCTGTTGTGCCATCGTAAGATTCGATGTTTACGGGTTTAAACCCTTCGGGGATCTGATGATCCATTACTTCGTCAGTGAAGCATAGAGGGTGTGCGGCGCCTCTGTATTGAGCGATATCGCGACGCAGCTCGAGAGAGCACTGTCTGCTGGTTCGGCCCGGCCGGGGTTATTGTATCCGGCACGACGGTATTCGTCGTGGGTCGTAGGGTGCCCACGTGATCCATAGATGGATCTGGATTGCCTTGCTTTGTCCTCCAATATGTCTCGCAAGTCCGTAGCGT
Source organism: Aegilops speltoides (assembly GCA_021437245.1). NCBI lineage: Eukaryota > Viridiplantae > Streptophyta > Magnoliopsida > Poales > Poaceae > Aegilops > Aegilops speltoides. Next base: position 104,462,089 of record CM038145.1, read on the forward strand.
TCCTCTTGGCCAGACTTTTGGAGCGATGCCGGGTACGGTCTTGGCTGGGGCCTGGATGCCTCTGTCACGACCATGGGGTGGTCGGTCAGCCATATCGTCTTGTTGGTGATGGAGGTATGTATGCTTCCTCCTCTAATCGGGGGAGCAGCTTGCGTCTTGGGTAACGTTTGGAGGGGCGTTCGAGTTCATACTCTTGACGCGAAGACCTCCGGTCCATCGATCGCCAGCGAGGTCCTGATCAGCTTGGAGCTGTTGCTGCTTTTCTTTAGGCTGTTTGCTTGTGGCGATAAGCCTGCGCTTGAAGCACTCTTGTTCGACGGGATCCTCACGTACGACGAATTCATCATTGTTGAGGCTTGCTTCATCTTCGGAGGGAGGCATATAGTTATGATCCTCAACCTCTTAAATGCCGCCCTCTCGTGAGGGCTTGCTTCGATCCTCCCCGCGCCGAGTCTTGCTGGAGGGGATTGTCTTCGACACTCTCTGAGTATTATTATCTCCTGTGCGGAATCTCCATTCTTCTTGTGGCGGGATTTAGAGCGGCGCCACGACGTCGGCGTTTGGGCTGCTTCTTTAGAGAGTCGCCTCACGCTTCTTCGCCCGTCCCGTCTTTTGGGGTGTCCACCATATATATGTCGTATGACGAGGTGGTCTTCCGAGTGCCCTGTGGCGCTGGTTCTGTTAAATCTCCGGCATCGCCGTCCATAGCGTCGATGTCGCCGGAGTCGTAGTCTAGCATGTCGGTTAGATCATCGACGGTGGCTACAAAGTGGGTGGTGGGTGGGCTCAATTACTCCGTCGTCTGTATTTCCAACCATCCCGCCATAGTCCCCGAGGACTCTCCCGATAACGAGAGATGTTTTAGTGAATTCAGGATATCGCCAAAAGGCGAGTATTGAAAGATGTCCGCGGCGGTGAATTCCATAACCGGCGCCCAATCCGGATCGATTGGTATGGGCGCGGGAGGTTCGGAGTCCGGCGAGGAGTCCGGCGTCTCGGAATCATGAGTTTCGCAGGGGACAAGATCAGTGTTCGGCTCCTTCGCCGTGGATGTTGAAGCCCCCAGGGCGGCGTCTATCCACCGGCCCTCGATTTGGGCGATCGGCTCCGGGCTAATGGCCGAAGCGGATCCGTGTGCGGCCACCAAGGCCTTTGACCGGTGGCGAGCTAGATCATGCCCATCGCCACAAAGGCGGCGGCTTAGCTGTGGCTCGAGTCCGTCGAAGATCAAGTCTCCGCGGACATCGGCCGTGAAGTTCAAGCTTCGAATCGACTGACGGCGGCGTAGCTTTGATCTTCTCCGGATGGCCAAGTGAATGGCCCGCATCGAAGCTGCCGAATCTGAAGATCTGTCCGGGAGAGAAGTCTCACCGGGCGGTGTTGTTGGTTGAAGATGCCATCAAGCCTATTGGTGATGACACGGAGGAACTCTCAATGAAAGCACCAATGTCGGTGTCAAAACCGGCGGATCTCGGGTAGGGGTCCCGAATCATGCGTCTAGGCGGATGGTAACAGAGACGAGGGACATGATGTTTTTACCTGTGTTGGGCCCTCTCGATGGAGGTAAAACCCTACGTCCCCGCTTGATTAATATTGATGATATGGGTAGTACAAGAGTGGATCTACCACGAGATCAAGGAGGCTAAACCCTAGAAGCTAGCCTATGGTATGATTGTTGTAATGTATGTTGTCCTACGGACTAAAGCCCTCCGGTTTATATAGACACGGAGGAGGCTAGGTTACAGTCGGTTACAATGGTAGGAGATCTACATATCCGTATTGCCAAGCTTGCCTTCCACGCCAAGGAAAGTCCCATCCGGACACAGGACGGAGTCTTCAATCTTGTATCTTCGTAGTCTTGGAGTCCGGCGGATAATGATAGTCCGGCTGTCCGGGCACCCCCTAGTCCAGGACTCCCTCAACTAGCCACCACAGTAGAAGGGGAGATCAATTCCTCCCCAAACACCACACCAGCTCAAGAACACCTCTCCTCAGGAGGCTGTTCTTCCCTTGTATTTTTCATCACCAGCCCAAGAGGCAATCCACCACCACCACACAAGAGTAGGGTATTACACCACAACGGTAGCCCGAACCTGTATAAATCTTGTGTGTCTTGCATTGTGAGTTTGTCGAGCTAAGCTTAGAGATCATGGCGAGGCTGAGAGCGAGATTCGGTAGGGGGGATCTCCGTGCGCACCCTAGTGTTCGAACCTCAAGGGTTTTAACGGAACCCGAAATCCGACAGCGGCACCTCTATACCTAGCCACATCACGATGGAGTTTGGATGGCATATGTGTTCGGTGCTGACCTCGAACTTGATGATGTTCATCGCATCAGGTTTGGTGGTCGTCATCTCATGCCGGAGCACGTCCTCTGGATCCATAGATCGATCTAGTCTAGCCGACTTTATTGGCCAGGTCCTGACGTAAGTCATAAGCGTAGTCCAGCACTGCTGTCTCCTTGCCTCTACAGCGAGGTGGTGCAGGCTGGTGTTCAGCGTGATAGGACGTTTTGTCCCATCCACGTGGTGGTCGGTCTGGTTGGTCAGCATAATTGTATTTTGACGGTGCCGGCGTTCTGGATACGGGGGTATCCAGACTTGCCTGCCTGTGGCCCACGGTGTGGCTCCTTCAGCGGCTTGGTACGACCCAGCTTCAGCATCAACAACACAAGACCCTCGCGATGTGGACAACACCGAGACCTCCAAAGGGATCAGCCCCCTCAGGCTCGCTCCCAAGGAGCAGAGATTTCTATGCAAGGCACACCTCACGAGGTTCAGCTAATGTGAGCCATGACGACCAAGGCCAGGCGGGCGCCAGCGGGCGCAGAGTAACAATTTTCTCTTCAGTGCGATGGAGGCAAGTAGCGGGCGCAGAGTCCCGAGGAATCAACCAAAGGTTTCCATTTCAGTGCAACAAGACCAAGATCGCCAGGACGGCAGGACGGATGTCACCATTGAGCCCACCGCAGCGTCACGGCCAGTGGCTTTTGCAGGCGAAGACCACTTTAGTCAGGATAGGGCGTACTTGTTGTCTCCCTTCAAATTTGGTTGTTATAGGATCCCTTCCCGCCTACATTTGGGAAGAGGACCAAGGCCAATATAAATAGGACCTAGCCACCACCATGGAGGGGGGATCGAATCCATTCCACCCTCACCACCTCATCAGCTCACTTGAGCTCAAGAATACGCCTCCTGAGGCTGTTCTCCACTGTACTAGTTCTTCCTCAGCCCCTCAAGGCAAATCCACCACAAAGCAGGAGTAGGGTTTTACACTGTTGTGTTTCTCTTTCCCTTCGAGCTCGAACCGATAGGCTGTGGGGTTCATGAGTTGGCAGTCTAGGTAGGTTGAGATCTCCACACGCACCCAGAGTTCGAACCTCTCAAGGGTTTGCGGAACCCGAAATCCGACATTTGGCGTGCCAGGTAGGGGTGTGTCGGATCTTCTCTTCCGTTGATCGATCCACCACTACTAGGACACTTCCATGGCTAACGCACGTCGGGCTCGCGCTGAGCGTCGGGCCGCAATTGCAGCCCATGTCGTTCAGACGGCACCGGCGGGCGACAGCTATCCTCGTCGTCCCCCATCGCCAGCGGCAAACGCCGCCATGGGCCCTGCTGGCCACGAGTAGCAAGCTTCATCGCTACACCCCTCCGTGTGCCGCGACGGGTGCACCGCCACTCCGTCACTGACTCCGGCCGCTTCGTCCTCCCACGCGAGTCGTGGCCCGGCGAACGCGCAGGCCGCACTTCTCATGGCGCGGGAGGTCCTGTGCTACCGCCCGGTCGATGACTTCTACGAGGAGTGGCTCGAACGCATCGCTGAGCTCGTCAGCCCCACTGGAGACTCTGCTACGCCGGCCCACTCACTGCTTTAGCAGCCGCTTGCTGCAGGCGACGTGGCTCACGGGCGCCTCCTCCACCTCCAGTGCAAAGCGCCATCGCCAAGCCGAGGCGGGCAGCACCGTGGCGCGGCCCGCAGCGTCAGGCGCCCACGCGTGAAGAAGCAATCTGTCAAGTGGTGCAGCGGCCCCAAGAAGATGCATGTGCGCTCCCAGCACCTCCACGTCAATGCTGTGCGCCGCCTATGGTGGTGGCCGGCGAGCACCAAGAGCAGGCTCTACTGCCCCAACGGGCTCCCGTGACCACAGCAGGGTGTCGTGCGTTCACCCTGGAGCTCCGCAACATCATCTGGCCGGGCAAGTTCAAGCCTGACCTGCCCCCACGCTACGACGGCACCACCGACCCCGCCGAGTTCTTGCAGCTCTACTAACTGAGCATCAAGGCGACCAGCAGCGATGAGAAAATCATGGTGAACTGGTTCCCCATGGCCCTCAAGGGCGGCGCACGCTCCTGGCTCCTGAACCTCCCTATGGGATCGGTCTCCTCCTGGGATGAGATGCGCGACCGCTTCATCGCCAACTTACAGGGCGCGCGCGACCGCCCGCCGGTAGCGGGTGACCTTCAACGCATCAGGCAACAGCCAGGAGAGACCCTGCAGAAGTACATCTAGCACTTCAACAACATTCGCCTCAAGATCCCCAAGGTGTTGGACGAGGCCATCATCTTTGCATTCACTGATGGCATCCTCGACGTCAAGATGAAGGAGGAGCTCGCCATACATGAAGACCTTTGCACAGCTCTAGAGATGTTCAACATGGCAAACAAGTGTGCAAGGGCTGAGGAGGGATGCCTCTCCCTCCTCGAGCTCCCCGACGTGGACCCAGAAGACAAGAAGGCCAAGGCCAAGGATGTAAAGCGCAAGGGACCAGCTGTGCTCACAGCCGAGCCAAAGATGAAGCGCGGATGCGATCACCCAGAGTCATCCAAGGGCAGATGTCCGTTCTGCATCTTCCACAACATGCACAGCCACAACACCAACAACTGTCAGGAGCTGAGGGCCCTCTGCGACGGGCGCCTCAGTTGTTGCCCCAAGCGCAATGATCGAGGCTACGGCCGTGGAGATGGCCAAGGTGGAGGATGATGGAACGGACGCGACCATCATCAACAGTGGCGCGACCAGCCTCGGGAGGACCGCTGGTAAGGCCAGCCTCGCGAGGGCGCCTGGAGGGATCAACCTCGCGAGGATCGGTCTCAGGGCAACACTGGTCTTCCTCTGCTGCATCCGCCACCGAGAAGGAACAAAGAACACCACCAGGACGAGGGGGCTGGGGGCTTCCAAGAGCCTCATGCCATCGCCTGCATCTTGGGCAGCTCCAAGGCCCCAGCCTCTCCTCGCGTCTTCAAGTAGTTCACGCGTGGGGTGTATGCAGCCCTCCCCAAGCTCGAGGCGACACGCCCGCTCAGGTGGTCCAAGTACGCTATCATCTTCAACTCCTCCAACCAGCTCAAGTGCACGGCCACAGCTAGTGCGCTCCCAATGCTCTACTCACCCATCATCAGCAATGTACTCGTCACCAAGACATTCATCGATGGCGGAGCAGGGATCAATGTTCTCTCTGTCCAGACATTCAACAGGCTCCAAGTACCATACCACCAGCTCCAGCCTACCAAGCCCTTCTCAGGAGTGACCGACGACTCCACGCACCCAATCGGGCAAGTCCGCCTCCCTATCACCTTCGGCAAGCGCGACAACTAACACACCGAGCTCGTCGACTTCGATGCTGCTGACATTCGCCTGCCATACAACGCCATCCTCGGGTACCCAGCCCTGGCCAAGTTCATGGCGGCAACGCACCATGGCTACAACATCCTCAAAATGCCAGGGAGCGGCGGCATCATCACGGTCGCCTGCGAGGAAAAGGACGCGGTGTGCTCTCTTGAGCGCGCCTACCAAGCTGCAGCGGCCGAGAACCCCGAAGATGAGGGTGATCTCCTCCCTCCTGAGATCGCCCTCAAGAAAAAGAATCAACTGCTAGGCCAGGGATCTCAGGAGGAGGCGGCATCTGGTGGTGCCACATTGAGCCTTGCGTCCGTGGATGAGGCGCCTTCACCTATCGCATAGGAAAGCGTGCCCGGCACCCCTCTCAGGTTGGGCTCAGGAACTCTCCTGTGGAGGGCCTCTGACCTAGCCAACGTCACAAGGGAGGCGCTCGGGCGCCATGTGGAGGCATGCTTCATTGCACGCTTCCGAGGGGAGAGCACAGGGCGTGAGGCACCAAGCGCTCAAGAATTCATCAGCAAATCAGTCAAGGAAATTTAGGAGGCGAGGGTTGTGTGGGGTGATCGCCGCCCACCACCAGGCACGTCTCCTTGCCCTGGTGAAGACGAGGAGCTGCGCGTCTGCGTCGACATCCTAGGGCTCAATAGGGTCGCGTCTCAGGAGCTCCTCTGGCTGTCCCGTGTCAGCCGGTGTGAGGGTCCCCCTCACAACTACGTTCGCATGTCGTTCGGCTCGCTGAGCGCGGCTGTTGCATTTTAGTGCCACGTGCAGGACGTCCTAGTAGCTCGGGAGGCTAGGCACCAGGCGATCTAGGCGGAGATGAAGATGGATCCTCACGAGCCCACCAGGCCCCTAGAGCCTCCTCAGGTTTATGGCCAGGGTGGCTCATGAGGAGAAAATTCGGCAACGCGCATCTCCTACTACCTCAACATTCTTCAGCAACGGTGCCAGGTGACATCTTTTAGTTCGTTCAGTTTGGGGGGGCCCCTCGGGCTGCACTATCCCCAAGTCGCATGGGTCCGTCCCTGCGACATGTATCCTTCTTGCATTCGTCAGAGCTGCCTAACCATTTCCCATGAGATGATTTATGTTCATTACCTGCTTGCTTCGAGTCCTATCCGCTTTTCGGTCTCCCTACATTGGTGACTCGTCCTTTGCTCATCCCGCTCGGGGGCCACATATGCTGGCACGACGCTTGTGCTCGGGTCGTCCCAGCAATGCTGATAAATCCGAGGGACCGAGCTCTAGCTTGCGACCCGCCTCACGTACGCCACCTCGTCAGGTCCTCGGTGCCTTCGTCTTCCCGCGGAAAGATCAAGGGTAGGCAGCAATCGCCATTAGGGTCCGCATTCTCTTCCGCGGGCTAACACGCAGATACACCTGAAGCCTAGCTGCGAGCGGGCCCGACGGCCACCACCTTATCACGTGAGTCACTTGCACGTTAAAGGGGGGCACCTGAGCATCGCGCCTCAGGAGCTCCTACTGGCTCTCCAGCCCTCACCCCCTGGCCTTGACCACGGCATCGCGACCTCGCATACCAGCGGCGGCTGACTCTGCTCGAGGGCCGGGACCCGAGGACATAGAGCACCTAGACGAGCTAGAAAAGGGAGTGGGTGTCGAGAGCCCTGCCTAGCGGTGCTACCATGAAGGCACGAATGGGCATCACCCAGGGGAATCACTACGAGCTCACTAAAAGATAAGTCGCTCGCATACCGGAATAAATCTTGCGGCCCATTCGCACGACTCTCGCAGTCCTGCTTGGGCAGTGTCGCTTCCCTTTCCATTTCTTGGGCAGCTGCTTGCACGCCAAGGGGGACCTCGTGAGCATCGTGTCTCGCGAGCTCTCACCAGACCTCGGGCCGCTCACCTCCTGGCCTTGACCACGGCATCGCTGGACTCTGGAGAATCGCTAGGCTCACGAGAGTCAATGGATTCCCAGGAGTCATCGTTGCTGCTGGAGGAGATGCCAATGGGGTCGGAGGCGGGCCCAGCGCCCACGGTCACATCCCGCAGGCTGCCCCCTCCGGGGCAGCACTCCAGCCGTTGGCCCTTCTCATCGAAGACCTTGAAGAACAAAGTGGAGGTGCCATCGTACTCAAGGTGGATTGCAAGGGGCCCTTCCACGCGGCAGGTGCGGGCGACCTTGCCCCATCCGTGGGTCATGAAGACATCGCCGGGAGGCACCACCTCGACCTCAGCCCCGATGGCCAGGCTGTAGCACCTAGCGTATTGCAGCCACAGCTCGAGCGGCCCCCTCAGCGGTATCTCATCGGCGACAAACCTCGGGAGCCGGATCCACGAGCCAGGTGGCATTGCTGCCCACACCATGAACTCACGCAAGCTACCCTTGGCGTGGGTCCGTGGCCCTTCTGGCAGCACGGGTTCGCTTGCTCATTGCCGCCGGGACCGCCGACGGCGCAGGTATCACCGCTCTGCTGGCTGCGTATAAGGGAAGGGGAACCCAAGTGGAGGCCATGCTTGCCAAGGCCTAGTCACCTCCTGCCTCCGGTCGGTGCCGCAGGGGCGGCAGAACCATTTCTTCGGCGGAAGTGGTTTAGGCCCCTCTCGAGGGGCTTTTCCCTTTTCTGCCGTGGAGAATCTCCTGATCGGTGCCATGGATGCTACGGCGAAGTGAAGAAGAAGGGACGAGCAGTGAGAAGATGAAGAAGGAGATGAGCGAGGGGGGCTCCGCCTTTCCCTCATTTATAGCCGGAGGGAGGCCAACCGCCGGCATCCACGAGCCCGCGTAATGATGTTTTTCTGCATGCAGCATCGACTCGTTAAGTAGGATGGATTTCAATGCAGCATGGGGAAGTGGATATGCGCACGTACCATGAATTGCCACGCGTCGTCCAGGGCCGCAGGCGGTTAGGGCCCGCGGGGCTCCGCACTTGCCCTTTGGCTTTGCCCAGAAGCCAAGTCCGAGCGCGTCTTGGGCCTGGAGGCAACTGTCAGCGTTTTGGATACGGGGGTACCCAGACTTGCCTGTCTGCGGCCCACGGCGTGGCTCCATCGGCGGCCTGGTACGGCCCAGCTTTAGCATCAACAACTCAAGACTCTCGCGAGGCGGACGACACCAAGACCTCTAAAGGGATCGGCCCCCTCAGGTTGGCTCCCGAGGAGCGGAGATTTCTATGCAAGGAACACCTCGCGAGGTTCAGCTGACGTGAGCCATGATGACCAAGGCCAGGCAGGCACCAGGTGGGCGCCAGAGGGCGCAGAATACCAATTTCCTCTTTGGTGCAACGGAGGCAAGAAGCAGGCGCAGAGTCCCGAGGAATCAACCAAAGGTTTCCATTCCGGTGCAACAAGATCAAGAACACCAGGACGGCAGGACGGAGGTCACCACCGAGCCCACCGCAGCATCACGACCAGCGGCTTTTCCAGACGGAGACCACTTTAGTCAGGATAGGGCGTACTTGTTGTCTCCCTTCAAATTTATCCATTGTGAGATCCCTTCCCACCTACATTCGGGAAGAGGACCAAGGCCACTATAAATAGGACCTAGCCACCACCATGGAGGGGGTCGAATCCATTCCACCCTCACCACCTCACCAGCTCACTTGAGCTCAAGAACACACCTCCTGAGGTTGTTCTCCACTATACTAGTTCTTCCTCAGCCCCTCGACGCAAATCCACCACAAAGCAGGAGTAGGGTTTTACACTGCAAGGTGGCCCGTACCTGGGTAAACTGTTGTGTCTCTCTTTCCCTTCGAGCTCGTCATGATAAGCTATGGGGTTCGCAAGTTGGCAGGCTGGGTAGGTTGAGATCTCTGCACGCACCCTAGTGTTCGAACCTCTCAAGGGTTTGCGGAACCCGAAATCCGACAGACGGCATTGGCTCGAGGGCTTCATCATCAAATTGTGGCAGCGGTCTATGCTTGGGGTAACTCTTTACTGGTCGCTCAAGGCCGTACTCTTCGGCGGCTAGAACCTTGGTCCATCTATCGTAGAGCATGCCCTATTCAGCTTGAAGCTGCTATTTTTTTTAGGCTCCGCGCAGTGGTGATGAGTTTTCGCTTGAAGCATTCTTGTTCGAGGGGTTCCTCTGGGACGATGAAATCTTTGTCACCGAGGCTCACATCCTCTTTGTAGGCAGCTAAGTAGTTGCTGTCTTCTGAGTCCTCGTGATCAGCATGTTCGGGGTTGTACTGACCCTCCTCCCTCTCATCCTGTTCGGACGTGGGCTCGATGGGGTGCTCGCAGTCTTCGGTGTTATCCGGAGTGTCATTATCTCCAGTGCCGGTGTGACTATCCTTTGTCCGACGCGATCGTGAGCGGAGCCGCTGATGTCGGCGCTTTGGTGGTTCATCGACGGGCTTGTCCTTACCTGGATCTTGGATGCCATCGTCATCCTTCTCCTCAGGAGTATCCACCAAGTATACATCGTAGGTAGAAGTGGTCATCCAGCGCCCAATGATAGGCGGGTTTTGGCTTTGCTCGGCGTCGACTTCATCGTCCATGCCATCGATGTCTTCGGAGGCGTAGTCTAGCACGTCGGTTAAATCCTCGGCAGTGGCTATTAAGTGGGTGGTGGGTGGGGTGTGAAATTCTCCGATCTCATCCCCCAGCCTGAGCTGGGTGTAGTTCGGAGGCAGGGCTTCCGTAATGATGAGAGATTGTATTAGGCCCAGTGCTTCGTCTAAGAGCAAAAGCTGGATAGGAGTTTGTGGATCTGCAGGGTCGGGGCACTTGGTCGAGCTCGATGGACGCAGACCTCGATAGCTTGGAGTTTTCGTCCAGAGGCTAGTCCAGCTCTTCGATGACTGGGAGAGTCCCGTTTGACTCCGGGTTTACCAACGGCACGACCGCATCTGGGTCTCCGGCTGGGAGCTCCATGATAGGAGAAACTCCGGTGGGGTCGATACTCCCATCTTTGGATAACGCGACCTGCCCCGGATCTAAGGCCGAGGCAGGGCGAATATTGACCCCTGGATGGGATCTGATAGCGGATCCGAAGGGCCTTCTTCATGAGGTAGGGAGGGCAGTTGTGGCCGCGGATATCAGCGATGTAATTCAGGTTCCCAAACCTGATCTAGTGACCGGGGGCGTAACTGTCGACCTTCTCAAGGTGGTCAGTCGAGTCGGAACATAGCACGAAGCCGCCGAACACAAAGACCTGTCTAGGGAGAAAAGTCTTCCTAGACACGACATCATTGTTGATGAAGAGGTGCGCCATCAATCCTTCTGTTTGACAACACAACAGAGCTCTCAATGAAAGCACCAATGTCGGTTTCAAAACCGGTAGATCTCGGGTAGGGGGGCCCAAGCTGTGCGTCTGAGGATCAATGGTAACAATGGACAAAGGGACACAATGTTTACCTAGGTTCGGGCCCTCTTAAAGGAGGTAAAACTCTATGTCCTGCTTGATTGTATTTGATGATTATAGGGGTTACAAGAGTTGATCTACCTCGAGATCGCAATGGCTAAACCCTAGCTTGTCTAGCTTACGAATATTATGATCCCCTTTGCGAACTAAACCCTCCGGTTTATATAGACACCGAAGGGGCCTAGGGTTGCACAGAGTCGGTTTACAAAGAAAGAAAATAGCATATCTGGATACCAATCTTGTCGTTCACGCATATAGGAGTGCTACCCGGACACGGGAGGTGGTCTCCTTCCTTTATCTTCATAACCCATCAGTCCGGCCCACATCAAATAAATCGGACGCCCGAGGACCCCCTAGTCTAGGACTCCCTCATCTCCAACCCCTCCGCCGCCATGGAGGCCATGGACCAGAGGGGAAACCCTCCTCCCATCAAGGGGGAGGTCAAGGAAGAAGAATAAGGAGGGGGCTCTCTCCCCCTCTCTCCCGGTGGCACCGGAGTGTCACCGGGCAAGGATCATGATGGTGATCTACACCAACAATCTCACTATCATCAACACCAACTTTTCCCCCCTCTATGTAGCGGTGTAACACCTCTTCTCCCTGCTGTAATACCTACTTAAATATGGTGCTCAATGCTATATATTATTATCCAGTCATATGTGGCTATCCTATGATGTTGGAGTAGATCTGTTATGTCCTATGGGTTGATTGATGATCGTGATTGGTTTGAGTTGTATGTTTTATTATTCGTGTTGTCCTATGGTGCTCTTCGTGTCGTGCAAGCATGAGGGATCCCCATTGTAGGGTGTTGCAATACGTTCATGATTTGCTTATGGTGGGTGGCTAGAGTGACAGAAGCTTACACCCGAGTAAGGGGGTTGTTGCGTATGGGAGTAAAGAGGACTTGATACTTAATGGTATTGTTTTGTTTAACTTATTGATCTTTAGTTGTGGATGCTTGCTAGAGGTCCAATCATAAGTGCATATGATCCAAGTATAGAAAGTATGTTAGCTCATGCCTCTCCGTGTCGGCGGAAATGACACCTATGGGATCACTGATATCCCTACTATGGTCGGCGGGCGCGAGGCTGTGGAAAGAGCGGGTCTAGGAGCCAGGACAAAGATCGTTTACCCAGGTTCGGGCCGCGAGGACGCGTAATACCCTAGTCCTGCTTTGGTGTATATCTAAATGTTCTCGAGCTAGCAACGGTGCATGATTTGCTAAAAAGAGTCGAATCCCCCTCCAGTATGCCTCGGGCCTCCTTTTATAGGAAAAAGGGGACGCCACAGTGGCAGACAGGAGGTGGAAAGTGCATACTGTGGCTAAGTCTATCCTCTGGCACCGTTGGACAAATGCATTTAATGCGCTGCTGACGTGCCCTTCTTGCTGTCACTGCTTCGCCTCGCTTCGACATGTGTCCAGGCCAGTGCGGCGTGTGGCGCCATGTAGGCTGGCAGGCTACTGAGCTGGTGCAGTGGCAGGGTCTTCACGAAGATCTGCATGCCACCACGCATGTGCTTGCTGAGTTGGTCTAAGGCCGTACGTCGCCATGCAGGTGCTCGCCTAGTTGGCTGGGCTGGCAGCTGCATGGGGAGCAGCAGCGGAGTCTTGGCAGATGCGGGCCTGGCCACGGCCCTGCTGATGTCCTTGGAAAGGGTCATGCCGGGGCCTCGGCAAGGGTCTTGCCGTGGCATCGCGGTCGTCCCCAGCAAGGATCTTGCTGGGGTCTCGTGGATTTCCTCGGCAAGGATCTTGTAGAGGATCGTCGTCTTCTGGTCCTCATCTGACCTAGTGTGCTCACGACCTTCGCGAAGATCTGCATGCCACCACAGAGGTGCCTCCTGAGCCTTGGTTCCAATGTGGTTGATGGCGTTGGAACCCTTGGGCTCAAGGGTGGCAAGCTCTGCTGGCGTTGGGCAAGTTGCCTCGGCAAGGCTCTTGCCGGGGCTGCGGAGGCCGCCATGGCAAGGGTCTTGCTGGGAGTGTCCACCTCGCCCTCTTGCTCTTTGTGTCTCTGGTCTAGGCGTTGCCTTGGTTGTCTTGTGGCTTTGGCTTCCCTCCCCTGCCCTGCTAAGTGTGGCAGGGGCGCGGCTCTGACTGCCCGTGCACAAGTAAAGGGGTACAAAAGAGAGAGCCCCTATTTTTGTACAACGACAGGAGCCTCCGGGCCTGGGCCACACATAAGCGTAACGCGTTGTTGAGCTAGGCCCAGAACAATGCGTGGGCAGGCGGGGCAGATTTTAACCACGGTAACTCCTTCGCTCGTTGCGCTTCCCCACGACATGCGTTGAACGTGCGACATGGAGGGTCGTGCATGACGTGGGGGTCATGTGTGGGGCGCCTGCTACACGCAGGCGTCACGTCGCAGTAAATGGTAAAGAGGTGGCCCGCGCCTTCCCCATAAAAAGGAATAACCGTAGGTACGCTGCTCATTTACCCTCTACGCCTTCTCCAATCTTAGAACCGGCATCCCTATCTTCTTCCTCCTCAAGCCCTTGCTATTGCTCATCGCCGCCGTGCCCCCATTACTCTCAATCCTTCACCTCCTCCCAGCCGCCATATCGCCCAAAACCAGCAAGGATAAGGGGGTGTCCAAGGATGCCGGGGAGAGGGAGCACCGGAGAACGAGGCGGCGGTGTGGCGGGCGCAGTTCGCCTACTTCTCCCCATCAATGGTCGATGCGATTCACCTCAAGGACTTCTTCAGGCCTCTGTGGGGGACGGAGATGACAGGGCACCCTGCCACACGCGTCATCCCCGCTGATTGCGCCAAGGCCGGCCCAAATCGGTACCCCTTCTTCGTTGATTTCTTCTCCTATGGGCTCTGCCCCCCTTTCTCTGATTTCTTCAACGACGTCATGCGCACCTTCGTCTTCCATCTTTTGGATCTTACGCTGAACGGCGTGGCGTGCATGGCGTTCTTTGCCCACCTTTGTGAGGGCTTCGCCGGGGTGCTTCCCAGCACGGCGCTCTTCTGCCACTACTTCTACCCTCGCCTCCAACCAGGGGGCTCCCTCAGCGGGATCATCTCCTGGATCCCAAGGGTCCAAGAGAAAGGCACATATCCGGAGGGTGCCAACAAGGAGAGGTGGGAGGAGTGGCGGGGTCGGTGGTGCTGGATCAAGGAGAAGAACCCGCCGGAGTTCTGCCGGGTTCGTCACAGTCCGCCGATCCGCGGCGAGGACTGGAGCGACCTCGACGCCAACGGAGGGAATCTTTCGATCGCCACCACCAGGATCCATCGCCTCACCATGGCCGGGCTCACCCTTGAGATGATTGGGGCGGACTTCATCTACCGTCGTAACGCCCCGCTGCATAACAAGGGGAGGCCGACCTGGGACTTCAGGAATGCGGCCGACATCATGAGGCTCTGCCCCGTCCTGAAGCATAATTTCACAGTGATGGGACACACCCATTTCTGTCACAGGCTCTTTCAGCTTGATATATTCAGCGACGGCATGGTGGAGAGGATCGACAGGGCCACGAAGGCCAGCAAGGTCATCAAGGGGCCCTTGTTTGGGTTGCCGCCAGGTGTGTTCCCGTTGAGCAACAACTCGTGCCAGTCCATCATCCTCGACATGATGTCGGTCTTCAACGCGCACGGCCTCGACCCGTCCTGGGCCGAGCCCCCGGCACACGAGGTGCATGAGTTCTTCGACAACTTGTCGAAGGGCTACGACCACAACGAGCCGCTGCTCATCAAGGACACCACCCAGGCGGAGATGGACTACATCGCCGCCAGGGTGGCAGAGGCGGAGCTCGCCAGGGAGGCCGGCAGCGCTGGCGGCATGGAGGATGAGGTCGACGCGGCCGTGAAGGAGAGCGAGCTCTCCAAGTGGGCAGGGTCTAAGGAGGCCAGCGGTGTCAACACCGAGGGCCCCCTTGTGGAGGATGTGGTCGAGGAGTCGACCGAGGAGGAGGCCGAGGCCGACAACCCTCCGGCCACGGGAAAAAAGCGCGTCCTGCGGCGGGCCAGCTCAGGCGAGCCGGTCCGGCCTGGGAGGACCAAACTGTGGCCAGGGGCCCAGGGGAGTGCGTGCGCCAGACGAGGGCCACGACAGCGAAGAAGGCGGTGAAGACCGCGGTGGCGAAGAAGAAAGCAACCGCCTCTTCTTCGTCCAAGCGTTGCTAGACTCCATCCCCTTCCCCTCCTCCCGCAGACATCGACACGGAGGTCATCTTCGATTCGGTCTCTCAGCCCAAGGAGAAAAAGGAATGCAGCGAGAGAGGAGGCGGAGAATGAGTAAGTTCCTGCCCTTCGTCACCTCCGTCCTTTCAGACCGCGTCGCTTTTCTTGACTTGTTTTTGTCTTTGCAGGGACAGGGAGACATTGGCCCAGAGGGTGGCAAAGAGGGCCAGGGCGTCGGTGGGCGACCAGCCCCCGGCAGGCGCTTTGCGCATGCCGGTGGTGGACATCAGCCCGGATAACAGCCCCCGGCGCAGCCCCCAGCGTGCATTCATCATTCACTTCCCATCAATGTGCATTGGGGTACAATCTCTTGGCACTGACCTTGCCGTGGCTGCAGGAGGAGGGCGGCAGTAGGAGGAGCCACTGAGGGCCACCCCCAACACGCCGCCCCCGTGAACCACGCCGCCCGGAGGGGCGTCCCCGGCAAGGGCGCCAAGCACCAAGCCCGTGCGCACGGAGGAGGAGGAGGTGAACATGGGCGCTGGTGGCCCCCTCCTGGCGACGGATGTTGGCGGGGAGGGTGCCACTTCTTCCCAGCTCGACACAGGTAAGTCATTTGCTTTCTGTCCCTATTTCTTCTTCTTTAACCCTCGATCTTGGCTTTGCCTCATTCCCCTGCTAGGTATCCAGATCCTTCCCCGGTGGATCGGGAGGATGTTGACGCCACCATCAGGAGGTCGTCAGGGACGCCGAGGCCGAGGCCGACAAGATCGCCGCCGAGGAGGCCGCCGAGACCACTGCTGAAGACGCCGGCAAGGCTGCCGCCGAGGAGGCCGGCAAGGGGCCTGCCGGGGAGGCCGGCAAGGCTGCTGCCGAGGAGGAGGTGGGCGACGACCTGTTCGTCCACCTTCCAGGGACGGCGGGCACCAGGGCGCCGACCGAAGGGGAGGTGTTCAACGACGAAGTGCTCATCACGCCGGGATCGAGGTTGCCGACAAATTGAGCGCCGGTGGCGGAGGTTCCCAAGAGGAGCAGCTTCTTCGGGCCATGAGTGCCAGCTTCTGGAAGCTCCAAGCGCTCCATCGCGCCCGTCTGGACAAGGTGAAGTCTAGGGTGGCGGCGGCGGACAAGGCGGAGACGGATCTCGAGGAGCACGTCGCTGAGACGCAGGCCTGGTTCTGCCAGGCCCATGAAGAGCTGAAGGCTGTCCAAGACTAGTTGGCCGAGCGCAAGCAAGAGCTCATCTGAAGCAGGCCGACATCAAGAAGGCCCAGGAGGCAGCGAGGGAACAGGCCGCCAGGGCCGAGGCTGCCCAGTACTAGCACCAGGCTGAGCTGAACTCCTAGGAGGAGGACCTCGCCACTCGTGAGGCGGCGCTCGCCGCCACACTCCGCAGCAAGGATGAGGAGGTTGAGAAGCTTGTCGCGCAGCAGACCCGGGAGATGGAGGAGAAGCACAAGGAAGCGCTCGATGCTCAAGCTCTGGTCCATGGCGACAAGGTGACGAAGCTAGAGGAGGAGCGGGACGGCCTGAAAAACGAGGGCCAGGAGCTGGCGAAGGCGAAGGACACGATCAGCTGCGCCTTGACGGAGGCGCAGGCCAAAGTCCTCGGCAAGGCCGAGCTACTCACCTGCGCCAATGACTCCATCAAGGATCTGAAGCTGAAGCTGGAGGGTCTTGAGGGAACGCTTTAGGAGGTCAAGGCCCGGGAGGAGACCCTGACCAAGAGTCTGGAGAAGGAGAGGCGGCTGCGGAGGAATGATGCTACCAACCATGAGGACTTCGTGAAGGCCGAAAACCTCTGGATCAGCCGCCTCGCCTACGTTGCCGGTAGGATCACCACGAAGGTGGGCGCCATCGGGATGCCGAATGTAAGGAACGCCCCGGAGCCGAACATGAGTTCCAACGCCAAGCTGACTCTGTTCTTCAAGGGCGTCCTTGGAGCCTTGGAGCAGTTTCGCTTTAACAGAGCGAGCTCTCTAGCCAATGAGACCCGGCAGCTTTGCCGGGGTGCCCTGACCAAAGTCCTCACCAAGGTGGCATACTGGAACCCCAGCCTTGACTTCGACGCCGCGCTGGAGAGCTTGCCGGAGGATGTAGACCTCGCGACGCTCGAGGAGCGCATCATGCCCATCACCAGCCGCGTCGACGGAATCGAGAGGGTGGAGGAACCGCGCCGGGACTAGGCACCGTGTTTCTCATCGCCGCTGCAGGTTCACGACCAAGACAATTTTTTATCTTTAGTTAGAACCGTAGCAAAAATTGATGTAATATAACTCTGCAGTACTTTTGAAACGATGTATGCTATTTTCCAATTTGATCTCTCTCTGTATGTCCACCCTACGTTCATTGGGTAGGTTTGCCGGCGCGTAAACCCAGACCGCGGCGCCTTGAGGACGGATCCTCAATAGCCTGCCAGGTGTGCTTACTGTCGGGCGAACCACCTTACCGTTCTCAGCACGGCCGCCCGAACTATTGAGCGGACTCGATACAAGAGTGCTGCCAATAGCGGAGGGCTACCCTGCTGTTTTCGACACAGTCACTCAAACTATTGAGCGGACTAGAAACAGAACAAGGGTGTTGCCAATAGTTGAAGGGCCCCGTTGCGTGCAGGTTTCTCATACAGAGGGAAAGATCTCCAAGGAGAATAATCATATATAAAAAGAACTGCTCAAAATTTTTCGTGACTTAGCTTTTCTATCACTGCGCGAGCGTTCATTGCATCCGCAAATGATGTCGCTTGTTCAGTCGCCTTCATCCTCGGAAGCCATGGCGATGAAGAACTGCTTGACTAGCTGCTAGACCAGATTTTCACAGCTGCGCCCCCTACCTGGTGCGCCAAAGATGTCGGTGGAAACGACACCTATGGGATCACTGGAATCCCTACTATGGTTGGCAGGCGCGAGGCTGTGGAAAGAGTAGGTCTAGGAGCCAGCACAAAGTCGTTTACCCAGGTTTGGGCCGCGAGGACGCGTAATACCCTAGTCCTGCTTTGGTGTATATCTGAATATTCTTGAGCTACCTACGGTGCGTGATTTGCTCAAAAGAGTCGAATCCCCCTCCAGTATGCCTCGGGCCTCCTTTTATAGGAAAAAGGGGACATCACAATGGCAGACATGAGGTGGAAAGTGCATACAATGGCTGAGTCTATCCTCTAGCACCGTTGGACAAACGCATTTAATGCGCTGCTGACGTGCCCTTCTTGTTGTCACCGCTTCGCCTTGCTTCGACACGCGTCCACGCCAGCACGGCATGCGGTGCCATGTAGGCTAGCAGGCTGCTGAGCTGGTGCGGTGGCAGGATCTTCACGAATGATCTGCATGCCACCACGTAGGTGCTTGCTGAGTTGGTCTGAGGCCGCACGTCACCACGCAGGTGCTTGCCTAGCTGGCTGGGCTGGCGGCTGCATGGGGAGCGGCGGCGGAGTCTTGGCAAATGCGGACCTGGCCGCGGCCCTGCTGATGTCCTCGGCAAGGGTCTTGCCGGGGCCCCGGCAAGGGTCTTTCCGTGGCATCGCGGTTGTCCCCGGCAAGGATCTTGCCGGAGGTCTCGTGGATTTCCTCGGCAAGGATCTTGCCGAGGATCGTCGTCTTTTGGTCCTCATCTGATCTGGTGTGCTCACGACCTTCATGAAGATCTGCATGCCACCACGGAGGTGCCTCCCGAGCCTTGGTTCCAATGTGGTTAATGGCGTTGGAACCCTTTGGATCAAGGGTGGCGCGCTCTGCTGGCATTGGGCAAGTTGCCCCGGCAAGGCTCTTGCCGGGGCTGCGGAGGCCACCCCAGCAAGGGTCTTGCCGGGGCAGTCCTCCTCGCCCACTTGCTCTTTGTGTCTCTGGTATTGGCGTTGTGATGTAGGGTAGAACCCTATAGGCCGATCTTTCACGTTTGGAGAGGATCCCTATGAAGAACACGAAGAACACGAGGAGGGGAACAAGGGAAAAACACTCAACCAACAAGAATAAAAGTCACACATGCTCTAGATCATCGAGGCACAAGGTAATACAAGATCCAAATCCAACAAGGGACGATACATAGGGTAACCAGTTCTTCTCCGTGAGGAGGTCTTGAAGATAGTATTCTCCAAAAAGAGGTCTTGAATCCAACAAGGATCTTCTCTGAAGAGGTGTCGGTCCCTCACGAAGGAGTAGATCCGGATGGATGAGCGAGGCTCTATCTCACAACAGAGCTAAATCAACGCTGAGTCTAGAAGAGGGGAGGAGGAGTCCTTCATATAGGCTAGGGGGCGAAGGGTTACATGGGCCTCAGCCCAACACGCTCACGTAGGCGGGGTCCGGATGATCCGGGTGAGGAGCCGGATGATTTGGGCTCTGTCCGGACGATCCGGGTGGTGGCCCGGATGGGCTGGTGACGCAGGCGGTGGCGATGTAGGTCTGGATGTCTGGATGGGGTTCCGGATGTCCGGGCAATGTCCGGATGTCCGGGCGATGTCTAGATGATCCGGGTCGGCGTCCGGATGGTCCGGCTTTGGGGTCCATCTTCTGGTGTCGTTGGGGGAGTTAGCCGGATCGTCCGAACCGGGGTCCAGATCGTCCGGGCTCTGTATCATCTGGGCCCTCGTTCAGATCGTCCGGCCAGCCAGGGACTTGGCAGTTTTCTTCTCCGTCTTCACGCATGTCTTCTGCTTCAGGTTCTCCTTGCTTCCTAGCTTCTCCATGGCTAACTCCTTGGTACCTGAGTATGCAAAGTGTCTCCGTTTGAGGTAGTAGCCATGTCTCCTGTGATTCGAAAGGGAGTTGTGAGAGGAGTGATGTCACCTCGGTTTCGAGAGCTCTTGCACGTTCTCTAGTCATAGGGCCAACTGGTGTTGTAGGGGATGTAGATGCGTCCATGGGGATGATCGTGGGATGCTCCGCATCATCTCCCCCCCCCTTGGGAAAGATTCGACCTCGGATCGAAATATTCATCACCATGGTATGGCGAGAGGTCTTTGATGTTGAAGATGTCGCTCACATTGTACTTGTCGCTTGGGAGGTCGATCTTTTAAGCGTTGTTGTTGTAGCGTGCTAGCACCTTGAAGGTCCATCGGCTCGAGGTAGAAGTTTGGACTTGCGTTTGTTGGGGAAGCGGTCCTTGCGAAGGTGTAGCCACACGAGATCTCCAATGTTGAATATCATGGGTTGCTTGTTGATGTTGAGCTTGGTCGCTAGTTGTTGTACTTGGCGCTCAATGGTGTTCCTTGTATCTTTATGCATCTTCTTCAGGTAGCTTGTTCGTGCACTCGCATCCATGTTGGTGCGCTCTTGTAGTGGAAGAGGTAGAATGTCCAATGGGGACAACGAGTTGAAGCCGTAGATGACCTCAAAGGGGGACTTGCCGGTAGTCGAATGTCTTGCACGGTTGTAGGCATACTCGGCGATGAGTAGACACTCCTCCCACTCCTTGATGTTCTTCTTGATCAATACGCGAAGTAGAGTGGAGAGTATACGGTTCGTCACCTCCGTTTGGCCGTCGGTTTGAGGATGGTGTGCCGAGGAAAACAAGAGCTTGATTCTGAGTTTGGCGCATAGTGTCATCCAGAAGTAACTCAAAAACTTGATGTCGCGGTCCGAGATGATTGTCTTTGGCACTCCACGAAGTCGCAATATTTCCCTACAAAAGATATTGGCAACATGTGAAGCATCGTCTATCTTGTTGCATGGAATGAAATGTGCAATCTTAGAAAATCGGTCCACAGCAACAAACACGGAATCCTTTCCATTTTGAGTTCTACGCAAGCCAAGTACAAAATCCATGCTAATGTCTTCCCAAGGTTGATAAGGAATAGGAAGAGGCATGTAAAGACCATGGGATTGAGCTTTAGACTTAGCTTTGCGACATGTGGAGCATCGGTTGGTGAAGTGTGAGACGTCGCGGAACATCTTGGGCCAAAATTAGTTCTTGGAGAGCATGGTGAATGTCTTGTCGCGACCAAAGTGTCCCATGAGTCCGCCTCCATGAGCCTCTTGCAAAAGGAGCAAACGAAGAGAAGACTCGGGAATGCAAAGTTTGTTAGCTCTCATAAGATAATCGTCCTTGAGGTAATATTGTTCCCAAGATGTATGCATCAAACACTTAGCATAAGGAGTAGCAAAGGAAGGATCATTCGCATACAAGTCTTTTATGTGCTCAAAGCCAATAACATTTAACTCAAGGTTAGTGACAAGCATGCATATGCGGGAGAGGGCATCCACCACTAAATTTTCCTTACCCTTGATGTACTTGATGACATAGGGGGAAGATTCAATAAATTCACTCCATTTGGCGTGACGCTTGTTCAACTTAGTTTGACCTTTCAAGTACTTAAGTGTTTCATGATCGGTATGTATGACAAACTCATGATGTCTAAGATAATGTTCCCAAACATGTAGCACACGCACTAAAGCATACAATTCTTTGTCATAGATGGGATAATTAAGTTGAGCACCGGAGAGTTTTTCACTAAAATATGCAATAGCTCGTTTTTCTTGCATCAAAACTCCACCAATTCCAGTACCACTTGCATCACAATGAACCTCAAAAGTTTTGTCAAAGTTGGGTAAAGCAAGAATCAGAGCATGAGTAAGCAAAGATTTGAGCTCATCAAAAGCGGTAGATTGCAAGGGTCCCCAAACAAAAGGAGCATTTTTCTTACTCAAAGCATGCAAAGGTGCGGCGATGGTGCTAAAAGTCTTTCACAAAGCAACGATAGAATCCCGCAAGGCCAAGAAAGCTACGCACTTGTTGCAAATTAGTGGGTTGGGGCCAAGTTTTAATTGCTTCAATTTTAGATTCATCAACATGGACACCCTTGGAAGAAACGACGAAACCCAAGAAAACAAGCTTGTCAACACCAAATGTGCACTTTTTCATGTTGGCATAAAGACGTTCCTTGCGAAGAGTTTGCAAAACTGCCCTAACATGCTTTAGATGCTCTTTCTTGGATTTGCTAAAAACAAGAATGTCATCGAAGTAAACCACAACAAACACTCCAATGTAAGGACGAAGCACAAAATGCATAAGACGCATGAATGTACCGGGAGCTTCCGATAAACCCATAGGCATAACCAACCACTTGTACAAGCCAAATTTGGTTTTGAAAGCGGTTTTCCATTCTTCACCTTCTTGGGTGCGGATTTGATAATAGCCACTTTTAAGATCAATTTTTGAGAAAATGGTGGCACCGCTAAGTTCATCAAGCATATCATCTAGGAGAGGAATGGGATGCCTATAACAAACGGTAATAGCATTGATAGGTCTACAATCCGAGCACATGCGAAAACTACCATCTTGCTTGGGCACAAGTATAACCGGAACGGGACAAGGGCTTAAGCTTTCACGTACATGTCCGTTGTCGATTAGTTCTTGTACTTGCCGTTGGATCTCCTTAGTTTCTTCGGGGTTGACGCTGTAGGGAGCCTTGTTTGGTGGGGGTGCTCCGGGATGAGGTCGATTCGGTGCTCAATGCCTCGAAGTGGAGGTAGACCCGGAGGTAGCTCATCGGGGAAAACATCTTGGAATTCCTGCAAAAGAGAAGGCAACACTAAAGGTAGATCATGAGAGGTGTTAGTTTTTGGTTTCCCGTCCTTGCACACAAGGACAAAGTGCATAACACTCGATTGGTTCTCACACACTTCTCTCATCTCACTTTTGGTGGCAAATAGGACGAAGTTTTTCTTGTCGCTCACCATGGGGGCACTCGGTTTTGGCTTGTGGCTCTCACTCTCTTTTGGGTGGATCACTTTCTCACTCTTCTCTCCATGATGGGTAGCTTGCTTGTCGGTGATCACTTGACTAGGAGACATAGGTCGTAGCACGTATTTCTTCCCTTTCATCTTGAAGCTATAGTGATTGGTACATCCGTTGTGGATGACACTGCGGTCAAATTGCCATGGTCGACCAAGAAGGAGGTGGCAAACGGACATCGGGACGACATCACACTCCAAAGTGTCTTCATATGCTCCAATTTTGAAGGAAAACTTGACCATATGCTCAACTTTTATAGTGTCGGAATCGCTTAGCCATTGGACCTTGTATGGATGCGGGTGCTTCATCTTGACCAATTGTAGCTTGGAGCATAGTTCTTCACTTGCCAAGTTGTGACAACTACCTCCATCGATGATGACCTTGACGGACCTTCCATTGATGCCGACCTTTGTGTGGAAGATGTGGCATCTTTGGTCTTCGTCTTGTTGATGTTGAAGATTCAAGACTTTGGAGACAACGAGAGTGGGGCTCGAATCCTCATCATAAAAGACTTGATCATCTTCCTCTTCGTTCACGCGATGGTGCATGGCTACTTGCTCAAGGGCTTCCATTTCCTCTTCACTCATGGAGTCATAGGTTCCGTCATCGTTGAGGATCATGGTGCGCTTGTTTGTACATTAGAAGGACTTGTGGCCTCGGCCGCCGCAAGTGAAACAATTGAAGGAGCTTGTCTTGACAGTCTCATTGGTTGGAGTAGATGATGAAGCACGCGGCTTGAAGTTGCTTGTAGTAGGAGGAGGACGCCTTGGGGTTGTCGAAGTTTTCTTGTAACTTGACTTGTCGTCGTTTCTTGGAGATGGCTTGGTTGAGGTAGAAGTCGTTGAAGCTTGGTTGTTGGAGAAGCCGTAGGTCTTGGATGAGTACTTGGCGTACTTGAAGTCATCTTTCACTTGACGTTCTGCTTTGGTAGCTTGATGCACAAGCTCAATGAGGTTGAAGTAGGGTTGGAAGTCGGCAATCTTCTTGATGGGATGATTGAGGCCATTTAAGAAGCGTGACATAGTTTTCTCATCATCTTCCGTGACATTGGCTCGTATCATGGCTATCTCCATTTCCTTGTAGTATTATTCAACACTCTTTGTTCCTTGCTAGAGGAGTTGGAGCTTCTTGAAGAGATCGCGGTTGTAGTAGGTGGGCACAAAATGTGCTCGCATGACATCTTTCATTTGAGCCCAAGTGGTGATTGGTGGTTCACCTCTTTCTTCTCGGCGCTCAAGGACTTGTTCCCACCATATGAGAACAAAATCTTGGAACTCAAGTGATGCCATAGCAATCTTCTTCTCTTCCTCATAGTTGTGCAAATGAAAGATTTTGTCGACCTTCAATGCCCATGAGAGGTATTCTTCGGGATCATTGCTTCCATTGAACTTGGGCATGGTGAACTTTAGCTTGCCGTAGCATTGCTCTTCATTGTGTTGTGGTCGAGGATGATGATGACACCCTTGACGTGGAGGATAATCAACCTCAAGTTGCTCTTGGCGTGGAGGAAGTCCATGATCATCTTGCTCTTGTCGAACTTGAGGTTGAGGAGGAGCTTGTCGAGCTTGAGGAGGAGGTGGGGGAACTTGACGTTGCACTCTTGGTTGGTAGTTCCGCTCTTGGATTTCTTCTCGAAGTGCTTCCTCTTGATTGCTCCTATCGCGGTTGCGCTTGGCAATGGCTCGACTTGCGTCTTGAAGGGCACTTTGCGCCTCAAGAGCTTGTGCTTCACGTTGTTGTTGTTGAAGACGTTGAGCCTCGGTGTCTTGTTCCTCTTGATGTTGGCGCACTCATTCTTGCTCTTGGCGACGTTGATGTTGTCGTTCTTGAGCTTGTGCAAAAGGATCTTGGGGAGGTTGATGATGAAGTACTTGCTCGTCGACTTGGTCTTGCGGATCATTGACATGTAGAGGATTGCGAGATGCATGACGGTCTTGACGCGCGGCTCGTCGAAGAATGTTTGATGTCGGTGTACTTGAGCTTGAGAAGGTGTCGTTGGAGTGTCAACTTGGGCGGCTCCGTCTTGAGTATGAAGAAGTGGAAGGAGGGCGGTTCACCAACAAGGCACGGATCTCGTCCATTCTTGCATCATTCTCTTGCTTGTGAGCGTCGAGCTTGTTGTCGAAGTAGTCTCTTGCACGTTGCTCAGAGAGTCGCAAGTCAGTGGCGAGATTGTCAATGCGGTCGGTCATTGCTTGTTGCTCTTGAT
Source organism: Aegilops speltoides (assembly GCA_021437245.1). Classification (NCBI taxonomy): domain Eukaryota; kingdom Viridiplantae; phylum Streptophyta; class Magnoliopsida; order Poales; family Poaceae; genus Aegilops; species Aegilops speltoides. The sequence continues at coordinate 104,487,102 of CM038145.1, forward strand.
GTAACGCTCGTTCCGCACCAAAGAGGTGGCTCTTAGTGACGAATGATGACATGTCGTCGTCTTGCTCGATGAAGAGTGGGTTTGTAGAAGAACTTGGCCTATTCATCGTTCCAAGCAAAATTGGAGTGGGAGAAAGAGAAGAACTTATACCAAATGTACCTTGACCAATGTCGAAGATGGATCAAGATCACTCAAATGCAGACAATGAAATAGCACAATTGGTACCAATTTTTGTCGGTTCTCACACCTACACAAGTAAAAGCTTATGGTGGAGCTTGGTTAGGATGGTGGCACAAAATTTGATGCAATTGTTAGTTTGACTCAAAGATGTTGAAAAATATTCACAAATTCGTAAATGCAACAAGTAGACCAAGCAAGTAGTGGTACACGGAAACACACACGCAAATAGATAATTGGGATTGTGAAAACCAAAAATGAGCCAAAATGTGGAGTCCACGAAAATGCTCTTGCTGCACAATACTAGGGAGACGCTAGCACGATTGCACAATAGGCGGATATAGAACTTGTGCACAACCTACTAGGCAAAAATGCAACTACCTCTATCCCAAGTATGCTATATGTATGGTATTTCGTTGATATGATCCAAGATGATCGGATATGACAATCTTAATGTAGTATGATGCTATGGTTCTTGTTTATAAGCTCTTTGCTTATCTTTCTCGTTTGCTTAAAAGCTTGTTTGGCTCTTTCACTTTTGAGCTCTTTTCTCATGCAAAACTTCACGAACCAAGGTAGCAATTGTGTATGCTATAACAGCTTTGTGACACAAGAGATGATAACAAGATATGCACCACGATGATATGGTATGTATGCTTATGGAGAGTATGATCACTAATGTGCACAAGTCACATTGCCGGCAAAACTCAAAGGCTAGTCTCGATGGGTAAGCAACGCAAAAGTAAGGCTATGGTGGTTATCAATGCAATGGCAAGGCGTAGACAAAGATGTCGTCGAGGTTACCGTCCGTAGCGATGATGAGTAGTCGATGAAGATGAGTGGTGGTGATGTTGATGTCGGGTCATACCTATATAGCCGAAACACAATAGGACACAGGAAACCACAACTCAAAATCTCGAACCCAAAGTCAAATGGTGGTACGGAAGGATATGCCGTGAGGTTGGCGGGTGAAGGTGGTGGTGGTCAAAGTGGGTGGTGTGCGGAGGCGAAGGTGGTGGTGGAGAAAAACTGCAAAAAATGCAATTTCGGCAGACGAAGCTGGATGATCCGGGCCAGGAGCCGGATGATCCGGGTCAGGGTCCGGATGATCCGGGCAGGTCAACTGCGCACGGGATGGCTTGGGATGAACTCGAAAACGATGAGAAATTTGAAGTTTTCGTGGATTTTGGATGGATTTCGAGGGTGAGATGCTGGGGAAAGGCAAGATCCACGAGTTACACAACGAATCCACGGATCAAAATCAATAAAACATCATCAAAACCAACAAATCACAAAAACATTTGGGGGCTATTTTTGGTGGGGATTTTCAGATTTAGGACGAAATCAACAAAATCAAGCTAGAAAACAAAGGGTAGGGGCTCCAAAAACGTGATCAACGTGGCTCATGATACCAAGATGATGTAGGGTAGAACCCTAGAGGCCGATCTTTCACGTTTGGAGAGGATCCCTACGAAGAACAGGAAGAACACAAGGAGGGGAACGGGGGAAAACACTCAACAACAAGAATAAAAGTCACACATGCGGTAGATCATCGAGGCACAAGTTAATACAAGATCCAAATCCAACACGGGACGATACATAGGGTAACCGGTTCTTCTCTGTGAGGAGGTCTTCAACATGGTATTCTCCAAAAGGAGGTCTTGAATCCAACAAGGATCTTCTCCGAAGAGGTGTCGATCCCTCACGAAGTAGTAGATCCGGATGGATGAGCGAGGCTCTATCTCACAAATGAGCTAAATCAATGCTGAGTCTAGAAGAGGGGAGGAGGAGTCCTTTATATAGGCTAGGGGGCGAAGGGGTACATGGGCCACAGTCCAATACGCGCACGCAGGAGGGGTCCGGATGATCCGGGTGAGGAGCCGGATGATCCGGGCTCTGTCCGGACTCCGGACGATCCGGGTGGTGGCCTGGATGAGCTGGTGATGCAGGCAGTGGCGATGTAGGTACGGATGTCCGGATGGGGGTCCGGATGTCCGGGCGATGTTCGGATGATCCGGGTCGGCGTCCGGATGATCCAACTTTGGTTGTCGTTGGGGGAGTTAGCCGGATCGTACGGACCGGGGTCCGGATCGTCCGGGCTTTGTCCTGATCGTCCGGGCCCTCGTCCGAATCGTCCGGACAGCCAGGGACTTGGCGGTTTTCTTCTCCGTCTTCAAGCATGTCTTCCGCTTCCGGTTCTCATTGCTTCCTACCTTCTCCATGGCTAACTCCTTTGTACCTGAGTATGCAAAGTGTCTCCGTTTGAGGTAGTAGCCACGTCTCGTGTGATTCGAAAGGGAGTTGTGAGAGGAGTGATGTCACCTCGGTTTCGAGAGCTCTTGCACGTGATCTAGTCATAGGTGTTGGGGAACGTAGTAATTTCAAAAAATTTCCTACGCACACGCAAGATCATGGTGACGTATAGCAACGAGAGGGGAGAGTGTTGTCTACATACCCTTGTAGACCGTAAGCGGAAGCGTTAGCACAACGCGGTTGATGTAGTCGTATGTCTTCACGGCCCGACCGATCAAGCACCGAAACTACGGCACCTCCGAGTTCTAGCACACGTTCAGCTCGATGACGTCCCTCGAACTCCGATCCAGCCGAGTGTCGAGGGAGAGTTCCGTCAGCACGACGGCGTGGTGACGATCTTGATGTTCTACCGTCGCAGGGCTTCGCCTAAGCACTGCTACGATATTACCGAGGTGGAATATGGTGGAGGGGGGCACCGCACACGGGTAAGAGATCCAAGGGATCAATTGTTGTGTCTTTGGTGCTAGCCCTGCCCCTCTATTTATATGTTGAGCCCCGGGGTCGAAACTTGGAGCAAAAGCCTCCTCAAAGTCAGTTTTGCCCGAAAGGCAAGAGTCCCACTCAAACTCCAGGACCAAACGCCACAATCCTTGGCATCTGGCCCAGACGCCATGGGCCTCGGCGTCTGGCCCAGGGCCAGACGCTAGGGTTTCCGGCGTTTGGCCCCCTGGCCTCCGCAAAACTCCTTTTGCACCGACCTAAAGCCTCATGGGCTTGACCCCTTGGCCTAACCATATCATCCAATATGTGAATCTTTACGTCTCGACCATTTCGAGACTCCTCGTCATGTCCCCGATCTCATCCGGGACTCCGAACTCCTTCGTACATCAAAACATGTGAACTCATAATATAAGCATCATCGAAACCTTAAGCGTGCGGACCCTACGGGTTCAAGAACAATGTAGACATGACCAAACACGCTTCGAAATCAATAACCAATAGCGGGACCTGGATGCCCATATTGGCTCCTACATATTCTACGAAGATCTTTATCGGTCAAACCGCATAACAACATACGTTGTTCCCTTTGTCATCGGTATGTTACTTGCCCGTGATTCGATTGTCGGTATCCAATACCTAGTTCAATCTCGTTACCGGCAAGTCTCTTTACTCGTTACGTAATGCATCATCCCGCAACTAACTCATTAGTCACATTGCTTTCAAGGCTTATAGTGATGTGCATTACCGAGAGGGCCCAGAGATACCTCTCCGACAATCGGAGTGACAAAACCTAATCTCGAAATACGCCAACTCAACATGTACCTTCGGAGACACCTGTAGTACTCCTTTATAATCACCCGATTCGTTGTGACGTTTGGTAGCACCAAAGTGTTCCTCCGGTAAACGGGATTTGCATAATCTCATAGTTACAGGAACATGTATAAGTCATGAAGAAAGCAATAGCAATAAACAAACGATCAAGTGCTAGGCTAACGGAATGGGTCATGTCAATCACATCATTCTCCTAATGATGTGATCCCATTGATCAAATGACAACACATGTCTATGGTTAGGAAACATAACCATCTTTGATCAACAAGCTAGTCAAGTAGAGGCATACTAGTGACACTATGTTTGTCTATGTATTCACACATGTATTATGTTTCCGGTTAATACAATTCTAGCATGAATAATAAACATTTATCATGAAATAAGGAAATAAATAATAACTTTATTATTGCCTCTAGGGCATATTTCCTTCAGTCTCCCACTTGCACTAGAGTCAATAATCTAGTTCACATCGCCATGTGATTTAACATCAATATTCATATATGTATATGATTAACACCCGTAGTTCACATCGTCATGTGACCAACACCCAAAGGGTTTACTAGAGTCAATAATCTAGTTCACATCGCTATGTGATTAACACCCAAAGAGTACTAAGGTGTGATCATGTTTTGCTGGTGAGAGAAGCTTAGTCAACGGTCTGCATCACATTCGAGCCGTATGTATTTTGCAAATATTCTATGTCTACAATGCTCTGCACGGAGCTACTCTAGCTAATTGCTCCCACTTTCAATATGTATCCAGATTGAGACTTAGAGTCATCTGGATCGGTGTGAAAACTTGCACCGAGGTAACTTTTACGACGGGCTCTTTTATCACCTCCATATTCGAGAAATATTTCCTTAGTCCTCACTAAGGATATTATTGACCAATGCCCAGTGATCTACTCCTAGATCACTATTGTACTCCCTTGCCAAATACAGAGCAAGGTATACAATAGGTCTGGTACATAACATAGCATACTTTATAGAACCTATGATTGAGGCATAGGAATGACTTTCATTCTCTTTTCCATTTTCTTGCCGTGGTCGGGATTTGAGTCTTACTCAATTTCACACCTTTGCAACACAGGCAAGAACTCTTTCTTTGACTGTTCCATTTTGAACTATTTCAAAATCTTTCCAAGGTATGTACTCATTGAAAATCTTATCAAGCGTCTAGATCTATCTCAATAGATCTTGATGCTCAATATGTAAGTAGCTTTTACTGAGGTCTTTTCTTTTTAAAGAACTCCTTTAAAACACTCCTTTATGCTTTGCAGAAAAATTCTACATCATTTCTAATTGACAATATGTCATTCACATATACTTATCAGAAATGTTGTAGTGCTCCCACTCACTTTCTTGTAAATACAGGCCTTTTCAAAAGTCTGTATAAAACCATATGCTTTGATCAACTCATCAAAGCGTATATTCCAACTCCGAGATGTTGCACCAGTCCATTGATGGATTGCTGGAGCTTGCACACTTTGTTAGCATCTTTAGGATTGACAAAAACTTTCTGGTCGCATCATATACAACTCTTCTTTAATAAATCCATTAAGGAATGCAGTTTTGACATCCATTTGCCAGATTTCATAAAATCTAGCAATTGCTAACATGATTCAGACAGACTTAAGCTTCGATACGAGTGAGAAAATCTCATCGTATTCAACACCTTAAACTTGTTGAAAACCTTTTGCAACAAGTCGAGCTTAGTAGATAGTAACACTACTATCAGTGTCCGTCTTCTTCTTGAAGATCCATTTATTTAACATGGCTTGCTGATCATCGAGCAAGTCAATCAAAGTCCATACTTTGTTCTCATACATGGATCATATCTCAGATTTTATGGCCTCAAGCCATTTCGCGGAATCTGGGCTCATCATCGCTTCCACATAGTTCGTAGGTTCATCATGGTCTAGTAACATGACTTCCAGAACAGTATTACCGTACTACTCTGGTGCGGATTGTACTTTGGAAGACCTACGAGGTTCTGTAGTAACTTGATCTGAAGTTTCATGATCAATATCATTAGCTTCCTTCCTAATTGGTGTATTTGTCACAGGAACTAATTTCTGTGATGAACTACTTTCCAATAAGGGAGCAGGTACAGTTACCTCATCAAGTTCTACTTTCCTCCCACTCACTTCTTTCGAGAGAAACTTCTTCTCTAGAAAGGATCCATCTTAGCAATGAATAACTTGCCTTCGGATCTGTGATAGAAGGTGTACCCAATAGTTACCTTTGGGTATTCTATGAAGACGCACTTCTCCGATTTGGGTTCGAGCTTATCAGGATGAAACTTTTTCACATAAGCATCACAGCCCCAAACTTTAAGAAAACGACAACTTGTGTTTCTTGCTAAACCACAGTTCATATGCTGTCGTCTCAACGGTTTTAGATGGTGCCCTTTTAACGTGAATGCAGCTGTCTCTAATGCATAACCCCAAAACAATATTGGTAAATTAGTAAGAGACATCATAGATCGCACCATATTCAATAAAGTGCGGTTACGATGTTCGGACAGACCATAACGTTTGTGGTGTTCCAGGTGACGTGAGCTGTGAAACTATTCCACATTGTTTTAATTGAACACCAAACTCGTAACTCAAATATTCGTCTCCGCGATCAGATCGCAGAAACTTTATTTTCTTGTTACGATGATTTTTCCACTTCACTCTGAAATTCTTTGAACCTTTCAACTATTTCAGACTTATGTTTCATCAAGTAGATATACCCATATCTGCTCAAATCATATTGTGAAGGTCAAAAAATAACGATACTTGCCACGAGCCTTCATACTCATTTGTCTTCATACATCAGTATGTATTATTTCCAATAAGACAGTAGCTCGTTCCATTGTTCCAAAGAATGGAGTTTTAGTCATCATGCCCAAAAGGCACGGTTCGCAAGCATCAAATGATTCATAACCAAGTGATTCCGAAAATCCATCTTTATGGAGTTTCTTCATGCGCTTTACACCAATATGACCCAAACGGCAGTGCCACAAATAAGTTGCACTATCTATTAACTTTGCATCTTTTGGTCTCAATATTATGAATATGTGTATCACTACGATCGAGATCCAACAAACTATTTTCATTGGGTGTATGACCATTGAAGGTTTTATTCATGTAAACAGAACAACAATTATTCTCTGATTTTAAATGAATAACCGTATTGCAATAAACATGATCAAATCATATTCATGCTCAACGCAAACGCCAAATAACATTTATTTAGGTTTAACACTAGTCCCGAAAGTATAGGGAGTGCACGATGATGATCATATCAATCTTGGAACTACTTCCAACACTCATCGTCACTTCCCCTTCAACTAGTCTCTGTTTATTCTCAACTCTGTTTGAGTTACTAATCTTAACAACCTAACAAGTATCAAATACTCGGGGCTACTATGAACACTAGCAAGGAACACATTAATAACTCAGATATCAAATATACCCTTGTTCACTTTGCCATCCTTCTTATCTACCAAATATTCGTGGCATTTCCGCTTCAAAGACTATTTCCTTTGCGATTATAAGCACTTTCGGTTTCAGCTTTGGTCTAGCTTTGGTCTTCTTCACGGGAGTGACAACTTGCTTGTCTTTCCACTTGAATTTCCTTTCTTTCCTTTGCCCTTCTCTTGAAACTAGTGGTCTTGTCAATCATCAACACTTGATGTTCTTTCTTGATTTCTACCTTCGTCGATTTCAACATCACGAAGAGCTCGGAATCGTTTTCGTCATCCCTTGCATACTATAGTTCATCACGAAGTTCTAGTAACTTAGTGATGGTGACTAGAGAATTCATCAATCACTATCTTATCCGGAAGATTAACTCCCACTTGATTCAAGCGATTGAAGTACCCAGCATATCCGAGCACATGCTCACTAATTGAGCGATTCTCCTCCATCTTTTAGCTATAGAACTTGTTGGAGACTTCATATCTCTCAACTCGGGTATTTGCTGGAAATATTAACTTCAATTCCTGGAACATCTTATATGGTCCATGACATTCAAAACGTCTTTGAAGTCCCGATTCTAAGCCGTTAAGTATGGTGCACTAAACTATCAAGTAGTCATCATATTGAGCTAGCCAAACGCTCATAACGCCCGCATCCGCTCCTGCAATAGGTCCGCTCACCTAGCGGTGCATGAAGGACATAATTCTTCTGTGCAGCAATGAGGATAAACCTCAAATCGCGGATCCAATCCGCATCATTGCTGCTAACATCTTTCAACACAGTTTTCTCTAGGAACATATCAAAATAAACATATGAAAGCAACAACGCGAGCTATTGATCTACAACATAATTTGCAAAATACTACCAGGACTAAGTTCATGATAAATTTAAGTTCAATTAATCATATTACTTAAGAACTCCCACTTAGACAGACATCCCTCTAATCCTCTAAGTGATCACGTGATCCAAATCAACTAAACCATGTCCGATCATCACGTGAGATGGAGTAGTTTTCAATGGTGAACATCACTATGTTGATCATATCTACTATATGATTCACGCCGACCTTTCGGTCTCCGTGTTCCGAGGCCATATCTGTATATGCTAGGCTCGTCAAGTATAACTGAGTATTCGCGTGTGCAACTATTTTGCACCGTTGTATTTGAACGTAGAGCCTATCACACCCGATCATCACGTGGTGTCTCAAAGACGAAAAACTTTCGCAATGGTGCATACTCAGGGAGAACACTTCTTGATAATTAGTGAGAGATCATCTTAACATGCTACCGTCAATCAAAGCAAGATAAGATGCATAAAGGATAAACATCACATGCAATCAATATAAGTGATATGATATGGCCATCATCATCTTGTGCTTGTGATCTCCATCTCCGAAGCACCGTCGTGATCACCATCGTCACCGGCGCGACACCTTGATCTCCATCGTAGCATCGTTGTCGATTACGCCATCTATTGCTTCTACGACTATCGCTACCGCTTAGTGATAAAGTAAAGCAATTACAGGGTGTTTGCATTTCATACAATAAAGCGACAACCATATGGCTCCTACCAGTTGCCGATAACTTCGGTTACAAAACATGATCATCTCATACAATAAAATATAGCATCACGTCTTGACCATATCACATCACAACATGCCCTGCAAAAACAAGTTAGACGTCCTCTACTTTGTTGTTGCAAATTTTACGTGGCTGCTACGGGCTTAGCAAGAACCGTTCTTACCTCGCGCATCAAAACCACAACGATAGTTTGTCAAATAGACTCGTTTAACCTTCACAAGGACCGGCATAGCCACACTCGGTTCAACTAAAGTGAGAGAGACAGACACCCGCCAGCCACCTTTAAGCACGAATGCTCGTAATGGTGAAACCAGTCTCGCGTAAGCGTCGCTGTAATGTCGGTCCGGCCGCTTCATCTCACAATACCGCTGAACCAAAGTATGACATGCTGGTAGGCAGATGACTTATATCGTCCACAACTCACTTGTGTTCTACTCGTGCATATAACATCAACGCATAAAACCTAGGCTCGGATGCCATCATAGGGGAACGTAGTAATTTCAAAAATTCCTACGCACACGCAAGATCATGGTGACGATAGCAACGAGAGGGAGAGTGTTGTCTACATACCCTTGTAGACCGTGAGCGGAAGCGTTAGCACAACGCGGTTGATGTAGTCGTACGTCTTCACGGCCTGACCGATCAAGCACCGAAACTACGGCACCTCCGAGTTCTAGCACACGTTCAGCTCGATGACGTCCCTCGAACTCCGATCCAGCCGAGTGTCGAGGGAGAGTTCCGTCAGCACGACGGCGTGGTGATGATCTTGATGTTCTACCGTCGCAGGGCTTCGCCTAAGCACTGCTACGATATTATCGAGGTGGAATATGGTGGAGGGGGGCACCGCACACGGCTAAGAGATCCAAGGGATCAATTGTCGTGTCTTTGGTGCTAGCCCTGCCCCTCTATTTATATGTTGAGCCCCGGGGTCGAAACTTGGAGCAAAAGCCTCCTCAAAGTCAGTTTTGCCCGAAAGGCAAGAGTCCCACTCAGACTCCAGGACCAAACGCCACAATCCTTGGCGTCTGGCCCAGATGCCATGGGCCTCGGTGTCTGGCCCAGGGCCAGACGCCAGGGTTTCCGGCGTTTGGCCCCCTGGCCTCCGCAAAACTCCTTTTGCACCGACCTAAAGCCTCATGGGCTTGACCCCTTGACCTAACCATATCATCCAATATATGAATCTTTACGTCTCGACCATTTCGAGACTCCTCGTCATGTCCCCGATCTCATCCGGGACTCCGAACTCCTTAGGTACATCAGAACATGTGAACTCATAATATAACTGTCATCGAAACCTTAAGCGTGCATGGACCCTACGGGTTCGAGAACAATGCGTATATGACCGAAACACGCTTCCGGTCAATAACCAATAGCGGACCTGGATGCCCATATTGGCTCCTACATATTCTACGAAGATCTTTATCGGTCAAACCGCATAACAACATACGTTGTTCCTTTGTCATCAGATGTTACTTGCCCGTGATTCGATCGTCGGTATCCAATACCTAGTTCAATCTCGTTACCGGCAAGTCTCTTTACTCGTTACGTAATGCATCATCCCGCAACTAACTCATTAGTCACATTGCTTGCAAGGCTTATAGTGATGTACATTACCGAGAGGGCCCAGAGATACCTCTCCGACAATCGGAGTGACAAAACCTAATCTCGAAATACGCCAACTCAACATGTACCTTCGGAGACACCTGTAGTACTCCTTTATAATCACCCGATTCGTTGTGACGTTTGGTAGCACCAAAGTGTTCCTCCGTAAACGGAGTTGCATAATCTCATAGTTACGAGAACATGTATAAGTCATGAAGAAAGCAATAGCAATAAACAAACGATCAAGTGATAGGCTAACGGAATGGGTCATGTCAATCACATCATTCTCCTAATGATGTGATCCCATTGATCAAATGACAACACATGTCTATGGTTAGGAAACATAACCATCTTTGATCAACAAGCTAGTCAAGTAGAGGCATACTAGTGACACTATGTTTGTCTATGTATTCACACATGTATTATGTTTCCGGTTAATACAATTCTAGCATGAATAATAAACATTTATCATGAAATAAGGAAATAAATAATAACTTTATTATTGCCTCTAGGGCATATTTCCTTCAATAGGTCCAAGTGGTGTTGTAGGGGATGTAGATGCGTCCATTGGGATGATCGTGGGATGCTCCGCATCACGTTGCCTTGGTTGTCTTGTGGCTTTGGCTTCCCTCCCCTGCCCTGCTAAGTGTGGCCGCGGGCGCGACTCTGACTGCTCATGCACAAGTAGAGGGGTACAAAAGAGAGAGCCCCTATTTTTGTACACCGACACTCCGTCATATAAAATTGTAATAATTATTACATGTCTAGTTATCGATTGCCTAGGGACAAATAACTTTCTCGTGTTACAAAAGCTTTCTACTAAACAACTAACTTTATTATCTTGCAATTTACTCGTTGTTTTATTCTCGCTAAGCACATATAGTTTTATTCTTGCAAACCTATCCTATCACCTACAAAATAGTTTCATACTTGTTTTAGGTAAAGCGAACGTTAAGTGTGCGTAGAGTTGTATTGGTGGTTGATAGAACTTGAAAGGAATATAAATCCTACCTTTATCTCCTCGTTGGGTTCGACACTCTTATTTATCAAAAAAGCTACAATTTATCCCCTATACTTGTGGGTTATCAGCGCACGAGCCCCATCGTGTGGTCGACAATCTGCAAACCTCGCAAGAACCGGCTCGAGGGCACTGCCTCACTGTTTACAACTAGGTGCTATCCATCTAATCATTCAACCATACATATTACTATGACAAAACATGTCCATGTCTGCCAGTACTACCTTCTGCAGATAATTCAACTATGCCCCTATTGCATCGCTAGTTCGCTGCTCAGGCCTCATCACCCGACGGACTCTGGCTACACCGTGCGAGCTTCCACGCGTGAACTTACTTGTGAGCAGCGTTGGGATTTTCCCCCAAAAAGGAAAGGTGAAGCAATATAGTAGCGGATAAGTATTTACCTCAGTGAGAACCAAGGTTATCGAACCAATAGGAGAGCCAAGCAAATTGTAGTCAAATAACACCTGCACACACAAGAGCAAATGCTTGCACCCAACGCTGGCAAGAGGTTTGTCAATCCCCTTGAACTTGTTTCTTGCAAGGATTGAATCTGGTATTGGTACATAGATAAATTGCAAAGTAAAGTAAAAGTAAATAATGTAACACCCCGGTTTCGTTGCGCCAGGTGTCCGCCAGTTATTCGCCGTCGTTGCCATGTCATGTGCTTGCGTGTTGCACTTTGCCATGTCATCATTTGCATTTTATCATGTCATCATGTGCATTTCATTTTGCATACATGTTCGTCTCATGCATCCGAGCCTTTTCCCCGTTGTCTGTTTTGCAATCCGGCGCTCCTATGTCATCCGGCCCCCTCTTCTCTCTTTTCATGTGCGGGTGTTAAACTTTCTCGAATGGCCGAGGTTTGCCAAGCGGCCTTGGTATACCACCGTGAACCGCTGTCAAGTTTCGTGCCATTTGGAGCTCGTTTGGTACTCAACAGTTAACCGGTAACCGTAAAGCCCTCTTTGTTTCCAGCCCAACACCCTTCCAAAGTGGCAAAACCCACCAAACTCCCTCCATGCTCTCGGTCGTTCGATCACGATCGCGTGGCAAAACCGCACCTCATTTGGACTCTCCTAGCTCCTCTACCTATAAATTAGCCTCCTCCAAATTTCGGTCCAAACCCTCAAACCCTAGCCCGCTCCTCATACGCTGGGACACGTCCGGACGGAGCGGACATGTCCAGCCGCCCGCCCGGCGACCGCCGTCCGCCACGTGGCAGCCGCCGCCGCGCCGTCGGCCCGCTCGGCCGCTTTCCGGGCCTCGCGCCCATCCGCCGCCCACGCCGCTTCCCGCCACGGGCGCCGTGCTGCTGCCAGCGGCGCGCAGGCAAGACTTCCTCCGCCGCGTTGCGAGGCACCGCCGCTTCGCCTGCCTGGCTCATGCCCGTCGTTCCACGCCCGCCGCCTTCACGGCGACTTAAACGCCGCGCCCGCTGAAGGCTATGCGCCATGCGCCTTTCCTCTACCGCCGCCGCCTCGCGCCATGGCGCCAGCGCCGCCCAGCTTCCGCTCCGCCGCTCGGCCTCGCCACGCCGACGCTGCCGGCCTCCGCGCCCTCCGGACCTCGTCGCCCGGCCTCCTCCGTCCTCCTCCGATCCGGCCGGATCCGCAAGCCTTGCCGTCTCCGGCCACCTCTCCGGCCAACTCCGGCGAGGTCCTCCGGATCGGGATCAGATCCACCCGCACGTCGAACCAAACGCCGTCCCCATCCTGGATCCCTCCGTCCCGGAACGCCTCCGTCCCGGGTTGACTTTTCCCGGAGGTATAAAAACGCCTAAGTCCCCAGATTCAGTTATTTTCATGCCATTTTCATTGCGTCACATCGCCGCACCCGTGGCTCCGTTTTGGGCGTATAATATGTCAAATTGTTCGTCTCGAAGAGTACATCATTTCATTCCATTGCATAATTTGCATTTGAGCTCATCTTGATGCCCGAAATGCTGTTGGAAGAAGGCTTCAGATCGTTAGTTTCAGAATCTTATCAGCTCGAGCTCTTTTGTCATTTTTGCCATGAATTATGTGTGCACCTTTTGAACTTGAGTCCTACATGTGAGTTGAACATTGCCATGCCATCTTTCCAGGGGTGTTTGCCATGTATTTTTGTGAGTTATGTGTTGACTAGAACAAGCATGCAAAGTAGGGATGATGATGTTGCTGATTTCAGGAACTTAGTGATTTCACTAAGTCTTGTCCTGCTGTTATTTTTATGCCATATGTTCATGTTGTTACAGAGAGATCTATGGCCTTTTTGAGCATGATCAGTAAGGGTGTTTTGAACATATGGATGTGCTCTATCCACCCATGCCTTTGTTGGTATTTATGGAGTAGTCTAGCATGTCATTTTCGTGCTCTACTTTTGCTTGAAAATGTTTCCTGGCAGATTGTTTGCATGAGATTCAATTTTCACGAGGTCGTTGTAGTTGATCCGTGTATGCTATGACCTTGCTCTTGCCATGCTTAGCTTCATAATCATGCCTTCTTACTGTTGGTAGCCTTGCCATGCCATGTATTTCTCTTTAGTGAGTGCACCGAGCTCACGAACATGCCTACTCGTTAACTGTTTTGCCATGCCCAGTTTTTCTGCTAAGTCTGAAATCTGTAATAAAACTTGCTATGTTTACATGGGTGCCATCATTTCTTAAGGTCCTTTTTGGCTTATGGTCAGTAAGGGACTATTGATATATGCTTTGAGTAGAATCATGTCATGCCTTGTTTTGCTATTATAAGTTCCTGTAGCACGTTGTTTGCTTGCTCTAAACATGCCTTCCTGATGTTAATTCCTGGCATGTTAGTATTTTCACTAAGTCTATGAACCTGATATTTTTAACACTTTCACCATGCTTGTTTGAACATGTTACGATGTGATTGAGCCGTAGCTCAGTGTTCCTCTTTTGTTAAGCATCTCCTGTAGTTCGCTGCCATGTGCTTTGCTTTTATGTTGGGGTGCTGTAGCATAGTTTCTTGTTGCTTGCTAAGTAGCATCGGGCTGTTAAACGCAGATTTGCATCATTCTTGTTTTGCTTGTCATTTGCAAACCGTGCATCCGATTCCGGTGATCTTTATATCGATTTCAACCGAATCATCCCATCTTTCCAGCGCATACTTGGTTTGCCAAGTTGATGCCCGTTCATCATTTTCCTTCGGAGCATACATATTCATTGCATATCACATCTCGCATAGCATGTCATGTATTGCATCATATTGCTTGTGCATTGTTCCTTGTTTGATTGTGGTTCCGTTGCTTGTGTTCTTGCTTTGGGTAGAGCCGGGAGACGAGTATGTGAACGAGGAACCTGTTGAGAACGCCTACGAGGATCAAGCCTTCGACAACTCTGAGAACCTTGCAGGCAAGATGATCATACCCTCAAAATCACTTCTATCTTTGCTATGCTAGTTTTGCTCGCTCTTTTGCTATGCCAATGCCACGATGCCTACCATTTGCTTGTCAGCCTCCCAAATTGCCATGTCAAACCTCTAACCTTTGACACCATTCCTAGCAAACCGTTGATTGGCTATGTTACCGCTTTGCTCAGCCCCTCTTATAGCGTTGTTAGTTGCAGGTGAAGATTGAAGTTTGTTCCTTGTCGGAACATGAAGATGTTGTTCCTGGTTGGAACATGTTTACTTGTTGGGATATCACAATATATCTTATTTAATTAATGCATCTATATACTTGGTAAAGGGTGGAAGGCTCGGCCTTATGCCCGTGTTTTGTTCCACTCTTGCCGCCTCTAGTTTCCGTCATATCGGTGTTATGTTCCCGGATTTTATGCTCCTTACACTGTTGGGCTATAATGGGAACCCCTTGACAGTTCGCCTTAAGTAAAGCTCCTCCAGCAATGCCCAACCTTGGTTTTACCATTTGCCTCACCTAGCCCTTTTTTCCCTTGGGTTCTGCAGACTCAAGGGTCATCTTTATTTTAACCCCCGGCGGTGCTCCTCCGAGTGTTGGTCCGAATCGAGCTACTGCATGGGCCACCTCGGGAAACTTGAGGGTTGGTTTTACTCGTAGCTAGACTCATCTGAGTGTGCCCTGAGAAAGAGATATGTGCAGCTCCTATCGGGATTTGTCGGCACATTCGGGCGGTGTTGCTGGTTTAGTTTTACCACGTCGAAATGTCTTGTTGTACCGGGATACCGAGTCGATCGGAGTGTCTCGGGTGGAGGTCTATTCCTCCGCTGACCGTGAGAGCTTGTCATGGGCTAAGTTGGGACACCCTGCAGGATTTGATCTTTCAAAGCCGTGCCCATGGTTATGTGGCAGATGGGAATTTGTTAACGTCCGGTTGTAGAAGACCTGAAATTGACCTTAATTAAAATACATCAACCGTGTGTGTAACCGTGATGGTCTCTTTCCGGCGGAGTCCGGGAAGTGAACATGGTGTTGGAGTTATGTTTGACGTAGGTTGCTATAGATCACTTCTTGATCATACTTTTATCGACCGTGCTTTGCCTTCTCTTCTCGCTCTCATTTGCGTATGTTAACCACCATATATGCTAGTCGCTTGCTGCAGCTCCACCTCATGCCTTTACCTTACCCATAAGCTTAAATAGTCTTGATCTCGCGGGTGCGAGATTGCTGAGTCCCCGTGGCTCACCAGATACTTCCAAACCAGTCTGCAGGTGCCTATGTTACCGAGAAGGTGACGCAACCAAGCTCAAGGAGGAGCTCGATGAAGATCTTGCCCTTTGTGTTGTTTCGTTCTAGTTGATCAGTAGTGGAGCCCAGTTGGGGTCGATCGGGGTCCTTTGTCGCATTTGGGGTTCTTCTTTTATTTTGGTTCCGTAGTCGGACCTTGACTGTATTTGGATGATGTAATGCTTTATTCATGTAATTGTGTGAAGTGGCGATTGTAAGCCAACTATGTATCTTTTCCCTTATGTATTACATGGATTGTGCGAAGATTACCTCACTTGCGACATTGCTTTCAATGCGGTTATGCCTCTAAGTCGTGCTTCGACACGTGGGAGATATAACCGCATCAAGGGCGTTACAAGTTGGTAATCAGAGCCATCCCCGACCTTAGGAGCCCCACTGCTTGATCGTTTTTAGTGGCCGAGTTGTGTCTAGAAAAATGTTTTGAGTCATTTAGGATTATATATATCGGAGAGTTAGGAATTCTTTTTACTCCCGGTCCTTCGACCTTCCGGTGAGGTATCCCGACGAGAGTTTTGACTCTTCTCTTCTTAAATTTCACTAAAAAATTTAGGATCACGCTGGTATCTTGGAATCGTTCGATATTCTTATGACGAGAACATTGTTCTTGGTGCCTCCCGACATTTAGGGGTTGTGGCGGTGTCCCGGAGTTGAGCTCCGAGGTGTTGTCGTCATAATTTTATCGCTGCAGTTCGAATACCCGAGTTTAGTACGCCGACATCGAAAATCTCTTTTATGCGCTTGTTGGTGAGATAACCCGCTAACCCAAGATCGAGGTGAGTACGGAGTATTGCCATGACTCGTATAACGGATGCTTTTCAAGGTTCGTAGACGATTTCGAAGGTTTCTTGGTTATGTGTTGACGGATGGATACAATGGATGTAGGGATTGTTAGTTTGTGTGAGATATTATTGCTCCCTGTATCCCCAACACCAGATTGCATAACCGTAAAATTTCGGAGTTTCATAGGTGGGAATTCAAGTAGCTCCTAGGATATCTTTCCGACGGATGTATGATATGAAATTGGGGTTCGACGCCTAGTGGTCCGTCTATTCACGGTTGGTTTTACATGGTCTCGTTGTGTCTTAAAGAGTCCTTGGCTATGCCGACTGGGACGCTTCAGATGTCATGTGCACTTTGCCTTGTACATGATGGTGCTGTCTGATTGAGCCCGTAGGCCCCACCACGAAAACTTGGACGAAATCTCTATCATATGTTTGTTCCGGCTTATTCTGCAAGCCAGTCCTTTATTTTTGTTTTGAGTTGTGGTATTTGAGTTGCTTCAATGTCAACTGTTGATTCCATACCTTTCCTAAACGGTGTTCTCATACTCCGATGTGAATACCAATCCTTCTCGACAATCGAGATTGTCATGTCAATCCTGTTCAACCGGCGTGTTTCTCTTCAAGTGGATCCGATCACTTCAACATCAGCAAGTCAAATTATCATTTCTTCTCAACGGTGTTTGTTTCATCCGTCTCCAAGTTGCCTTTGTTTTTTCCCCGCCCTCCCACCCTTTTTCCTCAAGGACTAAGATTTCTTAACCAAGTATCCTTTTATTTTTGTGAAGTTTCTCCATTCTTTTCCGTCAATGTTCTTACCCGGTGGTTCTCAAGAAGATGTTCTACTAGTTCATCATCCTCCGTTCTCTTCTCTTCTCCGGTGGATTCAAGTAAAGTTTTGTTGATCATACCTTTTCCTCGTTTCTAATGCTTTCTCATACCGGTGTAACTCATTATCATTCTACTTCTCGCTATTTGTTATTTCGGAGTGCTCAAGATATCTCGAAGATTCGTGTTTCCACTCTGCATTCGTTCAAGCTCTTTCGAGATTGGTATCTCATTCAAGTCATTTAATTCAACCGGTGCAACATCTCTTTTAAATCTTTTCAACGGTGTTCTTTTGAGTGGGCCCTAACCCACAGGTCTTTTCCCAGGATCTTACCTGACTCTTCTATTTTCCCAGAGCTATTCTAAATTATTCTCCAAGGTTGACGTAAGAATGAGTTATCATCAGTCAAATGCTTTTCTCCAAGATCTTTGGAATTCTTTTCATAGTTGGCTCAACCTCTTCGCTTTTGATTCTTCCGGTGTGCCTCAATAATTCTTGGTGGTGTTTCTCGTTGTCATTCTCATCATTTGAAGACCGAAGAAGAGTCTCTCTTTAATCTTGCTCTATTCTCTTCAAGATTCATGGTGCTAGCTTGGTTGCCATCCTCTCATAATTGTTTTCGATTGTGAGAATCTTTTTCACCCATCCGGAGCATTTTAGGAGTCTTTTCAGTTTCATTCTTTGAAGCCCATCATCTCAGTATTATTCATTCAAGCTTTCAGCTCTCGTTCTCCAAATCATACAAGTGCATCATTCAAGCATTATCTAATCAGCTCGGGATCTCTGCGTTCACTTGGATCTAAATCCCCTCAAGTATCTTCATTCATTTTCCAATTCTTCCCGGTGATTTGTGCCTTTGCTTCTTTCATTTTCAATTCTTACGGTGGTTCCTTCAAGATCTCTCTTCCTTGTTCATCATATCAATTCATTCATTCATTCGTTGTTTCCAAATCACACCGGTGGTTCCATCAAGACCTTCTCAAGTTGCGCTATATCTCTTTTAATCCTTTCTACGAGAATAAGTAGTATGCCAAATCCGTTGCTTGTCATCAATTTAAATTGGTGAAGGATAAGCAAAACATAATTCTTATTCTTGTTTATCTAAGTGATTAATTCTTTTCTACCGGAGATTGTTCATGATGAAGTAATTCTCGGTTTCATTTGTTTCATCTTCTCTTTTTCCCGGAGTTCCAAGCTCTAATTATCACGGAGATCCATCTAAATCATTGCAAGGATTCACCTTGTGTTTTCAATTTATCTTTCTTTTCATTCCTTTTGTTTACCGGAGTTCTTCATGGAGGCTCAACATGGTGGTTCGTCAAAGAAGCTTTCATCTCTTTGGTGCTCTCAATCAAATCAATGGTTTCCGTTAGTGGCCGGTTGTCACCTCATAGTTTTGAGATGTTTTCCATAAGCCCACTACAAGCTTGTGCTTCTAGTTGTTGATTTTTCCAACAACTCCGTTTGATTCTTCTTTGCAAGGATGCCTTCCAAGATCATTGGTGGCAGAAGTTGGCATTTTCTTCCCCATTCTTTTATTACAATGATCTAACTTCTATTCTTTCATTACGGAGGCATTATGATGTTGCTCTCTTCACTAATCATCTCGAATTGTTAGGATCGTGTTCTTTTCATTCTTATCCATTTAACCGGAGTGTTGTATCATCTCTTCAATATCTTTTCATCTC
This sequence comes from Aegilops speltoides, assembly GCA_021437245.1. NCBI lineage: Eukaryota > Viridiplantae > Streptophyta > Magnoliopsida > Poales > Poaceae > Aegilops > Aegilops speltoides. The sequence goes on from CM038145.1 coordinate 104,506,491, forward strand.
ATCAAGATTTTCTTCTCTTTTCTACCGGAGTGCTGTCCAAATTCGGCCATTCTTGTTCCTTGGCTATCTCATTATACCGATGTGGTCATATTATTTTCGTTCGTTAAGCTCTTGATTCATGTCTTTGCAACCTTCAAGTTCTCGCAATGTTCCCTTGTTCCTGTTTTCTAACAGAGTGTTTTCAACCTTGCTCATCTCCGTTGTTTTGTTTCTTTCAATTTGGTCAACCTCTCAAGGTTCTGTGGTTTCACTCGTTCGTCAAAGAAGCAACTTAGTTTTACCTCTCCTCTTCCTCTTCCTTTTTCCCTCCGGTGCCATCCTAGATCTCGGGACGAGATCCTCTCGTAGTGGTGGAGTGTTGTAACACCCCGGTTTCGTTGCGCCAGGTGTCCGCCAGTTATTCGCCGTCGTTGCCATGTCATGTGCTTGCGTGTTGCACTTTGCCATGTCATCATTTGCATTTTATCATGTCATCATGTGCATTTCATTTTGCATACATGTTCGTCTCATGCATCCGAGCCTTTTCCCCGTTGTCCGTTTTGCAATCCGGCGCTCCTATGTCATCCGGCGTCCCCTCTTCTCTCTTTTCATGTGCGGGTGTTAAACTTTCTCGGAATGGCCCGAGGTTTGCCAAGCGGCCTTGGTATACCACCGGTAGACCGCCTGTCAAGTTTCGTGCCATTTGGAGCTCGTTTGGTACTCCAACGGTTAACCGGGTAACCGTAAAGCCCTCTTTTGTTTCCAGCCCAACACCCCTTCCAAAGTGGCCAAAACCCACCAAACTCCCCTCCATGCTCTCGGTCGTTCGACCACGATCGCGTGGCCGAAAACCGCACCTCATTTGGACTCTCCTAGCTCCCTCTACCTATAAATTAGCCTCCCCTCCGAAATTTCGGGTCCAAACCCTCCAAACCCTAGCCCCGCTCCTCTCCGCGCTGCCGGACACGTCCGGACGGAGCCGGACATGTCCAGCCGCCGCGCCCCGGCGAATCGCCGTCCGCCACGTGGCCCGCCGCCGCCATGCGCCGTCGCCCGCTTCGCCCGCTTCCGGCCTCATGCATCATCCGCCGCCGCTTGCTTCCCGCTTCCCAGGCGCCAGTGCTCGCCGCCGGCGTCGCGCCCGCCACGCACCTCCGCCCGCGTTGCCGAGGCACCGCTGCCCGCTGCGCCCGCCATCCGCCGCCGTCGTTCCACGCCCGCCGCCTTCCGCCGGCGACTTAAACGCCAAGCTGAAGGCCAAGCCGCGCGCCAAGGCTTTCTACTACCGCCGCCTCGCGCCATAGGCGCGCGCCGCCCGCCAACCGCCGCTCCGCCCTTTCGGCTCGCTGACGCTGCCAGCGCTGCCGGCCTCCGCGCCCTCCGGACCTCGTCGCCCGGCCTCCTCCGTCCTCCTCCGATCCGGCCGGATCCGCCAAGGCTTGCCTCTCCGCCACCTCTCCGCTAACTCCGCGAGGTCCTCCGGATCGGATCAGATCCACCCGCACGTCGAACCAAACGCCGTCCCCATCCCTGATCCCTCCGTCCCGGAACGCCTCCGTCCCGGGTTGACTTTTCCCGGAGGTATAAAAACGCCTAAGTCCCCAGATTCAGCTATTTTCATGCCATTTTCATTGCATCACATCTCCGCACCCGTGGCTCCGTTTTGGGCGTATAATATGTCAAATTGTTCGTCTCGAAGAGTACATCATTTCATTCCATTGCATAATTTGCATTTGTGCTCATCTGGATGCCCGAAATGCTGTTGGAAGAAGGCTTCAGATCGTTAGTTTCAGAATCTTATCAGCTCGAGCTCTTTTGTCATTTTTGCCATGAATTATGTGTGCACCTTTTGAACTTGAGTCCTACATGTGAGTTGAACATTGCCATGCCATCTTTCCAGGGGTGTTTGCCATGTATTTTTGTGAGTTATGTGTTGACTAGAACAAGCATGCAAAGTAGGGATGATGATGTTGCTGATTTCAGGAACTTAGTGATTTCACTAAGTCTTGTCCTGCTGTTATTTTTATGCCATATGTTCATGTTGTTACAGAGAGATCTATGGCCTTTTTGAGCATGATCAGTAAGGGTGTTTTGAACATATGGATGTGCTCTATCCACCCATGCCTTTGTTGGTATTTATGGAGTAGTCTAGCATGTCATTTTCGTGCTCTACTTTTGCTTGAAAATGTTTCCTGGCAGATTGTTTGCATGAGATTCAATTTTCACGAGGTCGTTGTAGTTGATCCGTGTATGCTATGACCTTGCTCTTGCCATGCTTAGCTTCATAATCATGCCTTCTTACTGTTGGTAGCCTTGCCATGCCATGTATTGCTCTGTAGTGAGTGCATCGAGCTCACGAACATGCCTACTCATTAACTGTTTTGCCATGCCCAGTTTTTCTGCTAAGTCTGAAATCTGTAATAAAACTTGCTATGTTTACATGGGTGCCATCATTTCTTAAGGTCCTTTTTGGCTTATGGTCAGTAAGGGACTATTGATATATGCTTTGAGTAGAATCATGTCATGCCTTGTTTTGCTATTATAAGTTCCTGTAGCATGTTGTTTGCTTGCTCTAAACATGCCTTCCTGATGTTAATTCCTGGCATGTTAGTATTTTCACTAAGTCTGTGAACCTGATATTTTTAACACTTTCACCATGCTTGTTTGAACATGTTACGATGTGATTGAGCCGTAGCTCAGTGTTCCTCTTTTGTTAAGCATCTCCTGTAGTTCGCTGCCATGTGCTTTGCTTTTATGTTGGGGTGCTGTAGCATAGTTTCTTGTTGCTTGCTAAGTAGCATCGGGCTGTTAAACGCAGATTTGCATCATTCTTGTTTTGCTTGTCATTTGCAAACCGTGCATCCGATTCCGGTGATCTTTATATCGATTTCAACCGGAATCATCCCATCTTTCCAGCGGCATACTTGGTTTGCCAAGTTGATGCCCGGTTCATCATTTTCCTTCTGGAGCATACATATTCATTGCATATCACATCTCGCATAGCATGTCATGTATTGCATCATATTGCTTGTGCATTGTTCCTTGTTTGATTGTGGTTCCGTTGCTTGTGTTCTTGCTTTGGGTAGAGCCGGGAGACGAGTATGTGAACGAGGAACCTGTTGAGAACGCCTACGAGGATCAAGCCTTCGACAACTCTGAGAACCTTGCAGGCAAGATGATCATACCCTCGAAATCACTTCTATCTTTGCTATGCTAGTTTTGCTCGCTCTTTTGCTATGCCAATGCCACGATGCCTACCATTTGCTTGTCAGCCTCCCAAATTGCCATGTCAAACCTCTAACCTTTGACACCATTCCTAGCAAACCGTTGATTGGCTATGTTACCGCTTTGCTCAGCCCCTCTTATAGCGTTGTTAGTTGCAGGTGAAGATTGAAGTTTGTTCCTTGTCGGAACATGAAGATGTTGTTCCTGGTTGGAACATGTTTACTTGTTGGGATATCACAATATATCTTATTTAATTAATGCATCTATATACTTGGTAAAGGGTGGAAGGCTCGGCCTTATGCCCGTGTTTTGTTCCACTTTGCCGCCCTAGTTTCCGCCATATCGGTGTTATGTTCCCGGATTTTATGCGTTCCTTACACTTGGCTATTATAATGGGAACCCCTTGACAGATTCGCCTTAAGTAAAGCTCCTCCAGCAATGCCCAACCTTGGTTTTACCATTTGCCTCACCTAGCCCTTTTTTTTCCCTTGGGTTCTGCAGACTCAAGGGTCATCTTTATTTTAACCCCCGGCGGTGCTCCTCTCGAGTGTTGGTCCGAATCGAGCTACTGCAGGGCCACCTCGGGAAACTTGAGGGTTGGTTTTACTCGTAGCTAGACTCATCTGAGTGTGCCACGAGAAAGAGATATGTGCAGCTCCTATCGGGATTTGTCGGCACATTCGGCGGTGTTGCTGGTTTAGTTTTACCTCGTCGAAATGTCTTGTTGTACCGGATACCGAGTCGATCGGAGTGTCTCGGGTGGAGGTCTATTCCTCCGCTGACCGTGAGAGCTTGTCATGGGCTAAGTTGGGACACCCTGCAGGATTTGATCTTTCAAAGCCGTGCCATGCGGTTATGTGGCAGATGGGAATTTGTTAACGTCCGGTTGTAGAAGACCAAGTTGACCTTAATTAAAATACATCAACCGTGTGTGTAACCGTGATGGTCTCTTTCCGTGGAGTCCGGGAAGTGAACACGGATGTTGGAGTTATGTTTGACGAGGTTGCTATAGGATCACTTCTTGATCATACTTTTATCGACCGTGCTTTGCCTTCTCTTCTCGCTCTCATTTGCGTATGTTAACCACCATATATGCTAGTCGCTGTCGCAGCTCCACCTCATGCCTTTACCTTACCCATAAGCTTAATAGTCTTGATCTCGCGGGTGCGAGATTGCTGAGTCCCGTGGCTCACCGGATACTTCCAAACCAGTCTGCAGTGCCTATGTTACCGAAAGCAGTGACGCAACTAAGCTCAAGGAGGAGCTCGATGAAGATCTTGCCCTTTGTGTTGTTTTGTTCTAGTTGATCAAGAGTGGAGCCCAGCTTGGGGTCGATCGGGGTCCTTTGTCGCATTTGGGGTTCTTCTTTTATTTTGGTTCCGTAGTCGGACCTTGACTGTATTTGGATGATGTAATGCTTTATTCATGTAATTGTGTGAAGTGGCGATTGTAAGCCAACTATGTATCTTTTCCCTTATGTATTACATGGATTGTGCGAAGATTACCTCACTTGCGACATTGCTTTCAATGCGGTTATGCCTCTAAGTCGTGCTTCGACACGTGGGAGATATAACCGCATCGAGGGCGTTACAAATAAATTGCAACAAGGTATATTTCTTTTGTAATATGATAAAAGTAGACTCGGGGCCATAGTTTTCACTAGAGGCTTCTTTCTCATAATAATAGCATACGATGGGTAGACAAATTATTGTTGGGCAACTGGTAGAAAAGTGCATAGTCATGATGTTATTCATGACAATGATCATGTATGTATGCATTATGTCCGTGGCAAGTAGACTAAAATGATTCTGCATCTACTACTATTACTCCACTTCGATAGTGCTTCTATGCTTGCCTCCTATGAATTATGTTCATGACAAACAGGGTAATGCATGAGGTATGATGACATAATGTAGACAGAATAAAACTAAGCAATATGATTGAACCCCGTCGTTTTACCCTTAATGGAAACAATACAAATACATGCCCTGCTACCCCTTTTGTCATGAGGTGAGGACACCACAAGATCAAATCAATCACAAAGCAGCTCTCTCGCTGAAGATAAATCAATTTAGTTGGCCAAACCAAACAGATAGATCGGAGAGAAATACAAAGCTATTATAATCATGCATAATAAAGTTTATAAAGGACTCAGTTACTTTCAATGCATAATCTGATCATAAACCCACAATCCATTGGACCCAACAAACACACCGCAAAAGAAGATTACATCGGATAGAGCTCCATGGAGCAAAAGTATCCGATGATTCGTAATCATATGACTCTAAAATCCATCACTATGGAAATTCTCCATGCGGGTTTCTCCAGTGTGACTAAATGCAGTGTCACACATATGTGGTATTCTTTTAGTCTTGTGACGTTTAGCGATAGTGTTATGGATGTTTAATTTTATCATCAATATTCATAACTTAAATCCTATTCACAATAGGAGTATGGCTCTTTTCTTCATTACCTCGAGAAACTATTGTTCTCTTATGAACATCGGCTTATAACTTTTATGCAATGGTCTAGAGTGTACAAAACTCTAAAATGAATTATGCCAATAAATTCAGAGGTCATATGTTGATGAAAAAGTATCATAACCATTACAAAAGTTTCAAGGCATATTTTAACCTCATTAATTTGTTGGTCATTAGGCCATAGTAATTCTTGCATCGATTCACAACAACATGCAATCGAGTCAGTATCCTTGTGATCAAATTTTAACCACAATTCTTGAAGAATTTAGTATTCAACAAATTCTCAAGAGTCACACTTTACTTGACCGAATTTCTCTGCATCTTATAACTTGTATGGCATTCATACCTAAGCTGGACATTCATGTCTTCCGTTCCTTCCGCCTCTAAACTTCTTATAGTTTTCTTTCAATATTTCTCCCATTCAATAGAAGAATTATCTAACCTTTCAAGAGTGGCATGAGCCCCGAACATCCCTAGGCATGTAAGTCTCATTACATCCTTTGGTTTTGTTCTTTCTCTTTAAGTTCTCGCTGTCAACTCATAACTGGTGTTCTTCCGGATCTTATGCATTTCAGTCTTAAACATAGTTGACACTTCACTAGATCTAGCAAACAAAACATAATTAATACATAATTGTGCTCCCACTCAAATCAATATCTCTTATAATTGATTTTAAGTGATTCTAGATCCAAATCTAGTTCTCAGCCATTGATGTGGACATCATTGATGACGAGAATTTTGACCGGTGGGCAAACTATTGCCGATCATATCACCACATGACTCTTGTTCATCTTTTGATGCTTCGTGCTCTGACTCAGAACGATTGTGCCATAACTTCAGGACAGTCGAGTGTTATCTACTTACTCGATCTGACCTCAACCATCTTACACCTCATGTCCCGTTTGTACTCATGTGGACATGACACACTCTGGAATTCTACGTGTTATATAGGGTTGTAACACTTGGAAGAACACCTTTTAACTTGATATTTACTATGAGAGATCACCCTAATAATTGATTACTGTGCAATCAAAGGGTGCAAGCAACAAAGGATAAACATCTCAGGTAATTCCTAAAATCATGATATGGTATAGCCCTGGGCGCTGGGAATCTCCATGACCATCTTCAATCTCCAGTTGAATCATCATGACGACCAGTATTTTGTTGCCGACCTTTTCAAAAACGTTCGTGGCGACAATTTCAGAAAATGTTGCCATGGCGGCCGTTTTAGAAAATGTTGTCATGGCAGCAAATAAAGAAATTCCATTGTGGCACAAAATATAGCTCCTCGTCATGCGCCTAGTACACCTTCTCTTCGTCAGGATCCTTCATGTACGGTTGCCATCGTCGACGGGGAATGAAGCATGAAAATCAAAAAAAAAATCCTATGAACACCCAAGATCTATCTAGGAGAAGCATAGAAATGAGAGGGGAGAGTTTGTCTATGTTCCCTCATAGACCGAAAACGGAAGCGTATATGACGCGGTTGATGTAGTTCTACTCTTTGCGATTCGATCATGATCCAACCGATCTAGTGCAAAATGGACGGCACGTCTGAGTTTAGCACACGTGCGGCTCAATGACACCTGCTCCTCCTTGATCCAGCAATATAAGGGGGAGAAGTAGATGGGATCAAAACCAGCACGGCGGCGTTGTGATAATGGTGGTGGTGGAGCTAGTTCAGCAGGGCTTCACCAAGCGCTACTAGAATGAGGACGGAGGAACTACAGAGTAACGTGAGAGAGAGGGGCGACAAGGGCTTGGTGTGTCCTCTTGGGGGGGCCTCCCCTCTATATATAGGTGGAGGAGCGTGGGGAACAGCCTTTCCAAGCCCTAGGGTGCAACGAAGGGGGAGAGGACTTGGACACCAAGTCCAATCCTATTCCTACTAGGACTCCCCTTTTTTTCCTTCCCTAGCCACATGGGCTTTTGAGGACTTGGTGCACCTGGTCCAATAAGGCCAGGGCGCCTCCCTCATCCCATGCCAGCCCTTGGGTCATGGTGGACCCACTTGTGGACTTCCGGACCCCTCCAGAATCCTCCGTAACCTTCTAGAAGCTTCATGGTACAATATCGAAAAAACTGCACCTTTTTCCGGAACCCAAAATATGACTTACCATATATAAATATTTACCTCTTGACCATTCCGGGACTCCTCATGATGTCTGGGATCTCATCTGGGACTCCAAACAACATTCGGTTACCAATCATCAAAATATCCCAATACTACTCTAGTGTCAACGAACGTTAAGCGTACGACCATGCGGGTTCGAGAATCATGTAGTCATGACCGAGACACCTCTCCGGTCAATAACCAATAGTGGGACCTGGATGCCATATTGACTCCTACATATTCCACGAAGATCTTTTATCAGTTGAACCATGATGTCAAGGATTCGGTTAATCCTGTATGCAATTCCCTTTGTCCGGCGATATGTTACTTGCCCTAGGTTTGCTCGTCGGTATCTCCATACCTAGTTCAATCTCTTTACCGGCTAGTCTCTTTACTCGTTTTGTAATACAATATCCCATGACTAACTCATTAGTCACATTGCTCACAAGCTCTTTAAGATGTTGTATGACCGAGAGGGCCAAGAGATACCTCTCCGCCATACGGAGTGACAAATCCCAGTCTTGATCCATGCCAACCCAACAGATACCTTCAGAGATACCTATGGAGCACCTTTATGATCACCCAGTTACGAAGTGATGTTTGGATACACACTAAGAATTCCTCCAGTGTCAGGGAGTTGCACGATCTCATGGTTTAAGGAACAGATACTTGACATGAATAAAGCTATAGCAAATAAACTAAACAATATGATTCTAAGCTTACGGTTGGATCTTGTCCATCAGATCATTCTCCTAATGATGTGATCCCATTATCAAATGTCAACGCATGTGTGTGTTTAGGAAACCTTAACCATCTTTGATCAACGAGCTAGTCTAGTAGAGGCTCACTAGGAACACTGTGTTGTCTATGTATTCACACATGTATTTAAGTTTCCGGTCAATACAATTCAAGCATGAATAAAAAACATTTATCATGAACAAGGAAATATGATAATAACCAATTTGTTATTATCTCTAGGGCATATTTCCAACAGTCTCCCACTTGCACTAGAGTCAATAATCTAGTTTACATAGTTATGAATCTAACACCCATGGAGTCTTGGTGTTGATCATGTTTTACCCGTGAAAGAGGTTTAATCAACGGGTCTGCCACATTCAGATCCGTATTTACCTTGCAAAGTTCAACGTCTTCATGCTTACCATAATTATGGATGGAATTGAAGTGTCGATCGATGTGATTGGCTCTCTTGTGAAACCTGGGCTCCCTGGCAATGGCAATAGCTCCAGTGTTGTCACAAAAGATAGTCATTGGATCCAATGCACTAGGTATTACACCTAGATCTCCTTCAGCTAGACTCCTTCTTGCGCTGCTTCAGAAGCGGCTATATACTCTGCTTCAGATGTAGATCTCGCCACGACGCTCTGCCTGAAATTGTACCAAATGACCACTCCACCGTTTAATATAAATATGTATCCGGTTTGAGACTTAGAGTCATCTGGATCTGTGTCGAACCTAGCATCAACGTAACCCATTACAATGAGCTCTTCATCACCTCCATAAACGAGAAACATGTCCTTAGTCCTTTTCAGGTACTTCAGGATATTTTTGACTACTGTCCATTGATCTACTCCTGGATCACTTTGGTATCTCCCTGACAGACTTATGGCAAGGCACACATCAGGTCTGGTACACAACATGGCATACATTATAGAGCCTATGGCTGAGGCATAGGGAATGAAGAACATGTACAAAGAGATTCCAGCAAAGGATTTGGGAATCTGGAAGCTCGGCTCAGTCTACTATCTCCAGGCAGGCTTACCTACCACTAATACCATTTTGAGGCATACCTTGATGCCCAAGTCTGGAGATGATCGCATGATCAGAGGATACTCTATCAACATGCTGCACATACTTGATGAGAAAGCACCTTTCAAGGTGATGGACTTGATGGTAGAGACCATTAAGAGGACTGCAGCTGATTAGAAAAGGTCATGTGGATTTGCCCATGATTCAGATGCTTATCAATGCCAAGTTTGGCACGGGCACATTCTTGTTGGATAGAGAACATTTACCGTTGCAGCCGAACATGAAGACAATGTTGTTGTGATGGATGAGGAGGATCCGACATCTGTTGAAGGTCAAGCCAAGATCGAAGTTGCTAAGAAAGCCAAAGTCGACAAGGAAGCAAGCAGCAGCTAAACCAAAGAGTTTGGAGAGCAAATACTTGAAGCTACTCAAAGGATTGAACAACGCTGGCCAGCATTGTATGCAGTCTCGGGAGAGCTTAGAGAGGATTGTTGAGGACAAGATCCACGCCTGGGCGTGAAGTCGGGTGAAGTACAAGTGACGATCAACAAGCTCGAGGCGACATTGAGGAAGCAAAGCAGAGAAGGAAGAGCTTATGCGTGAGTTGCAGGATGACTTAGTCCAGATTCTCAGCAATAGACTGCTCCGGTTCCCAAAGGACCCCAATCACCGCTATTCCAAAGGATCGACAACCATCTTGGTGCATCTTAACTTGTTGTTTAACAACTTGAACATAAGGTTTATTCAGTTCTGGACCAATTTCTAAATTTGCATATGAGGACTTAACGGAATTGTTATATGTTGTTTCCGCCTCATTTAAACTTGTTTTGTTGTGTTGTTCTTGTATGCTTCATCTCTTGCCATGAGTAGACTCATCTAGCTTTTGTCATGCATCATGCTTGGTTGAGCATCATGTCTTTTCTATGCGTGGTGTGTTTACCATGTTGTGTGCTTCTTCTCGATAGTTCCTCCGTTGCTATGATCGTGAGGATTCGCTCGCTTCTGCTTGGTTCGCTTCATCCGCTCGCCTTCTTCATGGACTCGTTTTCTTCCTTATGGGATTTCAGCAAGATGACCGCTACCCTCGATCTCACTACTATCATTGCTATGCTAGTTGCTTCGCTCTATCGCTTGTCGCGCTTACTCATCTCTTTGCTCTTCAAGCTTCCCAATTTGCCATGTCGCCTCTAACCTTGTCACCCTTCCTAGCAAACCGCTTGCTATTATGTTACCGCTTTGCTCAGCCCTCTTATAGTTGTTAGTTGCAGAAGTTGAAGATTTCTCCATGGTGGATGGATTGTGTTGGGATATCACAATATTCTAATTTAATTAATGCATCTATATACTTGGTAAAGGTGGAAGGCTCGCCTTATGCCCTGGTGTTTTGTTCCACTCTTGCCACCCTAGTTTCCGCCATACCGTGTTATGTTCCTCGATTTTGCTCTCTCACGTTGGGTGATTTATGGACCCCTGATGCTTCTCGCTGAATAAACTCCTCCAGAAGGCCCAACCTTGGTTTTACCATTTGCCTCACCTAGCCTTTTTTTCCCTTGGGTTTCCGAGCCCGAGGGTCATCTTTATTTACCTCGGGCTGTTCGAGTGTTGGTCCAACTCGATGATGTCGGCGCCCCTGGGTAACGAGGTCTATCAACCAGCGTCTTGCTCATCTGGTGTGCGGAGAAGCGAGATATGTGCAGCTCCTCGGGATTTGTGGGCACATCGAGTGACTTTGCTGGTCTTGTTTCCATTGTCGAAATGTCTTGTAAACGATTCGAGGCCGATCGGGTCTTCTGGGAGAAGGTATATCCTTCGTTGATTGCGGAGCTTATAATGGGCTAAGTTGGGACACCCTGCAGGGGTTATAAACTTCGAGCCGTGCATGGTTATGTGGCGGATAGAATTTTTTAATATCCGGTTGTAGATAAATTGACACTAGATCCAAATTAAAGCGCATCAACGCGTGTGTGTGCCGTGATGGTTTTGTGAGTCAAGGAAGTGAACACGGTTTTGGGTTATGTTTGGCGCGTAAGTAGGAGTTCAGGATCACCTCTTGATCATTGCTAGCTTCCGCGACCATTCCTTTGCTTCTCTTCACGCTCTTATTTGCATATATTAGCCACCATTCCTTGATACTTAGTCACTGCTGACAACCTCACCGCTTTACCTTCGCTTTCCAATTAAGCTTTGCTAGTCTTGATACCCATGGTAATGGGATTCTTTGATCCTCGTGGCTCACGGATTACCAACAACAGTTCTGCGGTACAAGATTATCACGATGATCTTGATCAAAGGCGATGTTTGCTTGTCTTGGAGTTCTTCTTACACTTCTTCTTGATCGAGGGGATAGGTTCGAATCGGCAGCACAGGCTAGCGAGGTGGATGTCGTTTGAGTTTACGTTTGTGTTTCATCCATGGTGGGATGGTGCTCTTATGTAAGATGATGTTGTATTCTGTGGCATTGTATGCCTCTTGTATATATCCCCATCTATTATGTAATGTTGATGTAATGATATCCACCTTGCAAAAGCGTATCAATATGCGGTTCTATCCTTGGTGGCACCTTGAGGTCTCTTTAGGATAGTATCGCATGTTAGGCGTATTGGGAAGTTAATATCGAGCCTCGACCCGACCCTAAGAGGCCCTGGATTGGTCGTGTAGTTTAGGCGTTGTTGAGTGTAAAGTAAACCGTTTTTGGAGTTTAGTTATATCGAGATAGGAATTCTTTTTTACTCCTCGGCCTCTTAAATGCGCTCTGGTGAGGAATCTTGGCGTAGGTGTTTTGATTTTCTCCTCTTCCCTTCAAATTTTCTTTAGGATCACGCAGTTGGTTTTACGGTCGTTGGTTCTCAGCTCTTTTCATCGGGTGCATTTCTCCGTCAAGTTATTTCGAGCCTCTTCATCTTGGCAAGTTCAATCCTTGAGTTGTTTTCTTTTTCCCACCGCCCCCCCTTTTCTTCTCAGAACTTGGTCCGTAATCGAGTATCCATCCTACTCGTGTGAAGCCTTTGTTCTTCTTTCAGTGTTGTTTTCTCTTCAAGATATTAAATGTTCCCCCCTTCAATTGTCTTTGTTTTCCCACCCTCCACACTCTTATTAGCAGAGCTTGAGTCTCTTTCGAGCATCAGTGTCATTACATGTAGAGACTCTTCGATCTTCGGCAATTGTTTCAACGGTGAATTCTCTTTTGTTTGACATTCTTCATCTCTTTTCCGGTGGACTCAATTCAAGTTTTAAGGGTTGATCATATTCTTTTCCCTCGGCTCAAGTGTTTTCCTAGCAGCATAAACCTACTTGATTTATCCTTTCGAAGTGCTCAAGACATCTCGGGAGATTAAATAAATGCTCCAATTAATTCGAGGTTGTCACCTCATTCAAATATTTCAATTGTTCAGTTGCATCATTTATCTATTCAACAATCCTTTTTTCAATGGTGTTTTCTCTTTAGTGGGCCCTAACCCCACGAGGTCTTTCGAGATCTTACGACCCTTCTAATTTCCGGAGCTATTCTCAAAATCCTTTTGAAGTTTGTGAAGTATGAATTTCATCGATCAGATCTTTTTAAGATCGATTTCAAATCATTTTCATTGTAGGCTGAACCTCTTCGCCTTTCATTCTCCCGGAGTATCTCGGCAAATTTTGGTGGTGTTTCCGTCGTCATTTGAAAGGCCGAAGAGGAGTTTTCCTCTAAATTTTGTCTTTTCTCCGGGTATTAGTGGTTCCAACTTCATATTATCCTCGCCAATTATGCCATTTGTCAAATATTACTTTATTACCCCATCAGGAGTATGTAGGAATTGTTTTTCCATTTTCTTTTCACGGGAGGCCATTATTCGAGGAAAAGAATTATACCGTCCTCTACATTCCGGCTATCTTCTATCCATTATCGGTGTGTCATCAAGTATTCACTTTAATCGAGCTTGTTATCTCTTTGTTCTTTTGCATCTAAATCCCCTCAAAGCATATTTGTTCTTATAATTCTTTCGATTGTTGCTTCATTCTTCCCTACCCATCGGTCATTTTTTCTAATTCTTCACGATTGGTTAAGTTCAAAGATCTTTTTAGATTTGATTATCATTTTAATCCGTTCGTTCTTTCCAATCCCCTAACGATTGGTTCATGAGGGGCTTTCTCAAGTTTTTGGATTATCACCACTTAATATTTTTTATAAAAGAATATAGTGGCATACCAATTCCATTTGTGTCACACCTAGCTAGTTCATGCATTAGAGTGTTGCATCATGTCTATTTTTTTCATGCGACTTTTAAATGGGATTGCGAACTCCCAGCCCCCTCTGAAACAACTAGGGTTTACTAAAAATATTTAAGATGAACACAAATGCCCTTCTAAAATGTCCATCATTTTGTCTTGGTTCAAGCTTTTGCCAAAAGTGATGCACAATTTCCTAAGTCATCCCCAGAAGGTCTTTGAGTTAAATCATAGCTATTTGAATTTGGGCATTTTAAAATTTATAAAATATTTCAAATGTCCAAATACTCTCAAACTAAAATGTTTCATGTTGGAAATATTCAACAATGGACCAGGAGTAGTTTGGTGAATTTTAGAACCTTTACGGTATTTTAAATAACTCAACAAAGTTGCAGAAAATAGAAAAAGAAAAGCAAAAACTTACGCACCCTCGGCCCAGCCTGCCCACGGCGGCCCGGCACCAGCGCCAATGACTGCTTGCCGACCAGGCAGGCAGCCAGTGCCGACGGCGAAAGCACCGTGATGGGTGCCACGCACTGCCATTGCCTCGCCGCCACGCGGGAATCCCGCTTCTCCCGCACTTCTAGACACCCCGCTTCCTTCCGCCGCCTCTCGCCCCCCACGCCATGGCCGACGCCACCGCCGCCGCACCACCGTCAGAGCCGCTGTTTCCTCAACCCCACGCCACGCCACTGGTCCAGAGCCCGCCGCTGTCCACTACTTCGAAGCTAGCCGAGCCCCGAAGGCCAAGGGTTCTGCCGCCGCACTAAGCCGCTCAAGCGCCACCGCCGGAGATCCCTTCGCTGCCGCCGCAGCTCGTCCCCACCACGCCTGCTCGCACTATCGGCCCGCCGTGAGCTTAGCTACCTCCCCTCTCTCTCTCTCGCTTCCTGCGGCACTACGCCGAGCGACGAAGCTCACTCGAGACGCGCCGTCAGGGACTCGCCGCCGACGTGTTCCCGCCATCCTCCGCTTTCACCGTTCAACGCTGCTCACCACGCCGCTGAGCTAACCAAGCACTCCACGCACCTCACCGCACACCCCAAAGACGAGTTCGCCACCCGAGTTCGGGCCGCCAGTGGCCAGGCGCCAACTCCGCCACCCCGAGCCCAATGGACCCCGCCAAGAGTCATGGTTCGTCTCAGCTGACTCCTGGTCTCCGCGCCCATTTGGTGGCCGGAATGGCTAAACCACTTCCGCCGCTGGGCTGGCCACGGCTGCTAAACGGGTTTGACCTGTTTTGACCACGGTGGGCCTGTGCCGACTTCGGTCTATGACATGTGGGCCCAGCTAATTAACCTAGTTTAGTTTTAATTAAATTTAATTAAACTAACCCCACGACATGTGGGCCCACTGCAGCTTTGACCCGACCAGCCTGCTGACCTCCTCGACGCCATCATGACGCAGAAGTCGACGCAAGATTTAGATTATCGAATTATTTTTACACAGAAATTCCGTAAATTGTTTCAAACTTCAAAAATTCATATAAAATCAACCATAGCTCCAAATGAAACAAATTATATATGAAAATGATCAAAAATCCAATCTTTCCATCTGTACAGGTTTCATGCATGTTTACAGAAGCTAACTTGCTGTTTATGGCAGAACAAGTTTAAGCACTTTAAATGATCATAATGGGTTTGGAAATTGCATCCATAGTTCAAAATGCTTCAAACTCATTTGGTCTTAGTTGCATTAGCCCAAAGCACTCATTTTGCCATGTCTCATTGCATGCATCATATTGTTGCATCTTGTTTGTAATGCTTGTGTATCGGTGTTCCCGCTGCAGTGTTCTGCCGAGGAGTACCGTGATAACCCCGACGAAGAATACACCGCGTAACGCACTCCAAGCAAGCAACCAACCATTTGATCATATCGATAAAATCCCATGTTCTTGCTCCGCTTCGCCATCGCATTAAGACAACGCGATTCAAACCGGCTGCAGGCGGTAGTTGAACCCATTTCCTCCTGTGATGACCATTGCCACAAGAATCAGATGAAACCCACTAGCATGTGTAGGAGTTGATTGAGCCATATGATTGTGTTGTTCCTACCTTGCTATGCCTCGCTATGCTTAGAGTCGGTCGTGTCCGGTTCATCGGGTGATGGCTAGAGGAAATGATCGAGTCGGCACGAGAGTAAGGTGTCAACACGATTTGGTAAAGGTATCGATGAAAGGCCATGTAGGAGTACATGGTGGTTGTTTCATTGAGGCCGCCCCTACACCGAGATCTGTATGTGTGATTTAAGATTCAGCTACTACCATGCATTGGGCTCAAACCAATGGACCTCTCGACTTCTTATTCACCCTAGTCTTCGTCCAGAGTTGCAAGTAGTTTCTCGTGTTTGTAGCCCATCGAGGCCGTGGGACACGCCGACCATAGGGGTGGGTCAGATGCGTAGGTACGTGGTCGGTGTACCGGATGCCCGCTTGGTATCCCGGGAACCCTGCTCACATCGCTTGGCTGTGAGCGAGATCGCCGAACTCCTCATAGATGGAACCCAAATAGGCGATAAACCTGACTAGAGACTTAGGTGTTCAGGTAGGTCGTGGCCGACACCCACGCTGGGCTTCCGCTGAAGGTTGCCGAGTACATGTCGTAAACGGCGTATAAGTGGTGAGAGCGTATGAAGAAGTACACCGCAGGTTAACATCATCTATTCAATAGTCATTCATGTAAAGGACTACTTGGTTGCCTATACAGCTATAGACAAGTAAATGGATACTACTAAAAGCCTCAAGATAGCGTGAGTGCCGAGGATGGTCTGTAGGGAAGACGGGGTTGATCCTCGTGGTGTATTGAAATGATGAGTAGTGGACTCGAAAAGCGCAAAACCATTTCAAGTTGGTGTCTCAGAGGATAGCTTAGCCATGAGTCAAAGCTGGCTTGTCGAATAACCCCACCAACCCTTCTTGATAATGTGCATGTATGTAGGGTCTGACAAGTCTTGTCTGAGTACCTTTGTACTCATGTTGCTTTAATTTACATTTTCTAAGATGCCACAAACCTTCCGACGGGTTCTTCAGAGACGCTGACATCGACGAGTAGGCTAAGGCCTGTGGTGATCCCTGCAGAGAAGGACCTCAGTATAGGTAGGCTTACCCAAGCCTCTTTATTTTACTAGTTGTCTCAGATCGCACAAAACACTTCTGTTGGCTTGTATGCTTGTATGACTTGTATGTGGGTCGTGTGACCTGCATTTTGTGTGTATGTTATGAATGGCTCTTGCCTTTAAATAAAGTACTTGTGTCGAGAGTCATGTTGTGATGCCTTGTTATTTGCACATATCGAGCATATGTGTGTATGATTGAAATGCTTGGTATGTGTGGGATCCGACTATCTAGTTGTTTATCTTTAGTAGCCTCTTCACTGAAATGTCTCCAGTGTCTCCACCGCCATGGTAGCTTGCTACCGCCCTAACACTTAGGCGGGCGGCATGTGTCCTTCTTCCGTGGTCCGTTCTTCGGGAAATGTCACGCATTGAGTACCGAGTCCTCGTTAGTCCGCCACAGCCTGCTTACGGAGTCCTGCTAGCCACAGCCCGAACTTACTTGTCGCTGATCGACACGCTCCATGCCGGGTCATGGATGCCTCGCCCTGTAGGTCTGCAAGCACTTTTGTTTACGATCAGCCATGTCACCGGCCTTTTCATATGGATGCTAGCGACACTATCATATACGCAGCCAAAAGGCTAAACGGTCCCGCCAAGGTAAGGCACACTGTTGGGATACCGTGCGGAGGCCGCAAAGTGATATGATGTGTTACGTGCTAGATCGATGTGACATTGAGTCGGGTCCCGACAGCGCTGGTATCGAGCCGATCTGCCGTAGGTTCTCCAAGCCAAACGGGTCGATGTTGAGTCTAGAAATGCTTTAGTTATATGTAGGGGAATTGATTGTGGGATGGTACGAAGGCTCTTTTTTACCTTTATCTCATGATATTCTCGATCCGAGTCACCCATTCTTCCACCGGGGTTAAGGATTAGGACCCTCTCTCGTTAGGCTCACGTGTTACTAATCGTAGTACCTTGTAGGTTTGATGGTTACAAGCCCGACATACGCCTTATTATCCGGCAGTTACTAATTGGACCCGTAACTTGATATGAAGTTGTGGAGTGGTTATGCAATTCCTGTGAAATGTCTCAACTTTGAGCATTTACAACAAGAATCGTCCAAATTTCGTTGGAAATTTAATGTCTTTGCATTGTGGTTATGCTTCCAGATGGCCACCGTGAGCAAAATCAAGTGGTTCGTCTGACTGTGATGCATTGGGGTGATCGTCACAAGCGATGCTAGTTCGGTTATGATCAAGGGATATCGCTGGTATCCCGAGTACACAGCTTGAAGAACAAGATCGAGACTTTAATCAAAGTCAGATTTTGCATCGGCTGTGTTTCCTCTTATCCCGTTCCACCGAGGCCCTTCACAGCCCTATGGGCTTGGTGTTACTATTGATATGGCGGTACAAGATGCTGCGATTCTATGATGACCATTATACGAGCCAGACTGCTGCTCCGAACACCAATTCCAGATATGCCGAAGTTCACTTCCCGAGCGTTTGGTTATCTTCGAGCCATCTATGCCGATTCCGCCAGAGGACTCCCTAACCTGCAGATTATCACCGAGCTGCTCGAGGACAAGGACCGAGAGAGTCGGCCTTGAGGATGGAGTTCTTCAATGCCCGTGTTGATCACCGGGCTACCTTGACTCGCTTTGCACCGGCTGTCAAGCTGGTTATATGGATATGAGAGATTTGTATCCCTGCCGTGGCTGCTCACGGACATGATGGATCGGGCGTGATGGGGGGCATCACCCCACCTCGTGGTCCTCGCCACCGCTCAGAGGTCCAAGACCTCACCTTGTCCTACGGGCCACAAGCTCCCCAGACCGCCCTGTCTGGACGATCATGTTGAACTCCTGTGTTACGGAGGAGACTTCTATGAGAACTACTACGAGACGCCTGAGTTAGTAGTCCCACTAGTATTGTAATATGTATTTCCACCGCCTCGCTGACTCTGGAATATGACTTAGTGTGTACTAATCCTGAGGTGTAACAAAAATAATGTATAGGAGCTTGGTGTGCCTCCATGAGATGTAATCTTCCTTTCACCGTAGTAGTACTTTGTTTGGTCTTGTACTAAACCTTGTATGGTGTGTGACGATGGAATAAAGAAGTTTCAGATTCACCATGTCATACGGATGATCATCTCGATTCCGAGTTATCCATTACATTCTACACTTCTATGTCAAAATCTTGCCATCCCGACTAAATCCTGTCTTGTTTTCCTAGGATGGTTAACACTCAAGAATAACCCTCGCTCCGCCAGAGCAGTCAAGGCGTGGAGTTGGAGAAGCAACCGCCACCCTCCTTCTTCCCGCCGGGTTATGCTAGAGGTCGAGAGAAACAAACGGAGACCAACCGCTTGCGGAGCGTATCAATGTAACACAGCCCATCATCGAGAAATAACTTGGTGTCGCCGACTTCATCAAGTTACACCTCATTTTCCACCACTCCGCCGAGCCTCTCGACGCCGATGATCGCTTCGAAAGATTACGCACAAGCTGCGCTCAGACCGTAGCCGAGGCGGACAAGGTCACCTTTTGCTGATATCATCTCAAGGCCCCGCCACTCTCGTGGGAGAATTATGGCTATGCGCCTGGCTGGGCGTCACTACTTGGGCAGAATTCAGCGAGGCTTTCCGTGAACATCACATTCGGAGGGTCTCATGGCTCGCAAACGTGAGGAGTTCTCGTAGCCACCCAAGGTCGCCTCTCCGGACGCCTATAGTAGAGAGTTCGTAATCTCGCACGTTATGCAATCAAGAGGTTCCATCGACGCCAAGAAATGTAAGGTTCCGCAGGGACTTAGCCCCAATCTCGCCGAGATCTCCGCTCGCATGAGTGCACCTCTTCCGTGGCTTGTTAACAAAGCCATCGTCACGAAACTGGTCGACTGATTTCAAGCAACACGCAAGCATGGTCGTGATATGGGTTCCTCATCCGTGCCGACCACGAAGCGCCGTGTGGGTGCCCAATACCGCTCGCCACTGATTCACACCGAGGCTATCCTTTCAGCGCCGCCTGGGCCAAAGAAGATGCACCAGCTAGGCCCTATGGTGGACCAACCAACAACGCCTTCCTCACGCCAGCCCCAGAACGCGCTTCTGGGAATCGGCCACTACATGCGCGATTGTCCCTGCATCAACCCCAACCAGCTCGCAGTGCCGTCGTGGGCAAGCCGCAGGAAAGGTGTTCTATGCTGCCGCCACCACCGACGTGGCCATGTCAATTGTGTCTCACCGAGGAGGCCCAAGAGGATCCCAACGCCGCGCTCGCACGCTTCTTGTTAATTGCCACCCGATCCGCTTTTTCGACATCGAGCATCTCATTCATTCATATCCAAAACTATGCTCGCTTGCATAACACCGCATTCGTGACATGCCTTCCACCATGGAAATTTCTACTCCGGGTTCTAGATGGCAAAGGAAGAGATCCGACAACGGCCATTTTGAAAGGGGACAGCTAGTACAAGCTATCCTGACTAAGGGTGGTCTTTGCCTGCCAAAGGTACTGGTGATGACATCATCTTGGGCTCCATGGTGACCTCCGTCCTGCCGCTCCGCTGGTCTTGGTCTCGTTGCACCAATATGGAAACCTTTGCCTGATGCCTCGGTACTCCGCGCCTGTGCTTGCCCCCTTTGCACCAAATAGGAAATGAGGACACTCCGCGGGTTGGCGCCTGCTTGGCACCCGCCTGGTCTTGATCGTCTTGCCTTGCATCATGGGCACCTCGCGAGGTACCCCTTACCTTGATCTCTCCGCCTCCTCGCGAGCTTGCCTGGTGAGGTCACTCCTGAGGAAGCCTTGTGTCGTCTGCCCCACGAGGCTTGGCCCCTCGCGAGGGTCTTTAGTGTTGGGTTGATGAAGACGGGCCGTACTGGGCCACTGGTTGAGCCACGCAGCAGGCCGCAGGCAGGCAAGTCTGGGGACCCCCGTTCCCAAAACATCGACAGTAGCCCCCGGGCCCAAGGCGCGCCCGGACTTGGCTTAGCAGCGAAGCCAAAGGGCAAGTGCGGAGCGCCGCGGGCCCCAACAGCCTACGGCCGTGGTTGCCGTGCGGCGACTTATTGGACGTGGGCGTCTCCACTTCCCCATGCTGCCTCGGCAACTGCCTGACTGACAAAAAGGCTGGCTTGGGCAAGGCCTACCTTCATTGCTCTCCTTCGTCTTGCTCCAGATCCACTTCCTGGCTTCCTTGCTTCCAAAATCTCCAGGTCCGCTCCACTCCTTCCCTTTCAACGAGCAATGGCGCCCCGCAAGGTCAAGGTCAATGCGCTGTCGGCTTGGTATTCGCGGGCCCTGGATGCCCCCAATATGTCAGAGAAGAATCTCACCGCCACGCGCCTGATGACGGCGGTGGAGGGCAGCGAGATGGGGGAGACCGAACTCCGGGCTGGATCCGCCGAGTCGGAGGCTAAGGGGAGCACCTTCTACCCATTCTTCATGAACGCCATCGTCGCCGGCCTAGTTCCTCCCTTCTCCGACTACTTCTACACCACCCTCCGGCATTACAGGTTGGAGGCCCTTCATCTCCATCCCAACTCCGTTCTCCTTCTGTCGATTTTCGCCTACTACTGCGAGGCGCACGTTGGGGTGATGTCGTCCGTGGCTCTGCTGTGCCACTTCTTCTCCCTTCGAATCAACGGCGAGCACACCTTGGTGTGTGCCTACTTCGTCGCGTACGCCAAGGCCAACGCGATCTCGAAGACCGGGAAGAGGGATGACAACTTCAGGAGCAAGTGGGTCATGATGGATGCCAGATGTGTCCACCCCCAGTTGGTGATGCCAACGGAGATGCCCCAGCCCGACGAGGGGTGGTCTCGCGTGAAGCTTGATGACAATCGGGTGAAGTTGGTGCTGGAGAAGATGAACGCCGACTTGCAGCCGGGCAACGTGAAGGCGGCGAAGCTGACGGGGGCCACACTCCTGAGGGAGTTCCTGATGCAGCGGGTGGCTCCGCTTTAGGTGCACTCGCGCCCGTTGTGGACGCTCGGGGGCGCAGACAACGAGCTTCGCCTGAACTCGGCGGCCTTGGCCGACGAGGATCTGGCCGCAGCTCTCCGCCTCTTGGTTGGGGACGACCAGGAAGGTCTGGAGGGTGCCCCTGCCCCCTGTTCCTCTGTGAGGACTGGAAATAGGTGGTGGATGCCATGCCCACCTTTGATGGGCGTGGCCTGGTGTCGGCGGCGCCTCCTACGGCCCAGGGGGCAACAGCGCCGGTGGAAGTGTCTTCAGGTGACTCCTGCAGGGGAGGAGAGGAAGAAGAAGAAGAAGAGGAGCATGACTCGGAGTCGACCTTTGAGGGGGCAGGGGAGACCTCTCCCCCGTGCAGATCCAACATCCTCTGCACCTTGCCGAACGACGACGAGGCCGACGCCACGCGGGAGGAGGGGGATCCACCCGTGATCCCAAAGAAGGACAGGTCGGCGGCTCGGCGCTGATCTCCCGAGAGGCTGCTTCTGCCCAGGCATCGCCTGGAGCCGCCTCCAGCCCTTCAGCTGCGCCCCGGGCCATGAGGCTCTCGGGCTTCAATCTCGGCAAGAGAATGGTGAGCTATGTCGTGATTGACCATTAAGTGCTCGAACTCCATCTTCTTCTTGATTATGCCGCCGGGGCTTGATTTTCCCATCAATTGGTTAGGCCGCTGCTTGCGGCGAAGAAGAATAAGGGCGACACGGTGACTCCATCTGGGGCAGACTCGTCTGTCGTGGTCGCGCCTTCATCCGTGGGAAGGGGAAGCGATGACGTTCGCACCTTCCCTGCCCGATCATCCTCGCGAGGCCTGGAGGATCGCCTCAAGCGGGTGCCAGCCCCATGGCCTCGCTGCTCGGTGGTGCCGTGCTCGATCTTCGCTGCTGAGGTACCCAAGGCCCAGGAGCCCCTAGTCTCCCGAGCCGTGGTTACGCTGCCGCCTCCTCCTCCTGCGCCACTGGTTCCGGGTTCTTCTGCCTCCTCCGCCGTCTTGGACCGTGCCCTTTCCGAGTTGGGCCAGCTACGAGAAGACCTCCAAGGCACCGACTCCCACCTGGTAGCCGAGTGCCTGGAGCTGGTCTCCGGCTGGATTCATTCCGACGCCTCCGTCTGAGCGGTGTTGAGGCGGGCCGTGGCAGCTTCGGAGGAGGAGAAGCAGGCTGCCACCCAGGCCGCAGCTGCTTGCGAGACAGCATTGAAGGATGCCGCAGTCGCCCAGGACTGCTGCAAGGCGCTGGAGGCCGATCTGCAGGGCTTGTGCGACGAGCACGCCAAAGCAGCTTGTGACTGCCAGGAGAAGGAGGAGAAGATGAAGCCTCGGGAGGACGCTGTCAGGAACCGGGACGCCGAGCTGACGCGGCTGTCGGAGTCGCAGACCACTAAGCGCAGCCGGTTGGAGATGCTGGAGCAGAAGCCGAGGGCAGAAAGGGCCGAGCTGGACACCAAGGCAAAGGTCCTGGCCGAGGATCGCGTGGCCTTTGCACTTCTCGAGAAGAGGGCTCGCGCGTCACTGAAGTCGCTCTACGAAAGTAGCTTGGAGAAGCCGCTGGCTGGCGCCGAGGATGGCCCCGCCTAGCTGCTTCCCTTCTTGGTCGAGGTGCTCGAGGAAGTTGTGACCGGCGTCAGCCCCATGGCCGATGTGGAAGCTCGCGTCCTTTCTTCTACGGCGCTGACGCGCGTCTTCAGCCATGTCCACCTTCATGACCCTGATGCGAATCTCGATGAGCTGCTGGAGCCCGTGGACAGTGAGCACTTTGCCGCCGCTGCTAAAGCTGTGAAAACACAGGTGGAAGCCTTGCTGGCGAAGTTCCGCACCTTTGCTACTGTGCCCATGGCACATGCTGCTGATCCTGCGGCCTCGGGAGGCGCCACCACGGGGGTGGAGTCTCTGGCGAGCGACGACGATGTCCAACGGTGATCTCCTCACGGCTTCTTTCCTGTTTTAATTCTTGCAATGTGCACCATGCCTCATGGAGGCGTTTAAACTTGCGTTTGGTATTGTGAAGACAATTATGGTTTGTAATATTTGCTCCGGGATTTGCTTCGAGATTTTGCGGTTTCCTTCCTATTTGCTTTATATTTTACGTCGGCAGAGCCCGGCCCCGTGCATACCTCAACTGTAACGCCCCGAGTTTGATGCGCCAGGTGTCTGTCAGTTATTCGCCGTAGTTGCCATGTCATTTGCATGGGTGTTGCATTTTATCATGTCATCATATGCATCCCATTTTGGATACGTGTCCGTCTCATGCATCCGAGCATTTTCCCCGTTGTCCGTTTTGCAATCCGGCACTCCCATGTCATCCGGCGTCCCCTTCTTGTCTCCTTTTGTGAGCGGGTGTTAAACATTCTCGGAATGGATCGTGATTTGCCAAACGGCCTTGGTACACCACCGGTAGACCGCTTGTCAAGTTTCGTTCCATTTGGAGGTCGTTTGATGCTCCAACGGTTAACCGGGTAGCCGCAAAAGCCTCTTTTGTGTGCAGCACAACACCCCTCCAAAGTGGCCCAATAACCCATCCAAACCCCTTCCATGCTCTTGGTCGTTCGATCACGATCGTGTGGGCGAAAACCGCTCCTCATTTGGACACTCCTAGCTCCCTCTACCTATATATATGTGCATCCCCCCGATTTTTCACGCAGATCAAACCCTAGCCAAATTCCTCCCCGCCGCCGGACATGTCCGCCTCCGCGCCGGACGCGTCCACCACCCGCCGCCACGTCGCTCCAGCCTATCGGCGGTCGCCACATCACCGCCGCCGCCGCTCTCCTCCAACCCGCGGCCGCCACCTGTCGCCGCCAACTCCCACCATCGCCCAGCCTGCGGTCAGATCCAACCAGCAGCCGCACGCCTCCGCACACACACCCGTTCCCGCCCCTGCGCCTCGCCTCCTTTCGCCGCGCCGCCCGATCGCTCCGCCGCCCGGAAGCTCCGCTCCGGCCACCGCCACAGCGCAGCCGCGCCCGCCTCCCATCGACCTCGCCCCTCATCAGCGCCAGTGCCGCTCCCTCCACCTGTCGCCGGAGAGCGCGCCCGCCGCCCTCGCCGTCCCGACCACCAGACGGCTCCGCCGGCCGCCCTCAACTCTGGTCGGGCCCCGGCCAGGACTGGATCCGGCCGGGCCCCTCCTCCGGCGAGCTTCCCCGACCTCCCCGGCCCCGTCTCCGGTGAACTCCGGCCCTGCATCGATTTCCGTGCAAACCCGAGGTTGACCTCAAAAATTTCCCTAAGTCCCGAAATATTTGCATTTTCATGCCTGTTCAATGCTTCATAACTCCATGCAAACTACTCCGTTTTGTGCGTGTAATATATAAAATTGTTCGTTGTGAGATGCTCTTCATTTCATTCCATTGTGCCATGTTTGTTTGAGTTCATCTTGATGCCCTAATATCCGTTGCAAGAGTGCTATATGATATTAACTGCTGTCTATTAACAGAACTTGGTGATTTGTCATTTTTGTTGCATTTGATGTGTGCACCCTATGAGCATGAGCTCTACATGTGTTTTGTACTTCATCATGTCATTTTTGCTGTGGTGCAATCGATATATTTTTGTGAGTCTTGTGCTAAGTGCATCGAGCTCGTGAAGTAGGGTACTTGCTGTTACTGTTTTGCTAGTCTTAATCTCCTATATCATGTTGCTATGTAAACCTGCTGCTACAAGTCATTCTATGCATAATATGGAGATGTTCACTACGGATGATTTGTTACACATGTCATTCTCTATCCATTTATGTCCCTGGTTGCATTTATAGCCTGCTATAGCTTGTTGTTACCTTGCTCCAAACTTGCTAAATAATGTTGTTGTCAGTCTGTTAACATTAAGTTCAATGTTGCCATGATTTTTTCTAGTGATCCATGCACCCTATGAACTTGCTCTTGCCATTCTTAGCTTAATAAACATGTATTTTTACTGTTAGTTGCCTTGCCATGCCATGTATTGCTCTGTGGTGAGTGGTTCAAGCTCACCAACATGCCTACTTATTGTTGTTCCTGCCATGTATGAATCTGTCATATCACTTGCTATGTCTACATGGGTGCCATCATATTTTCTGTGCCCTTTTGGCTCATGGTCATTAAGGGACTTTTATTATACGCAATTAGTAGATTGATACCATGCCTTTGTTTGCCATGTTAAGTTCCTGTAACATGTTGTTTGATAGCTCTAAACATTGCAACCTGATGTTATTTCTGCCAAGTCTGTAAACTGTTATTATTTGCAATCTTGCCATGTCCTTTTGAGCATGTTCTAGTGATTTCTGGAGATAGCTCAGTGTTCATGTTTTGTCATCCATTACATGTACATCATGTCCATTCCATTTGTTTTCATGTTGGGATGCTGTAGCACAATGTTTTGATGCTTGCTAGATGCCTAGTTGCTGTTTTGGAAAGCTTGTCCTTTAAACTTGTATAGAGTGTATGTGTTGAACCGTTGCCCCGTTTTGAGTGTGCCCTATTCAAAACTTGCTTAGAATTGCATGTAGTTTCATATTATAATGTTGCATACTTGTTTTGAGGTGTTTGCTTGATGTTTGGATGCATTTAGCATCAATGCCATGTTTTGACTTGTTTTGCTCATATCTTCTAGGCCGTAGCTCCGAATTAAATGAACTTTATATGTAACTTGACTAGAATTTTGTGTAGACCATCTTGGTGCATCTTAACTTGTTGTTTAACAACTTGAACATAAGGTTTATTCAGTTCTGGACCAATTTCTAAATTTGCATATGAGGACTTAACGGAATTGTTATATGTTGTTTCCGGCCTCATTTAAACTTGTTTTGTTGTGTTGTTCTTGTATGCTTCATCTCTTGCCATGAGTAGACTCATCTAGCTTTGTCATGCATCATGCTTGGTTGAGCATCATGTCTTTTCTATGCGTGGTGTGTTTACCATGTTGTGTGCTTCTTCTCGATAGTTCCTCTGTCGTTGCGATCGTGAGGATTCGTTCGTCTCTGCTTGGTTCGGCTTCATCCGTTCGTCTTCTTCATGGACTCGTTCTTCTTCCTTGCGGGATTTCAGGCAAGATGACCGCTACCCTGGATCTCACTACTATCATTGCTATGCTAGTTGCTTCGTTCTATCGCTTTGCCGCGCTACCTATCTCTTGCTCTTCAAGCCTCCCAATTTGCCATGTCAGCCTCTAACCTTGTCACCCTTCCTAGCAAACCGTTGCTTGGCTATGTTACCGCTTTGCTCAGCCCCTCTTATAGCGTTGTTAGTTGCAGGTGAAGTTGAAGATTTCTCCATGGTGGACAGGATTGTGTTGGGATATCACAATATCTCTAATTTAATTAATGCATCTATATACTTGGTAAAGGGTGGAAGGCTCGGCCTTATGCCTGGTGTTTTGTTCCACTCTTGCCACCCTAGTTTCCGTCATACTGGTGTTATGTTCCTGGATTTTGCGTTCCTCACGCGGTTGGGTGATTTATGGGACCCCCTTGACAGTTCGCTTTGAATAAAACTCCTCCAGCAAGGCCCAACCTTGGTTTTACCATTTGCCTCACCTAGCCCTTTTTTCCCTTGGGTTTCCGGAGCCCGAGGGTCATCTTTATTTACCCCCCCCCCCTGGGCCAGTGCTCCTCCGAGTGTTGGTCCAACCTGAGTGATGTCCGGCGCCCCCTGGGTAACCAGGGTCTATGCCAACCCGACGTCTTGCTCATCTGGTGTGCCCGGAGAACGAGATATGTGCAGCTCCTATCGGGATTTGTGGGCACATCGGGCGGCTTTGCTGGTCTTGTTTTACCATTGTCGAAATGTCTTGTAAACCGGGATTCCGAGACTGATCGGGTCTTCCTGGGAGAAGGTATATCCTTCGTTGATTGCCAGAGCTTATAATGGGCTAAGTTGGGACACCCCTGCAGGGTTATAAACTTTCGAGAGCCGTGCCCGCGGTTATGTGGCAGATGGGAATTTTTTTTAATATCCGGTTGTAGATAAATTGACACTAGATCCAAATTAAAACGCATCAACCGCGTGTGTAGCCGTGATGGTTTCGGCGGAGTCCGGGAAGTGAACACGGTTTTGGGTTATGTTTGACGTAAGTAGGAGTTCAGGATCACCTCTTGATCATTGCTAGCTTCACGACCATTCCTTTGCTTCTCTTCTCGCTCTTATTTGCATATGTTAGCCACCATATATGCTTAGTCGCTGCAGCAACCTCACCACTTTACCCCTTCCTTTCCAATTAAGCTTTGCTAGTCTTGATACCCATGGTAATGGGATTGCTGAGTCCTCGTGGCTCACAGATTACTACAACAACAGTTGCAGGTACAAGTTATGCGATGATCTTGATGCGAGAGCGATGTTTGCTTGTCTTGGAGTTCTTCTTCTGCTTCTTCTTCGATCAGGGGATAGGTTCCAGGTCGGCAGCCTGGGCTAGCAGGGTGGATGTCGTTTGAGTTTCTGTTTGTGTTTCATCCATGGTCGGATGGTGCTCTTATGTAAGATGATGTTGTATTCCTGTGGCATTGTATGCCTCTTGTATGTATCCCCATCTATTATGTAATGTTGATGTAATGATATCCACCTTGCAAAAGCGTATCAATATGCGGTTCTATCCTTGGTGGCACCTTCGAGTCTCTTTAGGATAGTATCGCATATTGGGCGTGACAAGTTGGTATCAGAGCCTCGACCGACCCTAGGAGCCCCCTGGATTGATCGTGTAGTTTGGCCGTTGTTGAGTGTAGAAGTAAACCGTTTTTGGAGTTTAGTTATATCGGAGAGTAGGAATTCTTTTTACTCCTCAGCCTCTTCGTCGCTCTGGTGAGGAATCTTGACGTAGGTGTTTTGATTTACTCCTCTTCCCCTTCAAATTTTCTTTAGGATCACACAGTTGGTTTTCTGGTCGTTGGTTCTCAGCTCTTTTCATCCGGTGCATTTCTCGTCAAGTTGACTCGAGCCTCTTCATCTTGGCCAAGTTCAATCTTCAGTTGTTTTCTTTTTCCCACCCGCCCACCCTTTTCTTCTCGGAACCGGAGTCCGTAATCGAGTATCCATCCTACTCGTGTGAAGCCTTTGTTTTCTTTCAACCGGTGTTTTCTCTTCAAGATATTCGTCGGTTCCCCCTTCCAATTGTCTTTGTTTTTCCCACCCTCCCACACTCTTATTAACGGAGCTTGAGTCTCTTTCGAGCATCAGTGTCATTCGTGTGGAGACTCTTCAGTCTTTCGACAATTGTTTCAACCGGTGAATTCTCTTTTGTTTGACATTCTTCATCTCTTTTCCGGTGGACTCAATTCAAGTTTTTCGGGTTGATCATATTCTTTTCCTCGGCTCAAGTGTTTTCCCTGCTTGTTCGTCTCTCGCCAGTTTATCCTTCCGGAGTGCTCAAGACATCTCAGGAGATTCGTCTGTGCTCCAATTAATTCGAGGTTGTCACCTCATTCAAATATTTCAATTGTTCCAGTGCATCATTTATCTATTCAACAATCCTTTTTTTCAATGGTGTTTTTCTCTTTAGTGGGCCCTAACCCACAGGTCTTTTCCCAGGATCTTACCTGACCCTTCTAATTTCCCGGAGCTATTCTCAAAATCCTTTTCGAAGTTTGACAGAAGTATGAATTTCATCAATCAGATCTTTTCCAAGATCGATTTCAAATCATTTTCATTGTAGGCTGAACCTCTTCGCCTTTCATTCTCCCGGAGTATCTCAACAAATTTTGGTGGTGTTTCCCGTCGTCATTTGAAGACCGAAGAAGAGTTTTCCTCTAAATTTTGTCTTTTCTCCCGAAGATTAGTGGTTCCAACTTCATGTTATCCTCGCGAATTATGCCATTTGTCAAATATTCTTTTATTACCCATCCGGAGTATGTCAGGAGTTGTTTTTCCATTTCTTTTCACCGGAGGCCATTATTCCAGAAGAATTCTTCGTCCTCACATTCCAGCTATCACTATCCAATTATCCCGGCGTATCTGTCAAGTATTCTTTAATCAGCTTGTTATCTCTTTGTTCTTTTGCATCTAAATCCCCTCAAGCATATTTGTTCTTATAATTCTTTCCGGTGATTCATTCTCTTCCATCAGTCATTTTCTAATTCTTACGGTGGTTCGTTCAAGATCTTTTTCGTTGATTATCATTTTAATCCATTCGTTCTTTCCAATCCTAACGGTGGTTCATGAAGACTTTCTCAAGTTTTGGATTATATCCCCCTTAATATTTTTATAAAAGAATAAGTGGCATGCCAATTCCATTGTGTCACACCCTAGCTAGTTCATGCATTAGAGTGTTGCATCATGTCTATTTTTTTTCAACAGAAACCTGAAATGGGATTGCCAGA
Source organism: Aegilops speltoides (assembly GCA_021437245.1). Taxonomy (NCBI): domain Eukaryota; kingdom Viridiplantae; phylum Streptophyta; class Magnoliopsida; order Poales; family Poaceae; genus Aegilops; species Aegilops speltoides. The sequence continues at coordinate 104,536,572 of CM038145.1, forward strand.
ACTCCCAGCCCCCTCTGAAACAACTAGGGTTTACTAAAAATATTTTCGATGAACCTGAAATGCCCTTCTAAAATATCCATCATTTTTGTCTTGGTTCAGAAGCTTTGCCAAAAGTGATGCACAATTTCCTAGGTCATCCCAAGGTCTTTGAATTAAATCATAACTATTTGAATTTGGGCATTTAAAATTTATAAAATATCTCAAATGTCCAAATACTCCCAAACTAAAATGTTTCATGTTGGAAATATTCCAACAATGGACCAGGAGTAGTTTGGTGAATTTTAGAACCTTTCTGGTATTTTAAATAACTCAACAAAGTTGCAGAAAAATAGAAAAGGAAAAACAGAAAGCAAACTTACAGCACCGCTTAGCCGCCCACCACCCAGCCCACTGGCGCCCAGCCCACCATCAAGGCCAATGAGCTGCTTGTCGACCAGCAGTAGCGAGGTGCTCGACGGCGAGCACCGTATGGGTGCCACGCACCTGCTCGCCGTCTCGCCGTTTCCCTCGCCTTGCCACGTCGGGAATCGCCCCCTCGCTCTCTCCCGCACCCCCTAGACACCCCCGCTCCTCTCCAGTTCGTCTCCCTCGCTCCCCCACGCCATGGCCGACGCCACCGCCGCCGCACCACCGTCGTAGCCGCGTTCTCCGTCAACCCCACGCCGCGCCACCGTGTCCAGGAGCTCCGCCGCTGTCCACTACTTCGAGCTAGCCGAGCCCCGAGCGCTCGCGTGCCCCGAAGCCGCCGCACCAAGCTCGCCCGAAGCGCCACCGCCGGAGATCCCCTTCGCCGTCGCCGCCGCTGCAGCTCGTCCCCGACCACGCCGTCTGCACCATCGCGTCCGCTGTGAGCTTAGCTACCTCCCCGACCCTCTCTCTCTCGCTCCCGTGCACCACAGCGAGCGCACGAAGCTCACCTGCACGCGCCGTCGCGGACCTCGTCGCCGACGTGCTCCCGGCCATCCTCCGGCCTTCTCACCGTGTCCAACGCGTTCACCACGTCGCGTTGGAGCTAACCAAGCACTCCACGCACCTCACCGCACACCCCAAAGACGAGTTCGTTTCACCCGAGCTCGGTGGCGCCAAAGTCGCCGCCGGCGCCAACTCCGCCACCCCGAGCCCAATGGACCCGCCAAGAGCTGCGGTTCGTCCTCACCAGCACTCCGGTGGTCTCCGCGCCCCATTTGGTGGCGGAATGGCTAAAACCACTTCCGCCGCCGGCGTCGGCTGCCGGACTAAACGCCGATGGGTTTGACCCGGTTTTGACCACGGGTGGGCCAGGTTGACCCCGGGGTCTATGACATGTGGGCCCGACTGCTAATTAACCTAGTTTAGTTTTAATTAAATTCTAATTAAACTAACCCCATCGACATCACGGGGCCCACTGGTCAGTTTGACTGACCAGCCCGTTGACCTCGACGTCATCATGACGCAGGTCTTGACGTGATATTTAGATTACTGGAATTATTTTTACACAGGAAATTCCAGAAATTGTTTCAAACTTCAAAAATTCATATAAAATCAACCATAGCTCCAAATGAAACAAATTATATATGAAAAATGATCAGAAAAATCCAATCTTTCCATCTGTACAGGTTTCATGCATGTTTACAGAAGCTAACTTGCTGTTTATGGCAGAACAAGTTTAAGCACTTTAAATGATCATAATGGGTTTGGAAATTGCATCCATAGTTCAAAATGCTTCAAACTCATTTGGTCTTAGTTGCATTAGCCCAAAGCACTCATTTTGCCATGTCTCATTGCATGCATCATATTGTTGCATCTTGTTTGGTAATGCATGTGTATCGGTGTTCCTGCGGCAGGTTACGCCCCGAGGAGTACCGTGATAACCCCGACGAAGAACAATACCGTGTAACGACCCGTCGAACAAGCAACCAACCATTTGATCATATCGATAAAATCCCATGTTCTTGCTCCTGCTCTCGTTCTCGCATTAAGACAACGCGATTCAAACTGCTGTGTGCTGCGGTAGTTGAACCCATTTCCTCTGCATGACTGTCATTGCCACAAGAACTAGATGAAACCCACTAGCATGTGTAGGAGTTGATTGAGCCATATGATTGTGTTGTTCCTACCTTGCTATGCCTGCTATGCTTAGAGTCGTGTCGTCCGGTTCATCGGGTGATGGCTAGAGTGAAATGATCGAGTCGATGAGAGTAAGGTGTTGAACACGATTTGGTAAAGGTATCGATGAAAGGCCATGTAGGAGTACATGGTGGGTTGTTTCATTGAGGCCGTCCTTAAGCACTGAGATCTGTATGTGTGATTTAAGATTCAGCTACTACCATGCATTGGGCCCGAAACCAATGGACCCTCTCGACTTCTTATTCACCCTAGTCTTCGGTCCAGGAGTTGCAAGTAGTTTCTGGTGTTTGTAGCCTACTGGAGGCCGTGGACAGCGCTGACCATAGGGGTGGGCTGTGATGCGGTAGGTACGTGGCCGGGTGTACCGGATGCCCGTTTGGTATCCCGGGAACCCTGTTCACATCGTTTGGGGCTGTGAGCGAGACTTCGGCCGGAACTCCTCATAGATGGAACCCAAATAGGCGATAAACCTGGACTAGAGACTTAGGTGTCTAGGTAGGTCGTGGCCGACACCCACGTTGGGCTTCCGCTTGAAGGTTGCCGAGTACATGTCGTAAACGGCGATAAGTGGTGAGCGTGTATGAAGAAGTACACCCTGCAGGTTAACATCATCTATTCAATAGCGCGTCATGATAAGGACTACTTGGTTGCCTATACGGTTCATAGACAAGTAAATGGATACTACTAAAAGCCTCAAGATAAGCGTGAGTGCCGAGGATGGCTTCTCCGTAGGAAAGACGGGGTTGGATCCTCGGTGGTGTATTGAAATGATGAGTAGTGGACTCGAAAAGCAAAACCATTTCAAGTTGGTGTCTCGTAGGATAGCTTAGCCATGAGTCAAAGCTGGCTTGCTGCAATAACCCCACCAACCCTTCTTGATAATGTGCATGTATGTAGGGTCGATGTAAGTCTTCTTGAGTACCTTTGTACTCATGTTGCTTTAATTTACATTTTTCAAGATGCCACAAACCCTTCCGACGGGTTCTTCGTGAGACGTTGACATCGATTTAGTAGGCTAAGGCCTGTGGTGATCCTGCGGAGAAGGACCTCAGTAGTATAGGTAGGCTTACCCAAGCCTCTTTTATTTTACTAGTTGTCTGTACTCAGACAAAACACTTCCGTTGTTGGCTTGTATGCTTGTATGACTTGTATGTGGGTCGTGTGACCCGTACTTGTGTGTATGTTATGAATGGCTCTCTGAGCCTTTAAATAAAGTACTTGTGTCGTAGAGTCATGTTGTGATGCCTTGTTGTATTTGCACATATCGAGCATATTGTGTGTATGATTGAAATGCTTGGTATGTGTGGGATCTGACTATCTAGTTGTTTATCTTTAGTAGCCTCTCTTACCGGGAAATGTCTCCTAGTGTCTCCACCGAGCCATGGTAGCTTGCTCTTGCTCCGAACACTTAGGCTGGCGGCATGTGTCCTTCTTCGTTCTCGTGTCATCCCTTCGGGAAATGTCACGCATTGAGTACCGGAGTCTGTTAGTCCGCTACAGCCCGGTTTACCGGAGTCCTGCTAGCCCAGCGCTACAGCCCGGAACTTACTTGCTGTTGATCGACACGTTCCATGCTGGGTCATGGATGCCTGTCCCTGTAGGTCTGTGCCACTTTGGGTTTACGACTAGCCATGTCAGCCGGGCTCCTTTTCATATGGATGCTAGCGACACTATCATATCGTGTGCCAAAAGGCGCCAAACGGTCCCGGCCAAGGTAAGGCGACACCGTTGGGATACCGTGCGTGAGGCCGCAAAGTGATATGATGTGTTACTGAGCTAGATCGATGTGACATTGAGTCGGGTCTGACAGCGTTGGTATCGAGCCGGACTGCTGTAGGTTCTCCAAGCCAAACTGGTCGATGTTGAGTCTAGAAATGCTTTAGTTATATGTAGGGAATTGATTGTGGGATGGTACGTAAGGCTCTTTTTACTCCTTTATCTCATGATATTCGATCCGAGTCACCCATTCTTCCACCGGGGTTAAGGATTAGGACCTCTTCTCTCTGTTAGGCTCACGTGTTACTAATCAGTAGTACCTTGTAGGTTTGATGGTTACAAGCCTGATACAGTCTTATTATCCTGTTGTGCTACTAATTGGACCCAGAACTTGATATGAAGTTGTGGAGTGGTTATGCAATTCCTTGTGAAATGTCTCAATCCTTTGAGCATTTACAGTCGTTATACTGTCCAAATTCTGTTGGAAATTCTAATGTCTTTGCATTGTGGTTATGCTTCCAGATGGCCACTCGTGAGCAAAATCAAGTGGTTCGTCTGACCAGATGCATTGGGGTGACCGGTCATACAGCGATGCTAGTTCGGGTTATGATCGAAGCGGGATATCGTTGGTATCCCGAGTACACAGTTGAAGAACAGTATCGAGACTTTAATCAAAGTCGATCTTCTTTACCTTTGTCGGTGTTTCCCTCTTATCCTGGTTCCACCGAGGCCCTTCACAGCTCCTATGGGCTTGGTGTTACTATTGATATGGCGGTACAAGATGCTGCGTATTCTATGATGACCATTATACGAGCCAGATCGGGCTGCTCCGCAACACCGAATTCGGTATATGCCGAGTTCACTTCTGGGCGTTTGGTTATCTTCGAGCCATCTATGCCGATTCGATCGGAGGACTCCCTAACCCGTACTACCGCTGAGCTGCTCGAGGACAAGGACCGAGAGAGTCGGGCCTTGAGGATGGAGCTCTTCAATGCCCGTGCTTGATCACCGGGCTACCTTGACTCGTTTTGCACCGGCTGTTCAAGCTGGTTATATGGATATGAGAGATTTGTATCTGTCGGGGCTGCTCTGCGGACATGATGGATGGCGTGATGTGGGGGCATCACCCCACCTCGTGGTCCTCGCTTGCCACCGTTCAGAGGTCAAGACCTCACCCTTGTCCTTACGGTCCACAGCTCCCCGGACCGCCTGTTCCCGGACGATCATGTTGAACTCCTGTGTTACGGAGGAGACTTCTATGAGAACTACTACGGAGACGTCTGAGTTAGTAGTAGTCCCACTAGTATTATAATAGTTGTATTTCCACCGTCTGCGTGACTCGTGGAATATGACTTAGTGTGTACTAATCCGGAGGTGTAACAAAAATAATGTATAGGAGCTTGGTGTGCCTCCGATGAGATGTAATCTTCCTTTCACCGTAGTAGTACTTTGTTTGGTCTTGTACTAAACCTTGTATGGTGTGTGACGATGGAATAAAGAAGCAGTTTCTGTATCTACCATGTCATACGGATGATCATCTCGCATTCCGAGTTATCCATTACATTCTACACTTCTATGTCAAAATCTTGCCATCCTGGACTAAATCCTTGTCTTGTTTTCCTAGGATGGTTAACACCCGCAACAACCCTGCTCCGCCAGAGCAGCGAAGGCGATGGAGTTGGAGAAGCAAACCTGCCTCACCCTCCTTCTCGGCGAAGTTATGCTAGAGGTCGAGAGAAACAAACGGAGACCAACCGTTTGTTTGGAGCGTATCGAGCAGAACACAGCCCATCATCGGAGAAATAACTTGGTGTCGCTCGGTGACTTCATCAAGTTACACCCTCTTACCTTCCACCACTCCGTCGAGCCTCTCGACGCCGATGATCGGCTTCCCGCGAGATTACGCACAAGCTGCGTTACGCCTTTGGTAGCCGAGGCGGACAAGGTCACCTTTGCTGCATATCATCTCGAAGGCCCCGCCGATCTCGTGGGAGAATTATATGGCTATCGCCCGATTGGGCATGTCACTACTTGGGCAGAATTCAGCGAGGCTTTCCGTGAACATCACATTCGGAGGGTCTCATGGCTCGCAAACGTGAGGAGTTCTGCGAGCCACCCAAGGTCGTCTCTCCGTGGGCGCCTATAGTAGAGAGTTCGTAATCTCGCACGTTATGCAATCAAGAGGTCTCCATCGACGCCAAGAAACAGGCAAGGTTCCGCAAGGGACTTAGCCCGAACCGCCGAGATCTCCGCTCGCATGAGTGCACCTCTTTCCGAAGCTTGTTAACAAAGCCATCGGCACTGAAACTGGTCGACTGATTTGAAGCAACACGCAAGCATGGTCGTGATATGGGTTCCTCATCCGGTCTTTGGACCACGAAGCGCCGTGTGTGGGTGCCCAATCTTGCCTCGCCACCCAGATTCACACCGAGGCCATCCTTTCAGCGCCCTCGCCAAAGAAGATGCACCAGCTAGGCCCTATGGTGGACCAACCAACAACGCTCCTCGCGCCAGCCCGTGAACGTGCTTCAAGTGTGGGGAATCAGGCCACTACATGCGCGATTGTCCCTGCACCAACCCCAACCAGCCTGCAAAAGCTGTTGGCCGTGGCAAGCCAGCAGGAAAGGTGTTCTATGCCAAGCCACCACCGCACGCGGGCCATGTCAATTGTGTCTCACCGAGGAGGCCCAAGAGGATCCCAACGTCGTGCTCGATGCGCTTCTTGTTAATTGCCACCCGCATCCGTTCTTTTCGATCATCGAGCATCTCATTCATTCATATCCGAAAACTATGCTCGTTTGCATAACACCGCATTCTGTGACATGCCTTCCACCATGGAAATTTCTACTCCGGGTTCTAGATGGCAAACCTCTAGTGTAAGCCATGGAAATGAAATTCAGGTCGACAGACATGTCTTCCTTGCATCGTTAATAGCTCTCAAATCTTCGGATATAAATATCATCTTGGGTATGGACTGGATGTCAGCCCATCATGCCAAGATTGATTGTTTCTCTAGGACTGTTCAACTTACGCACCCCTCGGGAAAGATAGTCAATGTCTTGACCCGAATATCCAAGCGCCAACTATATTCTCTTAATGCCAGTCCATTGCCAGACCTCGAAGACGTTCCGGTAGTCCGTGACTTTCCGGATGTCTTTCCAGAAGAATTGCCAGGTGTCCCACCTGACAGAGATGTCGAGTTTGTGATAGAACTTATTCCAGGAACTGTCCCAATTTCTAGAAGACCCTATAAGATGGCACCCCTAGAACTAGCCGAACTTAAGAAACAACTCGATGAGGCCTTGCAAAAGGGTTTCATCCGTCCTAGTTCATCTCCTTGGGCTTGCCCCGTCCTCTTCGTCAAGAAGAAGGATGGTACGGACCGGATGGTTGTAGATTATCGACCCATCAACTTGGTCACAATTAAGAACAAGTATCCGCTCCCCAGGATCAACGATCTGTATGATCAGCTCGCAGGATCCTCAGTCTTCTCTAAGATGGATTTGAGGTTAGGCTACCATCAAATCAAAATCCGAAACGGAGACATTCCTAAGACGGCTTTTGTTACTCGTTATGGCCAATACGAGTACACCGTCATGTCCTTCGGTCTGACCAACGCCCCAGCCACATTCTCCCGGTTAATGAACTCAATCTTCATGGAGTATTTGGATAAATTCGTCGTGGTTTACCTCGATGATATACTCATCTACTCCAAGAACGAGGAAGAACATGCCGAACATCTAAGGCTAGTGTTGATGAAACTTCGAGAGCATCGCCTTTATGCCAAGTTTTCTAAATGCGAATTTTGGCTGCCAGAAGTGACCTATCTAGGGCATGTAATTTCTGGTAAAGGTATTGCTGTCAATCCCGAGCGAGTTCAAGCCGTCCTTAATTGGACTCCACCTCAGTCGGTTAAGCAAGTTCGGAGTTTCCTTGGCTTAGCGAGCTATTGTCGCCGCTTCGTCGAGAACTTCTCCAAAGTTGCTAAACCTCTAACCGAACTTCTCAAGAAGGATAAAAAGTTCGAGTGGATCCCACAATGTGAGCACAGTTTCCAAGAACTGAAAAGACGTTTAACTTCTGCTCCCGTGCTGGTACCACCAGATTTCTCTAAGGACTTTGTTATCTATTGCGACGCTTCGCGACAAGGACTAGGCTGTATTCTCATGCAAGATCGACACGTAATTGCTTATGGTTCACGGCAATTACACCCACATGAGGAAAACTACCCTACTCATGATCTAGAGCTTGCACTGTAGTCTATGCACTCAAAACCTGGCGACATTATCTTCTTGGTAATCGTTATAAATCTACACCGATCACCAAAGTCTGAAGTACATATTCACCCAACCAGATTTGAATCTCAGGCAAAGACGTTGGGTTGAGTTGATCTTAGATTTCAACTTAGGGATAACTTACACCCCAGAAAAGCCAACGTCATGGCTGATGCGCTAAGTCAGAATCTTATTGCAACAACCTGATGTTGCAACAAAGTCAACCACTTCTCCACGAGGAATTTCGGAAGCTCAACCTTCACATTGTTCCTCGAGGGTTCCTTTCCACCTTGGTGGCGAAACCTTCCCTTACGGATCAGATCATCAAAGCCCAAAAGGTAGATCCGGGAATTTCCCGCATCAAAAGAAACATCAAGAAAGGAGTTGCGGATTGTTTCTCCATTGATGATCAAGGAGTCGTATACTTCGGAACCCGCCTAGTGGTTCCTAAAGTACGAAACCTGCGGCGTTTGATCCTTAAGGAAGCTCATGAATCCCCTCTCACCATTCATCCCGGTGGCACTAAAATGTATCAGGACCTACGCCAGAGGTTCTGGTGGACTAGGATGAAGAGAGACATTGCTCAATATGTTGCTAACTGCGACGTTTGTCGTCGTGTAAAAGCAGAGCATCAACGGCCTGCTGGCACCCTTCAACCCTTAGCTATTCCTGAATGGAAATGGGATAAAATCAGTATGGATTTCATCACTGGTTTTCCCAGGACCAAGAAAGGGAATAATGCTATCCTTGTCGTTGTCGACCGCCTTTCCAAAGTAGCCCATTTCTTACCTGTTCGCGAGAGTATAACCGCTAGTCAGCTAGCAGACTTGTACATCTCCTGAATAGTGTCCCCTCATGGTGTTCCATTGGAAATTAACTCGGATCGAGGAAGCCTTTTCACCTCTCGATTTTGGGAAAGTTTCCAAAACGCTATGGGAACCCATCTTTCTTTTAGCACTTTTCACCCTCAATCAAGTGGTCAAGTAGAACGCGTCAACCAAATCCTAGAAGACATGCTTCGAGCTTACATTATCTCATTCGAATGGATTGGGAGAAATGCCTTCCATTTGCCGAATTTGCTTATAACAACAGCTATCAATCTAGCTTGGGCAAAGCACCTTTTGAAGTTCTCTATGGACGAAGGTGTTGAACACCTCTTAACTGGTCGAAACCGGGAAAGACAATTCTTTGGCCCGGATATGATCCAGAAGCGAAGAAACAAGTTCGCATCGTTCGTGAAAAGTTGAAAACAGCCCAATCTCGTCAAAAGAGTCAATATGACCGAAAACATAAGGCTATGACTTACGAGGTTGACGAGAAGGCTTATCTTGGTTACTCCTCCAAGGAACCCATCGTTTGATATCAAAGGCAAATTGGCTCCTCGCTACATTGGACCCTTTCGCATTCTTGCCAAGCGAGGGAAGTTGCCTACCAATTGGAACTACCTCCGCATCTCTCCAAAGTCCACGACGTCTTCCACGCTTCTCAACTCAGCGTTGCTTCTGGATCCTATCCGTGGAGTGGACCACGAAACACTTGATCTTCAAGATAATCTCACTTATCGAGAATATCCCGCTCGTATCCTCGACAAGCCGAGCGTACCACTCGACGGCATAATATCAAGTTTCTCAAGGTTCAATGGTCGCACCATTACGAGAAGGAAGCTACTTGGGAAAGGGAGGATCGTCTTCGACTTGAGTACCCGCCTCTTTCGGAGGAACCTAAATCTCGGACGAGATTCTTTTGAGTGGGGTGAGTTGTCACACCTAGCTAGTTCATGCATTAGAGTGTTGCATCATGTCTATTTTTTCAATGAAACCTGAAATGGGATTGCGTAACTCCCAGCCCCTCTGAAACAACTAGGGTTTACTAAAAATATTTTCGATGAACCTGAAATGCCCTTCTAAAATGTCCATCATTTTTGTCTTGGTTCAGAAGCTTTGCCAAAAGTGATGCACAATTTCCTAGGTCATCCCAAGGTCTTTGAATTAAATCATAACTATTTGAATTTGGGCATTTAAAATTTATAAAATATCTCAAATGTCCAAATACTCCCAAACTAAAATGTTTCATGTTGGAAATATTCCAACAATGGACCAGGAGTAGTTTGGTGAATTTTAGAACCTTTCTGGTATTTTAAATAACTCAACAAAGTTGTAGAAAAATAGAAAAGGAAAAACAGAAAGCAAACTTACCTGGCACCGCTAGCCGGCCCACCAGCCAGCCCACTGGCCGCCCAGCCAGCCACCATCAAGGCCAATGAGCTGCTTGTCGACCAGCAGCAGCTGAGGTGCTCGACGGCGAAGCACCGCATGGGTGCCACGCACCTGCTCGCCGTCTCGCTGTTTCCCTCGCCTTGCCACGTCGGGAATCGCCCCCTCGCGCTCTCCCGCACCCCCTAGACACCCCCGCTCCTCTCCAGTTCGTCTCCCTCGCTCCCCCACGCCATGGCCGACGCCACCGCCGCCGCACCACCGTCGTAGCCGCGTTCTCCGTCAACCCCACGCCGCGCCACCGTGTCCAGGAGCTCCGCCGCCGTCCACTACTTCGAGCTAGCCGAGCCCGAAGCTTCGCGTGCCCAACCGCCGCACCAAGCTTCGCCCGGCGCCACCGCCGAGATCCCTTCGCCGTCGCCGCCGCTGCAGCTCATCCCGACCACGCCGTCGCACCATCGCGTCCGCTGTGAGCTTAGCTACCTCCCGACCCTCTCTCTCGCGCCCGTGCACCACAGCGAAGCCGGCTCACTCGCGACGCGCCGTCGCGACCTCGTCGCCGACGTGCTCCCGGCCATCCTCCGGCCTTCTCACCGTGTCCAACGCGTTCACCACGTCGCGTTGGAGCTAACCAAGCACTCCACGCACCTCACCGCACACCCCAGCACGAGTTCGTTTTCACCCGAGCTCCGGTGGCCGCCAAAGTCGCCGCCGGCGCCAACTCCGGCCACCCCGAGCCCAACGGACCCCGCCAAGAGCTGCGGTTCGTCCTCAGCTGCACTCCGGTGGTCTCCGCGCCCCATTTGGTGCCGGAATGGCCAAAACCACTTCCGCCGCCACGTCGGGCTCGCCGGCGGCTAAACGCCGGTGGGTTTGACCACGGTTTTGACCACGGGTGGGCCCAGGTTGACCCCCCTGGGTCTATGACATGTGGGCCCAGCCCTGCTAATTAACCTAGTTTAGTTTTAATTAAATTCTAATTAAACTAACCCCATCGACATGGGGGCCCACTGGTCAGTTTGACTGACCAGCCCGTTGACCCCAGCGTCATCATGACGCAAAGGTCTTGTGTGATATTTAGATTATCGGAATTATTTTTACACAGAAATTCCGAAATTGTTTCAAACTTCAAAATTCATATAAAATCAACCATAGCTCCAAATGAAACAAATTATATATGAAAAATGATCAGAAAAATCCAATGTTTCCATCTGTACAGGTTTCATGCATGTTTACAGAAGCTAACTTGCTGTTTATGGCAGAACAAGTTTAAGCACTTTAAATGATCATAATGGGTTTGGAAATTGCATCCATAGTTCAAAATGCTTCAAACTCATTTGGTCTTAGTTGCATTAGCCCAAAGCACTCATTTTGCCATTTCTCATTGCATGCATCATATTGTTGCATCTTGTTTGGTAATGCTTGTGTATCGGTGTTCCTACGGCAGGTTCTGCCCCCGAGGAGTACCGTGATAACCCCGACGAAGAACAATACCCGTGCAACGACCCGTCAGGCAAGCAACCAACCATTTGATCATATCGATAAAATCCCATGTTCTTGCTCCTGCTCTCGTTTACTACATTAAGACAACGCGATTCAAACTGCTGTGTGCTGCGGTAGTTGAACCCATTTCCTCTGCATGACCTGTCATTGCCACAGTAACTAGATGAAACCCACTAGCATGTGTAGGAGTTGATTGAGCCATATGATTGTGTTGTTCCTACCTTGCTATGCCTGCTATGCTTAGAGTCGTGTCGTCCGGTTCATCGGGGTGATGGCTAGAGTGAAATGATCGAGTCGGTACGAGAGTAAGGTGTTGAACACGATTTGGTAAAGGTATCGATGAAAGGCCATGTAGGAGTACATGGTGGGTTGTTTCATTGAGGCCGTCCTTAAGCACTGAGATCTGTATGTGTGATTTAAGATTCAGCTACTACCATGCATTGGGCCCAAACCAATGGACCCTCTCGACTTCTTATTCACCCTAGTCTTCGGTCCAGAGTTGCAAGTAGTTTCGTGTTTGTAGCCTCATCGGAGGCCGTGGACAGCGCTGACCATAGGGGTGGGCTGTGATGCGGTAGGTACGTGGCCGGGTGTACCGGATGCCCGTTTGGTATCCCGGGAACCCTGTTCACATCGTTTGGGGCTGTGGCGAGACTTGGCCGAACTCCTCATAGATGGAACCCAAATAGGCGATAAACCCGGACTAGAGACTTAGGTGTCTAGGTAGGTCGTGGCCGACACCCACGTTGGGCTTCCGCTTGAAGGTTGCCGAGTACATGTCGTAAACGGCGATAAGTGGTGAGAGCGTATGAAGAAGTACACCCTGCAGGTTAACATCATCTATTCGAATAGCGGCGTCATGATAAAGGACTACTTGGTTGCCTATACGGTTCATAGACAAGTAAATGGATACTACTAAAAGCCTCAAGATAAGCGTGAGTGCCGAGGATGGCTTCTCCGTAGGAAGACGGGTTGGATCCTCGGTGGTGTATTGAAATGATGAGTAGTGGACTCGAAAAGCAAAACCATTTCAAGTTGGTGTCTCGTGAGGATAGCTTAGCCATGAGTCAAAGCTGGCTTGCTGCAATAACCCCACCAACCCTTCTTGATAATGTGCATGTATGTAGGGTCTGATGTAAGTCTTCTTGAGTACCTTTGTACTCATGTTGCTTTAATTTACATTTTTCAAGATGCCACAAACCCTTCCGACGGGTTCTTCGTGAGCGTTGACATCGATTTAGTAGGCTAAGGCCTGTGGTGATCCTGCGCAGGAGAAGGACCCTGTAGTATAGGTAGGCTTACCCAAGCCTCTTTTATTTTACTAGTTGTCTGTACTCAGACAAAACACTTCCGTTGTTGGCTTGTATGCTTGTATGACTTGTATGTGGGTCGTGTGACCCGTACTTGTGTGTATGTTATGAATGGCTCTCTGAGCCTTTAAATAAAGTACTTGTGTCGTAGAGTCATGTTGTGATGCCTTGTTGTATTTGCACATATCGAGCATATTGTGTGTATGATTGAAATGCTTGGTATGTGTGGGATCGACTATCTAGTTGTTTATCTTTAGTAGCCTCTCTTACGGAAATGTCTCCTAGTGTCTCCACCGAGCCATGGTAGCTTGCTACCGCTCCTAACACTTAGGCTGGCGGCATGTGTCCTTCTTCGTTCTGTATACATCCTTCGGGAAATGTCACGCATTGAGTACCGGAGTCCCGTTAGCCCTTCTGCCCGGTTTACGAGTCCTGCTAGCCCAGCTACAGCCCGAACTTACTTGCTGTTGATCGACACGCTCGATGTTTGGGTCATGGATGCTGTCCTCGTAGGTCTGCATGCCACTTTGGGTTTACGACTAGCCATGTCAGCCGGGCTCCTTTTCATATGGATGCTAGCGACACTATCATATCGTGTGCCAAAAGGCTAAACGGTCCCGGCCAAGGTAAGGCGACACCCGTTGGGATACCGTGCGTGAGGCCGCAAAGTGATATGATGTGTTACAGGCTAGATCGATGTGACATTGTGTCGGGGTCCTGACACATTGCTTGTCATTAATTTAAGTTGATGAAGGATAAGCATACAATAAATCTTATTCTTATTTCTCCAAGTGATTAATCCCTTCCTTTGGAGTTTGATCTTGATGAATAAATTCTAGCTCCAAGTGTTTTCATCTTTTCTTTTCCGGAGTTCAAATTTTCCTCGGCCATTTCGTTGAAACCTCCATCTAAATCATCGCAAGGCTTTAATCTTATTCTATTCATCCTTCAATTTTATCTCGTCATCCTATTGTTACCGGAGTTCTTCATGGTGGTTCGTCATGATTTAATTCATTCTTCAAGAGTACATCAAGATTCTTGTTGGTGGAGTTCAAGTATCTTTCTTCTCGTGTCTCGAAGTGTAATTAATTCTCCGTATTCTTTTGAAGTGGAGTTTTGCATTTCTTCATTCTTCTAAGCTATCCAATCATTTCCGTTTGTGGCCGGTTATCACCTTATGATCTTGAGATGTTACCTATAAGACCACAACAAGCTTTTTCTTTTCGTTGTTGATTTTCTCAACAACTCCGTTTAAACCTTCCTTCTAAAGATGCTTTCAATTTCATTCGTGGCACAAGTTGTCATTTTCTTCTCCGTTCTATTCATTCAACTCTTTCAATTCTTTCCGGAGGTTTTGTGTCATGTCTTCATCAAGTATCATTCCATCCACTCAAGCTCGTGTTCTATTCCTCCATGTTTCAGCCCGACTGCTGCCTAAATCCTTTCAGTCTTATTCGTTTCTTATCTCGTTCTAACCAGAGTGGTTTCATAGTCTACCTGATTCCGTGAGCTTTCGATTCTCGTCATTCTCGTTGTTCCTCTCTTCTTCTCGACTGTTCTCGATTCTTTGCTTCTTCTCTTGAGGTTTTGTTTCACCTCATCCCTTTTTCCTTCCGTCTCGGTCCTAAAATCTCGGGACGAGATCTCTTGTTAGTGGAGGAGTGTTGTAACGCCCTGAGTTCGATGCGCCAGGTGTCTGTCAGTTATTCGCCATAGTTGCCATGTCATTTGCTTGCGTGTTGCATTTTATCATGTCATCAAGTGCATCCCATTTTGCATACATGTCCATCTCATGCATCCGAGCATTTTCCCCGTTGTCCGTTTTGCAATCCGGCACTCCTATGTCATCCGGCGTCCCCTTCTTGTCTCCTGTTGTGAGCGGGTGTTAAACATTCTCGGAATGGATCGTGATTTGCCAAACGGCCTTGGTACACCACCGGTAGACCGCCTGTCAAGTTTCATTCCATTTGGAGGTCGTTTGATGCTCCAACGGTTAACCGGGTAGCCAAAAAAGCCTCTTTTGTGTGCAGCCCAACACCCCTCCAAAGTGGCCCAATAACCCATCCAACCCCCTTCCTTGCTCTCGGTCATTCGATCACGATCGTGTGGGCAAAAACCGCTCCTCATTTGGACACTCCTAGCTCCCTCTACCTATATATATGTGCATCCCCCCGATTTTTCGCGCAGATCAAACCCTAGCCAAATTCCTCCCCGCCACCGGACATGTCCGCCTCCGTGCTGGACGCGTCCACCGCCCGCCGCCACATCGCTCCAGCCTATCGGCGGCCGCCACGTCACCGCCGCTGCCGCTCTCCTCCAACCCGCGGCTGCCACCTGTCGCCGCCAGCTCCCACCACCACGCCAGGCCCTGCGGGCCCAGATCTGCCCGGCCGCCGCGCTGCCCGCAGCGCGCCTGCGTGCCCGCCGCCGCCTCGCCTCGCCTACCTACGCCGCCCGGTCGCTCCGCCGGCGAAGCCCTCCTGCCACCGCCAGCGCCCCGTGCCGCCCGCCCCATCGACCTCGCCCGCTGCCCGGCAGGCGCTGTGCCTCCCTCCGCCTGTCGCCGGAGAGCGCCAGCGCCGACCGCCCCTCGCCGTCCCAACCTGCACCGCCCGCCCGCGCGCCCTCAAGCTCCGCCGGGCCCAGCCGCGACCGGATCCGGCCGGGCCCCTCCTCCGGCGAGCTTCCCCGACCTCCCCGGCCCCATCTCCGGCGAACTCCGGCCCTACAACGATTTCCGTGCAAACCCGAGGTTGACCTCAAAAATTTCCCTAAGTCCCTAAATATTTGCATTTTCATGCCATGTTCAATGCTTCATAACTCCATGCGTACTGCTCCGTTTTGTGCGTGTAATATTTCAAATTGTTCGCTGTGAGATGCTCTTCATTTCATTCCATTGCGCCATGTTTGTTTGAGTTCATCTTGACGCCCTAATCATTTTTGCAAGAGTGCTATATGATATTAATTGTTGTATGTTAACAGAACTTGGTGATTTGTCATTTTTGTTGCATTTGATGTGTGCATCCTATGAGCATGAGCTCTACATGTGTTTTGTACTTCATCATGTCATCTTTGCTGTGGTGCAATCCATGTATTTTTGTGAGTCTTGTACTAAGTGTATCGAGCTCGTGAAGTAGGGTACTTGCTGTTACTGTTTTGCTAGTCTGAATCTGCTATATCATGTTGCTATGTAAACCTGCTGCTACAAGTCATTCTATGCATAATCTGGAGATGTTCTCTAAGGATGATTTGTTACACATGTCATGCTCTATCCATTTATGTCCCTGGTTGCATTTACAGCCTGCTGTAGCTTGTTGTTATCTTGCTCCAAACTTGCTAAATAATGTTGCTGTCAGTCTGTTAACATTAAGTTCAATGTTGCCATGATTGTTGCTAGTGATCCATGCACCCTATGAACTTGCTCTTGCCATGCTTAGCTTAATAAATATGTCTTCTTACTGTTTGTTGCCTTTCCATGCCATGTATTGCTCTGTGGTGAGTGGTTCAAGCTCACCAATATGCCTACTTATTGTTGTTCCTGCCATGTATGAATCTGTCATCACTTGCTATGTTGTCAGGACCCCGACTCAATGCCACATCGATCTAGCATGTAACACCTCATATCACTTTGCGGCCTCACGCATGGTATTCCCACGGGTGTCACCTTTCCTTTGCCCGGGACCGTTTGCGCCTTTTGGCACACGATATGATAGTGTCGCTAGCATCCATATGATAAGGAGCCCGGCTGACATGGCTAGTCGTAAACCCAAAGTGGCACAAACTTACGAGGACAGCATCCATGACCCAAAGATCGAACGTGTCGGTCATCACGAGTGAATCCAGTGTAGTAGCACTGGCTAGCAGACTCGTGAACTGGCTGAAGCGGCGAACAGGACTCGGTATTCATCGTGTGACATTTCCCGAAGATGAACACGAGACGAAGAAGAACACATGCCGGCCAGCCTAATTGTTCCGGAGCAGTAGCAAGCTACCATGGCTCAATGGAAGCACTAAGAGACATTTCCCGGTAAGAGAGGCTACTAAGGATAAACAACTAGATAGTCAGATCCCACACATACCAAGCATTTCAATAACATACACACAATATGCTCGATATGTGCAAATACAACATGGCATCACAACATGACTCTACAACTCTAGTATTTTATTCAATAGGCTCAGAGGACCGAGATATTACAAACATGGGTCTCACGACCCAGCATTCAGAGCATACAAGTCAAAGCACATGCGGAAGCTTAACATGTCTGAGTACAGACAACTACAAAATGAAAAAGGCTGAGAAGCCTGACTAACTACCAGATCCTGCCGAGGCACAAGATCTTAGCTGAGGTAACAAGCTAAACATCGAAGTTCACGCGGAACTACTAGTGAGACTGAAGTCTCTCTGCAAAAACATAAAATAGGCAAACGTGAGTACAAATGTACCCAACAAGACTTACATCAGAACTAAATACATATGCATCATTATCAACAAAGGGGATGGTGGGGTTTAACTACAGCAAGCCAGCTTTGACTCAGTGGCTATCCTGTACTACGACTGCAAGTAACTCTTTTGAGGCGGCGCACACGAGTCCACTTATTCACCATATCAATACACCATTATGGATCCGCTCCCGTCTCCCTACGAGAACGCCATCCATAGCACTCATGCTTATCTTGCGTATTTTAGAGTATCCACTTTCACTTGTCTATGAACTGTACAGGCAACCCAGAAGTCCTTTACCGCGGACACGGCTATTCGAATAGATGATCTTAACCCTGCAGGGGTGTACTTCTGTAACGCCCTCGATGCGGCTATATCTCCCACGTGTTGAAGCACGACTTAGAGGCATAACCGCATTGAAAGCAATGTCGCAAGTGAGGTAATCTTCACACAACCCATGTATTACATAAGGGAAAGAGATACATAGTTGGCTTACAATCGCCAATTCACACAATACATGAATAAAGCATTACATCATCCAGATACAATCAAGGTCCGACTACGGAACCAAAATAAAAGAAGAACCCCAAATGCGACAAAGGTCCCCGATCAACCCCAACTGGGCTCCACTACTGATCAACTAGAAAGAAACAACACAAAGGGCAAGATCTTCATCGAGCTCCTCCTTGAGCTTGGTTGCGTCCACCGCCGGTAACATAGGCACCGCAAACTGGTTTTGAAGTATCCGGTGAGCCACAGACTCAAAGAATCCCATTACCATGGGTATCAAGACTAGCAAAGCTTAAAGGGCAAGGAAGGGGTAAAGTGGTGAGGTTGCAGCAGCGGCTAAGCATGATATGGTGGCTAACATACGCAAGTAAGAGCGAGAAGAGAACAAGCGGAACGATCGTGAAGCTAGCAATGATCAACAGGTGATCTTGAACACCTACTTACGTCAAACATAACCCAGAAACCGTGTTCACTTCCCGGACTCCGCCGAGAAGAGACCATCACGGCTACACACGCGGTTGATGCGTTTTAATTCAGATCTGGTGTCAAGTTATCTACAACCAGACATTAACAAATTCCCATCTGCCACATAACCGCGGGCACGGCTCTCGAAAGTTTATACCCTGCAGGGGTGTCCCAACTTAGCCCATGACAAGCTCTCGCGATCAACGAAGAATAGACCTTCTCCCAGAAGACCCGATCGATCTCGGAATCCCGGTTTACAAGACATTTCGACAATGGTAAAACAAGACCAGCAAAGCCGCCCGATCGCCGACAATCCCGATAGGAGCTGCACATATCTCGTTCTCGTGGCAACACCGAATGAGACATCCTCTGAGTAAAACCAGACCTCGAGTTTCCCGAGGGGCCCCGCAGTACTCGGTTCGACCAACACTTAGACAAGCACCGGCCGGGGGCTAAAATAAAGATGACCCTTGGGTTGGCCGACCCAAGGGAAGGGTATAGGTGGTGGTGAGGCAAATGGTAAAACCAAGGTTGGTCCTTGCTGGACAAGTTTTATTCAAATCGAACTGTCAGGGGGGTCCCATAAATCACCCGACCGCGTTAGGAACGCAAAATCCGGGAACATAACACCGGTATGACGGAAACTAGGGCGGCAAGAGTGGAACAAAACACCAGGCATAAGGCCGAGCCTTCCACCCTTTACCAAATATATAGATGCATTAATAATATAAGAGATATTGTGATATCCCAACAAAACCCTGTCCACCATGGAGAAATCTTCAACTTCACCTGCAGCTAGCAACGCTATAAGAGGGGCTGAGCAAAAGCGGTAACATAGACAAGCAACGGTTTGCATAGGAAAGGTGTCAAAGGTTAGAGGTTCATGGCAATATGGGATGGCTTGATAAACAGGTAATAGGTAGCGCAGCATAGCGATGGAACGAAACAACTAGCATAGCAATGATAGTAGTGAGATCCAGGGTAGCGGTCATCTTGCCTGAAATCCCGCTAGGAAGAAGAACGAGTCCATAAATAAGACGAACGGATGAAGCTGAACCAACCGTAGACGAACGAATCCTCACGATCGCAACGAAACAGGAACTAACAAGAAGAAGCACACAACATAGGTAAACACACCACACATGAACAAGGCATGATGCACAACAAGAATGATGCATGACCAAGCTACAGGAAGCTACTCATGGCAAGAGATGATGCATACAAGAGCAACACATCAAGGCAAGTTTAAATGAGGCCGGGAACAACATATAACAATTCCGGTAAGTCCTCATATGCAAATTTTGAAATTGGTCCAGAACTGAATAAACATTATGTTCAAGTTTTTAAACAGCAAGTTAAGATGCACCAAGATGATCTACACGAAATTCTAATCAAGTTACATATAAAGTTCATTAGATTCGGAGCTACGGCCTAGAAGATATGAGTAAAACAAGTTAAACATGGCATTGATGCAAAATGCACCCAAACATCAAGCAAACACACTAAAACAAGGATGCAACATGATAATATGAAATAACATGCAAAATCAAGCAAGTATCATATAGAACACACTCAAAACGGAGCAACGGTGCAACACCCACACACTATACAAGTCATAGCCATAATCTGTCCATAACAGCAACTAGGCATCTTACAAACATCAAAACAACATGCTACAGCACCCCAACATAATAACAAAAGGCATGGGCATGAAGTACAGGTAAAGCATAACAAAACATGAACACTGAGCTATCTCCAGAAATCACTAGAACATGCTCAAAAACACATGGAGATATTGCAAATAATAACAGCTTTAGACTTTAGCGTAAATAACATCGAAGTTGCAATGTTTAGAGCAAGCAAACAACATGTTACAGGAACTTATCATGGCAAACAAAGGCATGGCATGAATCTACTGATAGCATAGATCAAAAGACCCTTACTGACCATGAGCCAAAAAGGCATAGAAAATATGATGGCACCCATGTAAACATGGCAAGTTATATTACAGATTCATACATGGCAGGAACAACAATAAGTAGGCATGTTCGTGAGCTTGAACCACTCACCACAGAGCAATACATGGCATGGCAAGGCAACCAACAGTAAGAAGGCATGTTTATGAAGCTAAGCATGGCAAGAGCAAGTTCATAGGGTGCATGGATCACTAGGAAAACACATGGGAACAAGTGAACTTAATGTTAACAGGCTGACAGCAACATTTCCAAGCAACTTTAGAGCAAGATTACAACATGTTCCAGCAGGCTATATTTGCAACCAAGGGCATGAATGGATAGAGCAAGACATGTAGATCAAAACATGTTTATGGAGCATCTCCAGTTTATGCATAGAACAACTAGTAGAAGCATGTTAACATAGCAACAAAATATAACAGAATCTGTCAGGAAAACAGCAATAGCAACTACCCTACTTAGCAAGCTTGATACACTCAGCACACAACTCACAAAAATACATGGTATACACCCCTGGAAAGATGGCATGGCATAGATCAACATACATGTAGACATCAACCTCATAGGATGCACACATCAATCATGGCAAAATGATAAAACGACAAGTTATAATAGCCAGTTTGAGATTAACATCAACATGCACTCTTCCAACAGCATTTTGGGCATCAATATGAGCTCAAATGAAAATGATGCAATGGAATGAAATGATCTACTCGTCGAGGCGAACAATTTGACATATTACACGCACGAAACGGAGCTACGGGTGCAGAGATGTGATGCTATGAACATGGCATGATTATGTAAGAAATCTGGGGGACTTAGTGGGAAAACGGGGTCAACCTCTTGCACGGACTTTGATGTAGCGCGGATCTCGCGGAGACGAGGAGGAGGACGGCAGCGGCTCGGGCGGTCGGAGATGCTTGGGGCGATCCGGCGGCGCTGCCCGGATCTGGCCGGAGGCGGCGCGGGCGACGAGGGGCGGCGGGGCGAGCGCATGGAGGCGGCGGCGCCATGGCGTGGTGGAGCTCCGGCGAGGAGCTCCCAGCGGCGTGGTGGAACAGCGTGGCGGCGGCGGTGCGGGACCTCGCGGGCGGCGGCGGCGCGCGCGCTGCGCGGCGGCGCGGCGCGCGGCGGCGGCGCGGCGAGCGCGCAAGCCTGGCGGTTGCCGGCGGGAGCGGCGCCGACACGGGAGCGGGCTGCCAGCGGCGGCGGCTCCCGGTGAGCTGCGGCGCGCAAGGCGGCCGAACTGCTCGCAGGGCCGCTGATGGGCCCTGCTGGCCAGGCGCTTGGGGGCGGGCGGCGGTGACGTGGCGGCGCGAGAGTGGAGGAGGAGGCGGCGGCGCTGACATGGCAACCTCGATTCGCGGGGTGACGCGCGGTGGGCGCGTCCGTATGGGGCGGACACGTCCGGGCGGCGAGAGGGAATTTTAGGGTTTCGGGAAATCATCTGCGAATTTGGACGGAGGCACATATTTATAGGTAGAGGGAGCTAGGAGAGTCCAAATGAGGAGCGGTTTCGACCACGCGATCGTGATCGAACGCATCGAGAGCATGGAGGGAGTTTGCTGGGCTTTGGGCCACTTTGGAAGGGGTGTTGGGCTGAAACAAAAGAGGGCTTTGCGGTTACCCGGTTAACCGTTGGAGTATCAAACGACCTCCAAGTGGCACGAAACTTGACAGGCGGTCTACCGGTGCTATACCAAGTCCGCTTGGCAAACCTCGGGCCATTCCGAGAAAGTTTAACACCTGCTCACAAAAGGAGAGAAGAAGGGGACGCCGGATGACATAGGAGTGCCGGATTGCAAAACGGACAACGGGGAAAACGCTCGGATGCATGAGACGAACACGTATGCAAAATGAAATGCACATGATGACATGATATGAAATGCATAAGATGACATGGCAAAGTGCAACACGCAAGCACATGACATGGCAACGACGGCGAATAACTGGCGGACACCTGGCGCATCGGATCCGGGGCGTTACAACACTCCACCACTACGAGAGGATCTCGTCCCGAGATCTAGGATGGCACCGGAGGGTAAACGGAAGAGGAAGAGAAGAGGTAAAACTAAGTTGCTTCTTTGACCAATGAGTGAAACCAAAGAACCTTGAGAGGTTGAACAAATTGAAAGAAACAAAATAACGGAGATGACCAAGATTGCAAACAATTCGTTGGCCAAGAGGAACAAGGAATATGATGAGAACCAAGAGGTTTAGTGATAAGATAGATATTGAAACCACTCCGGTTAAAACTAGATAGAGAAGGAATAAGATTGATATAATTTGGGCAGCACTCCGACTGAAAGAAGAAGGAAAACTAGATAGGATGAGATGATATTGAGGAGATGATACAACACTCCGGTTGGAAATGGAGGAATAGAATTAGAACTTGGCAAAATGAACGCACTTGGATGAGACTCCGGTTAAAAGAGGAACGATAGACACAACACTCCGGTTGAATGGATAACCAAGGAAAAAGGAACATGATCTTGGAAAAACGAGACTATTGGACGAAGGGAGCAACTTCACAATGCCTCCGGGACGGATGAATAGAAGATAGATCATCGGAATAAGAGAACGGAGAAGGAAATGCCAACTTCTACCACAATTGAATTTGGAAGGCATCCTTGCAAGAAGGTTAGAATAGAGTTGTTGGAAGACCAACAACGAAAAGAATAAGTTTGTAGTGGGCATATGGAAACATCTCAACATTATGAGGTGACATCCGGCCACTAACGGAAACAATTGCTTGCTTGAGATTAACGAAGAGATGAAAGCTTGTTCCATCAAGATGGAAAAGAGATAACTTGGGTCATTAATAAGCACCAAAACAGCAACATTCCTTAGGGAAGGCTTTAGGTGAGGTATAACCCAATATAACACCGCCTCAAAAGAAAAGGTAGAAAGAATTGCACTTCGGAATGCAAGATGAAGAAAGCTTGAGCTCCTTAGGAAAGAATCTCGATGAAAACTTTGAGAAGGGAATTAAATCCTTGATGAACCATCATGTAGAACCTCGATGAAGAACTCTGGTAAACAAAAGGAATGAAAAGAAAGAGAAATTAAAAACACAAGGTGAATCCTTGCAATGATTTAGATGGATCTCCGTGATAATTAGAGCTTGGAACTCCGGGAAAAAGAGAAGATGAAACACATGAAACCGAGAATTTTAAGGGCCTCCGGAATAAGGAATTAATCACTTGGATGAACAAGAATAAGAATTATGTTATGCTTATCCTTCACCAATTAAATTGATGACAATCAACGGATTTGGCATACTACTTATTCTCATAGAAAGGATCAAGCGAGATATAGCACAAACTTGGGAATATCTTCAACGGACCACCGGTAGGATTGGAAAGAACGAATGAATTAAATGATAACGAAAGAGGTGAAATCTTGAACGAACCACCGTAAGAATTGAAAATAAACGTAGCAAAGGCACAATTCACTGGGAAGAATTGGAAAACAAATGAAGATATTTGAGGGGATTTAGATACATGAGAACGAAGAGAACATGAACTGATTAGAGGATATTTGAACGAATTACCGGTAAGATTTGGAGAACGATAGCTACACGCTGAGAATGAAGAATTATGACATGATGGCCTTCAGAGGAAAGAAATGGAAACAACTCATGAGATGCTCCGGATGGTAAGAAAAGAGTTGTCTCAATCGAAAGCAATTATGAGAGGATGGCATCAAGCTAGGACCATGAATCTTGAAGAGAATGGAGCAAGATTCAAGAGAAATCCTTCTTCGGTCTTCAAATGTTGAGAATGAAGATGAGAACCACCATGAATTGATTAGATACTATGGGAGAATGAAAAACAAAGAGGTTGAGCCAACACTGAAAAAAAATTGAAAGATCTTGGAGAAAAGCATTTGACTAATGATAACTCATTCTTACGTCAAACTTGGAGAAGAATTTAGGATAGCTCTGGGAAAATAGAAGAGTCAGGTAAGATCCTGGGAAAAGACCTGTGGGTTAGGGCCCACTCAAAAGAACACCGTTGAAAAGATTTAAAAGATATGTTGCACCGGTTTAATTAAATGACTTGAATGAGATACCAATCTCGAAAGAGCTTGAACGAATGCAGAGTGGAAACATGAATCTTCGAGATATCTTGAGCACTCCGGAATAAAAAATAGCGAGAAGTAGAATGATAATGAGGTGCACCGGTATGAGAAGACATTGAAATGAGGAAAAAGGTATGATCAACAAAACTTGACTTGAATCCACCGGAGAAGAGAAAGGAATGACGAATGACGAACTAGTAGAACATCTTCTTGAGAACCACCGGGTAAGAACATTGACGGAAAAGAATGGAGAAACTTCACAAAAATAAAAGGATACTTGGTAAAGAAATCTTAGTCCTTGAAGAAAAAGGGTGGGTGGGCGGGTAAAAACAAAGGCAACTTGGAGACGGATGAAAAAAACACCGTTGAGAAAACTTAGAATTGATCTCACAATTGTTGAAATGATCAGATCCACTTGAAGAGAAGCACACCGGTTGGAAAGAATTGACATGACAACCTCAATGATCAAAAGGATTAGTACTCCCATAGAAATATGAGAACACCATTTAGGAAAGGTATGGATTCAACACTTGACATCGAAGCAACTCGAATACCACAAATTAAAAAAAACAAAGGATTTGGCTTGCAGAATAAGCCGGAACAAATACATATGATAGAGATTTACCCAATCCCATATCATGCATCTGTCGGAAAGATATTCTAGGAGCTACTTGAATTCCCACCTATAAAACTCCCAAACTTTCGGTTATGCAATCTGGTGTTGGGGATACAGGAAGCAATATATCTCACCCAAACTAACAATCCCTACATCCATTGTATCCATCCGTCAACACATAACCAAGAAACCTTCGAAATCGTGTACCTCAACCTTGAAAAGCATCCGATATATGAGTCATGGCAATACTCCGTACTCACCTCGATCTTTGGGTTATCGGGTTATCTCACCAACAAGCGCATAAAAGAGATTTTCGATGTCGGCGACTAAACTCGGTATTCCAGAACTGCAACGATAAAATTATGACGACAACACCTCGAGCTCAACTCCCGGGACACTTCCACTAAACCCCGACAGAGGCACCAAGACAATGTTCTCATCATAAAACCATCGAACGATTCCAAGATACCCGCGTGATCCTAAAAAAATTTAGTGAAATTTGAGAAGAGAAGAGTCAAAACTCTACGTCGGAAGCCTTACCAGAGCGATGAAGAGACCGGGAGTAAAAATAATTCCTAACTCTCCGATATATATAATCCTAAATGACTCAAAACATTTTTCTAGACACAACTCGGCCGCTAAAAACGATCAAGCAGTGGGGCTCCTAAGGTCAGGGAAGGCTCTGATACCAAACTTGTAACGCCCTCGATGCGGCTATATCTCCCACGTGTCAAAGCACGACTTAGAGGCATAACCGCATTGAAAGCAATGTCGGAAGTGAGGTAATCTTCACACAACCCATGTATTACATAAGGGAAAGAGATACATAGTTGGCTTACAATCGCCACTTCACACAATACATGAATAAAGCATTACATCATCCAGATACAATCAAGGTCCGACTACAGAACCAAAATAAAAGAAGAACCCCAAATGCGACAAAGGTCCCCGATCGACCCCAACTGGGCTCCACTACTGATCAACTAGAACGAAACAACACAAAGGGCAAGATCTTCATCGAGCTCCTCCTTGAGCTTGGTTGCGTTACCTGCTCGGTAACATAGGCACCTGCAAACTGGTTTTGGAAGTATCTAGTGAGCCACGAGGACTCAGCAATCCCATTACCATGGGTATCAAGACTAGCAAAGCTTAAAGGGTAAGGAAGGGGTAAAGTGGTGAGGTTGCAGCAGCGGCTAAGCATGATATGGTGGCTAACATACGCAAGTAAGAGCGAGAAGAGAACAAGCGGAACGGTCGTGAAGCTAGCAATGATCAAGAGGTGATCCTGAACACCTACTTACGTCAAACATAACCCAGAAACCGTGTTCACTTCCCGGACTCCGCCGAGAAGAGACCATCACGGCTACACACGCGGTTGATGCGTTTTAATTCAGATCTGGTGTCAAGTTATCTACAACCGGACATTAACAAATTCCCATCTGCCACATAACCGCGAGCACGGCTCTCGAAAGTTTATACCCTGCAGGGGTGTCCCAACTTAGCCCATGACAAGCTCTCGCGATCAACGAAGAATAGACCTTCTCCCAGAAGACCCGATTAGTCTCGAATCCGGTTTACAAGACATTTCGACAATGGTAAAACAAGACCAGCAAAGCCGCCCGATGCGCCGACAATCCCGATAGGAGCTGCACATATCTCGTTCTCAGTGCAACACCGGATGAGACATCCTACGAGTAAAACCAGACCTCGAGTTTCCCCGAGGGGGCCCCGCAGTCTACTCGGTTCGGACCAACACTTAGACAAGCACTGACCCGGGGTGGCTAAAATAAAGATGACCCTTGGGTTGGTCGACCCAAGGGAAGGGTATAGGTGGTGGTGAGGCAAATGGTAAAACCAAGGTTGGGCCTTGCTGGACAAGTTTTATTCAAAGCGAACTGTCAGGTTGGGTCCCATAAATCACCCGACGGCGTTAGGAACGCAAAATCCGGGAAAATAACACCGGTATGACGGAAACTAGGGCGGCAAGAGTGGAACAAAACACCAGGCATAAGGCCGAGCCTTCCACCCTTTACCAAATATACAGATGCATTAATAATATAAGAGATATTGTGATATCCCAACAAAACCCTGTCCACCATGGAGAAATCTTCAACTTCACCTGCAGCTAGCAACGCTATAAGAGGGGCTGAGCAAAAGCGGTAACATAGCCAAGCAACGGTTTGCATAGGAAAGGTGTCAAAGGTTAGAGGTTCATGGCAATATGGGATGGCTTGATAAACAGGTAATAGGTAGCGCAGCATAGCGATGGAACGAAACAACTAGCATAGCAATGATAGTAGTGAGATCCAGGGTAGCGGTCATCTTGCCTGAAATCCCGCTAGGAAGAAGAACGAGTACAGAAATAAGACGAACGGATGAAGCCGAACCAACCGTAGACGAACGAATCCTCACGATCGCAACGAAACAGGAACTAACAAGAAGAAGCACACAACATAGGTAAACACACCACACATGAACAAGGCATGATGCACAACAAGCATGATGCATGACCAAGCTACATGAAGCTACTCATGGCAAGAGATGATGCATACAAGAGCAACACATCAAGGCAAGTTTAAATGAGGCCGGGAACAACATATAACAATTCCGGTAAGTCCTCATATGAAATTTCGAAATTGGTCCAGAACTGAATAAACATTATGTTCAAGTTGTTAAACAGCAAGTTAAGATGCACCAAGATGATCTACACGCAATTCTAGTCAAGTTACATATAAAGTTCATTAGATTCAGAGCTACGGCCTAGAAGATATGAGTAAAACAAGTTAAACATGGCATTGATGCAAAATGCACCCAAACATCAAGCAAACACACTAAAACAAGGATGCAACATGATAATATGAAACAACATGCAAAATCAAGCAAGTATCATATAGAACACACTCAAAACGGAGCAACGGTGCAACACCCACACACTATACAAGTCATAGCCATAATCTGTCCATAACAGCAACTAGGCATCTTACAAGCATCAAAACAACATGCTATAGCACCCCAACATAATAACAAAAGGCATGGGCATGAAGTACAGGTAAAGCATAACAAAACATGAACACTGAGCTATCTCCAGAAATCACTAGAACATGCTCAAAAACACATGGAGATATTGCAAATAATAACAGTTTCAGACTTTAGCAGAAATAACATCAGGTTGCAATGTTTAGAACAAGCAAACAACATGTTACAGGAACTTATCATGGAAAACAAAGGCATGGCATGAATCTACTGATAGCATAGATCAAAAGACCCTTACTGACCATGAGCCAAAAAGGCATAGAAAATATGATGGCACCCACGTAAACATGGCAAGTTATATTACAGATTCATACATGGCAGAAACAACAATAAGTAGGCATGTTCGTGAGCTTGAACCACTCACCACAGAGCAATACATGGCATGGCAAGGCAACCAACAGTAAGAAGGCATGTTTATGAAGCTAAGCATGGCAAGAGCAAGTTCATAGGGTGCATGGATCACTAGGAAAACACATGGGAACAAGTGAACTTAATGTTAACAGGCTGACAGCAACATTTCCAAGCAACTTTAGAGCAAGATTACAACATCTTCCAGCAGGCTATATTTGCAGCCAAGGGCATGAATGGATAGAGCAAGACATGTAGATCAAAACATGTTTATAGAGCATCTCCAGTTTATGCATAGAACAACTAGTAGAAGCATGTTAACATAGCAACAAAATATAACAGAATCATCAGAAAACAAAGAACAACAACTACCCTACTTAGCAAGCTTGATACACTCAGCACACAACTCACAAAAATACATGGTATACACCCCTAGAAAGATGGCATTGCATAGATCAACATACATGTAGACATCAACCTCATAGGATGCACACATCAATCATGGCAAAAATGATAAAACAGCAAGTTATAACAGTTTCAGCAGATTAACATCAACATGCACTCTTCCAATAGCATTTCGGGCATCAAGATGAGCTCAAATGAAAATGATGCAATGGAATGAAATGATCTACTCGTCGAGACGAACAATTTGACATATTACACGCATGAAACGGAGCTACGGGTGCAGAGATGTGATGCTATGAACATGGCATGATTATGTAAGAAATCTGGGGGACTTAGTGGGAAAACGGGGTCAACCTCTTGCACGGACTTTGATGCAGCGCGGATCTCGCCGGAGACGAGGAGGAGGACGGCCAGCGGGGCTCGGGGCGGCCGGAGATGCTTGGGGGGGGGCCGGATCCGGGCGGCGCCGGCTCGGATCTGGCCGGAGGCAGCTAGGGCGACGAGGGGCGGCGCGGGCGGAGGCGCATGGAGGCGGCGGCGCCATGGCATGCTGTGGAGCTCCGGCGAGGAGCTCCCGGCGGCGTGGTGGAACGGCGTGGCGGCGGCGGTGCGGACCTGCGGCGGCGGCGGCGGCGCGCGTGGCGCGCAGCGTGGCGCGGCGGGCGCGGCGGAGGCGAGGGGCGCCAGGCGGTTGCCGGCGGGGAGCGGCGCCGGCACGGGAGCGGGCTGCCAGCGCGCGCGGCGGCTCCCGCGAAGCTGCGGCGGCGGCGGCGCCCGCCGAACTGCTGCAAGGCCGCGATGGGCCCCATGGGCAGCGGCGGCGCGCGAGACGGGCGGCGTGGCGTGGCGCGAGAGTGGAGGGAGGCGGCGGCGCTGACATGGCAGCCCCTGATTCATCGGGGTGACGCGGCCGGTGGACGCGGCCGGCGCGGGCGGACACGTCCGGCGGTGGAGAGGGGAATTTTTAGGGTTTCGGGGGAAATCATCTGCGAATTTGGACGGGAGGCACATATTTATAGG
Organism: Aegilops speltoides; assembly: GCA_021437245.1. Lineage (NCBI taxonomy): Eukaryota > Viridiplantae > Streptophyta > Magnoliopsida > Poales > Poaceae > Aegilops > Aegilops speltoides. Next base: position 104,566,591 of record CM038145.1, read on the forward strand.
TAGAGGGAGCTAGGAGAGTCCAAATGAGGAGCGGTTTTCGGCCACGCGATCGTGATCGAACGACCGAGAGCATGGAGGGGAGTTTGCTGGGCTTTGGGCCACTTTGGAAGGGGTGTTGGGCTGAAACAAAAGATGGCTTTGCGGTTACCCGGTTAACCGTTGGAGTATCAAACGACCTCCAAGTGGCACGAAACTTGACAGGCGGTCTACCGGTGCTATACCAAGTCCGCTTGGCAAACCTCGGGCCATTCCGAGAAAGTTTAACACCCGCTCACAAAAGGAGAGAAGAAGGGGACGCCGGATGACATAGGAGTGCCGGATTGCAAAACGGACAACGGGGAAAAGGCTCGAATGCATGAGACGAACACGTATGCAAAATGAAATGCACATGATGACATGATATGAAATGCATAAGATGACATGGCAAAGTGCAACACGCAAGCACATGACATGGCAACGACGGCGAATAACTGGCGGACACCTGGCGCATCGGATCCGGGGCGTTACAACTTCTTCACACACGGTCTCGCCACTTACCGCTATGTACACGTCATGTATCTTGGCAACCTTCAAGCGGAAGCCTGGCGAGGGAGTCGGCCATGACCTGACTAACCACACAAGTCTCTCGTCCAGGTTTATCGCCTATTCGGGTTCCATCCGTAAGGAGATCCGGCCGGGGTGTCGCTCACGGCCCCAAATGATGTGTGCAGGGTTCCCAAGCCCACCATCCGGGTGCCACTTAGTACACCGGGCCACTGTGCCTAGTCTGTCGCAAACCCACCTGTACCGGGTGCCACTTGGTAGACTACTAACACTACCTACAAACACCAGAAACTAGTTGCGACTCCTGGACAGAGATCAAGTCGGATAATAAGTCGAGAGAGTCAATTAAGGATCCCAATGTGTGGTAGTAGCTGTTCATGGATCACAAACACAGAACTCAGTTCCTGAGGATGGCTGCAATGAGACAACCCACCATGTACTCCTACATGGCCTCTCGCCGCTACCTTTACCAAATCATGTTCACACACTTAGCTCTCAACAATAGGACATGTTCACCGCATTCCAATTCATCCCTGATGAATCAGACCTGACTCAACTCTAAGCAATAGCAGGCATGACAAAAGAGCATGAATGAGTAGGCACATCAGGGCTCAAACAAATCCTACTCATGCTAGTAGGTTTCATCTATTTACTGTGGCAATGACAGGTCATGCAGAGGAAAGGGGTTCAACTACCGCAGCATGTAACAGTTGAATCGTTGTTGCCCTAATGCAGTAAAAGAGAGAAGGAGCGAGAGAGTGGGATTGTATCGGAATGAACAAGGGGGTTTTGCTTGCTTGGCACTTCTGAAGATAGTATAGCTCTTCATCGGTGTCATCAATCACATCGTCGGCACACATCTACTGAGAGGGGATAAACACCGACAAACAAAGAATAAACACAATCAATGCAATGCGACAATATGATGCATGATCATGACATGGCAATATTCTGTGATTTGGGCTAATGCAACTAGAAAACAGATTAAATGAAGTTGATTTGTCCTAAACAGTAGCCATAAGTTGTTCTAACATGCATGAAAATGGTACAGATGGATAGATTGGATTTTTCTGATCATTTTTTCATATATAATTTGTTTGATTTGGAGTTACCGATTAATTTCTATCAATTTTTGAAGTTTTGGATATTTTCTGGAATTTCCTGAATTAAAATTAATCCAGAAAATGAGTTATGGCGTCAGCACTACCTCACTGTGACGTCAGCAGGTCAACGAGCGCTGCTGTAGGTCAAACCTGACCAGTGGGGTCCACTGGTCAATGACTAGGGCTGGTTAGTGCCGCTGACATGTGGGCCCAGTCAACGGCCACGTCAGCTTGGTCAAAGCTGACGCGTGGGGCCGCTGTTGTTAATTAAAACTAAACAGGAAATAAACTATGGTTAGTTAGGCAGTGGGGCTCAGCTGTCAGGGACTGTGGTGGGTAATTAGCAATGTGATTAGGCACTAATTAAGCCGGCCACGTCGGCAGTTAACCGCCGGTGACACACAGACGCGGCGACGTCGCTCGTTCCAGCGACTCCGACGACGAGAGGAGGCGGGGTTGGGCCCTACGGCTGCGGCGCGATGGGGCGCATCGGGTGGTAGCCGTGGGCGATGCCGGGGTGGTCAGAAACAGCAACGGCAGCGAGCGAGGCGGCGGCCGGAGCTTGGGTGGGTGCGGGGTTAGCGCTGCGGCTTGCAAACGAGCCGACTGTCACGCTAGTTTTGCTCTACGGGACGTTGTGAGTGCAACGGGCGCACGCACGGGACCAAAAGGTCACCGGGGCTTCGCCGGCGATGAGCCCGTGCGGCGGCGGCTACGGTAAGCAAGGGGGCGACGGCTACGACGACCAAACGGAAGCGGTGTTAGGGGAGAAATGACCGGGGGCTCACCACGGTCACGAAGAGATGCTCGGCGGTCTCGGGGCAGGCCGGACGGCGACGAATCGATGGCGGCGGACCACGGTGGCCGAGGAGGGGAACGGCAGAGCTGGCAACATCCAGGGCTTCCGGCACCTTCTATCTTGGTGAGGAGGAAGAGGGGGACGAGACGGGGCTTTTTGGCACGTCGGCGAGGCGAGGGGAGCACGGTGGCTGCGGCAATAGGCGTCGGTGGCGATGGTGGCGTGTCGGTGGTGCTGCGGGAGAAAGCACAGAAGGAGGGATCCAGGGAGAGTGAGAGAGAGTTGAGGGGTCGCGTGGCGTCTCCAGGGAGTAGCGGACGCAAGCAGGGAGGCAGGAGGTGGCCGAGCATGTGCCGGCATGCGTCGGCCACGCGCCCTGCCCACTAGCGCGAGGAAGACGACAGAGGGGAAGGCTGCTGGGCTGGGCCAACAGTGCTGGGCTGCCAGCGGGCCGGCCAGGTAAGGCCAGGTGAGTTTTCTCTCCTCTCTGCCTTTTCCTATTTCCGTTTTGTTTTCTATTTTCTGTAGTTGTTTGGGCTTTATTAAAAATACTAGAGCACTTCTAAAAATCCTGAAAATAATTGTGGGTACCTTCTGAAATATATGCAACAGCCCACATTTAGTTTCAGAATTATTTGAGCAATTAAATTATTTATAGCATTCAACTGCCCAAATTCAAATACTTTATGAATTAATTCAAAAATCCATAAATGGCCAAGAAATATGCTCATCATTTTTGGCAGAGGTTTTCACCTTTATCAAAAATCATGAACATTTCCAAAGGCATTTTGGGTTCATTGAAGATTATTTTAGGTTGAACCTATTTGATTTGATCTGGTGCTAGAGTTTGAACAATTCCCATTTTAGGTTTAAATGAAATTTAAACATGATGCAGCAACCAAGCTAGTCCAAGTGCATAGCAAGGCTAGGGACGTGACATATGTCTACATGGGTGCCATCATATTTTCTGTGCCCTTTTGGCTCATGGTCATTAGGGGACTTTGGTTATATGCAATTAGTCGATTGATGACATGCCTTTGTTTGCCATGTTAAGTTCCTGTAACATGTTGTTTGATAGCTCTAAACATTGCAACCTGATGTTATTTCTGCCAAGTCTGTAAACTGTTATTATTTGCAATCTTGCCATGTCCTTTTGAGCATGTTCCAGTGATTTCTGGAGATAGCTCAGTGTTCATGTTTTGTCATGCATTACCTGTAAATCATGTCCATGCCTTTTGTTTTCACGTTGGGATGCTGTAGCATAATCTTTTGATGCTTGCTAGATGCCTAGTTGCTGTTTTGGACAGCTTGTCCTTTAAACATGTATAGAGTGTATGTGTTGAACCGTTCCCCGTTTTGAGTGTGCCCTATTTGAAACTTGCTTAGAATTGCATGTAGTTTCATATTATCATGTTGCATACTTGTTTTGAGGTGTTTGCTTGATGTCTGGATGCATTTAGCATCAATGCCATGTTTGACTTGTTTTGCTCATATCTTCTAGGCTGTAGCTCCGAATTAAATGAACTTTATATGTAACTTGACTAGAATTTCGTGTAGACCATCTTGGTGCATCATAACTTGCTGTTTAACAGCTTGAACATAAGGTTTATTCAGTTCTGGACCAATTTCTAAATTTGCATATGAGGACTTACCGGAATTGTTATATGTTGTTTCCGGCCTCATTTAAACTTGTTTTGTTGTGTTGTTCTTGTATGCTTCATCTCTTGCCATGAGTAGCCTCATCTAGCTTTGTCATGCATCATGCTTGGTTGAGCATCATGTCTTGTCTATGCGTGGTGTGTTTACCATGTTGTGTGCTTCTTCTCGATAGTTCATGTGTCGTTGCGATCGTGAGGATTCGTTCGTCTACGCTTGGTTCGGCTTCATCCGTTCGTATTCTTCATGGACTCGTTCTTCTTCCTTGTGGGATTTCAGGCAAGATGACCGCTACCCTGGATCTCACTACTATCATTGCTATGCTAGTTGCTTCGTTCTATCGCTTTGCTGCGCTACCTATCGCTTGCTCTTCAAGCCTCCCAATTTGCCATGTCAGCCTCTAACCTTGTCACCCTTCCCAGCAAACCGTTGCTTGGCTATGTTACCGCTTTGCTCAGCCCCTCTTATAGCATTGTTAGTTGCAGGTGAAGTTGAAGATTTCTCCATGGTGGACAGGATTGTGTTGGGATATCACAATATCTCTGATTTAATTAATGCATCTATATACTTGGTGAATGGTGGAAGGCTCGGCCTTATGCCTGGTGTTTTGTTCGACTCTTGCCACCCTAGTTTCCGTCATACCGGTGTTATGTTCCCGGATTTTGCATTCCTTACGCGGTTGGGTGATTTATGGGACCCCCTTGACAGTTCGCTTTGAATAAAACTCCTCCAGCAAGGCCCAACCTTGGTTTTACCATTTGCCTCACCTAGCCCTTTTTTGCCTTGGGTTTCCGGAGCTCGAGGGTCATCTTTATTTACCCCCCTCCCCCCCCCAGCCAGTGCTCCTCCAAGTGTTGGTCCAACCTGAGCGATGTCTGGCGCCCCCTAGGCAACCAGGGTCTATGCCAACCCGATGTCTTGCTCATCTGGTGTGCCCTGAGAACGAGATATGTGCAGCTCCTATCGGGATTTGTCGGCACATTGGGTGGCTTTGCTGGTCTTGTTTTACCATTGTCGAAATGTCTTGTAAACCGGGATTCCGAGACTGATCGGGTCTTCCTGGGAGAAGGTATATCCTTCGTTGATCGCCAGAGCTTATCATGGGCTAAGTTGGGACACCCATGCAGGGTTATAAACTTTCGAGAGCCGTGCCCGCGGTTATGTGGCAGATGGGAATTTGTTAATATCCGGTTGTAGATAAATTGACACCAGATCTGAATTAAAACGCATCAACCGCGTATGTAGCCGTGATGGTCTCTTTTCGGCGAAGTTCGGGAAGTGAACACGGTTTTGGGTTATGTTTGACGTAAGTAGAAGTTCAGGATCACCTCTTGATCATTGCTAGCTTCACGACCGTTCCTTTGCTTCTCTTCGCGCTCTTATTTGCATATGTTAGCCACCATATATGCTTAGTCGCTGCGGCAACCTCACCACTTTACCCCTTCCTTTCCCATTAAGCTTTGCTAGTCTTGATACCCATGGTAATGGGATTGTTGTGTCCTCGTGGCTCACAGATTACTACAACAACAGTTGCAGGTACAGGTTATGTGATGATCTTGATGCGAGAGTGATGTTTGCTTGTCTTGGAGTTCTTCTTCTGCTTCTTCTTCGATCAGGTGATAGGTTCCAGGTCGGCAGCCTGGGCTAGCAGGGTGGATGTCGTTTGAGTTTCTATTTGTGTTTCATCCGTAGTCGGATGGTGCTCTTATGTAAGATGATGTTGTATTCGTGTGGCATTGTATGCCTCTTGTATGTATCCCCATCTATTATGTAATGTTGATGTAATGATATCCACCTTGCAAAAGCGTATCAATATGCGGTTCTATCATTGGTGGGACCTTCGAGTCTCTTTAGGATAGTATCGCATATTGGGCGTGACATCAACCGCCGTTGGCCCCAACCGGACAATGAGGACGGTACCAAGGAGTGAGGGGCTACGTGACAAGTTAGGCTCCTGAGTCGCGATGCTCAGGAGTCCCCCTTGATGCACAAACAGCAAATAGGGAGGGAACATAGGAGTAGATCTATCGTTCTACGTCGGCAGGGCCCGGCCCCGCGCATACCTCAACCGCCATTAGCCCCGACCAGGATGGGACTAAGGAGTGAGGGGCTACGTGACCCGTTAGGCTCCTGAGTCGCGATGCTCAGGAGTCCACCTTGACGTTCGAACGATCTTCATACCTTGGCTCCGCTCGGGGAGGGGCGCGCGATGACCAGGTCCGAGGGACCTGGCTAGGTGGCATGCACTCGGGCGTGACCCGGGCGCAGCCCCCGTGTCCAGCCCCCTCGCGTGATGCTCCCGAGGGGAGGTGTTGCGATGAGACCAGACACTGAGCCTTGGGCTCCCTGAGGTTGATACGGCCGTGGTCCACTCTCAGTTGTTTATCACCAGCGCAGAGCATAGCGCTTCTGTATATGTACGGGCATAGCCGCTCCTCGGCAGTGTCGTCAGCCAGCATGGAGCATGGTTCTTCCACTAGTGCGTGGGAGGGGGCCCCTCGGGAGGAGCCCCCGGGGCGTGTACAGCCCCGCCCTGACACGTGGCTTGCACGGCAGGGCTGGACGAGGTGTATTTGGGCACTCATGAGCTAGCGCGGGACTCACGAGGCCCTACCTCAAGGTGTTTTGCGCCTGGTCTTGAGTATTGGACAGCTATGTGTTCCTGCGAGATGGTTAGATACAAATGCTCTACGTCCTCAGGTCCCGGCCCTTGAGCGAGCTCAGCCGCCGCTGGTATGCCAGGTTGTGATGTCGTGGTCAAGGCCAGGGGGTGAGGGCTGGAGAGCCAGTAAGAGCTCCTGAATCGCGATGCTCAGGAGCCCCCCTTTTGATGTGCAAGCGATTTCTATGAGGGGGAGGAGGCTCGTGGTAGGCGGCAGATAATAATCATTGGAAGGTTAAGCATGAAAGGCAAATCAGCTTAGATAAACGCAGAATCAATACATGCCACCAGGTCAGGCCTGAGCGGCTTGGGGATGATGCAGCCCGAGGGGCGCCCCCAGCAAGGTAAACTGAAGAAATAAGCAAAAGGGATACACGCTGAAGGGACGGACCCATGCAGCCTGGGAATGATGCAGCTGTCGGCGTTCTGGGAACGGGGGTCCCCAGACTTGCCTGCCTGCGGCCTGCGGTGTGGCTCAAGTGGGGGCCCAGTGCAGCCCAACTTCATCAGCTTAAGCTCAAGACCCTCGCAAGGGGCCAAGCCTCGCGGGGCGGATGACATGAAGCTTCCTCATGAGCAGCCTCACCAGGCAGGCTCGCGAGGAGGCGGAGAGATCAAGGCAGGGTACCTCGCGAGGTGCCCGTGATGCAAGCCATGACGATCGAGACCAGGCGGGCGCCGGCATGCGCGGTGTCCTTGTTTCCCCTTTAGTGCAAAGGGGGCAAGCACATGCCAAGGCATCAGGCAAAGGTTACCGCTTCGGTGCAACAAGACCAAGACCAGCAGAACGGCGGGATGGAGGTCATCGTGGAGCCCAGGACGGCGTCATCGTCGGAGCCTTTGGCAGCCGTAGACCAACTTTAGTCCCCTTCAAAATGGCCAATTGTTGGCGCCCTTCCCGCTCATTATTTGGGAAGAGGCCCAGGGCCTCCCTCTATAAATAGGACTAGCCACCACAGGGCAAACGGGACGGATCAATCAACTAGAGAGAGAGTAGCAACTGAACTCACCCCAGCAGTTCATCGCACCAGCTCAAGAACAGCCCCTCGCGAGGCTGTTCTCCCTTTGTATTGTTCATCATTAGCCCCTGAGGCAATCCAACACACCACACACTGGAGTAGGGTATTACACCACAATGGTGGCCTGAACCAGTATAAACCTCGTGTCCCTTGTGTGTTCTTCTTTCTAGCTTAGATTCTTGCGAGACCTCTAGATGCGAGCTGGTAGGGGAAAGATCTTCGTGCGCTCCCTAGAGTTCGAACCTCAAGTGTCTGCCGGAACCCTAAATCCGACATTTGGCGCGCCAGGTAGGGGTGCGCCGGAATCTTTCTTCCGCTGTTCGTGTGTGATCTTCCGTTGTATCCATGGCCGACGCTCGTCGGGCTCGCGCCGAGCGTCAGGTTGCTCTCACCACCCGCGCGCTTAGACGGCGCCGCCGGGCGACGCCTTCCATCGTTCCGCCGCCGCCGCTAACGCCGCCGCCGCCCGGCGGGAAACGAGCAGCAGTGCATTGTCGCCGCATCGCCGGTGTGGCGGGAAGGTCGCACCACCACCCGTCCGCTAACTCCACCGGTTTGTCGCCCCACGCCTGTCCGCGCCCCATGGACGCCAAGACGCTGCATCGCTCTGGCGCGAGAGCTCCTACACTACCGTCCCGTCGACGACCTCTACGAGGACTGGCTCGCCCGCATCACCGAGCTCGTCAGCGCCACAGGGGGCTCTCCCATGCCCTCTCTCGCTGCCTCGCCCTCCATCCTGCGCAGGAGGCTAGGATCAGGAGGTGCCTCCGCCGCCTCATCCCCAAGAAGGCGCCCTGGCTCCAAGGCGCGCGGCCCCAGGACGAGACCCTCCACGTCCGGCGCCCGCACGACAAGAAAGGAGCTGCCAAGAAATCCCCCGTCCCCAAGAAGGTGCTCGCGTGCTCCCGGCACCGGTGCACCATGACCGCATCCCTGCACCACCACGTCAATACCCCGCACTGCTCCAGGCAGCGGTGCACGGGAATCCCTAGGAGCAAGCCCCACTACAGGCTGCCGCGCCTTCACCGCCGAGCTGCGTAGCGTCGCATGGCCCGGCAAGTTCAAGTGGACCTGCCCCCTTGCTACGACGGCACTGCAGACCCCGCGGAGTTCCTACAGCTCTACGAGCTGGGCATCGAAGCCGCCAACGGGGACGAAAAGGTCATTGCGAATTGGTTTCCCATGGTGCTCAAGGACGGTGCCCGCACCTGGCTCCTGAACCTGGCTCCTGGCACGATCTCCTCCTGGGACGAGATGCGCACTCGCTTCATTGCCAACTGCCAAGGCACTTCGCGACCGCCCCGCCATGAGTGACTGCGCGCATCAAGCAACAGCCGAGAGACCTGCGAAGTACATCCAGCGCTTCAACAACGCTCGCCTCAAGATCCCCAGGGTGACTGAGGAAGCCATCATCTCAGCCTTCTCCGATGGCGTGCGTGACATCAAGATCAAGAGGAGCTAGCAATCCATGAAGACCTGTGCACATCCCTGGAGCTGTTCAACTTGGCGACCAAGTGCGCCAGGGCTGAGGAAGGGCGCCTCTCCCTCCTCGAGCTGTCGGCTGCCGATCCAGAAGAGAAGAAGCCCAAGGTCAAGGACGTAAAGCGCAAGGGGGCTGCTGTGCTCGCGGTAGAGCCAGACACCAAGCGAGGCAGGGATCAGCCTGGGTCATCCAAGGGTAGCCGGTACTGCCTGTACCACGACCTCCACACCCACAACACCAACTAATGCCAAGAGCTCAGGGCCGTGCGAGATGGGCGTATTGGCCGACGCCCCGAGCGCAATGATCGGGGCTATGGACAAGGAGGAGGAAGAGGTGGAGGACGATGGGAAGACCGTGGCCCTCGCCAAGGGTGGTGTGACCGACCTCGCGAGGACCGTTGGCAGGACCAGCCTCGCGAGGGTGGTTGGAGGGATCAGCCTCGTGAGGATCGCCCGCACGACAACGCAAGCCTCCCTCCTCTGCCACCACCGCCAAGGAGGAACGAAGACCAGCATCAGGACGAGGGGGCTGGGGGCTTCCAGGAGCCGTGCGCAATCGCCTGCATCTTGGGCGGCGCTCAGGACCCATCCTCTGAGCGCATCTTCAAGAAGTTTGCTCGCGAGGTGAATGCAGTCCTCCCCAAGCTTGAGGCCACGCGCCCTCTCAGGTGGTCTGCGTGCGCTATCATGTTCAGCTCAGCGGATCAGCTCAAGTGCGCAGCAACGGCCGGAGTCCTCCCAATGCTTTGTTCCCCAGTCATCAGCAATGTGGAAGTCACCAGGACCCTCATCGATGGTGGAGCAGGACTCAACATACTATCCATCGAGGCATACAACAATCTCCAAGTGCCATATGATCAGCTTCAGCCGACCAAGCCTTTCTCATGAATTACTGATGGTTCCACTATTCCAACAGGGCAGGTTCGCCTTCTAGTCACCTTTGGGCAGCACAACAACTACCGCACCGAGCTTATTGACTTCAACGTCGCCCACATTTGCCTGCCATACAATGCCATCCTCGGGTACCCAGCCCTGGCCAAGTTCATGGCAGTGACTCACCATGGCTACAACGTCCTCAAGATGCCAGGAAGCGGTGGAGTCATCACAGTACCTTGTGACAAAAGGGATGCAGTGTGTTCTCTCGAGCGTGCCTTCTAGGCCGCAGCAATTGAAGACCTAGATCGCAGGAGCGGGAGACTTCCCGAGGCGGTCCCAAAGAAGAAGAAGGCTTCACCTGGCCCAAACCCTCATGAGTCAGGCACCTCCGGAGGCGTTGCATCAGGATTCGCGCCCGTTCGGGGGGCGCCACCCTCTGTCGCATAGGAAGGCGTGCCCGGCGCCCTCCTCGGATAGGGCTTCGGGGCTCTTTCTTGGAGAGCCACCGACTTTACCAAGGTCGCGAGGAAGGCGCTCGGGCACCACTTGGAGGCGTGCTTCAAGGCGCGTTTCCCTCAGGAAGGTATGAGACAAGGAGGGCCAAACCCTCAGGAGTTCATCGCGAGAAACACTCAGGAGCTACAGGAGTCAAGAGTCATGAGCAGCAGCCGTCGCCTACCCGCCGCAGCCCCCCATCCAAGCGAGGATGGCGGGCTGCGCGTCTGCATCGATGTGCCAGGGCTCAACCGAGCCGCATCTCAGGGGCGTCTCTGTCCTTCATGCGTGGGGCGCTGTCAGGGTCCACCTCACAGCTACGTTCGCATGCCTTTCGGCCTGCAGAACACGGTTGCCGCTCATCAGCGCCTGATGAGGAGCATTCTGGAGGCTCAGGAGGTCAGGCGTTGTGCGGTCCTGGTGGAGATGGAGGTGGTCCTCGAAGATCCACCCGAACCCCCGGAGCCTCCCGAGGCTGCTAGGCTCGGGAGGTCGTGAGGGTCGGCCTCCTCACCACGCGTTGTCCGCTACTTCAGCATCCCTTCATCTCCAACGGTATCAGGTGACATCTTTCAAAGTTCCATTTTCAGCTGGGAGCGCCCGCAGGGCTACATCATTCCCAGGTCGCGTGGGTCCGTCCCTGCGGTATGTATCCATTTTGCTTATGCTCTTTACCTACCTTGTTGGGGGCGCCCCTCGGGCTGCATTATCCCAAGCTGCTCGGGCCTGACCCAGTGGCGTTTGCTTCTTCTGCATCTATCTAAATGGATTTGCTCCATCATGCTTAACATGCTTGACCTAACCGCCTGCTCGATTGACACCTACTTTGGAGCCGCTCGCTCTGGCACGGCACTTGAGTACGGGTCCGTCCCTGCAATGCTGATAAATCTGAGTGGTCGAGCTCTGGCCGCGGCAGCCCCGCAAGGCGCCACCTCACCAGGCCCTCAGTTCCCCAATCACTCCCTCGGAGCGACCAATGGTTAGCTGGCAACCGTAACGACAGACCTTGTTTCCCCTCGTGATTGGTATGCAGGACCCACTCCAGAAGCAACGATGGGGAAGTCGTGAGCTTTCTCTCCTTCTCACTGTCACGATCTGCTTGCACGTTAAAAGGGGGCGCCTGAGCATCATGACTCATGGGCTCTTACTGGCTCTCCAGCCCTCACCCCCTGGCCTTGACCCACGGCATCACGACCTGTCATACCAGCGGCGGCTGAGCTCTCTCGAGGGCCGGGACCTGAGGACGTAGAGCATCAAGGAAAATGTCAGGAATAGGGAAGAAGCTCACGAGGACCTAACCTAGCAACACCTCAGCTGCCGCCGCGCAGGCCCGGCGCTTCGCCGAAAACTACTCCAAACCTACCAGATAAGTCACGCAAAAACTGAATCGACTCAGCGCCAAACCCTCGCCTACTGCAGCCCTGCCACGGCCACGTTGCTTGCCTTTCTCGCCCAGCGGAGGCTGCTTGAGCGCTAAAGAGGACCTCCTAAGCATCGCGAGTCAGGGGCTCTTACTGGACCTTGGGCCGCTCACCTCCTGGCCTTGACCACGGCATCGTGACCTGGCATACCAGCGATGGTCAAGCTCGCTGGGACCGGACTCTGTCAACAGAGAGCACCAAGCCCTCGTGAGGAAAGAAAGGGGGAGCCGAGCCGGGACAGGACAAGCATCTCGCATCGATTCATAATAAGGATATAATATTCACAAAAGACATGGCAGGCGCCTTACATACCCCCGCGGGGTGGTACTTCGATTCCTCGCAGGGAACAAAAGGTGCTAATCCTAAGGAACGTTAACTAAGCGCGCCTCCGCAGGAGACGCCATCATCAACAGTGGGCCATCAAGCGCCGGCGCCAACCCCATCTAGATCAGCAGCGCCGGCGGCCTGAACCACCCACCCTGCTCCGAGCATGATGCGAACTCGGAGGCTCGTAGCTGTCGTCGCTCGTCTCCAGAGTCGTGTGAAGCTCGGCGGAGTCGCTGGATCCTCCGGCTCCCCCGCTGCTGCCTGAGGAGCTGCTGGGGAAGCAGTTGGCAGGCCTGGTCCTCGCCACGATGATGCCCCGGCCGCCTTTCTCGGGGCAGCACTCCAGCTAGCGTCCTTCCGCGTCTAAGACCTTGAAGAACATCAAGGAGGCGCCATCGTATTCAAGGTGGATTACGAGGGCGCCCTCTGTCCGGCAGACCTGGGCGATCTTGCCCCAGCCGCGGGTCAAGAAGACCTTGCCCGGGGCGACAACCTCGACCTCAGCCCCGGTCGCGGGGGTGTTGCAGTCGGCGCGCTGCAACTAGAGCTCCCGAGGCCCCTCGGCGGGATCTCAAAGGCGAAGGAGGGAGGAAGGCAAATCCAAGATCGAGGAGGCATGGCGGCGTGAAGCACGAGCTCACGAGAGGAGCCCTCGACGTGGACTCCAGGAGGAACGACGCGCACCGCCGTAACTCGCTGGCTCGGCGGCGGCACCGTCGGTGTCGCTCGACGCCTTATTCCCAGGGCCCTCGATTCGGGAGTACAAGGGCAGCAGAAACCCAGGCGGCGGCCGCTCGTACCAGGGCCTTGACGCCTCCTGCCGAGCACCCTCATCTCGGCAGCAGAGGACTGGCCGCTTTTTCGGCGGAAGCGGGTCGAGACCCTCTCGGGGGGCCTTTCCCTCCTCTTCTACAGAAAACAGGCGGATAGGCGCCATTGGCGTAAGGTGGAGCAAGGGCGAGGAAGAAGAAGAAAAGGAGTAGCAGGAAGGGATGGACTAGAAGGGCTCGCACTGTTCCGTACTTATAGCCGGAGAAGGCCAACTGTCAGCCACCACGATCGCAGGTAATCATGACCCATTTTTGCATGCAGGGACTTGTCAAGTCATGCGGTTGCCGATGCATCGTGGGGAAGTGGAGACGCCCACGTCCAATCAATCGCCACGCGGCGCCCAAGGCCGCAGGCTAGTGGGGCCCGCGGCGCTTCGCGCTTGCCCCTTCGCTTCTCTGCTAAGACAAGTCTAGGCGCGCCTTGGGCCCGGGGGCTACTGTCGGCGTTCTGGGAATGGGGGTCCCCAGACTTGCATGCCTGCGGCGTGGCTCAAGTGGGGGCCCAGTCCAGCCCAGCTTCATCAGCTCAAGCTCAAGCTCAAGACCCACGCGAGGGGCCAAGCCTCGCGGGGCGGACGACAGGAAGCTTCCTCAGGAGCAGCCTCACTAGGCAGGCTCGCGAGGAGGCGGAGAGATCAAGGCAGGGTACATCACGACGTGCCCGTGACGCAAGCCATGACGAGACCAGGCGGGTGCCGACCTGCGCGGTGTCCTTGTTTCCCCTTTAGTGCAAAGGGGGCAAGCACAGGCCAAGGCATCAGGCAAAGGTTACCGTTTCGGTGCAACAAGACAAAGACAAGCAGAACAGCGGGATGGAGGTCATCATGGAGCCCAGGACGGCGTCATCGTTAGAGCCTTTGGCAGCCGTAGACCAACTTTAGTCAGGAGTGTACTAGATGTTCCCCTTCAAAATGGCCAATTGTTGGCGCCCTTCCTGCTCATTATTTGGGAAGAGGCCAAGGGCCTCCCTCTATAAATAGGACTAGCCACCACAGGGCAAACGGGATGGATCGATCGACTAGAGAGAGAGAGAGAGAGTAGCGACTGAACTCACCCCAGCAGTTCATCGCACCAGCCCCTCGCGAGGCTATTCTCCCTTTGTATTGTTCATCATCAGCCCCTGAGGCAATCCACCACACCACACACTGGAGTAGGGTATTACACCACAATGGTGTCCTAAACCAATATAAACCTCGTGTCCCTTGTGTGTTCTTCTTTCTAGCTTAGATTCTTGCGAGACCTCGAGACGCGAGCTGGTAGGGGAAAGATCTTCGTGCGCATCCTAGAGTTTGAACCTCAAGGGTCTGCCGGAACCCTAAATCTGACAGCAGCCCTGAGGGCGCTCCCAGCTGAAATGAAGTCGGAAGATGTCACTTGGTACCATTGTAGAGGGGCTGTTGGAGCAGCTGAAGATGCATGGTGAAGAAGCCGACCCTCATGAGCCACCGGAGCCCTGAGCCTCGGGAGGTTCTGGGGATCAAGGCGGTTCCTTGAGGACCATCTCCATCTCCGCTAGGACCGCGTGATGCCTGGCCTCCTAAGCCGCCAGAATGCTCCACAAGTGATGTTGGAAGATGGCAGCCGCGTTCGGCAGGCCGAAAGGCATGCGAACATAGTTGTGTGACGGACCCTCGCAGCATCCCACGCGCGAAGGCCAGAGGCGCTCCTGAGATGCGGCTCGGTTGAGCCCTAGGACATTGATGCAGATGTGTAGCCCACCATCCTCGCCTAGATGGGGAGCCACGCCAGGCAAGCGGCGATCGCCACGCATGGCTCTTGCTTCCTGAAGCTCCTGAGTGGTCTTGGTGATGAACTCCTGAACGTTGGGCTTCCCACGCCCTAAGACTTCCTGAGGGAAACATGCTGCAAAGCACGCCTCCAAGTGGTGCCCAAGCGCCTCCCTAGTGATGTTGGCAAAGTCTGAGGCCCTCCAGAAGAGAGCCCCCGAGCCCTGCCCGAGGAGGGTGCCGGGCGCGCCTTCCTATGGGATGGAGGGAGGCGCCCCTTGCGCGGGCGCTGATCTAGACGCAGCACCTCCTGAGATGCCAACCTCCCAAGGCCTTGAGCTGAGAGGTGTCTTCTTCTTCTTGGGGACTACCTCAGGAGGATTCTTGCCCCTGCTGTGTGGGTCCTCAATTGATGCAGCTTGGAAGGCGCGCTCGAGGGAGCACACCGCATCTCTTTCTTTGCAGGGGACCATGATGATTCCGCCGCTTCCCGGCATCTTGAGGACGTTGTAGCCATGGTGGGTCACCACCATGAACTTGGCTAGGGTTGGATACCCGAGGATGGCATTGTACGGCAGGTGAATGTGGGCGACGTCGAAGTCGATGAGCTCGGTGTGGTAGTTGTCATGCTGGCCAAAGGTGACAGGGAGGCGGACCTGCCCTATCGGAGTGGTGGAACCATCGGTGACTCCTGAGAAAGGCTTGGTCGGCTGGAGCTGATCGTATGGTACTTGAAGATTGTCGAACATCTCGATGAACAAGACGTTAAGCCCTGCGCCGCCATTGATGAGGGTCCTGGTGACTTGCACGTTGCTGATGACTGGAGAACAAAGCATCGGGAGGACGCCAGCTGTAGCCGCACACTTGATTTGATCTACTGAGCTGAAGGTGATGGCGCACTTGGACCACCTGAGCGGGCGCGTGGCCTCAAGCCTGGGGAGGACTGCATTCGCCTCGTGAGCAAACTGCTTGAAGATGCGTTGAGAGGCTGGGGCCTGAGCTCCGCCCAAGATGCAAGCGATAGCACGTGGCTCCTGGAAGCCCCCAGATGTAAGGGCATATTTATCCCTTAAGTGTTTTGGTGATTGATGACAATGCTTTTGCGGACTAATCGTGTGCCTTGAGTCTCTCAGATACTTCATCACTAGGCACAAGACGATTCGGTGCCCCTCAAAGACTATTGAAGTCGGCGTTGTTCTACGTTTCTCTTTGGTGGAGTTGAGTCGTAGGAGAGCCGTACTATTAAGAGGGGGTCCGCGTCGGAAAGGTTTGGGTGGAATCAACACGTACACTTGTCCCTCCTTTCCCTGCACTTTGGAGCTGCCCTTCGTTATCTTGATTGTGCGGAAACCTGGTGACTACTGCTGTACTTGCGGTAGTACCGCTGTGTGTCACGGTAGTACCGCCCCTCTGGAGCGGTAGTACCGTGGCACCCAGGCCTTCTGCCGCTCTGGTGCGGTAGTAGGGGCGGATGTAATTTTTTACATCCGCGCCCACCACGGTAGTACCACTTGACCAGCGCGGTAGTACCGCGGGGGCTCACGGTAGTACCGCTCCCTAGGAGTCATAGTACCGTGGCCCTCCGACCTAGTACCGCAGTGTCACGGTAGTAGGCGCGGATGTAATTTTTTACATCCGCGCCCGCCACGGTAGTACCGCGCCTCGCGAGCGGTAGTACCGCGTCGGGTTTTTACACCACCCCAGTTTCAGCGGAAGTAGGCACGGATGTAATTTATTTCATCCGCGCCCTTCCCAGGCCGTGACTCTCCTGCCTTGCGGTAGTACCGCAAGGGGGAGCGGTAGTACCGCAAGCGTAGTATCGCCTCTAGTCGCTAGTTCCGGCTGTCTTCTGCCGCGGTAGTACCGTGGTCGTCCACGGTAGTACCGCGCAGCCTCACGGTAGTACCGCGCCCCTAGAGCGGTAGTACCATGTGTCGCGGGTTGAACATGTGGATAACGGTTGGATTTTTCCCACGACTATATAAGGGGTGTCTTCTACCTCTAGTTGACTACTTCCTCCATCTCTAAGCTCCATTGTTGCTCCAAGCTCCATTTTCGCCCGATCTCTCTCCCTAGCCAATCAAACTTGTTGATTTGCTCGGGATTGGGTGACAAGGGTCTGATCTACACTTCCACCACAGGATATTTGATTCCCCCCACTTATCCCTTGCGGATCTTGTTACTCTTGGGTGTTGAGCACCCTAGACAATTGAGGTCACCTCGAAGCCATACTCCATTGTGGTGAAGCTTCGTGGTGTTGTTGTTGTTGGGAGCCTCCGTTTGTTGTGGAGATTGCCCCAACCTTGCTTGTAAAGGTTCGGTTGCCGCCTTCAAGGGCACCAATAGTGGAATCACGGCATCTCTCATCGTGTGAGCGTGTGAGGAGAATACGGTGGCCCTAGTGGATTCTTGGGGAGCATTGTGCCTCCACACCGCTCTAACGGAGACGTACTTCCCCTTAAAAGGAAGGAACTCCGGTAACACATCCTCGTCTCCACCGGCTCCACTCTTGGTTATTTCGTGCCTTTACTTGTGCAAGCCTACTTGTTTTTACATCCTCTGCTTGCTTGTGTGCTAGTTATTATTGCATCATATAGGTTGCTCACCTAGTTGCACATCTAGACAGCCTATTTTGTTGCAAAGTTTAATTTGGTAAAGAATAGCTTAAAAATTGTTAGTTGCCTATTCACCCCCCCTCTAGTCAACCATATCGATCCTTTCAGTTGGTATCAGAGCCTCGTCTCTTTTAAGGACTTTACCATCCAAAGAGTATGGTTGATGTCGTAGATGAGGTGGGAGAGCCCTCCGGTGCGAACCCGATCTCATCTACGGGAGATGGGGGTAACTCGATCTCACGTGAGGAATTCAATGTGGCTTTGGAAACATTGAAAACCTCCATGACGACCGAGGTCAAGGACATGTTTAAGGAATTCCTAGAAGGACTTAAACAATCTACCTCGCCGATGAAAGTGGGTGATCCCACCAACAAGGTGATGGATGCTCCCCCCGACAAGGGGGAAGCTAACATTGATAAGAGTCCTTCTATTAGTGGTAGAAATGGTACCGGCATTTTTGCCCATGTGGAACCTCCGACTTATGGAGGGCCAATCCCCTCCACTCATTTGAATCATGCCGGTCCTCCTCCTAAATATGAGAAACATGAAGATTTTGATTCTTGGGTCTATCGCTTTAAGCGTCATTTGAAACATCTGAACACTAACCTATGGAGAATCATTGAAGAAGGTTTTTATCCTCATGACCCAAGCAACTTCACCCCTCGAGAAGCCATGGACAATCAATTCAATGAGAGTGCTCTCTTCATCATCCAAGATGCAATCCTTCGCGAAGATCTCCCTCATCTTCGACCCCATGTCATGGCTAAATAAGCATGGAAATGTGTCGAGGGTCTCTATCGTGGAAGTGCTAGCATTCAACGCTCCAACTATGAAGTGGTGCAAGATGAAGCCAATGAGTTTGCAATGAAAGAAGATGAAGAACCTCGTGAGCTCTTCCAAAGAGTGACCAAACTCGCGGTCGCACTTCTAGATCATGGAAGCAAGGACACGGATGACAATTGGATCAAGCGGAAGTTCCTCAAGGCAATGATGCCCTACAACAAGTCCATGTCCTCCGTCATTCGTCAACGACAGTACTTCCACTCCATGACCTCAAGTGAAGTGTTGGATGAGTTCGTTGCAATGAGCATCTTGGACAAGACCGCCGACAATGCGATGCTCCGTTCTCAAAGAGCAAAGAAGCCTAACCTTGCTTTGAAGGCCAAGGTTACAATGGAAGAAGAGGAAGAAGTGGAAGATGAGGAAAGCAACACCGAAGACACCAAGTTTGATTACCATGAGCACATGGCCCTTGCTTCAAGACAATTTTGGAGCAAGAAGAGTTCAAGACCCAACTTCAACAAGAACAACTCAAGTGGCATCAAGGGCAAGCAACGAGTTAGAACTTGCTTCAACTGTGGCAATGTGAGCCATTTCGTCGCGGATTTTCCTTACGAGAAGCGGGAAGACAACGGTGGCAAGTTCATCCGAAAAGACAAAGCTAAGTCCTTCCCCAACAAGAACAACTTTGCCAAGAAGACTCCCACTCGTGGGTTGGTGGTTCAAGAAGAATACCAAGAGGATGACGATGATGATGAAAATGAAGAAGCAATGGCCATGGCGTCCGTTGCCATTGCTACTACTCCCCGGGTGTCTCTCTTCGAATCACCCAATGAAAACATCACCGCCAGATGCCTCATGGCTAAAGCTTCAAACAAGGTAACCCCCAACATCACAACCACCATCATTACTAATCCCTCCTTGGAGGATTGCATTGATGAACATGTTGAGTCTAATGAGGAAGTGAATGAATTTGAGTCTTTTATGAGTAAGCTCAAGGGAAAGTCCAAGAAGCACTTTGTTGCTCTCTTGGAACAACTTGGTGAGGCCAATGACATGATCGAGGCTCACGAAGAAACCATCTCCAAGATGGAAGGTCATAGTCGTGACTATGCCAATGAGATATCGGATCTCTCTAATGCTCTTGAGGAAGAGTGTGTGCATCGTTTGACTCTTGAGGAGCCACACAATGATGACCATGCTAAGTTAAAGAAAGATCTTGATCATGCTCTTGTCGTGTCTCGTGTGCTAACATCCGAGAAGGCTAAACTTGGGATTGATCATGCTAGACTCAAAGAGGAGTTTGAGATACTTGACAAGGCCCACAAGGTCTTGAAGGGTACTCATGCTAACCTCAAAGAGTCTCATGCTCAACTCCAAGTTAAGCTAATCAAGGAAAAGGCCACCTTTCCTCATATGGTATTAATTGATAACGCATGTGCTACTAACCCATGTTGTGAGCATGTGCATCTTGTGGAGGAGAATGCCAAGTTGAAGGATCAACTTGAGAAAGGCCTTGTGACTTGCATTCAAGGTGAGAAGAACCTCAACGACCTTTTGAGCAATCAAAAGGAAGTTGTGGCCAAAGAAGGAATTGGGTTTGCACCCAAGTCCAAGAGCAAGAAGAAGAAGAAGAACAACAAGACCAAATGTCCTCCTCCTCTCAAACAAACGTTTGTGAAAGAGGGGGAGGGTTCTCCTAAGAAGAAGAAGGAGAAAGTGAAGGGAGTTGATGTCAAAAAGGGCAAAAGTATTTCCTCAAACAAAGCCGGCGACTTTAACCCGTCATATGTGTTGTGCCGTGCTAGTGATGGACATGTTTATGCTAAATTTGTTGGTTCTTCTTATGAGTACATTGAATGGTCTATTTGGGTACCCAAGACCCTTGTTACTAACATCAAAGGACCCATTACTAAATGGGTACCTAAAACCAAGCATTGATCTCGTGGAGGTGTTTGCTTCCAGTGGGGGATCATGGTTGCTCGATAGTGGAGCAACAAATCATATGACTGGGAGCAAGGACTTGGTGGTGGACGTACAAGAGATTCCATCTATGCCCACCAATGTCGAGTGGGGTGATGCATCACATTCTAAGGTATTGGGTCTCGGCAAGGTTGTCATTTCTCATGATCTAACGATCGAGAAAGTCATGCTTGTTGAGTCCCTTGCATTCAAATTACTTTCTGTTCATCAACTTGCACTCATGGGCTTTGCTACATTCTTTGATATTGATACCGTGGCCCTCTTGTGGAGCAAGACTCTTAAAGTAGCCTTTGTTGGGCATGTCGAGAACGGTCTCTATGTGATTAACTTTTCGGAGCGACCCACTAAGACCGCGACATGCCTAATGGCTAAAGTTGACGTGGGATGGCTTTGGCATCGCCGTTTAGCCCATGTCAATATGAGATCTTTGCAAAGTCTTCTTAAGGGGGACCATGTTCGTGGACTAACAAATTTTAGTTTTGCCAAAGATCGTGCTTGCAGTGCTTGTATCGAAGGAAAGCTTCATGAAAAGGCTCACCCTCCTTCAACCATCATCTACTCGAAGACACCCTTGGAGATCCTTCACATGTATCTCTTCGGGCCTCCATCTTTTGATAGTCTTGGAGGGAGAAAGTATTGCTTGGTGATTGTGGATGATTATTCAAGATACACTTGGGTATACTTCTTCAAGAGGAAGAGTGAGACTCAACAAACCGTCATCGACTTTGCAAATGAAGCTCAACGTCAACATGATGCAAAGATCTTGACAATAAGAAGTGACAACGGCACCGAGTTCAAGAACTACACCTTGGATGAGTTTCTTAGTGATGAGGGGATCAAGCATCAATATTCTGCACCATATACCCCTCAACAAAATGGTGTTGCAGAGAGGAAGAACCGGATGTTGATGGATGCGGCAAGGACCATGATGGCGGAGTTCAAGTCTCCATACAAATTTTGGGCCGAAGCCATCAACACCGCATGTCATGCATCCAATCGGCTCTATCTTCGCAAAGGCTTGAACAAGACTCCTTATGAGATACTCACCGGCAACAAGCCCAACCTCAAGTACTTCCGGGTGTTCGGTTGTAAGTGTTTCATTCTCAAGAAAGGTGTTCGTTTGTCTAAATTTGAGGCTAGATCTCATGAGGGCATATTTGTTGGTTATGCTACAAACTCTCATGTTTACCGTGTCCTCAACAAGTCCACCGGACTCATTGAGGAGACGTGTAACATGGAGTTTGACGAAAATAACAGCTCCCAAGTGGAGCAAAGTGGTACTTGTGATGTAGGTGATGAAATTCCTCCCCAAGCCATAAGAAGAATGGGTATTGGTCAAATCCTACCCATTGAGGAACCCCTTGTGGCCGAAGGAGAAGGACAATGCTCTACTCAAGTAGAGCCATCACCTCATCAAGACCCACACGCTTTTGAAGAACAAAGTGAAGGCCCTCAACCTCGTGAACAAGACCAAGGTCAAGATCAACCTCAAGACGGTGGTGAACCTCTAAATGATGCCCAAGGTCAAGTTCTCCCCCTCGAGCAAGTTCAAGATCAAGAGCAACCTCAAGATCAAGAACAAGCTCAAGACGGCGCTCAAGATGATCAAGTCAACCCTCCTCCTTCCACATCCGAGGAGGAATTAGAGCGTCGTGCCGTGAAGATTGCTTCCAAGCTCACCACCCAAGGCCATCTCATGGAAAATGTGGTTGGAAGCCTAAGAAAGGGTGTAAGCACTCGTAGACAATTGGCAAACTATTGTGAACATCACGCGTTTGTCTCTTGTGTTGAACCCCAAAAGGTCTATGAGGCACTCGAAGACTCGGATTGGCTCAATGCCATGCATGAAGAACTCAACAACTTCGAGTACAACAAGGTGTGTAGATTGGTGCCAAGACCATCCGGGAACCACAACGTCATTGGAACCAAGTGGATCTTCAAGAACAAGCAAGATGCTCATGGGAACATCATTCGCAACAAGGCAAGATTGGTAGCACAAGGCTACTCCCAAGTTGAGGGTATCGACTATGGTGAAACCTTTGCTCCCGTTGCTCGTCTTGAATCCATTCGTTTGTTGATTGCTTATGCTTCCCATCACAACTTTAACTTGAAACAAATGGATGTGAAAAGTGTTTTTCTTAATGGTCCTATTAATGAGTTGGTCTATGTCAAGCAACCCCCCGGGTTCAAGGATCCCTACTTTCCGGATCATGTGTATCAACTCGATAAGGAACTTTATGGCCTTAAACAAGCCCCACGTGCATGGTATGACCACCTTACCGAGTTGTTACAAGATCGTGGATTTGAGGTGGGGCTAATCAACCCCACTCTTTTTACTAAGAAGGTCAACGGGGAGTTGTTTGTATGCCAACTATATGTTGATGACATTATATTTGGTTCTCCTAACAAAGATTTCAATGATGAATTTGCCGCTCTCATGACCTCCAAGTTCAAGATGTCTTCGATGGGAGAGTTGAAGTTCTTCCTTGGTTTTGACATCAAACAAAGAAGAGAAGGAACCTTCATCAACCAAGCCAAATACACTCAAGACATGCTTAAAAGATTCAAGCTAAGTGATGTCAAGCCGGCTACTACACCAATGCCTACCAAGTGCCAACTTGACATCGATCCCAATGGTAAAGCGGTGGATCAAAAGGTATATCGCTCCATGATTGGCTCCTTGCTTTACCTTTGTGCATCTAGACCGGATATCATGTTGAGTGTGGGGATGTGTGCACGTTTTCAAGCACACAAAGGAAAGTCACTTTGTGGCGGTCAAGCAAATCTTTCGATATTTGGCTCATACCCCAAACTTTGGCTTATGGTACCCAAGAGGAGCAAACTTCAAGCTTGAAGGTTTCACAGATTCGATTAGGCGGGAGACAAAGTGGATAGGAAGTCCACTTCGGAGGGTGCCAATTTCTTGGTTGCTCTTTGGTAAGTTGGTCTTCCAAGAAGCAAAGTTGTGTGTCTCTCGTCCACCAAGCGGAGTATGTGGCTGCGGTAGTTGTTGTGCTCAACTCCTATGGATGAGGCAAACTTTAAAGGAGTACGGTGTCATTTGTGACAAAGTGCCTCTTTGGTGTGATAATGAAAGTGCCATCAAGATTTCTCTCAACCCGGTGCAACACTTCAAGACGAAGCACATTGAGATTCGGTATCACTTCATCCGGGATCACATTAGGCGAGGGGAGATCGAGCTCAAGTATGTCAACACTCATGATAACCTTGCAGATATTTTCATGAAGCCCTTGGATGAAGCAAGATTTCGCGAGTTTAGGAATGAGCTAAATATCATTGATTTGAGCAATGTGACTTGAAACCGTGCACCCCCCACCACACTCAACTTGTTGTCTCGTTTAGGTGTAGGCATGGACATAGGGGGAGTGTTGTTCTTGTTCTCTCAATGAACTCTCCCTCCCCCCATTATGCATAAATAGATCACCTCTTTCACATTAGCCATTTTTGATGGTACTTGTGCTTCAAAGACGAGTTTTGGTCATGGGCCCAAGGATAATTCTTCGCGGTGCCATACCATCCAACTCAAACATAGGTGGCTTCGGCCACCGCCCTCTCTCCTCGAGAGGCTTTGTCGCTTGGTGGTTTCTTGCTGTCCTCTTCCTCTGGTCTGTGTGTGTTCTTGTGGTTCCTTGTGTGTGAAAAGTTCCCGTGCAAAGGCTTTTTCCTCTCATGTTTGAAACCTGCGGTGACTTGAGCTCACGGTACTACCGCGGCCAGCTACGGTACTACCGCAGCCAGCCACGGTACTACCGCTGGTGGGAGCACGGTACTACCGTCCCCACGCGGCAATAATTTTTTACTACCGCCTCGGCGCGGTAGTTCTGCTCGAGCAGTACTACCGCGATGATACGCGGTACTACCGCGCCAGTTCGAGCGCGTGGGGATAAGGATGGGCAGGGGGAGTTCTAACTCCCCATACCCATTCGTGTCCTCTCTCTCCACGTCGTCTCCTCCTCTCCCTCGCTCAAGAACGGAGCCGGCGTTCGTCGCCGGATCTCCTCCACCGGCTGCCCTCCCGTGATTCCGACCGGTGCGATCGTTCCCCACCACGTGCTCTTGCTATGGAACAAGGTTTTTCCCCAACTCCCTCTCCTTGTTGATTGTGTTTGGTGCTTTTAGGTTTTGGGGGAGGTTTGTGTGTTCTTGAGATTCATAGGCTTAATCTCTACAAGAGTAGGATGAAGGAGTGTGGTATTGCATAGGATTTATACTTGTATTGTTGTCTTGCACTAGGTCTGATCACCGTAGCACCGCCGTTGTTTCGCGGTTCTTTTCAGATTCAAATCACCAGTTAGATCTCACACGACGCGGTACTACCGCCCGTATGGCGCGGTACTACCGCTTGCACGGTACTACCGCCCTTCAGGAGCGGTACTACCGCGCCCTGTGTGGTACTAAGAGCTTACTTCCGCTCCAGCCACGGTATTACCATGACCTCTCATGGTACTACCGCGTTTGGAGCAGTACTACCCTTTTAGTACCGCAGACAGTGGCAGTTCTACCGTGGCTCACATCTATCGCATGCCAACTTTCTCATATGCCTTCTATGTGTTTCCTGTGCTTTATCGTGGCCTTTGCATTGATCTTCTTCGCGTATTTGGTGTTTTGCGTATGTGTCTCAGGTGGTGGCTCTCTCCGGTCCAATCCCAGTCGTGACACTGGCTCCAAGCGTCTGCGCAACCCAGGAGAAGTTCCAGAGGGATCATCTGCGTCCAAGCGCAATGTCAAGACCTCTACTAGCAAGCACAAGGAGCCTGCTAAGGGCATGGATGAGATCGCCCCCACTGAGTATGTTCGTCTCAGGCAGCTTCACCCTTATGTGCATCCGTGTTCCACTGTCAGAGGCTGTGAGCTGTTCTGGAACAAGACACAGACCAACATCTATTTGGATGTCATCAAGAACAAGCAGAATACCTATGTGGAGGTGAAGTGGATTGATATGCACCACATGAGGAAGGACAAGTTCCGTGACTACTTTGGAGAGGCTCTGGACTTGCTGGAGCAGTTTGGCATTGAGCATGTGATTTCTTTCCACCTGGACTATGACCCTGAGATTATCTGTCAGTTCTTTGCCTCGGTGTACTTTCACCCTAATGAAGAAAGGAGGATGACCTGGATGACCAATGGCCGCCAACCGCTCGCTATCCGGAAGGAGTTCATGGATTTGCTTGTGTTCTCGATGATGGGCTTAACACTCCAGTGGGTGTTCGCCCCCATGGCAATGCTGATTCTGCCAACAAGGACAAGCTTACCCCGTTCATGGTTGAGAAGGCGCTCGCCAATGGCAAGACAACTTTGGTACTCAAACCCTTTCTAGATATCATGTATCGCATCTTCCGCAACTCCTTGTTACCACGCATCGGTGACAAAGACAAGGTTCATGCCTATATGGTGGATATGATGCTCATTTGGCAGGAGGCTCGTTCGACTTAGTCTCAGCCACTTGATGTCTCCCACATCATGTGGTGTGAGCTTCGGTTTGCAGTGTTCAACCGCAAGGTGCCTATCTATGGGCCCTATCTGTTTCGGCTGATCTCGAAGACTTGGGAGAAGATGTACCCTGATGAGGAGTTCCTTACTCCTAACTGGATTCGCCATGAGCCCATCTGTCTGCGTATCAAATCCAACTGGGCCAACACCGCTACTCGTGCCGATGCGTCTGTTGCTCGGGCTGCTGTTGATGAGGAGGATGTTGGCACAGAGGATGTTGCTGAGGGCCGTGCTGATAGGCCTTCCCAGAGTGCCCCTATGCCATCATGGGCCCAGAAGCTGAAGGACAAGATGAAGACACTGTTCTGCATGCAAGCCAAGGGGCAGTACCGGACTCACGTGGAGTCCAAGGAGAGTCGTCGCCAGCACAACAAGATCTTGCAGCTCTATGGTGAGGAAGTGTCTGGTGGGTCTGAGGAGCGCATCACTCCTGAGGCCAAGTGAATGGAGAAGCAAGGTTACAAGTGGACTGAGTCTGAGGAGGATGTCGAGGAGACCACCCCAGCTGCCGAGGAGACCGACGGAGAGGGCTGGGACGAGTTCTCTGCTTGAGCCACCTCATGTGTGTAGGTGTCCTCTCTGCCTTTTTGGCGTCTCGATGCCAAAGGGGGAGAGAGTGTAGGGATTTGCGAGTTTGCGAGTCGTGTGTGTCGTGTGTTTGCTGCTTTCTTGGTTGAACTATTTGCTGCTTTCTCGTTCGAACTTTGCTTACTTTACTTCGTATGGTGTAAGACATATGCACTCTATCTATCCTAGCAAGCTTGTGTTATATTGTGCTATGCTATGCTTATTATCATGCTATGCTATGCTTATTATCATGCTATGCTATGCTTATTATCATGCCTTGGTCTCTAAAATATAGGGGGAGTTGAAAGTGCAACTAATCCCCGGGTGGTTTTGGTAATTAATAACAACATATATATCATTGAACTAATAGTTACTTGAGAATCATTTCAGAGAGTTCAGTGATATGGGTATGGCAAGGATCAAGAAGTGGACCCCCAAAATGCTAAGGCAAGCATTGGCAAAAGCTCAAGACTCCATTTTTGGTTTAGTGATCCAAGATCACATTGAGTCCATAGGAAAAGCCAATACTATTAAAAGGGATGAGGTTATGATGATGATCTGTTTGCTCAAGTGCTTAGTGATACATCTCCTAAACTATCAAGAACTTTCACCGCCATATACACTCATAAGTAGTCTCGGTCCCACCGATATTCCAAACTCACCACACCGAGATGAACCACCTCAGCCATAAGCCAAACCCTAGTAAACTCGGATTTTCCGATTCTCAACTCGGTCTCACCGAAACATGAGTTGCCAAGTTTCAGAAACCTTCGTCATCAAATCGGTGTCACCGAGATGATGAAGTCGGTCCCACCAAACTGGCATGCTCTTGTCATTGCACTAATCGGACTAACCGAGATTGTATATTCGGTCCCACGAAAATCCCAACGTTCACATTATTTGAACTATCGGTCTCACCGAGTTGTCCACGTCGGTCCCACCGAGATTGCTCAAATGTGTGTAACGGTTGGATTTTGTGTGGAGGCTATTTATACCCCTCCACCCCCTCTTCATTCGTGGAGAGAGCCATCATAAAGAACTACCACTCCTACCTTACATTTCTGAGAAGAGAACTACCTACCCTTGTGTTGAGATCAAGTTGCTCCACTCCCACCATATGAAGCTTGATCTCTAGCCTTCCCAAGTTGCTTTCCACTCAATCCTTTCTTCCACCACAGCCAAATCAGTGAGGAGAGTTGAGTGTTGGGGAGATTATCATTTGAAGCACAAGAGCAAGGAGTTCATCATCATCTACAATATCTATTACCTTTTGGAGGGTGGTGCCTCCTAGATTGGTTAGGTGTCGCTTGGGAGCCTCCGTCGTCGAGATGTGGAGTTGAACCAAGAAGTTTGTAAGGGCAAGGAGATCGCCTACTTCGTGAAGATCTACCCCGAGTAAGGCTAGCCCTCCGTGGGCGTAGGCCATGATGGAATAGACAAGGTTGCTTCTTCGTGGACCCTTCGTGGGTGGAGCCCTCCGTGGACTCATGGCAGCCGTTACCCTCCGTGGGTTGAAGTCTCCATCAACGTGGATGTACGATAGCGCCACCTATCGGAACCACGGAAAAATCACCGCGTCTCCAAAATTGCGTTTGCTCTTCTCCACCTCTCTTTACTACATGTGCAATTTACTTTCCGCTGCCTATACTCTAGAATTGCATGTGTAGGGTGATGCTTGACTTGATCATAATTGTGAATCTGCCAAAATTGTTCTTTGCCAAAAGGCAGAATTTTTATATTGACAAGTAGTCTAATCACCCCCTCTAGACATTCTTTCGATCCTACAAGTGGTATCGAGCTTTGGTCTCCATTGTATTGGTTTCCATTGCATTGACTCCATAAGCTTGGTTTCACAACCTAGGAGAGTATGGCGTCTAGTGAGGGTAATTTTCAGAGAGGTCCTTACTTTGATGGTACAAATTTTGCTAGTTGGAAGCATAAAATGAAAATGCATATTCTTGGTCATAACCCAGCCGCATGGGGCAATATTTGTGTTGGTATGCAAGGTGAATTCTTCGAGGAAGGAAAAGTTCCGGATCGCGGGCTACACCGAAGAATTGCGGATGTTGCAAAACAATGCTCAAGCTTGTGACATTCTCTTCAATGCCTTGTGTCCCGAGGAGTTCAACAAAATCAGCCGCCTTGAGAATGCAAAAGAGATTTGGGATACTTTGGTTGAAATGCACGAAGGTACCGAGTCCGTGAAGGAATCAAAGCTAGATATTCTTCAAGGTCAACTTGACAAGTTCAAGATGAAGGATGGTGAAGGAGTCGCTGAAATGTACTCTAGGCTTGCTCTCATCACAAATGAGATTGCCACTTAGGAAGCGAAGAAATGACCGACCGATTCATCATCAAGAAGATTCTCGAGCTTTGGATGGAAAGTATGACACCGTGTGCACTTTGATCCAAATGATGCCAAACTACAAGACTCTCAAGCCAACCAAGTCATTGGAAGAATTGTTGCTCATGAGATGACACTTAAGGATAAGGAAGAGCTTCACAACAAGTCAAGTGGTGCTTACAAAGCTACAAGTGATGCTCCCACAACCTCAAGTGACAAGTTAGTTTCCAATGAAGAGATAAGCCTAATGGTCAAGAACTTCAACAAATTCTACAAGAATAGAGGCAAAGAGAGAAGCTCAAAGTCTAGATCATATGATGAAAAGAGATCTTCTAGTCGTGATCGAATCTGCTACAATTGTGGAAGACCCGACACTACTCAAATGAGTGTACGGCTCCCCACAAGAGAAGAGAAGAATCTCCAAGAAGAAGAAGCTCAAGAGATGAGTCACCTCGGAAAGAGAGAAGGAGCAGAGATGATCGTTATGAACGAAGACCCTCTCGGAGAAGCAAGGATTCGGAGAGGAAAGAGAAGTCATCAAGGAGCTACACAAGAAGAAAACATCAAGCTCATGTAGGTGAATGGGTCTCGGCCCGACTCCGACAATCAATCCGAAGGAAGCTATCACTCCGACCGACTACTACCAAGATGAAGTTGTTGCGGTCTTGCTCTCGATCCTCCAACTCCAACTCCTATGACTTATTTGATTCACCAAATGAGGGAATTGGAAGATGCTTCATGGCTAAAGGCCCCAAGGTATCACACCCTGAATTCATTGACTTCGATAGTGATGAGGATGACTTGCTTGGTGAAGATGAGCTCTTGCATGATAAATCCAAAGGAGCCTAGTAACGATGAACATGCTAGTAGTCTTTATAGTCGAGAAGAGTCGAATGACAATGCTAGGAAGGAGATTGAGCGTCTAACTAAAGAACTAAACACTCTTAAGTTAGCTCATGAAACAACTCAAGAAGATCATAGAGAGCTCCTAAGATCTCATGAGAAGCTACGCTTCGAGAAGCTCACTCTAGAGCAAGAACATAAGTTTCTAAAAGCAATCAATGACGATCTTCGAAAGAAGAGTTCTTCATATCTTGCCAAACGACTTCTCTTGTCTAATTTCTTGCCACCCATTAAGACTAAGCATGAAAAGCATAGGAAAAATTCTTCCTCTAGCAGTAACAATAACCATGCTAAATCCAATGTTGTTGCTTCTAGTAGTTCTCTTGATTCCACTAACATTGTTTCAAGCCAAGTTACACTTGAGCAAGAGAATAGTTTATTGAAAGGGATCATAGAGAAAGGTGT
The DNA here is from genome assembly GCA_021437245.1 of Aegilops speltoides. NCBI lineage: Eukaryota > Viridiplantae > Streptophyta > Magnoliopsida > Poales > Poaceae > Aegilops > Aegilops speltoides. Next base: position 104,596,639 of record CM038145.1, read on the forward strand.
CTACAAGAGCCTTGCCGGAAGCAAGAACTTTGAGGAAATTGTTCGCAAGCAAGGAAGGCACCGGAAGAATCAAGGAATTGGTTTTGAGCGAAAGTTCAACGCCGAAGGCGTTGAGTGGGAGAAGGTCAATATCCCACTCCACAGTTTGTTCCTCAAAAGGAGAAGTATGTTCCTACTTCTTCCAATGTGGAACAAGCTCAAGATGACCTTCCACCACAAGACCACAAGCTAAAAGGCAAGGACAAGCTTCAAGAGGAGATTGATGCATTTGTTGAAGCACCTCAAGCCATGGTCAAGTGGGTTCCCAAGGAAACGCCAAGTTCTACTTCGTCAAGCTCAACTACAACCCCAAGGATTCCCATCAAGATGATGTGGATCCCAAAGAAGAAGAACTAGAAAGTTCTTGAGGGTGACTCCGCCAACATACTTCACTCACATTCATTTTGGCAAAAACTTGTGCAATCAACTTCCACATCGTGCACTAGTTCATGGAGTCACAAACCCTCTTGTTGGTAAGTCAAGGGACAAGGTAATCATTGCTTTCATGGACATCATCTATTGTGAACTTCAATCTATGTCCATGGATATCCTTGTTTGTTCCTTGTGGGACTAACCCATGTAGGTATTGAAAGTGCCCCAATCCAAAGGATAGCTCCCAACTCTTGATGATCTCCATCAACATTGAGCATCCACATCTTCAACATCTACATGAAGTCTTCTACAACAACCCAAGGTTAGTTTGACCCTTTAAAAGGGGTTCTCACATCTAGGGGGAGCTTTGCTCTAAAAATTGAGCTAAAGCATCTTCAAATGATGTGAACACATCAATGCTTTATGTAAAAGTGGTAACCCCACTTGTGCTTAAACGATGAGTATGACCTATGATCAAATGTTCTCATTTGGCTCCTAAGTCAATATACTCATATAAAGATGACCTAGTCATCGACAAATTGTGTGTTAGTTGCTAGAGTTTTGGTTGTGCATGTTTGACACATATTTCATTTGCTATCTTATTGTGTGAGCATGTTGGATGCATGATTTTATCCATTCGAGGACATCCATTTGTTGTTTTGGTCGTTTTGATTTTTCTGACCAAATGGATGGACAAGAATGCCTAAGTACCTCCCCTAGCTATCTATGCTTTCTTGTCTCAAATTCTATTCATGCTTACATCACAAATTTTGAACAAGTCATTTTCGGACCCTCCGGGTGAGGAGCACTCGGAGCCACCGATCCGTCAAGGGCTAATTTCCAAAACCTTCTAATTGATTTCGGTCAGACCAACTCACTCAAACTCGGTCGAACCGAAAGCATTTAGACTGATCTAGGTTTTCATCGCGGTGAAACCGAGTTGTGATTTTCGGCGTGACCGAAGTGCATAACTGCCTAGTAGTTATCCATCTCGGTGCCACCGAGTTTTACAACTCGGTCCCACCGACAGCGAAGGGGTATATATTCCGAGGGCCGCGCGCGTTGATTCCTCCTTCAAACGTTTCGCCCTCACACCCTTTGCCGCCGCTTTGGTCTCCGGATCGTCGCCGTAAATGCGCTGTCAGCCCTCGCCGCAGTCTCCGTCGCCGTCAACGGCCATCTCCTCCGAGCCGTTGCCGCCAGAGAAAAACTCCACCAAGTTAGGGTGAGTTTTGATCCCACTCGTGCTCCCATCTGTGATTCAATGCACGCTTGGATTGCCTAGTATCTTGCCACGATTGAAATCCTCCTGCACACCGATTGGTTCGTTTGAACTAGATTCGAGTAAAAGTTTTAGGGTTAGGTTTCATGAGCACATCTCGGTGAGACCGATTTTATATTTTCGGTATGACTGATTTGGCCTATGGCCATTGCACTGCACCTTTCGGTCCAACCGAGTTGTGCAAAATCGGTGTGACCGAAATGAAGATTCTGTGAAACCCTAGTGTTTTCGGCAGGACCGAAACCCACTTCGGTCAAACCGAAAGTGGTGTGCCAAGCTCTTGTTTAACACTTCGGATTCACCGAATCTTAAACTCGGTCTGACCGAAATGTCTTCTGTGAAAACTTAATACTAGAATTTGAACTCATTTTTTTGCAAAAACTTCTGCAGTTTGTGATGACTCTTCTTCTCTGCCTACACCTTATCTATTCACAAAGTTGTCACCATGTCGATGCCAAGTGATGGTGAGAACAGGTCGAGACACCCATTGCGACATTCCAGAGGCACTAGTCCCGATCCTTGTAGCTCATCTAATGATGGTGAGAGGAGTACACCAAGTGGCATGCCTCCTGCAGCCACCAGAGCTAGAAAGAAGAGGAATTCAGATGATGAGGATTCAGATTTTGTTGTTGAGGAAGAGGTGACCTCAAAGCCTAAAGGAAGGTTGTTGCCAAAGAGCAACAAGATCAACAATCAAAGAAGGGCACCAAAAAGTCAAGCAATCAACTATTGCTAAGAAGCTGAATTTGGGAGAGGCAAATGCAAGCAAAGTGAAGAAACCACCAAGAGAAAGAGGATAGTGCATGTGTCAGAGCTAGAGCAGATATGTATATTGATCCTCATGCAGATGCAGAGTAGAGGATGAGGATGAGGAAGCACCCCAGCCTCCTCCTCGAAGCCAAGCTCATGGGTGATGCCATTAAGGCCGGAGCCACATCAAAGCCAAAGAAATCTGCTCCAGCTAAGGCAGCTCCAGCAAAGCCTCACGCCAAGCCCAAGAGGACCATCGAAACATTCCAGCGTCTGAAAAGAACAAGGATGATGTGCCACTAGCTGAGTCTGACGATGAAGGACCAGCTTTGCTGAAACTTCGTCCAAAATTGCCACTCCATAATGATGCTCATCCTCAAGCTGAGGATATGAAGGCAAGGAAAGATAAAGGTCTTAGGCTATGGAGACCAACTGACCCATATGCCGTGAGGAGAAGAACTGCTTGTAGATCCCAGATTTCACACCGAGAGCAGCAGGACTTCTATGAGACCGTCTTGATGGACAAGAAGCCCATAGTCGCAGACACCCGGATATGTTGACTGGAAGTACATTGACAGCAAAGAGCACAGAGATTTCTTTCCACATGTGCATGAAAGTTTCACCGCATGTGGAGTTGCAGATTTTGTAGGTCGAAATTGACCAGCTTGGAACGATGAGATGATAATGCAATTTTATGCCACACTCACTTCTACCCCGATGGAAAGATTATGTGGATGACCAAGGTCAAAGGTTTTCTTCTTCTATTGAAGAATGGGCAGAAATTCTGAATGCTCCAAAGGCAACGAGAAGATGATATTGATGTATATGGGATTCCAAAGAAGAATCATGAATCCATGAAAAACATGTACAAAGAGGTTCCAGCAGAGGATTTGCAGTGCGAAGCTCGGCTCGATCTACCATCTCGGGCTGGCTTACCTACCACTAATACCATTTTGAGGCATACCTTGATGCCCAAATCTGGAGATGATCGCATGATCGAGGATACTCTATCAACATGCTGCACATACTTGATGAGAGAGCACCTTTCAAGGTGATGGACTTGATGGTAGAGACCATTAAGAGGACTGCAATGACCGAAAAGGTCATGTGGATTTGCCCGGAGATTCAGATGCTTATCAATGCCAAGTATGGCACGGGCACATTCTTGTTGGATAGAGAACATTTATCGTTGCAGCCAGAGCATGAAGACAATGTTGTTGTGATGGATGAGGAGGATCCGACATCTGTTGAAGGTCAAGCCAAGATCGCAGCTGCTAAGAAAGCCACAATGACAAGGAAGCAGCAGAAGAGCAGCAGCAGCTAAACCAAAGAGTTTCGAGAGCAAATTCTTGAAGCTACTCAAAGGATTGAACAACGCTGCCAGCATTGAACAGTCTCGGGAGAGCTTAGAGAGGATTGTTGACGAGAAGATCCACGCCTGGGCGTGAAGTCGATCAAGTACAAGTGACCGCCAACAAGCTCGAGGCGACATTGAGGAAGCAAAGCAGACAAGGCGAGCTTATGCGTGAGTTGCAGGATGACTTAGTCCAGATTCTCATCGACAGATCGCTCCGGTTCCCAAAGGATCCCGATCACCGCTATTCCATGGATCGACACGGGACTACAGCTTGGCACCTCCTCTCAGTTCCAGCGGTTGCTCCTACTCCAGCTCCAACTCCAAAGTCCACTCCTCCAAAGACAGACATCACCAAGTCTTCGCCGATGTTGTCATATCCACTCCGACATCAACCTGCACGGAGCCGCCAGTGAGTCCACAAAGGACGCTTAGCTCTATGCTTTTTCGAACTTTTGGTAACTTGTTGCCAAAGGGGAGAAATTGTATAGATCATAGGGCTTCGAGAGAGAGTGTTGTTGTCTTTGCGCTTTTGCTCTTTCGTTCTTTTGCGGTTTCTTTGAGATACTTTTGGTTTTCGAGACATTCAAAGTGTTTGATACTCCGCTTGATTCTACCTTAATGAGTGCTTGGTCGTACTATGCTTTAATGTGTGCTTAATGCTTATCATATGCCATTCCTATCTTGTATGACCATTTACTCATGTCTTGGTGATTGGGTGCATGCTGTTCATTCTTATCATTTTGTGCGCTCCACCAAGATGTATGTGACATGGAAGAGTGACCCATGATCCTAATCGATTGTGCATTTGCATTCAAACGCAAATCTTAAATAATGCACAAATTTAGGGGGAGCTCTTGCTTATCACATACTTCTCAAAGCTTACGATATTATTCATTGATTATATCCTTTGTCGAAGCTTTGATCTATATGTTGTCATCAATTACCAAAAGGGGAGATTGAAAGTGCAACTAATTCCCGGTGGTTTTGGTAATTAATAACAACATATATATCATTGAACTAATAGTTACTTGAGAATCATTTGAGAGAGTTCAAGGATATGGGTATGGCAAGGATCAAGAAGTGGACCCCCAAAATGCTAAGGCAAGCATTGGCAAAAGCTCAAGACTCCATTTTTGGTTTAGTGACCCAAGATCACATTGAGTCCATAGGAAAAGCCAATACTATTAAAAGGATGAGGTTATGATGATGATCTGGTTGCTCAAGTGCTTAGTGATACATCTCCTAAACTATCAAGAACTTTCACCGCCATATACACTCATAAGTAGTCTCGGTCCCACCGATATTCCAAACTCAGTCACACCGAGATGAACCACCTCAGCCATAAGCCAAACCCTAGTAAACTCGGATTTTCCGATTCGAACTCGGTCTCACCAAACATGAGTTGCCAAGTTTACAGAACCTTCGTCATCAAATCGGTGTCACCGAGATGATGAAGTCGGTCCCAAGCTAGCATGCTCTTGTCATTGCACGAATCGGACTAACCGAGATTGTATATTCGGTCCCACCGAAAATCCCAACGTTCACATTATTTGAACTATCGGTCTCACCGAGTTGTCCACTTCGGTCCCACCGAGATTGCTCAAATGTGTGTAACGGTTGGATTTTGTGTGGAGGCTATTTATACCCCTCCACCCCCTCTTCATTCGTGGAGAGAGCCATCGAAAAGAACTACCACTCCTACCTTACATTTCGAGAAGAGAACTACCTACCCTTGTGTTGAGATCAAGTTCCTCCACTCCCACCATATGAAGCTTGATCTCTAGCCTTCCCAAGTTGCTTTCCACTCAATCCTTTCTTCCACCACAGCCAAATCAGTGAGGAGAGTTGAGTGTTGGGGAGATTATCATTTGAAGCACAAGAGCAAGGAGTTCATCATCATCTACAACATCTATTACCTTTTGGAGGGTGGTGCCTCCTAGATTGGTTAGGTGTCGCTTGGGAGCCTCCGTCGTCGAGATGTGGAGTTGAACCAAGAAGTTTGTAAGGGCAAGGAGATCACCTACTTCGTGAAGATCTACCCCGAGTAAGGCTAGCCCTCCGTGGGCGTAGGCCATGATGGAATAGACAAGGTTGCTTCTTCGTGGACCCTTCATGGGTGGAGCCCTCCGTGGACTCGTGCAGCCGTTACCCTCCGTGGGTTGAAGTCTCCATCAACGTGGATGTACGATAGCGCCACCTATCGGAACCACGGGGAAAATCACTGCGTCTCCAAAATTGCGTTTGCTCTTCTCCACCTCTCTTTACTACATGTGCAATTTACTTTCCGCTGCCTATACTCTAGAATTGCATGTGTAGGGTGATGCTTGACTTGATCATAATTGTGAATCTGCCAAAAACTGTTCTTTGTCAAAAGGCAGAATTTTTATATTGACAAGTAGTCTAATCACCCCCCCTCTAGACATACTTTCGATCCTACAGGAGTGTTGATCCTAGTCTGTGTGCTATGCAGTCCAAAGCATTCATCTAAAGTGCACACATCTAGGGGGAGCCCGTCTATATCTTAGAGAGGTGGGGTTTGCCCCTGCTCTCAATTATCTTATCTATGTGCAAATCCCGTGTTGTCATCAATCCACCAAAAAGGGGGAGATTGTAAGGGCATATTTATCCCTTAAGTGTTTTGGTGATTGATCACAATACTTTTGCGGACTAATCGTGTGCCTTGAGTCTCTCAGATACTTCATCACTAGGCACAAGACGATTCGGTGCCCCTCGGAGACTATTGAAGTTGGCGTTGTTCTATGTTTCTCTTTGGTGGAGTTGAGTCGTAGGAGAGCCGTACTATTAAGAGGGGGTCCGCGTCGGAAAGGTTTGGGTGGAATCAACACATACACTAGTCCCTCCTTTCCCTGCACTTTGGAGCTGCCCTTCGTTATCTTGGTTGTGCGGAAACCTGGTGACTACTGCTATACTTGCGGTAGTACCGCAGGTACAAGCGGTAGTACCGCTGTGTGTCACGGTAGTACCGCCCCTCTGGAGCGGTAGTACCGCGGCACCCAGGCCTTGTGCCGCTCCGGTGCGGTAGTAGGGGCGGATGTAATTTTTTACATCCGCGCCCACCACGGTAGTACCGCTCGTCCAGCGCGGTAGTACCGCGGGGGCTCACGGTAGTACCGCTCCCTAGGAGTCGTAGTACCGTGGCCCTCCGACCTAGTACCGCAGTGTCACGGTAGTAGGCGCGGATGTAATTTTTTAAATCCGCGCCTGCCACGGTAGTACCGCGCCTCGCGAGCGATAGTACCGCGTCGGGTGTTTACACCACCCCAGTTTCAGCGGAAGTAGGCACGGATGTAATTTATTTCATCAGCGCCCTTCCCAGGCCGTGACTCTCCTGCCTTGCGGTAGTACCGCAAGGAGGAGCGGTAGTACCGCAGCGTAGTAATCGCCTCTAGTCGAGCTAGTTCGGCTCAGTACTCTTGCGCCGCGGTAGTACCATGGTCGTCCACGGTAGTACCGCGCAGCCTCGCGGTAGTACCACGCCCCTGGAGTGGTAGTACCGTGTGTCGCGGGCTGAACATGTGGATAACGGTTGGATTTTTCCCATGACTATATAAAGGGTGTCTTCTACCTCTAGTTGACTACCTCTTCCACCTCTAAGCTCCATTGTTGCTCCAAGCTCCATTTTCGCCTGATCTCTCTCCCTAGCCAATCAAACTTGTTGATTTGCTCGGGATTGGGTGACAAGGGTCCGATCTACACTTCCACCACAGGATATTTGATTCCCCCCACTTATCCCTTGCGGATCTTGTTACTCTTGGGTGTTGAGCACCCTAGACGGTTGAGGTCACCTCGAAGCCATACTCCATTGTGGTGAAGCTTCGTGGTGTTGTTGTTGTTGGGAGCCTCCGTTTGTTGTGGATATTGCCCCAACCTTGCTTGTAAAGGTTCGGTTGCCGCCTTCAAGGGCACCAATAGTGGAATCATGGCATCTCGCATCGTGTGAGGGCGTGAGGAGAATACGGTGGCCCTAGTGGCTTCTTGGGGAGCATTGTGCCTCCACACCGCTCTAACGGAGACGTACTTCCCCTTAAAAGGAAGGAACTCCGGTAACACATCGTCGTCTCCACCAGCTCCACTCTTGGTTATTTCGTGCCTTTACCTGTGAAAGCCTACTTGTTTTTACATCCTTTGCTTGCTTGTGTGCTAGTTGTTATTGCATCATATAGGTTGCTCACCTAGTTGCACATCTAGACAACCTATTTTGTTGCAAAGTTTAATTTGGTAAAGAATAGCTTAAAAATTGTTAGTTGCCTATTCACCCCCCCCCCTCTAGTCAACCATATCGATCCTTTCACCAGCCCTCTCATCGTGGTGGTGGTCGTCGTTCCTTCTTGGCGGTGGCAGCAGAGGAGGAAGGCCTGCGTTGCCCTACGGGCGGTCCTCACGAGGCTGATCCCTCCAGGCGCCCTCGTGAGGCTGGTCCTGCCAGCGATCCTCGCGAGGTCGATCACGCCACTCCTGGTGAGGGCGACGGTCATCCCATCGTTCTTCGCCACGTCCTCCTCCTCGGCCGTAGCCCCGGTCGTTGCGCTCGGGGCGTCGACCAAGTGCCCTTCTCGAACGGCCCTGAGCTCCTGGCATTAGTTGGTGTTGTGGGTGTGGAGGTTGTGGTAGGCGCAGAAAGGTCGGCTGCCCTTGGACGTCTCCGGCTGGTCCCTGTCGTGCTTTGTGTCTGGCTATGCTGCAAGCACGGCTGCTCCTTTGCGCTTCACGTCCTTGGCCTTGGCCTTTTTTTCTTCTGGTCAGCAGCTGGAAGCTGGAGGAGGGAGAGGCGTCCTTCCTCAGCTCTTGCGCACTTGGTCACCAGGTTGAACAGCTCCAGAGATGTGCACAACTCCTCGTGGATGGCGAGCTCCTCCTTCATCTTGACGTCGCGGACGCCATCAGATAACGCTGAGATGATGGCCTCGTCCGTCACCTTGGGGATCTTGAGGCGGGCGTTGTTGAAGTGCTGGATGTGTTTCTGCAGGATCTCTCCAGGCTGCTGCTTGATGTGGCGCAGGTCACCCGCGGCCGGGGGGCGGTCGCGAGTGCCCTGGAAGTTGGCGATGAAGCGGCTACACATCTCGTCCAAGGAGGAGATCGAGCCGGGAGGCAGGTTCAGGAGCCAGGTGCGGGCACCATCCTTGAGCGCCATGGGAAACCAGTTCACCATGACCTTCTCATCTCCGTTGGCCGCCTCGATGCCCAGCTCGTAGAGCTGTAGGAACTCCGCGAAGTCGGCAGTCCCGTCGTAGCGAGGAGGCGGGTCCGGCTTGAACTTGCCCAGCCAAGCGACGCTACACAGCTCGATGGTGAAGGCGCGACAACCTGTTGTGGTCACCGGAGCCCTTTGTTGACGCGGGGCTTGCTCCTGATGGTACCCGCGCACTGCCGCCAGGGGCAGCACGGGGTCTTGGCGCACTGGTGCAGGGACGCGGTCTTGTCATGCTGGTGCAGGAAGCACGGGAGCGCCTTCTTGAGGCCTAGGGATTTCTTGGCAGCTTCTTTCTTGTTGCGCGGGAGCTGCATGCGGTGGGCCACGTCCAAGGGCCGCGCGCCTTGGAGCCAGGGTGCAGTCTTGGGGCGGAGGTGGTGGAGGCGCTCCCAGAGCCGCGTCACCCATGCCTGATGGAGGGCGAGGCAGCGAGAGGGACGGAGCGGGAGAGCCCCATGCAGCGCTGACGAGCTCGGTGATGCGAGCGAGCCATTCTTCGTAGAGGTCGTCGACGGGGCGGTAGTGCAGGAGCTCACGTGCCTGGAGCAACACGGCCTGCGCGTCCATGGGGGCGCGACGAGCATGAGATGACGAACCAGCTGGACTCAGCGACAAAGTGGCGGTGCGGCCTTCCCGCCGCATCGAGGGGTGCAGCAAAGATGCTTGCTGCTCGTTCCCTGCCGGGCCGGTGGCGGCGTTGGCAGCAGGCGACGGAGAACGACGAGGAGGCCCGCCGACAGGGGCCGTCTGGGCGGCATGGGCGGCAAGAGCAGCCCGGCGCTCGGTGCGAGCTCGGCGAGCGTCAGCCATGGATGCGACGAAGCGATGGGACGCAAATCAGCGGAAAGAAGATTTCGGCGCACCCCTACCTGGTGCGCCAAATGTCGGATGTTGGGTTCCAGCAAAACCCTTAAGGTTCCAACTCTGGGGTGCGCACGAAGATCTTCTCCCTACCGAAACATGCCCTCAGCCTCGCCGCGGTTTCTAAGCTAGATCGATGAACAACACAAGAGACACAAGATTTATACTGGTTCGGGCCACCGTTGTGGTGTAATACCCTAATCCATTGGGTGGGGCGGTGTATAGCCTCATGGGCTGATGATGAATAGTACAAGGGAAGAACAACTTCGCGAGGAGAGGTGTTCTTGTGCTTGGTGGTGCGCGGATGAACTTCCTCCTCCCTTCTACTGTGGTGGCTAGCCCTATTTATAGAGGCCTTGGTCCTCTTCCCAAATATTGAGCGGGAAGGGATCTAACAACAGCCATTTTGAAAGGGGACAGCTAGTACAAGCTACCCTGACTAAAGGTGGTCTTCGCCTGCCAAAGGTGCTGGTGATGACGCTGTCTTGGGCTCCATGGTGACCTCCGTCCTGCCGCTCTGCTAGTCTTGGTCTCATTGCACCAATATGGAAACCTTTGCCTGATGCCTCGGTACTCCACGCGTGCACTTGCCCCCTTTGCACCAAAGAGGAAACAAGGACACTACGCGGGCTGGCACCTGCCTGGCGCCCGCCTGGTCTTGATCGTCATAGCTTGCGTCATGGGCACCTCGCGAGGTACCCCTTGCCTTGATCTCTCCTTCCTCGCGAGCCTACCTGGTGAGGCCACTCCTCAGGAAGCCTTGTGTCGTCCGCCCCGCGAGGGGCCAAGTCTTGAGTGTTGGGTTGATGAAGAAGGGCCGTACTGGGGCACTGGTTGAGCTACGCAGCAGGCCGCAGGCAGGCAAGTTTGGGGACCCCCCATTTCCAGAACGCCGACAGACACACTTCTCCGCTCTGGGTTCGAGCTTATCAGGCTGAAGTCTCTTGACATAAGTGTCGCATCCCCAAACTTTAAGAAATGACAGCTTAGGTTTCTTGCCAAACCACAACTCATATGGTGTCGTCTCAATGGATTTACATGGTGCCCTATTTAAAGTGAATGCGGCTGTCTCTAATGCATAACCCCAAAGTGAAAGTGGCAAATCGGTAAGAGACATCTAGAATGCACATATCCAGTAGAGTATGGTTATGACGTTCAGACACACCATCACGTTGTGGCGTTCCAGGTGGCGTGATCTGTGAAACAATTCCACATTGTCTTAAATGCATACTAAACTCGTAACTCAAATATTCACCTCCACTGTTAGATCGTAGAAACTTTATCTTCTTGTTATGATGATTTTCCACTTCACTCTGAAATTCCTTGAACTTTTCAAATGTTTCAGACTTGTGTTTCATTAAGTAAATATACCCATATCTACTCAAATCATCTGTGAAGGTAAGAAATAACAATATCCACAACGTGCTTCAACACTCATCGGACCGCATACATCAGTATGTATTATTTCCAATAATTCACTAGCTCGCTTCATTGTTTCGGAGAATGAAGTTTTAGTCATCTTGCCCATGAGGCATGGTTCACATGTCTCAAATGATTCATAATCAAGAGATTTTAGAAGTCCATCAACATGGAGTTTCTTCATGCGCTTTACATTAATATGACCTAAGAGGCAGTGCCACAAATATGTGGTACCATCATTATTAACTTTGCATATTTTGGCATCAATACTATGAATATGTGTATCACTACGATCGAGATTCAACAAGAATAAACCATTCACAAGGGGTGCATGACCATAAAATATATTACTCATACAAATAGAACAACCATTCTTCTCTGACTTAAGTGAATAACCGTCTCGCAATAAACAAGATCCAGATATATGTTCATGCTCAACACAGGCACCAAATAACAATTATTTAGGTTTAAAACTAATCCCGAAGGTAGATGTAGAGGTAGCGTGCCAACGGTGATCACATCAACCTTGGAACCATTTCCGACGCGCATCGTCACCTCGTCCTTAGCCAGTCTTTGTTTATTCCCCAGCTCCTGTTTTCAGTTACAAATATGAGCAACCGAACCAGTATCAAATACCCAGGTGCTAATACCAGCAATAGTAAGGTACACATCAATAACATGTATATCAAATATACCTTTATTGGCGTTGCCATCATTCTTATCTGCCAAGTACTTGGGGCAGTTCCACTTCTAGTGACCATTCCCCTTGTAGTAGAAGCACTCGATCTCTCAGGTTTGGGTCCAGCCTTGGGTTTCTTCACATGAGTGACAACTGCTTTACCGTTCTTCTTGAAGTTCCCTTTCTTTCCCTTGCCTTTCTTGAAACTAGTGGTCTTTTTAACCATCAACACTTGATGCTCCTTCTTGATTTCTACCTCCGTGGCTTGAAGCATCGCGAAGAGCTCGGGAAGTGTTTTCTCCATCCCTTGCATATTATAGTTCATCACAAAGCCCTTATAGCTTGGTGGCAGTGCTTGGAGAATTCTGTCAATAACCTAGTCATCTGGAAGATTAACTCCCAACTGAGTCAAGCGGTTGTGCAACCCAGACATTCTAAGTATATGCTCACTAACAAAATTGTTCTCCTCCATTTTATAGCTAAAGAACTTATCGGAGATGTCATACCTCCTGACTCGGACATGAGCTTAAAATACCAATTTCAGCTCCTAGAACATCTCATATGCTCTGTGGTGCTAAAAACGTCTTTAGAGCCCCGATTCTAAGCTGTAAAGCATGGTGCACTGAACTATCGAGTAGTCATCAGAACGTGTCTGCCAGATGTTCACAACATCCATAGACGATGTTGCAGGGGGTGCGTCACCTAGCAGTGCATCAAGGACATAAGCCTTCTGTGCAGCAATAAGGACAATCCTCAAGTTATGGACCCAGTCCGCATAGTTGCTTCCATCATCTTTCAACTTAGCTTTCTCTACTAACGCATCAAAATTCAGAGGAACTATAGCGTAGGCCATTGATCTACAACACAAATTTTGCAAAGATAATTAATACTAAGTTCATGATAATTTAGTTAAGTAAATCAAATTACTAATAAACTCCCACTTAAATCAACATCTATGAAGTTGTCTAAGTGACACATGATCCAAATCAACTAACCCATGTTCGATCATCACGTGAGATGGGGTAGTCATTGATGTTGAACATCTTCATGTTGATCATATCTACTATATGACTCATTCGACCTTTCGGTCTCCTGTGTTCCGAGGACATGTCTGTACATGCTAGGCTAGTCAAGTTTAACCCAAGTATTCTGCATGTGTAAAACTGGCTTACACCCGTTGTATGCAAACGTAGAGTCTATCACACCTGATCATCATGAGGTGCTTCGAAACGATGAACTTTTGCAACGATGCATACTCAGTGAGAACACAATTTCTCAAAATTAAGTGAAGGGATCGTCTTATAATGCTATCGTTGTTTGATTGCAGCTTGAACTACATTGATATTTCCCCAAAGAGGAAGGGATGATGCAGCACAACAACGGTAGGTATTTCCCTCAGTGATGAGACCAAGGTTATCGAACCAGTAGGAGAACCACGCCACACTACATAAATGGTACCTGCACACAAAGAACAAATACTTGCAACCCGACGTGTTAAAGGGGTTGTCAATTCCTTTCGGGTAACGGTGCCAGAAATTGTCAAGTTGACAGAATAAAATTGTAGTAGATTGATAGATGCAAATAAAAGCAAATAAAATTCAGCGAGGTATTTTTGGGTTTTTGATAATATAGATCTAAAAATAAAAGTTGCGAATAAATAAAAAGGCAAATAGCAAAATAGATCTGAAAGCATATGGAGAAAATAGACCCAGAGGCCGTAGATTTCACTAGTGGCTTCTCCCAAGAAAAATAGCATACGGCGGGTGAACCAATTACTGTTGGGCAATTGATAGAACTTCAAATAATTGATGATATCCAAGCAATGATCATTATATAGGCATCACGTCCAAGATTAGTAGACCGACTCCTGCCTGCATCTACTACTATTACTCCACACAACGACCGCTAACCAGCATGCATCTAGTGTATTAAGTTCATGGAAAATGGAGTAATGCAATAAGAACGATAACATGATGCAGACAAGATCTATTCTTGTAGGAATAGACCCCATCTTGTTCTCGTTACTAGCAATGATACATATGTGTCATTTTCCCTTCTGTCACTAGGATTGAGCACCGTAAGATCGAACCCATCACAAAGCACCTCTTCCCATGGCAAGAAAAATCGATCTAGTCGGCATAACTAAACCAAAGATTAGAAGAAGAAATACGAGGCTATAAGTGATCATGCATATAAGAGATCAAAAGTCTCAAATAACTTTCATGGATAAAAACATAGATCTAATCATAAACTCAAAGTTCATCGGATACCAACAAACACACCGCAAAAAGAGTTACATCAAATAGATCTCCAAGAGACCATTGTATTGAGAATCAAAAGAGAGAGAGAGAGAGAGAGAGAGAGAGAGAGAGAGAGAGAGGAAGCCATCTAGCTACTAACTACGGACCCGTAGGTCTACAATGAACTACTCACGCATCATCGGAGAGGCACCAATGAGGATGATGAACCCCTCCGTGATGGTGTCTAGATTGGATCTGTGGTTTATGGAACTTGCGGCGCTGGAATTGTTTTTCGTCGCCTCCCCTAGGGTTTCTGGAATATTGGGGTATTTATAGAGCAAAGAGGCGGTGTGGGAGGCGGCCGAGGTGGGCACAACCCACCAGGGCGCGCTTGGGCTCCCAGGCGCGCCTAGGTGGGTTGTGCTCCCCTCGGAGCCCCCCTCTGGTACTTCTTTGGCCCAACAGGTGTCTTCTAGTCCAGAAAAAATTACCTAAAAGTATTGCTGTGTTTGGACTCCATTTGGTATTGATTTTCATTGAAGTAAAAAAACAAGCAAAAACAACAACTGGCGTTGGGCACTTTGTCAATAGGTTAGTCCCAAAAAATGATATAAAGTTGCTATAAAATGATTGTAGAAGATTCAAGAATTATAATATAATAGCATGGAACAATAAAAAATTATAGATACATTGGAGACGTATCAGCATCCCCAAGCTTAATTCCTGCGCGTCCTCGTGTAGGTAAATGATAAAAACAGAATTTTTGATGTGGAATGTTGCCTAACATGTTCATCATATATTCTTTTCTTTGTAGCATGGGCATTTGGACTTTTATATGATTCTAAGCAATAGTCTAGTTTTGACATGAAGATTTCAATACTCAAGCATGTCAACAAGCAACCATGTCTTTCAAAATATCAATACTAAAGCAAGTTATCCCTAGCCCATTATGCTCGATCATTGATCCATTCATGAAACACACTCGCATATTAGCTACATCCAATGCTCAAGTATGATCATAGTGCCCCTTAGTTGGTGCTTATAAGAGAAGATGGATACTCAAGTAAAAATAAAATTGCATAAAGTAAATAGAAGGGCCCTTCGCAGAGGGAAGTAGGGATTTGTAAAGGTGCCAGAGCTCAAAGCGAAAAAGATAGAGATAAAACATTTTGGGTGGCATGCTTTTCCTGTCAACAAAAACGGTCAAGTAGTTCCCAATATTTTCCATGCTAGATATACCATAGGCGGTTCCCAAATAGAAAATAAAGTTTATTCCTTTTTCCACCATACTTTCACATTCCACGACTAACCGAATCCACGGGTGCCACCCATACCAACAGTTTGCAAGGAATTTATTATTTGGCAACATAAAATAAATTCATTTTTCATTTCAGAACTGGGCATCCTTAATACCTTTGTCGTACTCTCGTGCAATGACAAGTGAATAAACACTCATCTTGAGAATAACACATCTAGCATGGAAAAATATTAGCCACCCCCTACCGTTTCATGAGCGGTACAAGCACACAAAAGAGAAATTTATTTTGAAAATTAGAGATGGCACGTACAAATTTGCTTAGAGTGGCACTAAAATACCGCATATAGGTAGGTATAGTGGACTCATATGGCAAAACTTGGTTTAAGGATTTTGGATGCACAAGTAGTGATCATACTTAGTGAATGAAGGCTAGAAAAAGATTGAGAAGCATCCAACCAAGAAACAAAAAATCTCATAAGCGAGCATTAAGCATAACTAACACCAAATAATGCACCACAAGTAGGATGTAATTTCATTGCATAACTATTGACTTTCGTGCTTGCATAGGGAATCACAAACCTTAACATCAATATTCTTACTAAAACATAATTACTCATTAACATGACTCACATATCACTATCCACATATCACAAAACTATTACAAAGAATCAAGTTTTTGTCCAATGATCTTCATGAAAGTTTTTATTATATCCCTCTTGAATATCTATCAATTTGGGACTAATTTCATATGTTGCTATTGATATCTCAAACAAATCTAAGTGAAGAACATGAGCATAAAAATGTTCTTCTCTCAAAATAATTTAAGTGAAGCATGAGAGAATTTCTTAAAAAAATTACTAACTCTCAAATAAATCTAAGTGAAGCATGAGAGCATTTCTTCAAAAAATAATAAAGCACACCATGCTCAAAAAGATATAAGTGAAGCACTAGAGCAATTCCATAGCTCATAAAATTTAAGTGAAGCATCGAGAGCAATTCCAACAAGTCATAGCAAAATTTTGGCTCCCTCAAATAGGTGTGTCCAAAAGGAAAGATGATACAAAATAAAAATCAAAACAAGCAAAGACTCATATAATACAAGACACTCCAAGAAAAACTCATGATATGTGATGAATAAAAATATAGCTCCAAGTAAAATACCGATGGTCATTAGAATAAAGAGGGGATGTCACTCAGGCATCCCCAAGCTTAGTTGCTTGCTTCTCTTTTAGATAATAGCTTGGGATGCCATGTGGCATCCCCAAGATTAGGCTCTTCTTACTCCTTACTCCTTCATCCATCGTGATATCACCCAAAACTTGAAAACTTCAATCGCACAAAACTCAACAAAACCTTCGTGAGATCCATTAGTATAACAAAGCAAATCACTACTCTAAGTACTATTGCAAACCCATTCATATTTTATTTTTGTAGTATATCTACTGTATTCCAACTTTGTTATAGCTTATACCCTCCAACACAAAACATAGATTCATCGACATAAGCACACAACACAAAGAAACAGAATCTGTCAAAAATAGAACAATATGTAGTAATCAGGGAACTTCGTACACTTATGTAACTCCAAAAATTCTGAAAAATTAGGACAACATGGGAAATTTGTATATCAATCTTGTGTAGAAAAACAGAGAAAAATCACGTTTCTGTGATTTATGAAAATTATTTTACTGGGTGCAAAAGTTTCTGTTTTTCAACAAGATCAAATCAACTATCACCCAACATGATCCCAAAGGCTTTGCTTGGCACAAACACTAACTAAAACACAAAAAACACAATCATAACAGGCGCTATTGTTTTACGCCCCTAGCTAGGCATAAAGCAAAGATCTAAGTATTGTCATCTTTATTTTCCAACTCTCCAATCAAACACTTAGAATCGTTCAAAGATTTAGCATATAAAATTTTTGAAGGAAATATGCCAAGAGGCAATAATAAAGTTATTATTTATTTCCTCATATCATGATAAATGTTTATTATTCATGCTAGAATTGTATTAACCGGAAACATGATACATGTGTGAATACATAGACAAACATAACGTCACTAGTATGCCTCTACTTGACTAGATCATTAATCAAAGATGGTTATGTTTCCTAACCATAGACATGTGTTGTCATTTGGTTAATGGGATCACATCATTAGGAGAATGATGTGATTGACATGACCCATTCCGTTAGCCTAGCACTTGATCATTTAGTATGTAGCTATTGCTTTCTTCATGACTTATACATGATCCTGTAACTATGAGATTATGCAACTCCCGTTTATCGGAGGAACACTTTGTGTGCTACCAAAGGTCACAACGTAACTGGGTGATTATAAAGGAGCTCTACAGGTGTCTCCGAAGGTACATGCTGGGTTGGCGTATTTCGAGATTAGGTTTTGTCACTCCGATTGTCGGAGAGGTATCTCTGGGCCCTCTCGGTAATGCACATCACTATAAGCCTTGCAAGCAATGTAGCTAATGAGTTAGTTACGGAATGATGCATTACGTAACGAGTAAAGAGACTTGCCGGTAACGAGATTGAACTAGGTATTGGATACCGACGATCGAATCTCAGGCAAGTAACATACCGATGACAAAGGTAACGACGTATGTTGTTATGCGGTTTGACCGATAAAGATCTTCGTAGAATATGTAGGAGCCAATATGAGCATCCAGGTTCCGCTATTGGTTATTGGCCGAGAATAGTTCTAGGTCATGTCTACATAGTTCTCGAACCCGTAGGGTCCGCACGCTTAACATTACGATGACAGTTTTATTATGAGTTTATAAGTTTTGATGTACCGAAGGTTGTTCGGAGTCCCGGATGTGATCACGGACATGACGGGGAGTCTCGAAATGGTCGAGACATAAAGATTGATATATTGGAAGCCTATATTTGGATATCGAAATGGTTCCGGGTGAAATCGGGATTTTACCGGAGTACCGGGGGGTTACCGGAACCCTCCCCGGGGTTATTGGGCCTTCATGGGCCCTAAGGGAGAAGAGGAGAGGAGGCAAGAGGTGGGTTGTGCCCCCTCCCGTCCCTAGTCCGAATAGGACAAGGAGAGGGGGGCGGCGCCCCACCCCCCCTTTCCTTCCCCTCTTCCTCCTCCTTCCCCCTTTCTCCTTCTCCAACTAGGAAAGAAGGGAGTCCTACTCCCGGTGGGAGTAGGACTCCCCCTTGGCGCGCCCTCCTTGGACGGCCGCCCCCTCCCCCTTGGCTCCTTTATATACGGGGGCAGGGGCACCTCTAGACACACAAGTTGATCTACGTGATCATTCCTTAGCCGTGTGCGGTGCCCCCCTCCACCATATTCCACCTCGGTCATATCGTTGCGGTGCTTAGGCGAAGCCCTGCATCGGTAGAACATCATCATCGTCACCATGCCGTCGTGCTGACGGAACTCATCCCCGACACCCTGCTGGATTGGAGTCCGGGGATCGTCATCGAGCTGAACGTGTGCTGAACTCGGAGGTGCCGTACATTCGGTGCTTGGATCGGTCGGATCGTGAAGACGTACGACTAAATCAACCGCGTTGTCACAACGCTTCCTCTTACGGTCTACGAGGGTACTTGGACAACACTCTCCCCTCTAGTTGCTATGCATCACCATGATCTTGCGTGTGCGTAGGAAATTTTCTGAAATTACTACGTTCCCCAACAGTGGCATCCGAGCCTAGGTTTTATGCGTTGATGTTATATGCACGAGTAGAACACAAGTGAGTTGTGGGTGATACAAGTCATACTGCTTACCAGCATGTCATACTTTGGTTCAGCGGTATTGTTGGATGAAGCGGCCCGGACTGACATTACGCGTACGCTTACGCGTGACTCGTTTTACCGCCGTGCTTTGCACACAGGTGACTAGCGGGTGTCTGTTTCTCCAACTTTAGTTGAACCGAGTGTCGCTATGCCCAGTCCTTGCGAAGGTTAAAACAGCACTAACTTGACAAACTATCATTGTGGTTTTGATGCGTAGGTAAGAACGGTTCTTGCTCAGCCCGTAGCAGCCACGTAAAATTTGCAACAACAAAGTAGAGGACGTCTAACTTGTTTTTGCAGGGCATGTTGTGATGTGATATGGTCAAGACGTGATGCTATATTTTATTGTATGAGATGATCATGTTTTATAACCGAAGTTATCGGCAACTGGCAGGAACCATATGGTTGTCGCTTTATTGTATGAAATGCAAACGCCCTATAATTGCTTTACTTTATCACTAAGCGGTAGCGATAGTCGTAGAAGCAATAGATGGCGTAACAACAATGATGCTACAATGGAGCTCAAGGTGTCACGCCGGTGACGATGGTGATCACGACGTTGCTTCGGAGATGGAGATCACAAGCACAAGATGATGATGGCCATATCATATCACTTATATTGATTGCATGTGATGTTTATCCTTTATGCATCTTATCTTGCTTTGATTGATAGTAGCATTTTAAGATGATCTATCACTAAAAATTATCAAGAAGTGTTCTCCCTGAGTATGCACCGTTACGAAAGTTCTTCGTGCTGAGACACCACGTGATGATCGGGTGTGATAGGCTCTACGTTCAAATACAACGGGTGCAAAACAGTTGCACACGCGGAATACTCAGGTTAAACTTGACGAGCCTAGCATATAACAGATATGGCCTCGGAACACCGAGACCGAAAGGTCGAACGTGAATCATATAGTAGATATGATCAACATAGTGATGTTCACCATTGAAACTACTCCATCTCACATGATGATCGGACATGGTTTAGTTGATTTGGATCACGTGATCACTTAGATGACTAGAGAGATGTCTGTCCAAGTGGGAGTTCTTAAGTAATATGATTAATTCAACTTAAATTTATCATGAACTTAGTACCTGATAGTATTTTGCTTGTCTATGTTTGTTATAGATAGATGGCTCGTCTTTGTTGTTCCGTTGAATTTTAATGCTTCCTTGAGAAAGCAAAGTTGAAAGATGATGGTAGCAATTACACGGACTAGGTCCGTAACTCGAGGATTATCCTCATTGCTACACGTAAGAATTACGTCCTAGAAGCACCGCTGGGTGCCAACTTCTTTGCTAATGCAACCGACGACGTTAAGAACGTTTGCCAGAGCAAAGCTGATGACTACTCAATAGTTCATTGTGCCATGCTTTACGGCTTAGAATCGGGTCTTCAACGACGTTTTGAACGTCATGGAGCATACGAGATGTTCCAGGAGTTGAAGTTAATATTTCAAGCAAATGCCCGGATTGAAAGATCTGAAGTCTCCAATAAGTTCTATAGCTGCAAGATGGAGGAGAATAGTTCTGTCAGTGAACACATACTCAAAATGTCTGGATATAATAATCACTTGATTCAACTGGGAGTTAATCTTCCTGATGATAGTGTCATTGACAGAATTCTTCAATCACTGCCACCAAGCTACAAAAGCTCGTGATGAACTATAATATGCAAGGGATGGACGAGACTATTCCCGAGCTCTTCGCAATGCTAAAAGCCACGGAGGTAGAAATCAAGAAGGAGCATCAAGTGTTGATGGTCAACAAGACCACCAGTTTCAAGAAAAGGGCAAAGGGAAGAAGAAGGAACTTCAAGAAGAACAGCAAACAAGTTGTTGCTCAAGAGAAGAAACCCAAGTCTGGACCTAAGCCCGAGATCGAGTGCTTCTACCGCAAGCGATCGACACCGGAAGCGGAACTGCCCCAAGTATTTGGCGGATAAGAAGGATGGCAAAGTGAACAAAGGTATATGTGATATACATGTTATTGATGTGTACCTTACTAATACTCGCAGAGTACACGGAATTTGATCTCGGTTCTGTTGCTAATATTTGCAACTCAAAGCAGGGACTACGGATTAAGCAAAGATTGGCTAAGGACGAGGTGACGATCTTGCGTGGGAAATGGTTCCAAAGTCGATGTGATCGCGGTCGGCACGCTACCTCTACATCTACCATCGGGATTAGTTTTAGACCCAAATAATTGTTATTTGGTGCCAGCGTTGAGCATGCACATTATATCTGGATCTTGTTTGATGCGAGACGGTTATTCATTTAAATCAGAGAATAATGGTTGTTCTATTTATATGAGTAATATCTTTTATGGTGATGCACCCTTGAAGAGTGGTCTATTTTTATTGAATCTCGATAGTAGTGATACACATATTCATAGTGTTGAAGCCAAAAGATGCAGAGTTGATAATGATAGTGCAACTTATTTGTGGCACTGTCATTAAAGTCATATCGGTGTAAAGCGCATGAAGAAACTCCATACTGATGGACTTTTGGAATCACTTGATTATGAATCACTTGGAACTTGCGAACCGTGCCTCATGGGCAAGATGACTAAAACGCCGTTCTCCGGAACTATGGAGCGAGCAACTGATTTGTTGGAAATCATACATACTGATGTTTGTGGTCCAATGAATATTGAGGCTCGCAGCAGGTATCGTTATTTTCTCACCTTCACAGATGATTTGAGCAGATATGGGTATATCTACTTAATGAAACACAAGTCTGAAACATTTGAAAAGTTCAAAGAATTTCAAAGTGAAGTGGAAAATCATCGTAACAAGAAAATAAAATTTCTACGATCTGATCGTGGAGGAGAATATTTGAGTTACGAGTTTGGTTTACATTTGAAACAATGCGGAATAGTTTCACAACTCACGCCACCCGGAACACCACAACGAAATGGTGTGTCCGAACGTCGTAATCGTACTTTACTAGATATGGTGCGATCTATGATGTCTCTTACTGATTTACCGCTATCATTTTGGGGTTATGCTTTAGAGACAGCCGCATTCACGTTAAATAGGGCACCATCAAAATCCGTTGAGACGACACCTCATGAACTGTGGTTTGGCAAGAAACCAAAGTTGTCGTTTCTTAAAGTTTGGGGTTGCGATGCTTATGTGAAGAAACTTCAACCAGATAAGCTCGAACCCAAATCGGAGAAATTTGTCTTCAGAGGATACCCAAAAGAGACTGTTGGGTACACCTTCTATCATAGATTTGATGCAAGATTTTCGTTGCTAAATTTGGATCCTTTCTAGAGAAGGAGTTTATCTCGAAAGAAGTGAGTGGGAGGAAGGTAGAACTTGATAAGGTAACTGTACCTGCTCCCTTATTGGAAAGTATTCCATCACAAGAACCGGTTCCTTTGACAACTACACCAATTAGTGAGGAAGCTAATGATATTGATCATGAAACTTCAGATCAAGTTTCTACTGAACCTCGTAGGTCTACCAGAGTAAGATCCGCACCAGAGTGGTACGGTAATCCTATTCTAGAAGTCATGTTACTTGACCATGGCGAACCTACGAACTATGAGGAAGCGATGATGAGCCCAGATTCCGCAAAATGGCTAGAAGCCATGAAATCTGAGATGGGATCCATGTATGAGAACAAAGTATGGACTTTGGTTGACTTGCCCGATGATCGGCAAGCCATCGAGAATAAATGGATCTTTAAGAAGAAGACTGACGCCGATGGTAATGTAATCGTCTATAAAGCTCGACTTGTTGCGAAAGGTTTTCAACAAGTTCAAGGGTTGACTATGATGAGACTTTCTCACCAGTAGCGATGCTTAAGTCTGTCCGAATCATGTTAGCAATTGCTGCATTTTATGATTATGAAATTTGGCAAATGGATGTCAAACTGCATTCTTGATTGGATTTACGGAAGAAGAGTTGTATATGATGCAACCGAAGGTTTTGTCGATCCAAAAGGTGCTAACAAAGTGTGCAAGCTCCAATGATCCATTTATGGACTGGTGCAAGCATCTCGGAGTTGGAATAAACGCTTTGATAGTGTGATAAAAGCATATGGTTTTATATGCACTTTTGGAGAAGCTTTGATTTACAAGAAAGTGAGTGGGAGCTCTGTAGCATTTCCGAAATTATATGTAGATGACATATTATTAATTGGAAATGATATAGAATTTCTGGATAGCATAAAGGATACTTGAATAAAAGTTTTTCTATGAAAGACCTCGGTGAAGCTGCTTACATATTGGGCATCAAGATTTATAGAGATAGATCAAGATGCTTAATTGGACTTTCACAAAGCACATACCTTGATAAAGTTTTGAAAAAGCTCAAAATGGATCACGCAAAGAAAGGGTTCTTGCCTGTATTACAAGGTGTGAAATTGAGTCAAACTCAATGCCCGACCACAGTAGAAGATAGAGAGAAAATGAAAGATGTTCCCTATGCTTCAGCCATAGGCTCTATCATGTATGCAATGGTGTGTACCAGACCGACGTATGCTTAGCAATAGGCTTGGCAGGGAAGGTACCAAAGTAATCCAGAGTGGATCATCGGGCAAAGGTCAAGAACATCCTGAAATACCGAAAAGGACTAAGGATATGTTTCAGATATGGAGGTGACAAAGAGCTAGTCGTAAATGGTTACGTCGATGCAAGCTTTGACACGATCCGGACGATTCTAAATCGCAAACCGGATACGTGTTTTTATTAAACGGTGGAGCTGTAAGTTGGTGCGATTCAAACAAAGCGTCGTGGCGGGATCTACATGTGAAACGGAGTACATAGCTGCTTCAGAAGCAGCAAATGAAGGAGTCTGGATGAAGGAGTTCATTTCCGATCTAGGTGTCATACCTAGTGCATCGGGACCAATGAAGATCTTCTGTGACAATACTGGTGCAATTGCCTTGGCAAAGGAATCCATATTTCACAAGAGGACCAAGCACATCAAGAGATGCTCAAATTCCATCCGGGACCAAGTCCAGGTGGGAGACATAGAGATTTGCAAGATACAAACGGATCTGAATGTTGCAGATCCGTTGACTAAGCCTCTTCCACGAGCAAAACATGATCAGCACCAAGACTCCATGGGTGTTAGAATCATTATTGTGTAATCTAGATTATTGACTCTAGTGCAAGTGGGAGACTGAAGGAAATATGCCCTAGAGGAAATAATAAAGTTATTATTTATTTCCTCATATCATGATAAATGTTTATTATTCATGCTAGAATTGTATTAATCAGAAACATGATACATGTGTGAATACATAGACAAACATAACGTCATTAGTATGCCTCTACTTGACTAGCTCATTAATCAAAGATGGTCATGTTTCCTAACCATAGACATGTGTTGTCATTTGATTAATGGGATCACATCATTAGGAGAATGATGTGATTGACATGACCCATTCCGTTAGCCTAGCACTTGATCGTTTAGTATGTTGCTATTGCTTTCTTCATGACTTATACATGTTCCAATAACTATGAGATTATGCAACTCCCGTTTACGAGAGGAACACTTTGTGTGCTACCAAACGTCACAATGTAACTGGGTGATTATAAAGGAGCTCTACATGTGTCTCTGAAGGTACATGTTGGGTTGGCGTATTTCGAGATTAGGTTTTGTCACTCCGATTGTCGGAGAGGTATCCCTGGGCCCTCTCGGTAATGCACATCACTATAAGCCTTGCAAGCAATGTAGCTAATGAGTTAGTTACGGAATGATGCATTACGTAACGAGTAAAGAGACTTTCCGGTAACGAGATTGAACTAGGTATTGGATACCGACGATCGAATCTCGGGCAAGTAACATACCGATGACAAAGGGAACGACGTATGTTGTTATGCGATTTGACCGATAAAGATCTTCATAGAATATGTAGGAGCCAATATGAGCATCTAGGTTCCGCTATTGGTTATTGACCGAGAATAGTTCTAGGTCATGTCTACATAGTTCTCGAACCCGTAGGGTCCGCATGCTTGATGTTACGATGACAGTTTTATTATGAGTTTATAAGTTTTGATGTATCGAAGGTTGTTTGGTGTCCAGGATGTGATCACGGACATGACGAGGAGTCTTGAAATGGTCGAGACATAAAGATTGATATATTGGAAGCCTATATTTGGATATCGGAATGGTTCCGGGTGAAATCGGGATTTTACCGGAGTACCAGGGGGTTAGCGGAACCCTCCCGGGGGTTATTGGGCCTTCATGGGCCCTAAGGGAGAAGAGGAGAGGAGGCAAGAGGTGGGCTGCGCCCCCTCCCCTTCCTAGTCCGAATAGGACAAGGAGAGGGGGGCGGCGCCCCCCCTTTCCTTCCCCTCTTCCTCCTCCTTCCCCCTTTCTCCTTCTCCAACTAGGAAAGAAGGGAGTCCTACTCCCGGTGGGAGTAGGACCCCCCCTTGGCGCGCCCTCCTTGGCCGGCCGCCCCCTCCCCCTTGGCTCCTTTATATACGGGGGCAGGTGGCACCTTTAGACACACAATTTGATCTACGTGATCGTTCCTTAGCCGTGTGTCGTGCCCCCCTCCACCATATTCCACCTCGGTCATATCGTTGCAGTGCTTAGGCGAAGCCCTGCGTCGGTAGAACATCATCATCGTCACCACGCCGTCGTGCTAACGGAACTCATCCCCGACACCCTGCTGGATCGGAGTCCGGGGGTCATCATCGAGCTGAACGTGTGCTGAACTCGGAGGTGCCATATGTTCGGTGCTTGGATCGGTCGGATCATGAAGACGTACGACTACATCAACCGCGTTGTCACAACGCTTCTGCTTACGGTCTACGAGGGTACGTGGACAACACTCTCCCCTCTCGTTGCTATGCATCACCATGATCTTGCATGTGCGTAGGAAATTTTTTGAAATTACTACGTTTCCCAACAATTTCAACAACAATACTTCTAGGAACAAGCTTGAGAAATTCATTCTTGCCGGTAGGGTCTCTTATCACTTCGATAAAATCGGGGTGAATACTGATCCTCTTAAGGTCTCCTTTATCATTATTACTAGAAGTTGCACCCATGTTCTTAGTAACTTGAGTGATCTTGCTAATTTGTACGGGAGTTTTTTCAATAGTTTTAGCGGAAGCAAAAGCCGTGCTTAGATTACTAAAGATTTCTTCCAATTTATCGATCCGAGACGGGCTTTCTTCAATTCTTTCATGAATTATGGTCTCCTTTTCTTTTAAAAACTTAATAATTTCTCCCTTTTTTGACCCAATTTTACTAGCAAAATTATGCATCTTTTATCCAAGTTCTCAATGTGTTCTTCGATGAGCATTTTCTTTTCGATAGCATCTAGCCTTTCCATAAGATGCCCGAGAGTTAAGGTTGTTCCATTAATCATAAAGAGGTGGTGATCCCACTAAATTTCCCATAGCATTAAAACAATCAAGAGAGGGACACATCAAGAAATTTCCACCAGTAATCGTATCAAGGACAAATCTATACCAAGTGGTAATGCCCACATAAAAACAGCGAAGAAGAACAACAGTACATTGCTTACGAATAGATCTATTGTGAGCATTGCAAATTCTATACCAAGCATATTCTAAATTCTCCCCTCCCCTTTGTTTGAAATTAAGAACCTCGTTCTCATGGGTGCACGCAATAGAGGAAGAACTATCCATAGCGACAAAAAGTGACAAACAAAGTTGCACACAAAAACAGTCTGACGAGAAAACGACGAACAAAAAAGAGGGCCAATAAAATGGCATTTTTTGTGAAGTGGGGGAGAGGAAAAAAGAGGCAAATGGCAAATTATGTAAATTGCAAGGAGATGAGATTTGTCATTAGGAACTTGGTAGATGTTGATGATGTTTCCCCGGCAACGGCACCAAAAATTCCTTTTGATTGCGGCTTGAACTATGTCGGTATTTCCTCAAAGAGGAAGGCATGATGCAGCACGACAACGGTAGGTATTTCCCTCAGTGATGAGACCAAGGTTATCAAACCAGTAGGAGAACCATGCAACACTACGTAAACGGTACCTGCACACAAAGAACAAATACTTGCAACCCGACATGTTAAAGGGATTGTCAATCCCTTTCGGGTAACGGTACCAGAAATTGTCAAGTTGACAGAATAAAATTGTAGTAGATTGATAGATGCAAATGAAAGCAAATAAATTCAGTGAGGTATTTTTGGGTTTTTCATAATATAGATCTGAAAATAAAAGTTGTGAATAAATAAAAAGGCAAATAGCAAAATATATCTGGAAGTATATGATGAGAAAACAGACTCGGGGCCGTAGATTTCACTAGTGGCTTCTCTCAACAAAAATAGCATACGGTGGGTGAACCAATTACTGTTGGACAATTGATAGAACTTCCAATAATTATGACGATATCCAGGCAATGATCATTATATAGGCATCACGTCCAAGATTAGTAGACCAACTCCTGCCTGCATCTACTACTATTACTCCACACATCGACCGCTATCCAGCATGCATCTAGTGTATTAAGTTCATGAAAAAACGGAGTAATGCAATAAAAACGATGACATGGTGTAGACAAGATCTATTCATGTAGGAATAGACCCATCTTGTTATCCTTAGTAGCAACAATACATACGTGTCATTTCCCCTTCTGTCACTGGGATTGTGCACCGTAAGATCAAACCCATCACAAAGCACCTCTTCCCATGGCAAGAAAAATCAATCTAGTCGGCCTAAATAAACCAAAGATTCAAAGAAGAAATATGATGCTATAATTAATCATGCATATAAGAGATCAAAAGACTCAAATAACTTTCATGGATAAAAACATAGATCTGATCATAAACTCAAAGTTCATCGGTTCCCAACAAACACACTGCAAAAAGAGTTACATCAAATAGATCTCCAAGAGACCATTGTATTGAGAATCAAAGAGAGAGAGAGAGAGAGAGAGAGAGAGAGAGAGAGAGAGAGAGGAAGCCATCTAGCTACTAACTACGGACCCGTAGGTCTACAAAGAACTACTCATACATCATCGGAGAGGCACCAATGAGGATGATGAACCCCTCCATGATGGTGTCTAGATTAGATCTGTGGTTTCTGGAACTTGCGGTGGCTGGAATTGTTTTTCGTCGCCTTCCCTAAGGTTTCTGGAATATTGGGGTATTTATAGAGCAAACAGGCGGTGCGGAAGGCGGCCGAGGTGGGCACAACCCACCAGGGCGTGCCTGGGCCCCTGGCGCACCCATGTGGGTTGTGCTCCCCTCACAGCCCCCCTCTGGTACTTCTTTGGCCCAATAGGTGTCTTCTGGTCCAGAAAAAATCACCAAAAAGTTTCGCTGCGTTTGAACTCTGTTTGGTATTGATTTTCTGCGAAGTAAAAAACAAGCAAAAAACAGCAACTGGCACTGGGCACTATGTCAATAGATTAGTCCCAAAAAACGATATGAAGTTGCTATAAAATGATTATAAAACATCCAAGAATGATAATATAACACCATAAAACAATCAAAAATTATATATATGTTGGAGACGTATCATCGTTCTAAGTAAGATAAGATGCATAAAAAGGATGAACATCACATGCAATCAATATGTGACATGATATGGCCATTATCATCGGATGCCATTGATCTCCATCTCCAAAGCACCGTCATGATCTCCATCGACACCGTCATGAAACCATGATCTCTATCATCATGATCTCCATCATCGTGTCATCACGTGGTTGTCTCCACCAACTATTGCTTCTACAACTATTGCTAACGCATAGCGATGAAGTAAAGCAATTACATGGCGATTAATAAACTAAAGACAGCCCTATGGCTCCTGCCGGTTGCTGTATTCATCAACATGCAAGTCGTGAACCTACTACAAAACATGATCAAATCATACATCAACATATATCACATCATGTTTTGGCCATACCACATCACAACATGCCATGCAAAAACAAGTTAGACGTCCTCTACTTTGTTGTTGCAAATTTTACATGGCTGCTATGGGCAACTAGCAAGAACCATTTTTACGTACGTGAAGCCACAACCGTGATAATCAAGTCGCCTTTTAACCTTGTATAAGGATTGCCTTTGTCAAATTAGACTCAACTAAAGTAGGAGAGACAGACACCCGCTAGCAACCTTATGCAAACAACTTGCATGTTAGTCTGTGGAGCCGGTCTCATGTGCGAGGCCATGTAAGGTTGGTCTGAGCCGCTTCATTCCACAATACCTCCGAATCCAAATAAGACAATAGAGGTAAGCAATTTGATCATTAATGCCCACAACTCTTTGTGTTCTACTCATGCATGTACATCTACGCATAGACCTAGATCATGATGCCACTGATAGGGAAAGAAGAATGAAAATAAAAAAAATCCTATGAACACCCAAGATCTATCTAGGAGAAATATAGCAACGAGAGGGGAGAGTGTGTCTACGTACCCTCATAGACCGAAAGCGGAAGCGTATATAACGCGGTTGACGTAGTTGTACTCTCTTTGATCCGATCATGATCCAACCGATCTAGTGCCGAACGGACGGCACCTCCGAGTTTGGAACACGTGCGGCTCGATGATATCTCATCCTCCTTGATCTAGAAAGATAAGGCAATTAAGTATATGGGATCACAACCAGCATGATGGCGTGGTGGTGATGGTGGTGGTGGAGCTAGTTCAGCAGGGATTCGCCAAGCGCTACTAGAATGATGATGGAGGAACTACGGAGTAACATGAGAGAGAGGGGCGCTAAGGGCTTGGTGTGTCCTCTTGGGGTGCCCCTCCCCTCTATATATAGGTGGAGGGGCATGGGGAATAACCCCCTCCAAGCACTAGGGCGCAACCAAGGGGGAGAGGACTTGGACTCCAAGTCCAATCCTATTCCTACTAGGACTCCCCTTTTTTTCCTTCCCTAGCCACATGGGCTTTTGAGGACTTGGTGCGCCTAGCCCAATAAGGCTATGGAGCCTCCCCTCATCCCATGCCAGACCTTGGGTCATGGTGGACCCACTTGTGGAATTTTCGACCCCTCTAGAATCCTCTGAAACCTTCTAGAAGCTTCATGGTACGATACTGAAAAAACTGCACCATTTTCTAGAACCCAAAATATGACTTCCCATTATAAATCTTTACCTTTCGACCATTCCGAGACTCCTCGTGATGTCCGGGGTCTCATCCAGGACTCCGAACAACATCCAGTTACCAATCATAAATATCCAATACTATAGCATCAATGAACGTTAAGCGTGCGACCCTGCAGGTTCGGGAATCATGTACTCATGACCGAGACACCTCTCCGGTCAATAACCAATAGTGGGACTTGGATGACCATATTGATTCCTACATATTGCATGAAGATATTTTATTGGCTAAACCACGATGTCAAGGATTCAGTTAAATCCCGTATGCAATTCCCTTTGTCCGGCGATATGTTACTTGCCCGAGATTCAATCTTCGGTATCTCCATACCTGTTCAATCTCATTACGGGCTAGTCTCTTTACTGGTTCAGTAATACAAGATCCCGTGACTAACTCATTAGTCACATTTCTTGCAAGCTCTTTAAGATGTTGTATTATCGAGAGGGCCCATAGAAGTCTTTCCATCATACGGAGTGACAAATCCCAGTCTTGATCCATGCCAACCCAACAGATACCTTCGAAGATACCTGTAGAGCACCTTTATGATCACCCATTTATAAAGTGACTTTGGATACACACTAAGTATTGCTCCGGTGTCAGGGAGTTACACGATATCATGGTTTAAGGATCAGATACTTGACATGAAGAAAGCTATAGAAAATAAAGTAAACAATCTGATGCTAAGCTTACGGTTGGGTCTTGTCCATCACATCATTCTCCTAATGGTGTGATCCTGTTACCAAATGACAAGTCATGTCTATGGTTAGGAAATATTAACCATATTTTATCAACGAGCTAGTCTAGTAGAGGCTCACTAGGGACACTGTGTTGTCTATGTATTCACACATGTATTTAAGTTTTCGGTCCATATAATTCTAGCATGAATAATAAACATTTATCATGAACAAGGGAATATGATAATGACCAATTTATTATTTCCTATAGGGCATATTTCCAACAATCCTCACCTATAACATGTAGGCTATTTCTATGATATTTACATTAACATGTCAATCTCGTGGCTCTAGCCATCATGTTGTGATGCGTAGGCCACTGAACATTACAACATATAACCATCTCATACATAAACTTATTATCATGATGAAGGCTATACCACATCATATGCATACCCTGCAAAACCAAGTTAGACATCCTCTAGTCGGTTTTACAAAATTTTAGTTACACAGTTAACTAGTTTTATCAAGTAATACTAGCTACCTACATCCATAATTTAGGCGATGATTCTTGATGCTAGATTAAGTTTCAGGGTGTGTGAAAGAAGAGACTTAATTAAAAGTCTCGTACCCCACACTAAACTTTGTCTAATACGCGTGACCCCCTAGATGATCATCCATCTTTGGCACCCTATTGTGTACGTGATGGTTCACAATTCTCAACTATGGTGAAGCCCAAGGAACTGTTAGTAGATCGTCAACAGCCAGAGCCAATCGATTGTCATAACCTTGTGAAAAGTGACACCATGTCGTCGATAAATTGAACTGAAACAACATTTGAGGGAAGCATAGCAAGAACATCAACCCACACAATCACATGTGATCTAGACCCCCAACC
This sequence comes from Aegilops speltoides, assembly GCA_021437245.1. Taxonomy (NCBI): domain Eukaryota; kingdom Viridiplantae; phylum Streptophyta; class Magnoliopsida; order Poales; family Poaceae; genus Aegilops; species Aegilops speltoides. Next base: position 104,628,522 of record CM038145.1, read on the forward strand.
TACACCTAATCATATAACTGCTCATGATGTCACTGTTGGGAAACATAGTAGAAAACGAAAAATCGCGCCTACGATCACCCAAGATCAATATGAAGATGCATAACGGGTTGGGATCACGATCGTTACCATCACCGAGTTGTAGCTGAAGAAGAACGTGGTTGTGTAGATTGTACTTGGAGTCCCTCAAACCATTGATGAACGATCCCGCGGACTACCCACGAACATTCCCTCAAACCGAAGACCAAAAGTACAACCTCTCTACTTGGTTGCTAGTGTGCAACCTTCATGATCCGGCAGCGCTTTGCCGTCTAGAGCTAATCATCACCAGAGAATTAGAGGGAGGAGATTAGAACCATATGGGGATTCTAATTATGAGGACAAGGGGAATAGCCTAGCTCTAATTAGTCAACTAGGACCAACTAGAACTATAACTAGAATAATTAGAGGAGGCTCCAAACTTGTATGTCAAAAGAGCACAAATCCTCAAGTATATATAGGTTAGAGGGGAGAGGGAGGGCTGACACCAAGGATGGAAAGCCTATTTGGAGCACCAGCCAAGGGGGAGGAGTCCAACTCCCCCCCCCCACTCCCATTTGGCCTCCTTCCTTAGGAAAGGAGGCACTTTCCCACTTGGGCCTTTTTGGCCCGAGTTGCTTTCCACCTCTTGGCATTTTTAGGCCCATTGATATTAAATTAAATATATAAATGTTTAAATACTTGTAGACCATATATATATATATAATTTAACACCCCTAGAAACATTTTCCACAGATATATAATTTATCGGTAATACCCGGTATTCACCGAAACCCTTCCGGTGACCCCGACATGCTTCCGGGTCCTCTCGGAACTATTCCGAATATTAATGAAACAATTCCACATATATATTCTCATACTCTCGTCCTACTAACACTTAGCAGATCATGATTGTCTTAAGATTGTGAGCCCGTAGGTTCGGTAACTCATAGGCATGAACGAAATCATTCGTTCAATGACCAACAATGGGACCGCAGACGTCCATATTGATACCTATGAGCACACAAATGATATTCGAGTGAACCTTTGGTTATCATGTGATGTTCCCTTTGACTGACGATACTTTACAAAAACCGGGATGCATCGGTATCCTCCTGAGTCAACACATGCTCACTATACTGAAATCCTCGCTACCGGTTTTATTCTCTTTTCTCATTGTCGTGCTCCGGCATCCCCATGACTTAGTCACCTGTATCTAGCCAGACGATGATGGATGATGTCACACTGAGAGGACCCTAATAATATCTCTCCATCGTTAGAGTAGAAAATCCCACTCTTGAGCTATCTAGTCCATTGTCAAACTTTCCGATGAACCTGTAAGTTGTCGTTATGATCACCATGTTATAGGTGACGTTTGAGCAACCCCAAAGGCCACCGTACGGTATGAAGTGACTATGATACTCTCATTGTCTAAGGAGAAAAGTCACATGTTAACACTTCGTGTTATTACAATTGAATACAAATGATATCAACTCAATTCATAACACACAAGTTTGGGTCGATTCAATATGATCGTCCTTCTAACATCATAATCTCAATGTTGCTTTAGGACTACTGTTACACTTAACGATATCCTAAGATTCGGAAAAGGTGCTCACCAACAACACTTGACCTAGTCTTAGAGGCGGGACAAGGAACCTTTATTTTATCCATTTATCATTTCACACGTGCATATGAGTTTTTCACTGAATCGCATATTCTCGTATAAATCGCATATTCTAGGATCATAGCGGTTATAGCATCAAATATAAACACTTAAATTATGAATATGGAAATATAATAATACAATATTATTGCCTCTAGGGAATATTTCCAACAATCACCCCAGCGTCAAACTAAGCAATTGGATCATACTTTTTAACTCGCTTCAACATTTTCAACTCCACTCAATACATGAGCATGAGCCATGGATAAGGTTGACGAAGATTGCCTACCAATGGTTTCCTTCCTTCAGAGTACCGAAAAAGGCCTCTCGATGGGATTGGTTTTGGTACGGAGGCTTGAGGCGGTGGAAGAATTGTTTTGGTTCTCGCTTCGAGGGTTTTGGAACACATGGGAATTTATAGGCCATAGATTAGGGCAAATGGAGCATCAGGGCCCCCACAAGCTTGCTTGCGTAGACTTGCATTTACTTTCCTGTTATTAATAGTCCTAAATATAAATATATGCACATGTTCTCATTCTTGTTTATGTTTATCTTCTGAGCTTACTATGCGATGTCGGAAGAAACAAAAGAGATAGTTGACAACATGGAACTCACTACGGGAACCACATGTACGTGAAAAGACATGTGGTACATCGTCATTTTTGCTGACAATATTGAAACACTTGTGCAAATGTACGCACATGAACCAAGTTCTGTACTATACAAGGCACTGATGCACACACTGACCAAGACTAACATTAAGAAGAAATTGTTGGTAGTAATTTTATTTGTTTTGGTATTCATTGCATATCATTTGTTATTTAAGATATGCCATCATTCCATGTAACAATTGTGTTATTGCAACATAGACTCCCTAGTCATGTTCTTCCTGATCAGATGGATCGACATGGTGAAATGAGAATTGTTATATTTCCTGATGCTGACATATGGTTGTTATACTCGACGTCAGAAAAAAGATGGACGCCTCATCGTAATGGATGATTGGAAGGATTTACTTTCCTTATCCAAATTGACAGTTGGAGACAGTCTGTTCTTCGTGATCCACCACGGAGGTGTTGAGGTTATCCTCTTTGTCAAACCCATGCCTCAGCAATCTGTGTAATCTGATGCAGAGTAGTTCTATGTTGTTGATGCTCGAACACTCCTACTCATGATTGGCTACTTCTGTGAATGATGTTGTCGACATACCAAATGTTTGTTCCATGTCTAAAGTTGTAATGCTATATTATTATATATGATCATATTTTCATGTTCATGCTTTATTTAAGAATTAGTATGGCATCTCATAGTTTAGTAAAACGATAGCATAAATGAAAAATATAATAGATTTCATTACGAGCATCTCAACTAATATCCATTAGATAAACCCCAAACTTTGTTTTCAAGCCCACTCCACCATCTTTTTGCTTTCCCAGCATGCCAAACATCTCAAATTCTCAATACCCTGAAAATTTGATTTTAATATGTTATAAACTCTTCCATGGCAGAAATTATAAGGTACCGCATTATGAACACCGACTCATCTTTTTTTTAAATCATTTTTCTCACCAGCCGACCATTTTTTTGACACTACGAACCATCCCAGAAAATGGACATGTGTTGTGACGACCAAATGCATCGCCGAAAATCAAGCGAGAACGACGCCAAAGTTGGCTAGGGCGTTGCCCTGGAGGAAAACACCTCGTGACCATGGAAAGGCACAGAAAATGTTTTAGGCAACGGTTCCTGTTTTGCCACTGAATAGAGCAAATTTTATAGTGAAGAGGCAAACCGAAGGATAAGATCCCATAACCATAATTTTTTCTACCATACAGATCAGATTGCATATAAAAACAATACCCAAGAGCTTTAGTTAAGCAGCCAAGCTATGGATGGATCTCACCTTGCAAGGTGGATGAAGGTCTTGGCTTGGAGGTCGGGATCTGCAACTGAGAAAGACCAGGGCGATGCCACGAGATCGATCTACAGCGGAAGCGGCAAGGGGTGAATGGATTCGGCAAAAGACTACACTTGAAAGAGCATGCTACCCCATGTTTAGTTTTGCTAATTGATAACAATCCCTATGGACTAATGGTTTCCTGAGTTGTATTCGAAGGGTTTGTCCATAGGCATTTCTTGAAGACTGTTGGGGATATAACTACTGAGTATAAACCGCCCAGGAGGGGCCGGGTTATACTCATAAGGAGTCATCCGTATTGAAGCCCATGAAGACAAGGAGTATGGCGCTTTACTACATAGACTTAAAGGCCCAAAGCCCAAAGGCGGATTAGGGCCTGTAGACATAAACCGCCATGTGATATGTAACTTGTATTGTAAGATAGGAGAAGGTAGAAACCAAGCCGGACACGTGTATGAGCCGGCCTCGGGATTCTGTAAACCACCGGGGGTCAACCTGTGTATATAAAGGGACGACCCGGCGATAGTTCAGGGACAAGAAACAACAACTCGAGAGATAGGTAAAGCGGATTTGCTCCCTGCTCATCGAGACCCCATCAATTCCACCACAACTGGATTGTAGGCTTTTACCTTCACCGCAAGGGGCCGAACCAGTATAAACTACACGTGTCCTTTGTCTGGTTTAACCCCTTTAAGCTAATCTCGTTGTGATGGCTCCACGACTAAGTCCTTACACTAGGACATCTGACGTGATAATTCCATGACAGTTGGCGCCCACCGTGGGCCTTGCGCATGATGGTTTCGAGTTCTTAAAGGGCAACTTTAAGGGACTCAAGGGATACGCAGTGGACCGGATGACCAAGAGTCATCGCGGCAAGCTCTACATCGACGATGTAGGCTGGGGCCCTGACGTCGGTTCAATCGAGTACGGGTACCGGGTCCCCTTTGGAGGAATTCACGTCTTCATCGGCAAGATCGGCGAACCAGGTGACGGTGTCCTGGACTAGGGGGTACTCACCACGTCGTCTTCCGATTAGTTGGATTGGGCCGAGGACCCCATGGCCATATACTCATGGGCCAGTTCGAACAACCCCTGCCGTATACAAGGAAGACTCCACAAGACTTGGCACCCAAGGCGAGGACTCTCCTAAACCCTAGGCCTCTAGTGTCTTATATAAACCGAGGCCAGGATAGTCAATAGACAATCTCATATTCATTACTATCATCTCGTGGTAGATACATGTACTCTGTACTATACCCCATATGAATACAACCAAAAGCAGGACGTAGGGTTTTACCTTCATCAAGAGGGCCCAAACCTGTGTAAAATCCGTGTCCATGTTACCATCGGTCCAAGACGCCTAGCTTAGGACCCCTACTACGAGATACGCCGGATATTGAACCGATATTGGTGCTTTCATTGAGAGCCTGCTAGGTGATCGTCACGGATCGATGGGATGATTAGGTGATATTTTTTCAGTAAAGATTTTGTTTGCTGTAATTTATCTCTTTGGCAAAATCATTGTTGCGTCGTGCTACTTTGGTTACAGGAGGATTGAGAAAATTTTAAGCAGTGGCAGCCCTGTCCGCCGCCGGACAGTACATCCGATCCGATGATAACGAGGACAACCCACACACAGTAGTACTTCACAGGGTGTCCAACTTGAATTCAACCATGCAGCCGACAGGGAGATTCAATCCTTCCTTTTCTTTACCTTCTTTATTAATCAAGTGTGGAGGTGGTCTCCGCTTTTGTCTTGTAGTATATATCATCCATGCACCTTTTCTAGTACTAGATTGATTTGGTCCGTGCGTGGGTAGTATTATACCAGTACTTGCTAACACCCATGTGGGGTGCTATTCCTCCTGCATGGTATCGATTTGGATCTGACATCTGATTGCTAGTTGATTGCCCAATGCTATTCTTTCTAATAATTACATACAATGCAAATTATTTGTGCCATCATATTTTCTGTTAGGATTGTACTGCTGTATGTATATAGATCACAGTACGGCCTATGTCCGCGTCCGCTACTCGTTACATCGGATCCGGACTCAATCTGGCCGCAGGCAATCCAGCCGAAGAGATAGTGCGGAGCAGTGCACCGACCAGAGCTCGGCTCGATGGCAGCACACCACACATGTTCAGTACGAATCAGTTCATGCGTTGGCTTTGGTCTGCTAAGGTCGTCGCCGCCGGTGAACAGGTTTTATCTTTCCCTAACTATTCGGTTAGCTCCTAAAATTATTGCACATAGAATATCTTCTGTTGTTTTGCACTGCATTATTTTTGCAGAGATAATTTTCCGACATATGTGCGCGGTGACGGTCTGGCCAGCCTCTCGCCGTCACCTAGGCCAGCCGACCTGTGTCGACATCGCCGTGCCACAACATCGTCATACCATCGAGCCGACCTCGATGATCAGCCGGACTATTCACTTCGCATATATTAATTACGCACCTTTTTTCACTATTATTATTTCTTAGTTGCACTACTTTGTGTGTGCAGGCAATCTATCTAGGTTGGGTCGCGCTAACACCTCGTCAAGGCGATATTGTCGTCCCGCCGACGTTGACCAAGTCGTGGCGTCGCGTCGACGCGTGTCCCTATGTCAACTTTTTCACATTGCGGCTCCGCCGGGCTGACCTTGTCGCCCAGGCCATATTTATTCAAAAAAAATCACGTAATCACCTTTGACTACGTCACACGGTCAACTCTGTGGGGCCAACAACGTCGTGCTGCCTACGATTGGGGAGTCGCCTCGGCATACATCCCTTTGTCAGCATTACCACGTGACCACTTCACTGGGCCAACCCCGACGCTCAGGCCATATCTCTTTCATTATTTACTTCACTTATATTAATTAAGTGGAGGAATTTTTTTCATATATACATTATTATCTTTATTTGTCATTACTTTTGGTTTGCACTATTTTATCTGTGCAGCCAATTGACTTAGATCAGGCCGTACTATCCCCTCGGCGTGGTGTCCTCGTCACCCACCTCCATCGACCAAATTGTGTCGTCGCCTTGGAGTGCTGCCCTGTATTGGCAACCCCGCGTCGCTGCTTCATCAACCTACTCGGCCGGAGACTCCGGCATCACCCCACTCAACCGCTGACCTCCTCCATCACCTCGGCTAGACTGGGGGCTTCACCTCTTCAGAGTGCCGAGCGAAGGGCTTGGGGGTTGAGACCTCCTCCCACATCGAGCTCGGACTGCGCCATCAATGCCGAACACATTAAACAGCTAAGTCACTTTCATACTCAAAAAGTTTCAGTTTTAAATTTTGTCCGGTTTGGCCAAGCATTATGCTATTTTTGCAAAAGTTGTTTTGAGAATTTTCCTTTGTTTGTGACACACAAATTTAAATACCCCTTTTACTTGGGGGCTTCCTTTATGAAGCTTTTCCTCTTGCATATGATTATACTTGTACGGCTTCGTTCCTTGTAAGTGTATTACGCCACAATATGTACCATTTTGACTTAAGCGATTTGCAAGCTGGGTTGCCTTGCTCCTGTGTTTACCCCTACGTGCCCGATTGTTCTGCTAGGGAGTAAAGGGAGCACCTCTGCGATTGTCACGATCGGGTCGTCCGAGCCGGACCTCAGACTGGGTGAAGCCGAAAGCTAGCGCTCTTACTGTTTTCAATAATGGTCGGCACACAACGGAACTCATGAGTACAAAAATTCTATTGCACAAGTCTCATAGTAACAATGAGCACCGAAGAAAGGTATCGGTGGGGGTACTATTTTCTTCGAAGATGCTTCTTACACTTTGTCGGTAATATAGCATAAGTTCCTTGAGCGTGCTATGTCTGTTACAGCCTTATGGCCCGATTGCCTGGTTATCGGAAACACCGTCGATATTCTCGACAGGTGGAGTACATAACACTTTTTGGTCCTTGACCGAAGAGGGAGAAGCGGACGGTCGGTTAAGACGCGTATAAAGTTCGGGTGAACATAGATATGATACAAGTACTTCGGTACATACAATCATTATACATAAAATTCTTTTACCCAAGTCACTCGGGGGCTCTTAAATTTATGTGAGATATTTTATAATAAGTGTTCTTCTTCTTAGTCATTGCAAAGTCTTTTTTCTATCACTCCATTTTTCGACGTGAGTTTGTGGTCAATAGCCGGGGAGCCTAATTTCTCTCTCAAAGACACTAAAGTTTGCTAAACTGGCCTAACAAGAAGTACTCCGCCTTCGGGATAGGAGGTTGAAGCCATAGGCTGACCCGCTTGAAGTCTTGAGATAGGGTGTGTCATGTTAAAGCACGATAGAAGCACAATTTTTTTCTAAGACCAATTTTCTGATTGGCACCGAACAATTGATCTAGTTCGGATGTCGAGTTTTTACTGACGTTTTTTGGTTTTCCAATCCTATGGCACTTTTCAACTATTTGTGTGTTTTCCGCATAAGTCTCGCAGTGCAACGCCGGACACCTTTAGAGATTCGGCAAAAATTCTCGGATATTGCTATATATGGATCAGTTTCGAATTGTGTCTTCGGTCAAATAGTTGGGTTGCCCGGCTACTGTGCTTGCCTCCTATGTTCCGCTTTGTTTGGCTAGGTGTGCAAAGGGAAAACCACTGCGATTGTGCTTCCAGCTTGCATGGTTAAGCACCATAGTGGAGAAAGCCGAAAACTGACTATCACAATAAGCGTAAACTGGTCAGCGGTCCGATGACTGTATTAAATGACGGTCTGTTCATAACATTGGCCGAAGTGTTTACGGCTTGACCTCAGCTGCCTCCGAACACTAAGTGGGGGGCTACTTGCTGGCCTCCCAACTTTAAGCTCCTATGACTAAGTGAAAGTTATAAAGCCTGCATATCTGATTGCCTCGTTTCCGCCAACACAACCGCCTTCGGGCATCGAGACGTTGGCTAAGGGTTGTTTTGTTATTTCAGAAACACCCTGCGTATCATCTACAAGGGGGTAGAAGCCGATGATGGGCCACTTTCAGATTATAAACGGTCGCAACAGAGGTAAAAATTTGGGTTCATTTAGACCACAGAGTTTGGAAGCTTTCCCCGTACTAAATCCTTAGTATTTTCCTCCCACATTGATCGGAGCTGAGGTTTCATGATCATGCTTAGCATGACAACCCAAAGAAACAAACTGATAACGGGATTATTTTCTTTGGAAGATGTTTCTTACATTATAAAGTAATATAACATATCTCTCCGCGTACCTTTGTTTATAAAACTGTATGGCCGGATTGCCTTGTTTGCCATAAATCTTTGCCCTCATAAAGGCTTTATAAAGTGGGACAAACACTCCCCGGCTACTGGCCGAGGAGGTTTAAGCTGATGGTCGGTCAACAAAGTTTTTGTACAATGCGGATTCGAGTATTAATGATGTAGAGTACTTGGGTACGTAGAATCATTACACATAATTTGTGATTTTACTTCGGACATCGATCCTTAATTCGGCCACCCGTGCCAACATTAAGGCTCGGGGGCTACTGGGCTTCGTGCTTATCATTTACAAATATTAAAGGGGTACATCGATCCCCTGATCTGGTGTTGCCACCCGACCAGTGTCTCGGGGGCTACTGCATTGACAATCCAATGCAGAAAATTTAAAGCGCAATATAGTTTTCGAGGAGATTATTATCCTCAAGTTGGTCGACCGCACCCAACCTGAGTCTCGAGGACTTTTCACACCGCGTTTCTATTCCTAAGTATGCTGTCGAGCTAGGAATTGATCCTCAGGCTGATTTTATGGATCAACCTAAGTCTCAGGGGCTACTAGGGTCAGCAGTTTGATTTTTTCCTTCAGGTGCATCCCAAATATTAGGCCAACACGCACCATGAGGGCTACTGGCTATACATCTCGGCAGAGATTACATTGCGTAATTCGGAATTAAATTCATAAAAATCAGCCCATGGCCGAGGTGGTGCACAACCTCGGACGCAGTCCAGCGTTGGTGCTCAACTGCAATAGACACCCCGGAAGCAGTCCGGCATAAAGCTCGGACGGCAGTGCCTGGCTCCATAGAGGGCATTTCCTGCATTAAGCTCGGCTAAACTCCTTCAACATTTTTGAACCAAGGTGATCTATGACACCTCGAATATAGTCTGGCGTTGGACCTTGGAATAGTCCGGCATTGGAGCTCGGATACATTCCGGCGTTGGAGCTCGGAAGCGGTCCGGTGTTGGTGCTCGGCTACTAAAGATACCTCGAATGCAGTCCGGCGTTGGAGCTCGGACGCAAGAGGACATTGCCATTCGGGAACAACTTCAAACCCGAGGTATGGCATAAAAGTAACAAGGCATTGATAAAGGCTGGAACCTTAAAGGGGCTTCTCGGATGCCCGAAGTGTAAACTCTTCGGAGTCACCTCGGCGATCCGCAAGATCAAAGACGAGAAGATTTGTTGAACCAGTTTTCAAGACCAACGATCGAAGGTGAAGAACAGTTCGGAAGAATCGAGGAGCGTCCCCAACTTCAAGACCGGTTTAGGGGGCTACTGACAGTGTCCTGGACTAGGAGGTGCTCACCACGTCGTCTCCCAATCAGTTGGACTGGGCCGAGGACCCCCATGGCCGTATACTCATGGGCCAGTTCGGACAACCCTTGCCGCATACAAGGAAGACTCCACAAGACTTGGCGCTCAAGGCTAGGACTCTCCTAAACCCTAGGCATCCGATGTCTTATATAAACCGAGGCCAGGCTAGTCAATAGACAATCGCATATTCATTACTATCATCTCGTGGTAGATACATGTACTCTGTACTATACCCCATACGAATACAATCAAAAGTAGGACGTAGGGTTTTACCTCCATCAAGAGGGCCCGAACCTGGGTAAAATCCATGTCCATGTTACCATCGCTCCAAGACGCCTAGCTTAGGACCCCTACTACGAGATACGCTGGATATTGAACCGACATTGGTGCTTTCATTGAGAGCCAACTGGGTGGTCGTCACGGATCGATGGGATGATCAGGTGATATTTTTTCAGTAAAGATTTTGTTTGCTGTAATTTATCTCTTTGGCAAAATCGTTGTTGCGTCATGCTACTTTGGTTACAGGAGGATTGAGCAAATTTTAAGCAGCGGCAGCCCTGTCTGCCGCCGGACAGTACGTCCGATCCGATGATAACGAGGACGACCCATGCACGGTAGTACTTCGCAGGGTGTGCAACTTGAATTCAACCATGCAGCCGACAGGGAGATTCAATCCTTCCTTTTCTTTACCTTCTTTATTAATCAAGTGTGGAGGCGCTCTCCCCTTTTGTCTTGTAGTATATATCATCCGTGCACCTTTTCTAGTACTAGATTGATGTGGTCCGTGCGTGGGTAGTACTATACCAGTACTTGCTAACACCCACGTGGGATGCTATTCCTCCTGCATGGCATCGATTTGGATCTGACATCTGATTGCTAATTGATTGCCCGATGCTATTCTTTCTAATAATTACATACAATGCAAATTATTTGTGCCATCATATTTTCTGCTAGGATTGTACTGTTGTATGTATATAGATCACAGTACGGCCTATGTTTGCGTCCGCTACTCGTTACATCGGATCCGGACTCAATCTGGCCGCAGGCAATCCAGCCAAAGAGATAGTGCAGAGCAGTGCACCGACCAGAGCTCGGCTCGATGGCAGCACACCACACATGTTCAGTACGGATCAGTTCGTGTGTTGGCTTTGGTCTGCTAAGGTCGTAGCTGCCGGTGAACAGGTTTTGTCTTTCCCTAACTATTCGGTTAGCTCCTAAAATTATTGCACACAGAATATCTTCTGTTGTTTTGCACTGCATTATTTTGCAGAGATAATATTCCGACATATGTGCGCGGTGACGGTCTGGCCAGCCTCTCGCCGTCACCTAGGCCAGCCGACCTGTGTCGACATCGCCGTGCCACAACGTCGTCATACCATCGAGCCGACCTCAACGATCAGCCGGACTATTCACTTTGCATATATTAATTACGCACCTTATTTTCACTATTATTATTTCTTGGTTGCACTACTTTGTGTGTGCAGGCAATCTATCTAGGTTGGGCCGTGGTAACACCTCGTCAAGGCGATATCGTCGTCCCACCGATGTTGAGCAAGTCGTGGCGTCGCGTCGACGCGTGTCCCTATGTCAACTTTTTCACATTGCGGCTCCGCCGGGCTGACCTTGTCGCCCAGGCCATATTTATTGAAAAAAATCACGTAATCACCTTTGACTACGTCACGCGGTCAACTCTATGGGGCAAATTGTCCTGCCTATGATTGGGGAGTCGCCTCGGCGTACATCCCTTTGTCAGCATTACCACGCGACCACTTCACTGGGCCGACCTCGACGCTCAGGCCATATCTCTTTCATTATTTACTTCACTTATATTAATTAAGTAGAGGAAAAAAATTTCATATATACATTATTATCTTTATTTTTCATTACTTTTGGTTTGCACTATTTTATCTATGCAGTCAATTGACTTAGATCGGGCCGTACTATCCCCTCGGCATGGTGTCCTCGTCGCCCACCTCCATCGACCAAATTGTGTCGTCGCCTTGGAGCGCTGCCCTGTATTGGCAACCCCGCGTCGCTGCTTCATCAACCTACTCGGTCGGAGACTCCGGCATCACCCCACTCAACCACCGACCTGCTCCATCACCTCGGCTAGACTGGGGGCTTCACCTCTTCGGAGTGCCAAGCTCTTCGCTCAGCCACATCGGGCTTGGGGGTTGAGACCTCCTCCCACATCGAGCTCGGACTGCGCCATCAATGCCGAATACATTAGCCAGCAAAGTCGCTTTCATGCTCAAAACTTTTAGGATCGGCAGCCGGGGCAGGAGGCCCCGCGCGTCGGCCGGCTCAAGTTCTGTCCGGTTTGTTGGACGCCTGGACGACACTATTGACCACAGAGTATACCCCGGAGACCCAAGATCACCATAATGCAGAGGTCGCAAAGCTGCGAGATCAGATAACTCAGGGCAACAAGGACTTGGCGGCTTAGGAAACCAGGATGGCTGATGAGCGGGCTGCTTTAGATGCCCCATCACAGCGGATTCAGGCAGAGAATTATTGGCTCATGCTGGATCAGAACACTTCGAATGACGTATTGAGGAGGAGGCACCGATCTCGTCTACCGCCGGTTTATGAAGCAATGAATCTCTTCAACGCGCCAGGAGCAGGACCCAGTAATCCGGCGGCAGCAAACCGGATCAAAGCAACTGGGACAGGAGCGCCGGATCAGCCCCGGGCAATGGACCCGCCTCAGTACATGCCGACACCACCGGGTCACTTCTCCACCCCTTTGGGTAACATGATCGCTGCGACATTGTGATTGGCAGCTATTCCAATGGAGGGCGAGTCTCCAGCGGCGGTTGAGACACGACGCGCCAGAGATCTTCTTCAAACGGTTATGGTTCAACAGCAGGCTTATTCATATAGTCGAGATAGAATTCATTCAACCCCTCGCCCGAGCAGGAGTTACAGCAGGCACATTAATGAACCGGCTGTCTCAAGTAGTGCGCGGAACCGTGATACCCCGTGAGGGCCTAATCTGGCGCGCGGTGGTGCGAATGCTCCGGACATGGTGGATAATGGTAGAGCGAGTTGAGAAGCCGAGTTAGCAGCACAGCTCACTCCGGTTCGTCCGACGGCGTCAGTGGAACAAGGTCTTGCTTTCAGCTCTTGGGGGGTGCCGTGTCTCATCCCGGCCCTACGCAATGTGCGGCTGCCCAAGGATTTCAAGGGCCCGCGTAAGGTGCCCAATTACACCGCTGATTTTTTCCTTGAGTCATGGGTCGAAAGTTATGAGATGGCGATGGAGATGTGATGTCTACTACACAACCTTCTTCTTGTAGACGTTGTTGGGCCTGCAAGTGCACAGGTTTGTAGGACAGTAGCAAATTTCCCTCAAGTGGATGACCTAAGGTTTATCAATCCATAGGAGGCGTAGGATGAAGATGGTCTCTCTCAAGCAACCCTGCAACCAAATAACAGAGAGTCTCTTGTGTCCCCAACACACCCAATACAATGGCAAATTGTATAGGTGCACTAGTTCGGCGAAGAGATGGTGATACAAGTGCAATATGGATGGTAGATAAAGGTATTTGTAATCTGAAATAATAAAAACAGAAGGTAGCTAATGATAAAAGTGAGCGTAAACGGTATTGCAATGATAGGAAACAAGGCCTAGGGTTCATACTTTCACTAGTACAAGTTCTCTCAACAATAATAACATAGATAGATCATATAGCAAGCCCTCAACATGCAACAAAGAGTCACTCCGAAGCCACTAATAGCAGAGAACAAATGTAGAGATTATGGTAGGGTACGAAACCACCTCAAAGTTATTCTTTCGGATCAATCTATAAAAGAGTTCATACTAGAATAACACCTTAAGACACAAATCAACCAAAACCCTAATGTCACCTTGATACTCCATTGTCACCTCAAGTATCCGTGGGCATGATTATACAATATGCATCACACAATCTCAGATTCATCCAACCAACACAAAGTACTTCAAAGAGTGCCCCAAAGTTTCTATCGAAGAGTCAAGAACGTGTGCCAACCCCTGTGCATAGGTTCCCAATGTCACGAAACCCGCAAGTTGATCACCAAAACATACATCAAGTGACACATGATATCCCATTGTCACCACAGATAATCACGGCAAGACATACATCAAGTGTTCTCATAAAAGACTCAATCCGATAAGATAACTTCAAAGGGGAAACTCAATTCATCACAAGAGAGTAGAGGGGGAGAAACATCATAAGATCCAACTACAATAGCAAAGCTCGGGATACATCAAGATCGTGCCATAGAGGGAACACGAGAGAGAACACGAGAGAGAGAGAGAGAGAGAGAGAGAGAGAGATCAAACACATAGCTACTGGTACATACCCTCAGCCCCGAGGGTGAACTACTCCCTCCTCGTCATGCATAGCGCCGGGATGATGAAGATGGCCACCGGTGATGGGCTCCTCCTCCGGCAGGGCGCCGGAAAGGGCTCCCGAGAGGTTTTTGGTGGCTACAGAGGCTTGCGGCGGCGGAACTCCCAATCTATCTTCTCTTCTGGAAGTTTTACGATACGTAGGCATATATGGGTGCAGGGGGTATGTCGGTGGAGCTACGGGGGCCCCACGAGGTAGGGGCGCGCCCTAGGGGGGTGGGCACGCCCCCCACCCTCATGAGCACCTCCCGTATCTTCTGACGTGGGGTCCAAGTCCATCAGGTGGGTTTCCTTCCAAAAATAACTTCTCCAGTTGATTTCGTTCCGTTTTGACTCCGTTTGATATTCCTTTTCTTCGAAACACTGAAATAGGCATAAAACAGCAAATCTGGGTTGGGCCTCCGGTTAATAGGTTAGTCCCAAAAATAATATAAAAGTGGATAATAAAGCCCAATATTGCCTAAAACAGTAGATAATATAGCATGGAGCAATCAAAAATTATAGATACGTTGGAGACTTATCAAGCATCCCTTAGCTTAATTCCTACTCGTCCTCGAGTAGGTAAATGATAAAAAAAGAATTTTTGATGCAGAGTGATACTTTGGCATAATTTCAATGTAAATCTTCTTAATTGTGGTATGAATATTCAGATCCGAATGATTCAAGACAAAAGTTCATATTGACATAAAAATAATAATACTTCAAGCATACTAACTAAGCAATTATGTCTTCTCAAAATAACATGGCCAAAGAAAGTTATGCCTACAAAATCATATAGTCTGGCTATGCTCCATCTTCCCCACACAAAATATTTAAATCATGCACAACCCCGATGACAAGCCAAGCAATTGTTTCATACTTATGACATTCTCAAAACTTTTTCAATCTTCATGCAATACATGAGCGTGAGCCATGGATATAGCACTATATGTGGAATAGAATGGTGGTTGTGGAGAAGACAAAAAGAGGGAAGATAGTCTCACATCAATTAGGCGTATCAACGGGCTATGGAGATGCCCATCAATAGATATCAATGTGAGTGAGTAGGGATTGCCATGCAACGGATGCACTAGAGCTATAAGTATATGAAAGCTCAACAAAAGAAACTAAGTGGGTGTGCATCCAGCTCGCTTGCTCACGAAGACCTAGGGCATTTGAGGAAGCCCATCATTGGAATATACAAGCCAAGTTCTATAATGAAAAATTCCCACTAGTATATGAAAGTGACAAAATGAGAGACTCTCTATCATGAAGATCTTGGTGCTACTTTGAAGCACAAGTGTGGTAAAAGGATAGTAACATGGTCCCTTCTCTCTTTTTCTCTCATCATTTTTTTTATTTGGGCCTTTTCTCTTTTTTTATGGCCTCTTTTTTTTATTTTTCGTCCGGAGTCTCATCCCGACTTGTGGGGGAATCATGGTCTCCATCATCCTTTCCTCACTTGGGACAATGCTCTAAAAAATGATGATCATCACACTTTTATTTTTCTTACAACTCAACAATTACAACTCGATTCTAAGAACAAGGTATGACTCTATATGAATGCCTCCGGCGGTGTACCGGGATATGCAATGAATCAAGAGTGGCATGTATGAAAGAATTAGGAACGGTGGCTTTGCCACAAATACGATGTCAACTACATGATCATGCTACCAATATGACAATGATGGAGCGTGTCATAATAAACGGAACGGTGGAAAGTTGCATGGCAATATATCTCGGAATGGCTATGGAAATGCCATGATAGGTAGGTATGGTGGCTGTTTTGAGGAAGATATATGGTGGGTGTATGATACCGCTAAAAGTGCGCGGTATTAGAGAGGCTAGCAATGGTGGAAGGATGGGAAAAAGTGCGTATAATCCATGGACTCAAGATTAGTCATAAAGAACTCATATACTTATTGCAAAAATCTCGAAGTTATCAAAGCAAAGTATTACGCGCATGCTCCTAGGGGGATAGATTGGTAGTAAAAGACCATCGCTCGTCCCCGACCGCCACTCATAAGGAGGACAATCAATAAATAAATCATGCTCCGAGTTCATCACATAACGGTTCACCATACGTGCATGCTACGGGAATCACCAACTTCAACACAAGTATTCCTTAAATTCACAACTACTCAATTAGCATGACTCTAATATCACCATCTTCATATCTCAAAACAATTATCAAGCATCAAACTTATCTTAGTATTCAACGCACTCGAAAGAAAGTTTCACATATCTTGAATACCAAGTATATTAACATTAAGCAAATTGCCATGCTATTAGCGACTCTCAAAATAATCTAAGTGAAGTATGAGAGTTCATCTATTTCTTCAAAATAAAACTACCACCATGCTCTAAAAGGTATAAGTGATGCACTAGAGCAAATGACAAACTACTCCGAAAGATATAAGTGAAGGTCAATGAGTAGCTAAATAATTATGCAACTATGCGAAGACTCTCTCTCATTTAATAATTTCAGATCTCGATACTTTATTCAAACATCAAGCAAATCTAAATAAAACTACATTGCAAGGATAGCACAACTCATGTGAAGAAGCAAAAACTTAGGCTCAACCGATACTAACCGATAGTTGTTGAAGAAGAAAGGTGGGATGCCTACCGGGGCATCCCCAAGCTTAGATGCTTGAGACTTCTTGAAATATTATCTTGGGGTGCCTTGGGCATCCCCAAGCTTGAGCTTTTGTGTCTCCTTAATCCCTCTCATATCATGGTTTCTCTTTTTATCAAAAGCTTCATTCACAGCAAACTCAATAAGAACCCGTGAGATAGGTTAGTATAAATCAATGCAAAACCTTATCATTTTCTACTGTAACAAATCACTTAAATAATTATTCAACATTGCATACTAAATGCCTCTGCATATTTAATACTCCTATCCTCAAATAGAATCATTAATCAAGCAAACAATGCAACCATAACAGCAATCTGCCAAAATAGTACAGTCTGTAAAGAATGCAAGAGTATCAATACTTCCCTGACTCCAAAAATTATGAACTAAAATTCCCACTGTAATAAATTTATCAGAGATCAATATGCAAAAATATTAAACATTATACCACTCTCTGAATTTTCTAGGGAATTTTTGAAACAGCGGTAAACTTTCTGTTTTTCAAACAGCAACATGTATACTAGCAAAATAAGCATGGCAAAGGCTATCATTGACTTCTTTATTGAAACTAAAGATGCAAAACATTATTCTAAATAACAGCAAGCTAATACTAACAAAATAAAATGACGCTCCAAGCAAAACACATATCATGTGGTGAATAAAAATATAGCTCCAAGTAAAGTTACCGATGAACGAAGACGAATGAGGGGAAGCCATCCGGGGCATCCCCAAGCTTAGGCTCTTAGTTGTCCTTGAATATTACCTTGGGGTGCCATGGGAATCCCCAAGCTTAGGCTCTTGCCACTCCTTATTCCATAGTCCATCGAATCCTTACCCAAAACTTGAAAACTCCACAACACAAAACTCAACAGAAAACTCATAAGCTCCGTTAGTATAAGAAAATAAAACCACCACTTAGGTACTGTAATGAACTCATTCCAAATTCGTATTGGTGTAATATCTACTGTAGTCCAACTTACCTATGGTCAATACCCTCCGATACTACTCATAGATTCATCATAATAAGCAAACAACACATAGAAAACAGAATCTGTCAAAAACAGAACAGTCTGTAGTAATCTGTATCAAACGTATACTTCTGGAACTCTAACAATCCTACCAAATTAGGAAGTCCTAAGCCATTTGTGTACCAATCCAGATCAAAAAGAATCGGATCAGAAGCACGTTCCTGTGAATTAAAAAAACTAATTTACTGGGTGCAAAAGTTTCTGATTTTCAGCAGGATCAACACAACTATCACCATAAGCCATCCTAAAGGTCTTACAAAGGCTATAAAACATGATTAATACAGTAGAATAATCATGTGAACACACAAAAATAGTAAGGATAAGAATTGGGTTGTCTCCCAACAAGCGCTTTTCTTTAATGCCTTTCTAGCTAGGCATGATGATGACAATGATGCTCACATAAAAGATAAGAATTGAAACACAACGGGAGCATCATGAAGCATATGACTAGCACTTTTAAGTCTAAACCACTTCCTATGCATAGGGGTTTTGTGAGCAAACAACTTATGGGAACGATAATCAACTAGCATAGGAAGGTAAAACAAGCATAACTTCAAAACTTTAAGCACATAGAGAGGAAACTTGATATTATTGCAATTCCTACACGCATATGTTCCTCCCTCATAATAATTTTAGTAGCATCATGAATGAATTAAACAATGTAACCAGCAGCTAAAGCATTCTTTTCATGATCTACTAGCATAGAAAATTTACTACTCTCCTCATAAGCAAAATTCTTCTCATGAATAGTAGTGGGAGCAAACTCAACAAAATAACTATCATATGATTTAAAATTAGGATCAAGATGAAAAGTTTCATGGTTATCATTATTCTTTAAAGCATATGTGTCATCACAATAATCATCATAGATAGGAGGCATGCTTTCATCATAGTAAATTTGCTCATCAAAGCTTGGGGGACAAAAAATATCATCTTCATCAAACATAGCTTCCCCAAGCTTGTGGCTTTGCATATCATTAGCATCATGGATATTCAAGGAATTCGTAGTAACAACATTGCAATCATGCTCATCATTCACATATTTTATGCCAAGCATTCCATGTAATTCTTCTTCTAGTACTTGAGCACAATTTTCCTTCCCACCATTTTCACGAAAGACATTAAAAAGATGAAGCATATGAGGCATCCTTAATTCCATTTTTTTTGTAGTTTTATTTTATAAACTAAACTAGTGATAAAACAAGAAACAAAAAGATTCGATTGCAAGATCTAAAGATATACCTTCAAGTGCTAAGCTCCCCGGCAATGGCGCCAGAAAAGAGCTTGATGTCTACTACACAACCTTCTTCTTGTAGACGTTGTTGGGCCTGCAAGTGCACAAGTTTGTAGGACAGTAGCAAATTTCCCTCAAGTGGATGACCTAAGGTTTATCAATCCGTAGGAGGCGTAGGATGAAGATGGTCTCTCTCAAGCAACCCTGCAACCAATAATAGAGAGTCTCTTGTGTCCCGAACACACCCAATACAATGACAAATTGTATAGGTGCACTAGTTTGGTGAAGAGATGGTGATACAAAAGTAATATGGATGGTAGATAAAGGTATTTGTAATCTGAAATAATAAAAACAGCAAGGTAACTAATGATAAAAGTGAGCGTAAACGGTATTGCAATGATAGGAAACAAGGCCTAGGGTTCATACTTTCACTAGTGCAAGTTCTCTCAACAATAATAACATAGATAGATCATATAACAAGCCCTCAACATGCAACAAAGAGTCACTCCGAAGCCACTAATAGAGGAGAACAAACATAGAGATTATGGTAGGGTACGAAACCACCTCAAAGTTATTCTTTCGGATCAATCTATAAAAGAGTTCGTACTAGAATAACACCTTAAGACACAAATCAACCAAAACCCTAATGTCACCTAGATACTCCATTGTCACCTCAAGTATCCGTGGGCATGATTATACGATATGCATCACACAATCCCAGATTCATCCAACCAACACAAAGTACTTCAAAGAGTGCCCCAAAGTTTCTATCGGAGAGTCAAGAACGTGTGCCAACCCCTATGCATAGGTTCCCAATGTCACGAAACCCGCAAGTTGATCACCAAAACATACATCAAGTGGCACATGATATCCCATTGTCACCATAGATAATCACGACAAGACATACATCAAGTGTTCTCATAAAAGACTCAATCCGATAAGATAACTTCAAAGGGGAAACTCAATTCATCACAAGAGAGTAGAGGGGGAGAAACATCATAAGATCCAACTACAATAGCAAAGCTCGGGATATATCAAGATCGTGCCATAGAGGGAACACGAGAGAGAACACGAGAGAGAGAGATCAAACACATAGCTACTGGTACATACCCTCAGCCCCGAGGGTGAACTACTCCCTCCTCGTGATGGATAGCGCCGGGATGATGAAGATGGCCACTGGTGATAGGTTCCCCCTCCGGCAGGGCGCCGGAAAGGGCTCCCGAGAGGTTTTTGGTGGCTACAGAGGCTTGCGGCGGCGGAACTCCCGATCTATCTTCTCTTCTGGAAGTTTTACGATATGTAGGTGTATATGGGTGCAGGGGGTACGTCGGTGGAGCAAAGGGGGCCCCATGAGGCAGGGGCGCGCCCTAGGGGGGTGGGCGCGCCCCCCACCCTCGTGAGCACCTCCCGTATCTTCTGACATGGGGTCCAAGTCCATGAGGTGGGTTTCCTTCCAAAAATAACTTCTCCAATTGATTTCGTTCTATTTTGACTCCATTTGATATTCCTTTTCTTCGAAACATTGAAATAGGCATAAAACATCAAATCAGGGCTGGGCCTCTGGTCAATAGGTTAGTCCCAAAAATAATATAAAAGTGGATAATAAAGTCCAATATTGCCTAAAACAGTAGATAATATAGCATGGAGCAATCAAAAATTATAGATACGTTGGAGACGTATCAAGATGTTGGATGTGGATGAAGCAGCATGTGCGAAGTACTTCACCATGATGTTGGATGGAACGGCTCGTACTTGGTTGAAAAGTTTGCCGGCTAATTCCATTGGGTCATGGGCCAAGTTAAAAGCCCGGTTTATAATGAATTTCAAGGACACGTGCAAGCAACCCGTGTCAATTGTGGACCTAGCTGCTTGTGTTCAAGAAGAAGGCGAATCAACAACCCATTGGGTGCGCCGGGTTTTGGAGATCTTGCATTCATCGGACCGCATCAATGCTGATTTGGAAGTCATAACATTGGAGGGCAATTGCCGGTTTAAACCGCTGAAGCTGAAGTTGGGATGACTCAAGCGTCACTGCAATGACATGGGAACACTTATGGTAGCTCTGGTTAAGTATGCCGATTCTGATAGTACCAAGGATCCTGATTCTGACGATGAGAAGCCGGGGAAAGGAAAGAAGAACGGCGGTGCAAAAGGGTAGCAACATAACCAGGCGGGCCATGGGAAAAATGGTAAGCGTAAAGCGGATAGTAATTCCGATTTTGTGGCTAACACCAATGCATAGGACAATGGCCAGCGTCGTAAGGGTAGACCGCCCCCGCAGAGTGGAGGATCACGTGTCAATCTTGAGCGCCTGTTAAATCAGCCTTGCCCAAGGCACGGGACGCGAGAAAAGCCAGCTACGCATCTCTGGAAGGATTGCTTTATTATGCGGGAGTTTAAGAACTCGAATCTTTTCTGATATGATAATGGACCATCTGGCGGTTCAGGACCTGGGTCTCATGGGCCGGGTTATGGTGGAGGTAACTCCGGTTCAGGATTTCAAGGTAATCAGGGTGGACATGACAATCAAGGCAATCAGGGAAACCAGGGAGGTTATAATCAACAGGGGAATTAGTAGCAGCAACAGTCAGGTTACCAGAGCCACCCGAAGCAGTTGAATAGTGGGAAGTATCATGTCTTCACCACTAGCCTGTGCAAGCGTGATCAGAAGCTTCATAAAAGGGCAGTGAACTCCGTTGAACCGGCGGTGCCCCGTTACTTGTGTTGGTCTGAACAGCCTATTGTGTGGAGTTGAGAGGATCATCCGCCCCCGGGTTGATAATCCAGGTCACCTGGCGTTGGTGGTGGCGCCTCAGGTTGGAGGTTATAAGTTCACCAAGGTGCTCATGGATGGAGGGAGTAGTATCAACATCTTGTATTACGAAACCTTCCGTCATATGGGGTTGACAGATAAGAATCTTAAACCGTCGAACACCATTTTCCACGGTGTGGTGCCTGGTAAATTGGCCTATCCAGTCGGTAAGATAGCTCTGGAGGTTACTTTTCGAGATGATCATGATTTGAGGTCAGAGACATTGACTTTTGAAGTGGTGAAAATCAGGAGCCCGTAGCATGCCTTGTTTGGACGGCCGGCTTATGCTAAGTTCATGGCAAGGCCCTATTATGTCTATCTGGAGCTCAAGATGCCGGGTCATAAGGGGACCATCACAGTACATGGGAGCCGCAAGATTGCTTTGGAATGTGAAGAAGGTGATGCGGCTTACGCCGAGTCTGTTTGTGCGACAGAGGAGCTGAAGTTCTATAAGGACAATGTTGATCCGGCGGATACGACTTCTTTGAAAAAACCAACTATAGAGCATGATCCGGCTTTTGAAGTTTAAATCGGCTGATGAGAGTAAGCTGGTTGATTTTGTTCCTGGCGATTCATCCAAGCAGTTTTAGCATCAGCGCTAACCTGGATCTGAAATAGGAAGGCGCGCTCATCGAGTTCATCCATGAGAACCGGGACATCTTTGCATGGAAACCTTCTGACATGCCAGGTGTACCGAGGGAACTCGCCGAGCACACTCTTAACATCGATCCCAAGTTTAAACCGGTCAAACAGTTTCTCCGCGCTTCAATGAAGAGGGACGCAAGGCCGTTGGTGAGGAGGTAACCCGACTCTTGGCAGCATGGTTTATTGTGGAGGTTTTTCATCCCGAGTGGTTGGCTAACCCGGTGCTGGTGCTTAAGAAGAACGGCACTTGGCATATGTGTGTAGATTACACAGACTTGAATGAGGCTTGTCCGGCTGATCCCTTTGCTCCCCCTCATATTGATCAAATTATTGATGCTACGGCGGGTTGTGAGCGTTTGAGTTTTCTGGATGCTTATTCCGGTTATCATCAGATCAAAACGGCAGTTAAGGACCAGGAGAAGACAGCTTTTATAACTCCCTTTGGAGCCTTCTGCTATGTGTCGATGCCCTTTGGGCTCAAGAGTGCACAAGCGACTTATCAGCGATGTGTGCAGAATTGTCTTCATAGTCAGATTGGGCGCAATGTTCATGCTTATGTGGATGATATCATGGTGAAGTCCAGGAAGGCGGAGACGCTGATAGATGATTTGAAGGAAACTTTTGATAATCACCGGGTTTATAAGATGATGCTTAATCCGGCCAAGTGCGTTTTTGGCGTACCGGCATGCAAGCTCTTGGGTTTTCTGGTGTCTAACAGGGGCATTGAAGCTAATCCGGAAAAGATCAAGGCTATTATGTCCCTGGCTAAACCGGCGTGTATCAATGATGTTCAACGTCTGGCGGGTCGTATTGCAGCATTAAGCCGGTTTATCAGCCGGTTGGGAGAGAAGGCCATCCCTCTATATCAGATGATGAAAAAGACAGACAATTTTGTCTGGAGTGATGCTGCTAATGTGGCATTTGAGGATTTGAAGAAGCAGTTAGCCGAGCCGCCTGTTCTTGCTGCCCCATTGATAAGGAACCATTGCTGTTATATGTGGCTGCTAATGCCCGGGCTGTCAGCGTGGCTATTGTGGTGGAGCGCAAGGAGGCTGGTAAGGAGTATCCGGTTCAATGGCTGGTTTATTATATCAGTGAGGTGCTTATTGAGTCCAAGCAGAGATATCCACATTGGCAGAAGCTGGTGTATGGAGTTTTTATGGCGAGCCGGAAGCTTAAGCAATATTTTCAGGGCCATCCCATCACTATGGTTAGTTGTGCCCCTTTGGGAGATATCATCCAGAACAGGGAGGCAACCGGCCGGGTTGCTAAGTGGGCTATCGATCTTGGACCTCACGGATTAAAATATATGCCTCAAACGGCCATCAAGTCCCAAGCACTCGTGGATTTCATCAGTGACTGGACAGAGTTGCAGGCACCGGAGGATAAACCAGATCACACATACTGGACTATTCACTTCGACAGGTCCAGACAATTGGAGGGCTCGGGGGCTGGAGTGGTTCTTACTTCCCCTTGAGGTGACAAATTTTGTTATGTTCTCTGCTTGATGTTTCCCTGTACTAACAATGCAGCTGAGTATGAGGCTTTGCTCCACGGTCTTCGGATGGCTAAGGAGATGAAATTAATCTGGGTATGTTGCTTCGGTGACTCCGATTTAGTGGCTCAGCAAGTGTTTGGTACTTGGGATTCTGAGGATCCACTCATGGCGGCTTATCGGCATGAGGTGGATATCATTGCTGGTCACTTTAAGGGTTACCAGGTCGAGCACATTGATCGGTGCAAGAATGAAGCGGCGGACGCTTTAAGCCAGCTCAGGTCTCAGTGTAAACCGGTGCCGCCCAATGTTTTCTTTGACGTTCTGCATAACCCGTCGGCCAAAATACCAACGGAGGAGGATCTGGGTATTCCCGACCCGGGGGCTCAATTGGTGGCGGTTCTTCATGCTATCCCTGATTGGACAGTGCCCTACTTGGCGTATCTGACCCAAGGCGAGTTACCCGAGGATGAAGTTTTGGCTAGACAGATAATCCGGCGGTCCAAGTCCATGACTATTGTCAATGGCGAGTTACATTACTGCAGTGTTTCCGGGGCGTTTCAGCGCTGCGTTTCTCCTGAAGAAGGCTGTGAGATTTTGCGTGAGATCCACGAAGGGGACTGCGGTCATCATGCCGGTTCAAAATCCCTTGTGGCTCAATCTTTCTGACACGGTTTTTACTAGTTAACAGCTCATGCTGATGCTGAGGATCTGGTCAGGAAGTGTGATGGTTGTCAGAAGTTTTCGCGTCGAGCCCATGTTCCGGCCCAGGAATTGAGGATGATTCCAATCACCTGGTTGTTTGCAACTTGGGGGCTGGATATGGTTGGGCCTTTTAAGAGGTCTAAGGATAAGAATACCCACCTTCTGGTGGCGGTTGATAAATTCACCAAGTGGGTGGAGGCAGAGCCAGTCAGCAAGTGTGATGCAGCCACGGCGGTTCAGTTCATGAAAAAGGTGATTTTCCGCTTTGGTTTTCCACACAGCATTATAACAGATAATGGCACGAGCCTCTCCAAGGGGGATATGGAAGAGTTCTGTCAACGTGAGCACATTTGGCTTGACGTGTCATCAATGGCTCACCCCCAGTCTAATGGTCAAGCAAAGAGAGCTAATCAAGAAATCCTGAAAGGCATCAAGCCCCGGCTTATGGTCCCTTTACAGAGGACGCCGGGTTGTTGGGTGGAAGAGTTGCCTTCCATGTTATGGAGCATTAATACCACCCCCAATAGATCTACGGGTTATACACCATTCTTCATGGTTTACGGAGCAGAAGCAGTTCTCCCAAGTGATATAGTCCATGACTCACCCCGAGTGGTAGCTTATGTTAAAGCGGACAATGAAAGAGCACGCCAAGATGCATTGGACCTGTAAGATGAAAAACGGGACATAGCAGCAGCTCGTTCGGTGATTTATCAGCAAGACCTGCAGCGTTATCACAACCGCCGGGTTAAGACCATAGCTTTTCAAGAAGGCGACTTAGTGCTCCGGCTCATCCAGGATCAGACCGATATGCACAAGTTATCCCCACCTTGGGAAGGGCCCTTTGTGGTCAGCAAGAATCTGAACAACGGATCATACTACCTCATCGATGTTCGAGAGCACAAAGACTCACGCAAGTCAGAGGAGGAGACCCGTTGTCGGTGTCAAAACCGGCGGATCTCGGGTAGGGTGTCACATCCCTAGTTTTGGTTTGCTCTAGGCTAGCTAGTCATCTGTTGCATCATGTTTAAATTCTTTTGAATTTGAAATGGGGATTGATCAAACCCTAGCATCAATGCAATTCAAATAGGTTCAACCAAAATATTTTCAATGATCTCAAAATATCCTTCTAAAATGTCCATGATTTATGGAAAAGGTGAAAGCCTCTACCAGAGATAATGCATATTTTTCTAGGACATTTTGGTCATTGAATTAAATCATTATGGTATTTGAGTTGGAGTTTAAAAGTTACCATTAAATATTGGTTGCTCCAAATATTCTGGAATTTGTTGTGTGGTTTGAAAATAATTCAAATATTCCTCACAAAAATTTACAGAATTAACCAAAGTGTTTTGGTTAGTATTTTAGTTGCAAAACAATTTACAGAATAATAGGAAACTGAAATAATTAGAAAAAGGAGAGAGAGAGAAACCTACTGCCACTTACACTCCTGCCAGCCCACTGGCTTCATCCAGAGCAGCCCAGCCGGCCGGCCGCCCAGCCCATCTCCACTTCCCCTGCCTTCTTCCTCGCCAAGAGATGTATGCTGTGGCCACACACAAGCAAGCGCCTCGCCACCTCCACCCTCGCTCTGTGTCCTCGTCGCCTCGACCTCCTCCGCGACGCCACGCGCCCTCGACCTCTCTCACTCGCCTGTCTCTCCTCCGCCCCTATCCCCTCTCGTTTCTCTCCTTCGCGACCGAACGGAGCCCATCGCCGCCAACCAGCGCCATGCCACAGCCATTCCGAGGCCTCTCCGACACGCCCTCGAGCTCCGCCGACCTCCTCGCCCTCCCTCATCGCCTCACGCGACCAGAAGAGCCCCGAGCGCCGCCTCGATGTTTTCCCTTCCTCGCCACCGAGGGTCGCCGCCACAAATTGCTGCCGCTAAGTCGCCCCGAGCAAGCCGAGCCCCTCATCGTGATCACCGTGAGCCCCCGCCGCTTCTCTCCATTTTGCTACTCTCGCGCCAGAGCTGCAGCAACCACCGGAGCCCGAGAGCTCGCCGCCGCTGTGCCGCCGCCCGTCGTGGCCACAGCCCACGTTGGCTCGACCGAGCGCCACCACACTCGCCAGGTCCCCAGGAGCCCGCAGAATCGCCTCCGCATCCCTCGCTATGCCTCCTAGCGACGACCCGAGCTCGTCTCGAAGCCCGGCAGCCGCTAACGCCGCCGCCGGCGACGCTCCTGCCACCCAGTGCCCGCCACCACCACCAGAGATGCGCGGGAGCAAGAGCTCTCCAACGAGCCCAAGCACGGCCTCGCCTCGCGCTCAGAGCATGTTTCCGACGGCCGCCACTATCTGGCCTCGCCGGCGCCGAGACGCCGGGGATTGACCTCACGACCGAGTCGACCCCACGGTCATCGACGAGTGGGCCCAGCCCCGCTTAATTAGTGTTAGGTTTAATTAGTGATAGTTAACTAGTTAATTAGATGGTCACCGACACGCTGGCCCCGCCTGCCGACAACCTTAATTAGGATTAATTTAGCGTTAACAAATTCTCGTTAGTTAGTCTAGTCACCGACCGGTGGGACCCATCGGTCGTTTGACCCTGGTCAGTCATGCGGTTGACTTGTCACGGCGTCATGCTCGCTCAATGTCGACGCAATATTCCTTTTCTCGAATTTAGTTTATTCTATAAATAATCAGGAAATTCCAGAAAATAGCCTAAACTTCTAAAATTCATAGAAATTCAACCGTAGCTCCAAATGAAACAAGTTATATATGAAAAATGATCAGAAAAATACAATCTATCCATCTGCACTGGTTTCATGCATGTTTAAGCAACTTAACCTTGCTGTTCATATCAAAACATGATAATGCACTTTATGAACTCATAGTTGAGTTTGAATTTGAATCTTTGATTCAAATAAGCTCAAACCTTTCTGTTCTTAGATGCATTAGCCCAAATCACAGCATATTGCCATGTCATGATCATGCATCATATTGTGCATTTGCATTGATTGTGTTTCTTTCTCAGTTGCCGGTAATTGTCCCCTCTCGGTAGACGACGTTCGACGATGAGTCCGATGACACCGATGAAGAACTATATTATCTTCAGAAGTGCCAGGCAAGCAAAACCCCCCTTGTTCATTCCGATACAATCCCACTCTCTCGCTCCTGCTCTCTTTTACTGCATTAGAACAACAACGATTCATCATGTTACTTGTCATGTAGCTGAACCCTTTATCCTTTGCATGACCTGTCATTCCACAAGAATAGATGAAACCCTCTAGCATGAGTAGGAGTTGTTTGAGCCTGTTGTGCCTACTCATACATGCTTGTTTGTCATGCCTGCATCGCTTAGAGTTGAGTCGGGTCCGATTCTTCGAGGATGAATCGAGGTGTGTGAACATGTCCTACCGTGTGTGAGCTAAGTGTGTGAACACGATTTGGTAAAGGTAGCGGTGAGAGGCCATGTAGGAGTACATGGTGGGTTGTCTCATTGCAGCCGCCCTCGAACTGAGTTCGTGTTTGTGATCCATGATTCAGCTACTACCACGCATTGGGCCCGAAACCAATGGACCTTCTCGGCTTCTTAATCACCCTTGTCCTCCGTCCGTGAGTTGCAAGTAGTTTCGTGTTTGTAGTATGTCGGAGGCCAGGCGCAGCGCCGACCGTAGGGGTGGGCTGTGATGCGGTAGGCACGTGGCACGTGTACCGGGCGCCTGCTTGGTGTCTCGGGAACCCTGCTCACATCGCTTTGGGGCTGTGAGCGAAACTTCGCCGAACTCCTCATAGATGGAACCCAAATAGGCGATAAACCCGGACTAGGGACTTGAGTGTTTAGGTAGGTCGTGGCCGACACCCACGCTGGGCTTCCGCTGAAGGTTGCCGAGTACATGTCGTAAACGGCGGTAAGTGGTGAGAGCGTGTGAAGAAGTACACCCTGCAGGTTAATATGATCTATTCAATAGCCGTGTCCGCGAAAAGGACTTCGGGTTGCCTATAACAGTTCATAGACAAGTGAAAGTGGATACTTTAAAATACGCAAGATAAGCGTGAGTGCTATGGATGGCGTTCGTAGGGAGACGGAGCGGATCCGTAGTGGTGTATTGATATGGTGAATATGTGGACTCGTAGCGCCACCTCAAAAGAGTTACATTGCAATGTAGTTCAGGAGTAGCCACCGAGTCAAAGCTGGCTTGTCTGCAGCTTAAACCCCACCATCCCTTTGTTGATAATGATGCATATGTAGTTAGTTCGATGTAAGTCTTGCTGGGTACATTTGTACTCACGTTTGCCTATTTTATGTTTTTGCAGAGAGACTTCGGTCTCGCTAGTAGTTCCGCGTGGACTTCGACGTTTAGCTTGTTACCTCAGCTACGATCTTGTGCCCTCGGCAGATCTCGTAGATGGTCGCTTTCAGCCTTTTCATTTGTAGATGTCTCAGACTCGCACATGTTAGCTTCCGCTTGTGCTCTGATTTGTACGCTCAATGTTGGGTCATGAGACCCTGCTTTGTAATATCTCGCCCTGAGCCTAATGAATAAATACTTGAGTCATAGAGTCATGTTGTGATGCCATGTTGTATTGCACATATCGAGCATATTGTGTGCATGTTATTGAAATGCTTGGTATGTGTGGGATCTGACTATCTAGTTGTTTATCTTTAGTAGCCTCTCTTACCGGGAAATGTCTCCTAGTGTTTCCATTGAGCCATGGTAGCTTGCTACTGCTCCTAACACTTAGGCTGGCCGGCATGTGTCCTTCTTCGCTCTCGTGTTCCGTCCTTTCGGGAAATGTCACGCTGAGTACCGGAGTCCTGTTAGCTCGCTACAGCCCGGTTCACCGAGTCCTGCTAGCCCAAGGTTACAGCCCGAACTTACTCGCCGATGACCGACACGCTCGATGTCGGGTCATGGATGCTCGTCCCGTAAGTCTGTGCCACTTTGGGTTTACGACTAGCCATGTCACCGGGCTCCTTTTCATATGGATGCTAGCGACATTATCATATACGCGTGCCAAAAGGCGCAAACGGTCCCGGCTAAGGTAAGGCGACACCGTTGGGATACCGTATGCGTGAGGCCGCAAAGTGATATGATATGTTACTGTGCTAGATCGATGTGACATTGAGTCGGGTCCCGACAGCTTTGGTATCGAGCTTGACCGCTCAGAGGATTACCAAGCCAAACCGGTCGGTTGAGTCTAGAAATGCTTTAGTTATATGTAGGGAATTGATTGTGGGATGGAACGTAAGGCTCTTTTTACTCCTTATACCTCATGGCCCTCCGATCTAAGTCAACCTCTTCTCTTCTACGGGTTTAAGAACTAGGCCTTCTCATCTATCTACCAGATGACGTGTTACTAATCCATAGACTTATAGAATTGTTAGTTTCAAATCTCGCTTAGTTTTACTACTCCGTATGTTCATAATCATGATCTTGAAACCTTGATATTGTGCTTCAGAGTGGCTATGCCACCATTTTTGTAGCATGCCTCCAATCTTTTGAGCATTTACTGCCGTTATGCTGTCCGAGTCATCCCAGGTTTCTAAACAATCTGATGCACTTGCAAATCCTTTTCCTTTGGTTTTGGTGCTCCTTTGGGCCAGGTTAATCACACTAAATGCTGAGTTGAGGTATTCTATTGCCTCGACATATATGTTGGAATTATTATTATGACCTAGGTGTCTTAGGGGATCGTCTAGTAATCTAGCCATGATTTGTATCCCAGTGTGATGATTCTGGCCTTTATTCCCGAAAGCATCCCGTGATGCCATTTAGTAATAGGTATTCTACTCCTGGGTTTTGAACCCGAGATTCACCCTACTCACTTCATGTTGATAGTGTTTGCTAGTTCCTTTAGGTTGTTAGTAACCTTGCGATAGTCCTCGAGGTCCGTGGTATTTCCTTCTTCCAAATACCGTGAACCATTTATGGCGAAGTTTGTTGGATCAAAAGATCACAACAGAGTGCTCTTGATGAGTTCTCCATTTTATATTGTGACTCGCCAGCTTCTACCTTCCCGCATGGATTATCCGGAAGAAATGTTGAACTTGGTTCGACATACTAATCTATGCATCCACAACTCGTAAAATCATATGTTCCTTTGAGTTGTCCCCTTTAGTTGTATATCGACCTTCGCTCATCGATTGATAGTCGGAGTAGTCGCATTCGTGTTCATCGATGCCTTTTATCAGAGTCCGTCAAGCCATTCTATTCCGTAATGACTAGGAGAAACAAACTCCAAGACTTCATCTATATCTAGGATTGGGTCAAAGTAGTTGTATCTCGCAGATCAAAATGCCAATCCAGCTTTTGTTCTGTTTCTACCTTGAGTATTACCATCTTTTATATCGGGATTATTATAGGAATTGCACACCATCCTATGAACTCTTGGTACAAAGGATACTTCTTGCCATCATTGATCATTCCTCGTCCCCGTGTTGTTGAACCGAATGCCGACAAGTGAATCGTGATGTGTGAAATCAATATCGCTAGTAACTCCGCTGCTTGGTAGTTAATGGACAATATTCTCACCCTTAGCGTGTTGGTTCTTGAATCATCATCCTAAGACTGATTGTGCTACCAAATCCTTGTTCCCATGCACTCTTCGATTGATGAGTTAGGATTTTGTTAAGTCCTCGCCATTTTATCATATCGCCTTGCCCTCGAAAAGCAAGATTGTTCTCGAGCTTAGTAACATATCGGTGGTTCGTGATTTTCCAATATCTTCTGAGGTATCACCAGTTGTCACCGACCGCTATGTTGAGTTCGTGATCAAGTTGGTTTCTTATAAACCACCCTTCTCCAAGAATCTGTGTTGCATACCCCGAGCTAGTTGGTTAAGCTAAACAACAACTTGGAGAGTTGGAAGATAAAAGCTTGTCCGACTCGGTTCATTCCAAAGGGATATCTCTGTGTATGTGTGTCAAGAAAGATGATATCTTCATTGATTGATCCTCGTGATCAGTTGTTGGACTTATTGTCTTGCCAAAACTTTGATTTGAGTGTGGGCTATCGCCAAATCAAATCGTAACTAATGATGTTCGTAATGTTGTCTTACTCGTGGATTTTCCTCGAGCATACACCATTATATCTTTGGGGTCCACCAATACTACCACCTTGTCCACATAGTTATGGAATTTCATCTCCATGGGAGTCTGGATGAATTGTTGTTGAGCCCATCGACAACATCCTTGTCTTCTCCGTAATTTTGTTGAACATTGCTAGTGTTGGAAACTTTTAAAAGCATTGGTTCATGCTAGCTCATGAAGCATATGTTTGATGTAAGAAGTGACTTCCTCTAGTTCATGTGCAATTGATGCAAGTTGTCGCAGTTGAATTTGAGAAAGCCAATGTTGCCTCCTCTAGAACCATCTCAAGTCACCATGCATGTGCGAAGTATGCTATGGTTTGATAGGCTCGCTACCTCCATTCTATTTGTGTCCCTAGCTCACCAAGCCATCGATTGATTTGTTCAAGGAGAAGAAGCTCCTTCTTAAGAGTATACCTTTGCAAGGACTTCGGTATCCTTGATGATGGTTCCCCACCGGAATTCGGTAGTGTTTTATTGTAAGACTACCATGGAATCATATTTGTCTGGGACAACGTGTTTCCATGTTTGTAGCAAAACCAGCTCATGTTTTGGAGCTTGCTATTGTAGTTCATTTCCGAGAATCTCGCGACGCTATCTCGCCGATTTGTGTTGCGAACTTTCATTTCTCTTCCTAGACTCGACGAGTCTAGATTATTCTAACACCAACCAGATCTCAATCTCGTGCAGATATGATGGTTGGAACGCTTCCAAGAATTATAATATTGGTCTCTATAACCCGGAAAATGGATGTCGTGGCCAACACACCCAAATTGAAGACCTATTATTGTAGTATCTTGATTGAAGAAGTTGGCCACCTCCCCATAAGGATCTCGAGAATTTATTCTAGTAGTTGTTCCTTATGTATTCTTGAGCTCTCAAGTCCGACCTTTACTTGATGTTCTAGATATCGCCATATCTAAGAATGGGATACACTAGTACATCAAGGAGAGCATTAGAAGCGGAGTGCTAAATGTCTCTCTACGATCTTCCAGATTTTGTTCCCTTGGTCGCACTAAGGTGAAATCGAGAAGGTGTTGTCTTCCTTTGCATCTGCATTGTCCATCACTATTCATCATGGTGGTAAGTTGTGTTGCCAGGATCCTTGACACGGATGTTGGTAAAACCTTGATGAATATGGAAATGCTCAAGTTCTTGAGAGCACGCACAAGCACTATGTTTTATCACCGGCACTAACTGGGATTGCTCTCGCTTCTCGGTTATGCTATAACCATTTCAATAGTGGAATCACTTTCTGCTGTTGAGCTTCTCCCCAGTTACTAAAATCACCCTTTGTGTTGTTTTCAACAAGGTAATCCACATCATCCATTCTGGCCCGAGAATGTCATTCTCTCGGACCCCTTCAACCGATCGACTATGAATTGCCTTTAGGTTGGTATAAAGAGTTTCATGAACTTTGAATCAAATGTAATTCTTTTTGCCACTCAAGGTAATAATTCCACGACTCTCCTCCGTGATGTCTCATTATGGTATCATGGCAACTCAAACTCGCCACGCTGACAACCGCTCACCACCTTTTAGGTGTGGAATTGTTGTTTACCTAGTGAACCTCGCCAATTGTTCCACTTCATTTCTCTAGACGTGTGCTTTGTATCTCCGCTTGAGAGATGTCTTTATGACTCACCCTGTGAGTGATCCTACGTTGTTGATCTTCGAAAAGATCGACCCTTCTAGAGTTTCTTTTCCTTCTCGTTGTCATGTTGGTAAGAGTTCCTGAAGCAAGACATCGAAACAAGATGGTGATCGAATCAACGTTCTTATGAAGTGCAACCTGGATCGTGAAGATCGTGTTAGCTTGTGTCCTGTGTCCTCTTATTTCACGCTTGAATCTCGGACGAGATTCTTGTTTAGTGGGGGTGAGTTGTCACATCCCTAGTTTTGGTTTGCTCTAGGCTAGCTAGTCATCTGTTGCATCATGTTTAAATTCTTTTGAATTTGAAATGGGATTGATCAAACCCTAGCATCAATGCAATTCAAATAGGTTCAACCAAAATATTTTCAATGATCTCAAAATATCCTTCTAAAATGTCCATGATTTATGGAAAAGGTGAAAGCCTCTACCGAGATAATGCATATTTTTCTAGGACATTTTGGTCATTGAATTAAATCATTATGGTATTTGAGTTGGAGTTTAAAAGTTACCATTAAATATTGGTTGCTCTAAATATTCTCGAATTTGTTGTGTGGTTTGAAAATAATTCAAATATTCCTCACAAAATTTACAGAATTAACCAAAGTGTTTTGGTTAGTATTTTAGTTGCAAAACAATTTACAGAATAATAGGAAACTGAAATAATTAGAAAAAGGAGAGAGAGAGAAACCTACTGCCACTTACACTGCCAGCCCACTGGCTCCATCAGAGCAGCCCACCGGGCGGCCGCCCAGCCCATCTCCACTTCCCCCATGCCTTCCTCAAGCCAAGAGATGTATGCGGGCGTGGCTGCACGCAGCAAGACGCGCTCGCCACCTCCACCTCGCCTCGCCTGGTCCCTCGTCGCCTCGACCTCCTCCGCGACGCCACGCGCCCTCGACCCTCTCTCACTCGCCTGTCTCTCCCTCCGCCCCTATCCCCTCTGTTTTCTCTCCTTTCGCGATCGAACGGAGCCCATCGCCGCCGACCAGCGCCATGCGCCACAGCCATTCCGAGGCCTCTCCGACACGCCCTCGAGCTCCGCGGACCTCCCTCGCCCTCCTCGCTGCCTCACGCGACCGAAGAGCCCCTGAGCGCCGCCCGACGCTTTTCCCTTCTCGCCACCGAGGGTCGCCGCCACAATTCGCTGCCGCCAAGTCGCCCCCGAGCAAGCCGAGCCCCTCATCGTGATCACCGTGAGCCCCGCCGCTTTCTTCTCTCCATTTTGCTACTCGCCAGTAGCTGCTAACCACCGAGCCCGAGAGCTCGCCGCCGCCGTTTCCGCCGCCGTCGTGGCCACAGCCACGTTGGCTCGACCGAAGGCCACCACACTCGCCAGGTCCCGTGGAGCCCGCAGAACCGCCTCCGCATCCTCGCTATGCCTCCTAGCGACGACCCCGAGCTCGTCTGAGCTCCGGCAGCCGCCAACGCCGCCGCCGGCGACGCTCCTGCCACCCCAGCCCGCCACCACCACCAGATGCGCTGGAGCAAGAGCTTCCAACGAGCCCAAGCACGGCCTCGCCCAAGGCTCAGAGCATGTTTCCGACGGCCGCCACTGCCTGGCCTCGCCGGCCGAGACGCCAAGGATTGACCTCACGACCGAGTCACCTCTGGTCATCGACGAGGGGCCCAGCCCCTGCTTAATTAGTGTTAGGTTTAATTAGTGATAGTTAACTAGTTAATTAGATGGTCACCGACACGCTGGCCCCGCCTGCTGACAACTTAATTAGGATTAATTTAGCGCTAACAAATTCTCGTTAGTTAGTCTAGTCACCGACCGTGGGACCCATCGTCGTTTGACCTGGTCACCATGTTGACTTGTCAAGGCCATGCTCGCTCAATGTCGACGCAATATTCCTTTTCTCGAATTTAGTTTATTCTATAAATAATCGTGAAATTCCGAAAATAGCCTAAACTTCTAAAATTCATAGAAATTCAACCGTAGCTCCAAATGAAACAAGTTATATATGAAAATGATCAGAAAAATACAATCTATCCATCTGCACTGGTTTCATGCATGTTTAAGCAACTTAACCTTGCTGTTCATATCAAAACATGATAATGCACTTTATGAACTCATAGTTGAGTTTGAATTTGAATCTTTGATTCAAATAAGCTCAAACCTTTCTCGTTTTAGATGCATTAGCCCAAATCACAGCATATTGCCATGTCATGATCATGCATCATATTGTGCATTTGCATTGATTGTGTTTCTTTCTCGCTTGCCGTAATTGTCCCTCTCGTAGACGACGCTCGACGATGAGTCCGATGACACCGATGAAGAACTATATTATCTTCGAAGTGCTGTGCAAGCAAAACCCCTTGTTCATTCCGACATAATCCCACTCTCTCGCTCCTGCTCTCTTTATCTTGCATTAGAACAACAACGATTCATCTGTTACTTGTCATGTAGCTGAACCCTTTATCCTTTGTATGACCTGTCATTCCACAAGAATAGATGAAACCCTCTAGCATGAGTAGGAGTTGTTTGAGCCCTGTTGTGCCTACTCATACATGCTTGTTTGTCATGCCTGCCATCGCTTAGAGTTGAGTCGGTCCGATTCTTCGAGGATGAATCGAGGTGTGTGAACATGTCCTACCGTGTGTGAGCTAAGTGTGTGAACACGATTTGGTAAAGGTAGCGGTGAGAGGCCATGTAGGAGTACATGGTGGGTTGTCTCATTGCAGCCGCCCTCGAACTGAGTTCTGTGTTTGTGATCCATGATTCAGCTACTACCACGCATTGGGCCCAAACCAATGGACCCTCTCGGCTTCTTAATCACCCTTGTCCTCCGTCCCAGAGTTGCAAGTAGTTTCGTGTTTGTAGTATGTCGAGGCCGTGGCGCAGCGCTGACCGTAGGGGTGGGCTGTGATGCGGTAGGCACGTGGCACGGTGTACCGGCGCCTGCTTGGTGTCTCGGGAACCCTGCTCACATCGCTTGGGGCTGTGAGCGAAACTTCGCCGAACTCCTCATAGATGGAACCCAAATAGGCGATAAACCCGACTAGGGACTTGAGTGTTTAGGTAGGTCGTGGCCGACACCCACGCTGGGCTTCCGCTGAAGGTTGCCGAGTACATGTCGGTAAACGGCGGTAAGTGGTGAGAGCGTGTGAAGAAGTACACCGCAGGTTAATATGATCTATTCAATAGCCGTGTCCATGAAAAGGACTTCGGGTTGCCTATAACAGTTCATAGACAAGTGAAAGTGGATACTTTAAAATACGCAAGATAAGCGTGAGTGCTATGGATGGCGTTCTCGTGAGGGAGACGGAGCGGATCCGTAGTGGTGTATTGATATGGTGAATATGTGGACTCGTGCGCCACCTCAAAAGAGTTACATTGCGAATGTAGTTCAGGGTAGCCACCGAGTCAAAGCTGGCTTGTCGCAGCTTAAACCCCACCATCCCTTTGTTGATAATGATGCATATGTAGTTAGTTCGATGTAAGTCTTGTTGGGTACATTTGTACTCACGCTTGCCTATTTTATGTTTTTGCAGAGACTTCAGCCTCGCTTAGTAGTTCCGCTGGGACTTCGACGCTTAGCTTGTTACCTCAGCTACGATCTTGTGCCCTCGGCAGATCTCGGTAGATAGTCGCTTTCACCTTTTCATTTGTAGATGTCTGTACTCGGACATGTTAGCTTCCGCTTGTGCTCGATTTGTACGCTCAATGTTGGGTCATGAGACCCCTGTTTGTAATATCTCGCCCCTCGGAGCCTAATGAATAAATACTTGAGTCATAGAGTCATGTTGTGATGCCATGTTGTATTGCACATATCGAGCATATTGTGTGCATGTTATTGAAATGCTTGGTATGTGTGGGATCTGACTATCTAGTTGTTTATCTTTAGTAGCCTCTCTTACTGGAAATGTCTCCTAGTGTTTCCACCGAGCCATGGTAGCTTGCTACCGCTCCTAACACTTAGGCTGGCCGGCATGTGTCCTTCTTCGCTCTCGTGGTTCGTTCTTTCGGGAAATGTCACGCTGAGTACCGAGTCCCGTTAGCTCGCTACAGCCCGGTTCACCGAGTCCTGCTAGCCCAGTGCTACAGCCCGAACTTACTCGCCGATGACCGACACGCTCGATGTCGGGTCATGGATGCCTGTCCCGTAAGTCTGTGCCACTTTGGGTTTACGACTAGCCATGTCAGCCCGGGCTCCTTTTCATATGGATGCTAGCGACATTATCATATACGCGTGCCAAAAGGCGCAAACAGTCCCGGGCTAAGGTAAGGCGACACCCGTTGGGATACCGTGCGTGAGGCCGCAAAGTGATATGATATGTTACAGGCTAGATCGATGTGACATTGAGTCGGGGTCCTGACATAGGGGGTCCCGAACTGTGCGTCTAGGCAGATGGTAACAGGAGACAAGGGACACGATGTTTTTACCCAGGTTCGGGCCCTCACGGTGGAGGTAAAACCCTACTCCTGCTTGATTAATATTGATGATATGGGTAGTACAAGAATAGATCTGCCACGAGATCAATGAGGCTAAACCCTAGAAGCTAGCCTATGGTATGATTGTTGTTTGTCCTACGGACTAAAACCCTCCGGTTTATATAGACACCGGAGAGGGGTTACACAGAGTCGGTTACAATGGTAGGAGATCTACATATCTGTATTGCCAAGCTTGCCTTCTATGCCAAGGAAAGTCCCATCCGGACACGGGACGGAGTCTTCAATCTTGTATCTTCATAGTCTTGGAGTCCGGCCAAAGATGATAGTTCGGCTATCCGGCACCCCCTAGTCCAGGACTCCCTTAGTAGCCCCCGAACCAGGCTTCAATGACGAATAGTGTAAATAATGTCCATCTTCCAAATTCCATGTACCTGTCGAATAGTCCCTTAATAGTCTTCGGCATTGCAAGGCGGGTTCTTCTCCAAATTCCATGTACCTGTCGAATAGTGTCCGGCTTCTTATAAATAATGCGCTCCTTGGCTTCCACGCCCAATAATGGCCATCTTCCACGTGTCAAACGAATGCGAAAAGCCAGGGTATTTTTACACTTTCCCCCCTAGCTGCGCAAATGAGTTGCCTATAAAAAGAGACGAGGATCTAGATCCGAATCACACCACCCTCCCTCCGCAAGCATTCATCGGAGTGTCTCTGACAAAAATCCATTCCATCATGGACAGTCGACACGGCTCCTCCTCTCGCGCTCCTAGCCCTCAGCCTGGAGATTGGGAGAGATGCTCAGTCCCGCATAGTGAGTTAGTGACGCTCCAAGCAAAGGGATTTCTTCCCCCAGCCTTTATGGTTCCGGTTCGAGCCGGACTTGCCACCTACAAGGGCGGAAAGCAGGCGGAGAGCGTCCCCAATCCCTCCAAAGGAGAGCGGGTATGCTTTGTCTCTTATCTAATAAGAGGACTTGGATTTCCAATACATCCGTTTCTCCGGGGGCTCTTGGAGTTCTACGGCCTCCAGCTGCACCACCTTACGCCTGCCTCCATTCTGC
This sequence comes from Aegilops speltoides, assembly GCA_021437245.1. NCBI lineage: Eukaryota > Viridiplantae > Streptophyta > Magnoliopsida > Poales > Poaceae > Aegilops > Aegilops speltoides. Next base: position 104,667,716 of record CM038145.1, read on the forward strand.
ACATCGCGGGCTTCGTGGCCCTTTGTGAAATGTTCTTGGGCGTCGAGGCTCATTTTGCGCCGTGGAAGAGATTATTCTGCCTCGTACCCCGTTCTCATGAGGGTCAATATATCAAGTGGGCGGAGCCGAACTATGGCACATCGCCGGGACCGGATATCTATCCGGAACCCCGAAGAAGGCGTCCGAAGACTGGCCTTCGGAATGGTTTTATATAGAGGACGCCCACTACCGACCCGCCTCGGATCGGCCTCTGAGTTCAAGAATGCTCCTCTGAAGAAACGCCTAAGTTGGCGTCCGCGGAGCCCACAACGGGAGAATGACATGGACGTCCTTTACCTGATGGGCCAAATAAGATTATTGGCTCATTCCGGATTGACCATGATCGGAGTCATGGCCACATGCATTATGCGGGGGGTGCAACCGCTCCAGTATAGGGGCCACCCCATGTGGGATTTCAACGGGAGGATGATGCCACCGCCACGGCCGAGGGGCAGGATCGGTCGCCGATCCGTGAAGATCTTGTCCGCCTGTATAAAGGAGAAAAGGAGGATTTTCTCCGTGTTAGTCCACTGAGCGGATTTTCTATGAACAATCCTCGAAGCTGGGTAACCGGACACTTTTTTTGCCTATCCGATCCCCCTTCCCATGGTTAAGTCTCTCATTTTGTGATTTCGACGCAGGAACTGCGCCGGGCTGTAGAAGATATACACAGCCCGCCTCCACAACCCGAGGATCCGGAACGGTCCCTCGATCCGGACTCCGAAGAGGATCTAGATATAAAGGTGGTGCTGATCGATGGGGTGTTCCACCAACTTAGCATCGACAATGCTTTGGTCGTCATTACGGCCGACTACCCCGGAATATTTCCAGCTTCCCAGGTAGTTGTGACCGAAGTCCTGATACCATGACCCATCCGTGCTTATTTCTGATCACCACATACCAATGGTGTTCCGCAGGAGGTGCCTTTAAGGTAGGAAGCCGAGCTCGCGGCAGCTGTCCAACAAGGGGCAGCTCGGCCCAGCAGGCGGAAAAGAAGTGCGGTGCGGATCAAGACGTCGCCGCAATGGTATGGCGCACCACCGTGTTTCAAGGAAAGATTCCTGGAAGGCATACTAACGTTCATGGCCTTTTCAGGAAAAAGGGCGCTCGTCGGACTGTGTCCGGAGAGGTTCCCCATCGAGCCTCCGCCAGCCAGGCTCCAACGCCAGGTCCGGAGGGGGAGGCTAACACAAGGCGCGCGTCGGATGCTCCTCCAGCGGAGGATGCCGACAGGTTGTCCGCCACCCGATCTGAGGTGGAGAGCGCCATGAATCACAAAGCGCCGGACAGTTCTTCGTGACGACAGTTTCTCCCTGCAGGCATTGAATGCCTTTAATTCGAGAGATGCGCACTCCGTGCTGCTCAAGATGGTCTAACCAGAGCTACTGAGCAAAGATGTGAAAGACATACGGGTGAGGAATTTTAACAGCTTATATATGCCAAGAGTCTCGAGACTTAAAATAGTTAGAATAACTGATTTAAGGATCATTTGTTATGCAGATCTTACGTAAAAGAATACCCAACTGTCCCCAGAGCTTCAAGAGTGCAAGGCCCAACTTGAGGCAAGACTAGCCATGCAGGGAAGCCACAGAGACCCCTCCGTAATATATGCTTCCAAAGAGAAGTAATTTGCTAAATGCGGCATGTGTATAACGACAATAATTTTGTAGATGGCGCGGACTAGATCCGGACAAGCAACAGCTCTCGCGCGGTTAAAAGTCAAGCGAAAGTGCTTACAAGGGTGCGGCAAGAGAAAAATAACCTCCAAGATGCCAACACCCACCGGGCGAGGAGCTAAAAGATGTTCGAGCCCACTGTGCCGACTCCGCAAGGAGAATCGCGGCTTGCCGCTGCATTTATAGTAAGTGCTTGACCGAACCTTAAAAAGAGTTTGGCGAGGAAGTCGACTAATGTAAATATGTCTCAGAGGTATGCTCACAGTCGCCCCGCAGAGGAAATGCCCGGTTCAATGGGTGACCTACTTCCCGAAGTTGTCAGAATCGCACGAACGAAGTTCGGCAGCGATGAGAGGCGCTGCCTGTGCCTTGTGGTCATCCGCCTCCCTACCCGAAGGCCTTGCGGAGCTTGCAGAGAAGCTTCAGGGAGCACGGCGGCGCTTCCAGCTATGGAAGATATCGGCCTGCCGTCAAGGCGCCAGGGAGGCCTGGGCCATGGTGAAGACGCGGTACACGAAGGCTGACCCAAACCACATGGCCGAGGTCGGACCTATGGGGCCCGATGGGAAGGAGATCCCTGTGAGCTTAGTGTACGGCCAAGTAGAGTTGGCCGCAAAGTATTCCCAGCGGGACTGTAAACTAGACAGCCTACTAGATGGTATTGAAGAGGAATACAATCAGTCAATTTGACTATGTAATTTAACATGACATGTAAAATGCCTTCTAGCCGGATTGTAGATCGTTTGTCGTAGAGGACCTTTTCGCTTCAACCTCGGGACCCGACAAACCGGTGTGTCCAATACCCTTGCGGTTATATAAAAAATCGGGCAAGCGTGGAGACCAAAGCGAGGGGTCATTAGTGCTTTATCGCATAAGTGCCCAACTAGTTATGTTATATTACATGGTTAGTAAGAAACATCTTCGGGGCGATAAATAAATAGGTAAGAAATCGCCTTTTAGTTCAATCAATCAATATTCCCTTAAGAACGCTTAGCTTTCGCTTCATCCATCGAGGTACACATCCGGTCGACCCGGCAAGAATAATCGCAGAGGTGCTCCTTTACCACCTAGCCGAACAATCGGGAACGAAGGGGTAAGCACAGGAGCCAGGCAACCCAGCTTGGCCAAAACTTAAGTCATATCGATGCATATAATGGCGAATAAAAGGTACATGCGGAAGTGTGACAGATGTGTTGGGCATAAAGCCTGTATAAGCTTCTGTTAAAGAAGCCCCCAGGTATAATGAGCGTGAGTAGCACGTCAAATGTGTGCGAACAATGCGCAGACGAGCCTCCAAAGGCTTTAAGAAAAAAAGAAAGGGGAAGAAGGAGAGAAATGAAAGATAGCTAAAGTATAAAATGTAGACGGAGGAAGGAGACGAACTCATAGTCCGGCGCTAGGCGTAGAATCTTCGGAGACGGGCTACGTTCCATGGGTTTAGCTCGAGTTGGTTATCCGATGCGTTTCGCAGACGGTACGCTCTGCCGGCCAGGACTTGGTCGATGATGAAGGGGCCTTCCCATTTGGGCTTGAGTTCGTCCTTTTTCTTGTCCGGCAGGCATAGAACTAGTTCGCTGACATTGTAAGTTTTGGCCCGTACTTCTCTGCTTTGATATCTTCGGGCCTGCTGTTGATAGAATGCGGACGAAGCTTTTGCCATGTCGCGCCCTCCTCTAAGGCGCCCAACTGTCCCGCCGATCCAGCTCGGCTTCTCTTTCTTCATACATGCGCACGCCGAGGTGAGTCATGAATTATGTCGCAGGCAAACTGCCTCTGCGCCGTACACCATAAAAATGGTGTGAATCTGTAGTGCGATTCGCATGGTCCGCAGCCCCAGAGTACGGAGTCGAGCTCCTCTACCCAAAGGCATGTTAGATTCCTTGAGGGACCGCACTAGTCCGGGTTTAATGCCGCCATGATTAGACCATTTGCTCGCCGACTTGACCGTTAGTTTGAGGGTGATAGACTGAAGCATAGTCGAGCTTGATGCCCATGTTTTTGCACCAGAGTTTAACCTCGTCGGCCGTAAAGTTTGTGCCGTTATCAGTGATGATGCTATGGGGGACGCCGTAACGGTGTACTACCCCTGATATGAAGTCTATCACGGGTCCAAATTCGGCCATCTTAACTGGCTTGGCCTCTATCCATTTGGTGAATTTATCTACCATGACCAATAGGTATTTTGCTTCTGGGTTCCTCCTTTAAGGGGTCCAACCATGTCAAGCCCCTGCATCGCGAACGCCAGTGATGGGTATAGTTTTGAGGGCGATGGGTGGCATGTGGCTTTGATTAGCAAAGAGCGGGCAACCAATGCATCGTTGGACTAAGTTCGAAAGATCCGCCTGGCCGTCGGCCAATAAAATCTCAGACGGAAGGCCTTGCCTACAAGGGCCCGGGCTGCAGCATGGTGCCCATTGAGTCCGGCATGAATTTCAGCCAGGAGATTTCGCCCTTCCTCTTCGGAGATACACCTTTGAAGGACTCCGGTTTTGCTTTTCTTATAAAGCTCTCCCTCATGGACCTTATAGGCTTTAGATCGCCATACTATGCAGCGGGCCTCGTTTTGGTCCTCGGGAAGTACCTGCCTAGTTAAGTAGGCTAGGAATGGTTCCGTCCACGGGGCAATGACTGCCATTTTTCGTGGGCTGAATGTGTTATTTCATTGGCAGAACCACCGATTGTGTCAGAATGTTCGGTGTCGGGCGGTGCGGTTGGGTCCGAATTGTTGTTTCCGGACTCCCCTTCCCATAGTACGGATGGCTTGAAAAGCCGTTCCAGGAAGATGTTGGGAGGGACGGCATCGCACTTTGCGCTGATGCGAGCCAATACGTCCGCCGCCTGGTTATTATCCCGGGCTATATGGTGAAATTTGAGCCCTTCAAACCGAGCTGACATTTTTAGGACAGCGTTATGGTAAGCTGCCATTTTCGGATCCTTGGCGTCGAAGTCTCCATTTATTTGGGATATTGCAAGGTTCGAATTCCCGCGCACCTCTAGGCGTTTAATGCCCATGGAGACCGCCATCCGGAGGCCATGTAGAAGGGCCTTGTATTCGGCGCGTTGTTGGAGTCCGTACATTATCTCGAGTACGATTGGACTGTGTCTCGGTTGGGGATGTCAGATGACGCCAGCCCCGTGCCGCCAACATTTTGGAGCCGTCAAGTGCATGATCCAATTGAGTATGTGCCGTACTTTTTAGGGAGTTCGCCACACCATTCGCGACAAAGTCAGCCAAAACTTGCGACTTGGTAGCTCGCCGTGGTTTATAGGTTATGTCAATGGGAGGAGCTCCATGGCCCATTTTGCAATCCGCCAACAATCGCGTCGCGTTGTTTATAATATCGCTAAGAGGTACTTCGGAGGCTATCATATCGAACACTCTTGAAAGTAGTGTCGCAGCTTCCGGATGCTATGAACACCGCAGACGCTATCTTTTGATAATGTGGATATCGGGACTTGCATAGAGTTAGGACAAGGGACACGAGTAAACTGGTTTTGAAGGGGAACTTGTGTTCGTCCGCTTCGCTCAACGACGAGCACCGCGCTTACAACTTGATGTGTTGCCGATATATAATAACATTGGTTCGCCCATATTGGGCGCTGCCAGACCAGATTTGTTGCCAATATGGCTTTTATTTCTTCGAGTCCGTCATATGCATCCGCCCACTCAAGTGTTCGTGCACCTAAGAGGCGATAAAGGGGTAATGCCTTTTCACCCAAACGGGAGATAAAGCGGCTTAGAGCCGCCACGCATCCTGTCAATTTTTGAATTTGTTTGAGGTCTTTTGGGATATCCAATTGTGACAGAGCTCGGATCTTTGCTGGGTTTGCTTCAATTCCTCTACCGGATACAATGAAGCCCAAGAGCTTTCCGGCTGGTACGCCGAAGACGCATTTTTCCGGATTCAGCTTAATGTCGTATGTTCGGAGATTGTCGAATGTGAGTCTCAAGTCATCTACTAGAGTTTCGACATGCTTTGATTTGACGATCACATCATCTACGTATGCCTCCACTGTTTTGCCGATCTGGTTTGCCAGACATGTCTGAATCATGCGTTGATATGTTGCACCGGCGAAGCGTGTAATTTCACGACGACTTATGGCGTTTAGGATTCCCTTGTCCATGCAATTATTGTAGAAAGGTGAAATTGCGTCTTCCTCGCGGCAGTCCTTTATCCTGTCCATAACCAGGAGGAATCTGGCCCCGTAATGGTGTACTGTTTCAGTGGGCTCTTGCCGGATTCGGGATAGATCGCTTATGTTTGGGTGGGCGGGTGGAATAAAGTTCGAAACCCCGTTCAATCTAAGACTCAAGGGCCGAACAGTGTTGGGGAACGTTGCAGAAAATTAAAAATTTTCCTACGGTTTCACCAAGATCCATCTATGAGTTCATCTAAGCAACGAGTCAAGGGAGTGAGTTTGCATCTACATACCACTTGTAGATCGCATGCGGAAGCGTTCAATGGGATGGTGATGATGGAGTCGTACTCGCCGTGATTCAGATCACCGATGACCAAGTGCTGAACGGACAGCACCTCCGCGTTCAACACACGTACGGGACGGTCGACTTCTCCTCCGTATTGATCCAGCAAGGAGGAAGGAGAGGTTGAGGAAGATTGCTCCAACGGCAGCACGACGCGGCAGGATGTTGGTGCAAAGAAGATCTCGGCTGTGGCTTCGCCAAGCACGAACGGAGGAGGAGAGGTGTTGGGGAGGGAGGGAGGGCTGCGCCTTGGGTTGTGTGTAGCAGCCTCCCTCACCCCTCTATTTATAGGGAAGGGCAAGGGGCCGACCCTCTAGATGGGATCTAGAGGGGGGGGCGCTGTGAGGGGGACTTGCCCCTGCCAAGCAGGGCGCCTCTAGGGTTTCCCCCAACCCTAGGCGATGGGCCCAAGGTGGGGCGCGCCCAGCCCTCCAGGCTGGTTCCCTGCCCTTGCGTCCCATGTGGCCCTCCAATAGGGTGGCCCTCCGGTGGACCCCGAACCTCTCCGTGGCCCCTGACAATACCGATATGCCCTCAAACTTTCCTGTCCGCATGACAACTTCCCATATATAAACTTCACCTCCGGACCATTCCGAACTGCTCGTGACGTCCGAGATCTCATCCAGACTCAACAACATTCGTAATCACATACAAGTCTTCCTAATAACCCTAGCGCCACCGAACCTTATGTGTAGACCCTACGGTTCGGAGACATGCGCATATGACCGAGACAACTCTTCGTCAATAACCAACAGCGGATCTGGATACCCATGTTGGCTTCCACATGTTCCATGATGATTTCATCGGTTGAACCACGATGTCGAGGATTCGATCAAACCCGTGATACAATTCCCTTTGTCAATCGGTACATTACTTGCCCGAGACTCGATCGCCGGTATCCCAATACCTCGCTCAGTCTCGTTACAAGAAGTCACTTTACTGCATCAGAATGTATGATCCCGTGACCAACCACTTGGTCACTTTGAGCTCATTATGATGATGCATTACCGAAAGTGGGCCCAGAGATACCTCTCCGCCATACGGAGTGACAAATCCCAGCCTCGATCCGTGTCAACCCAATGTACACTTTCGGAGATACCAGAGTGCACCTTTATAGTCACCCAATTATGTTGTGACATTTGATACACCCAAAGCACTCCTACGGTATCCGGGAGTTACACGATCTCATGGTCTAAGGAAAAGATACTTGACATTGGAAAAGCTCTAGCAAACGAACTACACGATCCTATGCTATGCTTAGGATTGGGTCTTGTCCATCACATCATTCTCCTAATGATGTGATCCCGTTATCAACGACATCCAATGTCCATAGCCAGGAAACCATGACTATCTGTTGATCAACGAGCTAGTCAACTAGAGGCTCACTAGGGACATATTGTGGTCTATATATTCACACGTGTATCACGATTTCCGGATAATACAGTTATAGCATGAATAAAAGACAATTATCACGAACAAGGAAATATAATAATAATCCTTTTATTATTGCCTCTAGGGCATATTTCCAACAAAAAGTTCCCGAACTTGGAAGCTTGGGTTTTTGGATATTGTCCAATGAATCCAGCCCGCTGCCTGACTTTAGGTTCAGGACTTGATCGACATCCGTCCCTCCGCGGGAATCCGGCATGGAGGGATCGGGAATCCGGACATAGCTAGTCCTTAATATAGAAGAAGGGTCGCCAGATCGCTCTCTACCACAAAGAACGTGGTGGGTAGCCTGGGGAGAGTTGATCTCTCTCAGATCGGTTTTAGGCCCAATCTGATCATAGTCTGTAGCGACTCCTAGGGTGGTGATGCGATCCAAGAGCTCGTTTAAGGAGGAGAGCTCCATCGGATCTAGCTACTCGGGAAGTTCCGAGTTAACGTGAAGATTGCTTTCGGCGACCCGAGAAGTCATCGCTGGCGCGCGCCGAACAGCGGTCATAAGAAAATCGCTTAGTCGGAGAGTTTGGCCGATGGCCAAAGCTCCTTTAGTAACGGTGCCGCCTTTAAAGACGGACGAGGCATCCTTCCCGATGGCGACGCACGCAGGAACTCTCAATGAAAGCACCAATGTCGGTGTCAAACCGCGGATCTCGGTAGGGGTCCCGAATCGTGCGCCTAGGCGGATGGTAATAGGAGACAAGGGACACGATGTTTTTACCTGTGTTCGGGCCCTCTCGGTGGAGGTAAAACCCTACTCCTACTTGATTAATATTGATGATATGGGTAGTACAAGAGTAGATCTACCACGAGATCAATGAGGCTAAACCCTAGAAGCTAGCCTATGGTATGATTGTTGTTCGTCCTACGGACTAAAACCCTCTAGTTTATATAGACACTGGAGAGGGCTAGGGTTACACAGAGTCGGTTACAATGGTAGGAGATCTACATATCCGTATTGCCAAGCTTGCCTTCCACGCCAAGGAAAGTCCCATCCAAACATGGGACGGAGTCTTCAATCTTGTATCTTCATAGTCTTTGAGTCCGGCCAAAGATGATAGTTAGGCTATCCGGACACCCCCTAGTCCAGGACTCCCTCACCCGTCGGTCATGGAATATTGCTCATCTTTGGCCTTACTATACCTGAGCCATAGGCTCCTATCATGTACATATTTTTTGACAATGCATATATTATGATCAATAAAATAAACCGGCATCCTTGCTAAAGCGGGGCCTCTGTCGTTCATCTTTATATATCTTCTTGGTTACATGGGGGCTTCTGGTTATAAAGCGGAGTTCTGATTGTCCATTGATCCGGCTTATAAAGCTACAAAAAAAAGAGCACAGCTCAAACATAAGCTTTGGGGCTTAATACCCAATATTATAAGGAGCCAAAGAGAGTTTATTGCAAAGTATAACTCAAACATAGGCGTCCATTGAGCACATCTCAAAATATTGCCTGGGGGATCTTTGCTTCTACAAGAACAAAAATCTACACCTTGCAATAGGCTATAAAAGCCAGGCTTGGAAGCCAGGTGTATTCACCTAAAACCCCGGGTTAACCTGCCTTCATCAAGTAAGTCACTCCGCCTGTAATCCGGTATGACTCACCAACGCTTGGCAAGTCAATCTTATACAGACCCTGAACTTGTCAAAGTTAAAACGATGATTGGTTAACGTGAGGTCCATCTTAAAAGGCTTTGTAAAATGGTTTAACTCAGTGGCCTGGCAGCCCATGAAAAGCCTCGCCTTTTTGCATATTTTATTCGCAAATCTTTCTTTTCCGATGTTATCGATATTCAATCCGGTAATTGCTAACCCGAACTATTTTTTGAGTTGCCAAGTGCAAACTTATAAGATGACCGGTGCCAATTGACACGGCTTGGCGTTCAACTATAAGTTGTCAGTACAACATCAATTATAATCCGGTATTTGTTAAACTGGTCTGGCTTTGACTACAAGTCGCCTGTATGATCATCCGGTGTTTATTATAACCCGGCATGGCTTTATGATACACCAGCAAAGCATGGTGGGAGTTATCAGCGCTAAAGATTTGGGTTATGACCCTTACTACAATAAAGTTGATAAAATCAACAATGTGATTCCATGTCACAGGTATGATGTATTTCATATTTAATTATTCCTGAAAATACAGCCTTGGTTACAAACCTTGGCGTTATATTGGGTATCATGACCCGTCCGGCGGTAAACTGCCAGGACAACTTTAAGTTTACTATATGCAGAAACAGGATTGCATAAAGCTACTAAGGATCATAAGCAGACATAGCATAATCTTGACGGATCAACAGTATCAGGCAAACTGAATATGCACGATGGCATAGCAGACCAAGTGTTTAAACTAGCCTATTACAAGGCGCTTTGACGGCCCAAAAGAATAATTGTTTATCACACGGATGACAGTGTGCAGAAGATAAATCAGCCTCCGGATTATGATTCTTCCTCAGGCCGACTTGAAGGTTGTGGGTCATCCTGCACCGGTTCACCCTCCTCCTCTCCACCTAGTGGCTGGAAGTCAATGGTTGACCAGTCAATCCCAATTAAGGCTCGGAAGACAGCTTCATCGCTTATAAGGGTGGACGGTTGAACATCAGGGGCGTAAGTATGCTTACGGATTGGCAGGATAAGATTTTGCGCATCATAAACAGATGCATCAATCCGTTTGTTGTCTGCGTCATAAATCGACCGGTGGAAAGACAAGTCAGTCTCTTCAGCCAGTTTACTTGCAAGTGGACGCATTTCCTTCATCAAATCCCTGAGGGTGTCATTGTCAAAGTGTGACCCATCTTCTTTTTGGCTGGGATAGCCGTTTCCAATGTCTTCCATCAAGATCAGATATCCAGGCCTTGGCCCGAGTCAATGCAGACAAAGCACCAGCCCTTGCAGCTGATCTCTTCATCTCCTCGAGCTGGGCAGGCGTCATGGATAACTCTGCCAATGTTTCCTTGATTAAAGTTGGGGGCGGTTTATTGTACGAGGTTGTGTAGATAACCCATTGAGCGCCGGTATATAACTGCTCTATCAATGTATATGCAGCCTTCAGTTTCTTGCGCATATCCGAGCCAAGAGGAGTAACGCGGCTACCTGCCATGGTTAAAATATTGTTATTAAGCCGGAAGTTTCAACGATGTTTAAGTACAGCTCATGAAGCGGGTATTTACCAAAGACAGCAGACGTCATAGCGTTGATTTGCCGCTTTAGGCCAGTCAGCTCTTCGGTCACCGGTTTAAGGGCCGCTTCAACATCTTCTGCCCGCTTTAGCAAAGTTGCTCTTTCAGCTTCCCAGGCTGCCCATTCACCTTTAAAGCCATCCTTCAGTTGTTCCTTGGTTGTTAAAGCGCCAGTCAGCTCTTCTTTAGCCTTGGAGGTTTCTGCTTGCTGGGACTTAATATTTTCTTGAAGGTCGGCGAGTTGAGATTCCTTCTTGTTCAGATCAGCCTGCAAGAAACAGTTAATGAGTTGGTAGTGCATCTTTGAAGTCACAAGCATATAACAAATTATACACTTGGCACTTGGGGCTAATGCGGGTTGCTTTTTATCAACTGGCATTTTAAGTCCCAAGCATACAACAAGTTACATACTTGGCACTTGGGGGCTAATGCATATAGAATCGATTCAAAGTTATGGAGTTTTGCCAAACAAATCGGATTACAAGAAAGATGATTATCAGAAATTTTGAAGCCTTCATGACAGGAAAGGTACCATTTCATCCTAAAGGTATAAACTGGTCCTTTGAGGTTATGCAGGCATAAATTGATTATTATTCTACTACAACTACCGGTTCACAACAATTTTATGAACCGGCCCTTGGGGGCTACTGGAGTTGATATTCTAAGCCAGTTATAAGGAAAGAAAATTTATGCAAGAGGGAGTGATATTTACCTCATACCATTCCTTCATCAAGCCCACTAAACCGGCTTCATAATTGCAGCTTGTGTACAGGCGGTTTAAATATCTAGAATGGATATCTTGGGCGCTGAGATGAGCATAGCTTGATAAATATATTTTCCATTTGCCATTGTCCACAGTAGAAAACTCTTCCTTAGCACTATGCTTTGATAAAGCGACAGGGTTGCCAGGAGCAGTATGACCAAAACCGGTAATCACAACATCATCCATGGCGTTTGATACGTCTCCGTCGTATCTATAATTTTTTATTGTTCCATGCCAATATTATCCAACTTTCATATACTTTTGGCAACTTTTTATACTATTTTTTGGGACTAACATATTGATCCAAAGGCTCAAAGCCGCCTCGTCTGTTGCATGTTTTTTGTTTCACAGAAACCCAATATCAAACAGAGTCCAAACGGGATAAAAATGGACGGAGAATTATTTTGGAATATTTGGGATTTTTCGGACGAAGAATCAACGCGAAACGGTGTCCGGGGTGGCCACGAGACAGGGCCCCCCCCCGCGCCCCTGGACTATCATGGGCCACCCGTAAGGCGGTTGACGCTCTTCTTTTGCTGCAAGAAAGCTAATTTTACGAGAAAAATCTGGGCGAAAGATTCACCCCAATCGGAGTTACGGATCTCCAGATATAAAAGAAACGGTGAAGGGGTAGAATCGAGAACGCAGTAAACAGAGATAGATCCAATATCGGAGGGGTTTCGCCCTCCCATGCCATGGGAGCCAAGGACCAGAGGGGAAACCCTTCTCCCATCTAGGGAGAATGTCAAGGAAGAAGAAGAAGAAGGGGGGCTCTCTCCCCCTTGCTTCCGGTGGCGCCGGAACGCCGCCGGGGGCCATCATCATCACCGCGATCTTCACCAACACCTCCATCATCTCCACCAACATCTCCATCACCTTCCCCTTCTATATTCAGCGGTCCACTCTCCCGCAACACGCTGTACCCTCTACTTGAACATGGTGCTTTATGCTTCATATTATTTTCCAATGATGTGTTGCCATCCTATGATCTCTGAGTAGATTTCCATTGTCCTATTGGTGATTGATGAATTGCTATGATTGGTTTGAGTTGCATGTTTTATTATTGGTGTTGTCCTATGGTGCCCTCCGTGTTGCAGAAGCGTGAGGGATTCCCGTTGTAGGTTGTTGCAATGCATTCATGATTCGCTTAGAGTGGGTTGCGTGAGTGACTGAAACACAAACCCGTGTAAGGGGATTGTTGCGTATGGGATAAAGGGGACTTCATGCTTTAATGCTATGGTGGGTTCTATGTTAATGAATCTTTAGTAGTTGCGGATGCTTGCTAGAGTTTCAATCATAAGTGCATATGATCGAAGTAGAGAAAGTATGTTAGCTTATGCCTCTCCCTCAAATAGAATTGCAATAGTGATTACCGCTCTAGTAACGTAGTCAGTTGCTTAGGGACAATTTCACAACTCCTATCACCACTTTTCCACACTCGCTATATTTACTTTATTGCATCTTTATCTAAACAGCCCCTAGTTTATATTTACGTGTTCTTTATTATCTTGCTAGCCTATCCAACAACACCTACAAAGTACTTCTAGTTTCATACTTGTTCTAGGTAAAGTTTAACGTCAAGCGCATGTGAGAGTCGTGATTGCAATGGCGATAGGACTTGAGAGAGTATTTGTTCTACCTTTAGCTCCTCGTTGGGTTCGACACTCTTACTTATCGAAAGAGGCTACAATTATCCCATATACTTGCGGGTCATCAAGACCTTTTTCTGGCGCCGTTGCCGGGGAGCCATAGCGTGGGGTGAATATTCTCGTGTGTGCTTGTTTGCTTTATCACTAAGTAATTTTTATTTGTTGTTCTTAGTTGTTCTCTATCTTTAGTTATGGATACGGAATGCAAAATACCAAAAAAATTAGGTGTACTTGCTACTCATGAAGATGGGGTAACTCCTAAAACCCTGGATTCTCATTATGTGAAAGATATTATGTACTACTTTGATAATCCTGAGAAAACCCCATTCAACTTTATAATGGGAGACACGTTGGCTCAACGTGAATACTTTAGGGATTATCGCTCGACACAAAAAGGGAAACTATTATGGGATCAATTTATTATGTTGCGCTGGTATGCCCGGGATCTATGCTTGAGATATGATATTACTTGTTGCTCTAGGATGAAGGCTCCACACCTTCCCTTTTCATGCAAATTTAATGATAATGAAACATTAGCTTCTTATGCTAATGGTATATATGATTACTATGGTGTTGAACAAATAGAAGAATTTGTTGCTTTTAAGGCTGCTTATGAAATTGAATCTTTGTTTGAAAAGTATGAAGCTTTTGATGATGATGGTGTTTATAGGCCTGAAAATCTTGCTATACTTAGATATTGCTATGAAAATTATGAATATAATTACTATATTAATGCATTTATTGAGAAAGTCTCCGCTGTCCAATAAGAGACTAATATTTTGCAGGAAGCTATGGAAGAAGAAATTGATGAAACAGTGAGCTCATTGGATGAAAAAGATGATGAGGAGAGCGAAGAACAAAAGGAGGAAGAGCGGATTAGCTACCCGTGCCCACCTTCTAATGAGAGTAACCCTCCAACTCATACATTATTTAATTCCCCTTCGTGCTTACCGAAGGATGATTGCTATGATGATTGCTATGATCCCTTAAATTTGTTTGAAATATCCCTTTTTGATGATGCTTGCTATGCTTGTGGCCAAGATGCCAATATGAATGATGCTTATGGAGATGAACTTGCTATTGTTCCTTATGTTAAACATGAATTTTTTGCTATTGCACCCACGCATGATAGTCCTATTATCTTTTTGAATTCTCCCGACTACACTATATTGGAGAAATTTGCGCTTAGTAAGGATTATATTGATGGGTTGCCTTTTACCATTGCACATGATGATTTTGATGAATGTAATATGCATGTGCTTGCTGCTCCTACTTGCAATTATTATGAGAGAGGAACTACATCTCCGCCTCTTTATGTTTCCAACAAGATAGAATTGCAAGAAGCTGCTTATACTATGCATTGGCCTTTACTATGTGTGCATGAATTGTTCTTTTATGACATGCCGATGCATAGGAAGAGGGTTAGACTTCGTTGTTGCATGATATATGTTACTTTGTGCTCACTACTAAATTACAAATCATTGTTAATTAAATTGGCTTTGATATACCTTGGGATCCGGGTGGATTCATTACTTGAGCACTATATGCCTAGCTTAATGGCTTTAAAGAAAGCGCTTCCAGGGAGACAACATGGAAGTTTTAGAGAGCCATTTATTTCTGTTGAGTGCTTTTATTTAGTTTAAAAACAAAACAAATAAAGAGGGGAACCTAAAACTTTTTCAAAAAGGAAAGTGAAAGTGAGAAAGACAAGCATTGTTGAAGTGGGAGCTAGCCTTGAACTTTGTTCATGCTCACGGAAACTTTGTGAATCTTGATTACAGAAACTTTTCAACAAAAATAATTATCCCTTTGTACAATTCCATTGTATTATAAAAATAATGTGCCAAGGTTTGCCTTTAGGATGTTTACAATGCTTGTTGGTTTGTACGGTGCAGGATAGAAACTTTGGCTGTAGTGCGCGATTTTACATTTTTAACTGAAACGTCAATTGGTTCTGATTCCTTTTGAAATGTCTTGATATACAACTTTTTTATTTTTCCAAATTTTGGTAGAAGTTTTGGGGTACCAGAAGTATGGTGGATGTTCAGATTGCTACAGACTGTTCTGTTTTTGACAGATTCTGTTTTTGATGCATAGTTTGCTTGTTTTGATGAATCTATCAATTTATATCAGTGGATTAAGCCATGGAAAAGTTATATTACAGTAGACACAATGAAAAAACAAAATTTGAATTGGTTTGCAACAGTACTTAGAGTGGTGATTTGCTTTATTATACTAACGGATCTTACCGAGTTTTCTATTGAAGTTTTGTGTGGATGAAGTGTCTAAACGAGGAGGTCTCGATATGAGGAAAAGGAAGAGAGGCAAGAGCTCAAGCTTGGGGATGCCCGAGGCAACCCAAGTAAATATTCAAGGAGACTCAAGCGTCTAAGCTTGGGGATGCCCCGGAAGGCATCCCCTCTTTCTTCAACAAGTATCGGTATGTTTTCGTATTCGTTTCGTTTATGCATTATGTGCAAGTCTTGGAGCGTCTTTTGCATTTAGTTTTCACTTTTATTTTATGCACCATGCTGGTATGAGATAGTCCTTGGTTAATTTATAGAATGCTCATTGCACTTCACTTAAATCTTTTGAGTGTGGCTTTATAGAATGCTTCATGTGCTTCACTTATATCATTTGAAGTTTGATTGCCTGCTTTCTTCACATAGAAAACCGCCATTTGTAGAATGCTCTTTTGCTTCACTTATATTTGTTAGAGCGTGGGCATATCTTTTGTAGAAAGAATTAAACTCTCTTGCTTCACTTATATCTATTTAGAGAGATGACAGGAATTGGTCATTCACATGGTTAGTCATAAAATCCTACATAAACTTGTAGATCGCTGAATATGATATGTTTGATTCCTTGCAATAGTTTTGCGATATAAAGGTGGTGATATTAGAGTCATGCTAGTGGTTGGTTGTGGATTAGTAGAAATACTTGTGCTGAGGTTTGTGATTCCCGTAGCATGCACGTATGGTGAACCGCTTTGTGATGAAGTTGGAGCACAATTTTATTTATTAATTGTCTTCCTTATGATTGGCGGTCGGCGATGAGCGATGGTCTTTTCCTACCAATCTATCCCCCTAGGAGCATGTGCGTAGTACTTTGTTTTCAATGGCTTGTAGATTTTTGCAATAAGTATATGAGTTCTTTATGACTAATGTTGAGTCCATGGATTATACGCACTCTCATCCTTCCACCATTGCTAGCCTCTTCGGTACCGTGTATTACCCTTTCTCACCTCGAGAGTTGGTGCAAACTTCGCCGGTGCATCCAAACCCCGTGATATGATACGCTCTGTCACACATAAGCCTCCTTATATCTTCCTCAAAACAACCACCATACCTACCTATCATGGCATTTCCATAGCCATTCCGAGATATATTGCCATGCAACTTCCATCATCATCATATACATGACTTGAGCATTCATTGTCATATTGCCTTGCATGATCGTAAGATAGCTAGCATGATGTTTTCATGGCTTGTTCGTTTTTTGATGTCATTGCTATGCTAGATCATTGCACATCCCGGTACACCGCCGGAGGCATTCATATAGAGTCATATCTTTGTTCTAGATATTGAGTTGTAAGTAAATAAAAGTGTGATGATCATCATTATTAGAGCATTGCCCCAAAGGAGGAAAGGATGAAGGAGACTATGATTCCCCACAAGTCGGGATGAGACTCCGGACTTTATGAAAAATAAAAGAGGCCAAAGAAGCCCAAATAAAAAAAGAGGCCAAAGAAGCCCACCAAAAAGAAAGAAAAAAATAAAAAAAATGAAAAATAAAAGAAAAAAAGAGAGAAGGGGCAATGTTACTATCCTTTTACCACACTTGTGCTTCAGAGTAGCACCATGTTCTTCATAGGGAGAGTCTCCTATGATTTCACTTTCATATACTAGTGGGAATTTTCATTATAGAACTTGGCTTGTATATTCTGATGATGGGCTTCCTCAAATGCCCGAGGTCTTCATGAGCAAGCAAGTTGGATGCACACCCACTTAGTTTTCAGTTTGAGCTTTCATACACTTATACTCTAGTGCATCCATTGCATGGCAATCCCTACTCCTCGCATTGACATCAATTGATGGGCATCTGTCACAGCCCTAGAGTTTGTTTGTAACTAGTGGCATTGCATCCATGCATCATGTTTAAATTTCATGAAACTTGAAATGGGGATTGATCCAAGCCCTAGCACGAAATGAAATTCAAATAGGTTCAACCTAAAATAATTTTCAATGAACCCAAAGTGCCTTTGAAAATGTTCATGACTTCTGATAAAGGTTAAAACCTCTATTAAAAATTATGAATATATTTCTAGGTCATCTCTGGATTTTTGATTTAAATCATTATGTATTTGGATTTGAGCATTTAGTTACTATAAATATTTAAAATGCTCAAATAATTTTGAAAACTAAATGTGGGCCACTGGATTAATCCACGAAGTGTCCACAAATTATTTCAGGATTTTATAAAATGCTTTAGTATTTTTACTAAAGCCAAAACAGTTGCAGAAAAATAGAAAATAGAAAACTAAATAGAAAGAGAAGGGAGAGAAAGTTACCTGGACCTACCTACTGTGCAGCCCACCTGGCCTGGCGCTGTGCCGGCCAAGCCCACCTCCACTTGCCCTGTTGTCTTCAACCCAGCGCCAGTAGGACGTTGAGCGTGTGCTCGCCGCACGCGCGCCCTCCGAGCGCCACCTCCTCCCTCCCTGCCTGCCTGGTTCCTCCTGGACGGCTCTAGACGAGCGCCATGCAGCCCCTCGACCCTCTGTCACTCTCTCTGGACCTCCCTTCCCTCTCCACTCTCTCTCCCACGTGACCACCGAAAGCAGCCGGAGCCCGCCGCTCGCCGTAGCCGTGGCCACTGACCACCGCACCCCCTGCCGACATGAACATCAACTCCGCCACGACGGCTCGCGTCTCCAAGCAGAAGAACGCAAGCCCGGACGGCCTTCTTCCCCGCCAACGCCGCCGTCCTCGACATCGGGTGCCGGTGATCCGCGTCGTTGATTCGCCGGACCCCGCGCCTCCCCTGCCTTGCCAGCAGCACCAGAAGACCTGCGGTGAGCCACTGCTTCTTTTCCCCCTACTACCATGCTCGCCCGCGTCCACTAGGCCGTAGTTGCACGGACGCAGAAGCTCCCCGCCGCCATGCCTCATCACCGCCGCACCAACACCAGCCGCAGCTCGCGTCCGAGCACCGTCGCGGGATCAGCATGCTCCCAGGAGCCGAGTGCAGCCACCTGTTCGCCCTACCGTGCACAACAGCGCCGAACCCGACCTTGCCGAGCTCCGGCCGCCGCAAAGCTCGACGCCGTCGGCACTCTAGACCACCCCAGCCACTGCTACTTGCTCCGTTGGATGCGGATGAGCACCAGATCCACGCAGAGCCCCTCCGCCACTCGTTTGTTCGCCGGAGGAGCAAACCCGACGCCTCCGCCGTGGCCTGTGGTCGCCGGCGATTAGCCGCGATGAGGCCACCTAGTTAGGCCTAATCACCCGCTAATTAACCCCCTGACCCACTAACATATGGGCCCCACACCCAAAATTAACCATAGCTTAATTCCTGTTTAGTTTTAACTAATCACCATGGCCCCACGCGTCAGCGCTGACCTTGCTGACGTGGCCCTTGACCGACCCCACCCATCAATGACCCAAGCCAGCAATGTGACACTGACCAATGGGCCACACTGGTCAGGTTTGACCCGGACCAGCCCCTTTGACCTACTGACATCATGCTTACGCATTGCTGATGCAGTAATGGAATTTCTGGATTAAATCTAATTCAGGAAATTCCAGAAAATGTTTAAAACTTGTAAAAATCATAGAAATTCAATCATAACTCCAAATGAGATAAATTATATATGAAAAATGATCAGAAAAATCCAATCTATCCATCTGTACCATTTTCATGCATGTTAGAACAACTTTTAGCTACTGTTTAGCCCAAATCATATAAAGGCATTTAAACCTTCACATATGGAGCTTGAATTTGAACCTAAGGTTCAAACCAACTTCATTTAACCTGTTGCTAGTTGCATTAGCTCAAATCACATCATATTGCCATGTCATGATCATGCATCATATTGTGCATTGCATTGATTGTGATTCTTTCTCAGTTGCCGGTAATTGCCCCCTCTCGATAGACGTGTTTCGACGATGTGATCGATGACACCGATGAAGAGCTATACTATCTTCAGAAGTGCCAGGCAAGCAAAACCCCCTTGTTCATTCCGATACAAAGCCACTCTCTTGCTCTGCTCTCTTTTACTGCATTAGGACAACAATGATTCAACTGTTACATGCTGCAGTAGTTGAACCCCTTATCCTCTGCATGACCTGTCATTGCCACAGTAAATAGATGAAGCCCACAAGCATGAGTAGGAGTTGTTTGAGCCCTGATGTGCCTACTCATTCATGCTTGTTTGTCATGCCTGCTACTGCTTAGAGTTGAGTCAGGTCTGATTCATCGGGGATGAATCGGAGGTGTGTGAACATGTCCTACTGTGTGTGAGCTAAGTGTGTGAACACAATTTGGTAAAGGTAGCGGTGAGAGGCCATGTAGGAGTACATGGTGGGTTGTCTCATTGAAACCGCCCTCGTGAACTGAAGTTCGTGTTTGTGATCCATGAACAGCATTACCACACATTGGGTTCTCGTAACTCAACCCTCTCGACTTATTAATCAACATGATCTCTGGCCGTGAGTTGCAACTAGTTTCTGGTGTTTGTAGGTAGTGTTAGTAGTCTACCAAGTGGCACCCGGTACAGGTGGGCTTGGGACAGACTAGGCACAGTGGCCCGGTGTACCAAGTGGCACCCGGATGGTGGACTTGGGAACCCTGCACACATCGCTTGGGGCCGTGAGTGACACCCGGCGGATCTCCTTATGGATGGAACCCGAATAGGCGATAAACCCGGACTAGAGACTTGTGTGGTTAGTCGTCGTGGCCGACTCCTCACCAAAGCTTCCGCTTGAAGGTTGCCGAGATACACGACGGTACATGGTGGTAAGTGGCGAGAGCGTGTGTGAAGAAGTACACCCTCGTAGGGTTAACATCATCTATTCAATAGCCATGTCCGCGTAAAGGACTTCGGGTTGCTCAGATAGTTCATAGACAAGTGAAAGTGGATACTCTAAAATGCGCAAGATAAGCATGAGTGCTATGGATGGCGTTCTCGTAGGGAGACGGGAGCGGATCCATAGTGGTGTATTGATATGGTGAATATGTGGACTCGTGTGCGCCACCTCAAAAGAGTTACTTGCAGTCATAGTTCAGGATAGCCACCGAGTCAAAGCTGGCTTGCTGCAGTTAAACCCCACCATTCTCTTTGTTGATAATGATGCATATGTAGTTAGTTCTAATGTAAGTCCTGCTGGGTACATTTGTACTCATGTTTGCTCATTTCATGTTTTTGCAGAGAGACTTCAGTCTTGCTAGTAGTTCCGCTTGGACTTCGATGTTTAGCTTGTTACCTCAGCTACGATCTTGTGCCCTCAGCAGGATCTGGTAGTTAGTCAGGCTTCTCAGCCTTTTTCATTTGTAGTTGTCTGTACTCAGACATGTTAAGCTTCCGCATGTGCTTTGACTTGTATGTTTCAATGCTGGGTCGAGAGACCCATGTTTGTAATATCTTGCTCCTCGGAGCCTATTGAATAAAATACTTGAGTTGTAGAGTCATGTTGTGATGCCATGTTTTATTTGCACATATCGAGCATATTGTGTGTATGATATTGAAATGCTTGGTATGTGTGGGATCTGACTATCTAGATGTTTATCCTTAGTAGCCTCTCTTACCGGGAAATGTCTCCTAGTGTTTCCACCGAGCCATGGTTGCTTGCTACCGCTCCTAACACTTAGGCTGGTCGGCATGTGTCCTTCTTCGCTCTCGTGGTCTGTCCTTCGGGAAATGTGACGCGATGAATACCGGAGTCCTCGTTAGCCACTTCCCGGTTCACTGAGACTCTGCTAGCCCAAAGGCTACAGCCTGGATTCACTCAACGATGACCGACACGCTCGATGTTGGGTCCCGGATGCATGTCCTCGTAAGTTTGTGCCACTTTGGGTTTACGACTAGCCATGTCAGCCCGGCTCCTTATTATATGGATGCTAGCGACACTATCATATACGCAGCCAAAAGGCTAAACGGTCCCGGGCAAAGGTAAGGCAACACCCATGGGGATACCATGCGTGAGGCCGCAAAGTGATATGAGGTGTTACATGCTAGATCGATGTGGCATTGAGTCGGGGTCCTGATAGCTTTGGTATCAGAGCTTGACCGCTCAGAGGATTACCAAGCCAAACTGGTCGAAGTTGAGTCTAGAAATTCTTTAGTTATATAAGGGAATTGATTGTGGGATGGAACGTAAGGCTCTTTTTACTCCTTTACCTTATGTCCTTCTGATCTGAGTCACCCTCTTCTCTTCTACGGGGATTAAGAACTAGGCTTCTCATCTTTTTATCAGGATCACGTGTTACTAATCCGTAGACTTGTAAGATTGTTGAATTCAAGCCTCAGTTGAGTTCCTACTGTCTCCATGTGTTCATAGTTGATCTCAGAACCTTGATATTATGATGATCGAGTGGTTATGCCACCATTTTGTAGGATGTCTCAATTATTTTCGAGCATTTACAGCTGTTATGCTGTCCGAGTCATCCCAGGTTTCTAAACAATCTGATGCACTTGCAAATCCTTTCCCTCTGGTTTTGATGTTCCTTTGGGCTAGGTTAATCACACTAATTGCTTTGTTGAGGTACTCCATTGCCTTGACATATATGTTGGAGCTAGTATTATGACCCTAGGTGTCTTAGAGAACCACTCAGTAATCTAGCAATGCTTTGTATCCCCAGTGTGATGATTCTGGCCACCATTCTCGAAAGCATCCCGTGATGCCACCTAGTATGTAGGTATGCTATTCCTGGGCTCTTGAACCCGAGATTCACCCTACTTACCTCATGTTGTTAGTGTTTGCTAGCTCCTTTAGGTTATTAGTAACCTTTGCGATAGTCGTCGATGTCCGTGGTATTTCCTTCTTCCAAATACCATGTACTGCTTATGGCAGAAGTTCCTGGCTGCACCGAAAGATCACAATCAGTGTGCTCTTGTTGAGTTCTCGATTCTATGTTGTGACTCTGTCAGTCCTACCTCTCTGCATGAATTGTCCGGAAGAAATATGTTGAACTCGTTCGACATTCTAATCCATGCACCCACAACTCATAAAGATATATGTTCCTTTGAGTTGTCCCTCTTCAGTCGTATTCCGATCTTCGCCTATCAATTGATAGTCAGGAGTAATTGTGCATTCGTGTTATCGATGCTTATTATTCTTGTGGTCCGTCAAGCCATTCTATTCAGGATGACTAGGAGAAACAAACTCCAGTACCTCATCCATATCCAGGATTGGGTCAAAATAGTTGTGCTCCGCAGATCAAAATGCCAACCCAGCTTTTGATTCTGTTCTACCCTGAGGTATTACCGTCTTTATGTCAGGATTTTCATGAGAATTGCACCCGCTCTTGTGAATTCTTGACGTAGTGATACTTCTCGCCATCATTACTCATTCCTCGGTTCCGTGTTGTCGCAACCGGAATGCCCACAAGTGATTCGTGATGTGTGAAATCTATACTCCTAGCAACTCCGTTGCCTTAGCACCCCCGTTGCTTGGTAGTTAAATGGACAACAACCTCATTCGTAGTGTGCTGATTATAGAATCGTCATTCTAGGATAGATTGTGCTACTTAGTCCTTATTTCTGGAGCACTCTTCGATCAAGGAGTCAGGATTGTGCCAGTCCCTTGCTCTTGTGATCATATCTTCTTGCCCTGAAAAGCAAGGTTGTTCTCGAGCTTAGTAACATATCGGTGGTTTGTGATTTTCCGAATATCTTCTCGGAAGTATTACCAGGTTGTCACCTGACCGCTATGTTGAGTTCGTGATCAAGATGGTTTCTTGTAAACCACCCCTTCTCCAAGAATCTGTGTTGGATACCCTGAACTGGTTGGTTAAGCTAAACAACAACTTGGAGAGTTGGAAGATGAAAGCTTGTCCGACTTAGTTCATTCCAAAGGGATATCTTTGTGTGTGTGTATTGAAGAAAGATGATATCTTCATCGATTGGTCCTCGTGATCAGTTATTGGATCTATTGTCTTGTCCAAACTTTGATTTGAGTATGGGCTATCTTCAAATCAAATCAGAACCAACGATGTTCCTAATGTTGTATTACTCGTGGTTGATTCCTCGAGCATACACCATTACATCCTTTGGTCTGATCGATGCTATCACTGTGTTCACTTAATTGTGGAATTCTATCTATATGGAAGCCTGGATGGTTTGTTGTTGAGCCCATTGACAACATTTTCATCTTGTCCATGATCCATGTTGAACATCTAAGTTATCGTTGGAAACTTTCGAAAGCATTTCTTCATGCTAGCTCATGAAGCATATGTTCGATGAAAGAAGTGACTTCTCTAATTCATGTGCATTTGATGCAAGTTGTCACTGTGAATACGAGAAAGTCAATGTTGCTTCCTTTGGAATCATTCCAAATCAGTCATGCACACGCATGAAGAATTCGTGGTTTGAAGACTTGCAACCTTCAACCTATATGTATCCCTAGCACACCAAGCCACTGACTGATTTGTTCTAGGAGAAGAAGCTCCTTCTTAAGACCCGGGGCTTATACAAGGACTTTGATATCCTCGATGATGGTTCCCCACCTGAACTCGGTAGTGTTTTATTATAAGACTACTACGTGGTCATGCTTGTCTTGGACAACGTGTTCACATGTTTGTAGCAGAACCAGCTCATGTTTTGGAGCTTACTACCGTAGTCCATTTCCCGAGAATCTCGCAATGCCGTCTCGTCGATTTGTGTTGCAAACTTTCATTTTTCTTTCTAGACTCGATGAGTATGGAATATCCTGACACCAACCAGATCTGAATCTCAGGTAGATATGATGGTTGGAACGTTCCCAAGAACTATAATAGTGGTCCCTTGTAACCCGGTAAAGTGGATGTCGTGGCCAACACACCCAACCGGAAGACCTCTTACTGTAGTATCTTGATTGAGGAAGTTGGCCACATCCCATAAAGATTTCATAGGATTTATTTCCTAGTTGTCCCTTA
Source organism: Aegilops speltoides (assembly GCA_021437245.1). NCBI lineage: Eukaryota > Viridiplantae > Streptophyta > Magnoliopsida > Poales > Poaceae > Aegilops > Aegilops speltoides. The sequence goes on from CM038145.1 coordinate 104,692,093, forward strand.
TGGATTTTTGTGCTTCCGAAGTCTGACCTTTTACTTGATGTTCTAGATATCAAACCATATCTATGAATGGGATACACTTGCACATCAAGGAGAACATTAGAAGCGGAGTGCTAAATGTCTCTCGGTTGATCATCCAGATTTTGTTCCCTTGGCCCCGCTAAGGTGAAATATGAGAAGGTTATCTTCCTTTGCATCTGCATCATCCATCGCTGTTCATCATGGTAGTACGTTGTGTTGCCAGGATCCTTGACACGGATATTGGTAAAACCTTGATGAATATGGAAATGCCTAAGTTCTTGAGAGCACGGGCAAGTGCTAGGTTTTATCGTCGGCGTTAATTGCATAGTGCTCTCAGTTTCCTCGGTTATGCTATAACATTTTCAAACGGTGGACTCACTCTCTACTGTTGAGCTTCTTCCCAGTTACTAAAATCATCCCTTGTGTTGTTTTCAACAAGGTAATCCACATCGTCTATTCTAGTCCGAGTATGCCATTCTACCGAACCCCCTCCAAACAATCGCTCGAGAATTGCCCTAGGCTGGTTTAGAGAGTCTCAATGATCTCTATATCAAAGGTAATTCTTTTTGCCACTTAAAGGGGATATCTCTACGAGTCACCTCCCCTAAGGTGCCCCATTATGGTATCATGGCAACTCAACTACTTGCTACGTTGACAACCGTTCACCACCTTCGTAAGTGTGGAATTGTTGTCTACCTAGTGAACCATCGTCATCTGTTCCACTCCATCCCTCTAGATGTGTGCTTAGTGTCTCAGCTCTAGAGATGTTGCTATATCTCGTTTAGTAAGTTGATAGTGAGTTGCTCAATCTTCGAGAAGATCAACTCTATAGAGTTTCCCTTTCTTCTCATTGTCGTGTTGGATGAAGTTGTCAAAGCAAGTCGTTGAGACAAAGATGATGCAATGAATCAACATCCTCGAGAAGGGCAATTAGATCGCAAAGATTGTGTTAGCTTGTGTCCCCTCTGTCTTCTTACCTCACGTCTTGAATCTCGGGACGAGATTCTCGTTTAGTGGGGGTGAGTTGTCACAGCCCTAGAGTTTGTTTGTAACTAGTGGCATTGCATCCATGCATCATGTTTAAATTTCATGAAACTTGAAATGGGGATTGATCCAAGCCCTAGCACCAAATGAAATTCAAATAGGTTCAACCTAAAATAATTTTCAATGAACCCAAAGTGCCTTTGAAAATGATCATGACTTCTGATAAAGGTTAAAACCTCTATCAAAAATGATGAATATATTTCTAGGTCATCTCTGGTTTTTTGATTTAAATCATTATGTATTTGGATTTGAGCATTTAGTTACTATAAATATTTAAAATGCTTAAATAATTTTGAAAACTAAATGTGGGTCACTGGATTAATCCATGAAGTGTCCACAAATTATTTCAGGATTTTATAAAATGCTTTAGTATTTTTACTAAAGCCAAAACAGTTGCAGAAAAATAGAAAACAGAAAACTAAATAGAAAGAGAAGGGAGAGAAAGTTACCTAGACCTACCTACTGTGCAGCCCACCTGGCCTGGCGCTGTGCCGGCCCAGCCCACCTCCACCTGCCCTGTTGTCTTCAACCCAGCCCTTGATGGGGCGCCGAGCGTGTGCTCGCCAGACGCGCCTCCCGAGCGCCACCTCCTCCTCCCCGCCTGCTGGTTCCTCTGGGCGGCTCTAGACGAGCGCCACGCAGCCCCTCGACCCTCTCTCACTCTCTCTGGACCTCCCTTCCCTCTCCGCTCTCTCTCCCACGCGACCATCGAAAGCAGCCGGAGCCCGCCGCTCGCCGTAGCCGTGGCCACTGGCCACAGCACCCCCTTCCGACATGAACATCGACTCCGCCACGACGCCTCGCGTCTCCAAGCAGAAGAACGCAAGCCCGGACGGCCTTCTTCCCCGCCAACGCCGCCGTCCTCGACCTCGGGTGCCAGTGATCTGCGTCGTCGATTCGCCGGACCCGTGGCTCCCCTCGCTTTGCCAAAGAACACTGAAGACCTCGGTGAGCAGCGCTTCTTTTCCCCCTACTCCCATGCTCGCCCGCGTCCACTAGGCCGTAGTTGCACGGACGCAGAAGCTCCCCACCGCCATGCCTCATCGCTGCCGCACCAACACCAGCCGCAGCTCGCGTCCGAGCACCGTCGCGGGATCAGCATGCTCCCAGGAGCCGAGTGCAGCCACCTGTTCGCCCTACCGTGCACAACAGCTCCGAACCCGACCTTGCCGAGCTCCAGCCGCCGCAAAGCTCGACGCCGTCGACGCTGTAGACCACCCCAGCCACTGCTACTTGCTCCATTGGATGCGGATGAGCACCAGATCCACGCAGAGCCCCTCCGCCACTCGTTTGTTCGCCGGAGGAGCAAACCCGACGCCTCCGCCGTGGCCTGTGGTCGCCGGCGGTTAGCCGCCAACGTGGCCACCTAGTTAGGCCTAATCACCCGCTAATTAACCCCCTGACCCACTAACATATGGGCCCCACACCCAAAATTAACCATAGCTTAATTCCTGTTTAGTTTTAACTAATCACCGTGGCCCCATGCGTCAATACGACCTTGCCGACGTGGCCTTGACCGACCCCACCCGTCGCTGACCCAAGCCAAGAATGTGACATCGACTAATGGGCCACACCGTCGTTTGACCCGGACCAGCCCCTTTGACCTGCTGACGTCATGCTTACGCATTGCTGATGCAGTAATGGAATTTCTGGATTAAATCTAATTCAGGAAATTCCAGAAAATGTTTAAAACTTGTAAAAATCATAGAAATTCAACCGTAACTCCAAATGAGATAAATTATATATGAAAAATGATCAGAAAAATCCAATCTATCCATCTATACCATTTTCATGCATGTTAGAACAACTTATAGCTACTGTTTAGGCCAAATCATATAATGGCATTTAAACCTTCACATATGGAGCTTGAATTTGAACATAAGGTTCAAACCAACTTCATTTAACCTGTTGCTAGTTGCATTAGCTCAAATCACATCATATTTGCATGTCATGATCATGCATCATATTGTGCATTGCATTGATTGTGTTTCTTTCTCAGTTGCCGGTAATTGCCCCCTCTCGATAGACGCGTTTCGACGATGTGATCGATGACACCGATGAAGAGCTATACTATCTTCAGAAGTGCCAGGCAAGCAAAAACCCCTTGTTCATTCCGATACAAACCCACTCTCTCGCTCTGTTCACTTTTACTGCATTAGGACAACAACGATTCAACTGTTACATGCTGCGGTAGTTGAACCCCTTATCCTCTGCATGACCTGTCATTGAAACAGTAAATAGATGAAACCCACTAGCATGAGTAGGAGTTGTTTGAGCCCTGATGTGCCTACTCATTCATGCTTGTTTGTCATGCCTGTTACTGCTTAGAGTTGAGTCAGGTCTGATTCATCGGGGATGAATCGGAGGCGTGTGAACATGTCCTACTTTGTGTGAGCTAAGTGTGTGAACACGATTTGGTAAAGGTAGCGGTGAGAGGCCATGTAGGAGTACATGGTGGGTTGTCTCACTGAAACCGTCCTCAGGAACTGAGTTCTGTGTTTGTGATCCATGAACAAGCATTACCACACATTGGGTTTCGTAACTCGACCCTCTCGACTTATTAATCAACATCATCTCTGTCCTGTGAGTTGCAACTAGTTTCGGTGTTTGTAGGTAGTGTTAGTAGTCTACCAAGTGGCACCCGCATGTGGGCTTGGGATGACTAGGCACAAGGGTCTGTACCAAGTGGCACCCGGATGGTGGACTTGGGAACCTGCACACATTGTTTGGGGCCGTGAGCGACACCCGGCCGGATCTCCTTGCGGATGGAACCCGAATAGGCGATAAACCCGGACTAGAGACTTGTGTGGTTAGTCGTCGTGGCCGACTCCTCGCCAAAGCTTCCGCTTGAAGGTTGCCGAGATACACGACGTGTACATGGTGGTAAGTGGCGAGAGCGTGTGTGAAGAAGTACACCCTGCAGGTTAACATCATCTATTCAATAGCCCCGTCCATGTAAAGGACTTCTGGGTTGCCTGTACAGTTCATAGACAAGTGAAAGTGGATACTCTAAAATGCACAAGATAAGCGTGAGTGCTATGGATGGCGTTCTTGCAGGGAGATGGGAGCGGATCCATAGTGGTGTATTGATCTGGTGAATATGTGGACTCGTGTGCGCCACCTCAAAAGAGTTACTTGCAGTCGTAGTTCAGGATAGCCACCGAATCAAAGCTGGCTTGCTGCAGTTAAACTCCACCATTCTCTTTGTTGATAGTGATGCATATGTAGTTAGTTCTGATGTAAGTCTTGTTGGGTACATTTGTACTCACGATTGCCTATTTTATGTTTTTGCAGAGAGACTTCAGTCTCGCTAGTAGTTCCGCTTGGACTTCGACGTTTAGCTTGTTACCTCAGCTACGATCTTGTGCCCTCGGCAGATCTGGTAGTTAGTCGCTTCTCACCTTTTTCATTTGTAGTTGTCTCGTACTCGCACATGTTAAGCTTCTGCATGTGCTTTGACTTGTATTCTCTGAATGCTGGGTCGAGAGACCCATGTTTGTAATATCTCGCTCCTCGGAGCCTATTGAATAAAATACTTGAGTTGTAGAGTCATGTTGTGATGCCATGTTGTATTTGCACATATCGAGCATATTGTGTGTATGATATTGAAATGCTTGGTATGTGTGGGATCTGACTATCTAGTTGTTTATCCTTAGTAGCCTCTCTTACCGGGAAATGTCTCCTAGTGTTTCCACTGAGCCATGGTTGCTTGCTACTGCTCCGGAACAATTAGGCTGGCCGGCATGTGTCCTTCTTCGTTCCTGTGTCTGTCCCTTCAGGGAAATGTCACGCGATGAATAACGGAGTCCTGCTAGCCCAGTGCTACAGCCTGGATTCACTCGTTGATGACCGACACGTTTGATGCTGGGTCATGGATGCCTGTCCCTGTAAGTTTGTGCCACTTTGGGTTTATGATGCGGAGCATCCTTCCACCATCCCCATGGACTCTACATCAACACCTACAACACCACAAGGACCGATAACTCGAGCACGTGCGAGAACTCTTGAAACCGAGGTGACATCACTCCTCTCATGACTCTCCTTTGATTCACATGAGACATGGTTACTACCTCAAACGGAAACTCTATGCATACTCAGGCACCAAGGAGTCGACCATGAAGAGGCTAGGAAGCAAGGAGAATCGGAAGCGGAAGACATACGCGAAGACGGATAGGAGAAAGCAACCAGGACCAGAGAGGCCGGACGATCCGGACGGAGGCCCGGACGATCCGGACAGAGCCCGGATGATCCGGACCCCGGTCCGGACGATCCGGCTAAATCGACCAAAGGCAACAGAACCTCCACGCTGAAGCCGGATCATCCTGACCCCGGCCCGGATCATCCGGATCCCGCCCGGACATCCGGACCACCAGCCGGACGTCCGGCCCTGCGCCATCTCCAGCAGAGCACCGGACCATCCGCCCCCACCCGATCATCCGGACCAGCCGGATCATCCGGACCCTCGTCCGGATCGTCTGCCATACATACAGCGGTTAAGCTGAGCCCATGTACCCTTCGCCCAGCACTCTATATATAGGACCCCTCTCCTCACTTTGAGACTTAGCATTGGATTAGCTCATATTTGTGTGTGAGAGCTTTGCTCATCCACGGTACTTCTCCACGGAGATCGGGACCTCCGCCTAGGAGAAGATCCATCGGATTCAAGACCCTATACGGAAGATCCCTCGTGGATTCAAGACCTCCTCCGGAGAAGAACGGCTACCTTTGTATCTTTCCTTTGTTGATTTTGGACCATGTATCACTCGTGCTTCGATGATCTAGACCTTGTGTGATTGATCTCTTGTCGGTTGAGTGTCTCTCTCGTTCTTCCCCGTGATTTCCTCTCGTGCTTCCACGTTTTCTTCGTGTTTACCCCCGTAGGATCCCCTCCAAACGTGAAAGATCGACGAATTAGGGTTCCACCCTACATCATATGGTATCATGAGCCACGTTGATCACGTTTTTGGAGCCCCTACCCCGTGATTTCTAGCTTGATTTTGTTGTTTTCGTCCTAAAACCCGAAAATCCCCACAAAAATACCCCCAAATTTTTTTGTGATTTGTTGGTTTTGATGATGTTTTGTTGTTTTTGATCCGTGGATTCGGTGTGTAACTCGTGGATCTTGTGTTTCCCCACCTTCTCCCCCTCGAAATCCACCCAAAATCACCGAAATTGTCACATTCCACCCCATTTTCGTGTTCTTCCCGAGCAGTTCCCGTGCGTGGTTGACCTGCTCGGATCATCCGGACCTAGTCCCGGATCATCCGGACTCGCCCGGATCATCCGGCTTCCTCTGCCGAAACTGCAGATTCTGCAGCCCCCATCCACCACCACCACCTTCCACACACATATACACCCTCCACATCCCATCCACCACCATTTCCACTTGCCAAACCCCAAGACTCAACCTCCGTACTACCATTCGATTTTGAGTTCGACAATTTGAGTGAGATTTCCGTGTCCTCTTGTGTTTCGGCTATTTAGGCGCGGTGTGACATCAACAACAAACGCTCATTTTATTCGGCTACTCATCTTCGCTACGGACGGTAACATCGACGACATCTTTGTCATACCTTGCAATTGCATTGATAGCCATCATATACCATCTTTTGCGTTGCTTACCCACCGAGACTATCCATTGAGTATTGCCGGCAACGTGACTTGTGCACATTAGTTGCATACAACATATCATACATACCTTTGAGGTGCATATCTCGGAATCAACTTGTGTGTCACAAAGTTGTCATCGCATACACAATTGCTATCTTAGTTCGTGAAGTTTGCATAAGAAAAGAGCTCAAAAGAGAAAGAGCCGCTCAAGCTTTTAAGCAAAGAGGAAAGATAAGCAAAGAGCTTATAAGCAACAAGCATAGCATCATACAACATTAAGATTGTCATATAAGATCATCTTGGATCATTGTACCAAAATACCATACATATAGTATACTTGGGATAGAGATCGTTGCATTTTTGCCTAGTAGGTTGTGCACAAGCTCCGTATCCGCCTATTGTGCAATCGTGCTAGCGTCTCTCTAGTATTGTGCAACAAGAGCATTTTCGTGGATTCCACATTTTGGCTCATTTTTGGTTTGCACAATCCCACTTATCTATTTGCGTGTGTGTTTCCCTGTACCACTACTTGCTTGGTCTACTTGTTGCATATGCGAATTTGCGAATCTTCTTCAACATTTTTGAGTCAAGATAACAATTGCAATCAATTTTGTGCCACCATCCTAACCAAGCTCCACCAAAAGCTTTTACTTGTGTAGGTGTGAGAATCGACAAGGATCGGTACCAATAGTGCTATTTCATTGTCCGCATTTGAGTGAACTTGATTCATCTTCAACTTCGGTCAAAGGTACATTGGTATTCATTCTTCTCCTTCTACCACTCACAATTTGCTTGAAATGATGGATAGGCCAAGTTCTTCTACAAATCCACTCTTCATCGAGCAAGACTAACACATGTCATCATACGTCACCAAGAGCCACCTCTTTGGCGCGCAACGAGCTCTCCATCAAGAGCAACAAGCAATGAGTGAACGCATCGACAACCTGTCCACCGACTTGTGACTCTCCGAGAAACGTACACGCAAGTACTTCGACAACAAACTCGACGCGCACAAGAAAGAGAACAATGCAAGAATGGACGAGATCCGTGCCTTGTTGGTGAACCGGCGTACTTCTACCTCTTCACACTCAAGACGGAGCCACTCAAGTCGCCACTCCGACGACTCCTTCTCCGACACAAGTACACCGTCATCGAACATTCTTCGTCGAGCCGCGTGTCAAGACCGTCAAGCATCTTGCAACCCGCTACACGACAAGAATCTCCAAGAGCAAGTTGATGAAGAAGTTCCTCGTCCTCAATCGAGCCAAATGGCGTTTGCTCAAGCTCAAGAACGACAACGTCTTCGCCACCAACAAGAACAAGAACGAGTGCGCCTACACCAAGAGCAAAAAGACGCCGAGGCTCAACGTCTTCAACAACAACAACGAGAAGCACAAGCTCTTGAGGTGGAACGCACCCTTCAAGCATCAAGTCGAGCTCTCGCCAACCGCAATCGTGAAAGGCGCAACCAAGAGGAAGCCCTTCGAGAAGAAATACAAGAGAGGAACTACCATCCGCGAGTGCAACGTCAAGCCCCACAAGCTTCTCCACAAGCTCCTCAAGCTCAACCTCAACCTCAAGGTCAACAAGAACAAGTTGATCATGGACTTCCTCCTCGCCAAGAGCAACATGAGGATGATTACCCTCCACGTCAAGAACGTCATCATCAACATCGACCTCAACACAATGATGAACAACGCTATGGCAAGCTCAAGTTCACAATGCCCAAGTTCAACGGAACAAATGATCCCGAAGAGTACCTTTCATGGGCATTGAAGGTCGACAAAATCTTTCGTTTGCACAACTATGATGAAGAAAAGAAGATCGCTATGGCATCACTTGAGTTCCAAGACTATGTGCTCATATGGTGGGAACAAATCCTTGAGCGCCGACAAGCAAGAGGTGAACCTCCAATCACCACTTGGGCTCAAATGAAGGATGTCATGCGAGCACGCTTTGTGCCCACCTACTACAACCGTGATCTCTTCAAGAAGCTACAACTCCTCAAGCAAGGAACAAAGAGTGTTGAAGAATACTACAAAGAAATGGAGATTGCCATGATTCGAGCCAATGTCAAGGAAGATGATGAGCAAACAATGGCACGATTCTTGAATGGACTCAACCACCCCATCAAGAAGATCACCGACTTCCAACCTTACTCCAACCTCATTGAGCTCGTGCATCAAGCTACAAAGGCGGAATGACAAGTACAAGATGACTTCAAGTACGCCAAGTACTCATCCAAGACATACGGCTTCTCCAACAACCAAGCTTCAACAACTACTCCAACTTCGACATCAACCAAGCCTTACCCAACCAACGACGACAAGTCAAGTTACAAGAAAGCTCCTACAAGTTCAAGTCGTCCTCCTCCTACTACAAGCAACTCCAAGCTGCGTGCTTCATCATCTACTCCAACCGATGAGACAGTCAAGACAAGCTCCTTCAAGTGTTTTACTTGCGGCGGCCGAGGCCACAAGTCATATGAATGCACCAACAACCGTACCATGATACTCAACGACGATGGAACCTACGACTCAATGAGTGAAGATGAAATGGACGCTATTGAGCAAGTGGCCATGCACCGGCGCATCAACGATGATGAAGATGATCAAGTCTTTTGTGATGAAGATACAAGTCCTGCTCTTGTTGTCTCCAAGGTCTTGACACTTCAACATCAACAAGAAGAAGACCAAAGATGCCACATCTTCCACACAAAGGCCGGCATCAATGGGAGATCCATCAAGGTCATCATCGATGGAGGTAGTTGCCACACCTTGGCAAGCGAAGAACTATGCTCCAAGCTCCAATTGGTCAAGAAGAAGCATCCGCAACCATACAAGGTTCAATGGCTAAGTGACTCCGGCACTATACGAGTTGAGCATACGGTCCAAGTATCCTTCAAAATCGGTGCATATGAAGACACTTTGGAGTGTGATGTGGTCCCAATGACCGTTTGCCACCTCCTCCTTGGTCGGCCATGGCAATTCGACCGTGGTGTCTACCACAATGGGCGTACAAACCACTATAGCTTCAAGATGAAAGGCAAAGAATATGTCCTACGACCCATGTCTCCTAGTCAAGTGATAGCCGACAAACAAGCCACCCACCAAAGAGAGAAGAGTGAGAAAGTGATCCACCAAAAAGTGAGTGAGAGCCACAAGCCAAATTTGAGCGCCTCTTCGCCTAAAGAGAAAAACCTCATACTTTTCGCCACCAAACATGAGATGAGAGAAGTGTGTGAGAACCCATCGAGTGTGATGCACTTTGTCCTTGTGTGCAAGGATGGAGAACCAAAAACTAACACCACTCATGAGCTACCTTTGGTGTTTCAATCTCTTTTGCAGGAATTCCAAGATGTTTTCCCCGATGAGCTACCTCCGGGTCTACCTCCTCTACGAGGCATTGAGCATCGAATCGATCTCATACCCGGAGCACCACTTCCAAACAAAGCTCCATACCGTGTCAATCCCGAAGAAACCAAGGAGATTCAACGGCAAGTACAACAACCAATCGACAACGGTCATGTACGTGAAAGCTTAAGCCCTTGTGCCGTTCCCGTTATTCTTGTGCCTAAGCCCGATGGAAGTTTCCGCTTGTGTTCCGATTGTAGACCTATAAATGCTATCACCGTGCGCTATAGGCATCCCATTCCTCGCTTAGATGATATGCTTGATGAACTTAGTGGAGCCAACTTTTTCTCAAAAATTGATCTTAAAAGTGGCTATTATCAAATCCGCATTCATGAGGGTGATGAATGGAAAACTGCTTTCAAAACAAAATTTGGCTTGTATGAATGGTTGGTTATGCCTATGGGTTTGTCGGAAGCTCCCGGAACTTTTGTGCGCCTCATGCATCATGTACTTCGTCCATACATTGGAATCTTTGTTGTGGTTTACTTCGATGATATTCTTGTGTTTAGCAAAACCATGAAAGAGCATCTTGATCATGTTAAGCTTGTTTTGCAAACACTTCGAAAGGAAAGTCTTTATGCCAACTTGAAAAAATGCACTTTTGGAGTTGACAAAGTGGTTTTCTTGGGTTTCGTTGTCTCTTCCAAGGGTGTCCATGTTGATGAAACTAAGATCAAAGCAATTAAAACTTGGCCCCAACCCACCAATTTGCAACAAGTGCGAAGTTTCCTTGGTCTTGCAGGTTTTTATCGCCGCTTTGTGAAAAACTTTAGCACTATTGCAGCTCCTTTGCATGCTTTGAGTAAGAAGAATACTCCTTTTGTTTGGGGACCTTTGCAAGCCAACGCTTTCGATGAGCTCAAGTCTTTGCTTACTCATGCTCCAATTCTTGCTTTGCCCAATTTTGACAAAACTTTTGAGGTCCATTGTGATGCAAGTGGTACCGGAATTGGCGGAGTTTTAATGCAAAAAAACGAGTCATTGCTTATTTTAGTGAAAAACTCTCCGTGCTCAACTTAACTATCCCGTGTATGACAAGGAATTGTATGCTTTAGTGCGTGTCCTCCATGTTTGGGAACATTATCTTAGACCTCATGAGTTTGTCATCCATACCGATCATGAAACACTTAAGTACTTAAAAGGTCAAACTAAATTGAACAAGCGTCATGCCAAATGGAGTGAATTTATTGAATCTTTTCCATATGTGATCAAGTACACTAAGGGCAAGGAAAATGTAGTTGCCGATGCACTTTCACGCATATGCACGCTTGTCACCCAACTTGAGTTGAATGTTATTGGCTTTGAGCACATCAAAGATTTGTATGCTAGTGATCCATCTTTTGCACCTCATTATGCTAAATGTTTGACGCATACATCTTGGGAACAATATTACCTCAAGGATGGTTATCTTATGAGAGCTAACAAACTTTGCATACCCGAGTCTTCTCTTTGTTTGCTACTTTTGCAAGAGGCTCATGGAGGTGGACTCATGGGACATTTTGGACGCGACAAGACCTTCGCCACGCTCTCCAAGAACTACTTTTGGCCCAAGATGTTTCGAGACGTTTCACGCTTCACCACCCGATGCTCTACATGCCGCAAAGCTAAGTCAAAAGCTCAATCTCATGGTCTTTACATGCCTCTTCCAATTCCATAGCAACCTTTGGAAGACATTAGCATGGACTTTGTACTTGGTTTGCCTAGAACTCAAAATGGAAAGGATTCCGTGTTTGTGGTTGTAGATCGATTTTCTAAGATGGCACATTTTATTCCTTGCAACAAGGTAGACGATGCTTCACATATTGCAAATCTCTTTTGTAGGGAAATCTTGCGCCTTCATGGAGTACCAAAGACAATCGTCTCCGACCGCGACGTCAAGTTCTTGAGTTACTTTTGGAAGACTCTTTGCGCCAAGCTTGGCATCAAGCTCTTGTTCTCATCCGCATACCATCCTCAAACCGACGGCCAAACGGAGGTGACGAACCGGACGCTCTCCACTCTACTTCGCGTGTTGATCAAGAAGAACATCAAGGAGTGGGAGACGTGTCTACCCATCGTCGAGTACGCCTACAATCGCGCAAGACATTCGACGATCGGCAAGTCCCCCTTCGAGGTCGTCTACGGCTTCAACCCATTGTCCCCATTGGACATCCTACCTCTACCTCTACAAGAGCGCACCAACCTCGACGCAAGTGCCCGTGCAAGCTACATCAAGAAGATGCATGAAGATACAAGAAACACAATCTAGCGCCAAGTACAACGACTAGCGACCAAGCTAAACATCAACAAGCAACCCATGATCTTCAACATAGGCGACCTCGTGTGGCTACACCTTCGCAAGGAACGCTTCCCCAATGAACGCAAGTCCAAACTTCTACCTCGAGCTGATGGACCCTTCAAGGTGTTAGCACGCTACAACAACAACACCTACAAGCTCGACCTACCAAGCGACAAGTACAACGTGAGCGACACCTTCAACGTCAAAGACCTCTCGCCTTTCCATGGTGATGAAGAACTAGATCCGAGGTCGGATCCTTTCGAAGGGAGGGGATATGATGCGAAGCATCCTTCCACCATCCCCATGGACTCTACATCAACACCTACAACACCACAAGGACCGATAACTCGAGCACGTGCGAGAACTCTTGAAACCGAGGTGACATCACTCCTCTCACGACTCTCCTTCGATTCACATGAGACATGGTTACTACCTCAAATGGAAACTCTATGCATACTCAGGCACCAAGGAGTCGACCATGAACAGGCTAGGAAGCAAGGAGAATCGGAAGCGGAAGACATACGCGAAGACGGAGAGGAGAAAGCAACCAGGACCAGAGAGGCCGGACGATCCGGACGGAGGCCCGGACGATCCGGACAGAGCCCGGATGATCCGGACCCCGGTCCGGACGATCCGGCTAAATCGATCAAGGCAACAGAACCTCCACGCTGAAGCCGGATCATCCGGACCCGCCCGATCATCCGGATCCCGCCGGACATCCGGACCACCACCGGACGTCCGCCTGCGCCGTCTCAAGAGAGCACCCGACCATCCGGCCCCCACCCGGATCATCCGGACCAGCCCGGATCATCCGGACCCTCGTCCGGATCGTCCGGCCAGCGCTTCAGGCAGCGTGTTAAGCTGAGCCCATGTACCCCTTCGCCCAGCACTCTATATATAGGACCCCTCTCCTCACTTTGAGACTTAGCATTGGATTAGCTCATATTTGTGTGTGAGAGCCTTTGCTCATCCACGGTACTTCTCCACGGAGATCGGGACCTCCGCTCTAGGAGAAGATCCATCGGATTCAAGACCCCTATACGGGAAGATCCCTCGTGGACTCAAGACCTCCTCCGGAGAAGAACGGCTACCTTTGTATCTTTCCTTTGTTGATTTTGGACCATGTATCACTCGTGCTTCGATGATCTAGACCTTGTGTGGTTGATCTCTTGTCTGTTGAGTGTCTCTCTCGTTCTTCCCCGTGATTTCCTCTCGTGCTTCCGCGTGTTCTTCGTGTTTACCCCCGTAGGATCCCCTCCAAACGTGAAAGATCGACGAATTAGGGTTCCACCCTACATCAGTTTATGACTAGCCATGTCAGCCCGGGCTCCTTATCATATGGATGCTAGCGACACTATCATATACGTGTGCCAAAAGGCGCAAACGGTCCCGACAAAGGTAAGGCGACACCCGTGGGGATACCATGCGTGAGGCCGCAAAGTGATATGAGGTGTTACATGCTAGATCGATGTGGCATTGAGTCGGGGTCCTGACAGCATCTCCATAGCCCGTTGATTAGCTGCGTCGATATGAGACTTTCTCCCTTTTTGTCTTCTCCACATAACCCCCACCATCATTTTCTATTCCACCTATAGTTCTATATCCATGGCTCACGCTCATGTATTGCGTGAAAGTTGAAAAAGTTTGAGATTACTAAAGTATGAAACAATTGCTTGGCTTGTCATCGGGGTTGTGCATGATTAAATACTTTGTGTGATGAAGATAGAGCAACAACCAGACAATATGATTTTGTAGGGATAACTTTCTTTGGCCATGTTGTTTTGAAAAGACATGATTGCTTTATTGGTACGCTCGAAGTATTATTGTTTTTATGTCAAATGATAGACTATTGCTTTGAATCACTCGTGTCTTAATATTCATGCCATGATTAGACATATGATCAAGATTATGCTAGGTAGCATTCCATATCAAAAATTATATTTTTTTATCATTTACCTACTCGCGGATGAGGAGGAATTAAGCTTGGGGATGCTGATACGTCTCCGTCGTATCTATAATTTTTGATTGTTCCATGCCAATATTATCCAACTTTCATATACTTTTGGCAACTTTTTATACTATTTTTGGGACTAACATATTGATCCGATTGCTCAATGCAGTTCCTCGCTCATTGCATGTTTTTGTTTCGAAAACCCAATATCAAACGGAGTCCAAACGGGATAAAAACAGACGGAGAATTATTTTTGGAATATTTGGGATTTTCGGAGGAAGAATCAACATGAAACGGTGTCCGGGGTGGCCACGAGACAGGGGGCGCGCCCTGGTCTCTCGTGGGCCACTTGTAAGGCGGTTGACGCTGTCCTTTTGCCGCAAGAAAGCTAATTTTACGAGAAAAATCTGGGCGAAAGATTCAACCCAATCAGAGTTACGGATCTCCAGATATAAAAGAAACGGTGAAGGGCCAGAATCTGAGAACGCAGAAACAGAGAGATAGATCCAATCTCGGAGGGGCTCTCGCCCCTCCCAAGACATGGGAGCCAAGGACCAGAGGGGAAACCCTTCTCCCATCTAGGGAGAAGGTCAAGGAAGAAAAAGAAGAAGGGGGGCTCTCTCCCCCTTGCTTCCGGTGGCGCCGGAACGCCGTCGAGGGCCATCATCATCACCGCGATCTTCACCAACACCTCCATCATCTCCACCAACATCTCCATCACCTTCCCCCTTATATATTCAGCGGTCCACTCTCCCGCAACCCGCTGTACCCTCTACTTGAACATGGTGCTTTATGCTTCATATTATTTTCCAATGATGTGTTGCCATCCTATGATGTCTGAGTAGATTTCCATTGTCCTATCGGTGATTGATGAATTGCTATGATTGGTTTGAGTTGCATGTTTTATTATTCGTGCTGTCCTATGGTGCCCTCCGTGTCGCGCAAGCGTGAGGGATTCCTGCTGTAGGGTGTTACAATGCGTTCATGATTCGCTTATAGTGGGTTGCGTGAGTGACTGAAACACAAACCCGAGTAAGGGGATTGTTGCGTATGGGATAAAGGGGACTTGATGTTGGGCAACATAGTAATTTCAAAAAATATTCTACACACACGCAAGATCATGGTGATGCATAGCAACGAGAGGGAGAGTGTTGTCCACGTACCCTCGTAGACCGAAAGTGGAAGCGTTAGAACAATGCGGTTGATGTAGTCGTACGTCTTCACGGCCCGACCGATCAAGCACCGAAACTACGGCACCTCCGAGTTCTAGCACACGTTCAGCTCGATGATGTTCCCCGTACTCCGATCCGGCAGAATGTCAGGGAAGAGTTCCGTCAGCACGACGGTGTGGTGACGATCTTGATGTTCTACCGTTACAGGGCTTCGCCTAAGCACCGCTACAATATTATCGAGGAGAACTATGGTGGAGGGGGGCACCGCACACGGCTAAGAGATCAAGAGATCAATTGTTGTCTCTAGAGGTGCCCCCCTGCCCCCGTATATAAAGGAGTGGAGGAGGGGGTGAGGGCCGGCCCCTATGGCGCGCCCTGGAGGAGTCCTACTCCCACCGGGAGTAGGATTCCTCCCCTTCCATGTAGTAGGAGTAGGAGACAAGGAAGGGGGAGAGGGAAGAGAAGGAAGGAGGGGGCGCCGCCCCTCCCCCTAGTGCAATTCGGACTAGTCATTGGGAGGGGGGCGCGGCCTGCCTCTCTCTCTCCCCTAAAGCCCAATAAGGCCCATATACTTCTTCCCTCGTATTCCCGTAACTACCCGGTACTCCAAAAAATACACGAACCACTCGGAACCTTTCCGATGTCCGAATATAGTCGTCCAATATATCAATCTTTATGTCTCGACCATTTCGAGACTCCTCGTCATGTCCCCGATCTCATCAGGGACTCCGAACTCCTTTGGTACATCATAACTCATAAACTCGTAATAAAACTCTCATCGAAACCTTAAGCGTGCGGACCCTACGGGTTCGAGAACTATGTAGACATGACCGAAACACGTTTCCGGTCAATAACCAATAGCGGAACCTGGATGCTCATATTGGCTCCTACATATTCTACGAAGATCTTTATCGGTCAAACCGCATAACAACATACGTTGTTCCCTTTGTCATCGGTATATTACTTGCCCGAGATTCGATCGTTGGTATCTCAATACCTAGTTCAATCTCGTTACCGGCAAGTCTCTTTACTCGTTACGTAATGCATCATCTCGTAACTAACTCATTAGCTACATTGCTTGCAAGGCTTATAGTGATGTGCATTACCGAGAGGGCCCATAGATACCTCTCTTACAATCGGAGTGACAAATCCTAATCTCGAAAACGTCGACTCAACAAGTACCTTCGGATACACCTGTAGAGCACCTTTATAATCACCCATTTACGTTGTGACGTTTGGCAGCACACAAAGTGTTCCTCCGGTAAGCGGGAGTTACATAATCTCATAGTCATAGGAACATGTATAAGTCATGAAGAAAGCAATAGCAACATACTAAACGATCAAGTGCTAAGCTAACGGAATGGGTCAAGTCAATCACATCATTCTCCTAATGATGTGATCCCATTAATCAAATGACAACTCATGTCTATGGTTAGGAAACTTAACCAACTTTGATTTACGAGCTAGTCAAGTAGAGGCATACTAGTGACACTATGTTTGTCTATGTACTCACACATGTATTATGTTTCTAGGTAATACAATTCTAGCATGAATAATAAACATTTATCATGATATGAGGAAATAAATAATAACTTTATTATTGCCTCTAGGGCATATTTCCTTTAGTCTTCCACTTGCACTAGAGTCAATAATCTAGATTACACAGTAATGATTCTAACACCCATGGAGTCTTGGTGTTGATCATGTTTTGCTCGTGGAAGAGGCTTAGTCAATGGGTCTGCAACATTCAGATCCGTATGTATCTTGCAAATCTCTATGTCTCCCACGTGGACTTGGTCCCGGATGGAATTGAAGCATCTCTTGATGTGCTTGGTTCTCTTGTGAAATCTGGATTCCTTTGCCAAGGCAATTGCACCAGCATTGCCACAAAATATTTTCATTGGACCCGATGCACTAGGCACGACACCTAGATCGGATATGAACTCCTTCATCCAGACTCCTTCATTTGCTGCTTCCAAAGCAGCTATGTACTCCACTTCACATGTAGATCCCGCTATGAAGCTTTGTTTAGAACTGCACCACTGACAGCTCCACCATTTAATATAAACACGTATCCGGTTTGCGATTTAGAATCGTCCGGATCAGTGTCAAAGCTTGCATCGACGTAACCATTTACGATTAGCTCTTTGTCACCTCCATAAACAAGAAACATATCCTTAGTCCTTTTCAGGTATTTCAGGATGTTCTTGACCGTTGTCCAGTGATCCACTTCTGGATTACTTTGGTACCTCCCTGCTAAACTAATAGCAAGGCACAGATCAAGTCTGGTACACAACATTCATACATGATAGAGCCTATGGCTAAAGCATAGGGAACTTCTTTCATTTTCTCTCTATCTTTTGCAGTGGTCGGGCATTGAGTGTGACTCAATTTCACACCTTGTATTACAGGCAAGAACCCTTTCTTTGCTTGATCCAATTTGAACTTTTTCAAAACTTTATCAAGGTATGTGCTTTGTGAAAGTCCAATTAAGCGTCTCGATCTATCTCTATAGATCTTGATGCCTAATATGTAAGCAGCTTCACCGAGGTATTTCATTGAAAAACTTTTATTCTAGTATCCTTTTATGCTATCCAGAAATTCTATATCATTTCCAATCAATAATATGTCGTCCACATATAATATTAGAAATGCTACAGAGCTCCCACTCACTTTCTTGTAAATACAGGCTTCTCCAAAAGTTTGTATAAAACCATATGCTTTGATCACACTGTCAAAGCGTTTATTCCAACTCCGAGAGGCTTGCACCAGTCCATAAATGGATCGCTGGAGCTTGCACACTTTGTTAGCATCCTTTGGATTGACAAAACCTTCTGGTTGCATCATATACAACTCTTCTTCCAGAAATCCATTCAGGAATGACATCCATTTGCCAAATTTCATAATCATAAAATGCGGCAATTGCTAACATGATTCGGACAGACTTAAGCATCTCTACGGGTGAGAAAGTTTAATCGTAGTCAAACCCTTGAACTTGTCGAAAACCTTTCGCAACAAGTCGAGCTTTGTAGACAGTAACATTACCATCAGCGTCAGTCTTCTTCTTGAAAATCCATTTATTCTCGATGGCTTGCCGATCATCGGGCAAGTCAACCAAAGTCCACACTTTGTTCTCATACATTGATCCCATCTCAGATTTCATGGCTTCAAGCCATTTTGCGGAATCTGGGCTCATCATCGCTTCCTTAGAGTTTGTATGTTCACCATGGTCAAGTAACATGACCTCCAAAATAGGATTACTGTACCACTCTGGTGCGGATCTTACTCTGGTTGACCTACGAGGTTCTCTAGTAACTTGATCTGAAGTTTCATGATCATCATCATTAGCTTCCTCACTTATTGGTGTAGTCGTCACAGGAACCGGTTTCTGTGATAAACTATTTTCCGATAAAGGAGCAGGTACAGTTACCTCATCAAGTTCTACTTTCCTCCCACTCACTTCTTTCGAGAGAAACTCCTTCTCTAGAAAGGATCCTGTCGATGTCAAAACCGGCGGATCTCGGGTAGGGGGTCCCGAATTGTGCGTCTAGGCGGATGGTAACAGGAGATGAGGGACACAATGTTTTTACCTGTGTTCAGCCCTCTCGATGGAGGTAATACCCTCGTCCCGCTTGATTAATATTGATGATATGGGTAGTACAAGAGTAGATCTACCACGAGATCAATGAGGCTAAACCCTAGAAGCTAGCCTATGGTATGATTGTTGAGATGTAATGTTGTGTCCTACGGACTAAAGCCCTCCGGTTTATATAGACACCGGAGAGGCTAGGGTTACACAGAGTCGGTTACAATGGTAGGAGATCTACATATCCGTATTGCCGAGCTTGCCTTCCACGCCAAGTAAAGTACCTTCCGAACACGAGCCGGAGTCTTCAATCTTCTATCTTTGTAGTCTGGGAGTCCGGCGGATATTGATAGTCCGCTATCCGGACACCCCTAGTCCAGACTCCTCGGTAGCCCGAACCAGTCTTCAATGACGATAAGTCCGGCGTGCATAATGTTCGGCATTGCAAGGTGGGTTCCTCCTTGAATAGTCCGGAGAAGATAATGAACACCAGATAGTGTCCGCTCGCAAAATAATTTCCAAATTCCAACGTAGAGAATAAAATACACACTTAATTCAATCTGGCGACGATTCGCAGCGTGATGTCACACCGCAGCCAAGCCCTCGCTTGAATCGTTTTTATTGTTCCGCCAAAGACGCTTAGCGAAGCGGCTTCCTTGGCACGCCCCGTCAAGCGTAGATCGTGTTCCCTTTATTCCGGATCCTCATCAATACGTGCGTGGGTAACCCAACCGCTCCCATCGCCACGCCTCTATCGAGGGGAATCTCAAGCGGTCACTAAGACGGCCCTTGGTATTATTTCCCTTTATAAGAGGACCAAGGCCTGTCCTTGTCTTTTAACCTCGCATCGAATCTTTCCTCTGCTCCTAGTTCCAACACCAAGAGCTTGCACTCGGCGCTTCGGATCTGTAGCAATGTCCGCCCGACCTCCAGGTCGGTGGATGCCCTCCTCCGCCACGGAGGAGGACATATTGAAGTTGCGTGAGGCCAAGTACCGGCCTATGAAGTTTCGCGACAGGTTGCTGCCCGGGGGCAGGCCGTGCCAGCCCGAGCCCGCGAATACGTCGTTTCGATCTCACCTCCGTCGGGGTTAGGCTTCCGACGGATCCCTTCGTGAGGGGGCTCTGTTCTACTACGGGTTGGACTTCCACGACTTGGCTCCGAGTCTATCCTCCATATCTCCGCATTCATTATCGCTCGAAGCCTTCCTCCGCGGCGGGGTTTATCTTCTTAAGCTGACGCGTGAGCCCCTTTGCGTTCGGCGTTTAGTCGGCGGACTGTTTGAAAACCCAACAATCCTGTGGGTGTGATTTGCGAGCCTTCCGGGTACTGTGGATTTGACAGATCCGACCGTGATTATGTGTAGATTAGACAGTTCGTCATTGTCGTCCTTGATGGGTTGAGCTTTATTATTCGCCGTGAGCTTTTAAATCCGGCGTTGGTATCGTGCTCTTTGGGCTTTTCTCTTTATTCCGTGCCGATCTTTTCTGCGCCGTGATTTTCCGCTTCCATCTCTTATCTCGGATGTACTTGGGTCATTGGTGCTGCTTCTTGCCAACCAGCTGTCCTCTCCAGCAAAAGCGGGTCATGAGGCTTGTTAATGCGGTCATTGTTCTCGGTTTATCTTGACCGAGGTGTCATGAGCCATTCGTCTCGGACATTGTGCTTAAAAGCTGCTAAGGCTTCAAGGTCCGGACGATCGACTATTTGGTTCTTTTGGTAAGGAACCTGTTCCAATTTCATGGCCGACTCTCCGGGCTGTTGAGTTATGTGACTTAGGTCATCTCAGATCCGGAGGCCGGACGTAAGTCCCTTGAAAATTTGCTCTAAACGCTTCCTTGAGCTCTTCCCAACTTCCAACAAGTGTTTTACGGGAGGCTTTTGAGCCAATGACGAGTGGCCCTTTGAGCTTGAGGGTAGATATTTTATGGCGTGGAGATCGTCTCCTCCGGCCATATGTATATGCAATATATAGTCTTCTATCCGACTCTGTGGTCATTGTTCCATCGTAGGCTTCTATGTTGATGGGTTTAAACCCTGCTGGGAATTCATGTTCCAAACCTCGTCTGTGAAGCATAGTGGGTGTCTTGGCGCCCAGATTTTATGCGTGCCGCTATCGTCGGACACTTGACGTGTTCCTTTGCTTATTCGGGCTTTCCTTTTGGGTCCGTGGATGGACTAGGCTGGGCCATTTGACGGTGGAGGCTTTATGGCCTCTTCGTCGAATTCTGGGAGCAGCTTGCACTTCGGTAGCTCTTCGATTGGTGGCTGTTGCCTTGTTTGTCTGGGTTTTGAGCACTTTGCTCCATCTTATCCGGGCGCGTCTTCCGCTGTGTTGAGCTTCGCTTTTCCTCCTTGAGCTTCTTGCAGTAGCGATGAGCTGCGTTTACAAAGATCTTGTTCGACGGGCTCTTGAGTTCGTCGTCATCGGGCTTGATTCGTCCTTGGAGGGAGGTACATAGTTGTGATCCTCAACCTTTTCTTCTGCCGCCCTTTCATGAGGGCTTGCTTCTACATCCCCCTTCGCTGAGTCTTGCTGGAGAGGTTTGTCTTCGGCACTCTCCGGAGTGTTATTGTCTCCCGTGCCGGATTCTCCATTCTTGTTGTGGCGGGATTTAGAGCGGCGCCGTCGGCGTTTGGGTTGCTTCTTTAGAGAATCTTCCTCCGCTGCTTTCTCGCCATCCCCTTCTTTTGGGGTATCCACCATGTAGACGTCGTATGACGAGGTGGCCTTCCAGTGTCCCGTGGGCACTGGGTCCTGATCATCTCCGGCATCATCGTCCATAGCGTCGATGTCCTCGGTGTCGTAGTCTAGCATGTCGGTTAGATCCTCGGCGCTGGCTACAAAGTGGGTGGTGGGTGGGCTCAATTTCTTCGTCGTCGAACTCCAACTGTCCCGCCATAGTCCGCCAGATTCTCCCGATAGCGAGAGATGCTTCAGAGAATTCAAGATATCGCCAAAAGGCGAGTGTTGAAAGATGTCCGCGGCGGTGAATTCCATAACCGGCGCCCAATCTGGCTTAATTAGCGGGGGCGCGGGAGGCTCGGAGTCCGGCGAGGAGTCCGGCGCCTCGGGATCATGAGTTTCGCAAGGGACAAAATTGGTATTCGGCTCCATCGCCGTAGATGTTGAAGCCCCCGGGGCGGCGTCTATCCACCGACCCTCGTCATGGGCGATCGGCTCCGGGTAAGTAGCCGGGGCGGATTCAAGTGCGGCCACCAAAGCAATGTCCGGGCGGCAGAGCTAGATCATGCCCATCGTCGCAGTGCGGCGCGCTTGGCTGTGGCTCGAGTCCGTCGAAGATCAAGTCTCCGCGGTCATCGGCCGTGAAGCTTAGGCTTCCGAATCTGACCTGACGGCCAGGGGCGTAGCTTTCGATCTGCTCCAGATGGCCAAGAGAATTGGCCCGCAGTGCAAAGCCGCCGAATACGAAGATCTGTCCGGGGAGAAAAGTCTCACCCTGGACAGCGTTGAAGTTTGAAGATGCCATCGAGCCTATTGGTGACGACACAGAGGAACTCTCAATGAAAGCACCAATGTCGGTGTCAAAACCGGCGGATCTCGGGTAGGGGGTCCCGAACTGTGCGTCTAGGCGGATGGTAACAGGAGACGAGGGACACAATGTTTTTACCTGTGTTCGGGCCCTCTCGATGGAGGTAATACCCTCGTCCCGCTTGATTAATATTGATGATATGGGTAGTACAAGAGTAGATCTACCACGAGATCAATGAGGCTAAACCCTAGAAGCTAGCCTATGGTATGATTGTTGAGATGTAATGTTGTGTCCTACGGACTAAAGCCCTCCGGTTTATATAGACACCGGAGAGGCTAGGGTTACACAGAGTCGGTTACAATGGTAGGAGATCTACATATCCGTATTGCCAAGCTTGCCTTCCACGCCAAGTAAAGTACCTTCCTGACACGAGCCGAGTCTTCAATCTTCTATCTTCGTAGTCTGGGAGTCCGGCGGATATTGATAGTCCGGCTATCCGGACACCCCCTAGTCCAGACTCCTCGGTAGCCCTCGAACCAGTCTTCAATGACGATAAGTCCGGCGTGCATAATGTTCGGCATTGCAAAGGCGGGTTCCTCCCTTGAATAGTCCGGAGAAGATAATGAACACCGTGATAGTGTCCGGCTCGCAAAATAATTTCCACATTCCAACGTAGAGAATAAAATACACACTTAATTCAATCTGGCGACGATACGCAAAGATGATGTCACACCGCAGCCAAGCCCTCGCTTGAATCGCTTTTATTGTTCCGCCTCGGACGCTTTAGCGGCGGCTTCCTTGGCACGCCCCGTCAAGCGAGATCGTGTTCCCTTTATTCCGGGATCCTCTTCAATACGTGCGTGGGTAACCCAACCGCTCCGTCCGCCACGCCTCCTCTATCGAAGGGAATCTCAAGCGGTCACGAGACGGCCCTTGGTATTATTTCCCTTTATAAGAGGACCAAGGCCTGTCCTTGTCTTTTAACCTCGCATCGAATCTTTCCTCTGCTCCCGCCCAACACCAAGAGCTTGACTCGGCGCTTGGATCTGTAGCAATGTCCGGCTCCGACCTCCGGGGCGGTGGATGCCCTCCTCCGTCACGGAGGAGGACATATTGAAGTTGCGTGAGGCCAAGTACAGCCTATGAAGTTTCAAGACGGGTTGCCTGCCCTAGGGCAGGCCGTGCCAACCGAGCCCGGCGAATCGTCGTTTTCGATCTCACCTCCGTCGGGGTTAGGCTTCCGACGGATCCCTTCGTGAGGGGGCTCTGTTCTACTACGGGCTGGACTTCCACGACTTGGCTCCGAGTCTATCCTCCATATCTCCGCATTCATTATCGTCTGCGAAGCCTTCCTCCGCGTCATCCCCCACTTTGGCCTGTGGCTGAAAACATTCAAGGTGGAGCCAAGATTATTGGGGGCGCAGCGGAGTGCGGCGGGCGACCATAAGCAAGAAGGTCGATGCCCGTGGCTCAAGGTTCCTTCAAGAGGAACAGGATTGTGGCAGCCGGAGTGGTTCTACATCACCGCTCAAGGCGACAAGCAAAAGCCGCCGCCCTCCTTCCGCCGGGACCTCCACGCCAACTAATGTCGTGGGTCAACCAAGGGCTCAACTGGGGCCATCCAAGGACGTGCCCGCCCGCAGGCCGGATTCGGGACCTCCAAACAAGGGAGATTGATCTGGTCAAGGTGATGCGAGTCATGCTAACTAGGCACCTCCTACCTCGCAAACGTCGTCCTCTCCGGCTATGGGAGTACAATCCGAGGGACCTCAGATTCTCCAAGATTTTATGGGCGCGACGCCCATGGAGATGCGCAGCTGTTCTTCGGACCGCAGTAGCGTGTCCGGATTCGGCCGAGGACGCGGCTTAAGCCGCGATCGCCCAATACTCGTAAATGGCTCGAGCTCGGACATTCTACTTGTATGCCTTTCAAAAGATCATCTCCTCGACCCTTTTATTCTTTACAGGAATGGGTGGCGCGATCAAGGCTTATAAGGTGTCCGCCCTCCTCGAGACCGCCTTGGAGCCCGTCTTTGGTCGAGAATGTTGGAGGCCGCACCCACAGAAGGGGGCGATGGGGGAGATAAAGGAGCTAATACTTCGTCCAAAGAGGCGACTGAAGAGGAGAGGACCAAGGATCCCTCCCTTCAGAGGGAAAAGAGGACCGCCTCCGAAGATCCGGAGGTCAAAGCCCCCAAGCGTGGGAAGAAATCCTCACCGGGGGGTCCGGCGTCCGGAGAGAATCCGGACGCGCAATCATCGCCCAAGGACCAGCCCTCCAACGAGCCGTGAGTATGAAAGAGGAAGTTTAATAAGAAAGTACCTTCGTTTATGCTTCTGTAGGTAACCAAAATATTTATATCGCAGTTCGGATCTGCAGCCATCTCAGATGAGTTCGTCCTCAGGGGATCTTCTTCCAGAGACGATGGAGAGCGATACGCCTCCGTCCGACGCGCCGCCAGATGAGGCAGGCGAGCCCGAAGTGTCGTCACGGAGGGCGTCCTCGAGTCCGGAGGGGTCGAAGAGTTCAACACCCACCAGAGCCCGGCCGGGAGAACTGAAGATTTTGCTTGAGAGGGCGTCCATTTCAGAAGATCACCGCGCGTTAATCGTCACGGTGGTTGGAAGGATTTCGTCGCTGGCGGATTGCGTGATGCTGCCATGAGCTTGCTGGCGGGATTTGAGGTATGCGAAAATAGCGTACCCCTTTGCTTTTTAACAGTTGTGCATATAAAAGATGCGCCCTGTATAGATAGTAGCCCCTGAGACTCGGTAGGTTGTCGAAGACGACAGCGTGCCGAGGATCGAAAATCTAAATATCTCAGGTAATAAATATCGCCGTTCTGATACAGGTGGCGGATAGTCCGGGGCCAGCGGATCGATCGGTTCTTGGCGAATCGAAGTCGGCAATCGGACATGGCGATGCTTGACATAGCACTTGTCAATCAGCGACTTGACGAGTCGCAAGGTAAATAAATTCTCCATAGCCGCATTATTGAGTGGGTTAAAGCCCTCCTCTGATAAGTTATATGTTGTTTATACAGACAGTGCTGCTGCTGTGGAGAGACTTCGGGCCGAGCTTGCACAAGCTAAGGAACAGGCCGAAGGAGTGATGCGGTTGCCGCGAGGGCGGCCGAGGAGTTGAAGGCGAAAAGGCTGCGACTTGCCTAAGCAGGGCGGAGGTGGCGGATTGGCCAAGAAATTAAAGGATGCTACCGATCGTGGCGAGGCTCTTGAAAAGGAGCGCCTATTGGGCGGGAAGACTGAAGAAGGCCACCGCCGAGACCAAGGATGCCCGCTCTGCAATGCGGGCTATGAAGGAGGAGCTGCGCCAAGCCAGAGAAATCACGGCTGGCAGGCTGTTTCTTATGCGTCGCTGGTTTATGGATGCCAAGTATGCCCAATTTGAAAAGTAGTGGAGTTCGGAGGATCCTTACATGGACTTGGCTGCGAGTGCGGCGGACGCCGTTAAGCACTTCCGGAGCCAGGGGGATCACGAGGTGGAAGAGTTATATTGGACTCAATTCCACAGTCCGGATCGCCCTCTTCCGCTGTCGGACAGGTTGGCCGAATGGGCCGAACTGAATAGACTGTCCGGGCTGGCTATGACTGACATCGTGGCCCATGTGTGGCCAAAGAGGTCCAAGGCGATGAGCTATTTTGGCCTACTTCAGCAGTTCCTTGGGGCGGTGCCGCATATCAAGGAGATGAAGCGGTCGGCCTGCATAGAGGGCGCGCGGATGGCTCTGGCCCGTGTAAAGGCGCAGTGTCCGGAGATGGATGCCACCGCTGTTGCTGCCCGAGTTCGATGGGAACCGCTTCTGCCAACATTATTTCGGGAAGTTATGCGTGGCGCTCGTATAATAGAGTCGCGATGCTTTCGAAGAATGTAACGTTCAATTGAGCGCATTAACTTGTTTATGAATGATTATAGTATGAATGCTTTTTATACTTGTGCTTCCAAGTAGTAATACTTCTCCTTGCGGCCGTTTACGATACTTGTGTATAACCCGAAGATGCGATCTTGACTTGCCCCTTGCACAAGGTGCTGGGGTGTTCGCAAAATAGCGCTTTTCACACTTTAATCCGACATCTCGGTCTGTTATAAG
Organism: Aegilops speltoides; assembly: GCA_021437245.1. Classification (NCBI taxonomy): domain Eukaryota; kingdom Viridiplantae; phylum Streptophyta; class Magnoliopsida; order Poales; family Poaceae; genus Aegilops; species Aegilops speltoides. The sequence continues at coordinate 104,718,768 of CM038145.1, forward strand.
GAGGTGGTAGCGTAGCGAACGAGGCAATCCGGACTATAATGCTTTATCTCTTTCACTTAGCCAATGGAGCTCGAGGGTGGGCTACGACATAGCCCCTAATGGCACCGCACATCTCCGGATTCGAGTGCGTATGTGCTGACCGAAGCGGCCCTTCCTCAAAGCGGGAATTCTAAACATTCCGTAGTCGATCAAGTGGTTGACGGACTCTCGCTATATCATGACATCGGTTTTCGCTTTCTCTCGAGGTGCTCGCCAAATTAACCGGGGCACAATCGCAGAGTTCTCCGGTGCCGCGTTAGCGGGTGATCTGAACGTAAGGCAGCAAAACACGAGGCAGAGCAAACCCAACATTTGACCAAAGACATGATTCAGAGCTGATGCATATAGTGCCCAACTTGAGACGCCAACACTCCTCGAGGTGTTGGACTTTATGATAACGGGCGAATTATACCCTAAGCCCTTGTGTCCGTGTACGGGCATTGTCTTCGACGCGCCAATGCCAAATCGTCGAGCTCGCCTCGGCTATAGGAAGAAGCCGAGGCCAATTTAGCAACAAGAGACAGAATAAAAAGGTCTACGTAGGGTCTTAATCAAAAGAATCCTTGCGACGGGTCCCTATTGCACGCCTGCGCTGTGTCTCCGTTGTGTCGTTATCACGGGCCAGTGCGCACGTTGTTCATCTCAGAAAAGAGAGGAACATTTCAAAAACAGTTCGTGCGAAAATGATACAAAAGAATAAGCGTAAATAATTAAGGTTAGGTTTATATGAAACCGATGTTAGTCGTCTTGGCGCAGCCCTTGTGAAAGGGTATGCGGCTAGGGAGCCCTAGTCGCCGAGTCGGATTCGCTCTATCCGAATCCGGGTCTTTAAGTGACCCTCGACCGAAATGGTGCCATGTGGACCGGGCATCTTAAGTGTAAGAGACGCGTAATGCGGCATGGCGTTGAAGCGGACAAAAGCCTTCGTCCTAATAGTGCTTGATGTTCACTTTTAAATGGGACGATATGGAAAATTAACTTTTCTCGTCGGAAATTGTTCGGTGATCCAACACGACTTCGATAATATCGAGCCTGTGCACTTGGCGTAAGGGCGGCGTAACTCCTTTGAAGGATGTGCGGTTGTGTCGAATTTTGGTAGGGTCTATCCCCATCCGACGGATTGTGCTTGAATATAGCAGTTTAAGTCACCGCCTCCGTCCATTAGGGCGTTTGTGAATTGTAGTCCGTCTATTATCGGATTCAATATCGAAGTCCGTCCATGGTTCAACACTTTTGGAATAATCCGGTGGTCGAAAGTGATTGGTTTTGATATCCAATCTCTATGGTTTATGGGCGGACCGTGCGAAGCTCTTTTAGAAAGTGCCGCCTTTGTTTTCCGTGTCCTCACATGAAGTGAGTTTATTGCTTTGACCCCTTGTGGGAAAGTCTTTTGTTTTCGGTGTCCTGCTGGCGGGTTTATCTTCTTCGCTGACGCGCCGAGCCCCTTGTGTTCGGCGTTTAGTCGGCGGACTGTTTGAAAACCCAACAATCCTGTGGGTGTGATTTGCGAGCCTTAAAGTACTTGTGGATTTGACAGATCCGACCGAGATTATGTGTAGATTAGACGGTTAAATCATTGTCGTCCTTGATGGGTTGAGCTTTATTATTCGGCCGTGAGCTTTTAAATCCGGCGTTGACTGCCGTGCTCTTTGGGCTTTTCTCTTTATTCCGGCGCTGATCTTTTCTGCGCCGTGATTTTCCGTTTCCATCTCTTATCTCGGATGTACTTGGGTCGCTGGTGCTGCTTCTTGCCAACCAGCTGTCCTCTCCCGCACAAAACCGGGTCATGAGGCTTGTTAATGCGGTCATTGTTCTCGGTTTATCTTGACCGAGGAGTCTGGCGAGCCATTCGTCTCGGACATTGTGCTTAAAAGCTGCTAAGGCTTCGGCGTCCGGACAGTCGACTATTTGGTTCTTTTTGGTAAGGAACCTGTTCCAAATTTCATGCCGACTCTCCGGCTGTTGAGTTATGTGACTTAGGTCATCTGCATCCGGAGGCCGGACGTAAGTCCCTTGAAAATTTGCTCTAAACGCTTCCTCGAGCTCTTCCCAACTTCCAACAGTGTTTTCTGGGAGGCTTTTGAGCCAATGACAAGCTGGCCCTTTGAGCTTGAGGGGTAGATATTTTATGGCGTGGAGATCGTCTCCTCTGGCCATATGTATATGCAATATATAGTCTTCTATCCGCACTCGAGGTGCATTGTTCCATCGTAGGCTTCTATGTTGATGGGTTTAAACCTGCTGGGAATTCATGTTCCAAAGACCTCGTCTGTGAAGCATAGTGGGTGTCGGCGCCCTGTGCTTGTATCGCGTGCGCTATCGTCGGACACTTGACGTGTTCCTTTGCTTATTGGGGCTTTCCTTTTGGGTCCGTGGATGGACCTGGCTGGGCCATTTGACGGTGGAGGCTTTATGGCCTCTTCGTCGAATTCTGGGAGCAGCTTGCGCTTCGGGTAGCTCTTCGATTGGTGGCTGTTGCCTTGTTTGTCTGCGGTTTTGAGCACTTTGCTCCATCTTATCCGGAGCGCGTCTTCCGCTGTGTTGAGCTTCCACTTTTCCTCCTTCCGGCTTCTTGCTGTAGCGATGAGCTTGCGTTTGCAAAGATCTTGTTCGACGGGCTCTTCGAGTTCGTCGTCATCGGGGCTTGATTCGTCCTCGGAGGGAGGTACATAGTTGTGATCCTCAACCTTTTCTTCTGCCGCCCTTTCGTGAGGGCTTGCTTCTACATCCCCTTCGCTGAGTCTTCTTTGGAGGGTTTGTCTTCGACACTCTCCGGAGTGTTATTGTCTCCGTGCGGATTCTCCATTCTTGTTGTGGCGGGATTTAGAGCGCGCCCGTCGGCGTTTGGGTTGCTTCTTTAGAGAATCTTCCTCCGATGCTTTCTCGCCATCCCTTCTTTTGGGGTATCCACCATGTAGACGTCGTATGACGAGGTGGCCTTCCAATGTCCCGTGGGCGTTGGGTCCTGGTCGTCTCCGGCATCATCGTCCATAGCGTCGATGTCCTCGGAGTCGTAGTCTAGCATGTCGGTTAGATCCTCGATAGTGGCTACAAAGTGGGTGGTGGGTGGGCTCCGAATTTCTTCGTCGTCCAAACTCCAACCGTCCCGCCATAGTCCGCCAGATTCTCTGATAGCGAGAGATGCTTGAGAGAATTCAAGATATCGCCAAAAGGCGAGTGTTGAAAGATGTCCGCGGCGGTGAATTCCATAACCGCGCCTAATCTAACTTAATTGGCGGGGCGCGGGAGGCTGAGTCCGCGAGTCCGGCGCCTCGGGATCATGAGTTTCGCAAGGGACAAAATTGGTATTCGCTCCATCGCCGTAGATGTTGAAGCCCGGGCGGCGTCTATCCACCGACCCTCGTCATGGGCGATCGGCTCGGGTAAGTAGCCGGGAGGATTCAAGTCGCGCCACCAAAGCACCGTCCGTGGCGAGCTAGATCATGCCCATCGTCGGTCTTGGGCGCTTCAGGGCTCGAGTCCGTCGAAGATCAAGTCTCCGCGTCATCGGCCGTGAAGTTTAAACTTCGAATCGACTGACGGCGCAGGGGCGTAGCTTCGATCTGCTCGGATGGCCAAGAGAGTTGGCCCGCGATGCAAAACCGCCGAATCTGAAGATCTGTCCGGGAGAAAAGTCTCACCACGACAGCGTTGAAGTTTGAAGATGCCATCGAGCCTATTGGTGACGACATACGAGGAACTCTCAATGAAAGCACCAATGTCGATGTCAAAACCAGCGGATCTCGGGTAGGGGTCCCGAATCTGTGCGTCTAGACGGATGGTAACAGGAGACGAGGACACAATGTTTTTACCTGAGTTCGAGCCCTCTCGATGGAGGTAATACCCTCGTCTGCTTGATTAATATTGATGATATGGGTAGTACAAGAGTAGATCTACCACGAGATCAATGAGGCTAAACCCTAGAAGCTAGCCTATGGTATGATTGTTGAGATGTAATGTTGTGTCCTATGGACTAAAGCCCTTCGGTTTATATAGACACCGGAGAGGCTAGGGTTACACAGAGTCGGTTACAATGGTAGGAGATCTACATATCCGTATTTCCAAGCTTGCCTTCCACGCCAAGTAAAGTACCTTCCGGACTCGAGCCGGAGTCTTCAATCTTCTATCTTCGTAGTCTGGGAGTCCGGCGGATATTGATAGTCCGGCTATCCGGACACCCCCTAGTCCAGGACTCCCTCAGATCCATTCTTTGCAACAAATGTCTTGCCTTCAGGTCTGTGATAGAAGGTGTACCCAACAGTTTCCTTTGGGTATCCTATGAAGACACATTTCTCTGATTTGGGTTCGAGCTTCTCAGGTTGAAGCTTTTTCACATAAGCATCATAGCCCCAAACTTTAAGAAACGACAACTTTGGTTTCTTGCCAAACCGTAGTTCATAAGGCGTTGTCTCAACGGATTTTGATGGTGCCCTATTTAACGTGAATGCGGCCGTCTCCAAAGCATAACCCCAAAACGATAGCGGTAAATCAGTAAGAGACATCATAGATCGCACCATATCTAGTAAAGTATGATTACGACGTTCGGACACACCATTACGATGTGGTGTTCCGGGGGGCCTGAGTTGCGAAACTATTCCGCATTGTTTCAAATGTAAACCAAACTCGTAACTCAAATATTCTCCTGCACGATCAGATCGTAGAAACTTTATTTTCTTGTTACGATGATTTTCAACTTCACTCTGAAATTCTTTGAACTTTTCAAATGTTTCAGACTTATGTTTCATTAAGTAGATATACCCATATCTGCTCAAATCATCTGTGAAGGTGAGAAAATAACGATATCCACCGTGAGCTTCAACATTCATTGGACCACATACATCAGTATGTATGATTTACAACAAATCAGTTGCTCGCTCCATAGTTCCGGAGAACGGCATTTTAGTCATCTTGCCAATGAGGCATGGTTCGCAAGTACCAAGTGATTCATAATCAAGTGATTCCAAAAGTCCATCACTATGGAGTTTCTTCATGCGCTTTACACCAATATGACCTAAACAGCAATGCCACAAATAAGTTGCACTATCATTATCAACTCTGCATCTTTTGGCTTCAACATTATGAATATGTGTATCACTACTATTGAGATTCATCAAAAATAGACCACTATTTAAAGGTGCATGACCATAAAAGATATTACTCATATAAATAGAACAACCATTATTCTCAGATTTAAATGAATAACCGTCTCGCATCAAACAAGATCCAGATATAATGTTCATGCTCAACGCTGGCACCAAATAACAATTATTTAGGTCTAAAACTAATCCCGAAGGTAGATGTAGAGGTAGTGTGCCGACGGCGATCACATCGACTTTGGAACCATTTCCCACACGCATCATCACCTCGTCCTTAGCCAGTGTCCGCTTAATCCGTAGTCCCTGTTTCGAGTTGCAAATATTAGCAACAGAACCAGTATCAAATACCCAATTGCTACTGCAAGCTCTGGTAAGGTACACATCAATAACATGTATATCACATATACCTTTGTTCACCTTGCCATCCTTCTTATACGCCAAATACTTGGGGCAGTTCCGCTTCTAGTGACCAGTCTGCTTGCAGTAGAAGCACCCAGTCTCAGGCTTAGGTCCAGACTTGGGTTTCTTCTCTTGAGCAGCAACTTGTTTGTTGTTCTTCTTGAAGTTCCCCTTCTTTTTCCCTTTGCCCTTTTTCTTGAAACTGGTGGCCTTATTGACCATCAACACTTGATGCTCCTTCTTGATTTCTACCTCCGTAGCCTTTAGCATTGCGAAGAGCTCGGGAATTGTCTTTTCCATCCCTTGCATATTATAGTTCATCACGAAGCTCTTGTAGCTTGGTGGCAGTGACTGAAGAATTCTGCCAATGACGCTATCATCCGGAAGATTAACTCCGAGTTGAATCAAGTGATTGTTATACCCAGACATTCTGAGTATATGCTCACTGGCAGAACTATTCTCCTCCATCTTGCAGCTATAGAACTTATTGGAGACTTCATATCTCTCAATCTGGGCATTTGCTTGAAATATTAATTTCAACTCCTGGAACATCTCATATGCTCCATGACGTTCAAAACGTCGTTGAAGTCTCGGTTCTAAGCCGTAAAGCATGGCACACTGAACTATCGAGTAGTCACCAGCTTTGCTCTGCCAGACGTTCACAACATCTGGTGTTGCTCCTGCAGCAGGTTTGGCACCCAGCGGTGCTTCCAGGACATAATTCTTTTGTGCAGCATTGAGGATAATCCTCAAGTTACGGACCCAGTCCGTGTAATTGCTACCATCATCTTTCAATTTTGCTTTCTCAAGGAATGCATTAAATTTCAACGGAACAACAGCACGAGGCATCTATCTACAACAAACATAGACAAGCAAAATACTATCAGGTACTAAGTTCATGATAAATTTAAGTTCAATTAATCATATTACTTAAGAACTCCCACTTAGATAGACATCCCTCTAATCATCTAAGTGATCACACGATCCAAATCAACTAAACCATAACCGATCATCACGTGAAATGGAGTAGCTTTCAATGGTGAACATCACTATGTTGATCATATCTACTATATGATTCACGCTCGACCTTTCGTTCTCAGTGTTCTGAGGCCATATCTGCATATGCTAGACTCATCAAGTTTAACCTGAGTATTCTGCGTGTGCAAAACTGGCTTACACCCGTTGTAGATGGACATAGAGCTTATCACACCCGATCATCACGTGGTGTCTGGGCACGATGAACTTTGGCAACGGTGCATACTCAGGGAGAACACTTTTATCCTGAAATTTAGTGACAGATCATCTTATAATGCTACCATCAATCAAAGCAAGATAAGATGCATAAAAGATAAATATCACATGCAATCAATATAAGTGATATGATATGGCCATCATCATCTTGTGCTTGTGATCTCTTGATCTCTTAGCCGTGTGCGGTGCCCCCCTCCACCATCTTGTGCTTGCAATCAATATTATCGAGGAGAACTATGGTGGAGGGGGGCATCGCACAGGGCTAAGAGATCAAGAGATCAATTGTTGTCTCTAGAGGTGCCCCCATGCCCCCGTATATAAAGGAGTGGAGGAGGGGGAGAGGGTCGGCCCCTATGGCGTGCCCTGGAGGAGTTCTATTATCGAGGAGAACTATGGTGGAGGGGGGCACCGCACACGGCTAAGAGATCAAGAGATCAATTGTTGTCTCTAGAGGTGCCCCCCTGCCCCCATATATAAAGGAGTGGAGGAGGGGGAGAGGGTCGGCCCCTATGGTGTGCCCTGGAGGAATCCTACTTCCACCGGGAGTAGGATTCCTCCCCTTCCATGTAGTAGGAGTAGGAGACAAGGAAGGGGGAGAGGGAAGAGAAGGAAGGAGGGGGTGCCGCCCCTCCCCCTAGTCCAATTCGGACTAGTCATTGGGGGGGCCTGCCTCTCTCTCCCCTAAAGCCCAATAAGGCCCATATACTTCTTCCCCCGTATTCCCGTAACTACCCGGTACTTCGAAAAATACCCGAACCACTCGGAACCTTTCCGATGTCCGAATATAGTCGTCCAATATATCAATCTTTACGTCTTGACCATTTCGAGACTCCTCGTCATGTCTCTGATCTCATCCGGGACTCTGTACTCCTTCGATACATCAAAACTCATAAACTCATAATAAAACAGTCATCAAAACCTTAAGCGTGCGGACCCTACGGGTTCGAGAACTATGTAGACATGACCGAAACACATTTCCGGTCAATAACCAATAGCAGAACCTGGATGCTCATATTGGCTCCTACATATTCTACGAAGATCTTTATCGGTCAAACCGCATAACAACATATGTTGTTCCCTTTGTCATCGGTATGTTACTTGCCCGAGATTCGATCGTCGGTATCTCAATACCTAGTTCAATCTCATTACCGGCAAGTCTCTTTACTCGTTACGTAATGCATCATCTCGTAACTAAATCATTAGCTACATTGCTTGCAAGGCTTATAATGATGTGCATTACCGAGAGGGCCAAGAGATACCTCTCCGACAATCGGAGTGACAAATCCTAATCTCGAAATACGTCAACTCAACAAGTACCTTCGGATACACCTGTAGAGCACCTTTATAATCACCCAGTTACGTTGTGACATTTGGTAGCACACAAAGTGTTCCTCCGGTAAGCGGGAGTTACATAATCTCATAGTCATAGGAACATGTATAAGTCATGAAGAAAGCAATAGCAACATACTAAATGATCAAGTGCTAAGCTAACGGAATGGGTCAAGTCAATCACATCATTCTCCTAATGATGTGATCCCGTTAATCAAATGACAACTCATGTCTATGGTTAGGAAACTTAACGATCTTTGATTTACGAGCTAGTCAAGTAGAGGCATACTAGTGACACTATGTTTGTCTATGTACTCACACATGTATTATGTTTCCGGGTAATACAATTCTAGCATGAATAATAAACATTTATCATGATATGACGAAATAAATAATAACTTTATTATTGCCTCTAGGGCATATTTCCTTCACTTGATGCTTTAATGTTATGGTTGGATTTTACCTTAGTAAATCTTTAGTAGTTGCGGATGCTTGCTAGAGTTCCAATCATAAGTGCATATGATCCAAGTAGAGAAAGTATGTTAGCTTATGCCTCTCCCTCAAATAGAATTGCAATAGTGATTACCGGTCTAGTAACGTAGTCAGTTGCTTAGGGACAATTTCACAACTCCTATCACCGCTTTTCCACACTCGCTATATTTACTTTATTGCATCTTTATCTAAACAACCCCTAGTTTATATTTACGTGTTCTTTATTATCTTGCTAGCCTATCCAACAACACCTACAAAGTACTTCTAGTTTCATACTTGTTCTAGGTAAAGAGCGTCAGCGTCGTGAGAGTCGTGTCGATGGCGAGATAGGACTTGAGAGAGTATTTGTCCTACCTTTAGCTCCTCGTTGGGTTCGACACTCTTACTTATCGAAAGAGGCTACAACTATCCCGTATACTTGCGGCTCATCAGCGTTATAAACAGTTTTGGCTGGGCTTGGCGGTTTAGTAGTTGTTTTTGCTGGACTTGGTGGATCAGCAGCTGGGCTTGGCGGATTAGCAGACTGGCTCGTTGGATTCATCTCTGCCGGTTCAACAGAAGTATCTTGTGCCGGAGGTACCGGATCATCCAGGATAGTATCAGCATTTTGATCAAAGGCCTCTGAGGTCTTCTCCGGTTCAGTGGCCGGATTATCATCGGTCGGTTTGTTCAATTTGGCCTTTTTGCTAAGTCTGGCTTTGGCACTGGAAAGAACAGATACAAAAGTTAACATTATCAACAAATACAAGGCATAAAGGGTTAAGTATAATATGCTTACCCAGGAACAGTCTTGAGGGGAGGCATTTGTGTGGTCGATGACTCGCCGTAGGATGAATGGGAGGTTCCCTGATAATTTGAATCAGACGGATTAAGAGGATATCGGAAATAACCTGCCCTGGGATAAAGTGTATTAGAAGTACAAGAGACCTCTTGACGGCGTTTGGGAACCAGAGAGTTCGGTAAACCGGAGGAGGTAACCACTTGACCACTATGCTGGGTTGTGCGGCGAGCTTCATGCTGCTGTGTCTTCAAAAGAAAGTGCGGATCCGAATAAGCAATAGGGCGTGAAATTTTTACTTTTCGGACGGCTCGACGGATTTTTGGTACTGGCACATGATCTGAGTCGGAAGATAGAACAGTTACCTCTGCATCACCAGCGCGGCTAGCTTCTGCATCATCCTGATAATAGTCATTGTCAATGAGGTGTATGAAAAAAGAACCAAGAGAGTCAAGTTCTACCTCTGACTCCAGGTCATCGAGCTCTTCATCATTGGGCAGGTCAGAGGCCTCGGTGGTTCTCTTCTTCGTGGGTTTCTTTGTAACCCTGGTCTTGGTGCAAGGTGCCCTCACCGGTTTGTCCCGCGACTTCGTCGGTTTATCCTGTGATTTCCTCTTCCAGAACGGATCATCACCCTGCATAGATGGACAACAAATTATAAAGGATTTTTTAAGAGGGGACGGATTAAGACAAAAATAAGGCAATTCTTATAGCTGGCGGTTTGTTGGAAGTATAGAAGGGACTGAGCCCTACTTTGCTGCATACAGCCACTGGTTCATCAAGCATTTTCTTGACAGTTTCGGTGACTTCATCATCAGTGAGCTAGATGTCAACATGACGCTAAGGGTCTTTCAAATCCCCTGTGTATTCACACATTAAACCGGGGCACCGGCTTAAAGGCATAATGCTCCAAGAAACCCAACACCAAACAAAGTCAACGCGTGTCAGACCGTTTGTAACAAAGGCCCTGAGTTTTGATAGCTGAGGGGTGTATTTTGATCGTTCCTTGGCAGTTAGTCGCTGAGGAACTGGATGCTCTCTGGTAAGCCGGTGTGCACGGTAACCCGGCAGAGGGTTCTCTTCAGGTGGAGATGTATCACGGCAGTAAAACCAAGTTTGATTCCAGTCCTTGGGATGACTATGATGCTTGGCCTGAGGGAAGCTGACATCTTTTCTCTTCTGGATTGAAACCCCGCCCAGCTCAGTGTTAGGTCCATCTGTGAACTCGGTGCAGCGGTTCAAATAGAAGTAATCTCTGAACAGCTCAACAATGGGTTCTTCTTGCAGATAAGCCTCACAGAAAACTTGAAAGTTACAAATATTGGACACGGAGTTAGGCCCAATATCTTGAGGGTGGATCTAGAAGCTGGCAAGAACGTCGTGGAAGAACTTTGAACTAGGCGGGCTAAACCCTCGACCCAGATGATCAGCAAAAACAACCACCTCTCCATTCTTGGGCTCAGGAGGATTTTCTGGACCGGGAACCCAGTTTATGACTTCCTTCTTCGCTAAAACGCCAGTGGCAACAAGCCCCTCTAACTGTGCTTCAGTAACTCGGGAAGGGACCCAATTGCTAGCATAGAACTGTTTGGTCATTTTAACGACAAGCTGGAAAAGATGATCAATGGCGGTTTAAAGATTTATGACTAACATGCATAAACCGGTGTAAGGACAGAGGGAGAAGATATTGAAACTTATGTACATGATAAACCGGATTCTGACTTCAAGGTCGAGTTGGCGGTTTAAGAGATGGCTAATGGTACCTGGCGGGTTATCATTTTCTAAAGGTTAAACCGCCTATAATGGGGTGATGGTTACAGATCTGAAGAATTGTTAAAGTGTTGCATAAACATGTTTTACATGTTGATGTTATAATTTTGGATCTACTGTGGTTCAGGAAAAAAATCAGAACCCTAAGTGCTGACGACAGAACACTTAAGGTCCAGATGGGATTATTTCACTAAAAGATAGATGTCGTAATGAAAAAATGGACTATGGCTGCAGCCGCACAGGAATAATGCCAAGTTTCATCAAGAGTTCGTGTGACAGCAAAGTACAAGTGAAGAACACCGAAGGACGCCGACGAACACCGAAGAGCACCAAAACCCTAGTGGTAGATCTGAGGTGAAAAGAAGGAAGGCTTACTAAGGTGAAGGAGCAGCGGAGAGGCGCCGCGTTTCTCTCGTCAAATCAGGTTGATGCAGCGGCCGTTGTTGGGGCAGAGATGAAGGTCGACGACGGCGGCTGTGCTCGAGTACTGAGGCGACGCGAGGTGGAAGACGACGAGACAAATAGGCACGAAGGGGAAAAGATAAAATGACCCACCGTCCTATTTATAAGACGAAGGGATAAGCGATCGGCGCGGGAATCGAGGAACCTAAAAAATGGATAGATGACAGAGCTGTCGCCTCAATTTTCAGAAATTCATTAATAAAAGGGAACTGTATACAAGTTTTAATAAGCAGGTGACATCATGGTGGTTTATTACAATCTTGGAAGATGACGTCACGACGGTTTACAAGGTTTACATGAAGATGACGTCATGGCGGTTTACAAGGATCACATGAAGAGGTTTGAGAGGAAATTTTCTTAAGGTGTTGAAGATTGACATGAACAGGTTCAAATCAATCTGGGCCCTAATGTTGGGGATATAACTATTGAGCATAAACCGCCAAGGAGGGGCCGGGTTATACTCATAAGAAGTCATCTATATTGAAGCCCATGAAGACAAGGAGTATGGCGCTTTACTACAGAGACTTAAAGGCCCAGAGCCCAAAGGCGGATTAGAGCCCGTAGACATAAACCGCCATGTGATATGTAACATGTACTATAAGATAGGAAAAGGTAAAAACCGAGTCGGACACGTGTATGAGCCCGCCTCGGGATTCTGTAAACCGCTGGGCGTCAACCTGTGTATATAAAGGGATGACCCGGCGGCGGTTCAGGGACAAGAGACAACATCTCGAGAGATAGGTAAAGCGGATTCGCTCCCTGCTCATCGAGACCCCATCAATTCCACCACAACTGGATCGTAGGCTTTTACCTTCACCACAAGGGGCCGAACCAGTATAAACTCCCCGTGTCCTTTGTCCGGTTTAACCCCTTTAAGCTAATCTCGTTGCGATGGCTCCACGACTAAGTCCTTACACTAGGACATCTGACGTGATAATTCCACGACAAAGACCATTTGTTGGTTTCAAGGTTATTAGAATAAGATTATGTGTTGACCAAAGTGCTATTCAAGGAGTTATCCAAAGATTGGTCATGTGAGAGTTGAAACTATTGCAAGTATGCCTTGAAGAAGAAGATTGTTTGAACATTCATGTCTACCTTCAAGACATCATCTTTATGAAGAGAGGAGATAAGTTACAATGGTTGATCGAGACTAAGTCAATGAGGGTTTCAAGTTGATGAACACACAGAGCATAGAAGATGTATCATGTGGGATCAAGTGATCTCATGGTATGTTAAGCATTTACCATTGCGTTTTGTGTACTAGCTCATGGTCTATGTGATAGTTCTTTGTGGGGTTAGGTATGTTTCCATGGACATGCATCAAAACAAAAATATCATATAACCCATGGAGGCATCACAACAAGCTACAACAAGCGATGATGAGTTTTCACTTGAACGTCATCAGCGGGTGCTACGACCGGTGGCAACAATTGTTGCGACCCCGCGGGGCGGGATGATGTGGCGATGCACATGTCGAGCTACCACCGACGACGACAATTTTGCTGCAACCGTCATTGGCTTTTGCTATAACCGATGACGATAATTGTTGCGGCCATGACAAGAAGGTGTTTTTGCGACCAACTTCGTGTCTTCCTTAGTGGCTAGAGGGACATAGAGCGCAGGCGGCCGACAAGCGCAGAGGCAATCATGTGCGCAAACTGATTGTCAATGCGCGCAAGATGTAGAGGGAAAGGGCGATGAGGCAAAGGACACGTTTGGTAGCCTGCATTAGGCTCAGCCAGGCCTGCGCGGGATGAAAATGGGCTGCTTGGATGCATGTGTTTACTGTTTGACCCGCATAGCATGAACCTCAAAGCACCCCTCAGCCTGGCCCGCTAGGAACAGCCAAATCAGTCATTTCTTGCGAGCCAGGTTTGAGCGATGCAGGGGAGGGGAACACCGCACCGTGCCGCACAGAGAAGGGAGATGGCGGGAGCGATGGCGCATCTATGAAAAAGAGGCAGGACGAATTCGAGTCATCGCCCGCCGATTCGGTCGCCCTATATATCGAGGTCACCGCCGCGGCAAAACTCCCGCCACCATTTCGCCCCTCTCGAGCTTTCCCTCCGACGCGGATCCAGTTCGACGATGAGGTAAGCGGCGCATCAACTCCGGCGACCGGTTGATTGCGGCGGCGGGTCGACTCCTCCTCCTCTCTGACGTGCCAGGCACCTCCTCCGTGGCCGTTCTGATGGCCTATGTCAGTTCAGTCACCACCTCCTCTCTTCTAGTTCTAGCTAGATCTGTCCATATGCCAAGGTTAGGTCATCTGATCTGTTTGACTGTGATGTTGTAGTAGCTAGTTGTGATCAATTTGGAGCATGCTAGGGGTTGTTTCCATGTGGGTAGGTGTTGGTAGTTAGTGGTCATGGATGAATCGGTGGTATGCTAGTGTGCAAGTTTTGAACAAGATTATGCATGTGTCCATAATTAGTGCTCAGTTATGTTGTGGTATGCTTTAGCTGTGGTACGCTTGTGCATGTGTTACTGCTAGTTTGATCTGTCCATGATGTAATGCTAGTTCGATCTGTCCAAGATGTACTGCTAGTTTGATCTATCCATGTTGTACTGCTAGATATTGTCCAAGATGTATTGCTAGTTCGACCTGTCCATGTTGTACTGCTAGTTCATATTGTCCATGTGTAGTGTCTTGGTGGTGTTGATGACACTTACATTTGTAGGACATGACCATGCAAGAATTTAGTCAGGCCATTGTGCTGTCCGAGAGTCAGTTCCCACCGTCCTATGTCGAGGACTCCCAGCCTCCTATGGAACATATGCCTCTTGATTCAGATGTTTTCGAGTTGCCGCCTACAGTTCCTCCATGTGTGCCGGCTCAACCCAATGTTGTTGCTCAAAAGGCAGCAACAAAGGAGAAGGAGAATGGCAGGGGGAACAACATTAAATGACAACCATTCCTCTCCACTTTTGTGCTTAACAAAATGTGTGAGATCATAGCTAGTGGGGTGAGGACTAACAAGGGCTTCAAGGAGGTGCACTTGAACCTTGTTGCGAAGTAGGTGTTCGACTTCTGTGTACATGAGGTCACCTTGACCCAGGTGTACAACCACCTAAGGAAGTGGATAGCTCGATGGATCCAAGTGTCCAAGCCCAGAGACCTTAGCGGTGCTTCATGGGATGAGGACACCTGCTCGATCCTTCTAGAGGAGCAAAGCACTACCAAGGCAATGTAGCGGTTAGCTCAAAAACCATGCCATTCTAACAGACCACCAGTTCAAGCCTATGAACCATTGCCATACTAACTAACCTCTCTGCCCTGTTTCTTCTTAGGCTCACCCCAAGGACGCAGAGTTCCTCAACACCCATATCCAAAGCTACCACCAGATGCAGCAAATCTTCTCCTTCGGGCTGGCAACCGACAAGCATGCCATGAGCTCTGGTCAGCCGATGGGCCCGTTGATGCCGGAGTATCCAGACACCCGGGAGTCAAACACCATCAACGTTGATGCTCCTGAGAAGGATGCCGAGCATGTTACTGTGTTTGATAGGAAGAGGAAGTGGGCAGGCTTCATGGAGGAGGAGCTGAGCGTCTTCAGCAGCATGACTGAGGCAGTGAAGGAGGTGGCCACCGTCATCAGGGAGAGCAAGAGTGTGGACGTCCACTCTAAGCTCTACAGTGTTGTCATGGATCAGATTGGCTTCAGCCCAGAGGCTCTCATGGTGACTCTCGGCCACCTACTGGACAACAAAGCCCAGTGTGTTGGGTTTGTTGCCATGGGAGCATACCACAGGGTGCTTTGGCCGAGGACCTGGCTGGGCAAGCACTACTATTAGTGCTATTCTGCCAGTGGCGACATCGGGCATGATCCTTGACGGCGATGGCGACAAGGATGACGGCGACGATGGCGACGTATATTTTGTGTAGTTAGGGCTTGAAAACAATCTTATGGTGTGTATATTTTGGTGAGGTGGTATATACTAACCCCTCACGGTGATCCTCGCGGTGATCAGGAACTTGCAGTGATAGGATGACACCCTCTTTTGGATGTGGTGGTAGGATGACACCAAAGTAGTGCTAGGTTGAACTTGCTATGATCATGCATACTTGCTAATGCTATTCTCCTTCATTGTTTGCTCCTAGAGTTCTTCATTGCTTGCTGTTTGTGTGTGTTCAATGCTTGTTGCTTGAACTTGTTGCTCGTCTGCACTCCCATGCTAAGTGGTATCTGGTGTTCGAAGGTGGGGTTCCAGGGGTTTACAGTTCATGAGAAGCTTGCAACAAACAAGTTTCAGGGTACAACAACAACAATCACTGAGGAGGGTTTAAGACTAGGCAGGCAGCAGAAGATGCTTACTCCAAATATGTGCGAGAGCATTCATGCAGCAAGGTTGAGGTTGGCAAGAAGGTAGATCGACCGGTAGGGCCGAAGAACTTCATCATCTTCGTCCAGTTCATCGTCATAGCGGTGCTGTGGCGTTGGTGTGCTTGGTGTGATAGTGTGCAAGGTGTAGTAGTATCGGTAAGCTCACCAAGTAGGATACAAGGTGAGCACAACTCTATGCTCGTATGTAACTAAACAACGTGCACCCGTGTGAGCACATACAATGTGAACAACCAAACGCGATGCGTAGAGACATTGTTACGACGCAGGAGGAGGACATGCAGGCAACCAAACTAAGTGCAGATGTTGATTTTTGACCTGCATTTGTTCAGTCAGGCCCAACTGAAACAAGTATGCAAATGTGCAAAAACTGATGCAGGTAACCAAACACACCCAAACCGTTTGACCAAATCTGACGGCCCACACGATTCACATCTGCCACGCCGATCAACAGGTGCCTACTGCTGCCTTCGCGTGACAGCCAAACAAGTTGGGGTCGGAATTGTAAAATGAAATCCGTGAACTCCAACCGAAAATGATGTGAACCAGTTAGCCACGTGTCACATGTGGTCCAGCTACGACAGTAAGTCAACAGGCCATTGACGCATGGGCCCATCTTGGACCCAAAACCGAGAGATTTCCCGTGCTCTCCCTCCTCTAATCACTTTCCATTCCAAACTTTTCCGTCTCCCTCCAAACTCCCGATCCGCGCCAACCCCCCAAATTTCCCCTCCTCGTCCTCCATCTGACGGCATCGGGCCGCTCCACGTCACCGATCCACGGCCTAACCCTCCCCACCAATCACGCACCACCTCCTCCTTCTATATAATCACACCACCGCCCCCGCGGGTACACCATTCTCCACATTCCTCCCTCAACAATCCGTCCGACTCCTGCAATCTCTGCGGCAACCACTGTATCCTCGCGTCCACCGTCCGTAGCGACCAGAAGATGAGTTCTGCCGGCGGCGGGAGGGGCAAGGGCAAGGCGGTGTCCAAGACCGTCTCGCGGTCTTCCAAGGCCGGCCTCCAGTTCCCCGTCGGCCGCATCGCCAGGTACCTCAAGATCGGCAAGTACGCCCAGCGCGTAGGCGCCGGCGCCCCCGTCTACCTCTCCGCCGTCCTCGAGTACCTCGCCGCTGAGGTAACCCCATCAACCCTCTCCGCGTTTCCGTTTCGTTACCCATAGGCATTCTCCTGTTCCGTCCCCTCACGGGTATTCGATTCTTTGTTTTTCTTCTCTTCAGGTCCTGGAGCTCGCCGGCAACGCTGCGCGCGACAACAAGAAGACCCGGATCGTGCCGCGCCACATCCAGCTGGCGGTCCGCAACGATGAGGAGCTGAGCCGGCTTCTGGGCGCGGTCACCATCGCCGCCGGTGGTGTGCTGCCAAACATCCACACCACGCTGCTCCCCAAGAAGGTCGGCAAGGGCAAGGGCGACATCGGCTCCGCGTCCCAGGAGTTCTAGAGCCTCGCAGATCAAACCAGCATCATCACAGAAGATTTGAGGACTCTGTTCTTTTTCTAGTATGGCGATGCTTTAGGTTGTTAGATTAGTTCTCGTCAATGTTTTGGTTGGTGTATCGATGATGAATCTGGTTGGAATGAAATACTAGCAATCTGGTTCTTGTGATATGTCAACATGAAAACATCTTATTGATCTTTATGATGCGGAATGAATGGTGAAAACATATTTTTACAGTTTTAGTCTGAATGAATGTTGATGGCCTGTTGTCGTTCCAGAGAGTATTTTCTGGCAGTCTTTATGTCTTCAGTCATGCCTAATTCGCCAAGATTCAGAAAGGTGCGATGGTACTATCTCTCACCAGTTTCAGGATAAACTTCCAGGATGCCAAGATAGCTCTGCCAAGACAACCCCCTTCAGAAATCCTGTACAATGTAGTAGTAGCAGTTAAGCGTAGAATCTTGCAGACTAACAAGGATAAAAGAAACAGTAAAAATGTTACCAATCATTTTAGCAATATAGTGAGCACATCATACTGTTCATCCCATGATGCCATTTTCATAGTGGAAGTTGTTTCAACTAGCACAAATGAATTCATAATTGCAAGGTAGCTATGTACTGTTTTTCTAGTATGATGATGCTTTAGGTTGTTGGATTAGTTCTGGGTGAATGTTTTGTTTGGTGTATCGACGATGAATCTGATTGGAATGGAATACTAGCAATCTAGTTCTCGTTGTTACTCCCTGTGATTTGTCAATGTGAAAAGGTCCTGTTAATCTGCATGAAACAGAGGTGCTAGTTCTGTTTAGTCTGATTAATGAATGGCGCTGGACTGTTGTGATTCTGTGGATTACTTTCTGGCCCGTGGGCGTTCTTCTGTTAAGCGAATGCCCAAGTTTGTTCTTGCTGGCAAATGTGATTGTTCAGCTCAGCTATTTGGTGTTTACCCCAACAGTAATTCATGATGATGTGTGAGTACCCTTTTGTAGATTGAATATAAGGTTTAGAATCCTTTTTAGCACTGAAACATCTGCATATCTTCAGTCATGGCAAGATTCAGAAATGCGACGGTACTATTTCTTTGAAGCAAGTTTGCAAGCTTCTTCCCCTCCACAAAAAAAAAAAAAAAGATTGCAGAACTTCCTGAATGTTTCATGAGAATATGATTGTGTTATGGCGTTGCTAGAAGGAGGACGCGAGAGGGCCGGCCGGGGGCCCTTTTGCCCATGGCCGGGCAAGAGGGAAGGGATTTCCTTCTTAATTCTTGCTTGATTAGATTGATACATCTCCTCTTTTTATATAGAGAGGTTTACTTGACTCTCAAGCAAGGCTTACTTGACCCCTAAGCAAACGATCCTTATATCTAATTAACCCTAAGACTAATGTGCCCATTAGGCCCATTACGTACTCTAACACTACACCCCACCTGGACATGCAGCTTGTCCTCGAGCTGCAGCCTAACCAACTTATAACCATGACTCGACACAACACAAACCTAACACCTAAAAACAAGCCTTTTACATCTCGACTTGTTTTATTATTCTCAACCTGAAATAGACTAGGACGCTTTATTTTGGACGTGCACGTGTACAGTGTCACGCCCAATATGCGACCCTATCCAAAAGGAACTCGAAGGTCCCACCAAGGATAGACCAGCATATTGAGGCGCTTTTGCAAGGTGGATATCATTACATCAACATTACATAATAGATGGGGATACATACATAAGGCATACAATGCCACACGAATACAACATCATCATACATAAGACCAACATCCGACTACGGATGAAACACAAACAAGCTCAAACGACATCCACCACCTTTAGCCAGTGCCGCCGACCTAGAACCTATCCCCGATCGAAGAAGAAGCGGAAGAACTCCAAAACAAGCAAACATCGCTCTCGCGTCAAGATCATCGCAAACTTGTACACCTGCAAATCGTTGTTGTAGTAATCAGGAGCCACGAGGACTCGACAATCCCATTACCATGGGTATCAAGACTAGCAAAGCTTAATGGGAAAGGAAGGGGTAAAGTGGTGAGGTTGCAGCGCGGCTAAGCCTATATGGTGGCTAACATACGCAAATGAGGCGAGAAGAGAAGCAAAGGAGGCGGTCGTGAGACTAGCAATGATCAAGAGGTGATCACGAACACCTACTTACGTCAAACATAACCCGAAACCGTGTTCACTTCCCGGACTCCGTCGAGAAGAGACCATCACGGCTACACACACGGTTGATGCGTTTTAATTCGGATCTGGTGTCAAGTTATCTACAACCGACATTAACAAATTCACATCGCCACATAACCGCGGGCACGGCTCTCGAAAGTTTATACCTGCGGGGTGTCCCAACAGCCCATGATAAGCTCTCGCGACCAACGAAGGATATACCTTCTCCCGGAAGACCCGATCGGTCTCGGAATCCCGGTTTACAAGACATTTCGACAATGGTAAAACAAGACCAGCAAAGCCGCCCGATCGCCGACAATCCCGATAGGAGCTGCACATATCTCGTTCGCGATCGCCGGTTCGGACCGACACTTAGACAAGCAACGGCCCGGGGGCTAAAATAAAAGACCCTTGGGTTGTCCGACCCAAGGAAGGGTATAGGTGGTGGTGAGGCAAATGGTAAAACCAAGGTTGGGCCTTCTTTGGACAAGTTTTATTCAAAGCGAACTGTCGGGGGTCCCATAAATCACCCGATCTGCGTAAGGAACATAAAATCCGGAACATAACACCGGTATGACGGAAACTAGGGCGGCAAGAGTGGAACAAAACACCAGGCATAAGGCCGAGCCTTCCACCCTTTACCAAAAATATAGATGCATTAATAATATAAGAGATATTATGATATCCCAACAAAACCCTATCCTCCTTGGAGCAATCTTCAACTTCACCTGCAACTAGCAACGCTATAAGAGGGGCTGAGCAAAACGGTAACATAGCCAAGCAATGGTTTGCTAGGAAGGGTGTCAAAGGTTAGAGGTTCATGGCAATTTGGGAGGCTTGAAGAACAAGTTATAGGAAGCGCAGCAAAGCGATAGAACGAAGCAACTAGCATAGCAATGATAGTAGTGAGATCCAGGGTAGCGGTCATCTTGCCTAAAATCCCGCTAGGAAGAAGAACGAGTCCATGAAGAAGATGAAGCCACGAAGACGAACCACACGAAGACGAACGCATCCTCACGATCGCAACGAAATGGGAACTATCGAGAAGAAGCACACAACATGGTAAACACACCACACATGACAAGGTGAGGGAGTCCTGGACTAGGGGGTGTCTGGACAGCCGGACTATCATCGTCCGCCGGACTCCAAGACTACAAAGATACAAGATTGAAGACTCCGTCCCGTGTCCGGATGGGACTTTCCTTGGCGTGGAAGGCAAGCTTGGCGTCTGGATATGTAGATCTCCTACCATTGTAACCGACTCTGTAACCCTAGCCTCCTCCGGTGTCTACATAAACCGGAGGGCTTTAGTCCGTGGGGGACAACATACATTACAACAATCATACCATAGGCTAGCTTTAGGGTTTAGCCTCCTTGATCTCGTGGTAGATCCACTCTTGTACTACCCATATCATCAATATTAATCAAGCGGGGCGTGGGGTTTTACCTCCATCGAGAGGGCCCAACACAGGTAAAACATCGTGTCCCTCGTCTCCTGTTACCATCCGCCTAGGCGCGCCTGATTCAGGGACCCCCTACCGAGATCCGCGGTTTGACACCGACATTGGTGCTTTCATTGAGAGTTCCTCGTATCGTCACCGATAGGCTCGATGGCATCTTCAACCAACAACGCTGTCGGGTGAGACTCTTCTCCTGGGCAGATCTTCGTATTCGGCGGCCGCGATGCGGGCTAATTCGCTGGCCATCCGGAGCGGATCGAAGCTACGCCCGTCCATCAGTCGATTCGAAGTCTAAACTTCACGGCCGGCGTCGCGGAGACTTGATCTTGACGAGCTCGAGCCACGCCAAGCGCGCCGCCTTTATTACGATGGGCATGATCTAGCTCTGCCGCCGAACGGTGCCTTGGTGGCGTACACGATCTGTCTCGCCCTTAGTCCGGGCGGATCGCCAGTGTCGAGATCGGTGGATGAACACCACCTCGGGGCTTCAACTTCCACGGCGATGGGCGAGCGCTAATCTTGTCCCCATGAAACTTCGTGATTCCGAGGTGCCGGACTCCTTGCCGGACTCCGAACCTCCCACGCCCCCACCAATCGATTCGGATTGGGCGCCGGTTATGGAATTCACCACCGCGGACATCTTCCAATACTCGCCCTTTTGCGACATCCTAAATTCGCTAAAGCATCTCTCGTTATCAGGAGAGTCCTGGCCGGACTACAGCCAGGATGGTTGGGATGCGGACGACAAAGAAATTCAGCGCCCACCCACCACCCACTTTGTAGCCACTGTCGACGATCTAACCGACATGCTAGACTATGACTCCGAAGACATCGACGGTATGGATGACGATGCCGGAGATGAACAAGAACCGGCGCCTACAGGGCACGGGAGGACCACCTCGTCATATGATGTATATATGGTGGATACCCCAAAAGAGAGCGATAATGAGGATCAACAGGCCGCGGCAGAAGATAACCCCGCCGACAAACAACCAAAACGGCGGCGCAGACGCCGCCCTAAGTCCCGCCTCGACAACAACAACGCTCCTCAAGACCCCGCAATACAGCAGGGCACACAAGTGAACGACGAACATGCAGATAAGCAACCGTCCGAACAGGGCGAGTCGATAATCAGTCCAGGCCAGCGAAACGAGCGGTCCGGACGATCTCACGCCGGACACACCGCGGAGGGTAAAACCTTCGAAAAGACTCACGTCAAACTGCAAGAAGCTTGAAGAAGGAAAAGAAGCTCAAAACAGCGGAGGACACACTCGGAATGAGGTGGAGCAAAGTGCTCAAAACCAGCGGATAAATCGGCAATGGCCACCAATCAAAGAGCTACCCGGCGCAAGCTACTACGAGAATTCGACGAGGAGGCCACAGAGCCCCACAACAAAAAATAAAGAGGCTGCTGGTTGGATAGACGGCGGATGATAGGCCAAATTCTGAAAGCGGCGCCGCACATAAACCTACTAATGAACACGGAAAGATAGATGGCCCACCAGTCCATCTACGGGCCAAAGAAGAAGGCCCAGAAGCAAGGCAACACGTCAAGTGTCCAAGATAGTGGCACACCCAAATACTGGCGCCAGACACCCACTATGTTTCACCAATGAGGTCTTTGGACCATGAATTCCCAGCAGGATTTAAATCCATAAACATAGAGGCCTACGATGGAACAACAGACTCTGGAGTGCGGATAGAAGATTATATACTACATATACACATGGCGGAGGAGATGATCTCCATGCCATAAAATACCTACCCTCAAGCTCAAAGGGCCAGCCCGTCATTGGCTTAAAAGCCTCCCGAAAACACTTGTGGGAAGTTGGGAAGAGCTCGAGGGCGCGTTTAGAGCAAATTTTCAAGGGACTTATGTCCGCCCTCACGGATCTGAGATGATCTAAGTCATATAACTCAACAGCCCGGAGAGTCGGTGCATAAATTTCAGAACAGGTTCCTCACCAAAAGAACCAAATAGTCGATTGTCCGGACGCGAAGCCTTAGCAGCTTTTAAACACAATGTCCGAGACGAATGGCTTGCCGACACCTCGGCCAAGAGAAACCGAGGACAATGTCCGCTAACAAGCCTCATGACCCACTTACATGCGGGAGAGGATAGCTGGCTAGCAAGATGCAGCACCAACGACCCAAGTACATCGAGATAAGAGATGGAACGGAAAATCACGGCAGAGAAAAGAGCAAAAGCAGAATAAAGAAAAAAGCCCAAAAAGCACGATCCAACGCCGGATTCAAAAGCTCGCGGCCAAACAACAAAACACCGCCTCTTAAGGACGACAACGATGAGTTGTCCAACTTAAATAAGATTTTGGGTCGGATATGTCAAATCCACAAGACCCTAGAAGGCACGCAAACCACACCCATCGAGATTGTTGGGTTTTCAAACAGTCCGCCGACTAAGCGCCGAACACAAGGGGCTCGGCGCGTCAGCGAAGCGATAAACCCCACCAAGCAGAGCACCGAAAGCAAAAGACTTTCCCACAAGAGGTCAAAGCAAAGAACTCACTTCATGTGATAATACGGAAAAATAGTGCGGCACCTTCTAAAAGAGCCTCGCGCGGTTCAACCCAAAGAGACCATAGAGATTGGACATCAAAACCAATCACTTCGACCACTGGATT
The DNA here is from genome assembly GCA_021437245.1 of Aegilops speltoides. Classification (NCBI taxonomy): domain Eukaryota; kingdom Viridiplantae; phylum Streptophyta; class Magnoliopsida; order Poales; family Poaceae; genus Aegilops; species Aegilops speltoides. The sequence continues at coordinate 104,742,467 of CM038145.1, forward strand.
ATTCGAAGCGTTGAACGCAGGACGGACTGCCTCGATATTGGATCCCATAATTGACGGACTACAATTTACTCGAGTCCTAATGGACGGAGGCAGCGACTTAAACCTGCTGTACTCAAACACAATCCGCAAGTTGGGGATAGACCCTACTAAAATTCGACACAGCCGCACTTTCTTCAAAGGAGTGGCGCGCCAGCCCTTACGCCAAGTGCACAGGCTACCTATTACTAGAAGTTGTGTTCGATCACCGAACAACTTTCGACGCGAAAAACTAATCTTTCATATCGTCCCATTTAGAAGTGGATATCAAGCACTCTTGGGGCGAAAGGCTTTGTCGTTTCAACGCCATACCGCATTCTGCGTCTCTTACACTCAAGATGCCGGTCCACGTGGCATCATTACGATCTTGGTCACTTAAAGACCCGGACACGGATAAACGAGTCCGGCACCCGATGAGGCTAGGGATCCCTAGCCGCACACCCTTCACAAGGGCTGCGGCGCTAAACAACCGCGAGTTCATACAAACCCGCTTTTTACTTATTTATATTTCTTCTTTCACACATACCTTTTCCGCACGAGTTGTTTTCAACTAAAGTTCCTCTCTTTTCAGATGAACAACATGCACACCCGTCGTGATAACGGCACAATGGAACACAGCGCAGACGTGCGGTAGGGACCCGTTATGAGATTCTTTTGATTAAGACCTGCGTAAACCTTTTTACTGTCTCTTGTTGTTATTCTTCCTTGTTTTTTCCTATAACCAACGCTTGGCTTTGACGTTTTAGCATCGGCGCGTCGAGAGGACCATGCCCTTACACGGACACTAGGGGCTTAGGGCATTATTCGCCCATTATTATAAAGACCGAACACCTTAGGGAGTGTTCGTGTCTCGAGATTAGGCATTATATGCATCAGCTCGAATCATGTCTTTGGTCAAATGTTGGGTTTGCCCGGCTCACGTGTTTGCTGCCTTACGTTCCGTATCATCGGCTAACGCGGCACCGGGAGAACTCTGCGATTGTGCCCCGTTAATTTGGCGAGCACCTCGATGAAAGCCAAACCGATCGTCATGATATAGCGAGAGATGATCAACCACTCGATCGACTACCGGAATGTTTAGAATTCCCGCTTTGACGAAGGACCGTTTCGGTCAGGCACACGTGCCCGAACTTCGGAGAAGTGCGGTGCCCCAAGGGCTATATCGTAGCCCCACCCTCGAACTCCAGCTAAGTGAAAGTGATAAAGCATTATAGTCCGGATTGCCTCGTTTGCTATGCTACCACCTCCTTAACAGGACCGAGGCGTCGGATTAAGTGTGAAAACGCTATTTTTGCGAACACCCCGCACCTTGTGCGTGGGGGCTGAAAGTCAAGACTGCAATCTTTCGAGTTATACAAATGTATCGCAAATGGCGCATAGGAGAAATTTTACTACTTGGGGCGCACAAGTATAAAAAGCGATTATAAGCATAATCATCGTTTTACAAGCTAAAGCGTTCATTTGAACGTGACATTTTTTGAGCACTACGACTCTATTACACGAGCGCCACGCATAACTTCCCCGAAATAGTGCTCGGCGGGTAGCCGGCTTTCATCCGAACCTTGGGCGGCAATAGCGGTGGCATCCATCTCGCCCAATGTGTCTTCACACGGCAAGAGCCATCCATGCGCCCTTCGATGCAGGCCGACCGCTTCATCTCCTTGATATGCGGCACCGCTCCAAGAAATTGCTGCAATAAGCCGAAATAGCTCGTCGCCTTGGGCCTCTCTGGCCAGACATGAGCCACGATGTCAGTCATGGCGAGTCCGGACAATCTATTTAACTCAGCCCATTCGGCCAACCGATCGGTCAACGGAAGTGAATGATCCGGACTATGGAATTGAGACCAAAATAGCTCTTCCGTCTTGTGATCATACGCTCGGAAGTGCTCAGCGGCATCACCCGCACTTGCCGCTAAGTCCATATCACGGATCCTCCGGACCCCACAACTGGCCAGCATACTTTTGATCCGTAAACCGGCGACACAGCAGAAAAGGCTTGCCAGCCACAATATCTCCGGCCTGGCGCAACTCCTCCTTCATAGCCCGCATTGCAGAACGGGCATCCTTGGCCTTGGCGGTGGCCTTCCCCAGGTCTTCCCGCTCTGATAAGCGCTCCTTTTCAAGAGCCTCATTGCGGTCGGCAGCGTCTTTTAATCTCACGGCCAATTCGGCCATCTCTTCCTTGCTTAGGCAGTGTGCAGCCTTTTCGGCTTTCAACTCCTCGGCCACCCTCAAGGCAGCCGCGTCACTCCTTCGGGCTTGCTCCTTAGCTTGAGCAAGTTCGGCCCGAAGGCTCTCCACATGCAACGCCCTCGATGCGGCTATATCTCCCACGTGTCGAAGCACGACTTAGAGGCATAACCGCATTGAAAGCAATGTCGCAAGTGAGGTAATCTTCGCACAACCCAAGTAGTACATAGGGGAAAGAGATACATAGTTGGCTTACAATCGCCACTTCACACAATTACATGAATAAAGCATTACATCATACAGATACAATCAAGGTCCGACTACGGAACCAAAATAAAAGAAGAACCCCAAATCGACAAACGGTCCCCGATCGACCCCAAGCCGGGCTCCACTCTTGATCAACTAGAACGAAACAACACAAAGGGCAAGATCTTCATCGAGCTCCTCCTTGAGCTTGATTGCGTAACCTTTCATAACATAGGCACCGCAAACTGGTTTTGGAAGTATCCGGTGAGCCACGAGGACTCAACAATCCCATTACCATGGGTATCAAGACTAGCAAAGCTTAATGGGAAAGGAAGGGGTAAGGTGGTGAGGTTGCGGCAGCGGCTAAGCATATATGGTGGCTAACATACGCAAATAAGAGCGAGAAGAGAACAAGCGGAGCGGTCGTGAAGCTAGCAATGATCAAGAGGTGATCCCGAACACCTACTTACGTCAAACATAACACGAAACCGTGTTCACTTCCGGACTCCGCGAGAAGAGACCATCACGGCTACACACTCGGTTGATGCGTTTTAATTCGGATCAAGTGTCAAGTTGTCTACAACCGACATTAACAAATTCCCATCGCCACATAACCGCGGGCACGGCTCTCGAAAGTTTATACCTGCGGGGTGTCCCAACAGCCCATGACAAGCTCTCGCGATCATCGAAGAATAGACCTTCACCGAGACACTCCGATCGGACTCGGTATCCGGTACATCAAGACATTTCGACAATGGTAAAACAAGACCAGCAAAGCCTCCCGGCGTGCCGACATCCCGATAGTAGCCGCGTAGATCTCGTCTCGAGCCACGACCGGATGAGCGATGCGATAACTAGAACCAGCCCTCAAGTTTCCCCGAGGTGGCGCTGCAAGTGGCTCTAGTTTGGACCAACACTTAGACAAGCATTGGCCCCGGGGGGCTGTAATAAAGATGACCCTCGAGAGAGCGACTCCCAAGGGAAAAAGTAGGTGGTGGTGAGGCAAATGGTAAAAGGCAATGTTGGGCCTTCTTTGGACAAGTTTTATTCAAAGCGAACTGTCGGGGGTCCCATAAATCACCCGACAGCGTTAGGGACGCAAAATCCGGGAACATAACACCGGTATGGCGAAAACTAGGGAGGCAAGTGGAACAAAACACCGGGCATAAGGCCGAGCCTTCCACCCTTTACCAAGTATATAGATGCATTAATAATATAAGAGATATTGTGATATCCCAACATAAACCCTGTCCACCATGGAGAAATCTTCAACTTCACCGCAACTAGCAACGCTATAAGAGGGCTGAGCAAAGCGGTAACATAGCCAAACAACGGTTTGCATAGGAAAGGTGTCAAAGGTTAGAGGTTCATGGCAATTTGGGATGGCTGGACAAGCAGTAAAAGGTAGCGCAGCATAGCGAAAGAACAAGGCAACTAGCATAGCAATGATAGTAGTGAGATCGAGGTAGCGGTCATCTTGCACGAGATCCGCAAGGAAGAAGAACGAGTCCATGAATAAGATGAGCGGATGAAGCCGAACCAAACATAGACGAACGAATCCTCACGAGCATAGCAAGCAGGAACTAACAAGAAGAAGCACACAACATAGGTAAACACACCACACATGAACAAGGCATGATGCACAACAAGCATGATGCATGACCAAGCTACATGAAGCTACTCATGGCAAGAGATGATGCAAACAAGAACAACATATCAAGGCAAGTTTAAATGAGGCCGAAACAACATATAACAATTCCGTAAGTCCTCATATGCAATATTTCGAAATTGGTCCAGAACTGAATAAACATTATGTTGAAGTTGTTAAACAGCAAGTTAAAATGCACCATGATGATCTACACGAAATTCTAGTCAAGTTACATATAAAGTTCATAAGATTCGGAGCTACGGTCTAGAAGATATGAGCAAAACAAGTTAAACATGGCATTGATGCAAAATGCACCCAAACATCAAGCAAACACACCAAAACAAGGATGCAACATGATAATATGAAACTACATGCAAAATCAAGCAAGTTTCATATAGAGCACAATCAAAACGGAGCAACGGTTCAACACCCACACACTATACAAGTTATAGCAACAATCTGTCCAAAATAGCAACTAGGCATATTGCAAGCATCAAAACAACATGCTACAGCACCCCAACATAATAACAAAAGGCATGGGCATGAAGTCCACGTAAAGCATAACAAAACATGAACACTGAGCTATCTCCTGAAACAACTAGAACATGCTCAAAATGACATGGAGATATTGCAAGTAATAACAATTTCAGACTTTAGCAGAAATAACATCAGGTTGCAATGTTTAGAGCTATCAAACAACATGTTACAGGAACTTATCATGGCAAACAAAGGCATGGCATGATTCTACTCAAAGCATATATCAATAGACCCTTACTGACCATGAGCCAAAAAGGCATAGAAAATATGATGGCACCCATGTAAACATGGCAAGTAATATTGCAGATTTGAACATGGCAGGAACAACAATTAGTAGGCATGTTCGTGAGCTCGAACCACTCACTACAGAGCAATACATGGCATGGCAAGGCAACCAACAGTAAGAGGGCATGATTATGAAACTAAGCATGGCAAGAGCAAGGTCATAGCATACACGGATCAACTACAACGACCTCGTGAAAATTGAATCTAATGCAAACAATCTGTCAGGAAACATTTTCAAGCAACTTTGGAGCAAGAAATGAACATGTTCCAGCAGGCTATAATTGCAACCAAGGGCATGATGGATAGAGCAAGACATATATAACAAAACATGTTTATAGAGCATCTCCAGATTATGCATAGAATGATTACTAGAAGCATGTTAACATAGCAACAAAATATTACAGAATCTGTCAGGAAAACAGAAACAGCGACTACCCTACTTTACAAGCTCGATGCACTCAGCACACAATTCACAAAAATACATGGTCAACACCTCTGGAAAGATGGCATGGCCTAGTCCAACATTCATGTCGAGCTCATACTCATAGGATGCACACATAAATCATGGCAAAAATGACAAAAGAGCTCGAGCTGATAAGATTCTGAAACTAACGATCTGAAGCCCTCTTCCAACAGCATCTCGGGCATCAAGATGAGCTCAAATGCAAATGATGCAATGGAATGAAATGAAGTACTCGTCGAGGCGAACAATTTGACATATTACACGCGCAAAACGGAGCTACGGATGCGTAGATGTGATGCGATGAAAATGGCATGAAATTTACGGAAATCTGGACTTAGCAGTTTCGGGGGTCAACCTTAGTGGATTTGCACGGATTTCGGGCGGCGGTTCTCATCGGAGATGTCTGGGATCTCGCGGAGAGGGCGAGGGCGGCGGATCCGCCGCCCGCCCACGGATCCGGCCGGAGGAGGCGCCGCAGCGGGCGGAGGAGGTCGGCGAGAGAAGGCGCAGCGGCCTCAAGCATGGAGCAGGCCGGCGCGGAGGAGGCGGCCTTGCAGGCGCAGCTTCTCCAGCGTCCTGCTTGGCGGCAATGAGCCGCAGAGAGGAAGGCGGGGCCACACTGGCGGGCGCGATGCGGCGGCGGTGTGCAGGCGCAGGCGGGCGCCAGTGTGTGTGCAAGGCGGCGTGACGCGAGGCGGCCAGGCGCGGCGCTGCAGGCAAGGGAGCGGCGGCAGCAAGCATGGCGGCGGCTATGGACGGGCGGCGGCGGCGCCCCCCTGAACTGGCTCAGCGCTGGCCCATGGTGGGCAGGAGTGGCGGCGCGGCGTGAGTGACGTGGCGGCGTGAGTGGAGGAGGGGGGCGGCGGCGCTGACGTGTCGCGCCCCGATTGGCCGGGGCGACGTGGCGGCGGGTGTGGACACGTCCGGGCGGGTCGGACGTGTCCGGCGAGCGCGGGGACGAATTTTAGGGTATGATCTGTGGGAATTCGGGGGAGGGTCTATATATAGAGGTAGAGGGAGCTAGGAGAGTCCAAATGAGGTGCGGTTTTCGGCCACACGATCGTGATCGAACGACCGAGAGCATGGAGAGGAGTTTGGTGGGTTTTGGGCCACTTTGAAAGGGGTGTTGGGCTGCAACAAAAGAGGGCTTTGCGGTTACCCGGTTAACCGTTGGAGTACCAAACGACCTCCAAATGGCACGAAACTTGACAGGCGGTCTACCGGTGCAATACCAAGGCCGCTTGGCAAACCTCGGTCCATTCCGAGAAAGTTTAATACTCGCACAAGAGAAGAGATAAGAAGGGGACGCCGGGGAACATAGGAGTGCCGGATTGCAAAACGGACAATGGGGAAAATGCTCGGATGCATGAAACGAACCTGTATGCAAAATGAAATGCACATGATGACATGATAGAATGCAAATGATGACATGGCAAAGTGCAACACGCAAGCAAAAGACATGGCAACGACGGCGAATAACTGGCGGACACCTGGCGCAACGGATCCGGGGCGTTACAACACTCCACCATTACGAGAGGATCTCGTCCCGAGATCTAGGATGGCACCTGAGCGAAAACGGAAGAGGAAGTGAAAAGGTAAAACAAAGTTGCTTCTTCGACAAACGAGTGAAACCATGAGCCTTGAGATGTTGAGCAAAATGAAAGAAAGAAAACAATGAAGATGAGCAAAGTTGAAAACACTCCGTTAAAAAGAGGAACAAGGGATGATGGATTTAAAATACCTCATTATTGACAACATATGAATCATGAAACATGAAGGAAATTGTCAAGAATGACATAAAACCACCTCAAATGATAAGGTAGAAAGAATTGCACTCCGGATTACCATATGAAGAAAGCTTGAGCTTCTTAGGAAAGAATCTCGATGAAAACTTTGAGAAGGGAATTAAATCCTTGATGAACCATCATGTAGAACCTCCATGAAGAACTCCGGTAAACAAGAGGAATGAAAAGAAAGAGAAATTGAAAACACAAGGTGAATCCTTGCAATGATTTAGATGGATCTTCGCGACGAGATAATGCGGAAAAGTTGGAACTCCGGAAAAGAAAAGAATTGAATCACCTCAAGGAAATAAGAATAAGATTTATTGTATGCTTATCCTTCATCAAATTTAATTGATGACAAGCAACGGATTTGACATACTACTTATTCTCATAGAAAAGGGTTAAGAGGTTTATATCAAAACTTGAGAAGGTCTTCAACGAACCACCGGTAGGATTAGAACAACAAATGAATTGATATGATGAACAAGGAAGAGGGATCTTGAAAGAACCACCGTAAGAATTGAAAATGAACGTAGCAAAGGCACAAATCACCGGGAAGAATTGCAAAATGAATGAAGATACTTGAGGGTATTTAGATACAAATGAACGAATAGATCACGAGCTGATTAGAGAATACTTGAATGACTCACCGGTATGATTTGGAGAACGAGAGCTGAAAGCTTGAATGAAGAATTATGACATGATGGCCTTCGGAGGAAAGAAATGGAAACAACTCATGAAATGCTCCGGATGGGTGAAAAGAATTCTCACAATCGAAAACAATTATGAGAGGATGGCATCAAGCTAGAACCATGAATCTTGAAGAGAATATAGCAAGATTAAAGAGAAACTCTTCTTCGGTCTTCAAATGATGAGAATGACAACGAGAAACACCACCAAGAATTATTGAGACACACCGGAAGAATCAAAAGCGAAGAGGTTGAGCCAACTATGAAAAGAATTTGAAAGATCTTGGAGAAAAGCATTTGACTGATGATAACTCATTCTTACGTCAAACCTGGAGAAGAATTTGGGATAGCTCCGGAATACTTAGAAGAGTCAGGTAAGATCCTGGAAAAAGACCTGTGGGTTAGGGCCCACTCAAAAGAAAACACCGTTGGAAATGATTTAAAAGAGATGTTGCACCGGTTGAATTAAATGACTTGAATGAGATACCAATCTCGAAAGAGCTTGAACGAATGCAGAGTGGAAACACGAATCTTCAAGATATCTTGAGCACTCCGGACTAACAAATAGCGAGAAGTGAAAGATTAAGAGGTGCACCGGTATGAAAAAGCATTTGAAACGAGGAAAGGGATATGATGAATATTAAAAACATGAATTGGATCCACCGGAGAAGAATACGAGAATGAAGAATGATGAACTTGAAACTGTTGAGCATCTTCATGGGAAATCACCGGATAAGAACATTGAAAGAAAAGAATGAAGAGACTTCACATGAATAAATGGACACTTGATAAAAAAAAATCTGAGTCCTTGAATAAAAAGGGTGGGAGGGTGGGAAAACAAAGGCAATTTGGGGAAGATGGAACAAACACCGTTGAGAGGAAATGATAATTGGTCTTGCTGATGGGGAGAATGATGGGATCATCTCGAAGAGAAGCGCACCGGTTGGAAAAGGATTAACATGACAACCTCAATGAACAGAAGGATTGATATTCACATCGGAGTATGAGAACACCATTTAGGAAAGGTATGGATTCAACACTTGACATTGAAGCAACTCGAATACCACAACTCAAAACAAAACAAAGGACTGGCTTGCAGAATAAGCCGGAAAAACATATGATAGAGATTTCGTCCGAAGTTTTCGTGGTGGGGCCTACACGGGCTCAATCGTACAGCACCATCATGTACAAGGCAAGGCACATGACATCTGAAGCGTCCCAGTCGGCATAGCCAAGGACTCTTTAAGACACAACGAGACCACTGTAAAACCAACCGTGAATAGGCGGACCACTAGGCGTCGAACCCCAATTTCATATCATACATCCGTCGGAAAGATATCCTAAGAGCTACTTGAATTCCCACCTATGAAACTCCGAAACTTTACGGTTATGCAATCTGGTGTTGGGGATACAGGGAGCAATATATCTCACCCAAACTAACAATCCCTACATCCATTTGTATCCATCCGTCAACACATAACCAAGAAACCTTGAAATCGTGTACCTCAACCTTGAAAAGCATCCGTTATACGAGTCATGGCAATACTCCCGTACTCACCTCGATCTTTGGGTTAGCGGGGTTATCTCACCAACAACTGCATAAAAGAGATTTTCGATGTCGGCGTACTAAACTCGTGTATTCGAGAATCGCAACGATAAAATTATGGCGACAACACCTCGGAGCTCAACTCCCGGGACACCGCCACAACCCCTAAATGTCGAGGCAACCAAGACAATGTTGTCATCATAAAACCATCGAACGATTCTAAGATACCAGCGTGATCCTAAAAAAAATTAGTGAAATTTGAGAAGAGAAGAGTCAAAACTCTCGTCGGGATACCTCACCGAGAAGGTCGAAGGACTGGGGAGTAAAAAGAATTCCTAAACTCTCCGATATATATAATCCTAAATGACTCAAAACATTTTTCTAGACACAACTCGGCGCTAAAAGCGATCAAGCGGTGGGGCTCCTAAGGTCGGGGAAGGCTCTGATACCAACTTGTAACGCCCTCGATGCGGCTATATCTCCCACGTGTCGAAGCACGACTTAGAGGCATAACCGCATTGAAAGCAATGTCGCAAGTGAGGTAATCTTCACACAACCCAAGTAGTACATAGGGGAAAGAGATACATAGTTGGCTTACAATCGCCACTTCACACAATTACATGAATAAAGCATTACATCATACAGATACAATCAAGGTCCGACTACGGAACCAAAATAAAAGAAGAACCCCAAATGCGACAAACGGTCCCCGATCGACCCCAACTGGGCTCCACTACTGATCAACTAGAACGAAACAACACAAAGGGCAAGATCTTCATCGAGCTCCTCCTTGAGCTTGATTAAATCACCGCTTTCGGTAACATAGGCACCGCAAACTGGTTTTGGAAGTATCCGGTGAGCCACGAGGACTCAAAGAATCCCATTACCATGGGTATCAAGACTAGCAAAGCTTAATGGGAAAGGAAGGGTAAGGTGGTGAGGTTGCAGCAGACTAAGCATATATGGTGGCTAACATACGCAAATAAGAGCGAGAAGAGAACAAGCGGAGCGGTCGTGAAGCTAGCAATGATCAAGAGGTGATCTGAACACCTACTTCGTCAAACATAACACGAAACCGTGTTCACTTCCGGACTCCGCCGAGAAGAGACCATCACGGCTACACACTCGGTTGATGCATTTTAATTCGGATCAAGTGTCAAGTTGTCTACAACCGGACATTAACAAATTCCCATCTGCCACATAACCGCGGGCACGGCTCTCGAAAGTTTATACCTGCAGGGTGTCCCAACAGCCCATGACAAGCTCTCGCGATCATCGAAGGAATAGACCTTCACCCGAGACACTCCGATCAGACTCGGTATCCCGGTACATCAAGACATTTCGACAATGGTAAAACAAGACCAGCAAAGCCTCCCGGCGTGCCGACATCCCGATAGTAGCCGCAGATCTCGTCTCGAGCCACGACCGGATGAGCAAGACGTATAACTAGAACCAGCCCTCAAGTTTCCCGAGGTGGCGCGCAAGTGGCTCTAGTTTGGACCAACACTTAGACAAGCATTGGCCGGGGGCTGTAATAAAGATGACCCTCGAGAGAGCGACTCCCAAGGGAAAAAGTAGGTGGTGGTGAGGCAAATGGTAAAAGGCAATGTTGGGCCTTCTTTGGACAAGTTTTATTCAAAGCGAACTGTCGGGGGTCCCATAAATCACCCGACCGCGTTAGGGACGCAAAATCCGGGAACATAACACCGGTATGACGAAAACTAGGGCGGCAAGAGTGGAACAAAACACCAGGCATAAGGCCGAGCCTTCCACCCTTTACCAAGTATATAGATGCATTAATAATATAAGAGATATTGTGATATCCCAACATAAACCCTGTCCACCATGGAGAAATCTTCAACTTCACCTGCAACTAGCAACGCTATAAGAGGGGCTGAGCAAAGCGGTAACATAGCCAAACAACGGTTTGCATAGGAAAGGTGTCAAAGGTTAGAGGTTCATGGCAATTTGGGATGGCTGGACAAACAGTAAAAGGTAGCGCAGAGATAGCGAAAGAACGAGGCAACTAGCATAGCAATGATAGTAGTGAGATCCAGGTAGCGGTCATCTTGCCCGAGATCCGCAAGGAAGAAGAACGAGTCCATGAAGAAGATGAGCGGATGAAGCCGAACCAAACGTGACAAACGAATCCTCACGAACGCAAAAGCGAGGAACTAACAAGAAGAAGCACACAACATAGGTAAACACACCACACATGAACAAGGCATGATGCACAACAAGCATGATGCATGACCAAGCTACATGAAGCTACTCATGGCAAGAGATGATGCAAACAAGAACAACATATCAAGGCAAGTTTAAATGAGGCCGGAAACAACATATAACAATTCCGGTAAGTCCTCATATGCAATATTTCGAAATTGGTCCAGAACTGAATAAACATTACGTTGAAGTTGTTAAACAGCAAGTTAAAATGCACCATGATGATCTACACGAAATTCTAGTCAAGTTACATATAAAGTTCATAAGATTCGGAGCTACGGTCTAGAAGATATGAGCAAAACAAGTTAAACATGGCATTGATGCAAAATGCACCCAAACATCAAGCAAACACACCAAAACAAGGATGCAACATGATAATATGAAACTACATGCAAAATCAAGCAAGTTTCATATAGAGCACAATCAAAACGGAGCAACGGTTCAACACCCACACACTATACAAGTTATAGCAACAATCTGTCCAAAATAGCAACTAGGCATATTGCAAGCATCAAAACAACATGCTACAACACCCCAACATAATAACAAAAGGCATGGGCATGAAGTCCACGTAAAGCATAACAAAACATGAACACTGAGCTATCTCCTGAAACAACTAGAACATGCTCAAAATGAGATGGAGATATTGCAAGTAATAACAATTTCAGACTTTAGCAGAAATAACATCAGGTTGCAATGTTTAGAGCTATCAAACAACATGTTACAGGAACTTATCATGGCAAACAAAGGCATGGCATGATTCTACTCAAAGCATATATCAATAGACCCTTACTGACCATGAGCCAAAAAGGCATAGAAAATATGATGGCACCCATGTAAACATGGCAAGTAATATTACAGATTTGAACATGGCAGGAACAACAATTAGTAGGCATGTTCGTGAGCTCGAACCACTCACTACAGAGCAATACATGGCATGGAAAGGCAATCAACAGTAAGAGGGCATGATTATGAAACTAAGCATGGCAAGAGCAAGGTCATAGCATACACGGATCAACTACAACGACCTCGTGAAAATTGAATCTAATGCAAACAATCTGTCAGGAAACATTTTCAAGCAACTTTGGAGCAAGAAATGAACATGTTCCAGCAGGCTATAATTGCAACCAAGGGTATGAATGGATAGAGCAAGACATGTATAACAAAACATGTTTATAGAGCATCTCCAGATTATGCATAGAATGATTACTAGAAGCATGTTAACATAGCAACAAAATATTACAGAATCTGTCAGGAAAACATAAACAGCGACTACCCTACTTTACAAGCTCGATGCACTCAGCACACAATTCACAAAAATACATGGTCAACACCTCTGGAAAGATGGCATGGCCTAGTCCAACATTCATGTCGAGCTCATACTCATAGGATGCACACATAAATCATGGCAAAAATGACAAAAGAGCTCGAGCTGATAAGATTCTGAAACTAACGATCTGAAGCCCTCTTCCAACAGCATTTCGGGCATCAAGATGAGCTCAAATGCAAATGATGCAATGGAATGAAATGAAGTACTTGTCGAGACGAACAATTTGACATATTACACGCGCAAAATGGAGCTACGGATGCGTAGATGTGATGCGATGAAAATGGCATGAAATTTACGGAAATCTGGACTTGGCAGTTTCGGGGGTCAACCTTAGTGGATTTGCACGGATTTCGAGGCGGCCGGATTTCTCGCCGGAGATGCACGGGATCTCGCCGGAGAGGGGCGAGGGGCGGCGGATCCGCCGCCCGCCACGGATCCGCCGGAGGAGGCGCCAGCGAGGGCGAGGAGGTCAGCGAGAGAGAGGCGGCGCAGGCTCAGGCGGGTCATGGCAGGGAGGCGCCGGAGGAAGGCGGCCGCGGGCGGCACCTTCTCGCGACCACATGTGCAGGCAATGCCAGGCGGAGGAAGCGGGCTGGCCACGGCGGCGCGCGGGCGGCGGCCAGTGGCCATGGAAAGCGAGTAGTGGCGTGTGTAATGACAGGCGACGCGAGCCGGCAGCGAAGCAGCGGCGAAGCAGCAGCGGCGGCGGCGGGCGGCGGGCGGGCGGCTGGAGCCAGCGGCAGGCCAAGACCTCGGAACTCTGTGAGCCCATGGCCGGCTGGGCGAGGAAGCGGCGCATGGTGGCGTGGCGGCGTGAGTGGAGGAGGGGGGCGGCGGCGTGTGTCGCGCCCGATTGGCCGGGCGACGTGGCGGCGGGTGTGGACACGTCCGGTGGTCGGACGTGTCCGTGAATGCGAGGACGAATTTTAGGGTATGATCTGTGGGAATTCGGGGGAGGGTCTATATATAGAGGTAGAGGGAGCTAGGAGAGTCCAAATGAGGTGCGGTTTTCGGCCACGCGATCGTTATCGAACGACCGAGAGCATGGAGAGGAGTTTGGTGGGTTTTGGGCCACTTTGAAAGGGGTGTTGGGCTGCAACAAAAGAGGGCTTTGCGGTTACCCGGTTAACCGTTGGAGTACCAAACGACCTCCAAATGGCACGAAACTTGACAGGCGGTCTACCGGTGGAATACCAAGGCCGCTTGGCAAACCTCGGTCCATTCCGAGAAAGTTTAATACTCGCACAAGAGAAGAGATAAGAAGGGGACGCCGGGGAACATAGGAGTGCCGGATTGCAAAACGGACAACGGGGAAAATGCTCGGATGCATGAAACGAACCTGTATGCAAAATGAAATGCACATGATGACATGATAGAATGCAAATGATGACATGGCAAAGTGCAACACGCAAGCAAAAGACATGGCAACGACGGCGAATAACTGGCGGACACCTGGCGCAACGGATCCGGGGCGTTACACCACAGCAGCAGCACCGTCTGTATCGCAGCATATAATTTATCAGAGGAGGGCTTTGACCCCCTTAATAAAGCAACTGTGGAGAACTCACTTACCTTGCGACTCGTCAAGTCGCCGGTTGACAAGTGCGATGTCCGCATCCGCCACGTCAAGTTGCCGCATTAACTCGGCAACTCCACTAGTCCGGCTAGCCCTCGGACTATCCGCCACCCGCTTAGGAACGGCGACATTCATTACTTGATTTTGATCCTCGACGCGCTGTCGTTTTCGACAACCTACCGAGTCTCGGGGCTACTATCTATCTGAGCGCACTTTTATGTGCAAACTGTCAAAAAAGTGCGTCATTCTTGCGTACCTCAAATCCCGCCACAAACTTCGTGGCGGCATTACGCGATCCACTCGGCGGACGAAATCCTTCCAATCACCATACGCATCAAAGCACGGTGATCTTCCGAGATGGGCGCCCTCTCAAGCAGATTTTTCGATTCTCGGCGGATACTAGTGGGCGCCGAACTCTCCGCCCCTCGGACTCGAGGATACCCTCCATGACGATACTTGAGGCTCGCTTTGCCCTATCTGACGGCGCAGCGAGACGGAGGCGTTCGCTCTCCATCATCTCGGAAGAAGGTCCCCAAGACGAACTCATCTGAGAAGGCTGCAAATCCGAACTGCAAGATAGAAATTTCGGTTACCCACGGAAGCACAAATGAAGGTATTTTCTCAACTAATGAACTCTCCTTTTCCTACTCACGGCTCGCTGGAGGGCTGATCCTTTAGCGACGATTATGCGTCCGGATTCTTCCGGACGCGGACCCCCGTGAAGATCTCTTTCCCCGTTTAGGGGCTTTGACCTCCGGATCTTCGAAGGCGGTCCTCTTCTCTCCTGAAGGAGGGTTTTGATTCCCCTCTTGAGACGCCTTTGGGCGAAATAATAGCTCCTCTATTTTCCCCATCACTCCCTTCTCGTCGCGACCTCCAACATTCTCGACCAACACGGGCTCCAAAGGCGGTCTCTGGGAGGGGAACCGGACACCTTATCAGCTTCGATCGCGCCACCCACTCCTGTGAAGAGTAATGGGTCGAGGCGAACTCTACGCGATAAACAGAACGTCCGGACTCGAGCTATTTACCCGAGTATTCGGGCGATTGCGGCTTAGGCTGCGTCCTCGGTCAATTCGGACACGCTACTTGCGGTCCGAAGAACAACAGTACATCTCCACGGTGTCGCACCCATGAAGTGTTAGAGAATTGAGGTCCCTTGGGTTGAACTCCCATAGACGGAGAGGGCGGCGTTTGCGAGGCGAAGACGCTGATTAGCATAACTGCATCACCACGACCAGATTGATCTCCCTCGCTGGAGGTCTCGAATCCGCCCCGCAATGAGGGCACGTCTTGGATGGCCCCAATTGAGCCCTTGGTTGACCCACGACATCGATCGGCGTGGAGGTCCCGGCGGAATGAAGGCGGCGGCTTTGCTTGTCGCCTTCTTGGGCGGTGGTATAGAACCACTCCTGCTGCCACAGTCCGAGTTCCTCTTGGAAGGAACCCTCGGGCCACGGGGCATCGGCCCTTCTACTTATGGCCGCCCAGCCGCACTCCGCTTGACGCCCCCCGATCATCTTCGACTCCACATTAAAGGTCTTCACCACAGGCGAAGTGGGGGGTGATGCGGAGGAAGGCTTCCTGAGCGATAATGAATGCGGAGATATGGAGGATGGACTCCGGAGCCAAGTCGTGAAAATCCAGCCCGTAGTAGAACATGAGCCCTCTCACGAAGGGGTCCGTCGGGAAGCCTAAACCCCGACGGAGGTGGGATACGAAGACGACGTACTCACCAGGCTCGGGGGTGGGCACGGCCTGCCCTTGGGCGGGCAACCTGTGCGAAATCTCGCAGGACAGGTATTTGGCCTCACGCAGCTTTAACACGTCCTCCTCCATGACGGAGGAGGGCATCCACCGACCCTGGAGGTCGGAGCCGGACATGGCTGAGAATCCGAAGCGCTCGAATCTGAGGCTCTGGGTGTTGGAACTGGGAGCGAGGAGGAGATTCGATGCAAGACTGAAGAAAAAGAACGAGCCTTGGTCCTCTTATAAAGGGGAAAAATACCAAGAGTCGTCTCCATGACCGTTCGGGATTCACCTTTGATAGAGGAGGCGTGGCGACGGGCACGGTTGGGTTACCCACGCACGTATTGATGAGAATCCCGGAATAAGGGGAACACGATCTCTGCCTCGACAAGACGTGCCAAGGAAACCGCTTCGCTAAACGTGCTGAGGTGGTATAGTAAAGAAAAAACGATTCAAGTAAAAGCCTGGTAGCGGTGTGATGCCATGCCGCATAATACGTTAGCAGATTGGACCTGTGTGCATTTTATTCTCTCTACGGTGGAATGTGGAATTTATTTTGCGAGCGGACACTATCCCGGTGTTCATGATCTTCTCTGGATTATTCAAGGAGGAACCGCCTTGCAATGCCGAACATTATCGCGCGCGGACTTATCGTCATTGAAGCCTGGTTCGGGGCTATTGAGGAGTCTGGACTAGGGGTGTCCGGACAACCGGACTATCATCGTCCACGGACTCCAAGACTACGAAGATACAAGATTGAAGACTCCGTCCGTGTCCGGATGGGACTTTCCTTGGCGTGGAAGGCAAGCTTGGCGTCTGGATATGTAGATCTCCTACCATTGTAACCGACTGTGTAACCCTAGCCTCCTCCGGTGTCTATATAAACCGGAGGGCTTTAGTCCGTAGAGGACAACATACATTACAACAATCATACCATAGGCTAGCTTTAGGGTTTAGCCTCCTTGATCTCGTGGTAGATCCACTCTTGTACTACCCATATCATCAATATTAATCAAGCAGGACGTAGGGTTTTACCTCCATCGAGAGGGCCCGAACTGGGTAAAACATCGTGTTCCTCGTCTCCTGTTACCATCCGCCTAGACTCACAGTTCGGGACCCCCTACCCGAGATCCGCCGATTTTGACACCGACACAAGGCATGATGCTCAACCAAGCATGATGCATGACAAAGGCTACATGAAGCTACTCATGGCAAGAGATGATGCAAACAAGAACAACACATCAAAGCAAGTTTAAATGAGGCCGGAAACAACATATAACAATTCCGGTAAGTCCTCATATGCATATTTCGAAATTGGTCCAGATCTGAACAAACCTTATGTTCAAGTTGTTAAACAGCAAGTTAAATAGCACCAAGAGGATCTACACGAAATTCTAGTCAAGTTACATATAAAGTTCATTAGATTTGGAGCTACGGCCTAGAAGATATGAGCAAAACAAGTTAGGCATGGCATTGATGCAAAATGCACCCAAACATCAAGCAAACACACCAAAACAAGGATGCAACATGATAATATGAAGCTACATACAAATCATGCAAGTTTCATATAGAGCACACTCAAAACGGAGCAACGGTGCACCACATACACTATACAAGTCATAGCAACAATCTGTCCATAACAGCAACTAGGCATCTTACAAGCATCAAAACAATATGCTACAACACCCCAACATAATAACAAAAGGCATGGGCATGAAGTACAGGTAAAGCACAACAAAACATGAACACTGAGCTATCTCCAGAAACAACTAGAACATGCTCAAAAAACATGGAAAGATTGCAAATTATAATAGTTTCAGACTTATCAGGAAATAACATCAGGTTGCAATGTTTAGAGCAAGCAAACGACATGTTACAGGAAGCTATCATGGCAAACAAAGGTATGGAATGAATCTACTAATTGCATAGATCAAAAGTCCCTTACTGACCATGAGCCAAAAAGGCATAGAAAATATGATGGCACCCATGTAAACATGGCAAGTTATATTACAGATTCATACATGGCAGGAACAACAATAAGTAGGCATGTTGGTGAGCTTGAACCACTCACCACAGAGCAATACATGGCATGGCAAGGCAACCACCAGCAAGAAGACATATTTATGAAGCTATACATGGCAAGAGCAAGTTCATAGGATGCATGGATCACTAGCAAACAATCATGGAAACATTGAGCTTCATGTTAACAGGTTGACAGCAACATTATCAAGCAACTTTGGCGAAAGATTACAACAAGCTAAAGCAGGCTATCATTGAAACCAAGGGCATGAATGGATAGGGCAAGACATGTATGTCAAAACATGTTTATAGAACATCTCCAGATTATGCATAGAATGATTAGTAGAAGCATGTTAACATGGCAACAAAATATAACAGAATCTGCCTAGCAAAACGGCAACAGCAAGTACCCTCCTTAACAAGCTCGATGCACTCACTACAAGCATCACAAAAATACATGGTTGGCACCCCTGGAAAGATGGCATGGCATAGATCAAAACACATGTAGACATCAACCTCATAGAATGCACACATCAATCATGGCAAAAATGACAAATGAGCAAGTTATAACAGTTTCAGCAGGTTAACATCAACATGCACTCTTCCAACAACATTTAGGGCACCAAGATGAGCTCAAATGAAAATGACGCAATGGAATGAAATGAAGTACTCGTCGAGGCGAACAATTTGACATATCACACGCACAAAACGGAGCTACGGATGCATAGATACAATGCGATGAACATGGCATGATAATGTGCAAATATACGGGACTTAGTGGAAATTTCGGAGGGGGAAAGTCAACCTCGTTCTAGATCGGGGCACGGACTTCGAAGCTCGCCGGAGACGGGCTGCGCGGTGGCCAGAGAAGACGCCAGAGAGGAGGGAGACGGCCGGGGACGAGCGGATCCGGCCGGGGTCGACGCGGGGGCGCCGGATCTGGTCGGGCGAGGACGGGCGCGCCGAGAGCTGCGGCTCGGCGAGGCGACGAAGGCAAGCGGCGGGAAGACCGGGCCGGGCGCGGCGCAGGAGCACCGCCCGGCGGCGGCGCAGCTGGGCGCAGGGGGGCGCTTGCGGCGGCGCTCGGGAGCTCGGCGGCGGCCGGAGGCGGGAGCCTCGGCGATGGCGGCGGAGGTGGAGCCAGCGGGCGGCGAGGCGATGGCGAGTCTTGGCGCGGCGAGGCGCCGGCGACAGGGCGGCAGCCAGCGCGAGGCGCGCAGACGGCGACGCTGCGGGCGGCGCCGATCTGTGGCCGGGCGGGTTGGCCTCGGGCCCCATGGCGGCGGCGGCGCGGGACGGGCGGCGGTGGCGTGGCGGCGCTGGAGTGGCTCGAAGCGGCGGCGCGATGACGTGTCGGCCTCGGATTGGGCGGCGCGACGTGGTCGGCGGACGTGCCCGGCGCAAGCGGACGCGTCCGGCTGCGGGAGGAAGAGGAAAGGCTAGGGTTAGGGTGGAATTGATCCGCGAATGGAGAGGGGAAGACGTTTTTATAGGTGGAGGGAGCTAGGAGAGTCCAAATGAGGAGCGGTTTTCGGCCACGCGATCGTGATCGAACGAACGAGAGCATGGAGGGGAGTTAGATGGGTTTTGGGCCACTTTGAAAGGGTGTTGGGCTGCACACAAAAGAGGGCTTTGCGGTTCCCTGGTTAACCGTTGGAGTACCAAACGACCTCCAAATGGCACGAAACTTGACAGGCGGTCTACCGGTGCTATACCAAGGCCGCTCGGCAAACCTCGGCCCATTCCGAGAGAGTTTAACACCCACTCACAACAGGAGACAAAAGGGGACGCCGGGGGACATAGGAGTGCCGGATTGCAAAACGGACAACGGGGAAAATGCTCGGATGCATGAGGCGAACATGTATGTAAAATGAGATGCACATGATGACATGAAAAAATGCAACACGCAAGCAAATGACATGGCAACGACGGCGAATAACTGGCAGACACCTGGCGCATCGAATCCGGGGCGTTACATACAGCCACCTGGATCCCATGGACACCACCTGGACAAAAGGAGTTCATGTGTATGGCTGTTGGTCTGCACCACACAGGGAAGAGTGGAGGACTTGCGATGGAGAATGACGAGGAGGGGTGCGCCCCCCAACCGCCGATGTCGCAGACTTTGAGGTCGCTGCCCGCGGGGAAAACAACATGCCGGCCGCCCGTGGGGGAAACCACATGCCCAAGATCCCCGACGCAGCGGACGAGATCGAGGTCCTTTGCGCAGCGAAGGGCAACTTAGAGGAGCGGCAGCTGCAGACCACGCATCTCCCGCACACGCCGACGCGCTAGGAGGCCACGCGCGAAGACTGCAGACCTCACCGCCGCCGACACGTGGCGGGTAGCGATCAAGACGGAAGCGGTGGCGGTGGCGGCGGGACTTCATCTGCTGGATGTGGGCGCCACAGGATGGCGGCGGCGCCGATGGGAACGAGGTCGTCGCACTCCGTCGTAGGGCATCCCATCTTGGTAGGCGGAGCGACCGGCGGTGGCTGCCGCAGCTGCAGCTGGCTTCTTCTTATTGTCGCGTCGGCGCGGCGGAGGCCGCCAGAGCGGCGGCGCCATCGCAGCCGAGGTTGGGCGATGGTGGCGATGGATGGCGATTCAGCGGCCGGCGAAGGCCGCCTGGTGCGGCGGCTGCCACGACAACCATGGCGGCGCGGGGGCGGCGATGGGCGCCGCAACCGAGTGCGGCCCGTAGGACCCGGCCAAGAACAGGTGGATCTCCTGGACCGACTGGGTTAGGTCCCGCAACACCCCGGACACCTCCTCCCAGGTGAGGACGGTGGGGGCGGGCGCGACAGAGGATCCCGGCGCGGGCAGGAGCGGGGTGACGGTCATTGTGGTCGCCGGAGGCGACAAGGTGACCGACAGCGGAAGAGATGGGCTTGGCGGCGGTGAAGACATGATCGAACCGAAGCTAGCTGATACAAAATTGTTATGGCGTTGCTAGAAGGAGGGCGCGAGAGGGCCGGCCGGGGGCCTTTTTGCCCATGGCCGGGCAGGAGGGAAGGGATTTCCTTCTTAATTCTTGCTTGATTAGATTGATACATCTCCTCTCTTTATATAGAGAAGTTTACTTGACTCTCAAGCAAGGCTTACTTGACCCCTAAGCAAACGACCCTTATCTCTAATTAACCCTAAGACTAATGGGCCCATTAGGCCCATTATGTACTCTAACAGATTATAAGTTCAATTTCCATCATTCTCAGCATTTTCAGTAGTCCTCCTCAGTTGGTTCGGGGCTCCAGGATGCCAACACAACCCGTACCAGAAATCCTCTACAATGTACTCCCTCGGTTTCCAAATATAAGTCTTTCTAGAGATTTTAACGAGTGACTACATATGAAACAAAATGAGTGAATCTACACTCTAAAATATGTTTATATACATCCGTATGTTATAATCCATTTAAAATGTTTAAAAAGACTTATATTTAGGAACGGAGGGAGTAGCAGTCATGCATAGAATAATGTTAGTAATATAGAGCACAGAACAAACAAGTTGTACACTGTTACCCATCTGACCAATCATTTTTTAGCAATATAGCAAGCACATAAATTTTTTTTCAAAACGGAGGGTTTGCCCCATCCATTAAATAAGGGAAAATAGAGTTAAGAGTTATACAACACACTCATATACACAGCATGACAATTACTCACGCAAAATTATATGCCCTAGTCTTTTCGCGCCTGTGGTGACCCAAAGCTTGGCCTCCTCCAAGATGGTGCGAAGTAGGATGGGTGGTGGTGCGGATTTGTGTGGAAAACCCGATCATCCCTCTCATTTCAAATGGTCCAAGTGACAAGCATGGTGAGGGAGGCCATAGCATTCCGGTTGGGGCTACGGTTGTCGGTTCTTCTGTCCCACCACTCGTAAACGGATGTGTGAAGGTGCCAGTCGGATGTGTCCAATTGTGTGAGTCCAAGCTTCGCGATGACAGATCTCCAGAGCCTAATAGTGTACCGACATTTGAAGAAAACGTGTGCGCCCGTCTCTTGTTTCCTTTTGCAGAGAGGGCATGAGACACAATTTGGCCAACCACGCTTCTTCAAACGATCCGCGATCCAAATCCTATATTACTCCCTGTGATTTGTCAATGTGAAAAAATCTTGTCAATCTGCATGAAACGGAGGTGCTAGTTCTGTTTAGTTTGATTAATGAATGGCGCTGGACTGTTGTGACTCTGTGGATTACTTTCTGGCCCGTGGGCGTTCTTCTGTTAAGCGAATGCCCAAGTTTGTTCTTGCTGGCAAATGTGATTGTTCAGCTCAGCTATTTGGTGTTTACCCCAACAGTAATTCATGATGATGTATGAGTGCTCTTTCGTAGATTGAATATAAGGTTTAGAATCCTTTTTAGCACTGAAACATCTGCGTATCTTCAGTCATGGCAAGATTCAGAAATGCGATGGTACTATTTCTTTGAAGCAAGTTTTGTAAGCTTCTTCCCCTCCACAAAAAAAAAAAAAAAAGGCATGCAAAACTTCCTGAATGTTTCTGAGAATATGATTGTAAGTTCAATTTGCTCCATTCTCAGCATAAATTGTTCACTAATCCTCCTCAGTTGGTTCGAGGCTCCAGGATGCCAACACAACCCAGACCAGAAATCCTCTACAATGTAGCAGTCATGCATAGGATAATTTTAGCAATATAGAGCACAGAACAAACAAGCTGTACACTGTTACCCATCTGACCAATCATTTTTTAGCAATATAGAAGCACAGAATAATTTTCATCTCAAGACAATATGTAGTCTTTGTTTATTCTGTGTATCATGGTTGTAAATTACAGAGGGAGCCGGTTGAATCAAGTGCAGTGCGTAAATTATCACAACGCAAACCTAACCCTTAAGACAAAGCGTAGTTCTGTTCCTCTGTATTCTGGTATTACACTATTGGCTATTACGACCCTGTTTTCTTCGCTTGAATTATCTTTTTTTTTTGACAGGAACTTGAATTATCTTCTAACCTATATGAATGACCAACACTCACAGCTTTTACCTCAACGTATCCCAGGAAGATGCTGTAGAACTTGGTGCTATGTAACACTTCAAAGAGAGACAATTCCTTGTGCTTTTGTCAACTTTGAAGTGATGTTGAGATCCCTTTTGGCCCTCTTCATAGTGTTTTCACGTGGTTCAGAAAGGCCCTTCTTTGCATTTCTCTACATACATAGCAAAAGCAGGACAACGAAACCAGTAGTTGTTACAACGAAACCACTGTACAACCATATTTCTGTGGAAACTGGAAAGCAATCCTTGCGTCCTAGTGCTATCGGCGCAGGACGCACAAATATTTGCTCATGATGCAAAGGTAGTGCCAATGCAAAAAGTAGCAAATTCAAAATGAGAGAATACAACTCTCAGTTTAGTTATCACCAAGCACTGGAAAGAAGTCTATAACACATCCCAGTACTTTGGCCAAGTAACAACTGTAACATCCTACCAGCTCAAGGTCCATCGTGCAAGCCGATATG
The DNA here is from genome assembly GCA_021437245.1 of Aegilops speltoides. NCBI lineage: Eukaryota > Viridiplantae > Streptophyta > Magnoliopsida > Poales > Poaceae > Aegilops > Aegilops speltoides. Next base: position 104,766,270 of record CM038145.1, read on the forward strand.
ATAAAACAACACAAACAGGAAATCCCCATATACCCTTAATGCTTGCCCTGACAGCAAAACATTCAGCAATCACCATGCTACAGAACTTCAAAGACGAAACACATGAATATCAACAGCAACAAGAACAAACATATTACCAGAATGCAAGCAAAAATTTGATTTCATTGCATAGTACCAGCCGATTCATCATATGTGATGCAGCTAAGATAGCAACCTGACCATTTCGAGTGGCATACTAGCATGCAAATAGAGGATCAACACAGAAAAAAGAAAAAGAAAAGTGCACTCCTTCAATGGCCCCTGGCAGCATAGATCAGGGAGATTGCGGCCACCATGGTGGTGGTGGCGGCATACACCCACGCCCAGATACCACCCTTGTTCTTCTTCTGCGATTCAGCCACTGCGAGCTGCAGCACCTCAGCCTCACTGGTAAGGACTTCGATCTTCCCATTCTTTTCCTTCAATGCAATCCTCAACTCTCCAATCTCACTGTCCATTTTACCATTGCAGTTCTCCAGTGCCTTGATTTTAGACATCAGCTTCCCTGCTTCAGCCTTCTCAGCATCCAGTGCTTTCTGAACTGAATTCTTCTCGCTCTGCAGGCGTGACTGCTTGGTATCAAGTTCATCACATGATGTTTGGAGCTGTGACATGGAAACATGGAGCTCCTCCAACTCAGTCCTCAGCTTAACAGCCTGAGCATCCTTTTCACGTGTCAACCCGTCAGCTGCCTCCTTGTCAGCCTGGATTTCCTCCACCTTCCTCTTGAGGCTCTCCAAATCCTTCACGATTTCAGTCTTCTCAGCATCGAATGCCTTGGAAGCAACCTCCTTTGCCTTCGCCAACACACCCAATTCCATCCTGAGCCTCTCAACCTCTTCTGCAGACATGCTGTATTTCTTCTCTGCTTCAGCAACCTCTGATTGGAGCTTATCACTTTTGCCCTTCAACAAATCAAGCTCCCTCTTCTTTGCCATTACTTCAGCCTCTAATCCCCCTGTCTTAGTCACAGACAATGCGAGCTCTGTTTCCAAAGAGGCCACCCTTGCATCCATCTCAGCCTTCTTGGATCCCAGCACCTTCAGTTCCTCCACCTTCGCCTTCAACTTCCCCTCCATTTCCACCCGGAACGCCTCAGATTCTTTTTTGAATTCCTGGAAGCTTCTCTCTACCTCTGCCTTCTGGCAGGAGACCACCCGAACCGCCTCCTTTGTGTCCTCCAATTGCTTCATGAGTTCGCCATTCTGACTCAACAGCTCGGAATTGTTGCCCTCCAACTCTGCCATCATGGCCGACAGGCTCGCGACCTTGTTGGATATGGACGCCACCTCCGCCTCCTTGACCTGGAGAAGTTTCAGGAACCGTGCCTTCTCCCCAGCGACCGCCTCAAGGCGCGCGCTGGCATCGTCCTTGGCGCCCGCCTCGAGCGCGGCCTTCGATTCCGCGAGCCGGAGGGAGTCCTGGACGGCGGCGAGGCGTGAGCGGAGCGCGGATGCCTCATCGGCCGCGGCGCGGAGGGGCGCGGCGAGGGCGGCTTGCGCGACTGCGCGCTCGGCGGCGTCGAGCGCGTCGCCATCGGCGGAGATCTCCTCGAGGCGCGCCGTGAGCGCCGCCACCTGGCCGCGCCGCTCGACAGCCTCCTTGAGGAGCATGGAGTTGAGCGTCTTGAGCTGCTCCGCTTTCCGGTCCCGTACCGGCGATGAGTCCCGCTTCTCCTCCATCCCCGGCGTCAGCACCGGGGCAGCGTGGTTGCCGTTGCCGTTGGACGCGGCGGCATGGCTGCCGTTGCCATTGTCGTTGGCGGCGGCGGCGGCGTCGTTGCCGCTGGTGGCGGTGGCGGCGGCGGCGGAGGAGGAGGAGGAGGACTTTTTCTTGGCCATGTCTATCCTAGGGTTCGCGTGTGGCTGAAATGAGACGGTTCCCGGTGCGGATTTATGCAGCGGGAGCGTCTCGCTGACCCGTGGGTCCACCTTTTACTGGCCCACATGCCTGCGAGAGAAGTAATGGTGGGTCCGTAGGTGAGAGATGCTGCGAGACGACCGTTGGGTGGGCGAGAGGGTTTGAATGGAAACGAACGGACGGCCTAGATGAGCCGTAGCGCGCAGGCTTATCGCGTGCCGCGGCGCATTGAATCGCAGGCCAGAAAATACGTGTGTGACGCAGAGCGAAGGAATAGCCCGTGCGAGCGAATCTCGGTGCTTGGTTTGCTCTTGTTTGTTTGTTTTTTTCTCCTATAAAAAAACTGGTGCTCTTGTTTTCTCGTCATTGTTGTAAGGCCTTGTACAATAAAAGGTGCTTAGAGAGATGCTTAGAAAAATAAACCGGGTTTTTTCTGGAGCACCGGTGCCAATTTCTACAGGAAAGACGTTTAGTTAAGCGTCTTTCTGTAAAATAAGCACCGGTGTTTAAGAAAAGCCTGGTTTATTTCTTTAAGCACATCACATTGTACAAGGCCTAAGGAGCCTAGTAAGCGTTTTGACAGAATTATTATGGAGTCTGATTTTTTCTTTCTTGAGGCCATTGAGACTATGAATGGAGGAGGATTCTCATCAACAGTAGTTGTTCCATACTTTGAGGATATTTGTATTCAGCTTACTACTCCCTTCATCCGGAAATACTTGTCATCAAAATGGATAAAAGGGGATGCATTAGACGTATTTCAATTTTAGATACATTTTTTTATCCATTTTGGTGACAAGTATTTTCGGACGGAGGGAGTGCTTTCAGTAGAGTTGAATTCTTGTTGTGTAATAGGGACGCTAATTCTGTTGCTCATGGTTTAGCTAGGGACGCTGGTCACAATCACAATGTTTGGGTTGATGGACCTCGAGTGACCGTGAATTCCCTAGTTCTATTATTTTCTTACTTGTGGATTATGTAACAACTACTCCCTCTGTAAAGAAATATAAGAGCGTGAGAGTATTTTTTTTTCATGATATAAAATATTTGATAACAATAAAGTGAGGCATGATGACATTCGCTCGAATCAAAAATAAAAGGAGATATATGTAGAACCGAAAATGATACATCCACGATCTCTACGAAGCAATTACGTAAATTTTCTTATTTATTCTCTCTAGTCAATGGGTACGTGCAATGCACGTTAATTTGGAAGTATATTAAGGGTATGTGAATATTAAGTATGATATTATTTTGTGTGTTATTATGTGATTAATACTATATTTGGCATGAAATTAACTGCACGTTAAACGTGTTGAGTGCTCGACATTGAAGCAATCTAGGTCGTTGGATTGACATGATTTGACGGTCGAGATTAATTGGATCTGCCCCTTTGGGTTAAGAAGCCTAGTAAGCGTTTTGACAGAATTATTATGGAGTCTGTTTTTTTTTCTTGAGGCCATTGAGACTATGAATGGAGGAGGATTCTCATCAACAGTAGTTGTTCCATACTTTGAGGATTTTTGTATTCAGCTTACTACTTTCAGTAGAGTTGATTTTTTGTTGTTTAGTAGGTATGCTAATTCTGTTGCCCATGTCTTAGCTAGGGAGGCTGGTCACAATCACAATGTTTGGGTTGATGGACCTCGAGTGATCGTGAACCCCCTAGTTTTATTATTTTCTTACTTGTGGATTATGTAACAACTACTCCCTCTGTAAAGAAATATAAGAGCGTGAGAGTATTTTTTTTCATGATATAAAATATTTGATAACAATAAAGTGAGGCATGATGACATTCCCTCGAATCAAAAATAAAAGGAGATATATGTAGAACCGAAAATGATACATCCACGAGCTCTACGAAGCAATTACGTAAACTTTCTTATTTATTTTCTCTAATACACACGAGTGTGTGCATTTTATATTAAAGAAAGGAGATGGCACTAGAGCACCTCCACGTTGGTGTTACATTTTACATGGTACCAACTCCACCTCCACAACACACGACAACTACACTCTCACGCTCGCCCACCCCGCCAACTCCCCTAGAAAGGCATTGACCTCTCCTTTGAGAATCCCTGCTTATTTCCACGTTCTACCTTCCCCTTCGCTTCTAGCGATCACCTGTCCTATCGACGGTGCTATCCCATCAAACACAATAGTGTCCCGATTCTTCCACAGCTCCCACATCACTAGTATAACAACTGCTTGCACATTCTTCTTGTTCTATCCTGCTTCGATCTTGTCTTGACACCAATCGGAGAGGGAAGATCCTTTCAGTGGCATCCATGCCGCATGCCCCAAGGCATGGAAGACCGTAACCCACACTTGCCTTGCAAACACACAATCCAACAATACATGATTGATGGTCTCCTCCTCTTGGTCACAGAAAGGGCACGCCTCCATGCATGTGGTCCAGGCCACGCCGAGCAAGTCGATCGGAAGTCCAACATCTATTTAGAAGAGCAAGCCATGTGAAGAAGCAACATTGGAGGGGGGCTCTGCATTTCCAGGTAAATTCCGCCATAGGGACAACTCCCTCCCCCAAAACTTGGCAGCATACGGCGATCTGGTCGAGAAGCCACCACTGGTCTCCCACGCCCAAACGATGGCATCCGACCGCCCATCATCTAGCCTCGCTCTGGATGTCAGTGCCCAAAGGTTCATGAACTCACGTAGGAGATCATGCGTCAACTCAGGTCAAACATCCCTCGCCCACTCGCCTGTGGCTAGCGCCTGTTGCACCGTGCGCGTAGCTCCCAGTCTTGGTCGAACCCTCTTGTAAAGACATGGGGCCACCTCCTACACTCGCCGACCATCCAACCACCCGTCTTCCCAAAACAGAGTGCTCCTACCATCATTGAGGATTGATCTTGCCGCGGCTCTGAAAAGTTGCATTGACTCCTTCGGCACCTCAATCTTGAATTCCGCCAAGGCCTTGATGGGTCAGCTCATTTTAGCCACGACCAACGTGTTGGGAACGTAGTAATTCAATAAAAATCCTACGATCACGCAAGATCTATCTAGGAGATGCATAGCAACGAGATGGGAGAGTGTGTCCATGTACCCTCATAGACCGAAAGCGGAAGCGTTAGTTAACACGGTTGATGTAGTCAAACGTCTTAACGATCCAACCGATCCAAGTACCGAACGTACAACACCTCCATGTTCAGCACACGTTCAGCATGATGATGTCCCTCGAGCTCTTGATCTAGTTGAGGATGAGGGAGAGTTCCGTCAGCACAACGGCATGGTGACGGTGTTGATGATGTTGCCTGCGCAGGGCTTCGCCTAAGCACTACGACGATATGACCGAGGTGTTAAACTGTGGAGGGGGGCACCGCACACGGCTAAGAGAATAACTATTATGCTTTGGGGTGCCCCCCTGCCCCCATATATAAAGGAGGGAGGGAGGAGGCCGGTGGCCTAGGAGGGGAGCGCCTATAGGGGGAGTCCAACTAGGATTCCCAATCCTAGTTGGAGTCCCCTTCCTTTTCCAAGAGGGGGAGAGAGGGAAAGAGGTGGAGGAGAAAGAGGAAAGGGGGGGGGGGCGCCCCCTCCCCTAGTCCAATTCGGTTTGGGCTAGGGGGGCGCCTCCACCTGGCCGTTGCCTCCTCTCTTCCACTAAGGCCCATGAAGGCCCATTAATCCCCCGGGGGGTTCCGGTAACCTGCCGTTACTCCAAAAAATGCCTGAACCTTTTCGAAACCTTTCCGGTGTCCGAACTGAAGGAAATATGCCCTAGAGGCAATAATAAAGTTATTATTTATTTCCTTATTTCATGATAAATGTCTATTATTCATGCTAGAATTGTATTAACCGGAAACATAATACATGTGTGAATATATAGACAAACAGAGTGTCACTAGTATGCCTCTACTTGACTAGCTTGTTAATCAAAGATGGTTATGTTTCCTAACCATGAACAAAGAGTTGTTATTTGATTAATGGGATCAGATCATTAGTTGAATGATCTGATTGACATGACCCATTCCGTTAGCTTAGCACCCGATCGTTTAGTATGTTGTTATTGCTTTCTTCATGACTTATACATGTTCCTATGACTATGAGATTATGCAACTCCGTTTACGGAGGAACACTTTGTGTGCTACCAAACATCAAAAGCGTATCGGGTGATTATAAAGGTGCTCTACAGGTGTCTCCAAAGGTACTTGTTGGGTTGGCGTATTTCGAGATTAGGATTTGTCACTCCGAATGTCGGAGAGGTATCTCTGGGCCCTCTCGATAATGCACATCACCTAAGCCTTGCAAGCATTGCAACTAATGAGTTAGTTGCGAGATGATGTATTACGGAACGAGTAAAGAGACTTGATGGTAACGAGATTGAACTAGGTATTGGATACCGACGATCGAATCTCGGGCAAGTAACATACCGATGACAAAGGGAACAACGTATGTTGTTATGCGGTCTGACCGATAAAGATCTTCGTAGAATATGTAGGAACCAATATGGGCATCCAGGTCCCGCTATTGGTTATTGACCGAGACGTGTCTCGGTCATGTCTACATTGTTCTCGAACCGTAGGGTCCGCACGCTTAAGGTTTCGATGCGATGCTTATATTATGAGTTTATGTATTTTGATGTACCGAAGGTTGTTCGAGTCCGGATATGATCACGGACATGACGAGGAGTCTCGAAATGATTGAAACATAAAGATTGATATATTGGACGGATATATTTGGACAGGAAAGGTTCCGGAGAAGTTTGGAGCTCCGAGGGTTTCTGGAACCCCGGGAGGTATATGGGCCTTATTGGGCCCATGTAGGAGGAAGGAGAAGGAACAAGGGAGGCGCGCCCCATTAATCCGAATTGGGGAGGGGCGCCCCCTTCCTTTCTCCTTCCCCTCTTCCTAATACTACTACTAGTACTATTTCCTACTACTAGTACTCTTTCCTCCCTCCAAATAAGATAAGGAAGGGGAAACCTACTTGAGTAGGTTTCCCCCCCCTATGGCGCGCCCCCTTGGCGCCACCTCCTCCCTCCCTCCTTTATATACGGGGTAGGGGGCACCCTAGAACACACAAGTTGATCCTTGAGATCGTTCCTTAGCCGTGTCAGCGGTGCCCCTCCACGATATTACACCTCGGTCATATTGTAGCGGTGCTTAGGCGAAGCCTGCGACAGAGAACATCAAGATCGTCACCACACCGTCGTCTTGTGGAACTTCCCTCGGAGCCTCTCTTGGATTGGAGATCGAGGAGCGTCATCGAGCTGTCTGCGTGTCAAGAACTTCGGAGGTGCCGAGTAACGGTGCTTGGATCGGTTGGACCGGGAGGACGTCGACTACTTCCTCTACGTTGTGTCAACGCTTCCGCTTCGGTCCACGAGGGCGTGAGACAACACTCTCCCCTCTCGTTGCTATGCATCACCATGATCTTGCGTGTGCGTAGGAATTTTTTGAAATTACTACGTTCCCCAACAATGGCATCCGAGCCTAGGTTTTATGGTTTGATGTTATATGCACGAGTAGAACACAAGTGAGTTGTGGGCGATATAAGTCATCTTGCTTACCAACATGTCATACTTTGGTTCGGCGGTATTGTTGGATGAAGCGGCCGGACCGACATTACGCCGACGCTTACGCGAGACTGGTTTTACCGCCGTGCTTTGCACACAGGTGACTAGCGGGTGTCAGTTTCTCCAACTTTAGTTGAACCGAGTGTGGCTATGCCCGGTTGCGAAGGTTAAAACAGCACCAACTTGACAAACTATCATTGTGGTTTTGATGCGTAGGTGAGATTTGTTCTTGCTTAAGCCCGTAGCAGCCACGTAAAACTTGCAACAACAAAGTAGAGGACGTCTAACTTGTTTTTGCAGGGCATGTTGTGATGTGATATGGCCAAGACATGATGCTATATTTTATTGTATGAGATGATCATGTTTTGTAACCGAAGTTATCGGCAATCGGCGAGAGCCATATGGTTGTCGCTTTATTGTATGAAATGCAAGCATACATAATTGCTTTACTTTATCACTAAGCGGTAGCGATAGTCGTAGAAGCAATAGATGGCGTAAACGACAACGATGCTACGATGGAGATCAAGGTGTCGCGCCGGTGACGATGGTGGTCATGATGGTGCTTCGGAGATGGAGATCACAAGCACAAGAAGATGATGGCCATATCATATCACTTATATTGATTGCATGTGATGTTTATCTTTTATGCATCTTATCTTGCTTTGATTGACGGTAGCATTTTAAGATGATCTCTCACTAAAATTATCAAGTAGTGTTCTCCCTGAGTATGCACCGTTGCCAAAGTTCGTCGTGCCCAGACACCACGTGATGATCGGGTGTGATAAGCTCTACGTCCATCTACAACGGGTGCAAGCCAGTTTTGCACACGCAGAATACTCAGTTATACTTGACGAGCCTAGCATATGCGATATGGCCTCGGAACACGGAGACCGAAAGGTCGGCGTGAATCATATAGTAGATATGATCAACATAAGATGTTCACAATTGAAAACTACTCCATCTCACGTGATGATCGGTTATGGTTTAGTTGATTTGGACCACGTGATCACTTAGATGACTAGAGAGATGTCTGTCTAAGTGGGAGTTCTTAAGTAATATGATTAATTGAACTTAAATTTATCATGAATTAGTCCCGTAGTATTTTGCAAATTATGTTGTAAGATCAATAGCTTGCGTAGTTGCTTTCATATGTTTATTTTGATATGTTCCTAGAGAAAATTGTATTGAAAAATGTTAGTAGCAATGATGCGGATTGGATCCGCTATCCGAGGTTTATCCTCAATCTTGCATGAAGAATTATGTCCTTAATGCACCGCTAGGTGACAGACCTATTGCGAGAGCACATGCGACGTTATGAGCGTTTGGCTAGCTCAATATGATGACTACTTGATAGTTTTGTGCACCATGCTTTATGGCTTAGAATCGGGACTTCAAAGATGTTTTGAACATCATGGACCATATAAGATGTTCCAGAATTGAAGTTAATATCTCAAGCAAATACCGAGTTGAGAGATATGAAGTCCTCAACAAGTTCTATAAGCTAAAAGATGGAGGAGAATCGCTCAACTAGTGAGCATGTGCTCAGATTGTCCGGGTACTTCAATTGCTTGAATCAAGTGGGAGTTAATCTTCCGGATAAGATAGTGATTGATGAATTTCTCTAGTCACCATCACCAAGTTAGTAGAACTTCGTGATGAACTATAGTATGCAAGGGATGATGAAAATGATTCCCGAGTTTTTCATGATGATGAAATCGTTGAAGGTAGAAATCAAGAAAGAACACCAAGTGTTGATGGTTAACAAGACCACTAGTTTCAAGAAAAGGGCAAAGGGATAGAAGGGAACTTCAAGAAGAACGACAAGCAAGTTGCTGCTCAAGTGAAGAAGCCATGAATAATCTCATAGTCTGAGGAACATGTATAAGTCATGAAGAAAGCAGTAGCAATGAAACTATAACGATCAAAATGCTAAGCTAATGGATGGGTCTTGTCCATCACATCATTCTCCTAATGATGTGATCCCGTTCATCAAATGACAACACATGCCTATGGTTAGGAAACATAACCATCTTTGATTAGCGAGCTAATCAAGTAGAGGCATACTAGGGACACTCTGTTTTGTCTATGTATTCACACATGTACTAAGTTTCCGGTTAATACAATTCTAGCATGAATAATAAACATTTATCATGATATAAGGAAATATAAATAACAACTTTATTATTGCCTCTAGGGCATATTTCCTTCAGTCTCCCACTTGCACTAGAGTCAATAATCTAGATTACATAGTAATGATTCTAACACCCATGGAGTCTTGGTGCTGATCATGTTTTGCTCGTGGAAGAGGCTTAGTCAATGGGTCTGCAACATTTAGATCCGTATGTATTTTGCAAATATCTATGTCTCCCTCCGCAACTTGATGTCGGACGGAATTGAAGCGTCTCTTGATGTGTTTGGTTCTCTTGTGAAATCTGGATTCCTTTGCCAAGGAAATTGCACCAGTATTGTCACGAAATATTTTCATTGGACCCGATGCACTAGGTATAACACCTAGATCGGATATGAACTCCTTCATCCAGACTCCTTCATTTGCTACTTCCGAAGCAGCTATGTACTCCACTTCACACATAGATCCCGCCACGACGCTCTGCTTGGAACTGCACCAACTGACAGCTCCACCATTCAATATAAATACATATACGGATTGCGACTTAGAGTTATCCGGATCAGTGTCAAAGCTTGCATCGACGCAACCATTTACGACGAGCTCTTTGTCACCTCCATAAACGAGAAACATATCCTTAGTCCTTTTTAGGTATTTCAGGATGTTCTTGACCGCTGTCCAGTGCTCCACTCCTGGATTACTTTGGTACGTCTCTGCTATACTTATAGCAAGGCACACATCAGGTCTGGTACACAACATTGCATACATGATAGAACCTATGGCTGAAGCATAGGGAATGACTTTCATTTTCTCTCTATCTTCTACAGTGGTCGGGCATTGAGTCTGACTCAACTTCACACCTTGTAACACGTGCAAGAACCCTTTCTTTGGTGATCCATTTTGAACTTCTTCAAAACTTTATCAAGGTATGTGCTTTGTGAAAGTCCAATTAAGCGTCTTGATCTATCTCTATAGATCTTGATGCCCAATATGTAAGTAGCTTCACCGAGCCTTTCATTGAAAAACTCTTATTCAAGTACCCTTTTATGCTATCCAGAAATTCTGTATCATTTCCAATCAACAATATGTCATCCACATATAATATTAAAAATGCTACAGAGCTCCCACTCACTTTCTTGTAGATACATGCTTCTCCAAAAGTCTGTATAAAACCATATGCTTTGGTCACACTATCAAAGCATTTATTCCAACTCCAACAGGCTTGCACTAGTCCATAAATGGATCGCTGGAGCTTGCACACTTTATTAGCACCCTTTGGAACGACAAAACCTTCTGGTTGTATCATATATAATTCTTCCTCAAGAAATCCATTAAGGAATGCAGTTTTGACATCCATCTGCCAAATTTCATAATCATAAAATGCGGCAATTGCTAACATGATTCGGACAGACTTAAGCATCGCTACGGGTGAGAAAGTCTCATTGTAGTCAACTCCTTGAACTCGTGGAAAACCTTTTGCAACAAGTCGAGCTTTGTAAACAGTAACATTACCGTCAGCATCAGTCTTCTTCTTGAAGATCCATTTATTCTCTATGGCTTGCCGATCATCGGGCAAGTCCATTAAAGTCCATACTTTGTTCTCATACATGGATCCCATCTCAGATTTCATGGCCAAGCCATTTCGCGGAATCTGTCCTCATCATTGCTTCCTCATAGTTCGTAGGTTCATCATGGTCTAGTAACATGACTTCCAGAACAGGATTACCATACCACTCTGGTGCGGACCGTACTCTGGAAGACCTACGAGGTTCGGTAGTAACTTGATCTGAAGTTTCATGATCATCATCATTAGCTTCCTCACTAATTGGTGTAGGAATCACTGGAACTGATTTCTGTGATGAACTACTTTCCAATTCGGGAGAAGGTACAATTACCTCATCAAGTTCTACTTTCCTCCCACTCACTTCTTTCGAGAGAAACTCCTTCTCTAGAAAGGATCCATTCTTAGCAATGAATATCTTGCCTTCAGATCTGTGATAGAAGGTGTACCCAACAGTTCCCTTTGGGTATCCTATGAAGACACATTTCTCCGATTTAGGTTCGAGCTTATCAGGTTGAAGCTTTTTCACATAAGCATCGCAGCCCCAAACTTTAAGAAACGACAACTTTGGTTTCTTGCCAATCCACAGTTCATAAGGCGTCGTCTCAATGGATTTTGATGGTGCCATATTTAAAGTGAATGCACCCGTCTCTACAGCATAACCCCAAAGCGATAGCGGTAAATCAATAAGAGACATCATAGATCGCACCATATCCAATAAAGTACGGTTACGACGTTCGGACACACCATTACGCTGTGGTGTTCCAAGTGGCGTGAGTTGCTAAACTATTCCACATTGTTTCAAATGAGGACCAAACTCGTAACTCAAATATCCGCCTCCATGATCAGATCGTAGAAACTTTATTTTCTTGTTACGATGATTTTCCACTTCACTCTAAAATTCTTTGAACTTTTCAAACGTTTCAGACTTATGCTTTATTAAGTAGATATACCCATATCTGCTCAAATCATCTGTGAAGGTAAGAAAATAACGATACCCGCCAAGAGCCTCAACACTCGTTGGACCGCATACATCAGTATGTACTATTTCCAATAAGTGAGTAGCTCGTTCCATTGTTCCGGAGAACGGAGTTTTAGTCATCTTGCCCATGAGACATGGTTCGCAAGCACTAAGTGATTCATAATCAAGTGATTCCAAAAGCCCATCAGCATGGAGTTTCTTCATGCGCTTTACCCCAATATGACCTAAACGGCAGCGCCACAAATAAGTTGCACTATCATTATCAACTTTGCATCTTTTGGCTTCAATACTATGAACATGTGTATCTCCACGATCAAGATTCAACAAAAATAGACTACTCAACAAGGGTGCATGACCATAAAAGATATTACTCATATAAATAGAACAACCATTATTCTCTGATTTAAATGAATAACCGTCTCGCATCAAACAAGATCCAGATATAATGTTCATGCTCAACGCTCGCACCAAATAACAATTATTCAGGTCTAATACTAATCCCGAAGGTAGATGTAGAGGTAGCATGCCGACGGTGATCACATCAACCTTGGAACCATTTCCGACGCGCATCGTCACCTCGTCCTTAGCCAATCTTCGTTTAATCCGTAGTCCCTGTTTCGAGTTGCAAATATGAGCAACAGAACCAGTATCAAATACCAGGCGCTACTTCGAGCATTAGTAAGGTACACATCAATAACATGTATATGAAATATACCTTTCAATTTGCCATCCTTCTTATCCGCCAAATACTTGGGGCAGTTTCGCTTCTAGTGACCAGTACCTTTGTAGTAGAAGCACTCAGCTTCAGGCTTAGGTCCAGACTTGGGCTTCTTCCCGGGAGTAGCAACTTGCTTGCTATTCTTCTTGAAGTTCCCCTTATTCCCTTTACCATTTTTCTTGAAACTAGTGGTCTTGTTGACCATCAACACTTGATGCTCCTTCTTGATTTCTACCTCCGCAACCTTTAGCATTGCGAAGAGCTCGGGAATCATTTTCGTCATCCCTTGCATATTATAGTTCATCACGAAGCCTTTATAGCTTTGTGGCAGTGATTGAAGAACTCTGTTAATGACACTATCATCAGGAAGATTAACTCCCAGCTGATTCAAGTGGTTATGGTACCCAGACATTCTGAGTATGTGTTCACTGACAGAACTATTATCCTCCATTTTGCAGCTATAGAACTTGTTGGAGACTTCATATCTATCAACTCGGGCATTTACTTGAAATATTAACTTCAACTCTTGAAACATCTCATATGCTCCATGACATTCAAAACGTCTTTGAAGTCTCAATTCTAAGCCGTAAAGCATGGCACACTGAACTATTGAGTAGTCATCAGCTTTGCTTTGCCAGACGTTCATAACGTTCGCAGTTGCATCTGCAGCAGGCCTTGGACCTAGCGGTACTTCCAAGACGTAATTCTTCTGTGCAGCAATGAGGATAATCCTCAAGTTATGGACCCAGTCCGTGTAATTGCTACCATCATCTTTGAACTCAGCTTTCTCTAGGAACGCATTAAAATTCAATGGAATGGTAGCACGGGCCATTGATCTACAACAACATAGACATGCAAAAACTATCAGGACTAAGTTCATGATAAATTAAAGTTCAATTAATCATATTACTTAAGAAATCCCACTTAGATAGACGTCCCTCTAGTCATCTAAATGATCATGTGATCCAAATCAACTAAACCATGTCCGATCATCACGTGATATGGAGTAGTTTTAAATGGTGAACATCACTATGTTGATCATATCTACTATATGATTCACGTTCGACCTTTCGGTCTCAGTGTTCCAAGGCCATATCTGCATATGCTATGCTCGTCAAGTTTAACCCGAGTATTCTGCACGTGCAAAACTGGCTTGCACCCGCCGTATGTGAACGTAGAGCTTATCACACCCGATCATCACATGGTGTCTCGGCACGACGAACTATAGCAACGGTGCATACTCAGGGAGAACACTTATACCTTGAAATTTAGTAAGGAATCATCTTATAATGCTATCATCTTATAATGCTACTGCTGTACTAAGCAAATAAGATGCATAAAAAGATAAACATCACATGCAATAAAATATGTGACATGATATGACCATCATCTTGTGCTCATGATCTCCATCACCGAAGCATCGTCATGATTTCCATCATCACCGGCTTGACACATTGATCTCCATCGTAGTATCATTGTCGTCTCGCCAACCATTGCTACTACGACTATCGCTACCGCTTAGTGATAAAGTAAAGCAATTACATGGCGATTGCATTTCATACGATAAAGCGACAACCATATGGCTCCTGCCAGTTGCTGATAACTCTGTTACAAAACATGATCATCTCATACAACAATTTATATCACATCATGCCTTGACCATATCACATCACAACAAGCCCTACAAAAACAAGTTTGACGTCCTCTACTTTGTTGTTGCAAGTTTTACGTGGCGGCTATGGGCTTCTAGCAAGAACCGTTCTTACCTACGCATCAAAACCACGACGATTTTTCATCAAGTGTGCTGTTTTAACCTTCAACAAGGACCGGCCGTAGTCAAACTTGATTCAACTAAAATTGGAGAAACAGACACCCACCAGCCACCTATGTGTAAAGCACGTCGGTAGAACCAGTATCATGAACGCGGTCATGTAATGTCGGTCTGGGCCGCTTCATCGAACAATACCGCCGAATCAAAGTAAGACGTTGGTGGTAAGCAGTATGACTATTATCACCCATAACTCATTGTGTCCTACTCGTGCATATATCATCTACACATAGACCTGGCTCGGATGCCACTGTTGGGGAATGTAGTAATTCAAAAAATTTCCTACGATCTCATCCGGGACTCCGAACAAACTTCGGTCATCAAAAACAGATAACTCATAATACAAATCGTCATCGAACATTAAGTGTGCGGACCCTACGGGTTCAAGAACTATGTAGACATGATCGAGACACATCTCCGATCAATAAGCAATAGTGGAACCTGCATGCTCATATTGGATCCTACATATTCTACGAAGATCTTTATCGGTCAAACCGCATAACAACATACGTTGTTCCCTTTGTCATCGCTATGTTACTTACCCGAGATTCGATCGTCGGTATCATCATACCTAGTTCAATCTCGTTACTGGCAAGTCTCTTTACTCGTTCCGTAATGCTTCATCCCGCAACTAACTCATTAATCACATTGCTTGCAAGGCTTATAGTGATGATCATTACCGAGAGGGCCTAGAGATACGTCTCTGATTCACGGAGTGACAAATCCTAATCTCGATCTATGCCAACCCAACAAACACCTTTGGAGATACCTGTAGATCATCTTTATAATGACCCAGTTACGTTGTGACATTTGATATCACACAAGGTGTTCCTCCGGTATTCGGGAGTTGCATAGTCTCATAGTCTGAGGAACATGTATAAGTCATGAAGAAAGCAGTAGCAATGAAACTGTAACGATCATAATGCTAAGCTAACGGATGGGTCTTGTCCATCACATCATTCTCCTAATGATGTGATCCCGTTCATCAAATGACAACCCATGTCTATGGTTAGGAAACATAACCATCTTTGGTTAACGAGCTAGTCAAGTAGAGGCATACTAGGGACACTCTGTTTTGTCTATGTATTCACACGTGTACTAAGATTCCGGTTATTACAATTCTAGCATGAATAATAAACATTTATCATGATATAAGGAAATATAAACAACAACTTTATTATTGCCTCTAGGGCATATTTCCTTCACAACGTGCTTGCATTGCAACATTGAGCCACTTCAGGTTCAGCAAACCAAGGCCCCCTGCCCATTTGGGTGCATAAATGGCATCCCATGCCACGACGCACTTGCCTCGAGCCGCCCGGTCCTTCGTGCACCAAAAAAAACTATGACATATCTTGTTCATTGCCGAAATCGTCTTCTACGGGATGTCGAGCACCATCATTGCGTGCTGTGGGATTGCACAAAGCCCATATTGCATAAGCAAGAGCATTCCACTCTTGGGCATCAATGCAGCCTTCCACTTTGGCAATGCCCTAGCCAATTGATCAACAAGGCTTGCTAGTCGTGTTGCGGACTGCTTGTGGATAGATAACTATAGCCCTAAGTATTTGCACGTGAAGGATCCACTCGGGCACCCTAATGAAACTTGAAATATCTCCATGATTTCCACCAGACAACGAATAGGGTATGAGGCGCTTTTAGCGAGATTGACATGAAGTCGAGATGCCTCACCAAACAACTTGAAAAGTGCTTGATGATCTATGGTAGTCCTTTTGATAAGTAAGAGTGTCGAACCCAACGAGGAGCAGAAGGAAATGACAAGCGGTTTTCAGCAAGGTATTCTCTGCAAGCACTGAAATTATCGATAACACATAGTTTTGGATAAGATAATTCGTAACGGGTAAGAAGTAACAAGTGTAACAAAGGTGCAGCAAGGTGGCCCAATCCTTTTTTAAAGCAAAGGACAAGCCTGGATGAACTCGTATATAAAGCAAAGTACTCCCTAGGACACATGGGAATTACTGTCAAGCTAGTTTTCATCATGCTCATATGATTCACGTTCGTTACTTTGATAATTTGATATGTGGGTGGACCGGTGCTTGGGTGATGTCCTTACTTGGAAAAACCTCCCACTTATGATTAACCACTCTCGCAAGCATCCGCAACTATGAAAGAAGAATTAAGATAAATCTAACCATAGCATGAAACTATGGATCCAAATCAGCCCCTTACGAAGCAATGCATAAACTAGGGTTTAAGCTTCTGTCACTCTAGCAACCCATCATCTACTTATTACATCCCAATGCCTTCCCTAGGACCAAACAATGGTGAAGTGTCATGTAGTCGACGTTCACATAACACCACTATAGGAAAGACAACATACATCTCATCAAAATATCGAACAGATACCAAATTCACACGATTACTTATAACAAGACTTCTCCCATGTCCTCAGGAATAAACGTAACTACTCACAAAGCATATTCATGTTCATAATCAGAGGAGTAATAATTATCTTTAAGGATCTGAACATATGATCTTCCACCGAATAAACCAACTAGCATCAACTACAAGGAGTAATCAACACTACTAGCAACCCACATGTACCAATCTGAGGTTTTGAGACAAAGATCGGATACAAGAGATGAACTAGGGTTTGAGAGGAGATGGTGCTGGTGAAGATGTTGATGGATATTGACCCCCTCTCGATGAGAGGATCGTTGGTAATGACGATGGCTTTGATTTCCCTCTCCGGGAGGGAAATTTCCCTAGCAGAACAGCTCCGCCGGAGCCCTAGATTGCTTCTGCTCAGGTTCCGGCTCGAGACGGCGGCGCTTCATCCCGAAAGCTCTCTTCTGATTCTTTCCAGGTCAAAACCCTTCATATAGCAGAAGATGGACACCGGAGGCCTGCCAGGGGGCCCATAAGCCACAGAGGCGTGCCCAGGGGGTAGGGCGCCCCCAGGCTTGTGGCCTCCTGGTGGGTCCCCTCTGGTATTTTCTTCGCCCAATATTTTTTATATATTCCAAAATAATTCTTTGTAAATTTTCAGGACTTTTGGAGTTGTGCAGAATAGGTCTCTCTGATTTGCTCCTTTTCTAGTCCAGAATTCCAGCTGCCGGTATTCTCCCTCTTCATGTAAACCTTGTAAAATAAGAGAGAAAAGGCATAAGTATTATAACAAAATAGGTAATAATAGCCCATAATGCAATAAATATCAATACAAAAGCATGATGCAAAATGGACGTATCAACCCCCCAAAGCTTAGACCTTGCTTGTTGTCAAGCGAAAGCCAAAATCGATAATCATGTCCACATGTTTAGAGATAGAGGTGTCGATAAAATAAAATACGGACATGAATGCTTCATGATTATCTTTTAGAACAACAACATATTGTTATATAACTTCTCATGCTAAAGTAACAATTCATTTACAAGGTAAAGTATGAAACAAGAACTTTATTGGAAACTAACAAACTATGATCTCACTCACTGAAGCAATTGCAATTTATCATAAAGTAAGAAAGAGTCAATATAAGAGCTTTACAACAAGTTCACATACTCAACTATCATTTAGTCTTTCACAATTGCTAATACTCACGCGATACTTATGAGGTCAAAGTTTCAATTGACACAGAGAAAGATATGGGCTTATGGTTTCACCTCCCAACCTTTTACCTCAAGGGTAATGTCAACAATAATAGCTTATGAATATCTACATCCAATTGGATATATATATTTGGATCTCCCCCCAACATAAAGTGCTTGCCAAAAAAGAAAAAGTGTAAAAAGGAATAGGTGAAGATCACCATGACTCTTATATAGAAGTAGAAAGTAAAAGGTAAAAGATAGGCCCTTCGCAGAGGGAAGCAGAGGTTGTCATGCGCTTTTATGGTTGGATGCACAAAATCTTAATGCAATAGAACGTCACTTTATATTGCCGCTTGTGATAAAGAACTTTATTATGAAGTTCATCGCTTTTATTTCTTCCATATCACAAGTTCATATAAAGCTTATTCTCTTCACACTAATAGATCATACATATTTAGAGAGCAATTTTTATTGCTTGCATCAATGACAACTTACCTGAAGGATCTTACTCAATGCATAGATAGCTATGGTGGACTCTCATGGCAGTACTGAGTTGAGGGATATTTGGATGCACAAGTAGTATCTCTACTTGGTGAAAAAGATTTGGCTAGCAAGGGGTGAGAAGCAAGCTCGACGTGTTGGAGGATCCATAATAATATAACTTCTATTCGGATATAAAAAAACATAACCCATTACATTGTCTTCCTTGTTCAACACCAACCTTTTAGCATATAATATTTTAATGAGTGCTCACAATCACAAAAGATGTCCAAGATAGTATATTTATATGTGAGACCTCTCTAACGCCCGGATAATTAAGTTACAGTAAACCCCTATTAATGGTGCCATGTCATCATATTACTGTTGCTAATCCTCGCTTGATCCAAATCACAATTCAAATTCAAAACTGGGTTTGAAGTCAAAATTCAAAATTTAAATTAAAGTCAAACAAATACAGTTTTCAAATGTCAAAGTGTGGAAAGTATTCCATAGCTAATTATGGTGGTGAACCAACATGTTTATAAAGTGGTTTGATGCCCTTAAACAATTAAAACAGTAACTCAAACGTTAATTCAATGCCTTTTTACAAATATTAAATTATTAAACTATTTTATTTTGTACCTAAGATAATTATGGCAGTGGCATGATTACTAATGTTAATTTAGGGTCTAGATATATGCTTTATAAAACTAAAAATGAAAAGAAAATAAAAAGAAAAAGAAACAACAAGAGATAAATAAAATAAAATAAGGAAAGCCCCCTAGGCCTTGGCCACCCCGCCGGCCCGGCTGGCCAACAATCGACCCAGCCGGCCTGCCCCATTGCCCCTGGCCTTTAGGTCAAACCCCCGCGACCCCCCAACTAACCTCCACCCGCGCTCTCTCTCCCCCTCTCCTAATCCGATCTGGATCGGGATCGACCCCACTGCACCCCGGCGCGACCCTAGCCGCACCGCCCGACGCCATTGTCCCGCACCGCCTCTCCATCGCCGGTGCCTTCGGACCTCGCCGCGCCCCATGGTCGTCGTCCACCCCACTAGCGCAAGGCCACGGTGCCCCCCATCGGCGGATCGTCGCCGCTCCTCCGCGTCGGCCAACGCCATGACCACCGGGTCGACCCGTGCTACGACTTGAGCTTGCGTTAGTTTTCCTTGAAGAGGAAAGGGTGATGCAGCAATAGTAGCGTAAGTATTTCCCTCAGTTTTTGAGAACTAAGGTATCAATCCAGTAGGAGGCTCCTCAAAAGTCCCACGCACCTACACAAACAAACAAAGAACTCACAACCAACACAATAAAGGGGTTGTCAATCCCTTCACGGCCACTTGCGAAAGTGAGATCTGATAGAGATAGTATGATAGGATAAATATATTTTTGGTATTTTATAATATAGATTGGAAAAGTAAAGATGCAAATAAAAGTAGATTGAAAGCTTATATGATAAAAGATAGACCCGGGGGCCATAGGTTTCATTAGTGGCTTCTCTCAAGATAGCATAAGTATTACGGTGGGTGAACAAATTACTGTCGAGCAATTGATAGAAAAGTGAATAATTATGAGATTATCTAGGCATGATCATGTATATAGGCATCACGTCCGCGACAAGTAGACCGACTCCTGCCGACATCTACTACTATTACTCCACATATCGACCACTATCCAGCATGCATCTAGAGTATTAAGTTCATAAGAACAGAGTAACGCATTAAGAAAGATGACATGATGTAGAGGGATAAACTCAAGCAATATGATATAAACCCCATCTTTTTATCCTCGATGGCAACAATAGAATACGTGCCTTGCAACCCCTGCTGTCACTGGGTAAGGACACCGCAAGATTGAACCCAAAGCTAAGCACTTCTCCCATTGCAAGAAAGATCAATCTAGTAGGCCAAACCAAGCTGATAATTCGAAGAGACTTGCAAAGATAACTCAATCATACATAACAGAATTCAGAAGAGATTCAAATATTTCTCAAAGATAAACTTGATCATAAAGCCACAATTCATTGGATCTCGACAAACACACCGCAAAAAGAGTTACATCGAATAGATCTCCACAAGAGAGGGGGAGAACATGGTATTGAGATCCAAAAAGGGAGAAGAAGCCATCTAGCTAATAACTATGGACCCGAAGGTCTGTGGTAAACTACTCACAACTCATCGGAGGGGCTATGGTGTTGATGTAGAAGCCCTCCATGGTCGATTCCCCCTCCGGCGGAGCACCCGTGAAGGCTCCAAGATGGGATCTCGCGGATACAGAAGGTTACGGCAGTGGAAATTGTTTTTTGTTGGCTCCCTGGATGTTTTTGAGGTACGTGGGTATATATAGGAGGAAGAAGTAGGCCGGTGGCCGCCCGAGAGGCCCACGAGACAGGGGGGCGCGCCCTCCACCCTCGTGGCCGCCTCGGCTGCTTCTTGGCTTGCACTCCAAGTCCTCTGGATCACGTTCGTTCCAAAAATCACGCTCCCAAAGGTTTCATTCCGTTTGGACTCCGTTTGATATTCCTTTTCTTCGAAATACTGAAATAGGAAAAAAACAGCAATACGGGCCGGGCCTCCGGTTAGTAGGTTAGTCACAAAAATGATATAAATGTGTAAAATAAAGCCCATAAACATCCAAAAGGGGTAATATAATAGCATGGAACAATAAAAAATTATAGATATGTTGGAGACGTATCAAGCATCCCCAAGCTTAATTCCTGCTCGTCCTCGAGTACGTAAATGATAAAAACAGAATTTTGATGTGGAATGCTACCGAGCATAATTCTCAATGTAATTTTCTTTACTGTGGCATGAATGTTCAGATCCAAATGATTCAAAATAAAAGTTCATATTGACAAAAGAAATAGTAATACTTCAAGCATACTAATAAAAGCAATCATGTCTTCTCAAAATAACATGGCTAAAGAAAGTTCATCCCTACAAAATCATATAGTTAGGCTATGCTTCATTTTCGTCACACAAAATGTTCCCAAATTCTACACCCCCGATGACAAGCCAAGCAATTGTTTCGTACTTAAATAATCTCAAACTTTTTCAACTTTCACGCAATACATAAGTGTGAGCCATGGATATAGCACTATGGGTGGAATAGAATATGATGATGGGGATTGTGTGGAGAAGATAAAAAAGGAGAAAGTCTCACATTGACGAGGATAATCAACGGGCTATGGAGATGCCCATTAATTGATGTCAACATGAGGAGTAGGGATTGCCATGCAACGGATGCACTAGAGCTATAAATGAATGAAAGCTCAACAAAAGAAAACTAGTGGGTGTGCATCCAACTTGCTTGCTCACGAAGACCTAGGGCATTTGAAGAACCCATCGTAGGAGTATACAAGCCAAGTTCTATAATGAAAAATTCCCACTAGTATATGAAAGTGACAACATATGAGATTCACTATATGAAGAACATGGTGCTACTTTGAAGCACAATATATGAGACTCGCTATATGAAGGACATGGTGCTACTTTGAAGCACAAGTGTGGAAAAAGAGATAGTGACATTGCCCCTTTTTATTTATTTTATTTTCTTCTTCTTCTTTTTTCTTTTGTTCTTTTTTTTCTTTGGACTTTTTCTTTTTCTTTTTGGCCTTTCTTTTTTTTCTTTTTTTGGGACAATGCTCTAATAATGATGATCATTACACTTTTATTAATTTACAACACATGAATTACAACTCAAAACTAGAACAAGATATGACTCTATATGAATGCCTCCGGCGGTGTACCGGGATGGTGCAATGAATAAAGAATGACATGTATGAAACATTATGCATGGTGGCTTTGCCACAAATACAATGTCAACTACATGATCATGCAAAGGCAATATGACAAAAGTAATGCGTGTCATGATGATAAATGGAACGGTGGAAAGTTGCATGGCAATATATCTCGGAATGGCTATGGAAATGACATAATAGGTAGGTATGGTGGCTATTTTGAGGAAGATATAAGGAGGTTTATGTGTGATAGAGTGTATCATATCACGGGGTTTGGATGCACCGGCGAAGTTTGCACCAACTCTCAAGGTGAGAAAGGGCAATGCACGGTACCGAAGAGGCTAGCAATGATGGAAAGGTAAAAGTGCGTATAATCCATGGACTCAACATTAGTCAAAAGAACTCATATACTTATTGCAAACATTTAGAAGTCATCAAAAACCAAGCACTACGCGCATGCTCCTAGAGGGATAGATTGGTAGGAAAAGACCATCGCTCGTCCCCGACCGCCACTCATAAGGATGCACAATCCAAGTACACTTCATGTTTCAAATTTGTTACACAACTTTAACCATACGTGCATGCTACGAGACTTGGTAACTTCAACACAAGCATTCTTTAAATTCATAATCACCCAACTAGCATGACTTTAATATCACTACCTCCATATCTCAAAACAATTATCAAGTATCAAATTGATCATAGCATCCAATTCACTTCCTATGATAGTTTTTATTATACCCAACTTGGATGCCTACCATTCTAGGACCAATTTTATAACCATAGCAAATATCATGCTATTCTAAGAGACTCTCAAATTAATATAAGTGAAGCATTAGAGACTAGCAATTTCTACAAAATTAAGCCACTGCCGTGCTCTAAAAGATATAAGTGAAGCATTAGAGCAAAAACTATCTAGCTCAAAAGATATAAGTGAAGCACACAGAGTATTCTAATAAATTTCAATCGAGTGGGCTTCTCCCAAAAGGTGTGTACAACAAGGATGATTGCGGAAAACTAAAAAGAAAATACTAATATTATACACGGCGCTCCAAGCAAAACACATATCATGTGGCGAATAAAAATATAGCTCCAAGTAAAGTTACCAATGAACGAAGACGAAAAAGGCACAGTAAAAAAAGACGAAAAAGGGGATGCCTTCCGGGGGCATCCCCAAGCTTAGGCTTTTGGCTATTCTTGAATATCTTGGGGTGCCATGGGCATCCCCAAGCTTAGGTTCTTGCCACTCCTTATTCCATAGTCCATCAAATCTTTACCCAAAACTTGAAAACTTGACAACACAAAACTCAACAGGAAATCTCATAAGCTCCATTATTGAAAGAAAGCAAAACCACCACATAAGGTACTGTAATGAACTCATTATTTATTTATATTGGTGTTAAACCTACTGTATTTCAAGTTCTCTATGGTTCATACCACTTAATACTAGCCATAGATGCATCAAAATAAGCAAACAACACACGAAAAACAGAATCTGTCAAAAACAGAACAGTCTGTAGCAATCTATAACTAATGCATACTTCTGGAACACTAAAAATCCTAACAAAATAGGAAGTCCTGGGTAATTTGTCTATTGATCAGCAGAAAAAATAATCAACGCAAAAACACGTTTCTGTGATTTAACAAAACTAATTTCATGCGCACAAAGTTTCTGTTTTTCAGCAGAATCAAATTAACTATCACCATAGGTTATCCTATAGGTTCCACTTGGCACAAACACTAATTAAAACATAAAACACATCTAAACAGAAGGTAGATGCAAAATTTATTACTAAACAGAAGCAAAAACAAAAAAAACACAAATAAAATTGGGTTGCCTCCCAACTAGCGCTATCGTTTAACGCCCCTAGCTAGGCATAAAAGCGAAGATAGATCTAAGTAGTGCCATCTTTGGCACTCAATTCATAAGTAGCCTGCATGATAGATTCATAAGGTAATTTAATTTTCTTTCTTGGAAAGTGCTCCATGCCTTTCCTTAATGGAAATTGGAATATAATATTCCCTTCCTTCATATCAATAATCGCGCCAATCGTTCTAAGGAAAGGTCTATCAAGAATAATAGGGCAAGAAAGATTGCAATCTATATCAAGAACGATAAAATCTATGGGCACCAAATTTATATTTGCAACAATGAGAACATCATTGATCCTTCCCATTGGCTTTTTAATGGTGGAATCCGCAAGGTGCAAATTTAAAGAGCAATCATCAAGATCATGAAAACCTAGAATATCACATAAAGTTTTTGGAATCATGGAAACACTAGCACCCAAATCACACAAAGCAAAACACTCATGATCTTTAATTTTATATTTATAGTAGGTTCCCACTCATCATTAAGTTTTCTAGGTATAGAAACTTCCAAATTAAGTTTTTCATCATAAGATTGCATCAAGGCATCAACAATATGTTTGGTAAAAGCTTTATTTTGACTATAAGCATGAGGAGAATTAACAACGGATTGCAACAAGGAAATACAACCTTCTAAAGAACAATTATCATAATCAAATTCCTTGAAATCCAAGATAGTGGGTTCAATGCTATTTAAAGTCATGACCTCTCCAGTCCCACTTTTACCAAATTTAGCATCAAGATCTAAAAACTCAGAATTATTGAGACGCCTTCTAACTAAAGTTGACTCATCTCCAGTCCCATTATTATTAAGATTCATATTGCAAAACAAAGATCTAATAGGAGACACATCAATAACTTTAAGACCTTCATCATTATTTTCATTAAAACTAGAAGAACACGCCTTTACAAAGCAATCTTTCTTAGCACGCAATCTAGCAGTTCTTTCCTTGCACTCATCAATGAAAATTCTCATTGATTTGAGAGACTCATTGATATCATGCTTAGGAGGAGTAGATCTAAGTTTAAGAGAATCAACATCAAGCGAAAGTCTATCAATGTTCCTAGCCAAATCATCAACTTTGAGCAATTTTTCTTCAATCAAGGCATTAAAATTCTTTTGAGAGATCATAAATTCTTCACACTATTCTCAAAATCAGAGGACATCTTATTAAAATTACCATAAGAATTATTGTAGGAATTTCCATAATTATTAGAGGAATTACTAGGGAACGGTCTAGGATTAAAGTTTCCTCTATAAGCATTGTTTCCAAAACTATTCCTACCAACAAAATTCACATCCATAGATTCATTATTATTGTCAATCAATGTAAAAAAAGGCATATCATTGGGATCAAAAGGAGCACTCTTAGTAGCAAATAGTTTCATAAGTTCATCCATCTTTCCACTCAAAACATTGATTTCTTCTATAACATGCACTTTTTTACTACAAGATCTTTCGGTGTGCCATTGAGAATAATTAGCCATAATATTATCAAGGAGTTTTGTGGCATCTCCTAACGTGATTTCCATAAACGTGCCTCCCGCGGCCGAATCTAAAAGATTTCTAGAAGCAAAGTTCAAACCGGCATAAAATTTTTGTATGATCATCCATAAATTCAAACCATGAGTAGGGCAATTGCGAATCATCAATTTCATTCTTTCCCAAGATTGGGCAACATGCTCATGATCTAGTTGTTTAAAATTCATAATATCGTTTCTAAGAGTGATAATCTTAGCGGGAGGAAAATATTTAGAGATAAAAGCATCTTTGCACTTGTTCCAAGAATCAATACTATTTTTAGGCAAAGACGAAAACCAAACTTTAGCACGATCTCTAAGTGAAAATGGAAATAACTTCAATTTAACAATATTATTATCCGTATCTTTCTTCTTTTGTATATCACACAAATCAACAAAGTTGTTTAGATGGGTAGCCGCATCTTCACTAGGAAGGCCGGCGAATTGATCTTTCATAACAAGATTCAGCAAAGCATATTGATTTCACAAGACTCAACATCATTAAGAGGAGCAATCGGAGTACTAAGGAAATCATTATTATTGGTATTGGAGAAATCACACAATTTGGTATTATCTTGCGCCATGGCAACAAGTAATCCAACACACAAGCAAACAGAAAAAGACAAGCGAAAGATAGAGAGATTGGGAAAGAGAGGGCAAATAAAATGGCAAGGGTGAAGTGGGGGAGAGGAAAACGAGAGGCAAATGGCAAATAATGTAAATGCGAGGGAGATGAGTTTGTGATGGGTACTTGGTATGTCTTGACTTGAGCGAAGACCTCCCCGACAACGGCGCCAGAAATCCTTCTTGCTACGTCTTGAGCTTGCGTTGGTTTTCCTTGAAGCGGAAAGGGTGATGCAGCAATAGTAGCGTAAGTATTTCCCGCAGTTTTTGAGAACCAAGGTATCAATCCAGTAGGAGGCTCCTCAAAAGTCCCACACACCTACACAAACAAACAAAGAACTCGCAACCAACGCAATAAAGGGGTTGTCAATCCCTTCACGGTCACTTGCGAAAGTGAGATTTGATAGAGATAGTATGATAGGATAAATATTTTTTTGGTATTTTATAATATAGATTGGAAAAGTAAAGATGCAAATAAAAGTAGATTGAAAGCTTATATGATAAAAGATAGACCCGGGGGCCATAGGTTTCACTAGTGGCTTCTCTCAAGATAGCATAAGTATTACGGTGGGTGAATAAATTACTGTCGAGCAATTGATAGAAAAGTGAATAATTATGAGATTATCTAGGCATGATCATGTATATAGGCATCACGTCCGCGACAAGTAGACCGACTCCTGCCTACATCTACTACTATTACTCCACACATCGACCGCTATCCAGCATGCATCTAGAGTATTAAGTTCATAAGAACAGAGTAATGCATTAAGAAAGATGACATGATGTAGAGGGATAAAGTCAAGCAATATGATACAAACCCCATCTTTTTATCCTCGATGGCAACAATTCAATATGTGCCTTGCAACCCCTGCTGTCACTGGGTAAGGACACCACAAGATTGAACCCAAAGCTAAGCACTTCTCCCATTGCAAGAAAGATCAATCTAGTAGGCCAAACCAAACTGATAATTCGAAGAGACTTGCAAAGATAACTCAATCATACATAAAAGAATTCAGAAGAGATTCAAATATTTCTCATAGATAAACTTGATCATAAACCCACAATTCATCGGATCTCGACAAACACACCGCAAAAAGAGTTACATCGAATAGATCTCCACAAGAGCGGGGGGGACATGGTATTGAGATCCAAAAAGAGAGAAGAAGCCATCTAGCTAATAACTATGGACCCGAAGGTCTGTGGTAAACTACTCACAACTCATCGGAGGGGCTATGGTGTTGATGTAGAAGCCCTCCGTGGTCAATTCCCCCTCCGACGGAGCGCCAACGAAGGCTCCAAGATGGGATCTCGCGGATACAGAAGGTTATGACGATGGAAATTGTTTTTTGTTGGCTCCCTGGATGTTTTCAGGGTACGTGGATATATATAGGAGGAAGAAGTAGGTCGGTGGCCGCCTGAGGGGCCCACGAGACAGGGGGCGCGCCCTGTAGGGGTGGGCGCGCCTTCCACCCTCGTGACCGCCTCGGCTGCTTCTTGGCTTGCACTCCAAGTCCTCTGGATCACGTTCGTTCCAAAAATCACGCTCCCGAAGGTTTCATTTCGTTTGGACTCCGTTTGATATTCCTTTTCTTCGAAATACTGAAATAGGCGAAAAAAACAGCAATACGGGCTGGGCCTCCGGTTAGTAGGTTAGTCCCAAAAATGATATAAATGTGTAAAATAAAGCCCATAAACATCCAAAGGGGCAATATAATAGCATGGAACAATCAAAAATTATAGATACATTGGAGACGTATCAACCCACTGCTCCGACGCCTCCCCGGCCCCCTCGAGCTTGCATGCGACCTCCCATGTGAGCCCCTCACCCAACCCCCCTCTGCCTCCCACCCGTAGGTTGTCGTCCGCCCTCTGGCCCTGCTCTGCCCTGGTCGCATCGCCCCGTGCGCATGCGCAGCCTCGCCGTGGTCGGCCGTGGTCGCCCGCCACCATGTGTGGCCGCGCCCATGCCGTGCCTGAGCCCCGTCCCTGCTCGCTACCACCACCGCCTTCGGGCGCAGCTGGTCGCGTCCGTCGCCCCTGCACCCGCTGTTGCCGCTGCTGCCGCAAGATGCTGCTGCTGCTCCCGAACTTCTACTGCTGCTTGTGTTGCCCCGTAGCCCCCACTTTGGCCGCCGCCATCTCGCGACGGCCCCTGCTGCCCCGGCCTGACCTCGCCCCTCCCCCCATTGGTGCCGTGCCCGCCGGTGCCCTTTGGGTGCCGTGACGCCCGCTCATGGGCCGCACAGCCCCTGGCCTTGTGCCACTGACCAGGGGGCCCCATGCCCCTGTTAGAAAAATGAAATGAAAAATAAAAATAAATAATAAAAATAATTATTTAATTAATTAGTAATTAATCAATTAATTAATTTTCTTAGTTAACTACCTAATTAACTATTTAATTAGCTAATGGCTCTATGATAGTGGGGCCCATCCCTAATTAGTTTGAGTTAAACCCTCTGTTAAAAGAATGTGAGTCACTGACAACTGGACTCCACCAGTCGGATTGACCAGTCAACAATCAAATGTTGATCACGACTGGTCAGCGACTCACCCCGGCCCCACTAGTCGATCAGGCCGATCAAGCGATTAACCAGTCAACTAGGCCCCCTTGTCAGCCACACATGCACATCTATGGGTATATTTCTGTGTACCCATAGCATTTATATTTAATATATTTTCGAATTAATTTAAATAATAATAATATTAGAAAATCATTTAAAACTTTGAAAATTAATATAAAATAAACCATAGCTCGGATGAAAATGTTTTCTACATGAAAGTTGCTCAAAACAACGAGACGAATCCGAATACGCGGTCAATTTGTCTGCCACGTGCCCGTAGCATAGCGAACATGCAACCGCCCCCCTTCGATTCATCTGTCCGAAAATGCCAAACTTTGGGAAAACTCTCCCGGATGTTCCCCCCTTCACTTATATTACCTAACAGTGCGTTAGAACACCCCTAACACCGCTTATTGTTAGGTCATGCATCTATGTGCTTTGTATTTACTGTTTCTTTCCCCTCTTCTTCTCCGGTAGACCCCGAGACCGCTGCTGATGTCCCTGTGATTGACTACATCGACGACGACCCTTCTTCCCTTTCAGCGGAGCTTCCAGGCAAGCCCCCCCTTTGACCATCCCGATATCGCCCATTCCATTCTCTCATGCTTGCATTAGATTTTGCTACTGTAATTTATTACTCCTATTCTGATGCATAGCCTGCTTTTGTAACCTGCTACTATTACCTACCAGCTTATCTTAAACTGCCTAGTATATGTTGGTTAGTGATCCATCAGTGACCCCCACCTTGTCCTTGTTGCCCCTGCTTCGTCATCAATGACTCGATCAACGTGATCGACGACCAGAGCCTGACACCTCACAGCACATCACACCCCTTTTGTTGCCCGACTCTGTAGAGATACTATCGAGTGTCGAGGGTGATACCTCGTAACGCACTCCTGATGATAACTCTGTAGTGTAGCTATTCGGTCATGGTCAACAAGGGTGATTCCTCTTTCACCACTCCCGATACGACTCTATCGTGCAACCCCTCAAGTGTGGACCTCAAGGGTGATTCCTCCTACGTTCACCTTGATGATTACATTGAGTGGAATCCATCGAGGGTGATTCCTCGGGTTTTCCCCCTTGATGATTTGGACACACGGTTACCCGGACTTTACTCGAGATCATTGATGAAGTCGGGTCAGCCCTGAGGGATACCCGCGAGTTGATGTGAAAGTTGGGTGGGCCCATAGAGCACCCGCGAGTTTTCTACGAGGCACGGCCGGGCATTCTGGGACCTTGCCGTAAGTCCACGAGACGGGGCGACGGGGTCACATTATCGTGAGTCTGTGCTCATCTCCGCGAGCCCCCAATGCACTAACAGGTTTGGGTATTTGTTCTGAGTTGGCCTCTGGCCTTTACGCACTAACCACCACGTGAGAATAGTTATGGGCCTCGATGTCGCAGTATCAGCCAAAGTTTGTTGGGCGTCCAGTTTAGCATTGCAAAGACGGCTGGTCGGCGCCCAAAGGAGGTGGCTCGATCGCCTGCGTCTAACGACCAGTCTTTGCGGGCACTGTTCAAGAAATCTTCCGATTCAACGATTTATCGTCCGATTTATCGCTACTCTTGGGGTGACCGATAAGATTATGCCTTATCTTCATCATTTATCGTTTGGGCCGATTTATCGCTATGACAAGCGATTTATCACGAATCTACCGATAAATCAGGCCTATTCATAGCACTATGTTTGCAAAAACTATGTTTATTTGCGTTTTGTGGACCTTCTTACACAATATATATACTGTTGTCCTGTTTTGTTCGTCATTATACAAGGATTCAAAGGCTAGGAATCAAGGGAACACTTCTGTCCAATATGGTTTTGGTGTTGAATATAACATATTTTAGTGTTGGGAACCTGAGAATTGCAAAAAATGGCCGATTAATAGTCGACCGATAAAATCGATTAATCGACCGATTTCCGATTTATCTCTAATCCATAGCTGTCCGAGATGATAACGATAAACGATATCCTCAACATTGGCTGCGGGCGATGGGCCCAGACCCCGGAGTGCTTAGGATGTAGACCGACGGGGACCTCTCTGTTGAGCCTAGGTACGGCTGCGACGTGTTGATCTTCCGAGGCCGGGCATTGACCCATAAAAGTGTGTCTGGCTAGAGTAATCAAGCGTGTTGGAAAATGTGGTGCACCCTGTAGGGAAGATTATCTATTAATAGCCGTGTCCACGGTAACGGACGTTCAGACTTGTATCCTTATCTAATACAACTAGAACTGGATACTTGAGATATGTGATGGATATGTGGCTCTGAGATTGGTTTTCCGCAAGGAGTCGGGGAAGGATCTCTAGGCGTTGAGTCTACAACATGTTTGTTAAATATTAAAACACTATTCTTTACTCTTCTACATGCTGCAAGATGCTCGGAGATGCTAGTCTTTGATAGGCTAGGCCTTCCCCCTCTATTCTGGCATTCTGCAGTTCAGTCCATAGATACAAACCTTCCATTTGATACCAATGCATACTTAGTATAGATCTGATGCTTGCGAGTACTTTGGATGAGTACTCATGGTTGCTTTGCTACCCCTTTTCCCCCTTCTTTCGTCTTTCCGGGTGTTGCAACCAGATGGTGGATCCCTGGAGCCAGATGCCACCGCCGATGGATGCTACTACGTGGAGACCGCCGATGACTAGGAGTAGTTAGGAGGTCCCATGCAGGAGGCCTTGCCTCTTCGATTGTTGTTGCTTTTGTGTTAGCCTTCTTAAGGCATTCTTGTCTAACCTTATGTCTGTACTCAGATATTGTTGCTTCCGCCTACTCTTGTGTATTGAGCTATGTATTCAAGCCCTTGAGTCCCCTGGCTTGTAATATGAAGCTTCTATGACTTTCATTTGTGTTTAGAGTTGTGTTATGATATCTTCCTATGAGTCCTAATACGTCTCCAATGAATTTATAATTTTTTATTGTTCCATGATATTATATTATCCGTTTTGGATGTTTAATGGGCTTTACTATATACTTTTATACTATTTTTGGGACTAACCTATTAACCGGAGGCCCAGTCGAAATTGCTGTTTTTTTTGCCTATTTCAGTGTTTCGCAGAAAAGGAATATCGAACGGAGTCCAAACGGAATGAAACCTTTGGGAGAGTTATTTTTGGAACAAACACAATCCAGGCGACTTGGAGTAGACGTCAAGGAAGCAACGAGGTGGCCACGGGGGTCCAGGGCGCGCCCTACCCCCTGGGCGCGCCCCCACCCTCGTGGGCCCCTCATGGCTCCCCTGACCAACTTCTTTCGCCTATATATATCCATATACCCCAAAAACATCCAGGAGCACCATAGATCGGGAGTTCCGTCGCCGCAAGCCTCTGTAGCCACCAAAAACCAATCAGGATCCCGTTCCGGCAGCCTACCGGAGGGGGGGATCCCTCACCGGTGGCCATCTTCATCATCCCGATGCTTTCCATGACGAGGAGGGAGTAGTTCACCCTCGGGGCTGAGGGTATGTACCAGTAGCTATGTGTTTGATCTCTCTCTCTCTCTTGTGTTCTTGATTTGGCACGATCTTGATGTACCGTGAGCTTTACTATTATAGTTGGATCTCATGATGTTTCTCCCCCTCTACTCTCTTGTAATGGATTGAGTTTTCCCTTTGAAGTTATCTTATCGGATTGAGTCTTTAAGGATTTGAGAACACTTGATGTATGTCTTGCATGTGCTTATCTGTGGTGACAATGGGATATTCATGTGATCTACTTGATGTATGTTTTGGTGATTAACTTGCGGGTTCAGTGACCTTGTGAACTTATGCATAGGGGTTGGTACACGTTTTCGTCTTGACTCTCCGATAGAAACTTTGGGGCACTCTTTGAAGTTCTTTGTGTTGGTTGAATAGATGAATCTGAGATTGTGTGATGCATATCGTATAATCATACCCACGGATACTTGAGGTGACATTGGAGTATCTAGGTGACATTAGGGTTTTGGTTGATTTGTGTCTTAAGGTGTTATTCTAGTACGAACTCTATGATAGATCGAACGGAAAGAATAGCTTCATGTTATTTTACTATGGACTCTTGAATAGATCGACCAGAAAGGATAACTTTGAGGTGGTTTCGAACCTTACAATAATCTCTTCGTTTGTTCTCCACTATTAGTGACTTTGGAGTGACTCTTTGTTGCATGTTGAGGGATTGTTATATGATCTAATTATGTTATTATTGTTGAGAGAACTTGCACTAGTGAAAGTATGAACCCTAGGCCTTGATTCCTAGCATTGCAATAGCGTTTACGCTCACTTTTATCACTTGCTACCTTGCTGTTTTTATATTTTCATATTACAAAAACCTATATCTACCATCCATATTGCACTTGTATCACCATCTCTTCGCCGAACTAGTGCACCTATACAATTTACCATTTTATTGGGTGTGTTGGGGACACAAGAGACTCTTTGTTATTTGGTTGTAGGGTTGTTTGAGAGAGACCATCTTCATCCTATGCCTCCCACGGATTGATAAACCTTAGGTCATCCACTTGAGGGAAATTTGCTACTATCCTACAAACCTCTGCACTTGGAGGGCCCAACAACGTCTACAAGAAGAAGGTTGTGTAGTAGACATCAAGTCCCTGATCTTGATCATAAACGTTTGCGTGTATGATTAGTGTACGGTCTAATCGGGGGCGTCACACCTCTCTTTCTTTATTACTTCCTATTAATTGCAATAATGGCCAAAACTATGTTTGTCAACTAACAACAAGTTTCATGTGACATACTTCTTATATGTGAAGTCGTCACTTCCCATAAGACCATTATATAATCTTTTATTTCTTTTATTCTTTATTTCTTTTTCTCATGATCAATGCAAGAAAGCAAAGCCCTTAACTCAAACTAATCTTTATTATATATCTCTCACACTCGATTACAGAGAGGGAACATAAATCAAAACTCAAAGCTAGATCATACTAAAACTTTTATTCTACTAGATAAAGATGTAACCAAAAGGATCAAACTAAGAAAAATGATAAAGGTAAAGGTGTGATGATGATACGATACCGGGACACCTCCCCCAAGCTTGGCACAAGCCAAAGGGAGTGCCCATACCCATGTATTTATGTCTCTTTCTTCGGAGGTGGTGATGGTGGAGTTGTTGATGATGAAAGAGTCTTATCCTCCTTCTTCCAAGGCATAGGTTCACCACCATAAAAAGTTGAACGAGTCTCTAGGATCCTCAAATCTGCAGCCAAACTCATCCTCTTAAATCTGTATTCATACTCATAGTTTTGGTTTTGCAGGTCATAGATCTGGGCTTGGAGATGCTCGATTCTCTCATGAAGCTTGAAGATAGCCTCTTTGATGTTCTTGGCGTCCAGTTTGTGGTCACAGGTAAACTCCGTGATCATCAAGTGATTTGTGTTGAGTCCACCTTCCACCATCCCTTGTCACTTGAAGACTTGCTGCTCCATTGCTTCGAGCCTTGCCTCCACGCTTCCGGTCTTCTTCGACCCTTCAACATCGTGGATGTGCAGCACCCCCTCACGCATATCAATGGTTTGAGGGTGTTGTAGCACCTCCGCGAGGTAGGGGCTGATGACTTTCTTGAAAAACTTGTCTTTGGGGGCGCTTGGAGATGCCATGGCAATCTAGATATGTCAGAAAAACAACGTGAAACAAGAACAGAGGATTTTGTCATGGTACGGTGGTCAAAACATTCGGGAGATTATAGAATGAATAATTACCGACCAAAAGGAGTATTCCACAAGAAAGCGGAGTCCGGAGGGCGCAGGAGGTGGCCATAAGCCACAAAAGCGCGCCCAGGGGGGTAGGGCGCCCCCAAGGCTTGTCACCTCCTCATGCACTTTTCAGACTACTTTTAATCTTACTAATTTTTTAAATATTCCAAAACAGAGTAAAATTGCCATTGGGAAAGTTTTGGAGTCGGTTTAATTACTGTACCACATACCTATTCATTTTCGGAGTCTGAAACATTCTCGTAGGTCTCCCTTATGTACTCCCCCGGGGTTATAGTATTAATTATATTGGTTTCAACATTTATGGGAGTACCTGAGATATAGTGTTTGATTCTTTGCCCGTTTACCACCTTCGGGTTATTGCCTTCGGCGTTGTTAATTTTCATGGCACCGGAACGATAAACTTCCTCGACAATGTAAGGACCTTCCCATTCAGAGAGAAGTTTTCCTGCAAAAACCGTAAACGAGAGTTGTATAGCAAGACATGGTCACCTACATTAAATTCACGCTTTTGTATCCTTTTATCATGCCATCTTTTAACTTTTTCTTTCAAGAACTTGGCATTCTCATATGCTTGGGTTCTCGATTCATCAAGTGAGCTAATGTCAAATATCCTCTTTTCACCGGCAAGTTTGAGATCATAGTTGAGCTTTTTAATTGCCCAATAAGCTTTATGTTCTAGTTCAAGAGGTAAATGACATGCTTCCATAAACCATCTTAGAAGGAGACATACCCATAGGGTTTTATAAGCAGTTCTATAAGCCCATAATGCATCATCAAGTTTATTAGACCAATTCTTTCTAGATCTATTAACAATCTTTTGTAAGATCAATTTAATTTCTCTATTGCTTAATTCTACCTGACCACTAGACTGAGGATGATATGGAGATGCAATTCTATGGTTAACATCATACTTATCAAGCAATTTATGGAAAGCACCATGAATAAAGTGTGAACCACCATCAGTCATTAAATATCTAGGGACTCCAAACCTCGAAAAAATAAGTTCTTTAAGCATTTTAATAGAAGTGTTATGATCAGCACTACTAGTTGGAATAGCTTCTACCCACTTAGTATCATAATCAACATCAACTAAAATATGTGTATACCCATTGGAGGAAGGAAAAGGTCCCATATAATCAAAGACCCAAACATGAAATGGTTCAATAACAAGTGAATAATTCATTGGCATTTCCTAACGTCTACAAATATTACCAATTCTTTGGCATTCATCACAAGATAAGAGAAACTTACAATCATCCTTGAAGAGAGTAGGCCAATAAAAACCAGATTGTAATACCTTGTGTGCAGTTCTATCTCCAGCATGGTGTCCTCTGTAGGCTTCGGAGTGACACTTGCGTAGGATCTGTTCCTGTTCATGCTCAGGTACACAACATCTAATAACACTATCTACTCCTTCTTTATAAAGGTGTGGGTCATCCCAAAAGTAATGTCTTAAATCATAGAAAACCTTTTCTTTTGCTGGTATGTGAAACTAGGTGGTATGAATTTAGCAACAATATAATTAGCATAACCAACATACCATGGAGCATTACGAGAAGCATTTATGATAGCTAATTGCTCATCAAGAAAGCTATCATCAATAGATAGTGGGTCATCAAGAACATTTTCTAACCTAGGCAAATTGTCTGCGGGTTCTTAGCTCCCTTTCTATCAATAATATGCAAATCAAATTCTTGCAGCAAGAGAACCCATCTAATAAGTGTAGGTTTAGCATCTTTCTTTTCCATAAGGTATTTAATAGCAGCACGATAGGTGTGAACAGTTACTTTAGAATCAACAATATAGGGTCTAAACTTATCACAAGCAAAGACAACTGCTAAAAATTCTTTTTCAGTAGTAGCATAATTTCTTTGATCACTGTCTAGAGTTTTACTAGCATAATGAATAACATTCAATTTCTTATCAACTTTTTGTCCTAGAACAACACCAACAACATAATCACTAGCATCACACATAATCTCAAAGGGTAGGTTCCAATCAGGTGGTTGAACAATAGGTGCGGAAATCAAGGCTTTCTTAGGGATTTCAAATGCTTCTACATAATCATCATCAAAAACAAAATGGAGCATATTTTTGCAAGAGATTAGTGAGAGGCCTAGAAATTTTAGAGAAGTCTTTAATAAACCTCCTATAGAAAGCAACATGACCAAGGAAACTTCTTATACCTTTGATATCTTTAGGACACGACATTTTTTCAATAGCATCAACTTTAGCTTTATCAACTTCAATACCTCTTTTGGAGATTTTATGCCCCAAAACAATACCTTCATTGACCATAAAGTGGCACCTCTCCTAATTCAAGACAAGATTGGTTTCTTCACATCTCTGCAAAACTCGATCAAGGTTGCTCAAGCAATCATCAAAAGAAGTTCGGTAAACGGAGAAATCATCCATGAAAACCTCAACAATCTTTTCACAAAAATCAAAGAATATAGCAGTCATACATCTTTGAAAGGTAGCAAGTGCATTACATAAACCAAAAGGCATACGTCTATAAGCAAAAATATAGAAAGGGCAAGTAAAGGTAGTCTTTTCTTGATCTTCTTTTGACACAGGTATTTGAGAAAAACCAGAATAACCATCTAGAAAGTAGAAGTGTGTATGTTTGGACAACCTTTCAAGCATTTGATCAATAAAAGGTAGAGGGTAACAATCTTTTCTAGTGGCTTTGTTTAATTTTCTAAATCCAGTTACCACTCTATAACCTGTAACAATTCTTTGTGGGATCAATTCATTCTTATCCTTAGGAACAACAGTAATGCCTCCCTTCTTAGGGACACAATGGACATGACTTACCCATCTACTATCAACATAGGATAAATTATACCTGCTTCCATAAGCTTTAGTATTTCATTTCTTACCACTTCCTTCATCTTGGGATTTAACCGTCTTTGGTGATCAACAACTGGTTTAGCATCTGGTCCATATTAATTTTGTGTTGACATAGACTGTGACTAATGCCCTTAAGATCATCAAGAGTATATCCAATAGCAGCACGGTGCTTCCTCAGAGTTTTCAATAATTTCTTTTCTTCATGCTCTGAAAGGTTAGCACTAATAATAACAGGATATATCTTCTTTTCATCAAGATAAACATATTTCAGAGTATCAGGTAATTGTTTAAGGTCAAACACGAGATCACCCTTGGGTGGAGGAGGATCCCCAAGAATCTCAACAGGCAAGTTGTATTTCAAAACAGGCATTTGATTAAAGAATATTTCATATGATTCCTCCCTTTCATTCATAAACATATTATTTTCATGGTCTAACATATATTGTTCTAAAGGATTAGTAGGAGGCACAACAATAGAAGCAAGACCAATAATTTCATCTTTACTAGGCAATTCTTTGTCATGGGGTTGTCTACGAAATTTAGAGAAATTAAACTCATGAGACACATCCGCAAAACTTACAGTAACAATTTCTTTTTCACAATCTATCTTAGCATTAACAGTGTTCAAGAAAGGTCTACCAAATATAATGGGACAAAAATCATCCTGTGGGGAACCAAGAACAAGAAAATCAGTAGGGTATTTTATTTTACCACACAAGACTTCAACATCTCTAAAATCCCAATTGGTGACATAGTATCTCTATTAGTAAGCTTGATAGTAACATCGACATCTTCTATTTCAGCAGATGCAATATCATTCATACTTTCTTGGTATAAAGTAAAGAGAATTGCACTCACACTAGCACCCACATCACGTAAGCCATGATAACAATGATATCCTATTTTAACAGAAACAACAGGCATGCCAACAACAGGTCTATGTTTATCTTTTTCATCGAGTCTAGCAATTCTAGCAGCTTCATCACAGAAGTAAATAACATGCCCATCAATATTATCGACCAAGAGATCTTTAACCATAGCAATACTAGATTCAATTTTAATTTGTTTAGGGGGTGTAGGTGTTCTAGTATAACTCTTATGAACCACAGTTGAAGCTTTAGCATGTTCCTTTATTCTAATAGGGAATGGTGGTTCTCAATATAAGTAGTAGGAACAACATGATCAACATTATAAGTAATACTTTCTTCTTCAACTTTAATTGGTTCTACTAATTTCACTTAAATGGGAGTATGATATTTAAACCACTTCTCCTTGGGGAGATAAACATGAGTAGAAAATGATTCACAGAAGGAAGCTACTATCTTAGAGTCAAGTCCATATTTAGTGCTAAATTCACAAAAAGCATAGGTATCCATAAAATATTTTACACAATCAAACTTAAGGTTTATACTTGACTCCTTACCTTCGTTGAGTTCCCAATCTTTAGAGTTGCGTTTAATTCTTTCCATTTGAATTAATAGTCTTCTTCACAAAAGAACCAGTACAAGAAGTATCGAGCATGGATTGATCATTACTAGAAAGCGAGCATAAAAATTCTGAATAATAATTTCTCTTGAGAGCTCATGATTGGGGCATGAATATAACACTAACTTAAGCCTCCCCAAGCTTGATTGATACTTTCTCATTCATGAGGCCAAAATATATTTTCTCATTCATCAAGAAAAGAGTCTTGATGACCCAAAAGTATAGGGGACCTATCATAGTCCTTTCGATAAGTAAGAGTGTCGAACCCAACGAGGATCAGAAGGAAATGACAAGCGGTTTTCAGCAAGGTATTCTTTGCAAGCACTGAAATTATCGGTAACAAATAGTTTTGTGATAAGATAATTCGTAAGGGGTAACAAGTAACAAGTATAACAAAGGTGCATCAAGGTGGCCCAATCCTTTTTATAGCAAATGACAAGCATGTACGAACTCTTATATAAAGCAAAGTGCTCCCGAGGACACATGTGAATTATTGTCAAGCTAGTTTTCATCATGCTCATATGATTCGCATTCGTTACTTTGATAATTTGATATGTGGGTGGACCAGTGCTTGGGTGCTTTACTTACTTGGACAAGCCTCCCACTTATGATTAACCACTCTCGCAAGCATCCGCAACTACCGAAGAAGAATTAAGATAAATCTAACCATAGCATGAAACATATGGATCCAAATCAGCCCCTTATGAAGCAACGCATAAACTAGGGTTTAAGCTTCTGTCACTCTAGTAACCCATCATCTACTTATTACTTCCCAATGCCTTCCCTTATGCCCAAACAATGGTGAAGTGCCATGTAGTCGACATTCGCATAACACCACTAGAGGAAAGACAACATACATCTCATCAAAATATCGAACGAA
This sequence comes from Aegilops speltoides, assembly GCA_021437245.1. Lineage (NCBI taxonomy): Eukaryota > Viridiplantae > Streptophyta > Magnoliopsida > Poales > Poaceae > Aegilops > Aegilops speltoides. The sequence goes on from CM038145.1 coordinate 104,806,202, forward strand.
TACCAAATTCACATGATTACTTATAAGAAGACTTTTCCCATGTCCTGAAGAACAAAAGTATCTACTCACAAAGCATATTCATGTTCATAATCAGAGGAGTAATAATTATCTTTAACAATATGAACGTATGACCTTCCACCAAATAAACCAACTAGCATCAACTACAAGGAGTAATCAACACTACTAGCAACCCACAGGTACCAATATGAGGTTTTGAGACAAAGATAGGATACAAGAGATGAAATAGGGTTTGAGAGGAGATGGTGCTGGTGAAGATGTTGATGGAGATTGACCCCCTCTCAATGAGAGGATCATTGGTGATGATGATGGCTTCGATTTCCCTCTCCGGGAGGGAAGTTTCCTTGGAAGAACAGCTCCGCCGGAGTCCTAGATTTCTTCTGCCCAGGTTCCGCCTCGAGACGACATCGCTTCGTCTCGAAAGCTCCCTTTTGATTTTTTCTTGGGCAAAACCCTTCATATAGCAGAAGATGGACACCGGAGGCCTGCCAGGAGGCCCACAAGCCATAGGGGTGCGCCCCCAGGCTTGTGGCCTCCTGGTGGGTCCCCTCTGGTATTTTTTCGCCTAATATTTTTTAGGGAAATTTACATTTGTGCCCCTAACTCGAACCCACTACTCAGATTTGCCCCTAATTTTTAAGCATGCACAAATTTGCCCCTCCGCCGTCAGTTGCACTTACAGAATTGCCCTTCCGTGCTGTTTCCGTCCAGTCAAAGGTCTTTGACTGTTTTCTTAACATCTGCTAGATGTTTTGCCCCTATATGCCCATTCCACTTACATGTGGGACCAGCTCAGGAAAAACAAAAAAACTCTCTCTCTCACCCCCGACTCTCACTTACAACTGGACCCTAGCCAACATAAAAGAATAAATATAAAAAACTCTCTCCCTCTCTCTGCCTGATATGTGGGCCATGGGGGGCCCTCATGCCAGGGTCAACACTGCTCCACACATGGCCATGGTGCGGCTCGGCCGATGGCCGGCGTCAGCGAAGGGCAGCGCGTCTGCTCGTGAGGACCAGGGAGGCAGGCTCGGACTGGTCTGGCAGAGGGGGTGGAGCCGCCGCCCGCAGCTATCATCGTTACTAATGTCGAAACTATTGGCTGAGAGCGCCTGAGAGCTTCTACCGACGACGCCGTCACTAGCCACCACGACCCGAGTCTAGATCGAGCAGGATGAGCATGTCCATGAGCTCCTTCGGCTGTCTCTCCTCCGCCCTATGCAGTCAATCGAGCCTAGGGCCGCCCATTGACGATGCGTGGGACTGCAAACTTTGCCACGGCCGTCACTATTCCCCTCCTAAATCCGACTGCACAAGGCCACCGTTGACCTACCCGACATCTGTGTCATCATCGCAAAAGGGTCACACACCTACTCCGGTCTTCTCCCGCTCGATTTCATGGTCGGAGCCACCTACCCGAAGCCCACCGCCTTGAGAGACCACGACTGGTCGGCGGTGCGCGCGCCCATTTACTCCTGCCACACTCAGCGTGCTTAGGACATCGCACGAATCGCGTGCCTCGCGACCTCCTCCCGCAGTTGTGAGGCCCGCTCCGACGAGCCGCCGACTAGAGCAGCCACTCACAACCGCGAACGCGTGGACTAGTTGACCCTGACAATGGGGCCCATGGCTCACATGTTAGGTTGAGAGAGAGAGAGAGATTATGAGAGGAGAGTGTTTTTATTATTTTGTACTAATTTTGTTTGGGGTCCATGTGTATGCCAGAGAGAGGGGATAGGAGAGATTTTTTCATTGGTCCCACATGTAAGTGGCATGTGGAGAGAGGGGCAAAAATGTCTAGCCAACGTCAGGAAAACGGTCAAAGCCTTTGACTTGACGGAAACAACACATAAGGACATTTTTATAAGTGCAACTAACAGAAGAGGGGAAAATTTGAGCATGCTTAGAAATTAGGGGCAAATATGAGTAGTGGGTTCGAGTTATGGGCACAAATGTAAATGGCCCTATTTTTTAATATATTCTAAAATAATTCTCCGTAAATATTCAGGACTTTTGGAGTTGTGCAGAATAGGTCTCTCAGATTTGCTCCTTTTGCAGTCTAGAATTCCAGCTACAGGCATTCTCCCTCTTCGTGTAAACCTTGTAAAATAAGAGAGAAAAGGCATAAGTATTGTACCAAAATAGGTAATAACAGCCCATAATGCAATAAATATCAATACAAAAGTATGATACAAAATGGGCGTATCAGTGTTGCACACGCGCAGATGTCTTGATCATTTGGCTTGATGAATATCATCAGGTCATCGGCAAACATAGATAGTTGGTGTCTCAAACCCCTTCTTGCTAGCGGAGCAAGAATCCCACGAGCTGTTGCAAGCTCAAACATCCTATGCAGTGGCTCCATGGTCAGGATGAATAACATCGATGACAGGGGGTCACCTTGCCGGAACCCCTTGCAGTTGTAGATGGGCCGCCTGGGTGCACCATTAACCATGATTCGAGTAGAGGAGTTAGCAAGCAACCCACAAATCCATGTTATATCCACCGGTCTCCCAAGCCCATTACTCTCAATGTCTCCAAGAGAAAAGTCTAGCACACCGAATCAAATGCCTTGGAGATGTCCAATTTCAGCATTATTGCAGTTTTCTTAAGGGCATGGAGGCGGCGAGCCATACACTGCATGAGCATAAAGTTATCATGGATGGACCTCCCCTTGAAGAACGCGCTCTGGTGCACTTCCATCAACATTGGGACGACTAGTCTATTAGGCAAAACTTTATCGAAGATCTTAATCGCACCATGCACAAGGCTCACTGGACTAAAATCCTTTATGTCCACCGCTCCCTCCATCTTGGGGAGAAGAAACACAACCGCCTTGTTGATCACCGTTAGTCCATGCATATCACCATGATAGAAAGCATCGAGCACTCTCATGAAATCCACTTTAACGATGTGTCAATACGAAGCATAAAATCTCCCCGTAAAACCACCCGACCCAGTGCCTTATCCAACGGCATTCCCTTAACCAACTTTTCAACTTCCTCTTTGGTGATACTCCCCTCAAGGTGCGATAGATTCTAGCATGGTAGCTGCAGCCGGCTCAAGTCAATGGAGCGCGGCGTCTCTTGTGCTTCCCCAAACACATGCGAGTAGTAGTTATCCACCTTGTTTGCTATCTCTTTATGGCCGGTGAAGATGTTGTCTCCATTTCTCAATGTTGTGATCATGTTTCTACGCTGCCGATGCCTAGCATGCTAATGGGAAAAGCCGATGTTTGTGTCCCCATCATGGAGAGACAAAATCCTCGAACATTATCTTGCTATCATCCTCTCCAGCGAGCAAAGCCCAATAACTTTTTATTGAGGGTTCTCTGCAATGCAATCTCTTGCACCGAAAGCTGCCTATCATCCATGGCTTTATCCAAGCAGGCAATCACCTCCATCGAGATCCCAATTTGAAGCCTGATGTTGCCTATTCATCACTCACTCCATTGCTTTAGCTTCTTAGCCGTGGCGCGAAGCTTGAGATCAAGCACCATGAAAGGGCTGCCATAACTAGGGACTGATTCACATGCCCCTCCACCGTGTCGTAGAAGCCCTCTATCTTCGACCAAAAGGCCTCGAACCTAAACCTCTACCCCATGATCAAATCAACATTCAAGTCCAACAAAAGCGGGCAGTGGTCTGCCACTGAGGATCCCAAATCCATGAGTTGAAATGTTGGAAACAGCTCCTCCGAGCAAGATGTGCTGAAGATGTGGTCAATTTTTTCGAGAGTTGCTTCCACCCTTTCATTCGACCAAGTATATCGCCTTCCATTGAGATAAATCTCTTTGAGCTTCATCGAGTTTAACTTAGCACGAAACCACATCATCATTCTTCTATTGATCATGGAATTGCTTTTGTCCTCTAGGTTTACTAGCAAGTTGAAGTCACCAACTACAACCCACGGGTCGGCATGTAGGTCTCTAATTTCAACCAACTCCGGCATGAATTCAATCTTGTCGAAGTATATCGTCTTTGACAACTTCCTTATTAACCCTCTCTCCTCCCTGAATCTAACGGGGGTGGGCCTTAACAGCTAATGCTAATCCAATTAATTACTTCCATATCAGCCATTACGTAAAATTCCAATGTAAGTTTTCGTGGATGTATCATTATGATGACCCACAAGTATATGGGATCAATTGTAGCCTTTTCGATAAGTAAGAGTGTTCAATCCAACGAGGAGCAGAAGGAAATGACAAGTGGCTTTCAGCTAGGTAATGTCTGCAAGTGCTGAAATTGTAAGTAACAGAGTAGTTTGATAGCAAGATATTTTGTAACGAGCAAGTAGCGGTAGTAGTAACAAAAGTGCAGCAAGGTAGCCCAATCCTTTTGAGGCAAAGGACATGCCAAAACGGTCTCTTATGATAAACAAAGTGTTCTTAAAGTTACACGGGAATTTCATCTAGTCACTTTCATCATGTTGGTTCGATTCGTGTTCGCTACTTTGATAATTTGGTATGTGGGTGGACCGGTGCTTAGGTGGTGCTATTACTTGAACAAACCTCCTACTTATGAGTAACCCCCTCGCAAGCATCCGCAACTACGAGAAAAGTATTAAGAATAAATTCTAACCATAGGATTAAACTTTTGGATCCAATCGGTCCCTTACAGAATAGCGCATAAACTAGGGTTTAAGCTTTTGTCACTCTCGCAACCCATCATATAATAACTACTCCATAATGCATTCCCTTAGGACAAAATATGGTGAAGTCTCATGTAGTCACCACTAAGGGAATCACAACATAAATATCACCAAAATATCGAACACATATCAAGTTCACATGATTACTTGCAACATGATTTCTCCCTCAAGAACAAAAGTAACTACCCACAAATGACAGTCATGCTCAAGATCAGAGGGGTATTAAATAGCATAATGGATTTGAACATATAATCTTCCACCAAATAAACCATATAGTAATCAACTTCAAGATGTAATCAACACTACTAGCTACCCACAAGCACCAATCTATAGTTCCGGTACAAAGATTGAACATAAGTGATGAACTAGGGTTTGAGAGGAGTTGGTGTTGTTGAAGATGTTGATGGAGATAGCCCTCCCCAAGATGGGAGAGTTGTTGGTGATGATGATGACAATGATTTCCCCCTCCGGGAGGGAAGTTCCCCTGGCGGAATCGCTCTGCCGGAGGGCAAAAGTGCTCCTGCCCAGGTTCCGCCTCGAGACGGTGGCGCTTCGTCCCAAATGTCATGCCCTTATTTTTTCTAGGTCAAAATGACTTATGCACCGTAAGAGGGGCACCGAAGATGGGCCGAGGTGAGCATAACCCACCAGGGCGCGCTTGGGCTCCCTGGCGCGCCCAGGTGGGTTGTGCCCACCTAGTGGGCCCCCTCTGGTACTTATTGACTCCAAAAATCCTCATTTATTCCATAAAAATCCTCGTAAAGTTTCATCTCATTTGGAGTTGTGCAGAATAGGTAGCCTGACGTAGCTTTTTCAGGTACAGATTTCCAGCTGCCGGAATTCTCCCTCTTTGTGTGTACCTTGCATATTATGAGAGAAAAGTCATTAGAATTACTCCAAAAAGCATTATTATGCAATAAAACAACATAAATAACAGTAGGTAAACATGATGCAAAATGGACGTATCAACTCCCCCAAGCTTAGACCTCGCTTGTCCTCAAGTGAAAATCGAAATCGAAAAACATGTCCACATGCTTAGAGATAGATGCATCGATAAAAATAAAATACGAACATAGAAGCATCATGTAACTTATTATAACAACAACAACTTTAACATAAAATTTTTATTATAGAACTTTTATCATAGACTTCTCATTAACAAGTAACAATTCATCACAATATCGAAGTATAAAGTTTAAACTCTATTGGAAACCAACAAACTATGTTCTCAATCAACTATGCAACTACAATTCATCATGTTTTCAGGAAGGGTCACGTATCGGAGCCTTTAGGCAAGTCCACATACTCAACCATCATTTAGTCTTCTATGATTGCTAACACTCACCGCATACACATGAGAAAAATGTTTCAACCGGACACATAGAAAGATAGGGGCTTGTAGTTTTGCCTCCCAACGTATTCACCTCAAGGGTGATGTAATTATAGTAACTCATGCTACCCATATTCAACTAGATATATGTGCCTAGATCTTTCCTCACCACATGATGCTTGCCAAAAGAGAAAATAAAAAGGAATAGAGTGAAAAACTTTGACTCTTGCATGAAAGTAAATACATAAAAGTAAAAGATAGGCCCTACACAGAGGGAAGCAGAGGTTGCTATGTGCTTTTTGTTTGTATGCTCAACCCCTTAGTGCAAGAGAACGTCACGTAATATTGCCCCTTATGATGACAACCTTTATTATGCAGTCTGTCGCTTTTATTCCTCACCATCACAAGTTCGTACAACACCAATTTTTTCTTACAATAAATGATCTAACAGTTTTAGAAGCAATTTTTATTGATTTATTGCACCGATGAAAACTTACTTGAAGGTTCTTACTCAATCCGTAGGTAGGTATGGTGGACTCTCAAAACAAGATTTGGGTTTAAGGGTTTTGGATGCACAAGTAGTATCTCTACTTAATACGGAATTTTTGGCTAGCAAAGATAGGGGGCAAGCACCACATGTTCAAGGATCTATGACAATATAACTTCTATGTGAATATGAACAAACATAAATCATTACATTATCTTCCTTGTCCAACGCCAACAATTTTGGCATATAATATTTTGATGGGTGCTCACAATCACAAAATATTCTCATCCTTCAATTCACCGATCTGCCGCTCAAGTTCCAATACCTTTTTGCATAAATCTTGCTTGCTTTCCTGCAAAAGATGAAAGGGGATAAACTGGATCTTAGGCTTCTTTTCTTTGTGGGGAAGACTCAACTACTTAAATTCAACATGCATTTCCCCAGATTGGGGCAATGGGGCTTCATCTTTGTCTGAGCTCGTATCCTCCTCCCTCTTAGTATCATAGTCTTCTTCTTCCTTCGAAGTCCAGCTATAGTGCTCCACATCCCCACAGACCTTGGGATTTGTGATATAATCGCCAACATAGCTCTCACCCTCCAAGTCTTGAGACGACATAATTTCATATCTGTCAGGAAAACAACAAGAAAAGAAAACAGGAGATTTCTCCACGATACGGAGGTCAACAGGTTCGGGGGGTATATACAGATTTTTTATCTTGGGAAACAAGAAAATGAAAGAAAAACGGAGTCCGGAAGGTACCCGAGGTGGGCACAACCCACCTGGGCGTGCCTGGCTTTCCAGGCGCTGGTGTCTTTTGCCCACGAGGGCCACCTTCCTGGTAGTTTCTTATTTTCCTAATTTTATAAATATTCCAAAACTGACAAAAAATATTTTTGCGGATTTTTTGGAGTCCGTTTACTTACCGTATCACGTACCTCCTCTTTTTCACGATTGTGGAGTGTTCCGGAAGGTTTCTTTTATGTGTTCCTCCGGTGTCATAGTTTGGATAATATTGCTTTCAACATTAATGGGCGTATCTGAGATATAATGTTTATTTGTTGCCCATTAACAACCTTCGGGTTAGTGCCTTCGACATTATTTATTTTGATAGCTCCCGATCGGTAAACCTGCTCGATAACATAGGGTCCTTCCCATGTGGAGAGGATTTTTCCTACAAAGAATCTAAAACGAGAGTTGTACAAAAGAACATATTCTCCAACTTTGAACTCACGCTTTTGGATTCTTTTATCATGCCATCTTTAACTTTTTTCTTTGAATAACTTTGCATTTTCATAAGCTTGGGTTTTCCATTCATCTAATGAGCTAATATCAAATAACCTCTTTTCACCATCAAGTTTGAAATCATAGTTGAGTTCTTTAATTGCCCAATATGCTTTATGTTCTAACTCAAGAGAAAAATGACAAGCTTTTCCATAAACCATTTTATAAGGAGACATACCCATAGGATTTTTATATGCTATTCTATAAGCCCAAAGTGCATCATCTAGTTTCTTAGACCAATTCTTCTTGGACCTATTGACAGTCTTTTATAGGATTAGTTTTATTTCTCTATTGCTAAGTTCAACTTGACTACTAAACTGAGGATGATAAGGTGATGCAATTCTATGGTTAACATCATACTTGGCAAGCATTTTACGAAAAGCACCATGAATAAAGTGTGAACCACCATCAGTCACTAAATATCTAGGGACTCCAAACCTTGGGAAAATAGCTTCCTTAAGCATTTTAATAGAGGTGTTGTGATCGACACTACTAGTTGGAATAGCTTCTACCCACTTAGTAACATAATCAACAACAACCAAAATATGAGTATACCCATTAGAGGAAGGAAAAGGTCCCATGAAATCAAATTCCCAAACATCAAATGGTTCAACAACAAGTGAATAATTCATAGGCATTTCTTGACGCTTACCGATATTACCTATCCTTTGACATTCATCACAAGATGAGACAAACATACGGGCATCCTTGAAGAGAGTAGGCCAATAAAACCCAGATTGTAGTACCTAATGAGCAGTTTTGTTTCCCGCATGATGTCCTCCATAAGCTTCGGAGTGACATTTCCATAGGATTTGTTCCTGTTCATGCTCAGGTACACAAAATCTAATAATACCATCTACTCCTTCTTTATAAAGATGTGGGTCATCCCAAAAGTAATGTCTTAAATCACAGAAGCATTTTTTTCTTTTGTTGGTATGTAAAGCTAGGTGGCATGTATTTAGCAACAATATAATTAGCATAGTCGGCATACCAAGGTGTACTATTAGAAACATTTATTGCAGCTAATTGTTCATCAGGAAAGTTATCATTAATAGGTTGTGGGTCATCGAGAATATTTTCAAGCCTAGACAGATTATCAGCTACGGGGTTCTCTGCTCCTTTTATATATGTGCTATGCAAATCAAATTCTTTTACTAGAAGAACCCACCTAATGAGTCTAGGTTTAGCATATTTCTTTTCCATAAGATATTTTATAGCAGAATGATTGGTGTGAACGGTCACTTTGGAATCAACAATGTAGGATCTAAATTTATCGCAAGCAAACAGCACTACTAAGAATTCTTTTTAGTAGTAGCATAATTTTGTTGAGCACTGTCTAGCTAGCATAATGGATAACATTTAGTTTCTGATCAACTCTTTGCCCTAGAACAACACCAACAGCATAATCACTAGCATCACACATTATCTCAAAAGGCAAGTTCCAATCAGGTGGTTGAACAACAGGTGCAAAAATTAAGGCTTTCTTGAGTGTTTCGAAGCTTCCAAACAATCATTATCAAAAACAAAAGGAATATCCTTTTGCAAAAGATTTGTAAGAGGACTAGAAATTTTAGAAAAGTCTTTGATAAATCTCCTATGGAAACCAACATGACCAAGGAAGGAAATGGCATTTTCTCAATTGCATCTACCTTAGCTTTGTCCACCTCAATGCCTCTTTAAGAAATTTTATGGCCCAAAATAATACCTTCGATAACCATAAAGTGGTACCTCTCCCAATTCAAGACAAGATTTGTTTGCTCAGATCTCTGCAAAACCCGATCAAGATTGCTTAAACAATCATCAAAAGACTTCCCATAAACAGAAAAGCCATCCACGAAAACCTCAACAATCTTTTCACCAAAATTAGAGAATATAGCAGTCATGCATCTTCCAAAGGTAGCACGTGCATTACATAGACCAAAAGGCATACATCTATAAGCATAAGTTCCAAAAGGGCAAGTAAAAGTGGTCTTTTCTTGAATAGTTTGAGAAACAGGTATTTGTGAAAAACCAGAATATCCATCAAGGAAGCAACAATGTGTGTGCTTAGATAATATTTCTAGCATTTGATCAATAAAAGGCAGAGAGTAATGATCTTTTCTTGTTGCTTTATTTAATTTTCTAAAATCAATTACCATTCTATAGCCTGTGACAATTCTTTGTGGAATAAGTTCATTCTTATCATTAGGAACAACAATTATACCTCCCTTCTTAGGGACACAATGAACAGGACTTACCCATCTATTATCAGCTATAGGATAGATTATACCAGCTTCCAGAAGTTTCAATATTTCCCGTTCTTACCACTTCTTTCATCTACGGATTTAATCGACGTTGGTGATCAACAACGGGTTTAGCATCAGGTTTCATATTAATCTTGTGCTGACATAGAGTGGGACTAATTCCCTTAAGATCATCAAGAGTATATCCAATAGCAGCTCGGTGCTTCCTTAGAACTTTCAATAATCTTTTTCTTCATGTTCTAAAAGGTTAGCACTGATAACAGGATATATCTTTTTCTCATCGAGATAAGCATATGTCAAAGTGTCTAGCAATTGTTTTAATTCAAACACAGGATCACCTTTAGGTGGAGGAGGACCTCCTAGAGTTTCAATAGGTAGATTGTGTTTAAGCAGAGGTTGTTGTTCGAACAGGATTCTATCGATTTCATTTCTTTCACGCATATGCAAATCATTTTCATGGTCTAGCAAATATTGTTCTAAAGGATCAGTAGGAGGTACAACAATAGAAGCAAGACCAATAATCTCATCCTTACTAGGCAAATATTTCTTATGAGGTTTTCTACTAAACTTAGAGAAATTAAATTCATGAGATTCATCACCAAAGCTAACACCGTCAGTTTGTTTCTTACAATCTATTCTAGCATTAATGGTGTTCAAGAAAGGTCTACCAAAGATAATGGGACAAAAGTCATCTTATGGGGAACCAAGAACAAGAAAATCAGTAGGGTATTTTATTTTCCCACACAAGACTTCAGCATATCTAACAATCCCAAGTGGTGTGATAGTAACTCTATTAGCAAGCATAATAGTAGCATCTATGTCTTCTATTTCAATGGGTGCTATATCATTCATAATTTCTTGATATAAGGAAAAAGGAATAGCACTCACGCTAGCACCTATGTCAAATTAACCATGATAACAGTGGTCTCCTATCTTAATTGCAACAACAGGCATGCCAACAACAGGTCTATGTTTATCTTTTTCATCAGGTTCGGCAATTCTAGCAGCTTCAACACAGAAGTAAATAACATGCCCATCAATATTATCGACCAAGAGATCCTTAACCATAGCAACACTAGGTTCAACTTTGATTTGTTCAACTGGTTTAGGTGTTCTAATATAACTTTTGTTGACCAGAGTTGAAACTTTAGCATGTTCCTTCATCCTAATAGGGAAAGGTGGTTTTTCAATATAAGCAGTAGGAACAATTGGATCAACATTATAAATGATAGTTTCTTCTTTAGCTTTTACTGGTTGTAACATCCCAAATTTTCAATTTGGATTGTTATACATAGATCATCATTTGCATATCATATTTTATTGCATTTTGGCTCGATCCCAGAAATTCTACGCAACTCAAGGACCCACAGAGAGAGTTGGGGATTTCGTTATTTCCATATTTGAATTTTCTCAAATTTTGAAAATAGGAACATTTGATTTTATTTATTTTATCTTCAATTATTTCTACAATAAAAATAAGAGAGAGGGAATAAAATGACTTTCCCAAAATAAAGAAATATTGAGGATTTGATAATAAAATCAAATAAGATTTTATTTTGGAGTTTATTGCCATTTTATTTGAATTTAGGAAAAATGTGCGTTTTTCAAAATTGCATTTAGGCCCCAAATAAATGTTCATTTTGTCCGGCTTGATTTTGGAAGTTGGGGAAAATTTATTTTGGGATTTTTGGAGCTCGTTTAGTATTTCTTTTATTTGTTTTTCTGTGCGTAATGTTTTCTTTTTAAAAAACGAAACCGACTCCGGGCCGTACCCGAGCGGGACACCGCCCGGGTGGGGGGCTTTATAAGCCGGGCCCCATACCCCCGAAGCCCACCGCCGCGCCAGCCCAGCCCGCGCTGCCGCCGAACCCTAGCGCCGCCCCCGTGATCTGCGCCACCACGCCACCTGCCTGCCGCCGAGCTACCCGCCCCACCGGAGCCGACCACCGCCACCGCCACCTGCTGACCCGCCGGAGGTAGTCCCCGTCGCCGCCGCGGTTTTCAAGAGAAAACCGTAGGTTTTTTTAGGAACCCGGTTTATTTTTTTATATAGATTGGTTTGTTTTTTCGGTTTAGTTATTTGACGAACACCCGTTCGTTCGTTTTATTGAATGGTTTTCGACGTTTAGCCGCAGATAGTGAATGTTCGTTCGTTAGCCTGTTTGTCCGTTTTTCTTTTTCTCGAATTTTCCGCGATTATTTCTGATCGTGATTTCTGATTCGATTTTCGTTTTAGTATAGCTTTTCACTCGTTTATCGGAATCAGGCGATCCAAGCGCCTAGAGTTTCGTCTCGAAACCCTCTTTTTGTTTAACCTACTCAAACAAGTTTTTGCTACTGTAAAATTTGACTTAGGTCCAGATTAGTAAACGAAGCTTGTTTCTTTCGCCGTTTGATTTTCGTTGCTTCATTTGATTTGATTCTTTTTGCAAACCGGAGTTCTTAAGTTGAACTTTGTGGTTAGATCTCGTATTTGAGTTTTACCTATGCATTAGAAGAGTGCTTATTGTATGCTTGTTTGTTTGCGATAGAGTACCCGGAGTGAGCCGCTTGCTACTTCGAATCTCTAGGTTTCACGGATCATCAGCAAGGCAAGTAACACTTTGATCATACCTCTTTTACTACCCAGTTTTATTGCATTAGATCAATCCTAAAAAAATGCATGATTAGGATCTGATTAACATGTGGGTTCTGGGATGTAGATGAGGTAGTACCTATTACCTGTTTTATTATCAAACCTTTGGGAGCTACTGCTACGTTTGCTTATGTTGCTGTGCTAGTAGACGTGGATTGGGTGAGTGTATTCATGACATATGTGAGATTGTATTTAATGGTTTACTTAAGGTGGCAACTTAAACTCACATCTGGGTGGAGGCACCTGGGGAACCCAGTGTTGTCCGTATTTTTGGAAATCCCGGGGTACCGTGGGATTTTCCTATGGACCGCCACCCAGGCTCAAAGGGATCATGAGATTTGTTCATGCTAGAAACTTCAGTGTGCAGCCACAAGCTATTATATATGGGCTCTAGCATAGTTGATTAAGTTGTGTGAACTCTTGAAGAGGTAGACTAGTGTTGACATCGGACTTTGGCAAGATACAAAAGGCAAGTAAGATGGCCTCAAGTAAAAGAGTTTTCGGCATGCAAAGTTTCAGGTCGCCGAGTGGAATAACTTTGATGTTTAACTTATCGCCATTCGACCTTATCTCGGTGGCCGAAGTTGTACTCCGAGTGACAAAATTCAACATTCCGAGTGGTTTTCGGCCGACCATGCCTTCAAGACGACCTCGGATGAAGGAGTACTCTAAAGGAATTGTCTTCGTCTCGTCGAGGCGATCGATTTTGATATATAAATCATCTCAATCCGAGTTCATATGCAAAAGTTAGAGGCAATACACTGCAGGCCGAAGCTGAGTGGAAATCTGGCGCAAAGTACCAGACGCCATGTCTGATGGGTCGCGCGAGCGATTAGGCCCTTAAGAGGTCCTTGAATCGAAAAACCTTCAACACGAAAAAGTTTCGTCTCGTCGAGCCGATCGATTTTCATATATAATTCGTCTCAATCCGAGGTCGTATGTAACCTGGAGAGGCAAATCAAGATCAGGCTATGTTTTTGGTCGAGTGAAAATTTACCATCCGAGTGAAAACTCACCGGTCGAGTGAAAACCTACCGATCGAGTCACCGGTCGAGTGAAAACCTACTGATCGAGTCACCAGTCGAGTGAAAACCTACCGATCGAGTCCAAGGTCGAGTGGAAACCTACCGATCGAGTCACCGGTCGAGTGAAAACCTACCGATCGAGTCCAAGGTCGAGTGGAAACCTACTGATCGAGTCACCGGTCGAGTGAAAACCTACCGATCGAGTCCAAGGTCGAGTGAAAACCCACCGATCGAGTCACCGGTCGAGTGAAAACCTACCGATCGAGTCCAAGGTCGAGTGAAAGCCTACCGATCGAGTAAAAGATTGTCTTCCGAGTGAAAATATAGCCATCCGAGTGAAAAAGTTCAGTCGACCATCCGAGTGAAAAACTCTAATATCCGAGTGGATGAGCTCAAATCCGAGTGAAACTGAACATGTGCCCAAAAGTTTATCAAGATGATCTCGGATGTAGAAGTGTTCAATACAGAAGTTGTGCGTATCGTCAAGACGGTAAACTTTGCTTTTGGAGTCATCGTCATCAGAGATAGTATATGGTCTGCAAATTCATTACAAGTCTCGGATGATTCAGTCTACCGCAAGACCGAGTCCGACTGGAAGGTAAAGATGACCTCGAAAAGTGTTCAAAATGGCCTTATTTGAAAAAGTGATCAACATGAGAGTTGTTCGTATCGTCGAGGCGCACAGGTTTGGTATTTGGGCCATCTTGATCGGAGGTCATATGGAGGCTCGGCGGCCTGCACAAGGAGGAAGACAGAAGTTGGGCCAGATTCGAGATGAATCCGAGTTGGAATAGAACTAGGACTCTAGGACGTGAATTGATGTAATTTTTCTTGTAAGGAAAGCCTAGATGAATCCTTTACTTGTACGGGAAGTCCAGCCGCCTCTTATATATGTTGGGGGTGACGGCCGATTGAACAACACACAATCGAACAAATCAATATACTACTTTTTCATGTCTACTTTTTATCTCTCCATCGTTTTTCTCTCTCGTTCTTCGCTGTTCTTCGTGTTTGAGAGCTGCGAATCTCGAGGCTCTAGGGGCGAGCGAATCGACCTAGGGCAGCCCATAGCCGCCGCAATCCCTGACGGGGTCCCTCCCGGGTGCGCGGGGTTTCGGGTCTGCAAAAGCACCCGCCGACTATCTTGCATATCGCGCTGTCGGTCGGGTCTCCTTCGACGTGAGCTGCGGTGCATCACCCCCGGCGTCGAGGGTACACGTGACGTGTTCGTGTGTCAACAACTAGCAGATGTAGGGGAAAGTAGGTGTAACTGTCTACCCGGAGTAGGGAGTTTATGCTTCTGAAAGACTGTGTCTCGGTCATCCATTTCTCAAACACCCTGTAGTGCGAGAAATCCAACGGAGGAGATCGAGTCTTGTGGGGAAAAGTGCGTAAACCTCTGCACAGTGTATAAACTAATCATGGTTAGCTGTGTCCCCGGTTATGGACGTTTTGAGTATCTAGTACTTGCATTATCATGTGAATCTCGTCATGTTACTTTAAATTAATTTGGTTGGGTTAATGATGATGATTAATTGGGATTGAGTTGGAGTACCCTTCTCAATGTTTAACAACCACCATGATAGTTAGATAAAATTTATTCCTTCGCAGTAGGGAAAAATTGGCTTTATGCAAAACTGTAACCATAGAGCTTTCCACCAGCCATATATGCATGTTGTATAGCATTATTCTGTTCATTACTCTCTCTATGTGTTACATTGCCAGCATATTCCATGTGCTAACCTGTTTTCGGGCTGCAACGTTCATGTTGCAGACTTTTCAGACGACGAGTAAGGTACCATAGGTCATGATCTTATACTCAGTGATGCCGTTGGAGTTGATGGACTCGCTTATCTTCCAAGCCTTCCACTGTTATCGTTATTAGTTGGCCTTAAGCCATATTTATTTGTAACAAGTTCTCTTTTGAGACATTTGATGTAATAAGTGTGTGATTGCTACTCTGTTATAAATCCTTCGAGTACTGTGCGTGTCAGCATTACCGATCTAGGGATGACACTGATGCACAGAGATCAGACTGTTTGAGGTCTGGTCGCTACAAGATGGTATCAGAGTACACGTTGACTATAGGACACGACCACTAAGCTAAAGCCCTAGATCACTACTCTCTTCTCAGTTCTGACCCCTCATCTTTTCTACTTTTTTAGGATGGCGGATGCAAGGAACAAGTTTACGCAACCGGATGAAGATACACCCTTTGGACGCCACTTGAAGGAAGTCACTAGATACCTTAACATTGGAGTACCAAGCTTCACCGGGACCTACATCGCCACTTTACCAGAAGAAGAGCATTGGATGATTCAAGTTCAAGTTCCAGGAAGGACGTTCATGCCCGTCACTGAGCCCATAGAATTTTCCTTTGATGCACCAACCTGGAGTCTAGGAAAGAGCATGGCAGCCCACATCACCATGGGACGCATTGGAGAAGTTTACCACAAGGATCTCAAGGATACTATCTACCAGACTTGTGGGCGCCGAGATGAGCAATGGGAGATGATCAGCACCAGGAAGGATAGATCAATTGCAGCTTTCATCCAGGAGTTAAACCAGCACATTCGTCGCCAGGAGAACTAGATGTGCGCAGGCATGATAGATCTGAAGAAGGCATTGACGAAGATCACAAAGCTGGAAGAAGAACTCAAGTCTACACGCGATGGTTATGAGGAGGAAATGATGACACTCTAGAGAAGAATGAAGACTTGAAGAAGAAGTTAAAAGTATTTATGGGATTTCCCGCGACTGGAGGAGAAGACAACGACTGCACTTGCCCGGAGAACTACATCATCATCGAGGACACCGACTCGGACCCAGATGATAGTGATGATGACTTTGTTGATGAAGCTGGAGCAGATATCATGGAGTCTTTGACCGAGCAGTTTTTCTAGTCAACCACCATAACAGTAGTAGAATTCCCCCATGTATATAGTATAGTCCGAGCACTTTTACAACGATAGTTAGACCGCTGTATGCCCTTGTTTGAATTGATTGAAGTGATATTGTTTGCTTTTGTCTCATGTGCATATGGTTAGTGTTTTCTCTATAGACCTCATTCTATTCTATATTCTCATCTTTTCTAAACCCTCAGATGCCTCCGGGACGTGACAATGGATTTGCTTTCCCACCGGAGCTGACTCAGTTGATCCAGCAGCAGAATGCATTGATGCAGATCCTAGTCCAGAATCAGAATCAGGGGAACAACAACAACAACAACCCACCACCACCACCACCTGTTGATCACTTAACCCATTTCTTGAGGCTTAATCCGTCGGTGTACTCCAGTAGCACCGAGCCGATAGTTGCAGATGATTGGCTCCGCAAGATGGGAAGGGAGTTGACCACTGCAGGATGCACAAATGTGGAGAAGGTGCACTTTGCCGCACATCAACTTGATGGACCAGCAGCATCATGGTGGGAGAATTTCACAGCCACTTATCCTATCGACACTGTCACATGGGATCAGTTCCAGCAGGCTTTTTGTACTGCCCATGTTTCAGCAGGAGCTATGGCCATGAAGAAGCGTGAGTTTCGCAACCTGCGCCAAGGAGGACGGAGAGTTGGCCAATATGTGGATGACTTTAGTAAGTTAGCACGTTATGCCCCAGATGATGTTGCTACGGACCCAACTAAGCAGGAGAAGTTTTTGGAAGGACTGAATGATGAGCTGAGCATGCAGTTGATGGTAGCAACCTTCAACAAGTACTAGGAGTTGTTAGTGAAGGAAATATGCCCTAGAGGCAATAATAAAGTTATTATTTATTACCTCATATCATGATAAATGTTTATTATTCATGCTAGAATTGTATTAACCGGAAACATGATACATGTGTGAATACATAGACAAACATATAGTCACTAGTATGCCTCTACTTGACTAGCTCATTAATCAAAGATGGTTATGTTTCCTAACCATAGACATGTGTTGTCATTTGATTAATGGGATCACATCATTAGGAGAATGATGTGATTGACATGACCCATTCCGTTAGCCTAGCACTTGATCGTTTAGTATATTGCTATTGCTTTCTTCATGACTTATACATGTTCCTGAAACTATGAGATTATGCAACTCCCATTTACCGGAGGAACACTTTGGGTACTACCAAACGTCACAACGTAACTGGGTGATTATAAAGGAGTACTACAGGTGTCTCCGAAGGTACATGTTGAGTTGGTGTATTTCGAGATTAGGTTTTGTCACTCCGATTGTCGGAGAGGTATCTCTGGGCCCTCTCGGTAATGCACATCACTATAAGCCTTGCAAGCAATGTGATCAATGAGTTGGTTACGGATGATGCATTACGAACGAGTAAAGAGACTTGCCGGTAATGAGATTGAACTAGGTATTGGATACCGACGATCGAATCTCGCAAGTAACATACCGATGACAAAGGAACAACGATGTTGTTATGCGGTTTGACCGATAAAGATCTTCGTAGAATATGTAGGAATGGGCATCCAGGTTCCGCTATTGGTTATTGACCGAGAATAGTTCTAGGTCATGTCTACATAGTTCTCTAACCCGTAGGGTCCGCACGCTAACGCTTACGATGATGCTTATATTATGAGTTTATATGTTTTGATGAACCGAAGTTTGTTTGGAGTCCCGGATGTGATCACGGACATGACGAGGAGTCTCAAAATGGTCGAGACATAAAGATTGATATATTGACGACTATATTCGGACACCGGAAGTGTTCCGGTGATTTCAAGAAAACCGAGTGCCAAGGGGTTACCGAACCCCGGGAGAGTTAATGGGCCACATGGGCCTTGGTGGGAAGAGAGAGGGGCGGCCAGGGTGGGCCGCACGCCCCCTCTCCCTCTGGTCCAAATTGGACTAGGAGGGGGCGCCCCTCTTTCCTTCCCCCTCTCCCCCTTCCTTCCCCTCCTAGTAGGAGTAGGAAAGGAGGAGTCCTACTCCTACTAGGAGGAGGACTCCTCCTCCTGGTGCGCCCCCCTTGGGCCGGCCAGCCTCCCCCTTGCTCCTTTATATACAGGGGCGGGGGGGCACCCCAAAGACACACAAGTTGATCTACGGATCGTTACTTAGCCGTGTGCGGTGCCTCCCTCCACCATATTCCACCTCGGTCATATCGTCGCGGAGTTCAAAGAAGCCTGCGTCGTAGAACATCATCATCGCCACCACGCCGTCGTCTTGTGGAACTCATCCCCGGCTTTGCTAGATCGTGTGACGCCCGATTCAATCGTACACTAATCATACACGCAAACGCAGCGATCAAGATCGTGGACTCACAGAAGATATCACAACACAACTCTAAAACATAAATAAGTCATACAAGCAACATAATACAAGCCGGGGGCCTCGAGGGCTCGAATACAAGTGCTCGATCATAGACGAAGTCACGAAGCAACAATATCTGAGTACGGACATAAGTTAAACAAGTTTGCCTTAAGAAGGCTAGCACAAACCGGGATACAGATCGAAGAGGCGCAGCCTCTCCGCTCGATCCTCCTAACTACTCCCGTCGTCGTCGCCACCTTGCACGTAGTAGTAGGCACCTCCAAAGGTAGTAGTAGTCGCCGATGATGGCGTCTCGCTTTTGGGCTCCGAGATCTGGTTGCGACAACCGTAAAGAAGGAAAGGGGGAAAAGGGGGGAGAAAGCAACCGTGAGTACTCATCCAAAGTACTCGCAAGCAAGGAACTACACTACATATGCATGGGTATACGTGTAAGGAGGCCATATCAGTGGACTGAACTGCAGAATGCCAGAATAAGAGGGGGATAGCTAGCCCTATCAAAGTCTATGCTTCTGGCAGCCTCCGTCTTGCAGCATGTAGAAGAGAGTAGATTGAAGTCCTCCAAGTAGCATCTCCAAGTAGCATCTCCAGTAGCATCGCATAGCATAATCCTACCCGGCGATCCTCCCCTCGTCGCCCTGTGGAAAAGCGATCACCGGGTTGTCTGTGGAACTTGGAAGGGTGTGTTTTATTAAGTATCCGGTTCTAGTTGTCATAAGGTCAAGGTACAACTCCGGGTCGTCCTTTTACCGAGGGACACGGCTATTCGAATAGATAAACTTCCTGCGGGGTGCACCACATAACCTAACACGCCGATCCCATTTGGCGGACACACTTTCCTCGGTCATGCCCGCCTCGGAAGATCAACACGCCGCAGCCCCACCTAGGCACAACAGAGAGTCAACACGCCGGTCTAAATCCTATGCGCGCTAGGGTCCGCCCATCGCCCATTGCACACCAAGACGTTGCGAGGGCGGCCGAAGCGTAAATAGCCTCCCTTATACAAGAGTAGGCGTTCGGTCCAATCCGGCGCAGCGCCGCTCGTCGGCCGACGCCAAGAAGGCTTCGGTGATACCACGACGCGGATACCCATAACTACTCCCGCGTAGATGGTTAGTGCGTATAGACCAAATGGCCAGACTCAGATCAAATACCAAGATCTCGTTAAGCGTGTTATTATGAAGCAACCGCGGACGTCGACCAGGGCCAAGCCCACCTCTCGCCTAGGTGGTCTCAACCTGCCATGTCGCTCCGCCACAAAGATCCACACAGAGGGCCGTCGGGACAAAGGTCCTTTCAGCCCCCAATCCGTGAATCACTCACGGGTACTCTTCGAGCGGACCCGACTTTAGTCACCATCTGTAGTAGGTATGTATGTATGTATAGTATATACCCGTGATCACCTCCCGAGTGATCATGGCCCAATAGTATAGCAAGGCAGACTGACAAGAATGTAGGGCCAATGGTGATAAACTAGCATCCTATACTAAGCATTTAGGATTGCAGGTAAGGTATCAACAGATGTAGCAACAATGTCGCTATGCATCGTAATAGGATCAACGAAAGCGATAATAGGCTACACTACTCTAATGCAAGCAAGATAGAGGAGAATAGGCGATATCCGGTGATCAAGATGGGGGCTTGCCTGGTTGCTCGCATAAGAAGGAGGGTCATCGGTGACGAGTCGACCACGAGGGCATCAAGATCGCCACGGGTCTACCGGAGAGAAGAGGGGAGAAATAGTAAATATATAGCAAGCAAGTGCATAACAGACAACAAGCGAGCTAGACATGTTCTAACGCGTATGAGGTGATACTGGTGAAGGGGAAACATCCGGAAAGTATCCCGGTGTTCCGTGTTTTCGGACAGATGAACCGGAGGTGAAATGTTGCAGGTTCACTATGCTAGGGACGCGTGGCGGATGAACGGGCTGCGTATCCGGATCCGTCTGGTCGTTCTGAGCAACTTTCATGTACAAAGTATTTTCATCTGAGCTACGGTTTATTTTATATTAATTTTAAAAGATTTAAATCATTTTTAGGATTGATTTAAATATTTTAATCCAACATTATCCAGAACAGGGTTTGCTGACGTCATCATGACGTCAGCACGACATCAACAGTCAACAGAGGTGTTGACTGGGTCGCTGATGTGTGGGTCCCACTGGTCATTGACTGTTTAGCCTAATTAGTGTTTAACTAATCTAATTACTATTTAATTAAACTAACAAGTTAATTACACAGATTTAATTAACTTAATGAATCCATTAATTAATTAATTAATTTAATTATTATTTATTTATTTTATTATATATTTTTTTGCAAACGTTCTGGGGGCGTGGGCCCCTGCTCAAAGGGCACAGAGGCCATACTGGTATGCTGGCGACGGTAACGGGCGCGCCCATTTGGGCGCACGCCTGAGGCATGCAAAGGCGTGGCGGCGGACTGGCAGTCGCCAGCCGGCGTGGGCGAGAGGCGGGCTCACGGCGACGGGCGCGGCAGACGCGAGCCCGTCCGGAGCTCGGGCGTGGGGCGTACGGGGAAAGGGGGGTGCGCGGCACGAGCGCCCGCGGGGTGCGGCCAAGGAGGTGGGGCCAAGCACTCCCAGGAGAAGCGGAGATGACAGCTACGGGCGTGGCCAGCGGACGGCCGGAGCGCGATGCGCGTGTGCGCGTGCGGGGCATGGCAGAGTGCGGGTGAGGCACGCGCAAACTCGGGCCCGGGTCGGCGCGAGCGAGCGTGATGAGCGCGCACAACGTGAGTCGGAGCGGGACGGGCAGAGAGAGGAGGCCGAGGGCCTCACCGGGAGTGTAGGGTCTGGGAAATGGGCGCGGTGAGGTTCGGGGAGGCCGACGGGGACGACACGGCAGAAGCGGGAGGCAGTCCGTGGGGAGGGCGGCGGCGGCGAAGCGAGAAGTTCTGGCTGCTGGCGCGTCCAGCGGGCGATCGCAGCGGCGAGCCCGATCTGATCTGGATCGGGGGTGGTGGGTTGAGGAGACGGTGTGGGGAGGCGATGAGGAGGCGCCATGGAGACGGGCGCGCCAGCCGGGCGACAGGTGTAGGGATGAGGCGGCGGTGTCGGGACGCCGTTTCCCCGATCCAGATCGGGGGGAGCGAGGGGGGCGCACGGGGTGGGGCGAGTGGGGATCGTGGAGTGGGTTAGGGTTTGCGGGGTGGGGGATAAGGGGAGGAAGTGGGCCGGCTGGGCCTAGTGGGTCGAGGCCCCAAAGGGGGCGCGGTGGCTTGCGGGGCCGTAGCCCAGTGGGGGGAGTTCTTTCCTTTTTTTTGTTTTCTTTTATTATTTCTCTTTTATTTCTTTACTGTTTTCATTTAAAGTTTCTATTATTTTCGTTTTATAAAATACCAAGTTAGCACCTAAATTAGTATTACTAATTAGGCCTCTGCCATAATTATTTTGGCACACTATTAATTTAGTTATATTATTATAACTTTATAAAAGGCATTAAAGTAATTGTTTTGCCCTAAGCTTTGGTTATTTTAGTGAATTTAAATATTATAAGAAATGTTGGTTTCTCCACCAGTATTACTCATGAACTATCCGTCACATTTAGAACATTTTAGTTTTAATGTTTGAAAACTTTTGTTGTTTGTCTTTAATTAAAATTTTGAATTTGAATCGGTTTCGAACTAACTCGAGATTAGCAACTATAATCGAGGTGACATGGCATCATTAGCAGAGGTTCACTGTAGCTTAATTATCCGGGCGTCACAATTCTCCTCCACTATAAGAAATCTCGTCCCGAGATTTTAGAGGTAGAGCAAGGGGGAAAGATCTGGTTACGATATTCAATGAATCTTCTCGGTCTTGGTTGCCCTTCTCGAAAAAGTTGAACCCTCTTTTTGATGTCTTCATTTCTCTGCTTTAGGTCATCATGATGAAGTCTTCATCCTTTCTTCGGGGGTCTCATCGTACTTATGAAAAATGATCAAGGTTATCTTCAGAGGAACTGACCTCTACAAGGTCACATATCTGGTAGAGAACATCAGGGAGGGTGACGAATAGTAACTCTCGAATTGAAACTTAAGAAATTATCGGGAGCAAATTAAGGAGGTGCAAAATACAAGTTTCAAGCGCTTAGGCAATCGTTCATTGCCTAAAACAAAGTGTGAAAGAGGGTTCAAAGCATGAGAATAAGTATTGCGTCTGATACCATAATAGATCACTAGGTAGGTGGCCCGTGAATTACATACGAAGTCAAGCGTGGGGAATAACTTTGACCATAGGTTGTACAGGAGAGTCAGGTTTCGATCCTATGGAACTGTGGGTTATGGGCCCACCATGTGGGTTAAAAGTAGGAAGAGCGATGACATCTTGCACGATCATGTGAGCAAGGCATGTCAGAGGATAGTCTGTCGGTTATGTCGGCAACAACATCGGTACCAAGGGCGAGGGACGAAGAGAACCAATTCTTGCTCGTTGAACGAGGCGGGCCAATAGGCAAGGTTCTCGTCCATCGGTGGCTACCGGAATGTCATCAACAATAGTAACAGGGTCTTACTGACAGAGCGGTACCACGAGGTGTTTACATAAGCAGGAGAATATTACTGCTTAGGTCATATAGATCACAAGAAAGGTTAAACCAAACAATGGAAAGGAAAATATGGCTATCAGGTTAAACAGAACAATGGAAAGGAAAATGTGTTAAAACACATATCTCAGGGGTATTTCCTTCCCAAGGACAAACAGAGCATGATATCCATGACAGGATAGAAAGTAGAAAACCATTTATGTAAGGGGAGAGGAATTTCATGACATTACCCATATAGCGGTGTTTGGATAATTGAGCAGGACACATTTAGCATTGGGCTTCAAATTTTCTTGTTGAAAATCGTAGTACCACAGACATGCTTCGAGATAGTATTGACAAGGTCTTCAAGCAAAGGCCAGACTTTGGATACAGGAAGGATCCATCAGGAACAACTTGTAGAATAAGTCTTACAATTTCCTCATGGAAGAATGGATAACCTTGCTAATAAGGAAACTATAACAAGAAGTCATCCCGCCAGTGTGTCTTTGGGCATGCCATCACCTTACCGGGTCATAAAAGACCAGTGTTATAACTCTTGGAAAAATGTTCCAACCATCATATCTAACTGAGATTCAGATATGATCGGTGTTAGGATACCTCAAACTCACGATGCTTGAGGATAAAAGATGCAATACAAATTGACGAGATGACATCGAAGATTCTCGGGAGATGAACCATGGAAGCCAGTTCCGAAACAAGAGTTCATCGGTAAACCAACGAGAGGATGAGGAGGTGGCTGATGGAATCAGCGACAATTCATCGAGATTAACAAAAGATGGATTTCCACAATTATGTGAACAAGGAGATAACATTTGTCAGATCAAATGGTATAATGATGTATGCTCGAGGAAAACATACACAATTAAACATTGGTTGAAAGGTGCACCCGAAATATGGGCTGAGTTGCACAACCAACGTCGGAGTGGTGATTCAATAATCAAATGTCTAAGAATGAACGGCCAACCATTAACTTCAAAGCAATAGGGTTGCTAGAAGGGCAGAATCCAAATAGCAACGTTCATCTGTTGGTATCCTGGTTAGAACCAACACAGGGACCAAGAAAGAATGGTGATGGCGAGAAGCATCGCTGCAACAAGAATTTCTTAAGAGGTGGTGAAATTCTCACGACATTCTTGACATAAAAGGTGGTAATATTCCAATGTAAAGAAGAACAATGCTGGGTAGCAAGGAACTCAAGGTATAACACAAAACACGAACAAGTTTGTGTTGGAGGGAAGGCAATAAAGTGGTTGATGATAACACAAATCATCGAGGCGAGGATGGTATTTCTCATCATGAATCCGATTGACATCCTGGAAGAGCTCATAAGGTTGATGATGATCACGACACATTTGTCGAGAGATTTCATGAAGGTGTAATCGATCGGCGATGACATCAAGTCAAAGGAATGATGAAGCGAAAGGTTATTGGAACCACGGGTACATCACAGAATCCAGCTTGTTGTTCACGGCAAAATGATATGACGAGGAAAGTCAACATAAGCTTAGCTCATCGTCGAAATTTGTGCTCCGGGAAGAAGGGCCCAGTAGCACAATGAAAATTAGCACGGTAATGATGTAGCCGAACAGGCTAGGAATGGCGTGATCGGGTACAAACTCGTAAGTAAAGAAGATTACTAACAGCTTGTTGAACCGTAGAAAGCGGACTCGGTTCATTATCGGTGTCTTTGAGTGTTTAATAACTCAAAGCCCGTGAAAAATTGGAATCGATGAGGATGTAGTACTTGATGGAGAACTCATAAGAAGTTATGCAGTCCGTAATGATCTCGAGATACCAGGGTGTAATACTCGACGAAAGATCAAAGTAAAGGTTGGACGGGTGTATTGATCCACAGAAGACAAGTGCTTAAACTTGCCCGAGAAATGGGATCAAAGAAGAACATATGGTCGGAACCACGATTGCAAAGGATCAATTCACCGATACCAAGGATATTATATCAAGGAAATAGTTATTATTACAAGAAGATTCCATGATAGGATCTACTTCGTGTCCATGGGCATGAACACAAAGGTTCAAGGTCGACTCCCACTTCTCCAAAGCATAACCTTACATTCACTTCTCGTTTCAATAATGGCATTAGTGATGAAAGTTTTACCTGGTGAAATACCAGATGAGTATGACCCGTGAAAACTTCTGAGTTCACACATATTAAGGAAGGCATAGGCTCAAACCATCAGGGCGTCTTAGGAACATATACCACAAACTTCGGAGTAAATAATACAAGCTCGAAAGTAGAGCATTGTTCAAAAGCAGGTGATACAATTTACCAAAGGCATTATATACCCATGGTAAGGCTCTCAAGGTTATTCAATATGAAGGACACTGTCGGATAAAATCCAACAAAGGAACCGATGGTCCACAAGGGATCTGATGTGAGCATCAGTACTCAACCAGAGGAAGAAGAAGGCACGTGCGTCATATTATAGAACATCTGAATAATTAGATGCTTAGATAACAAAGGAATTATGATTTCCAAAACAAAGGATCAGAAGCAGACGCTCTGATCAAGGATGGATAAGTTCAATAGACTTAAGGGCACAATCGACGACAATTTAATTGGCGAGAACCATCTCATGATTAAAACGACGTCTGAGCCGGAAGGATGAATTCTAGGATCTGATTGAGGATTGCGAGCATTCGCAACAAATCGAATCAACGGACTCAAAATGACAATGACAATGTATGTCAACAAGATTACTAGACTTATGGGATTAACCATAATGCAAGCAATCAAGAATTTCGAGAGCAATAGGATGCTCAAGATTTTGGGAAGATCGAATGATATTTCGAGGATTGGTGACATACGTGAATCAACTGGGGATGAGTGGATACTCGGTAAGTGCGAGAAATTATCCGTAGTGGTATTCGTGTAGCAAAGAACTGCAAGGCAGTAGGCACAAAGTATTCTCGGAACATTAGAGAGAATTTCGAGGTATCTTGTAATAACAAGATCGACTGGGAATAAAAGTAAGCACATCATGTGTAAGTATTTATCCATAGGGATATTTCAGTGGAAGGGAATTGCAAAAGCAACGGGCACAAGGTCTCGAGAGAAAATCGGAGAGTATCTTCGAAATCTTCTGGGGCAGCCGGCGATCATCTGGATCAAGGGCTCTCCGGAGAAAGTATTTTCGAGAACCTAAAGTTAGATTTTAGTAAAAATCGTTTAACCCGAATAGAAGAGAGTTCAGAATCCCGGAGTAAAGGTCGAGGAGTAAAAGATCCTAGTACCACCCAATGGCGACGTGGGCCCGTAAGGCACATAGCCATGTTAGTAAAAGTTTTGCAATGATTAGACTCGACTTCGGCCAAGGAGTATAGAAGGGGGATTCCTACAGGCAGTCGGCTCTGATACCAACTTGTGACTCCCCCGATTCAATCATACACTCAAACATGTACGATCAAGATCAGGGACTCACGGGAAGATATCACAACACAACTCTAAAACATAAATAAGTCATACAAGCATCATAATACAAGCCAGGGGCCTCGAGGGCTCGAATACAAGTGCTCGATCATAGACGAGTCGATGGAAGCAACAATATCTCGAGTACGTACATAAGTTAAACAAGTTTGCCTTAAGAAGTCTAGCACAAACCGGGATACATATCGAAGAGGCGCAGACCTCCCGCACGGGATCCTCCTAACTACTCCAGTGGTCGCCGCAGAGCACTGCATGTAGTAGTAGGCACCTCCAAGTAGTAGTCGCCGCCGACGGTGGCGTCGCTTCGGCTCCAAAGATCTGGTTGCGACAACCAGAAAGAAGGAAAGGGGGAAAAGGGGGGGGGGAGAAAGCAACCGTGAGTACTCATCCAAAGTACTCGCAAGCAAGGAACTACACTACATATGCATGGGTATACGTCTAAGGAGGCCATATCAGTGGACTGAACTGCAGAATGCCAGAATAAGAGGGGGATAGCTAGTCCTATCAAAGTCTATGCTTCTGGCAGCCTCCGTCTTGCAGCATGTAGAAGAGAGAAGATTGAAGTCCTCCAAGTAGCATCGCCAAGTAGCATCTCCAAGTAGCATCTCCAATAGCATCGCATAGCATAATCCTACCCGGCGATCCTCCCCTCGTCCGGGTTGTATCTGGCACTTGGAAGGGTGTGTTTTATTAAGTATCCGGTTCTAGTTGTCATAAGGTCAAGGTACAACTCCAGGTCGTCCTTTTACCGAGGGACACGACTATTCGAATAGATAAACTTCCCTGCAGGGTGCACCACATAACCCAACACGCCGATCCCATTTGGCCGACACACTTTCTGGGTCATGCCCGCCTCGAAGATCAACACGCCGCAGCCCCACCTAGGGCTAACAGAGAGGTCAAGACGCCGGTCTAACTCCTATGGCGCAGGGTCCGGCCCATCGCCCATTGCACACCACAGACGCTATGCGAGGGCGGCCGAAAGCGTAACTAGCCCCTTAATACAAGAGCAAAGCTTACGCTCCAATCTGGGCGCCGCGCCGGCCGACGCCTAGAAGGCTTGGCCGATACCACGACGCCGGATACCCATAACTACTCCCGCGTAGATGGTTAGTGCGTATAGACCAAATGGCCGACTCGGATCAAATACCAAGATCTCGTTAAGCGTGTTATTATGAAGCAATCATGACGCCGACCAGGCCAAGCCCACCTCTCGCCTAGGTGGTCTCAACTCTGCCTGCCGCTCCGCCACAAAGATCCACACAGAGGGCCGTCGGGACAAAGGTCCTTTCAGCCCCAATCAAGTGAATCACTCATGGGTACTCTTCGAGCGGACCCGACTTTAGTCACCATCTGTAGTAGGTATGTATGTATGTATAGTATATACCGTGATCACCTCCCGAGTGATCACGGCCCAATAGTATAGCAAGGCGGTCGACAAGAATGTAGGGCCAATGGTGATAAACTAGCATCCTATACTAAGCATTTAGGATTGCGTAAGGTATCAACAGATGTAGCAACAATGTTAGGCTATGCATCGTAATAGGATCAACGGAAGCAAGAATAAAGCTACACTACTCTAAAGCAAGCAAGATAGAGGAGAATAGGCGATATCTGGTGATCAAGGGGGGGGCTTGCCTGGTTGCTCGAGACAAGAAGGAGGGTCGTCGGTGGCGTAGTCAACCACAGGGCATCAACATCGCCACGGGTCTACCGGCGAGAAGAGGGGAGAAACAATAAATATATAGCAAGCAAGTGCATAACAGACAACAAGCGAGCTAGACGTGTTCTAACGCGTATGAGGTGATACCGGTGAAGGGGGAAAACATCCGGAAAGTATCCCGGTGTTCCGTGTTTTTCAGACAGATGAACCGGAGGTGAAATGTTGCAGAGTTCACTATGCTAGGGACGCGTGGCGGATGAACGGGCTGCGTATCCGGATCCGTCTGGTCGTTCTGAGCAACTTTCATGTACAAAGTATTTTCATCTGAGCTACGGTTTATTTTATATTAATTTTAAAAGATTTAAATCATTTTTAGGATTATTTAAATATTTTAATCCAACATTATCCAGAACAGGGTTTGCTGACGTCATCATGACGTCAGCATGCCATCAGCAGTCAACAGAGGTGTTGACTGGGTCGCTGACGTGTGGGTCCCACTGGTCATTGACTGTTTAGCCTAATTAGTGTTTAACTAATCTAATTACTGTTTAATTAAACTAACAAGTTAATTACATAGGTTTAATTAACTTAATGAATCCATTAATTAATTAATTAATTTAATTATTATTTATTTATTTTATTATATAGTTTTTTGCAAACGTTAAGGGCGTGGGCCCTTGATCAACACAGAGGCTATCTGGCGCTGGGCGACGGTAACGGGCGCGCCCCATTCGGGCGCACGCCGAGGGCATGCGAAGTGCATGGCGGACTGGCAGTCGCCAAAGCAGCGTGGGCGAGAGCGGGCGACGGCGACGGCGCGGCGACGCGAACCCGTCCGAGAGCTCGGGCGCGGCGTCTGAGGGAAAGGGGGTGCGCTGGCGCGGCCGCATGGGCGCGCTAAGGAGGCGGGGCCAAGCACTCCCAAGAGAAGCGGAGACGACGGCTACGGGCGTGGCCAGCGGACGGCCGGAGCGCGACGCTGCGTGCTTGGCAAGGGCATGGCAGAGTGCGGGTGAGGCGCGCGCGAACTCGAGCCCGGGTCGGCGCGAGCGAGCGTGATGAGCGCGCACAACGTGAGTCGGAGCGGGACGGGCAGAGAGAGGAGGCCGAGGGCCTCACCGGGAGTGTAGGGTCTGGGAAATGGGCGCGGTGAGGTTCGGGGAGGCCGACGGGGACGACACGGCGGAGCGGGAGGCAGTCCGGTGGGGGAGGGCGAAGCAGGCCGGCGAGGAAGCTCCAGTCGCTGGCGCGGTCCAGGCGGCAACGCGCGTGCGAGCCCGATCCGATCTGGATTGGGCGTGGAGGGTTGAGGAGACGGTGTGGGGAGGCGACGAGGAGGCGCCGGCGGAGACGGGCGGCGCCGGCCGGCGACGGGTGTAGGGATGAGGCGGCGGTGTCGGGGCGCCGTTTCCCCCGATCCAGATCGGGGGGAGCGAGGGGGGCGCACGGGGTGGGGCGAGTTGGGATCGTGGAGTGGGTTAGGGTTTGCGGGGTGGGGGATAAGGGGAGGAAGTGGGCCGGCTGGGCCTAGTGGGTCGAGGCCCCAAATGGGGCGCGGTGGCTTGCGGGGCCGTAGCCCAGTGGGGGGAGTTCTTTCCTTTTTTTGTTTTTTGTTTTCTTTTATTATTTCTCTTTTATTTCTTTACTGTTTTCATTTAAAGTTTCTATTATTTTCGTTTTATAAAATACCAAGTTAGCACCTAAATTAGTATTACTAATTAGGCCTCTGCCATAATTATTTTGGCACACTATTAATTTAGTTATATTATTATAACTTTATAAAAGGCATTAAAGTAATTGTTTTGCACTAAGCTTTGGTTATTTTAGTGAATTTAAATATTATAAGAAATGTTGGTTTCTCCACCATTATTACTCATGAACTATTCGTCACATTTAGAACATTTTAGTTTTAATGTTTGAAAACTTTTGTTGTTTGTCTTTAATTAAAAATTTGAATTTGAATCGGTTTCGAACTAACTCGAGATTAGCAACTATAATCGAGGTGACATGGCATCATTAGCAGAGGTTCATTGTAGCTTAATTATCCCGGCGTCACAGATCGGAGCCCGGTGATCGTCATCGAGCTGAACGTGTGCTAAACTCGGAGGTGCCGTACGTTCGGTGCTTGGATTGGTCGGATCATGAAGACGTACGACTACATCAACCGCGTTGTGCTAACGCTTCCGCTTACGGTCTATGAGGGTACGTGGACAACACTCTCCCCTCTCGTTGCTATGCCATCACCATGATCTTGCGTGTGCGTAGGAAATTTTTTAAAATTACTACGTTCCCCAACAGTGGCATCCGAGCCTGGTTTTATGCGTAGATGTCATATGCACGAGTAGAACACAAGTGAGTTGTGGGCGATACAAGTCATACTGCTTACCAGCATGTCATACTTTGGTTCGGCCGTATTGAGATGAAGCAGCCCGGACCGACATTACGCGTACGCTTACGCGAGACTGGTTGATGGCGGGTGTCTGTCTCTCTCACTTTAGCTGAATCGAGTGTGGCTACGCCCGGTCCTTGCGAAGGTTAAAACATCACCAACTTGACGAACTATCGTTGTGGTTTTGATGCGTAGGTAAGAACAGTTCTTGCTAAGCCCGTAGCAGCCACATAAAATTTGCAACAACAAAGTAGAGGACAACTAACTTGTTTTTGCAGGGCATGTTGTGATGTGATATGGTCAAGACGTGATGCTATATTTTATTGTATGAGATGATCATGTTTTGTAACCGGTTATCGGCAATCGGCGTGAGCCATATGGTTGTCGCTTATTGTATGAAATGCAACGCATACTGTAATTGCTTTACTTTATCACTAAGCGGTAGCGATAGTCGTAGAAGCAATAGATGGCGTAAACGACAACGATGCTATGATGGAGATCAAGGTGTCGCGCCGGTGACGATGGTGATCACGACGGTGCTTCGAAGATGGAGATCACAAGCACAGTTGCACACGCGGAATACTCAGGTCATACTTGACGAGCCTAGCATATACAGATATGGCCTCGGAACACGGAGACCGAAAGGTCGAACGTGAATCATATAGTAGATATGATCAACATAGTGATGTTCACCATTGAAACTACTCCATCTCACGTGATGATCGGACATGGTTTAGTTGATTTGGATCACGTGATCACTTAGATGACTAGAGAGATATCTGTCTAAGTGGGAGTTCTTAAGTAATATGATTAATCGAACTTAAATTTATCATGAACTTAGTACCGATAGTATTTTGCTTGTCTATGTTTGTTTTAGATAGATGGCTTGTGTTGTTGTTCGTTGAATTTTAATGCGTTCCTTGAGAAAGCAAAGTTGAAAGATGATGGTAGCAATTACACGATCGGGTCCGTAACTCGAGGATTATCTTCATTGCTACACGTAAAAGTTACGTCCCGGAAGCTCCGCCGGGTGCCGAACTTCGCTGCCGATGCAACCGACAACGTTAGAACGTCTGGCGAGCAAAGTCGATGACTACTCGATAGTTCAAGTGTGCCATGCTTTACGGCTTAGAACCGGTCTTCAACGACGTTTTGAACGTCATGGAGCATATGAGATGTTCCAGGAGTTGAAGTTAATATTTCAAGCAAATGCCCGGATTGAGAGATATGAAGTCTCCAATAAGTTCTATAGCTGCAAGATGGAAGAGAATAGTTCTGTCAGTGAACACATACTCAAAATGTCTGGGTATAATAATCACTTGATTCAACTGGGAGTTAATCTTCCTGATGATAGTGTCATTAACAGAATTCTTCATTCAATGCCACCAAGCTACAAGAGCTTCGTGATGAACTATAATATGCAAGGGACGAACAAGACTATTCCCGAGCTCTTCACAATGCTAAAAGCCGCGGGGGTAGAAATCAAGAAGGAGCATCAAGTGTTGACGGTTAACAAGACCACCAGTTTCAAGAAAAAGGGCAAAGGGAAGAAGAAGGAACTTCAAAAGAACAAGAAACAAGTTGTCGCTCAAGAGAAGAAACCCAAGTCCGGACCTAAGCTCGAAACTAAGTGCTTCTCTTAAGCGATCGACATTTGAAGCGGAATTTCCCCAAGTATTTGGCGGATAAGAAGGATGGCAAAGTGAACAAAGGTATATGTGATATACATGTTATTGATGTGTACCTTACTAATGCTCGGAGTAGTACTGGTATTTGATACTTGGTTCTGCTGCTAATATTTGCAACTCAAACAGGGACTACGGATTGCGAAGATTGGCTAAGGACGAGGTGACGATCGCGTGGGAAATGGTTCTAAAGTCGATGTGATCGCGGTCGGCACGCTACCTCTACATCTACCATCGGGATTAGTTTTAGACCTAAATAATTGTTATTTGGTGCCAGCGTTGAGCATGATCATTATATCTGGATCTTGTTTGATGCGAGACGGTTATTCATTTAAATCAGAGAATAATGGTTGTTCTATTTATATGAGTAATATCTTTTATGGTCATGCACCCTTGAAGAGTGGTCTATTTTTATGGAATCTCGATAGTAGTGATACACATATTCATAGTATTGAAACCAAAAGATGCAGAGTTGATAATGATAGTGCAACTTATTTGTGGCACTGCCGTTTAGGTCATATCGGTGTAAAGCGCATGAAGAAACTCCATACTGATAGGCTTTTGGAATCACTTGATTATGAATCACTTGGTACTTGCAAACCGTGCCTCATGGGCAAGATGACTAAAACGCCGTTCTCCGGAACCATGGAGCGAGCAACTGATTTGTTGGAAATCATACATACTGATGTTTGTGGTCCAATGAATGTTGAGGCTCGCGGTGGGTATCGTTATTTCCTCACCTTCACAGATGATTTGAGCAGATATGGGTATATCTACTTAATGAAACACAAGTCTGAAACATTTGAAAAGTTCAAAGAATTTCAGAGTGAAGTGGAAAATCATCGTAACAAGAAAATAAAGTTTCTACAATCTAATCGTGGAGGAGAATATTTGAGTTACGAGTTTGGTGTACACTTGAAACAATGCGGAATAGTTTCGCAACTCACGCCACCCGGAACACCACAACGAAATGGTGTGTCCGAACGTTGTAATCGTACTTTACTAGATATGGTGCGATCTATGATGTCTCTTACTGATTTACCGCTATCGTTTTCGGGTTATGCTTTAGAGATGGCCGCATTCACGTTAAATAGGGCACCATCAAAATCCGTTGAGACGACGCCTTATGAACTGTGGTTTGGCAAGAAACCGAAGTTGCCGTTTCTTAAAGTTTGGGGCTGCGATGCTTATGTGAAGAAACTTCAACTAGATAAGCTCGAACCCAAATCGGAGAAATGTGTCTTCATAGGATACCCAAAAGAGACTATTGGGTACACCTTCTATCACAGATCTGAGGGCAAGATTTTCGTTGCTAAAATCGGATCCTTTCTAGAGAAGGAGTTTCTCTCGAAAGAAGTGAGTGTGAGTAAAGTAGAACTTGATGAGATAATTGTATCTGCTCCCTTATTGGAAAGTAGTTCATCACAAGAACCGGTTCCTGTGACAACTACACCAATTAGTGAGGAAGCTAATGATATTGATCATGAAACTTGAGCAAGTTTCTCTTGAACCTCGTGGGTCTACGAGTAAGATCCGCACTGAGTGGTACGGTAATCCTATTTTGGAAGTCATGTTACTTGACCATGATGAACCTACGAACTATGAGGAAGCGATGATGAGCCCAGATTCCGCAAAATGGCTAGAGGCCATGAAATCTGAGATGGGATCCATGTATGAGAACAAAGTATGGACTTTGGTTGACTTGCCCGATGATCGACAAGCCATTGAGAATAAATGGATCTTTAAGAAGAAGACTGATGCTGATGGTAATGTAACTGTCTATAAAACTCGACTTGTTGCGAAAGGTTTTCGACAAGTTCAAGTTGTTGACTACGATGAGACTTTCTCACCCGTAGCGATGCTTAAGTCTGTGCGAATCATGTTAGCTATTGCTGCATTTCATGATTATGAAATTTGGCAAATGGATGTTAAAACTGCATTCTTGAATGGATTTCTGGAAGAAGAGTTGTATATGATGCAACCAGAAGGTTTTGTTGATCCAAAAGGTGCTAACAAAGTGTGCAAGCTCCAGCGATCCATTTATGGACTGGTGCAAGCATCTCGGAGTTGGAATAAACGTTTTGATAGTGTGATCAAAGCATATGGTTTTATACAAACTTTTGGAGAAGCCTGTATTTACAAGAAAGTGAGTGGGAGCTCTGTAGCATTTGTGATATTATATGTAGATGACATATTATTAATTGGAAATGATATAGAATTTCTGGATAGCATAAAGGGATACTTGAATAAAAGTATTTCAATGAAAGACCTCGGTGAAGCTGCTTACATATTGGGCATCAAGATCTATAGAGATAGATCAAGACGCTTAATAGGACTTTCACAAAGCACATACCTTGATCAAATTTTGAAAAAGTTCAAAATGGATCAGGCAAAGAAAGGATTCTTGCCCGTGCTTCAAGGTGTGAAGTTGAGTCAAACTCAATGCCCGACCACGGCAGAAGATAGAGAGAAAATGAAAGATGTTCCGTATGCTTCAGCCATAGGCTCTATCATGTATGCAATGTCTGTGTACCGGACCGACGTATGCTTAGCAATAAGCTTGGCAGGATGGTACCAAAGTAATCCAGAGTGGATCATCGACAGCGGTCAAGAACATCCCAAATACCGAAAAGGACTAAGGATATGTTTCTCGATATGGAGGTGACAAAGAGCTAGTCGTAAATGGTTACGTTGATGCAAGCTTAGACACCGATCCGGACGATTCTAAATCGCAAACCGGATCGTATTTTTATTAAACGGTGGAGCTGTAAGTTGGTGCAGTTCTAAACAAAGCGTCGTGGCGGGATCTACATGTGAAGCGGAGTACATAGCTGCTTGAAGCAGCAAATGAAGGAGTCTGGATGAAGGAGCTCATTTCGATCTAGGTGTCATACCTAGTGCATCGGGACCAATGAAGATCTTCTCGTGACAATCTTGGTGCAATTGCCTTGGCAAAGGAATCCAGATTTCACAAGAGGACCAAGCACATCAAGAGACGCTTCAATTCCATTCGGGACCAAGTCCAAGTGGGAGACATAGAGATTTGCAAGATACATACGGATCTAAATGTTGCGACCTGCTGACTAAGCCTCTCTCACGAGCAAAACATGATCAGCACCAAGACTCCATGGGTGTTAGAATCATTACTATGTAATCTAGATTATTGACTCTAGTGCAAGTGGGAGATCAAGGAAATATGCCCTAGAGGCAATAATAAAGTTATTATTTATTTCCTCATATCATGATAAATGTTTATTATTCATGCTAGAATTGTATTAACCGGAAACATGATACATGTGTGAATACATAGACAAACATATAGTCACTAGTATGCCTCTACTTGACTAGCTCATTAATCAAAGATGGTTATGTTTCCTAACCATAGACATGTGTTGTCATTTGATTAATGGGATCACATCATTAGGAGAATGATGTGATTGACATGACCCATTCCGTCAGCCTAGCACTTGATCGTTTAGTATATTGCTATTGCTTTCTTCATGACTTATACATGTTCCTGAAACTATGAGATTATGCAACTCCCGTTTACTGGAGGAACACTTTGGGTACTACCAAACGTCACAACATAACTGGGTGATTATAAAGGAGTACTACAGGTGTCTCCGAAGGTACATGTTGAGTTGGCGTATTTCAAGATTAGGTTTTGTCACTCCGATTGTCTGAGAGGTATCTCTGGGCCCTCTCGATAATGCACATCACTATAAGCCTTGAAAGCAATGTGATCAATGAGTTGGTTACGGGATGATGCATTACATAACGAGTAAAGAGACTTGCCGGTAATGAGAGTGAACTAGGTATTGGATACCGACGATCGAATCTCGGGCAAGTAACATACCGATGACAAAGGGAACAACGTATGTTGTTATGCGGTTTGACCGATAAAGATCTTCGTAGAATATGTAGGAACCAATATGGGCATCCAGGTTCCGTAATTGGTTATTGACCGAGAATAGTTCTAGGTCATGTCTACATAGTTCTCAAACCCGTAGGGTCCGCACGCTTAACGTTACAATGATAGTTATATTATGAGTTTATATGTTTTGATGAACCGAAGTTTGTTCGGAGTCCCGGATGTGATCACGGACATGACGAGGAGTCTCGAAATGGTCGAGACATAAAGGTTGATATATTGGACGACTATATTCGGACATCGAAAGTGTTCCGGGTGATTTCGGAGAAAACCGGAGTGCCGGAGGGGTTACCGGAACCCCCCGGGAGAGTTAATGGGCCACATGGGCCTTGGTGGGAAGAGAGAGGGCGGCGAGGGTGGGCCGTGTGCCCCTCTCCTCCGGGTCCGAATGGACTAGGAGGGGCGCCCTCTTTCCTTCCCCTCTCCCCTTCCTTCCCCTCCTAGTAGGAGTAGGAAAGGAGGAGTCCTACTCCTACTAGGAGGAGGACTCCTCCTCCTGGCGCGCCCCCCTTGAGCCGGCCGGCCTCCCCCCTTGCTCCTTTATATACGGGGGCGGGGGGGGCACCCCATAGACACACAAGTTGATCTACGGATCATTCCTTAGCCGTGTGCGGTGCCTCCCTCCACCATATTCCACCTCGGTCATATCGTCGCGGAGTTTAGGCGAAGCCCTGCGTCGGTAGAACATCATCATCGTCACCACGCCGTCGTGCTGACGGAACTCATCCCCGAAGCTTTGCTGGATCGGAGCCCGGGGATCGTCATCGAGCTACACATGTGCTGAACTCGGAGGTGCCGTACGTTTGGTGCTTGGATCGGTCGGATCGTGAAGATGTACGACTACATCAACCGCGTTGTGCTAACGCTTCCGCTTACGGTCTACGAGGGTACGTGGACAACACTCTCCCCTCTCGTTGCTATGCCATCACCATGATCTTGCGTGTGCGTAGGAATTTTTTTGAAATTACTACGTTCCCCAACAGGTAGATCGTGCTCTCATGATTGAAGGGAAGCAGCAGCAAATTGACAACCGCAAGAGGAAGTATGGACAAAGGAAGTACAATTCTGGAGCTCAGCAAAAGCCTTGTTTTACCCCGAATTTGGGAGGACATTATCAGCATACCCATGGAGGAGGTAGTTCGCACAACCATAGTGGCCCCAAGAATGGTAATGGGAATGGAGGAAGCAACGGACAGAACCGCACCAACCTGTCAACCCCAGCCAAGAGGGATCTGAGCCACATCACCTGCTACAAATGCCAGAAGACTAGACATTATGCCACTGAATGCCCAGAAGCGAAGAATGGAAATGGCAATGGAAGCTCTGGGAAGAAGCCGAACCCTTTTAACAAAGGACAGGTGAACCACATTAGCGTGGAGGAGGTTGAAGCCCAGCCATATGCAGTAATAGGTAAGTTTTTGGTTAAGTTATTTACTCCAATCGTTCTTTTTGATATTGGTGCATCGCATTCATACATATCAAGGGGATTTGTGGATAAGTATAAACTGCCTACCAAAGTTCTTAGAACACCTATGTTAGTAAGCTCACCAGGAGCGGAGTATATGGCCAGTCAAGGATGTTTTCAAGTACCATTGGCCATAGGCAGACATGTTTTTCCTTCGGATTTGAAAGTTTTGGAATCGCAAGGTTTGGATGTGATTCTGGGTATGGATTGGCTATCGATGTATGGAGGAAACATCGATTGTGCTAGTAAGTCTATTTTGCTTACCACCCCAGAAGGAAGAAGGATCAAGTATGTGTCACGGCATGAGCCGAAGAGCACCCAAGTGAATTCCTATCAGGAGTTGTACAGGAGGAAGTACCAGTGGTGAAGGATTTTCCTGACGTATTTCCAGAAGAGTTGCCAGGCATGCCACCAGATAGAGACATTGAGTTTTTGATTGAGCTTTTGCCAGGCACCGGGCCAATATCTAAGAGACCATATAGGATGCCCGCACAGGATTTGGTGGAAATTAAGAAGCAGATTGAGGAGTTACTGGATAAAGGATATATCCACCCAAGTTCTTCACCTTGGGGATCACCAGTTCTTCTAGTGGAGAAGAAGGATGGATCTCTAAGGATGGTTGTTGATTATCGAGGATTGAATGAAGTGACAATCAAGAACAAGTACCCATTGCCGATGATCAATGATTTGTTGACCAATTGCAAGGAGCTAAGGTATTTTCCAAGATCGATCTGCGATCAGGATACCACCAATTGAAGATTTGAGAGCAGGATATACCTAAGATAGCTTTTACCACCAGGTACGGGTTGTATGAGTATACCGTTATGTCATTTGGCCTGACTAACGCACCTGCATATTTCATGAACATGATGAACAAGGTGTTTATGGAGTTTCTGGACAAGTTCGTCATGGTGTTCATTGATGATATTCTGGTCTACTCGAAGAATGAAGAGGAGCATAAGGAGCATTTGCGTTTGGTACTTGGGAAGCTCCGAGAACATCAATTATATGCCAAGTTCAGCAAATGTG
The DNA here is from genome assembly GCA_021437245.1 of Aegilops speltoides. NCBI lineage: Eukaryota > Viridiplantae > Streptophyta > Magnoliopsida > Poales > Poaceae > Aegilops > Aegilops speltoides. The sequence goes on from CM038145.1 coordinate 104,845,303, forward strand.
AGTTTTGGTTGAAGGAAGTTGGATTCCTCGGACATGTTATATCCGGAGATGGAATAGCAGTAGACCCCACCAAAGTTGTCACTATGACAAATTGGGAAGCCCCAACAACAGTTGGAGAGATCCGGAGTTTTCTTGGACTCGCAGGATACTACCGGAGATTCATTGCAAATTTCTCGAAGATTGCGAAGCCCATGAAGGAGTTGTTAAAGAAGGATACCAAGTTCAAATGGACTAAGGAATGTGAGGCCATTTTCCAGGAGTTGAAGAAACATTTGGTTACATCACCAGTGTTGATTTTACCAGAGCAGCGCAAGGATTACGAGGTGTATTGCGATGCTTCACGTCGAGGACTTGGAGCAGTGCTTATGCAAGAGGAAGATTTGTTTCATATGCCTCACGACAGCTTAAGCCCCATGAGTTGAATTATGCTACACACGATTTGGAGTTAGCAGCAGTAGTTCATGCCCTGAAGACATGGAGACATTTTCTCATCGGAAACCATTATGAGGTGTACACGGATCACAAGAGTTGGAAGTACATCTGCACATAGAAGGAGTTGAATCTCAGGCAGAGGAGATGGTTGGAGCTCATCAAAGATTATGATATGAGATTGCATTATCACCCCGGAAAGGCTAACGTAGTAGCCGATGCATTGAGCCGCAAGAGCCATGTAAACACACTCTTGACTGGCGAGTTACCAATGGAGTTAGCCGAGGATCTTCGTGAACTATGTTTGGAGATAGTTCCAAGAGGCTATGTTGCAGCATTGGAGATTCAGTCGACCTTGATGGATAAGATCAGAGAAGCTCAGAAGACTGACAAAGAGATTGACGAAATAAAGGAGAGGATGAGTAAAGGAAAAGCTAAAGGATTTCGTGAGGATGAGCACGATACTTTATGGTTTGAAGACCGCGTTACCCGGAAATTAGGAAGTTGATTCTGCAAGAGGCCCATGATTCACCATACTTGATTCACCCAGGAAATACCAAGATGTATCTAGATTTGAAGGACACTTTCTGGTGGACTGGAATGAAGAACGATATTGCGGAGTATGTAGTAGTTTCTGATGTATGTCAGAGAGTGAAGGCAGAGCATCAGAAGCCAACATGATTGCTGCAACCATTGCCGATACCCGAATGGAAGTGGGATAAGCTAGGCATGGATTTTATCATAGGATTGCCCAGGACTCGTTCAGGCTATGACTCGATATGGGTTGTAGTCGATCATTTGACGAAGGTAGCTCATTTCATCCCAGTGAAGACCACTTACACTAGTGCTAAGTTGGCAAAGATATACATGACCAGGAGTGTATGTCTGCATGGAGTTCCGAGGAGCATTGTATCAGACAGAGGAACCCAATTTACCTCAAAGTTCGGAATCGCCATACTAAACTTTGGGTACCGAGCTAGAGTTCAAGATGACTTTCATCCATGAGCATGATGGATGACCAAGAGAGTAAATCAGATTCTGGAGGACATGCTGAGAGCTTGTGCGCTAGATTATGGATCTAGTTGGGACGAAAATTTGCCGTATGCGGAGTTTTCCCACAACAACAGTTATCAATCCAGTTTGAAGATGGCCCCTTTCGAAGTGTACGGAAGGAGGTGCAGGACCCCATTGTTGTGGGATCAAGTTGGAGACCGCCAGTTGTTTGGACCAGATTTGATTAAAGAGTCTGAACAGAAGGTGAAGTTGATTTGCGATAGGCTCAAGGTAGCTCAGTCCAGGCAGAAGAGCTATGCAGATTCTAAACATCAGGAGACTGTTTATGAAGTTGGAGATAGAGTTTATCTTCGTGTATCTCCACTTCGAGGAGTTAATCGCTTTGGAGTTAAGGGAAAGTTAGCGCCTTGTTTTGTGGGACCCTACAAAGTTTTGGAGCGTATGGGAGAAGTTGCTTAAAAATTGGAATTGCCCGAAGGAATGTCAGGAGTTCATGATGTGTTCCACGTTTCCTAGTTGAAGAAGTGCCACGCAGAGATGGCTGATATACCGCTGAGAGATACAGTGCCGCATGAAGCGATTCAGTTGGATAATGATTTGACCTACGAGGAGAAGCCAGATAAAATTCTTGAGTATGCCAGCCGAGTCACCCGCAGCAAGGTTATCAAGTTTTGCAAAGTTCAGTGGAGCCACGATACCGAGGATCAAGCCACCTGGGAGCGAGAGGAAGATCTGTTGAAGGACAACCCTCACCTATTTTCTAGCCAACCCGAATCTCGAGGGCGTGATTCATCTTAAGGGGGGTAGGTTTGTAACATCCCAAATTTTCAATTTGGAATGTTATACATAGATCATCATTTGCATATCATATTTTATTGCATTTTGGCTCGATCCCAGAAATCCTACGCAACTCAAGGACCCACGGAGAGAGTTGGGGATTTCATTATTTTCATATTTGAGTTTTCCCAAATTTTGAAAATAGGATCATTTGATTTTATTTATTTTATCTTCAATTATTTCTACAATAAAAATAAGAGAGAGGGAATAAAATGACTTTCCCAAAATAAAGAAATATTGAGGATTTGATAATAAAATCGAATAATATTTTATTTTGGAGTTTAATGCCATTTTATTTGAATTTAGGAAAAATGCGTGTTTTTCAAAATTGCATTTAGGCCACAAATAAATGTTCATCTTGTCCGGTTTGATATTAGAAGTCGGGGAAAATTTATTTCAGGTTTTTTGGAGCTTGTTTAGTATTTCTTTTATTTGTTCTTCTGTGCGTAATGTTTTTTTTAAATAACGAAACCGACTCGGGCAGTGCCAGAAGGGGCACCGCCCAGCGAAGGGGCTTTATAAGCCGGGCCTCGCCTCAAGCCCACCGCCGCCCAGCCAGCCGCAACGCCAACCCTAGCGCCGCCACCATGATCCGCACCGCCATGCCCGCGATCTGCAAGCCCACGCCGAGCCACCGCCGCTGTTGACCACCGCTGCTGCCGCCCGTTGACCACGGAGGTAGTCCCCGTCGCCGCCATGTTTTTTCGAAAACGTCGGTTTTTTAGGAACCTGGTTTTTTTATATAGATCGGCTTATTTTTTTTGGTTTAGTTATTTAACAAACACCCGTTCGTTCGTTCGTTCGTCTTAACGAGCGGTTTTCGTCGTTTAGCCGCAGACAGCGAACGTTCGTTCGTTAGCCTGTTCGTCCGTTTTTCTTTTTCTCGGATTTTCCGCGATTATTTCTGGTCGTGATTTCTGATCCGATTTTCGTTTTAGTATAACTTTTCGCTCGTTTATCGGAATCAGACGATTCAAGCGCCTAGAGTTTCATCTCGAAACCGTCTTTCCGTTTAACCTACTCAATCAAGTTTTTGCTACTACAAAATTTGACTTAGGTCCAGATTAGTAAACGAAGCTTGTTTCTTTCGCCGTTTGATTTTCGTTGCTTCGTTTGATTTGATTCTTTTCGCAAACCGGAGTTTTTAAGTTGAACTTTCTGGTTAGATCTCTTATTTGAGTTTTACCTGTGCATTAGAAGAGTTCTTATTGTATGCTTGTTTGTTTGCGATAGAGTGCCCGGAGTGCGCCGCTTTGCTACTTCGAATCTCTAGGTTTCACGGATCATCAGCAAGGCAAGTAACACTTTGATCATACCTCTTTTACTACCTAGTTTTATTGCATTAGATCAATCCTCAAACAAATGCATGATTAGGATCTGATTAACATGTGGGTTCTGGGATGTAGATGAGGTAGTACCTATTACCTGTTTTATTATCAAACCTATGGGAGCTACTTCTACGTTTGCTTATGTTGCTATGCTATGCTAGTAGACGTGGATTGGGTGAGTGTATTCATGACAGATGTGAGATTGTATTTAATGTTTTACTTAAGGTGGCAACTTAAACTCACATCTAGGTGGATTGAGGCACCTGGGGAACCCAGTGTTGTCCGTATTTTTGGAAATCCCGGGGTACCGTGTGATTTTCCTATGGACCGCCACCCAGGCTCAAAGGGATCATGAGATTTGTTCATGCTAGAAACTTCCGTGTGCAGCCACAAGCTATTATGGGCTCTAGCATAGTTGATTAAGTTGTGTGAACTCTTGAAGAGGTAGACTAGCAGATGTAGGGGAAAGTAGGTGTAACTGTCTACCCGGAGTAGGGAGCTTATGCTTCTGAAAGACTATGTCTTGGTCATCCATTTCTCAAACACCCTGTAGTGCGAGAAATCCAACGGAGGAGATCGAGTCTTGTGGGGAAAAGTGCGTAAACCTCTGCAGAGTGTATAAACTAATCATGGTTAGCTGTGTCCCTGGTTATGGATGTTTTGAGTATCTAGTACTTGGATTATCGTGTGAATCTTGTCATGTTACTTTAAATTAATTTTGTTGGGTTAATGATGATGATTAATTGGGATTGAGTTGGAGTACCCTTCTCAATGTTTAACAACCACCATGAGAGTTAAATAAAACTTATTCCTTTGTAGTAGGGAAAAATTGGCTTTATGCAAAACTGTAACCATAGAGCTTTCCACCAGCCATATATGCATGTAGTATAGCATTATTCTGTTCATTACTCTCTCTATGTGTTACATTGCGAGCATATTCCATGTGCTGACCCGTTTTCGGGCTGCAACGTTCATGTTCTGAGACTTTTCGCACGACAGTAAGGTGCCTTAGGTCGTGATCTTATACTCAATGATCTTTGTTGGAGTTGATGGACTCGCTTATCTTCCAAGCCTTCCGTTGTTATCGTTATTAGTTGGCCTTAAGCCACATTTTTTTGTAATAAGTTCTCTTTTGAGACATTCGATGTAATAAGTGTGTCATTGCTACTCTGTTATAAATCCTTCGAGTACTGTGCGTGTTAGCATTACCGATCTAGGGATGACACTGATGCACAGAGATCAGACTATTTGAGGTCTGTTCGTTACACTGGTTCTTTAATTGGTGGGTGATATTTGAACCACTTCTCTTTAGGAAGATCTACATGAGTAGCAAAAGATTCACAAAAGGAAGCTACTATCTCAGAGTCAATTAAATATTTAGTGCTAAACTTTTGAAAAGCATCGGTATCCATAAAAGATTTAACACAATCAAACTTAGGCTCCATACCTGACTCTTTACCTTCATCGAGTTCCCAATCTTCAGAGTTGCATTTAATTCTTTCTAAAAGATCCCACCGGAATTCAATAGTCTTCTTCATAAAGAACCATTACAAGAAGTATCGAGCATGGATTGATCATTACGAGAAAGCCGAGCATAAAAATTCTAAAAAATAATTTCTCTCAAGAGCTCATGATTGGGGCATGAATATAACATTGACTTAAGCCTCCCCCAAGCTACAGCGGTACTTTCTCCTTCACGAGGCCAAAAATTATATATATAATTCCGATCACGATGAACTAGATGCATAGGATAATTTTTTGATGAAATTCTAATTTCAACCGATTCCAGTTCCAAGATCCAATATCGTCGCATAGCCTATACCATGTCAATGCCTTTCCCTTCAAAGATAAAGGGAAAACCTCCTTCTTAGCTTCATCTCTGGGTAAACCTGCAAGCTTAAACAATCCACAAATTTCATCCACATATATAAAGTGCATATCAGGATGTTCGGTTCCATCTCCCGCATAAGGATTAGCTCGCAGTTGTTCTACCACACACGAAGGAATTTCATATTCAATATTTTCAGTAGGTGTAGTAGGTTGAGGGGTAACTAATTGTGGTTCCAGTCAAGGTCAAGATACACCGAACAAAACCCTCAAAGGATTGTTTTCCATAGTAACAAGTGGCAACAAATTTCAGCACGTAGTAATAGTTTTTCCTTACTAATTTCCACTTACCAAGAGCGCTTTGCTCCTCGGCAACAGCACCAGAAAATAGCCTTGATGACCCACAAGTATATGGGATCAATTGTAGCCTTTTCAATAAGTAAGAGTGTCAAACCCAACGAGGAGCAGGAGGAAACGACAAGTGGTTTTCAACAAGGTAATGTCTACAAGTGCTGAAATTGTAAGTAACAGAGTAGTTTGATAGCAAGATAATTTGTAACGAGCAAGTAACGGTAATAGTAACAAAAGTGCAGCAAGGTAGCCCAATCCTTTTGAGGCAAAGGACAGGCAAAAATGGTCTCTTATGATAAGCAAAGTGTGCTTGAGGGTACACGGGAAATTTATCTAGTCACTTTCATCATGTTGGTTCGATTCGTGTTCGCTACTTTGATAATTTAGTATGCGGGTGGACCGGTGCTTAGGTGCTGTTCTTACTTGAATAAACCTCCTACTTATTATTAACCCCCTCGCAAGCATTCGCAACTATGAGAAAAGTATTAAGAATAAATTCTAACCACATTAAGCTTTTGGATCCTATCGGTCCCTTACAGAATAGCGCATAAACTAGGGTTTAAGCTTCTGTCACTCTCACAACCCATCATCTAATAACTACTCCACAATGCATTCCTTAGGCCCAAATATGGTGAAGTGTCATGTAGTCGACGTTCACATGACACCACTAAGGGAATCACAACATACATATCATCAAAATATCGAACACATATCAAGTTCACATGACTACTTGCAACATGATTTCTCCCATGACCTCAAGAACAAAAGTAACTACTTACAAATTATAATCATGCTCAAGATCAGAGGGGTATTAAATAGCATAATGGATCTGAACATATAATCTTCCACCAAATAAACCATATAGTAATCAACCACAAGATGTAATCAACTACAATCTATAGTTCCGGTACAAAGATTGAACACAAGAGATGAACTAGGGTTTGAGAGGAGTTGGTTCTGTTGAAGATGTTGATGGAGATAGCCCTCCCCAAGATGGGAGAGTTGTTGGTGATGATGATGACGATGATTTCCCCCTATAGGAGGGAAGTTCCCCCAGCGGAATCGCTCCACCGAACGGCAAAAGTGCTCCTGCCCAGGTTCCGCCTCGAGACGGCGTCCCGAAAGTCCTTCCCTTATTTTTTCTAGGTCAAAATGACTTATGCACCAGAAGAGGGGCACCGGAGGTGGGCTGAGGTGAGCATAACCCACTAGGGCACGCCTGGGCTCCTTGGCGCGCCCAGGTGGGTTGTGCCCACCTGGTGGGCCCCTCTGATACCTATTGTCTCCAAAAGTCCTCATTTATTCCATAAAAAATCCTCGTAAATTTCATCTCATTTGGAGTTGTGCAGAATAGGTAGCCTGCCGTAGCTTTTTCAGGTCTAGATTTCAGGTGCCGGAATTCTCCCTCTTTGTGTGTACCTTGCATATTATGAGAGAAAAGGCATTAGAATTACTCCAAAAAGCATTATTATGCAATAAAACAACATAAATAACAACAGGTAAACATGATGCAAAATGGACGTATCACATTACTCAGCTAGACCGTATTTTTTGAAAGATCCGATTTTGGCTAGCTTCATTGATTTAGGAGAAATCATACGGGAAATAGTGGGGATCAAGTGATCATGGGCACAAGAGAGGTGTGCAAATAAAGAGCAAAAACAAAGGAAAAGAAAACTGGAGAAAAAGGGAACTATGAGACCCTAGACACGCTATCTCGCTGCAGCGTCCCCGAACGGGGCCTCCAAACATGTCGCTCCGGTGAGTCTCCATTGTGCAAGATCCAGCTTGATAGCCTGAAGGATATCGTCTAGCCGTGTCATTTTGGCTCTGGAAACGTAGGCGTTCCTCTCCTTCCATATATGCCAGGCGATTAGAAGCAGCATGGTTCTAAAACCTCTTCTCGCTCCTGTTTGTGTGCGTCTGATCATCTCCTGGCTGTGCTGCAGAGAGGTGTGGTGCGGCGGCATGACATGTCTCATGGCCTCGCAACCGTTCTAGGTCGAGGCTTCCATCCAAATCTTCCAGGAGAAGGGGCATTCCCACATGATGTGTGACGTAGATTCCAAGCTTCTGGTACAGAGGCTGCAGAAATACCCGTTTGGCCAGCCCCGCCTCTGCAGTCTGTCATTGCACCAAAGCCTGTTCTTGTGAAGCAGCCACGCGGACATCTTGACAGTCCCCAGCACCCAACATTTCCAGGCGACCTTGCCGTGTCTTGTGCTTGGCATGTCCTTGAAATGCATTCTGTATGCAGCCCGGGCAGAGTAGCAGGCACCACCACCTGCTGTCCACACGATCTGATCGGCCACTTCGTTTTTGAGGGTGATTCCCGAGAGCTGGAGTCGCCGCCAAAGGTGCAAGTGTTCTGTGATGATGGATGCTGTGTTGCTATGGCGCAGATCTCTAATCCACTGTTCGTCGGTGAGCACTGTAGCCACCATGCGGTTCTTGCGCCTGGAGTGCTTGAAGAGATCTGGGAAGGATGAGCATAGCGGGCTGTCATCCAGCCAGGAGCTTGTCCATAATCTTTCTTGCTAGCCATTGCCGATCTGGACCGTCGTGGCTCGCTCAAACATCTCTCTATCCATCTTGTTGCATGGCAACGGGAAAGCCGACCAGGGTCTCGCCGGGTGCTGCGAGGATAGCCAAAGCCAGCGTAGTCTGAGGGCGGAACTGAACCGGTGCAGATCAAGTATCCCCAGCCCGCCCTTTTTTACCGATGAGCAGACCGAGCTCCATGCCACTTTGCACTTTCCACCAGTCAGCGCTTCGTCCTGAGCCCACATGAAGCGTCACCGGGCCTTGTCAATTTCCTTCAGTACCCTCTTCGTCAACTTGGACACTGTTAGTGCGAAAGTTGGCAGGGCAAAGAGCACCGCTCGCACCAAAGCGCGTCGGCCCGCCAAAGTCATCAGCCTGCCCTTCCATCCGGTGAGGCGTGATTTGACTCAATCGATGAGGAATTGAAAGTGCACTAGACGTAGTCTTGTAGGAGAGATTGACAACCCGAAGTAGGTTGTGGGGAAGCTGACGATTGAGCCACCAAAGCTGTGCAAAACCTCTGCCAAAAGCTGGGCATTACGGTTCATCGGAATGACAGAGGATTTTGTTTGGTTTAGCCTCAATCCCGTCGCCTCACCGAAGGAGTCCAGCAACTCCAGCAATGTGTCCACCTCCTCCTTTATTGGATGATGACCCACAAGTGTAGGGGATCTATCGTAGTCCTTTCGATAAGTAAGAGTGTCAAACCCAACGAGGAGCAGAAGGAAATGATAAGCGGTTTTCAGTAAGGTTTTCTCTACAAGCACTGAAATTGTAGGTAATAGATAGTTTTGTGATAAGATAAATAGTAACGAGTAACAAGTAAATAAAGTAAACAAAGTGTAGCAAGGTGGCCCAATCCTTTATGTAGCAAAGGATAAGCCTGAACAATTTCTAATAATGAGGAAGGGGCTCCCGAGGACACATTCTGAATTATCGTCAAGCTAGTTTTCATCACGTTCATATGATTCACGTTTGGTACTTTGATAATTTGATATGTGGGTGGACCGGCACTTGGGTACTGCCCTAACTTGGAAAAGCATCCCACTTATGATTAACCCCTATTGCAAGCATCCGCAACTACAAAAGAAGTATTAAGGTGAACCTAACCACAGCATTAAACATATGGATCCATATCAGCCCCTAATGAAGCAACGCATAAACTAGGGTTTAAGCTTCTGTTACTCTAGCAACCCATCATCTACTTATTACTTCCCCATGCCTTCCTCTAGGCCCAAATAATGGTGAAGTGTCATGTAGTCGACGTTCACATAACACCACTAGAGGAAAAGACAACATACATCTCATCAAAATATAGAACGAATACCAAATTCACATGACTACTAATAGCAAGACTTCACCCATGTCCTCAGGAACAAACGTAACTACTCACAAAGCATATTCATGTTCATAATCAGAGGAGTAATAATATGCATAAAGGATCTGAACATATGATCTTCCACCAAGTAAACCAATTAGCATCAACTACAAGGAGTAATCAACACTACTAGCAACCCACATGTACCAATTTGTGGTTTTGATACAAGATTGGAAACAAGAGATGAACTAGGGTTTGAGAGGAGATGGTGCTGGTGAAGATGTTGATGGATATTGACCCCCTCCCGATGAGAGGATCGTTGGTGATGATGTTGGTGATGATTTTCCCCTTCCAGAGGGAAGTGTCCCCGGCAGAACAGCTCCGCCAGAGCCCTAGATTGATCCCGCCAAGGTTCCGCCTCGTGGCGGCGGAGTTTCGTCCCGTAAGCTTGCCCACAATTTTTTCCAGGGTAAAAGTGATGATATAGCAGAAGATGGACGTCGGAGGCCCACCAGGGGGGCCAGGAGATAGGGGGCGCGCCCTATAGGGCGCCCACATCCGGACAGGTGTGGGCCCCGGCCTATTTCTTTCGCTTAGAAATTCTTATTAATTCCAAAAGTTGTTTCGTGGAGTTTGGGACTTTTGAGTCAGTGTCGAGAATAGCTTTCAATGTTTGCTCCTTTTCCACCAGAATTCGATTCGGGCATTCCCCTCTTCATGGTAAACCTTGTAAAATAAGAGAGAATAACCATAAGTATTGAGATATAATGTGTAATAACAGCCCATAATGCAATAAATATTGATATAAAAGCATGATGCAAAATGGACGTATCAACTCCCCCAAGCTTAGACCTCGCTTGTCCTCAAGCGGAAGCCGAAATCGAAAAATATGTCCACATGTTTAGAGATAGAGGTGTCGATAAAAATAAAACATGGACATGAGGGCATCATGATCATTCTAATAACAGCAACATATATAGGTTTTGTCATATGATTCCCTATGCTCAAGTCACGAGCAATTCACAATGTCAAGTATGGTTCAAAAACGTCATTGGGAACTAACAAACTATAATCTCAGTCATTGAAGCAATTGCAATTTATCGTAACATCAGAAAGAGTCAATAATAGAGCTTTTCAGCAAGTTCACATACTCAACTATCTCGTAGTCTTCTACAATTGCTAACACTCACACAATACTTGTGGTTATAGAGTTTCAGCCAGACACTGAGAAAGATAGGGGCTTATTGTGTTGCCTCCCAACGTATTCACCTTTAGGTGATGTCAACAATAATAGCCTATGCCAACTTACATCCAATTGGATATATATATCATGATCTTTCAAACACGAAGATCTTGCCAAAGGATAAAATGAAAAAGGGAAAGGTGAGGATCACCTTGACTCAAGCATAAAGTAAAAACATACAGTAAAAGATAGGCCCTTCGCAGAGGGAAGCAGAGGTTGTCATGCTCGTTTAGGGTTGATGCACGAAATCTTAATGCAAAAGAACGTCACTTTATATTGCCCCTTGTATGTGGACCTTTATTATGCAGTCCATCGCTTTTATTACTTCCACAACAAGTTCGTACAAAGCTTATTTTCTCCGCACTAATAAGTCATACATAGTTACAGAGCAATTTTTATTGCTTGCACCGATGACAGCTTACTTGAAGGATCTTACTCAATCCATAGGTAGGTATGGTGGACTCTCATGGCAAAACTGGGTTTAAGGGTAATTGGAATCACAAGTAGTATTTCTACTTGGTGCAAGGAATTTGGCTAGCATGAGGGGAAAAGGCAAGCTCAACATGTTTGGAAGGTCAATGACAATATACTTTAACTGAGATGTCGGAAAACATAAACCATTATGTTGTCTTCTTGTCGAACATCAACTCCTTTAGCATGTCATACTAAATGAGTGCTTCACAATCATAAAAGATGTCCAAGATAATATATTTATATATGAACCCCTCTTTCCTTATCACTTCCTATTAATTGCAACGATGACCAAGGCTACGTTCATCAACTCTCAACAATTTTTATGCCTCATACTTTCTATATGTGAAGTTATCACTATCCATAAGATCAATGTGAACTCTTTTATTCTTTCTACTTTCTCAAGATCATAGCAACATAGCAAAGCCCTTGACTCAACACTAATCTTTATTATAGATAGCACACGGACTCGATTACATAAAGAGATCACAATGCAAAACTCAAAACTACTTGATATCAAAACTTCAAACTACTAGATCAAGATACTACTAAAAGGATCAAATTAAATAAAGCGGTAAAGATAGGAGTGTGATGGTGATACGATACCGGGGCACCTCCCCAAAGCTTGGCAGTTGCCAAGGGGAGTGCCCATATGTAACATCCCCAGTATCACACCATAGTAATCCCTTATGATCATGCGAAGTCATCATCATTTTCATTGATTAATCATAGTGGTTAAAATATCTCATTTCACAATCCTTCTGTGAACTCAACTCAAATTCAAAGTGAAATTGAAGTTACACAAAAGATGCTGGAAAAATGATCACCATTTAGCAAATATTCCAAAAGAACTTGTTGTTAAGGAAAATAACATCACCATCAAGCCAAAGCGGGACAAAGCATTTAAATCAGTGCCAAAACAACACTATAAATGCCTAAATTCATTTATGAAAAATGCCAAATGATTCCAAAATTTCCCTAACTTTCTGTGGCAATGTGGAATATACCATGGTATTTATGTGACCAAGTTTTACATTTTTACTAAGTCATTTGATGGCTCAAATTATTGCAAAACTATCTCTGGAAATAAAACAGAGATAAAAATAGAAAAAGTCCTAGACTACTGCTCGAGACTGGGCCTAAGTGCACAGTGCACTTGGCCCAGCCCAACCTGGGCTTCTCCCACCTCGCTACAGGAGGCAGGGGCTCGTGGCAGGCATCTGGCCGCCATGGCCATTCCCTGGCCGCGTGACGGCCATCTGCCGGCTCCCCTTGAGCATAAAGGCCGATCCCGCGACCCCCAGGCGAACCCTAGCCCCCACTTGCCCTCCCCTCGCGCCGCTTCGCCCTCTCCCTCTCTGTCTTGTTCGCCCGAGCACGGTTGCCGACGTGCCGCCGTCGATCCCGCGGCCACCGACCACCGTTCGCCGCACCGAGGAGTCCAGGAGGATCATCATCGTCGACTACGTCCGTCCAGAGCGTCAATTCGAGCGGAGCCGCCCTGTACGCTCGCCATCGACCTCGTTTCCACCGCGTACATCGTCGTCGTCCGCGGTCGATTGCCACCGCTCCGGTCCGTCCCCGACCTCTTCGAGCGCGCCATCTACCCCGTGGTGAGCATCTCCCTCGATCCCTGTTTTCCCCTTGGAATCGGCTTTGTAGACCCGCGCCCACCCGAGGCCGCCATGGCCAGACCTCGCCGTGGCCGCACCTGCGCTCCTGCGTGCGTCTGCCCCGCGCGCCCCCGGCCATCCCGTTCGCGCCCTGGCTGCACCGGCCCCTCGCGCGCATCCCTGCCTTACACCGCCGCCGCTCACGCCTGCTTCTGCTGCTTGCTTGCTGCTGTGCTGCTCCTCGTGCTATGCTTGATGTTGCTGCCGCTCTATGCTGCTGTTGTTCGTTGCTGCTGCTTGCAGCCGATGTTGCTCTTGCATTGCGGCCCGCTGCCCTGTTGTTGTTGCTACGTCGCCGCTGCTAGCCGCAGCCGCTCGTACACGCGTGTGCCTGCTCGCGTACCGCAGTGGCGCTGCTCCTGGCCGCATGTGCCCTGTGTGTGCATGTGTGCACAGCCGTGAAAACGGCTTGTGCCTCTGCACATGCGGCCGGCCCAATTAGATTAGCACTAATCAGGCTAACTAATCCCCAATGACATGGGGAACCCACATAGCTAATTAATCTAATTGACTAGAACAGTTTAGCTACTGACTGTGACAGGTGGGCCCCCACTAATTAAACTAGATTAAATAATTTATTAACACTTAAGTCACTGACAGGTAGGGCCCACCCTACACTGTTAACCATTGACCAGTCAACTGTTGACTGTTGAGTCAGCAGTTGACCAGGCCCACATATCAGCCTCACTTGCAAATGTGTGGGTACAATTTCAGTACCCGTAGCAATTAGGTATTAAACGATTTTCGAATTAAAATAAATCTATAATTGCATAATATGTTTAAATCTTTGTAAAATCATATAAAATAAGGCGCCTGCTAGGCGTCATCCGGATGATGCCAGTGGGAAATAAGCCGCCTCACCCACCGTTGATTTGAGTCAATATGGTATGATTTGGGCACTGGATTCACCGAGACTCGACCATGCCATGACTTCAAACCCAACTTGCACGCCTCTCCATGACCTCGAGACAAAGAACGCATTGTCACACACACGTAACTCTACCCAGAGCAAAGACGCCGGCGCGAGCACCAACGCAACCCTCGGTGCGGCGACCACGATGAGCTCGTCGCCTCACGACAAAACGGCCGAGGAGCTTGGCATACATCGACCACGGCGATGGCGCCGACGAGCTCCGAGGTTGCAAAGAACGCCCATCTGTGATCACCCTTGAGCACCATTTGATGCTCCATTCTCGCACCGGCGATGCTCGACCATCCGCGACATGCTCCATTGCGGCGCCGATGATGCTTCGACGGCTCGGCGATGCTCGTTCAAAGACCGGCGGTGTTCCCACGGCCGACGATGCTCCATTGCACCACCGGTGATGCTCCGTTGCGGTAGCGATGATGTTTCGCGGTCGACAAATGCTTCATTGGAGCACCGGCGATGTTCCGTGGCGATGATGCTCCATCACAACGTCGGTGATGCTCGTTGCGGACCGGCGGTGTTCCCACGCCCGACGATGCTCCATTGCACCACCGGTGATGCTCCGTTGCGTAGCGATGATGTTTCGGCGATCGACAAATGCTTCATTGAGCACCGGCGATGTTCCGTGGCAAGCGATGCTCCATCACAACGTCGGTGATGCTCCATTACTGGCACCGGTGATGTTCCGCGGTCGACAAATGCTTCATTCCAAGACCGGCGATGTCCCGACAAATGACGATGCTCCATCGGCGTCGATGATGCTCGGTTGGCGTCGGTGATGTTCTGCGGTCCGACAAATGCTTCATTGAGCACCGACGATTTCCGGCGGCACGATGCTCCATCGCAGTACCGGTGATGTTCCGGCGATCCGACAAATGCTTCATCGAACCTGGCGATGTCTGGCGATCCGACGATGCACCATCGTAGCGCCGATGATGCTTGGTTGCGGCGCGGTGATGTTCCAGCGAATCCGACAAATGCTTCATTGCGGCACCGGCGATGTCCGTAGTAGCCCCAACGATGCTCCATCGCGGCGTCGGTGATGCTCCATTCTTGGAGATATTTCGCAATCCGCGAAGTGTTTCATCGTAGCACCGATGAAGCTCCATTGTAGCTCCATCGCGCATCGCGCAGCTCGATGGAGCTCCATCGAGCACGCGTCGACCCCTTGCGACAAGGATGATATCGCAACTCGGTGACCACGTTGACGCCCTCTCGCGGACGCCTTGCACGCGGTAGCGCCACCATCGCAGCCCGGCGGATTCGCGCCCTGCGTTCACCCACGGTAGGCTTGCGGCAAAAAAGCCTTAGGCCGTCATACAAACACCGATCGGGAGGAGGAGGAGACGGGTCACACAGAGCTAGCGAAGCCATGGCGTTCGTGTGGAAAAGAAAGTACGAAAGCGGGCGGAAGAAGCACGTGAGGAGATTTGTTGAGGAGAAAGATGCGATGCGTGGTCTTTGGGCGATTCACCGAGCCATGCACAACGTGAGTGGACGCGTGGCATGCATACGAGGCGGCTGATTTCTCTCCCAGAAATCAGCCGGATGGATTTAAGCGTTTTCCATAAAATAAACCATAACCGGATTGAAAAACTTTATGTATGAAAGTTGCTCAGAAAAATCCAACGAATCCGAATATGCGGTCCGTTCGTCTATCACATGCCCCTAGCATGCTAAACATGTAACTTTCCCCTCGGTCATCTCATCGACATGTGTCCTAACCGGAAAACATTCTCGGTTGAATTCCCCCTTCACCTACATCATGCATCACTTCGTTAGGTCGACCCTACTTCTGCTTTTTCGTCATGTCATGCTTTATAATGCTTTGTTTGCTTTATATTTATTGTTTCTTCCCCCTCTTCTCTCTAGTAGACCCCAAGACCGATGCTGCCCCTATAATTGACTACGTCGACGATGACCCTTCTTCCCTTTCAACGGAGCTTCCAGGCAAGCCCCCCTTTCATCATCCCGACATCGCCCATTCCATTCTCTCATGCTTGCATTAGATTTTTGCTACTGTTATTGATTGCTCCTATTCTGATGCATAGCCTGCTTTTGCCTGCTTATTGTTACTTAGCTGCTTATCCTAAACTTCTTAGTATATGTTGTTTGGTGATCCATCAGTGACCCCCCACCTTGTCCTTGTTGCCCCTGCTTCATCATCGAAGACCCTCTCAACGGGATCGAAGACAAGGCCCCGGCACCGCACATCACTTCCCCTTAGTTGCTCGACACTACTGGGTTCCTATCGAGTGCCGAGGGTGAGACCTCTACAGCACTTCTGATGTTAACCCTGTAGTGTAGTTATTCGGTCGTGGTCATTGATACGTCTCCGTCGTATCTACTTTTCCAAACACTTTTTCCCTTGTTTTGGACTCTAACTTGTATGATTTGAATGGAACTAACCTGATCGACGCTGCTTTCAAAGAATTGCCATGATGTTGTTTTATGTGCGAGAAAACAAAAGTTCTCGGAATGACCGAAACTCCACGGAATATCTTAGAATAAATAATAAAAATCCTTGCCAAATATGAAGACCGGGGCCCACACTGCTCACGAGGTGGGGCGCGCCCCTACCTCGTGGGCCTCGAGGCCCTCCGACGCCAACTCTAACTCCATATATTGGCTTTCGGGGGGAAAAAAAATCGAGAGAAGAAATAATCGCGTTTTACGATCACGAGCCGCCGCCAAGCCCTAATCTCTCTCGGAAGGGCTGATCTGAGTCCGTTCGGGCTCCGGAGAGGGGATTCGCCGTCGTCATCGTCAACCATCCTCCATCACCAATTTCATGATGCTCACCGCCGTGCGTGAGTAATTCCATCATAGGCTTGCTGGACGGTGATGGGTTGGATTAGATTTATCATGTAATCGAGTTAGTTTTGTTAGGGTTTGATACCTAGTATCTGTTCTGAGATTGATGTTGCTATGACTTTGCTATGCTTAATGCTTGTCACTAGGGCCCGAGTGCCATGATTTCAGATCTGAACCTATTATGTTTTCATGAATATATGTGTGTTCTTGATCCTATCTTGCAAGTCTATAGTCACCTACTATGTGTTATGATCCGCAACCCCGAAGTGACAATAATCGGGACCACTCCCGGTGATGACCATAGTTTGAGGAGTTCATGTATTCACTATGTGCTAATGCTTTGTTCTGGTTCTCTATTAAAAGGAGGCCTTAATATTCTTTAGTTTCCAATAGGACCCTGCTGCCATGGGAGGGTCGGACAAAAGATGTCATGCAAGTTCTTTTCCATAAGCATGTATGACTATATACGGAATGCATGCCTACATTACATTGATGAATTGGAGCTAGTTCTGTGTCACCCAATGTTATGATTGTTACATGACGAACCGCATCCGGCATAATTATCCATCACCAATCCGGTGCCTACGAGTTTTCCATATACTGGTTCTCGCTTATTTACTTTTCCGTTACTCTTTATTACAATCACTACAAAATACCAAAAACATTACTTTTCTTTGTCTTTACTTTTGTTACCGTTATCACCACTATCATATTACTTTGCTACTAAACACTTTGCTGCAGATACTAAGTTTCAAGTGTGGTTGAATTGACAACTCAGCTGCTAATATTTAAGAATATTCTTTGGCTCCCCTTGTGTCGAATCAATAAATTTGGGTTGAATAATCTACCCTCGAAAACTGTTGCGATCCCCTATACTTGTGGGTTATCAAGACCTTTTTCTGGCGCCGTTGCCGGGGAGCATAGCTCTATTCTTTAAGTCATTTGGATTTATATCTGCTGGACACTATGAAGAACTTGAAAGACGATCGAACTACTATCTTGCCCTCAACTACGAGGGGAGGTAAGGAACTGCCATCTAGCTCTGCACTAGATTCTCCTTCCGTTATAAGTAGGCTTGCGACACCTAAACCTGCTACTGCTATGAATTCTGATATGTCGCATGTTATTGATGATACCACTTCTACTATGCATGATACTTATGATGAAACTACTTCTATGCATGATAATACTGTGCCCCTTGGTAAATTTCTTGACGAGCAGATTTCTAGGTCTAGAGAAAGAGAAATTATTGAATCTGAATGCGATGATGAGAGTGATGATGAAAATATGCCTGCTATTCCTGAGGGTTATCTTTTTGATGCAGAATCTTCTGCAGCTATTTTTGCTTGCCAGGATAGATAGAAACTTAAGAGGCTGCTAGTTAAATGGAGTAAAGAGTCTCTTAGAGATAGAGACCCAACCCTGCTTTTGCTACTTCACCTATCTGTGTTCCCGATAAGGATTATTATGAATTTTCTGTTGATCCAGATATAATTACTTTGGTTGAATCTGATCCTTTCTATGGCTATGAATCTGAAACTGTTGTGGCACATCTTACTAAGTTAAATGATATAGTCACCCTGTTTACTAATGATGAGAGATCGCGCTACCTTTATTTACTCAAAATATTTCCATTCTCATTAAAGGGTGATGCTAAGATATGGTTTAATTCTCTTGATCCTGGCTGTGTGCGTAGTCCCCAGGATATGATTTATTACTTCTCTGCTAAATATTTCCCTGCTCATAAGAAACAAGCTGCTTTGAGGGAAATATACAACTTCGTGCAAATCGAAAAAGAGAGTATCCCACAAGCTTGGGGGAGGCTTCTCAAGTTACTTAATGCTTTGCCTGATCATCCTCTTAAGAAACCTAAAATACTTGATATCTTTTATAATGGACTAACTGATGCTTCCAGAGATTACCTGGATAGTTGTGATGGTTCTCTTTTCAGGGAAAGAACACCGGATGAAGCTGAAATTCTATTGAATAATATGTTGACAAATGAAAATAATTGGGCACCTCCTGAGCCAACTCCCGAGCCAGCTCCTGAGCCAATCACTGAGCCTATCCCTAAACCAACTCCGAAGAAGAGAGGTGTTCTATTTCTCAGTCCCGAAGATATGCAAGAGTCAAAGAAATCTATGAAAGAAAAAGGTATTAAAGCTGAAGATGTTAAGAATTTACCTCCTATTGAAGAAATACATGGTCTTAATTTACCGCCTGAAGAACCACATTGTCTTGATAACCCGACACAGGTAGTAAAGGTAAATTCTCTCTATAGATATGATAAAGTTGAAATACCCTCTACTAAATTTCATAGCCCTTGCTTAGATGAATTTGATGACTTTATGGCTAGACAAGAAAGTTTTAATGCTTATGTTGGTAGAGAGTTAAAGACTAATGCTTTCGAGATAGGATGCGTAGGTGATAATCTTGCTAGAGTTAAAGATGAACTTCACCGCGTTAGCAAATATGCTTCTATGGTTGCTACTCAAGCTGAGCAAGTACTTAAAGCTCAAAATAATTTGCTTGATGAATTAAATAATAAAAATGACTTTCTTTGTTAGAGTGGCTACTAGAACTAGTAGAATGACTCAGAACCTTTGTATCCTGAAGGCCACCCTAAGAGAATCGAGCAAGATTCTCAGAGAAATAATTTAGAGGCACCTAGTTCTTCTAAAAAGAAGAAAAAGAAAAATAATAGGACTTTGCATGCTTCTAGTGAACCTCACTGTAGACACACGAGAATCCCAATGATATTTACATTTACGATCTTTGAAACACAATCAGGTGATGAACATGAACCTAGTGATAATGTTAATGATAATGTTCATGTTGATACTCAACCTAGCAAAGACAATGATGTAGAGATTGAACATGTTGTTGATCTTGATAACCCACAATCAAAGAATCAACGTTATGATAAGAGAGATTTTGTTGCTAGGAAGCACGGTAAAGAAAGAGAACCCTGGATTCAGAAACCCATGCCCTTTCCTCCTAAACCATCCAAGTCAAAGGATGATGAGGATTTTGAGCGCTTTGCTGAAATGATTAGACCTATTTTCTTACGTATGCGCTTAACTGATATGCTTAAAGTAAATCCTTATGCTAAACATATGAAGGATATCATCACAAATAAAAGAAAGATACCGGAAGCTGAAATTTCCACCATGCTTGCTAATTACACTTTTAAGGGTGGAATACCAAAGAAACTTGGAGATCCGGGTATACCAACTATACCATGCTCTATTAAAACAAATTATGTTAGAACTGCTTTATGTGATCTTGGAGCCGGTGTTAGTGTTATGCCTCTCTCTTTATATCGTAGACTTGAATTGAATAAGTTGACACCTACTGAAATATCTTTGCAAATGGCTGATAAATCAACTGCTATACCTGTTGGTATTTGTGAGGATGTGCCTGTTGTGGTTGCAAATGTCACTATCTTAACAGACTTTGTTATTCTTGATATTCCCGAGGACGATAGTATGTCTATTATCCTTGGTAGACCTTTTCTTAATACTGCAGGGGCTGTTATTGATTGCAACAAAGGCAATGTCACTTTTCATGTTAATGGTAATGAGCATACGGTACATTTTCCGAGGAAACAACCTCAAGTTTATAGTATCAACTCTATTGGAAAAATTCCATCGATTATATTTGGAGGTTTTGAATTTCCTCTCCCTACTGTCAAGAAAAAGTATGATATTCTTATTGTTGGGGACTTTCATATCCCCGTTGAGGTAACTTAGTGTTATTCGAAATTTCTCCGGTTCCGTGCTATTCGGAATGAGTTTGTTAACAAGACTTGATCAACCTTGTTAGTGGGTTCATTTTGATGATCACGAGATGGATGAAATTAGAAGCACGACCTTCTGTACCCTCTTTATATTTTCTGTTATTTAGTAGAAATAAAGTAAAATAGTATTTTTTTTGTCTGTTCCCTGACTTATCCGTGCAATATAAAAAAATCCCAAAAATAAAAGTCCTCAGAATGCCATGCCAATTTAATATGATTTTTTCGGGAATATTTTGAGGATTTACTGTGCAAAAATTACCGCGGGGGGAGCTGCCACCTGGCCACGAAGGTGGAGGGCGCGCCCTACCCCCCTGGGCGCGCCCCCTGCCTCGTGGGGCCACGGTGGCCCTCCTCCACTTATCCCTGCACCCATCTTCTTCCTGTGCCTCACAGAAACACGAAAAACCAACTCAAGCACGAGTTCCAGCCCCTGTTGTTGTGATTTTCGATCTCCTTGATCAAAGCACCTCTCGCAAAACTGCTTGGGGAGATTGTTCCTTGGTATGTGACTCCTCCATTGGTCCAATTAGTTTTTGTTCTAGTGCTTTATTCGTTGCAAATTTGTGCTGCATAGGTGACCATGTTCTTGAGCTTGCATGTCAAATTTATATGGTTCCAAGTAGTTCTAATGCTTGCTATAGGCTCTAGGCACTTGTGGGAGTTGTTGCTATCAATTTTATTGAAGTTGGTTCACTTTTATTTGAAGTTACTAAAAATTTCAGATTATTTCAAAAAATAATGAAGAGACTTTTAAGGGGCTCGTCGAGCCGAAACTCGAAGGAAAAACAAAAGGAAGAAGAGCAGAAGCCCAAATTTAATTTGCCTCGCACCGCGGAGGTCCGGCCGTGTGAATGGCCTTCCGATGACTTCTTGAGGAGAGCTGGGATTTATGAGGATTTCTATTTATTGATTGAGAATGCTGGCCTCACCGACTTCCTCGGCGACCAACATCATCAGTATCTCTTAGTCACAAATACTTTTGTGCAAAACTTCTACTTTTTCCCTAAGAAATCACCTCCATCAGTAGAATTTCATTTATATGACGTTGTTAAGGAGATGCCATTAGGTGAATTTTGCGAGGTTTGCAAAATACCCTTTGAGGGCACCTTGGATGAACCACACCGTAACGAAGTAGAAGCTTTTATTAACACTATCACTGTGGGAGAAACCAGGAAGGTTTCTGATGCAAGGATTGCTAGCATACATTTTCCTGTTTTACGCTACTTTGCCTTATTTGCTAGTTGTTGCTTGATTGGACGCGGGAACTGTGGAAACCTTAGTGTTCCTGATATTATTATTTTGCTCCATGGTTTATACCGCAATAACTCTTTTAGTATGGGTGAAATTGTTACTAGATGGTTAAGTCTGAACCGTACTAAGGGCCCTATCTTTGGAGGCATTTATGCTTCGCGCTTAGCTGAATATCTTGAAATACCTATTAGGCATGAGGAGAAAGAAGAAACATCGTTGCCCCATGCTTATTTAGATTATAAGAGTATGCTAGCGCATGACTTTCTTGTTAAGAGTCGTGAAGGGGAGCTCAAATATAAATTATACATTGATAAACATCACCCTGAGACTATTACTTTGCCTGGTCCCTCTTTGTTTAACTTGTCTGCAGGTCCTCACATCGTTCCGTGGGCGGCTGTTCAAGCCTATCGAAATCCTACACCAGCCCCGGAACTGGAGCCACAAGATGAGCCTCCACGACAGTCTGTTTATTCTTGGGATCCAGAGGTGGCTACCACCAAATGGCGTCGAGTCTTCTTCATCACAAGATGACCCACTTTCACCTATGGGTATCCGCCAGGCTATCCCTGGCAATAGACCAACTTAGGCCAAAAGCCTAAGCTTGGGGGAGTACGTATTTCCCACCGACATTACATTCATGTTCACACACACCCATTGCTAGATGTCAGTGCTCATACTCTTTCACTGTAACATCCATGCTAGTTTAAATTTCTTTTTCCTGCTTTCTTCTTGTGTGTTTAATAAACCTTAAGAAAAAACCAAAAAAATTGTTAGTAGTAGTTTATTTCTTTGCTGTAGTAATTGAAAAGAGAACCCAAAAATATTCCCCGTTCTTCTTTTGCTTGTTGGGAGCTTTCCCGTATAAATAGTTTTTATTTCTTTTTCTTTTCTTTGGGGGTCAGTAGGAGAAGACCATGATTAAATTGTTGAAGTGGCTCTTATATGCATTATTGTTGATTTAACCAAGAGCCCATATTGCCTTGTCTTCTCTCTTGAGTTGAATGCTTGCAGATTCCAGCTTAGTCCAATGCACATGCACTCTTATTATTATACACTTCGTTCGGTCGTGCAAGTGAAAGGCAATAATGATGATATATGATAGACTTATTGGGATGAGAAAAGCTGGTATGAACTCGACCTCTTTTGTTTTTGTAAATATGATGATTCATCGTTCCTGAGTCAGCTATTATGAAGTAAACATATTTGCAATGACAATTTAGAGATTATAGTTGCTTGTGCCATGCTTGATTAGCTATGAGTTATAATGGTTTACCTTGCGTGCCAACATGCTATTAGAACGATTATGATGTGGTATGATGGGATGGTATCCTCCTTTGAATGTATTGAGTGACTAGACTTGGCACATGTTCATGCATGTAGTTGAATCAAATCAACATAGCCTTCATGATATTTATGTTCATGGCAGATTATATCCTACTCATGCTTGTACTCGGTGTGAATTAATTTTAATGCATGTTTACGACTGTTGTCGCTCTCTCAGTTGGTCGCTTCCCAGTCTTTTGCTAGCCTTCACCTGTACTAAGAGGGAATACTGCTTGTGCATCCAAACCCCTTAAACCCCAAAGTTGTTCCATATGAGTCCACTATACCTACCTATATGCGGTATTTACCTGCCGTTCCAAGTAAATTTGTATGTGACAAACTCCAAACCTTCAAATGAAATTCTGTTTTGTATGCTCGAGCAGCTCATGTTTCAATTAGGGTTGCCTATATCTTCCATGCTAGGTGGGTTATTCTCAAGGGGACTGGACTCCGCTCCTCATTCACGAGAAAGGGTCGGTAACCGGATGCCCATCCCATGATCCAAAAGATCAAAGCAAATCAAAATAATTAAACAAAACTCCCCCAGGGCTGTTGTATGTTGGAGGCACTCGCTGTTTCGAGCAAGCCATGGATTGATGCTTGTTGGTGGTTGGGGGAGTATAAACCTTTACCATTCCGTTTGGGAACTGCCTATAATGCATGTAGTATGGAAGATACAACCATCTCATAGTTGTTGCATTGACAGCAAAAGTATGCCGCTCAAAATGTTATTCAATCTCTATTTTAAAATTGAGCTCTGGCACCTCTACAAATCCCTGCTTCCCTCTGCGAAGGGTCTATCTATTTACTTTTATGTTGAGTCATCACCCTTTTTATTAAAAGCACCCGCTGGAGAGCACACTGTCGTTTGCATTCATTATTATTGGTTTATATTGGGTATGACTTGACTGGATCTCTTTTACCATGAATTACAATGTTTAGTCAGTCCTTGATCTTTAAAGGTGCTCTGCATTTATGTTTTGCAGTCCAAGAAAGGGCTAGCGAGATACCATTTGTTATTTCATGTTATGATTATTTTGAGGAAGTGTTGTCATCCGAGTTTTGTTATTATGGCTCGCTAGCTGATTATGCTATTGATATGAGTAATTGTGAGACCTATGTGTTATTGTTAGTATGGTTAGTTCATAATATTTACTGAAACTTGAATGTTGGCTTTTCATGTTACAACAACAAGAGCAAACAGAGTTTGTAAAAGTTTTTCTTTTTCTCTTTAAGTTTGTCAACTGAATTGCTTGAGGACAAGCAAGGGTTTAAGCTTGGGGGAGTTGATATGTCTCCGTCGTATCTACTTTTCCAAACACTTTTGCCCTTGTTTTGGACTCTAACTTGTATGATTTGAATGGAACTAACCCGGATGTGCGCTGTTTTCAAAGCAGAATTGCCGGATGTTGTTTTATGTGCAGAAAACAAAAGTTCTCGGAATGACCTGAAACTCCATGGAATATCTTAGAATAAATAAATAAAAAATCCTCGCCAAAGATGAAGACCAGGGGGCCCACACCCTGCTCACGAGGGTGGGGGGCGCCCCCCCTGGCGCGCCTCCCTACCTCGTGGGCCCCCTGGAGGCCCTCCGACGCCAACTCCAACTCCATATATTGGCTTTCGGGGAGAAAAAAAATCAGAGAGAAGAACTCATCGCGTTTTACGATACGGAGCCGTTGCCAAGCCCTAATCTCTCTCGGGAGGGCTGATCTGGAGTCCGTTCGAGGCTCCAGAGAGGGGGATTCGTCGCCGTCGTCATGATCAACCATCCTCCATCACCAATTTCATGATGCTCACCGCCGTGCGTGAGTAATTCCATCGTAGGCTTGCTGGACGGTGATGGGTTGGATGATATTTATCATGTAATCGAGTTAGTTTTGTTAGGGTTTGATCCCTAGTATCCACTATGTTCTGAGATTGATGTTGCAATGACTTTGCTATGCTTAATGCTTGTCACTAGGGCCCGAGTACCATGATTTCAGATCTGAACCTATTATGTTTTCATGAATATATGTGTGTTCTTGATCCTATCTTACAAGTCTATAGTCAGCTAGTATGTGTTATGATCCGGCAACCCCGAAGTGACAATAATCGGGACCACTCCCGGTGATGACCATAGTTTGAGGAGTTCATGTATTCACTATGTGCTAATGCTTTGTTCCGATTTTCTATTAAAAGGAGGCCTTAATATCCCTGAGTTTCCAATAGGACCCCGCTGCCACGGGAGGGTAGGACAAAAGATGTGATGCAAGTTCTTTTCCATAAGCACGTATGACTATATACAGAATACATGCCTACATTACATTGATGAATTGGAGCTAGTTCTGTGTCACCCTATGTTATGACTGTTACATGACGAACCGCATCCGGCATAATTATCCATCACCAATCCGGTGCCTACGAGTTTTCCATATACTGGTTCTCGCTTATTTACTTTTCCATTGCTACTGTTACAATCACTACAAAATACCAAAAACATTACTTTTGATGTCTTTACTTTTGTTACCGTTACCACCACTATCATATTACTTTGCTACTAAACACTTTGCTGCAGATACTAAGTTTCAGGCGTGGTTGAATTGACAACTCAGCTGCTAATACTTGAGAATATTATTTGGCTACCCTTGTGTCGAATCAATAAATTTGGGTTGAACACTGCTACCTCTTGAGCACTGCGTTGGATTTCCCCAAAGAGGAGAGGATGATGCAGCAAAGTAGCGTAAGTATTTCCCTTAGTTTTTGAGAACCAAGGTATCAATCCAGTAGGATACCACGCACAAGTCCCTCGTACCTACACAAAACGATAGCAACTCGCAACCAACGCGATTAGGGGTTGTCAATCCCTTCACGGTCACTTACGAAAGTGAGATCTGATAGAGATGATAAATAATATTTTTGGTATTTTTGATAGATAGATGCAAAGTAAAAAGTAAAAGGTAAAGGAAAAACAAAGCATGATGAGAATAGACCCGGGGGCCATAGGTTTCACTAGTGGCTTCTCTCAAGAGCATAGTTATTCTACGGTGGGTGAACAAATTACTGTTGAGCAATTGACAGAATTAAGCATAGTTATGAGTATATCTAGGCAATGATCATGCATATAGGCATCACGTCCAAAACAAGTAGATCGAAACGGTTCTGCATCTACTACTATTACTCCACTGATCGATCGCTATCCAGCATGCATCTAGAGTATTAAGTTAAAAACAGAGTAACGCCTTAAGCAAGATGACATGATGTAGAGGGATAAATTCATGCAATATGATAAAAAAACCATCTTGTTATCCTCGATGGCAACAATACAATACATGCCTTGCAACCCTTTCTGTCACTGGGTAAGGACACCGCAAGATTGAACCCAAAGCTAAGCACTTCTCCCATTGCAAGAACTACCAATCTAGTCGGGCCAAACCAAAAAGGATAATTCAAAGAGACTTGCAAAGATAACTCAATCATACATAAAAGAATTTAGAGAAGAATCAAATATTTTCCATAGATAATACTGGATCATAAACCCACAATTCATCGGTCTCAACAAACACACCGCAAAAAGAAGATTATATCAAATAGATCTCCACGAGAGAGGGGGAGAACATTGTATTGAGATCAAAAAAGAGAGAAGCCATCTAGCTACTAGCTATGGACCCAAAGGTCTGAAGTAAACTACTCACACTTCATCGGAGGGGCCATGGTGATGATGTAGAAGCCCTCCGTGGTGGATGCCCCCTCCGGCGGAGCTCCGGAATAGGCCCCAAGATGGGATCTCGTGGATACAGAAGGTTGCGGCGGTGGAATTAGGTTTTTGGCTCCTGTTCTAATCGTACGGGGATACGTAGGTATATATAGGAGGAAGGAGTACGTCGGTGGAGCGTCAGGGGGGCCACGAGGTAGGGGGGCGCGTCCAGGGGGCGCGCCCTCCAACCTCGTGACCACCTCTGGCACTTCTTGGAGTAGGGTCTAAGTCTCCTGGATCACGTTCGGTTGGAAAATCACGTTCCCGAAGGTTTCATTCCGTTTGGACTCCGTTTGATATTTCGTTTCTTCGAAACACTGAAATAGGCAAAAAACAACAATTCTGGGATGGGCCTCCGGTTAATAGGTTAGTCCCAAAAATAATATAGAAGTGGAAAATAAAGGCCAATATAGTCCAAAACAGTAGATAAAGTAGCATGGAGCAATCAAAAATTATAGATACGTTGGAGACGTATCAAACATCGCCAAGCTTAATTCCTGCTCGTCCTCGAGTAGGTAAATGATAAAAAAGAATTTTTGATGCGGAGTGATACTTTGGCATAATTTCAATGTAAATCTTCTTAATTGTGATATGAATATTCAGATCCGAAAGATTCAAGAAAAAAGTTCATATTGACACAAAAATAATAATACTTCAAGCATACTAATCAATGCAATCATGTCTTCTCAAAATAACATGGCAAAAGAAAGTTCAGCCCTACAAAATCATATAGTTAGGCTATGCTTCATTTTCGTCACACAAAGATGTTCCCAACTTCTATACCCCCGATGACATGCCAAGCAACTGTTTCATATGTAAATAATCTCAAACTTTTTCAACCTTCACGCAATACATGAGCGTGAGCCATGGATATAGCACTATGGATGGAATAGAATATGATGATAGGGATTGTGTGGAGAAGACAAAAAAGGAGAAAGTCTCACATTGACGAGGTTAATAAACGGGCTATGGAGATGCCCATCAATTTATGTCAACATGAGGAGTAGGGATTGCCATGCAACGGATGCACTAGAGCTATGAATGCTCAACAAAAGAAAACTAGTGGGTGTGCATCCAACTCGCTTGCTCACGAAGACCTAGGGCATTTGAGGAAGCCCATCATAGGAATACACAAGCCAAGTTCTATAATGAAAAATTCTCACTAGTATAAAAAGACAACTTATGAGACTCACTACATGAGGAACAAGATGCTACTTTGAAGCACAATATATGAGACTCACTACATGAAGAACAAGGTGCTACTTTGAAGCACAAGTGTGGAAAAAGAGATAGTAGCATTGCCCCCTTTTTTGGGCCTTTCTTTTTTTCTTTTGGCCTTTCTCTTTTTTTATTTGGGCAATGCTCTAATAATGATGATCATCACACTTCTATTGATTACAACATAAGGATTACAACTCGAAACTTAGAACAAGATATGACTCTATATGAATGCCTCCGGCGGTGTACCGGGATGGTGCAATGAATCAAGAGTGACATGTATGGAAAATAATGCATGGTGGCTTTGCCACAAATACGATGTCAACTACATGATCATGCAATGGCAATATGACAAAAGTAATGTATGTCATGATGATGATGGTGGAAGTTGCATGGCAATATATCTCGGAATGGCTATGGAAATGCCATGATAGGTAGGTATGGTGGCTGTTTTGAGGAAGATATAAGGAGGTTTATGTGTCATAGAGCGAATCGTATCACGGGGTTTGGATGCACCGGCAAAGTTTACACCAACTCTCAAGGTGAGAAAGGGCAATGCATGGTACCAAAGAGGCTAGCAAAGGCGGAAATATGAGAGTGCATATAATCCATGGACTCAACATTAGTCAAAAGAACTCATATACTTATTGCAAAAACTTAGAAGTCATCAAAAATCAAGTACTACGCGCATGCTCCTAGGGGGATATATTGGTAGGAAAAGACCATCGCTCGTCCCCGACCGCCACTCATAAGGATGCACAAGCCAGGTACATTTCATGTTTCAAATTTGTTACACAACTTTAACCATACGTGCATGCTACGGGACTTGCAAAGTTCAACACAAGTATTTCTCAAATTCATAATCACCCAACTAGCACGACTTTGATATTATCACCTCCATATCTCAAAACAATTATCAAGCATCAAACTTATCTTAGTATTCAACGCACTCAAAAGAAAGTTTCACATATCTTGAACACCAAGTATATTAACATTAAGCAAATTACCATGCTATTAACGACTCTCAAAATAATCTAAGTGAAGAATGAGAGATCAATAGTTTCTTTAAAACAAATCCACCACCATGCTCTAAAAGATATAAGTGAAGCACTAGAGCAAAAATTATCATGCTCAAAAGATATAAGTTAAGCACTATGAGCAAAACTATCAAGCTCAAAAGATATAAGTGATGCACATAGAGTATTCTAACAAATTCCAATTCATATATGGCTCTCTAAAAAGGTGTGTACAGCAAGGATGATTGTGGTAGACTAACAAGCAAAGACACAAATAATACAAGACGCTCCAAGCAAAACACATATCATGTGGTGAATAAAAATATAGCTCCAAGTAAATTACCGATGGAAGTGGATTTAAAGAGGGATGCCTTCCGGGGCATCCCCAAGCTTTAATTTTGGTGTCCTTGGATTATCTTGGGGGTGCCATGGGCATCCCCAAGCTTAGGCTCTTGCCACTCCTTGTTCCATAATCCATCAAAAGAATTCACCCAAAACTTGAAAACTTCACAACACAAAACTCAACAGAAATCTCGTGAGCTCCGTTAGAGAAAGAAAACAAAAGACTACTTCAAGGTACTGTAATGAACTCATTCCTTATTTATATTGGTGTTAAACCTACTGTATTCCAACTTCTCTATGGTTTATAAACTATTTTACTAGCCAGAGATTCATCAAAATAAGCAAACAACACACGTAAAACAGAATCTGTCAAAAACAGAACAGTCTGTAGCAATCTGTAACTAACGCAAACTTCTGGAACCCTAAAAATTCTACCAAAATAGGAAGTCCTGGAAAATTTGTTTATTGAACATCATCAAAAAGAATCAATGCAAAAGCATGTTCCTGTGATTTAGCAAAATTATATTCGTGCGCGCAAAGTTTCTGTTTTTAAGCAGAATCAAATCAACTATCATCGTAGGTTATCCTATAGGTTCTACTTGGCACAAACACTAGTTAAAACATAAAACCACATCCAAACAGAGGATAGATGGATTATTTATTCTTAAACAGAAGCAAACACAAAAAAACACAAAATAAAATTGGTTTGCCTCCCAACAAGCGCTATCGTTTAACGCCCCTAGCTAGGCATAAAAGCAAGGATAGATCTAGGTATTGCCATCTTTGGTAGGCAATCCATAAGTGGCTCTCATGATAGATTCATATGGTAATTTTATTTTATTTCTAGGGAAGTGTTCCATACCCTTCTTTAAGGGAAATTGGAATCTAATATTCCCTTCCTTCATATCAATAATTGCACCAATCGTTTTAAGGAAGGTCTACCAAGAATAATAGGACATGAAGGATTGCAATATATATCAAGAACGATAAAATCTACGGGCACATAATTACTATTTGCAACAATAAGAACATAATTAATTCTTCCCATAGGTTTCTAATAGTGGAATCCGCAAGATGCAAGTTTAGAGAGCAATCATCAAAATCACGAAAATCTAGCAAACCACATAAAGTTTTGGGAATAGTGGAGACACTAGCACCCAAATCACACAAAGCATGAAACTAAAAATCTTTAATTTTAATTTTAATAGTAGGTTCCCACTCATCATAGAGTTTTCTAGGGATAGAAACTTTCAACTCAAGTTTTTCTTCATAAGTTTGCATCAAAGCATCAACAATGTGTTCAGTAAAGGCTTTATTTTGACTATAAGCATGAGGAGAATCTAGCACGGATTGCAACAAGGAAATACAACCAATCAAAGAGCAATTTTCATAATTAAATTCCTTGAGATCCAAAATAGTGGGTTTAGCAACATCTCGGTTTTTATTTATTTCAATCCCACTTTCATCAATTTCATCATCAAGATCTAGAAACTCCGAATTCTTAGAGCGCCTTCTAGGTAAAGGAAGATCATATTCAGATTTATCAAGATTCATATTGCAAAACAAAGATTTAATAGGGGACACATCAATAACTTTTAGATCTTCATCTTGATTTTCATAGGAATTGGAAGAACACGCTTTAATAAAGGCATCTTTGGAAGCACGCATCCTAGCGGTTCTTTCCTTGCACTCATCAATGGAAATTCTCATGGCTTTGAGAGACTCATTGATATCATGCTTAGGATGGATAGATCTAAGCTTTAAAGAATCAATTTCAAGAGAAATTCTATCAATGTTCCTAGCCAAATCATCAACTTTAAGCAATTTCTCTTCAAGCAAAGCATTAAAATTCTTTTGTGAATTCACAAACTCTTTAACACTACTCTCAAATTCAGAGGGCATATTATTAAAATTTCCATAAGAGTTATTGTAGGAATTTCCATAATTATTAGAAGGATTACTAGGATAAGGCCTAGGATTAAAATTCCCTCTATAACCGTTGTTTCCAAAACTATTCCTACCAACAAAATTCACATCAATAGATTCATTATTATTCTCAACCAAAGTAGATAAAGGCATATCATTGGGATCAAGAGGAGTATTTTTAGGAGCAAACATCTTCATAAGTTCATCCATCTTTTCACTCAAAACATTAATTTCTTCTATAGCATGCACTTTTTTACTAGAAGATCTTTCGGTGTGCCATTGAGAATAATTAGCCATAATATTATCAAGCAATTTTGTAGCATCTCCTAACATAATTTCCATAAAAGTGCCTCCCGCGACCGAATCTAAAAGATTTCTAGAAGCAAAATTCAATCCGGCATAAAAATTTTGTGTGATCATCCATAAATTCAAACCATGAGTAGGGCAATTGCGAATCATTAATTTCATTCTTTCCCAAGATTGGGCAACATGCTCATGATCAAGTTGTTTAAAATTCATGATATCGTTCCTAAGAGTGATGATCTTAGCGGGAGGAAAATACTTAGAGATAAAAGCATCTTTGCACTTGTTCCAAGAATCAATACTATTTTTAGGCAAAGATGAAAACCAAACTTTAGCACGATCTCTAAGTGAAAACGGAAATAACTTCAATTTGACAATATTGTTATCTGTATCTTTCTTCTTTTGCATATCACACAAATCAACAAAATTGTTTAGATGAGTAGCGGCATCTTCACTAGGAAGGTCGGTGAATTGATCTTTCATAACAAGATTCAGCAAAGCGGTATTGATTTCACAAGACTCATCATTATTAAGAGGAGCAATCGGAGTACTAAGGAAATCATTATTATTGGTATTCGAGAAATCACCAATTTGGTATTATCTTGCGCCATGGCAACAAGTAATCCAATACACAAGCAAACAGAAAGGCAACGAAAAAAGGCAAACGGGAAAGAGAGGAGGAGATTGGGAAAGAGAAGGCAAATAAAATGGCAAGGGTGAAGTGGGGGAGAGGAAAACGAGAGGCAAATGGCAAATAATGTAATGTGAGAGATAGGGATTGTGATGGGTACTTGGTATGGTTGACTTGCTTGCGTGAGCCTCCACGGCAATGGCGCCAGAAATTCTTCTTGCTACCTCTTGAGCACTGCGTTGGATTTCCCCGAAGAGGAGAGGATGATGCAGCAAAGTAGCGTAAGTATTTCCCTCAGTTTTTGAGAACCAAGGTATCAATCCAGTAGGACAGCACGCACAAGTCCCTCGTACCTACACAAAATGATAGCAACTCGCAACCAACGCGATTAGGGGTTGTCAATCCCTTCATGGTCACTTACGAAAGTGAGATCGGATAGATATGATAAATAATATTTTTTGTATTTTTGATAGATAGATGCAAAGTAAAAATTAAAAGGTAAAGTAAAAACAAAGCAAGTAAATAAAGTGATAGAGATTGATATGATGAGAATAGACCCGGGGGCCATAGATTTCACTAGTGGCTTCTCTCAAGAGCATAGATATTCTACGGTGGGTGAACAAATTCTTGTTGAGCAATTGATGAAATTGAGCATAGTTATGAGTATATCTAGGCAATGATCATGTATATAGGCATCACGTCCAAAACAAGTAGATCGAAAAGATTCTGCATCTACTACTATTACTCCACTCATCGACCGCTATCCAGCATGCATCTAGAGTATTAAGTTAAAAACAGAGTAACGCCTTAAGCAAGATGACATGAAGTAGAGGGATAAATTCATGCAATATGATAAAAAAACCATCTTGTTATCCTCAATGGCAACAATACAATACGTGCCTTGCAACCCTTTCTGTCACTGGGTAAGGACACCGCAAGATTGAACCCAAAGCTAAGCACTTCTCCCATTGCAAGAACTACCAATCTAGTCGGGCCAAACCAAAAAGGATAATTCAAAGAGACTTGCAAAGATAACTCAATCATACATAAAAGAATTTAGAGAAGAATCAAATATTTTCCATAGATAATACTGGATCATAAACCCACAATTCATCGGTCTCAACAAACACACCGCAAAAAGAAGATTACATCAAATAGATCTCCACGAGAGAGGGGGAGAACATTGTATTGAGATCAAAAAAGAGAGAAGAAGCCATCTAGCTACTAGCTATGGACCCGAAGGTCTGAAGTAAACTACTCACACTTCATCGGAGGGGCTATGATGATGGTGTAGAAGCCCTCCGTGGTGGATGCCCCCTCCGTGAGCTCCGAACCGCCCCAAGATGGGATCTCGTGGATCTGAAGGTTGCGGCGGTGGAATTAGGTTTTGGCTCTGTTCGATCGTGACGGGATACGTAGGTATATATAGGAGGAAGGAGTACGTCGGTGGAGCGTTAGGGGGTCCACGAGGTAGGGGGCGCCCTCCACCCTTGTGACCGCCTCTGGCACTTCTTGGAGTAGGGTCCAAGTCTCCTGGATCACGTTCGGTTGGAAAATCACGTTCCCGAAGGTTTCATTCCGTTTGGACTCCGTTTGATATTTCGTTTCTTCGAAACACTAAAATAGGCAAAAAACAGCAATTCTGGGCTGGGCCTCTGGTTAATAGGTTAGTCCCAAAAATAATATAAAAGTGGAAAATAAAGCCCAATATAGTCCAAAACAGTAGATAAAGTAGCATGGAGCAATCAAAAATTATAGATACGTTGGAGACGTATCAAATACTCTATCCTTGAAAACTGTTGCGATCCCATATGCTTGTGGGTTATCAGTCATCGAGGGTGATTTCCTCTTTAACCACTTCCGACATGACTTTTTCGTGGCACCCCTCAAGTGTGCACCTCGAGGATGGTCCCTCTTACGTTCACCTTGATGATTACATCGAGTGGAATTCACCGGGGGTGATTCCTTGGGTTTTCCCCTTGATGGTTACTATGGTTACTGTGACTATACACTGAACCATGTTACTAAAGATGGGTCGACCCTGAGGGGTACCCGCGCGAGCATAATTGCGAGTGATGTGGAGTCGGGTTGACCTGGAAGGTGCCCGCAAGATAATTACGAGGCGTGGCCAGGCATTCCTAGCCCTTGCTGCAAGTCCTCGAGACGGGGCAACGGGGTCACATCTTTCGTGAGTCTCTCCTTGTTACCGCGCGTTCCTAATCCACTACAATTTGGATATTTGATCCAAGGGGCCTATCGCCTGATAGCACTAACCATCACGTGGGCATAGTATGGGTGTTCTGTGTCTTATACATCAGCCGAAGCTTAATAGACGTCAGCGAGTCGCGGCGCGTGCCGGGTTGGACTGGTAAGCACCTGCCTTTTTTAAGGAGGTAGCTAGGAGTTCTCGGGGAGATGGCCCATGACCCCTTGGGGCATAGGTTTAGTCCGACGCGCTGACCTCTCTATTAAGCCTAGGTTGGGTTGCGGCGTATTGTTTGGCCGAGGCCGGGCATGACCCAGGAATGTGTGTCCGGCCGGAGTTAATCGAGCGTGGTGGGTAAGTTGGTGCACCCCTGTAGGGAAGAAAACATCTATCGATAGCCTGTCCTACGGTAACGGACACTCGGAGTTGTATCCCGATCGATACAACTAGAACTGGATACTCATGATGAGAAATGGATTGAGATGAGAAATGGATAGTATGGCTCTGGGATTTCTTTCTCGCAGGGAGTCGAGAAAGGATCTCTGGCTGAGGTTGAGAACACTATTACTATTTTACTTTATGCTACTCTACTCCCTCCTGTTTGCTGCAAGATGGTGGTTTCCAGAAGATGCTAGTCTATGATAGGACTAGGCCTTCTCTCTATTCTGGCATTTCTGCAGCCTAGTCCACATATACAACCTTTCTTTGATAATGTTGCATATATAGTGTAGATCCTTGCTTGCGAGTACTTTGGATGAGTACTCACGGTTGCTTTGCTCCCCCTTTTCCCCCTTCTTTTTCTTTTCGGTTGATGCATCCAGATGTCGGAGCCCAGGAGCCAGATGCCACCACCAGTGCCTACTACTATGTGGAGACCGTCGACGACCAGGAGTAGTTAGGAGGCTCCCAGGCAGGAGGCCTTGCCTTTTTGATCGTAGATGCTTTTGTGTTGGCCTTTTTAAGGCAAACTTGTCTAACTTATGTCTGTACTTAGATATTGTTGCTTTCGCTGACTCTTGTATATTCGAGCTTATGTATTCGAGCCCTCGAGGCCCCTGGCTTGTAATATAAAGCTTGTATTATTTTAATTTGTGTCTAGAGTTGTGTTGTGATATCTTCCCATGAGTCCTTGATCTTGATCGTACACATTTGCGTGTATGATTAGTGTACGATTGAATCGAGGGCGTCACAAGTTGGTATCAGAGCCGACTACTTGTAGGTCGCCCCCTTTCCAACTCCTTGGCCGAAGTCGAGTCTAGTCACTACAAAACTTTTACTAACATTGGCTGTGCGTCTTACGGGCCCACGTCGCCATTGGGTGGTATTAGGATCTTTTATTCCTTGTCTATACTCTGGGGTTCTGATCTATTTTCTATTTGGGTTAAATGATTTTGCTAAAATCTAACTTTAGGTTCTCGAAAATACTTTCTCCCGGAGAGCCCCTTCAGTCCAGATGATCGCTAGCTGCACCAGAAGATTTCGAAGATACTCTCTGATGTTTCCCCGAAACCCTTGTGCCCTTCGCCGTTGCAATTCCATATCACCAATAAATCCCTATGGATAGGTGCACACACTTGTCGTCCATACCTTATTTTTCAATTGTTCTTGTTACTACAAGATACCCTAAAATACTTGCGATTTTCCGAGATTCCTTTGCGTGTGCTGCCTTGCAGCTCCTTTTCCACCTGAATACCCCTACGAACGATTCCTCACACTTATCGGGGATTCATTCATCCCTGGTTGATCATATGTCTCACAAAATTCTTCGAATGCAATTCAATCTCTCGAAGATCCTCTGTAGCCTAGTGCTCCCGAAAGTCTTGTCTACCTGCATTATGGTTAAATCCATATGTCCGGCAATATTCATTAACATCCTTTGTCTTTGTCATCCTGAGCCTATTGATTCATTATGTTGCGATTGCTCGCAATCATCAGTCGAACCCTCGAATTTGACCTACCTGCTCATACGTCATTCTGGACATGAGTTGGATCTCGGCCAATCATGTTGTAATTGATTTCCACCTAGTTCCCTTCAAATTGAACGCCAAATTATTCAGCTGTTTCTATAATCTGATGCCTTTGCACTCTTTCCTTCTTCTGATTGAGTACTGACACTCACATCAGATCCATTGAGGACCGTTGAATCCTTTCTTGGATTATTATCCGGCAATGTCCTTCATATTCAAATTCTCGTGCACTCTTCCCCTGACACATATTGCCTTCGGTAAAATTGTTTCCTCTACTTATTGTCAACCATGCTCTACTTTCGAGCTGGTGTTAACTAGTTTTGAAGTTGGTGATATATGTTCCTAAGATGCCCCTATGGGTCGAACCTATGCCTCCCCTAATCCGTTTGAACCTGAGAGTTTTAACAAGTCTTACTCTTCTGGTGTTTTGCCAGATAATTTTTCAACACTACAACTTCATCGACAGTGAGAAGTAAATGAAATGATATGCATTGAAGAAGTGGGAGTCGACCTTGAACTTTGTGTTCATGCCCATGGACACGATGTAGATCTTATCATGGAAGCTTCTCTTAAAATTATGGTATAAGATCATCTTATATCTAGGATTTGATCCTTTGCAACCGTGGTTCTGACCATAATTGTTCCCCTTTGATTCCATTTCTCGAACAAGTTAAAGCACTTGTCTTCTGTAGATAAATGCATCTTCGCAACCTCTATTTTGATCTTCCATCGAATATTACCCTCCGATATCTCGAGAATAACAAAGAACCATGTTGCTTCCTACGAGTATTCTTCTGGTATTGCTTCTCATCGGTTTCAGATTTCCCTGGGTTTTGAGTTGTTAGTCACTCGAGAACGCCGATAAGTGAATCGATTCCACACTCTGATTCTATGACTCTAAGTAATTTTCGTTGCTTACGAGTTTAATAAGCCTTCAAGTCATTCCTAGCCTGATCAGCTCTATCATTATCGTGCTAAATTTTAATTGTGGTACATGGTCCTTCTTCCCGGAGCACAATTTTTGACGATGAGCTAAGCTTACGTCGATCTTCCTCGTCATATCATTTCACCTTGAACAACAAGCCCGATTCCGATATTGTGTCATATTCGTGGTTCCGATAACCTTCCGCCTCAAAATTCCTTTGACTTGATGTCATCACCGATCGATTACATCTTCATGAAACCTCTCGACAAATTTTGTCATGATCATCATCAACATTCTGAGCTCTTCCAAGATATCAATCGAATTCATGGTGAGAAATGCCATCCTTGCCTCTCGATGATTTGTATCAACATCGACAACATTCTTGCCTTTCCCCCCAATACAATTTTGTTCATATCATTTTGGCATTACATCCTTTTGACCTGTCGATGGATTGCTGCTGAACCCATTGGCCACATCCTCATCTTTCAATGATGAAATTGTACAAACTATTCTAGCAGTTCCCGCGGGATCCTTTGTGAATTCAAAAGTCTGACTTTTACCTGATGGCCATGTCAATGTGATCCCGAAGCATGCCTGTGGTACTCCGATCCTCAACAAGAACATTGGAAGCGCACTGCGAAATGTTTCTTGATCTATTATCCAAGCACCGTTGTATGGGTAATATCATGATTCTTCCCTCGCCCCCTTTATCTAAATGCTTTTGAATTTGCTGTCATATCATGTATATCCTGCTCCGCTTCCCCTTGGGAAGGATATACTCCTAATTCTGGTGTGTAAACACATTTTCCTTTCCATTGGTCTGATTAATCCGATAATTTCATTTTCCTTTCCATTGGTTTGTTTAACCTTCTTGTGATCTATATGATATAAGCAGAAATAATTCTCTGCTTATTAAACAACCCGATGTACAACCTTGTCAGTGAGACCCTGTTACAATTGTTGATGACATTCCGGTAACCACCGATGGACGCGAACCTTACCGAATGGTCCGCATCGTTCAACGAGTAGGAATATGGTTCTCTTCGTCCCTCGCCGTTGGTACCAACGTGGTTGCCAACATAACTGACAGACTATCCTCCAACAAAGCTTGCTATCATAACCGTGTAAAATGTCACCGCTCTTTCTACTTTTAACCCACATGGTGGCCCCATAACCCACAATTCCATCCGATCGAAGCCCGACTCTCCTGTACAACCTTGATGCCAAAGTATCCTATGCTCTTGGCTTTGTGTGTTATCACGAGCCACCCTCCGAGAGATGATCTATTCCCGATGATCTGAACCCCTTCTCACACTATATTCAGGTATCGGTCATTTTGTCCATTCGCTCGAAACTTCTTATTGTACCTTCATATTTTGCTCTCGATGTTTTCTTAAATTTCAACTCGAGAGATACTTCTGTCACATTCCCTGCATTGTTCACCAGACAATTAACCCTATAAGGGTCAGTTCACCCGAAGTTACTCTTTACTTCCCCACTTAAATCTCAGGACGAGATTTCTTGTAGTGGAGGAGATTTGTAACATCCCCAGTATCACACCACAGTAATCCCTTATGATCATGCGAAGTCATCATCATTTGCATTGATTAATCATAGAGGTTAAAATATCTCATTTCACAATCCTTCTATGAACTCAATTCAAATTCAAAGTGAAATTGAAGTTGCACAAAAGTTGCTGGAAAAATGATCACCATTTAGCAAATATTCCAAAAGAACTTGTTGATAAGGAAAAAACATCACCATCAAGTCAAAGTGGGACAAAGCATTTAAATCAGTGCCAAAACAACACTATAAATGCCTAAATTCATTTATGAAAAATGCCAAATGATTCCAAAATTTCCCTAACTTTCTGTGGCAATGTGGAATATACCATGGTATTTATGTGACCAAGTTTCACATTTTTACTAAGTCATTTGATGGCTCAAATTATTGCAAAACTATCTCTGGAAATAAAACAGAGATAAAAATAGAAAAAGGCCTAGACTACTGCTCGGGATTGGGCCTAAGTGCACAAGCACTTGGCCCACCTAACTGGGCTTCTCCCACCTCGCTCAAGAGGCGGGGGCTCGTGGCGAGGCATCCGCCGCCATGGCCATTCCTCGCCGCGTGTCGGCCATCTGCCGCTCCTGGAGCATAAAGGCCGATCCGCGACCCCAGGCGAACCCTAGCCCCCACTTGCCTCCCTCGCGCCGCCGCCCTCTCCTCTCTGTCTTGTTCGCCGAAACACGGTCGCCGACGTGCCGCCGTCGATCCCGCTGCCACCGACCACCATTCGCCGCACCGCTGAGTCCGGAGGATCATCATCGCCGACTACGTCCCGTCCAGAAGGTCAATTCGAGCGGAGCCGCCTGTCAGACGCCGTCGACTGGTTTCCACCGCGCACATCATCGTCGTCGCGGCCGATTGCCACCGCTCGGTCCGTCCCGACCTCTTCGAGCGCCATCTACCCGTGGTGAGCATCTCCTCGATCCCCGCTTTCCCCTTGGAATCGGCTTTGTAGACCCGCGCCACCCGAGGCCGCCATGGCGGTTCTCGCCGTGGCCGCACTCAAGCGCCTCGCGCGTCGTCGCCCCACGCTACCCGGCCATCCTGTTCGCGCTCACAGGCTGCTGCCCCGCACAAGATCCTCGCCTAACACCGCCACCGCGCACGCCGCTTCGCCGCTTGCTTGTCTTTGTCTTTGCTCCTCATGCTATGCTTGATGTTCTTGCCGCTCTATGTTCTTTGTTGTTGTTCGTTGCCGCTTGCGTACCGATCTTCGCTTTTACGTTGCGGCCGCTTTCTGTTGTTGTTGCTTACGTCGCCGCTGCTAGCCGCAGCAGCAGCAGCCAGGCACACGCGTGTGCTCGCTCGCGCGCATCAGCAGATGACGCCGCTCCCGCCGCATGTGCCTGTGTGTGCATGTGTGCACGGAACTACTATTGACGCCTCTGCAGCAAGCGATCGGCGCTTCACACAGGCGGCGAGGAGCGACCGAGTGGGCCGGCCCGTTTAGCATTACAGCAGACCCCGGTTTTGGAACATTCTATGATGTTTCCAGCCGGTTTTTTTCCGGTTTTGGGAACCTTCTAGAAAGTTCCTGAACCGGCTTTTTCTTTTTCAGTTTCTTTTTTGTTTTTCGTTTTTCTATTTCTCTTCTTTTACTTTTTACTTTTTTTCTGTTTCCCTTCTTTTATTTCTTTTTTCTTTTTCTTTTTTTCTTTTCAAGTTCATTTTTTAAAAAAATCCGAATTTCAATTTTTTCCCTGTTTTTCAGATTTTGTTCAAAAATTCAAAAAATGTTTCCATTTCACAATTTTGTTCATAAATTCAAAAAATGTTCCTGCTTTCAAATTTTTGTTCTGAATTTTCAGAAAATGTTCCTGCTTTTTCAAAAATTGTTCAAATTATTTTTATTCATTTTTTGAGAAATTAGAAAACTAATGGAATGGATTTTAAAAAATGCCTGTTTTCAAAAATTGTTCACAAATTTAAAAAAATGTTCTTATTTTTCAAATTTTTGTTCATGTATTAAAAAATGTTCTTCTTTTTCAAATTTTTCAAAAAATATTCTTATTTTTAAAATCTTGTTTAGTTTATGCAGCTGAAAAATGTTCACCTATATAAAAAATGTTCGCACTTTCAAAAAATGTTCGAAGCACTAGTAAAAAGTTTCCGTTTCAACTGTTTGGTCATGTATATAAAACATGTTCTCCTTTTCAAAATTGTTCTCAGTTAAAAGAAATTTGTTCTGAATTTAAAAAGTTGTCCCCATTTTCAAATTTTGTTCACCAATTCCAAAAAAATGTTCACAAATTTCAAAAAATGTTCTTATTTTCATTTTTGTTCATGTATGAAAAAATGCTCTTGTTTTTCAAAAAATGTTCTTAGTTTTTTAAATCATGTTGAGTTTACGCAGCTGAAAAACGTTCACCTATATAAAAAATGTTCGCACTTTCAAAAAATGTTCGAAGCACTAGAAAAAAGTTTCCGTTTCAACTGTTTGGTCATGTATATAGAAAATGTTCTCCTTTTCAAAATTGTTCTCAGTTAAAAGAAATTTGTTCTGAATTTAAAAATCGGACGCTCGCTGCGGCAAGCAGTCACATTTCGCACACAAGCAGCTTGGCTGGGCCGGCCCATATTACGGGTGCGCCACATTCGTAGGTTAAAAATCGCAAAAAGGAAAAAGGATACTAGAATCGAACCCGAGACTTCCTATTGCTAAGCGCGATGAGCTAGCCGCCCTAACTAGCTACTTATGGTAAATTGGCAGCGGGAACCTAAAGAAATTAACAGTAGCGAGAAAACATAAAATCTGAATACGCAAAATTACGATGAACCAAGGTGTGAGCGAGGCACCTGTCAACACAAGTAGGTAGCCACTATAATTTCTAAGATTTCGTGTCAAAAAAGGTAGCCCAACAAATATGAACGATAAACCGCGACAAAGGCTATACTTAAAAAAAATTCAAACGTGAATTCTTTTGGCAAAAAGTAAATATTTTCTGAAACGCAACCATTTTATAATTTTTGAACAAAAATTTAAAAATTAGAACATTGTGTGAAAGCGGAAACATTTTTTTGGAATAAAAAAAGAAAGAAAACTGAAATTGCGAACATTTTGTTTAAATGCGACCACTTCAAAATTTGTGAACAATAATTCTAAAATTAGAACATTTTCGTAATTTCATTTTTTAATGGACAAATTAATTGAATACGAGAACATTTTTCAAATTTGCGAACACTTTTTTGAAAAACAGAATAGAATTGAAAACCCAAACATTTCGTATTTTCCAAAACATTTTTCGAAGACATGAATATTTTTGGAATTTGTGAACAAATTTTTTAAACCACGGACATTTTTGAATCTTGAGAACAAATTTTTAAATGGAAAACAATTTTGAAATATCCCGAATAAATTTGGAAGCGCGAACAATTTTTTAAAGCACGAACATTTTTGAATCTTGAGAACAAATTTTGAAACGAAGAACAATTCTGAAAAATCCCGAACAAATTTGGAAGCGCGAACATTTTTTTAAAAAATGAACAAAATATTGAAATCTGCTACATTTTTTGAATTTCGAAAGTTTTGAACTTTTTTGTGTAACGAGAACTATTTTTGAATTTTGAGAACATTTTTTCAAAAGCTGACCATTTTTTGAAAACATGAACAAAATTTCAAATTTTCTAGTTTTTTGAAGAAAAAAGAGAAGAAAAGAAAAAGAAATAACAAAGAAAATCCTTTTTTTGTAAAACTGCAAACATGTTTTAGAAAAGA
Organism: Aegilops speltoides; assembly: GCA_021437245.1. Taxonomy (NCBI): domain Eukaryota; kingdom Viridiplantae; phylum Streptophyta; class Magnoliopsida; order Poales; family Poaceae; genus Aegilops; species Aegilops speltoides. The sequence goes on from CM038145.1 coordinate 104,888,004, forward strand.
CCAAAAAAATGTGATCATGAAAAAGAAACAAAAAAAGAAATGAAAAAAGAAACCCAAAAAAGAGATGAAACAGAAAAACGACAAAAACCGAAACAAATCTTCTCAAAAGAAAATCGTTAAACAGGTATAACTACAAAAAACAGGTTCAGGGAACCTTCTGGAAGGTTCCCAAAACCGGATGCCTCGCTATGGAATAGTGGGCCGGCCTGGTTCTCGCGCTCCGGGGGACGCCTGTTGCGAAACCTCGACATTTTGACGCAGTTAGCGTCGAATAGGATTTTCCTGTGTGCACAGCCGTGAATACGGCTTGTGCCTGTGCACATGCGGCCGACCCAATTAGATTAGCACTAATCAGGCTAACTAATCCCCGATGACATGAGGAACCCACATAGCTAATTAATCTAATTGACTAGAACAATTTAGCTACTGACTGTGACATGTGGGCCCCCACTAATTAAACTAGATAAAATAATTTATTAACACTTAAGTCACTGACATGTAGGGCCCACCCTACACTGTTAACCATTGACCAGTCAACTGTTGACCTGGTCAGCAGTTGACCAGGCCCACATGTCAGCCTCAGGTGCAAATGTGTGGGTACACTTTCGGGTACCCGTAGCAATTAGGTATTAAATGATTTTCGAACTAAAATAAATCTGTAATTGCATAATATGTTTAAATCTTTGGAAAATCATATAAAATAAACCGTAGCTCAGATCGAAAAACTTTATATATGAAAGTTGCTCAGAAAAATCCAACGAATCCGAATACGCGGTCCGTTCGTCTATCACATGCCCCTAGCATGCTAAACATGTAACTTTTCCCCTCCCGTCATCTGTCTGACACAGGTCCGTAACCGGGAAAACATTCTCGGTTGAATTCCCCCTTCATCTATATTGTGCATCACTTCGTTAGGTCGACCTTAGTTCTGCTTTTTTCGTCATGTCATGCTTTATAATGCTTTGTTTGCTTTATATTTATTGTTTCTTCCCCCTCTTCTCTCTAGCAGACCCCAAGACCGATGCTGCCCCTATGATTGACTACGTCGACGATGACCCTTCTTCCCTTTCAATGGAGCTTCCAGGCAAGCCCTCCTTTCATCATCCCGACATCGCCCATTCCATTCTATCATGCTTGCATTAGATTTTTGCTACTGTTATTGATTGCCCCTATTTTGATGCATAGCCTGCTTTTGCCTGCTTATTGTAACTTACCTGCTTATCCTAAACTGCTTAGTATAGGTTGTTTGGTGATCCATCAGTGACCCCCCACCTTGTCCTTGTCACCCCTGCTTCATCATCGAAGACCCTATCAACGGGATCGAAGACAAGGCCCCGGCACCGCACATCACTTCCCCTTAGTTGCTCAACACTACTGGGTTCCTATCGAGTGCCGAGGGTGAGACCTCTACAGCACTTCTGATGTTAACCCTGTAGTGTAGTTATTCGGTTGTGGTCATCGAGGTTGATTTCCTCTTTAACCACTTCCGATACGACTTTGTCATGCAACCCCTCAAGTGTGGATCTCGAGGGTGGTCCCTCTTACGTTCACCTTCATGATTATATCGAGTGGAATTCAGCGGGGGTGATTCCCCGGGTTTTCCCCTTGATGTTTGGACACACGGTTACTATGGTTACTATGACTTTACACTGAACCATGTTACTAAAGACGGGTCGACCCCGAGGGGTACCCGCGCGAGCATAATTGCGAGTGATGTGGAGTCGGGTTGACCTGGAAGGTGCCCGCGAGATAATTACGAGGCGTGGCCGGGCATTCCTAGCCCTTACCGCAAGTCCTCGAGACGGGGCAACGGGGTCACATCTTTCGTGAGTCTCTGCTTGTTACCGCGCGTTCCTAATCCACTACAATTTGGATATTTGATCTGAGGGGCCTCTGGCCTGATAACACTAACCATCACGTGGGCATAGTATCGGCGTTCTGTGTCTTATACATCAGCCGAAGCTTAATAGACATCAGCGAGTCGCGACGCGCCGGGTTGGACTGGTAAGCACCTGCCTTTTTTAAGGAGGTAGCTAGGTCTGCTCACCGGCCGCCCACGCAACATGCAGGAGTTCTCGGGGAGATGGCCCATGACCCCTTGGGGCATAGGTTTAGTCCGACGTGTGGACCTCTCTATTAAGCCTAGGTCGGGTTGCGGCATATTGTTTGGCCGAGGCCGGACATGACCCAGAAAAGTGTGTCCGGCCGGAGTTAATCGAGCGTGGTGGGTAAGTTGGTGCACCCCTGCAGGGAAGAAAACATCTATCGATAGCCTGTCCTACGGTAACGGACACTCGGAGTTGTATACCGATCGATACAACTAGAACTGGATACTCATGATAAGAAATGGATTGAGATGAGAAATGGATAGTATGGCTCTGGGATTTCTTTCTCGCAGGGAGTCAAGAAAGGATCTCTGGCTGAGGTTGATAACACTATTACTATTTTACTTTATGCTACTCTACTCCTTCCTGTTTGCTGCAAGATGGTGGTTTCCAGAAGATGCTAGTCTATGATAGGACTAGGCCTTCTCTCTATTTTGGCATTTCTGCAGCCCAGTCCACATATACAGCCTTCCTTTGATAATGTTGCACATGTAGTGTAGATCCTTGCTTACGAGTACTTTGGATGAGTATTCACGGTTGCTTTGCTCCCCCTTTTCCCCCTTCTTTTTCTTTCCGGTTGATGCAACCAGATGTCGGAGCCCAGGAGCCAGATGCCACCGCCGGTGCCTACTACTACGTGGAGACCGTCGACGACCAGGAGTAGTTAGGAGGCTCTCAGGCAGGAGGCCTTGCCTTTTCGATCGTAGATGCTTTTGTGCTGGCCTTTTTAAGGCAAACTTGTCTAACTTATGTCTGTACTCAGATATTGTTGCTTTCGCTGACTCTTGTATATTCGAGCTTATGTATTCGAGCCCTCGAGGCCCCTGGCTTGTAATATAAAGCTTGTATTATTTTAATTTGTGTCTAGAGTTGTGTTGTGATATCTTCCCGTGAGTCCTTGATCTTGATCGTACACATTTGCGTGTATGATTAGTGACGATTGAATCGAGGGCGTCACACCATACCCACGTGATTAAGTCCTCGGAGGTGGTGAAGTAGGAATTGTTGATGATGTAGGCTTGTCGTCTGTCTTCCAAGGCATAGGCTCTCCATCATAGAAGGATGATCGAGTCACCGGGATCCTTAAATCCGCAGCCAAACTCATCCTCTTAAATCTATATTCATACTCACAGTTCTGATTTTGCAGGTCATAGATCTATGCTTGGAGATGCTCGATTTGCTCTTGAAGCTTGAAGATGGTCTCCCCAGTGACTTCGGCATCCAGCTTGTGGTTGTTGGTGAACTCCGTGATCATCATCTGGTTGGCGTCGAGTCCACGCTCCACTATCCCTTGGCACTTGAAAACTTGCTGCTCCATGGCTTCAAGCTTTGTCTCCATGCTTCCGGTATGCCTTGGTCCCTCCACATCAAGGATGTGCAACACCCCCTCATGTATCTCAATGGTTTGAGGGTGTTGCAGCACCTTCGCAAGATAGGGGTTGATGAACCTCTCGGAAAATTTGTCCTTGGGAGCGCTTGGAGACGACATGATGCTCTTAGATCTGAAACAGAAACAGCTCAAAACGAAAACAGAGGATATTTGCGTGATACGGTGGTCAAAACCTTCGGGAGTATATATAATGAATTTTTACAGACCAAAATACGTAATGTGCAAGAAAACGGAGTCCGTGGGGCACACTAGGTGCTCACGAGACAGGGGGCGCGCCCTACAGGGGGGCGTGCCCTCCACTCTCGTGGGAGCCTCGTGTCTCTTTCGGACTATTTCTTTCTTCCTAAAATTCTTAAATATTCCAAAACTGATAAAAATTGCCATTGAAGTTGTTTTGGAGTCGGTTTACTTACCGTACCACATACCTATGCCTTTTCGGAGTCTGGAACGTCCTGGAAAGTGTCCCTTATGTATTTCTCAGGGGCTTATGGTTTCAATAATATTAGTTCCAACATTGATGGGATTACCTGAAATATAATGTTTAATTCTTTGACCGTTTACCACCCTCGGATTTGTGCCTTCGAAGTTGTTGATTTTTATAGCACCAGAACGATAGACCTCCTCGATAATGTAGGGACCTTCCTATTTTCAGAGAAGTTTTCCTGCAAAAAATCTTAAACGAGAGTTGAATAATAACACATAATCTCCTACGTTAAACTCACGCTTTTGTATCCTCTTATCATGGCAGCGTTTGACTTTTTCTTTGAAAAGCTTGGCATTCTCATATGCTTGGGTTCTCCATTCATCAAGTGAGCTAATATCAAACAACCTCTTCTCACCGGCAAGTTTGAAATCATAATTGAGCTCTTTAATAGTCCAATAATTGATCTCTCTATTGCTCAACTCTACTTGACCACTAGACTGCGGATGATAAGGAGATGCGATTCTATGATTAACATCATACTTAGCAAGCATCTTACGGAAAGCACCATGAATAAAATGTGAACCACCATCAGTCATAAGATATCTAGGGACTCCAAACCTCGGAAAATAACTTCTTTAAGCATTTTAATAGAAGTGTTATGATCAGCACTACTAGTTGGAATAGCTTCTACCCACTTAGTAACGTAATCAACAAAGAACTAAAATATGTGTATAACCATTAGAGGCAGGAAAAGGTCCCATATAATCAAAGCCCCAAACATCAAACGGTTCAATAACAAGAGAATAATTCATAGGCATTTCTTGATGTCTACTAATGTTACCTATTCTTTGACATTCATCACAAGATAAGACAAACTTACGAGCATCTTTGAAGAAAGTAGGCCAATAAAACCAGATTGTAGTACCTTGTGTGCGCTTCTATCTCCAAAGTGGTGTCCTCCATAAGATTGAGTGACACTTATGTAGAATCTGCTCTGTTCATGCTCAGGCACACAACGTCTAATAACACCATCTACTCCTTATAAAGGTGTGGATCATTCCAGAAGTAATGTCTTAAATCATAAAAGAACTTTTTATTTTGCTGGTATGTGAAACTAGGCGGTAAATATTTAGCAACAATGTAGTTAGCATAATCAGCATACCAAGGAGTAGTACGAGAAGCATTGACGACCGCTAGTTGTTCATCAGGAAAGCTATCATTAATAGGTAGTGGGTCATCAAGAACATTCTCTAACCTAGACAGGTTATCTGCAACAGGGTTCTCAACTCCCTTTCTATCAATAATATGCAAGTCAAATTCTTGGAGCAAGAGAACTTATCTAATGAGTCTAGGCTTAGCATCTTTCTTTTCCATAATATATTTAATAGAAGCAATGTCAGTGTGAATAGTAACTTTGGAATCAACAATATAAGGTCTAAACTTATCACATGCAAACACAACTGCTAAGAACTCTTTTTCAGTAGTAGCACAATTTCTCTAGGCGGTATCAAGAGTCTTACTAGCATACTGGATAACATTCAATTTCTTATCGACTCTTTTCCCTAAAACAGCACCTACAGCATAATCACTAGCATCGCACATAATTTCAAAAGGTAAATTCCAATCAGGCGGCTGAACAATAGGTGTAGTGATCAAAGCTTTCTTAAGTACTTCAAATGCTTCTACACAATCATCATCAAAGACAAAAGGAATATCTTTTTGCAATAAATTAGTCAGAGGCCTAGAGATTTTAGAAAAGTCCTTAATGAACCTCCTATAAAAACCGGCGTGACCAAGGAAACTTCTTATACCTTTTATGTCCTTAGGACATGGCATCTTTTCAATAGCATCAACTTTGGCTTTATCAACTTCAATACCTCTCTCAGAGATCTTGTGCCCCAAGACAATGCCTTCATTAACCATGAAGTGACACTTTTCCCAATTCATGACGAGACTAGTGTCTTCGCATCTCTGCAAAACTCGATCAAGGTTGCTCAAACAATCATCAAAAGAGGATCCATAAACGGAAAAGTCATCCATGAATACCTCACAAATCTTTTCACAAAAATCAGAGAATATAGCCATCATGCATCTTTGAAAGGTAGCAGGTGCATTACATAAACCAAAATGCATACGTCTATAAGCAAAAGTACCAAAAGGGCAAGTAAAAAATAGTTTTAGATTGATCCTTCGCTGATACAAGTATCTGAGAGAAACCAGAATAACCATCTAGAAAGCAAAAATGTGTGTGTTTGGATAGTCTTTCTAGCATTTGATCAATAAAAGGTAAAGGGTAATGATCTTTCTTAGTAGCTTTATTTAACTTGCGGAAATCAATTACCATCCTATAACCTGTAATAATTCTTTGCGGGATCAATTCACTTTTATCATTAGGAACAACGGTAATACCTCCCTTTTTAGGGACACAATGGACAAGGCTTACCCATTCACTATCAGCAACGGGATAAACAATACCTGCCTCAAGGAGCTTTAGTATCTCCTTTCTTACCACTTCCTTCATCTTGGGATTTAATCATCTTTGAGGATCTCTAACTGGTTTGGCATCTTTCTCCACTGAAATTTTGTGTTGACATAATGTGGGACTAATGCCCTTAAGATCATCCAGAGTATATCCAATAGCTGCTCGGTGCTTCTTCAGAGTTTTCAATAATCTTTCTTCTTCTTTCTCTGAAAGGTTAGCGCTAATAATAACAGGATATATTTCTTTTTCATCAAGATAAGCATACTTAAGATTATCAGGTAATGGTTTGAGTTCAAACACGGGATCACCCTTGGGTGGAGGGGGATCCCCAAGAATTTCAACGAGAAGGTTATGTTTCAAAGATAGGTTCTGTTTAAGGAACACTTCATCTATTTCTTCCTTTCCTTCATAAACATATCGTTTTCATGGTCTAGCAAATATTGTTCTAACGGATCAGTTGGAGGAACAGCAATGGAAGCAAGACCAATAATCTCATCCTTACTAGGTGGTTCCCTTTCACGAGGTTGTCTACTAAACTTAGCAAAATTAAACTCATGAGACATACCATCTATGCCAACAGTGACAATATTCTTTTCACAATTAATCTTAGCAGTAGCAGTATTCAAGAAGGGTCTACCAAAAATCATCTTGTGGGGAACCAAGAACAAGGAAATCAGCAGGGTATTTAACCTTCCCACACAAAACTTCAACATTTCTAACAATCCCAATAGGTTTAATGGTATCCCTATTAGCAAGCTTAATAGTAACATCAATGTATTCTAATTCAACGGGAGCAATGTCGTGCATAACTTTTTTATAAAGATCATAAGGTATCGCACTAGCACTAGCACCCATATCACATAAGCCATTATAACAATGATCTCCTATTTTAACAGAAATAATAGGCATGCCTACGACAGGTCTACGTGTCTTAGTATCAGGTCTAGCAATATTAGCAGTCTCACCCAAGAAAGAAATAACATGCCCATCTAAGTCCTCATCCAAGAGATCTTTAACCATAGCAATACTAGGTTCAACATTAATTTGCTCAGAAGGTGTATAAGTCCTAGTATTACTCTTATGAACAACAGTCGAAGCTTTAGCATGATCCTTTATCCTAACAGGAAAAGGAGGTTTTTCAACATAAGCTGTAGAAACAATAGGATCACTATAGGTAATAGTCTTTTCTTCGACTGTAATAGGTGCAACTACTTTCACTTCAACAGGAGGATTATATTTAAACCACTTCTCTTTAGGGAGATCAACGTGAGTAGCAAAAGATTCACAAAAAGTAGCTACTATCTCAGAGTCAAGTCCATACTTAGCGTTAAATCCACGAAAAGCATCGGTATCCATAAAAGTTTTAACACAATCGAACTTAGGTGTCATACCTGACTCCTTACCATCGTCGGAACCCCAATCTTCAGAGTTGCATTTAATTCTTTCCAATAAGTCCCATTTGAAATCAATAGTCTTTAGCATATAAGAACCAGCACAGGAAGTATCGAGCAGGTTGCGATTATCAAGAGAAAGCCGAGCATAAAATTCGAATAATCATTTCCGAGAGAGCTCATGATTGGGGCATGAATATAACATTGACTTAAGCCTCCCCCAAGCTTGAGCGATGCTTTCTCCTTCGCGAGGCCAGAAATTATATATGTAATTACGATCACGATGAACAAGATGCATAGGATAGATCTTCTGGTGAAATTCCAACTTCAATCGCTTATAATTCCAAGATCTCGTATCATCACATAGCCTATACCATGTCAATGCATCTCCCTTCAAAGATAAAGGGAAGACCTTCCTTTTGACAACATCATCAAGAATACCTGCAAGCTTAAATAATCCACAAACTTTTTCCACAAAGATAAGGTGTAAATCGGGATGCAATGTTCCATCTCCTGCAAATGGATTAGCTAGCAGTTTCTCTATCATACCCGAAGGAATCTCAAAGTAAATATTTTCATAAAGTTCAGTAGGTTGAGGAGCAACCCTTTGCTCTTATGGTTGGGGTGAAGATACCCCAAACAAGCCCCTCAAAGGATTAGTTTCCATAGTGACAAGTAACAGAAAATTACAGCACACTATATAATGTTTCCTTACCAAGTTCCACTCACCAAAAGCGCTACACTCCCCGGCAACAGCGCCAGAAAAGAGTCTTGATGACCCACAAGTGTAGGGGATCTATTGTAGTCCTTTCGATAAGTAAGAGTGTCGAACCCAACGAGGAGCAGAAGGAAATGATAAGCGGTTTTCAGTAAGATTTTCTTTGCAAGCACTGAAATTGTAGGTAATAGATAGTTTTGTGATAAGATAAATAGTAACGAGTAACAAGTAAATAAAGTAAACAAAGTGCAGCAAGGTGACCCAATCCTTTATGTAGCAAAGGATAAGCCTGAACAATTTCTAATAATGAGGAAGGATCTCCCGAGGACACATTGGGAATTATCGTCAAGCTAGTTTCATCACGTTCATATGATTCGCGTTCGGTACTTTGATAATTTGATATGTAGGTGGACCAGTACTTGGGTACTGCCCTAACTTGGACAAGCATCCCACTTATGATTAACCCCTATTGCAAGCATCCGCAACTACAAAGAAAGTATTAAGGTAAACCTAACCACAACATTAAACATATGGATCCATATCAGCCCCTAACGAAGCAACGCATAAACTAGGATTTAAGCTTCTGTCACTCTAGCAACCCATCATGTACTTATTACTTCTCCATCCCTTCCTCTGGGCCCAAATAATGGTGAAGTGTCATGTAGTCGACGTTCACATAACACCACTAGAGGAAAAGACAACATACATCTCATCAAAATATAGAACGAATACCAAATTCACATGACTACTAATAGCAAGACTTCACCCATGTCCTCAGGAACAAACGTAACTACTCACAAAGCATATTCATGTTCATAATCAGAGGAGTAACAATATGCATAAAGGATCTGAACATATGATCTTCCACCAAGTAAACCAATTAGCATCAACTACAAGGAGTAATCAACACTACTAGCAACCCACAGGTACCGATTTGTGGTTTTGATACAAGATTGGATACAAGAGATGAACTAGGGTTTTGAGAGGAGATGGTGCTGGTG